>CM020028.1:15308271-16558271 GCA_009769605.1 Bucorvus abyssinicus
CATGTACCTGCAGGGAGCTTGAGTTTTCCCGAGGCTTTCCAGGTGATTTTCTTGAGCATTGCCAAGAAGTGAACAATTCCCACACGAAAAAAACCTTCCTTTTTTTTTTTTCCTCCGTTAAACTGTTAGAGCTCCTGCCAGATGACGACGTATGAACTTGCAGACAAAAGCAGTTGTGAAGCATCTCTACAGAAGACATGGCTGTGGGTGATGGTGAGAGCTACCATGCATGTGACCACCACGGGCCAGGTATAGGCAAGCCAGAGGAGAGACATGGTTGCAATCTGTAGGAGCTGCTGAAGTGAATTTGGGGAGCCGATGGACGAGTGCCAATTTCCAGGAAATAATAGAAGCTTAATCTGAACTAGGGAGCAGGCTCATGCTTTGGCAGAACAACGATATCTGTAAATGCCCAGCATCTGTAAATCTGCTTTTGATGTCAAAGGGTTTTCATGTGTTTTGCGAAGTAAAACATTGACTAAATTATGACCTATTGGAACCTTCTCTGATGACTGCTGGAGCGCTGGCAGGCAATAAAAAGGGCTGCTCAGCTTTTTTGCTCAAGTTGGATTCCAGCAGACATAAAAGAAGTGATTGAATTAATTGGCTATAGAACAAGGTTCAGAAGTTGTTTAGAGAGAGTTGTGAGATGGGTTGCTGTGTTAGGGGTTTTTTTTTAATGCAACCAAATGCAGAGAAACCTGCAATTTTCCACAAGGGTTTAAATGTTTCCTACACAGGGTTGACGGTACACTTTGCAGAGGTTCTGGACTTTAATCTCATGCATGTGAGGTTAAGGATTTCATACAATTTTATTCATTCAATCAGTGCTTTCTTGGTTTTCCAGCTCTGTCTCTGTCCTTCACAGCTGTTCAGTGTCATGTCTGAAAGGCTCTTAGAAGAGAGACCTTCCCAAACCTCCAAAAATGCAGCTTCTTCTGGGCTGAAGAATGTGAGAAAGAAAATTGTCCGCAATATGTTGACTTGTCTCTGCTGCAAAGTGTGAGTGCATGGGTGTCCATAGCCCCAGTGCAGCATCGTAGTAGGGTGCAGATGGTTACATGATGGAAAGGCACTGGAGATTACTGAATTATTCCAACTGGCTCAGGGAGAAGAGCCTTGAAGGGCTAACTCTCCTCCCTGTTGGACGATAAAGTTTTCACTGAATGACAGACTTGACCCTTGGGTTGGGTGATGTGGTGTTGCCTGCTCTGATTCAGATGTTTCCAGTAGTGTTGGGTGGGAATTTTCTGAAGCTACTGTTTTCATTAGGAAATGACCAGTGTCAAAGCTAAAATTTTGGCTCACACTACAACTAAATTCAAGAGCAGAGTAGGAATTACAGCTGGAGGAAACCACTCATCCTTTTCCCTTCTTGGGGTGCAATAACTGGGTCAGTGCTGAAAGCAGTCTCCTCTCCAGCTATGGATGTCGGGGTCAGACCTCCTCTCTGTCTTGCTCGGAGCAGAGTCTTGAATGTCAACCTTCACTCACCTCGGGAGAGTTTCCTTAGCATATAATCACCTGGGTGATCCTGGGTTTTGCCAAAAAATGAAATGCCCATGTGTTCCTTCTAATGCCAGATGGGAAAAATCTTTCACATTTCTAAACCTTTTTCAGAAGAGGAAAAATAATCTCAAACATCTAGGACAGGATTTTTTATTATTATCATTATTTCAAGCCAAGATACTGCATGGCATTATATTTAATGCTGGTTGACCAGAGAAGAAAATCAGTTGCTTAGAGTGTAATGCAAAAAAATTCTAACAATGCATGAGAAATTCTGTAATAACAGACCTACTTGAGAATTTGAGTGGCATGAGATGTGAAGTGTACTGTTACTTTAATTGTATTTTTATGCAGACATATTCAATTCCTATTAGTGCCGGAGTTGTGTTTGCATTTGTCTGGAGGCAAAGAATTACTAGTGGACAGTTTAATCAGGATGAAAGAAGGAAAATAAAATTAATGTAGCATGCGCTAGGCTCAGACATTTTTTGTTGGAAGATTTTTCACATCTTTATTGTGTGAAGCTTGGCCCTGTTTATTTTAAAAAGCTGAAAATGAGGGTTGAATGATTTCAGACTGGAGTTAGATTTGCCAGTCATTCAGTTCAAGGGCTGAGGTTAGTAAATGAGTAATTCTAGTTTGCCTAAAAGTCTTTGTTGGTAGTCAGCTCCAGTCAAGAGCTAGAGATGTTGCCGCTTTACTCCTGTGTAAATCCACCCATCCGTAATTTATATAATTACTGCTTTGAAGCTGAATGCAGATGGGATCCTGCTGGGCTGGATAGCCTGTAAATACCTAAAGGTATTTAGTACATGCTCTGAAATATTTCATAGCTGCATAGGACAGAGCAGAAAGTGGAATTAACTTGCCCATGTCCTGCCAGTGGATGGCCAGTGCCTGATCTGGGAGGGGAAACACAAACTGGGGCTGGCTGGGCCAGATGTTTGCACCTGTATGGTTGCAGCTGGGGTCAGCAAGATGAGCCATATGCCCTGGGGAAGGTGGTTCCTTCTGTTCTCCGATAGACACCTGAGATGGATATGTCAGGTGAGTTGTGCCCCATAGTGGTGTCTAGTTCTCTGTGGAGAGAGAGTACAAAGATTATGAAGACAGGTGGGGCTGAAGGCTGAAATCGACCTTCCAGGTGCCTGAAGTGGATAGAGATGAACCCCACCATGTCTCCTGACCCGCTGGGCAATGGCTGTGTTGTTAAACCAGCTCTGCCTGTGCTACATGTTCACTGAGACCTCCAGTCGATACCGACTGCAGTGACTTTGACAACACTGTCAGGGCAGTACTTTCTGCAAACACTAAATTGCCTGGAAAAATCATAGCTGGAATAAAGGGAAAACTGTAGAAATTTATTCTGGCAAGTGGTAGAATTTGTGTTTATATTTCTATCAGCTCTGGCTTCCCTACAAGAATCCAGCCCTGACATGATCAATCTGAGAGGAAGAATTTTCTTTGCTTGGTCTCCATTTATTTTACCATTTAATGCTGAGTCTGTTTAGTCAGGAAGGACTTGCTTCCAGACTGTGCCGTCAATGAGCGATTCATCTTGTCCAAGAGCAAATTAAGTAGAGTGAATAATTAAATGGAAGCACTCAACCAATATTTCTCAGAGTTCTCTTAAACAATTCCCCACAGTATCCTTGAATCCTCCCCCATCCTCAACCCCAGACAGCTTCAACCCATCTATTCAGCAGCACTATGTCCGACGTCAAGTCCAGCCCATGCCAATGCTGGCCAAAAGTTACTACCATCTGGGTGGTCAGTGGGACAGGGTTGGTGGTCTAGCTTGTTCCTATGGGAAAATCTTCTAGACCACAAACCTCCCACTCCATTCAGCCACTATTAATAAGACCTCCTTGCCGGGAATGGGGATGGGATTGATCGGGCAGAGTGAATAAGCTTGCCAGAGGACACAGCTCTTCTGGGAGAGAGGCAAGCAAGTGGGCTGGAAGCTTTTCATGCCGCTTCCTCATGGCATTGCTGCCCTTCAGTGAGACATGGGTGCTCCCCATTCCAGCACACCCGGTCTGGCAGGCTTCCCAGCATGAGCAGGGGAAGTTAAAGGGAAACGTGAAGATTTTAAGCCAACTGATTTCATCGGGAGCTTTCAGACAAGGGTGCTCATGTATTTTCAGGTGAATGTGGGGATGAATGAGACATGTGCAGACTGGGAGGCGCAGAGGGTGTTGGTTTTACATGGCAAGCACTGTTCACTGAGGGGAGGCTGAATCTGAGCCATCTCAGTGAAATTTCTTTATGGGCTTCAGAGGCTAAACAAACAGCAGATGTTTCTGCAAGCATGGAGAGCCACCTCCCTCCTTTCCATTTCCATGTGCCTTGGCAGGGCAGAGCCATGAGGAGGCAGAGCACAATGGGTTAATTAATAAGTCCTCAGTGAAGGGACTCCCCACTCCAGTTACCCTGGAAGCTGCAAAAATCAAAGACTCAACTGAGGTCTGAGACTCAAAGAGCTGAGGCCATCTGAGCTGTCTGCCATGGAGGCCCAGGGTAGAACACGCTGAAATAGTTGTTGAGTGATCTTGAAAGTGTCTTGAAAGGTGCAGGAGACCCTAACAGTGATTGTCGATTTAGTTACAAGGAAGATTCTGGAAAGCGATGAAAGCAGGTAAAAGATGAAGGGAAGGTGGACTTCATTAATAACCCAGCACATGATGTGCTTCTGTGCTAAACTGTTGCTAGAGTTGGTTTGGAATTTTTCAGGCAAATACACTTTCAGCAGAAAATGCTGATGTGTCAAAAACAAAACAAAAGAAACACTTTTCACAGGATTGAGAGTCATAGAAGCATTTGGGTTGGGAAAGACCTTTAAGAACATCGAGTGGAACTGCCAATTTAACCAATCTTGGAAAATGTTTTAGAGAAAGGCAGGAGGATTCTCAGGTCTGCATACCCCTGGCCAGGTTATCGTTTTTCGAAAGGTCAGTGCCAAGGGATGTGGGAATCCCAGGATCAAGTCACAATTTCAAATGGACATTTGAATGCAAAACGGAGCACCTCTGGTAAAGAGTTTAAGAGCCACAACCACTTCAGGACAGCCAAAAGCCCCCATGGTCTGTTCATCATTTGGTTTGGGCACACCAGTAATGGAGATTTGAGACCCAGCCTCCCAGAGCAGGGCAAAAGCACCCTGCCACCATGCTGGGGCTTGGCCAAGATGGTAATTTCACTTCATCTTACAAGATGGAAGCTCTGGGCTGTGTCTCACTGAAGAATAGGGAATAGGAAATCACAGAAAGTTTTAATGGGACTCAGAAACCTTTTCCTGCCAAGCTCTCATTTCCCCCACGTTATAATAAGCACATCTGAGAAGGAAAGGAGTGGGAAAAAACCTTGATTTTCCCATAATGCTGTTGCTGTCAGACAGACAATCCTTCAGCTCCGTGAATGCCACTATGACACAATTCCTAAGCTGAAAGAGGCCCAACAGAGGGAACGATATGCCAGTTGGGAAGATAAGGAACTGCAGGACATTAACCAGAGAGATATAAATTGCACTAATCTATTTGTTCTCTTGTCCATGGGGTCCTTGTAGTAAACAGGGAGTGCTGTGAAGCGGGTAAATCCTGACACATCATTTCTCATTGTCCCCAAGGGATGGTGAGCAATCCTAGTGCAGCAAGACAGACAGGCAGGAAATGTTTCCTAGAATACAAATATGTACTGGTGGAAGCCAGTACATAAAGGCTGCAAAATCACTGTCAAAACATAATCAGTAAAAAAACCCCTAAAGCAGAGACCAAGCCACAGGCAGGCAGCCACAGATGTAACAACGTAAAGAAGGAGGAGGGAAGAATGCAATGAGCACCTGCGGGAAAGGGAACCGGAATCACAGAATCATTTTGGTTGGAAGAGACCTTTAAGATCATCAAGTCCAAGTGTTAAAACTTGCCCCTTAATGGAGCTGAGAGACGTCTGTAACAGCAGCATATGATCCGGCACGCAGGGGCAGACAGGAGAGCCTTCTGGAGGTCTGTCATGCAGCTTTGTGTCGGATGCAAATCAGAGGCGTAACTCTGCTAATCACTCAGTTTACTGAGTCTGATGATGCTCTGGGCCACGTCTTTGTGCCTTTTCTTAAGAATTCCTGCTTGCAGGTGAAGGTTGATCCTTCTGAAGCACCTTTAAGACCCAGGAATATCAGATCTGGAATGGAGCCATATTCCACTGCAAACTGGCAGCATCGGAGCTGACATGGGGCTCATCGAGCAGGTAGACCATGGTCCCAGGTCTGGCTGAGATAACCACTGACATGCAGATGTCACACTTCAGTGCCAAGCAGCAACCCAAGCCAGCTTCCTAACGTTCATGGAGAGCTATACACCACCCAGACATCACACTGAGTCAAACAGTTACAGGCATCAAATCAAGATGGCTTAATTCCTTCTGGACTTCCACTACTTGTCTCAAGTGGAAGGTAGTCATTGATCTTGGACAACTTATGGAGATAGCAGGATGCCGGCAAGGACACTGACAGCCCTGGATGGCGTCCTCCAAATGGGCTAAAAAGCCAGCAGAGTCCTACTAAGAGGACAGAGGCCACCAGCCTAAGAGGTTCAAGCTGGCAGATGAATCCAGGCAGTACAGAGAGATGAGTCAGAAGGAACAGACCACCTGGAGTTGTGAGCTTATACCCTCTCCATCCAGGTCCGTGCTGCTCAGCTGTTTTACTGCCCCACTTCCCTGCTCCATGGTCCATTACCCCATCATTCTGCTTCCCTGCCTGGAGCATAGCTCGTACCTTCATTGACTTTTGACTGAGTTTGAGATGGGGAAACTTGTTCTCCAGCTCTCTGCTTGACTTTCTGCTTCCCTGTGGCAGTCAGCAGAGTCACGTTGTTCGGTGACCTTCTGAGGGACGAGCCAGGAAATATCTTCCTGGCTAAATAACGAATCTAAAAATCAATTTGTGGAGAGGTTGGAAGGCAATGAGCATACAAATTAACTGTTGGATGAGTAATACATTTACATCTCGAGGATCCAGTTAGCTTCAGAGCAGGCAAAATTTATGAACTCCAAGTATGAGGCTTAAAGAAATTACTGGGAGGAGAATTATTGGGTTGGATACCAGACATCATTCTAACCTTCTTTAATGTTCTCTTGCGTTCTTTAAAATTTTTCCCTAGTAGTACCCATTTCCAAGACTGGGAAAAAATCAACTGAAATCACTTGAAAAACACTCTGTCTCCTCCCTCACATTTCCCTAAGCCACATTTTTATTTCCCACATAAACCTGATGGTCAGACAAATTAATTTACAAGTGAGATTCTGGTAACAGGAATCATGTTGTAAGCCAAATGCTGGTGTCTGCAGATAAAATGTTACGGACAAAGATATTTTGTGGGGGTGTGTGCATGTGTTTAGATAGATGGTTTTACCTTTTGGGTGCATTTATGACATTTTACGACTCTTGCTCTACAGCTGTGCAGACATACAGCCCAGGGAGACTTCTGGATTGATTCGGCCCAGTTATGGAGCTATTCCTAGTGGTTCTGAGTTGGGAAAGTAGAAAATATTTTCTGAAATTCAAGATATTAGCTAGCTCTGCTCAAAACTGCCTGTCCTGTCCTGCTCAAAGCTCTGTATAAACAAAAGAAACAAAAAGTGTTAAGACCCTCCCTTGCTCACCAGCCCCGTTATCATTTAAAGAATGCAAGGCCTAGGGAGGGGGTGTCTTATCGCCTGACTCTTCATCGTCCGAGACAAGATAAAGAGGAGAGGCATTGTCTCTACAGGAAGTTATCCCTGAGGCGATGGATACCAAGATAACGACCAACCGTCCTCCGAACTGCGCCTGCTTAAAAGACTGATGAATATTACTTTCTCCTCCCAGGGGCGGCTTAAATTCAAGTTAATGAGACATGCGATGCATGAAGTTACATGACTTGTTACATGTAAGAGGACTGCGCATGTGCAAAGGGGAGGAGACCTAATTTACATCAAGAGCGGGATGATCTAATGCATATGAATTAGACTGTTGAGCAATCTGTGAATATGTATGTTTCACTGCTTTAAATAAGAGGCTAAAACTACGGCGGGTGTGCATGCATTTTTAGGGGTACTGGACCTCTGCTGCACCCATCTCTATAGAGCTGAAATCACAATAAACATACCTGCTTCACAATCAATTTTGATTGTGGAGTTCTTCCATGTGTCATTTTTGTGAATGATGGGAAATGGTATGAAGTCATCAGGCCTCCAAAGTTTGGACTTCTTTGAGATTTCACAGACGGTTGACAAATCCCTGTGAATAATTTTTACCATCCTGCCACTTGAGAAAAGACACCTGTGGACACCAGCTCCATGGGTCACTCAGTTTTATTGGTCTCCAGGCTACAGGGAAATGGCCAAGCCCAACCAAGGGCTGGACACCTGGACTTTCCACCTGTCTTTCTCCTGGGGTTACTCTCTCCCAGACAGTGAGGGACCAGCTCCCTTTCTTAGCACCTCTGCGGACAGGCCTAGTTTTTGATGTTCCTCAGAGAGAGAAGGAGATGGGAGAGGATGCTTCTCTGCTTTCATCTGTGGCAAATTAACTGCTCTCCTGATGATAGCTGTTCCTGTGCCAGGAGGTACAAAGTGGGCAAGGAAGCAGGCTGAGGCAGGCCCAGGTCTCCTGCTGATTGTCCACACAGCTGAATATGAGCCTGAAGGCTCTTTCAAAGCCCTGGGTGATGCTGAACCGGGGATAACTGTGGGTGGCATGGGCTTCAGCACACACGGCCTGATCTTGGCCCAAACCTTGTGAAGTACGCTCTCACACCATCAGCATGCTGAGGCTCTTCATCTCCAGAGAGCTCTGGAGATGAAGCTGTTGTCACGGATTTGACCCAAGGGTTCACAGTCTGTCTTCCACATTTTGAAAATGAGCTCAGACCTGTGCTTTCCTGCCAGTGTAAAGTGGTTTCCTCTACAGCGGTGGTGTCTGGAGTGCAGGGTAAGAAAAGTTGTAGTCCTCTGATTGTCCAGATGGGAGGACACATTGCATCTCACCATTGTGCCCTGGGGAAGGGGACATATCTCATCCTGTCTTCTCCCAGCATGCAACCAGGGTGTGGACAGAGGGCACAGCCGGACCAGGGTGCTGTGGAGCAATCTGGGGTTGTGCGGTACTGCCTCTGATTGCTTTTCCTTTGTCTACAACAGCAGGGAGAATCATCAAAGGGAGAAGAAAAAGGGGCTTAAAAACAAAGCCAAATAAAAATAGGTCCCAAGTCACAAAATTTGTATCTGGACTTCCTGGAAGCTTTGAGACTTTGGGCGCAGTTTCGTTATGCTGCTCCAGTGAAAATGCTGCATGTAAATCTCCTACAACATGAAAGATCACGTTCTGTGGTGATCCAAATAGATGGAGACACATTACTGGTGACAGTCCAAGCAGCTGCACCAGGGTAAGGGTGATTATTAAAGAGAGGATTGCTGGATCTACATTTCCTTGCCTGACTGACAGATTCAGCTCTCTTCAGTGAAAGGATGATACAACGCAAACTTGGAAAAAACACAAAAAAAGAACCACCAGTTCCAACACAGGTTCCAACCAAAGAGGTAGTGCTGCACGCTGGACACAGTGTGTGTGGTAACATGTGAGAAGGAAGAATTCTTTGGAAATCTCCTTTCCACAGAATTTTAAAGAACTGAAAGTGAGAGGGTGAAAGCCCAAGCGATTTCTCCTCCTTCTGTGGAAGCTGTCAGTGCTGTGATCTCAGAGTGAGGACAAGCAGCGGGCTCCCCAGGCCCTGAAAGTCCACAGCAGCGTCTGGGTGCCTGAGAAGCCTTTCTGTGCTTGCTTTGGTGAAGTGGAGACTGCTTCCCACCACAGCAGTACTTTGCACAGTCCTCTGCTCCTCTGCCAGCTCCCTGGGTTCAATGCACTTGTGGGCTTGGGAAGCTGAAATCAGTGCTCACCGAGCAAACATACAGTACATATGTGAACTTTAGAGACGTGAAATGCCATTCTGTAAGAAACACTGATGTCCCACCCTAAAAAAAAACACAAAGATGCAGTAAATATCTTTGGGGACAAGCTGCAAAGTCCTCTTGCAAATGCACTTCAGCCATAACGTTACTCCTTCTCATCTAACTGACAGTGAGAGATAGCACCAACCCATCTGCTCAGGTACAGCCCTTGCTAGGGCAGCAGGCACAGATTTTCCAGCATGGAAAACTGCCTGAGCTTTGTTTCTGGTGTGTTGCAAAGAAGAGGATGTGACATCCATCATTTTCATAAACAGGATTGCCGCATGGAGTGTATTTGTGTGGTCGGATCCTATACACATGATTACAGCTCAGCCAAGAAATTTCTTCCCTGTTCTGTCTCCGGGCATTTAGACTGGGAGGTCTTTACACAGAAAATGATCTTTCCATTTGTTCTCCATCCGTGCTATGCCCAGCACTGTGGCACCTGGTCTGTAGGCAACAGCCCCGCATTGCTCGCGGTGCTATGAGCAGTGAGTAGACTCGCTGCAGCTGGTACCTGACTTCCCAAAGGCAGAGCTCTTCCTGCCCAACTTGCTCTGCCAAAGTGTCCGCTCCTTTATTGCACTTTGTATTTTAGCATTTACTTCTTTTAAAGGTCTCTGAATAAGGCAATTCTCCTGTTCTTCCTTTTCCCACCCCTTGAATTTAGCCTTTGCAGCAATCTCTTGCTTCAAACAATAAGCTGCAATGCTGTAGTAACACAGGAGAGACTCTCAAGGACACTTGAACCCCAGTCAATAAAAGCCAGGACGATATGTGCCAGTGAAAAGTGTCTCAGTAAGAGGCTGGGGACTCCTGTCTTCTTTCAAATCGAGGTGTCCCTGCTCCCCCTGTTTGTTCACCCACCCCTGGTTCCAGCTGCATAAGCTTCCTTGCACCTGTGTCAGACAAAGCAAAAAGCACCTCTGCCCGAGGTGTGAGCCCCCCCCTCCCCGAAGCTGATCGGAAGGTCCTCAGGTCCCTTGAGCTGGCAGAGCTGTGAAGAAGAGACATCAAAGTCCAAGTGAAAACACACTCAACACAGCCCACTTTCTATCAATTTTCTGTGTACATTTTCTACCCTCACAATGCTGAGTTGTGACCATTTTTCTGTAGATTAAATGTGCGGATATGTTTTTTCCAAAAATAACGGGAAATTTCAAGTAGAACACTCTTTTCCTGTATGAAGTAGGGAAAATGATTCTTTTGAGCCAACTTAACTGATCAGCCTACATTAACTCTTCCACCACGTGAGCCGAAGCACTCCTCAGTTGTCCTTGAAGGAAGATAAAGCTGGAGCAAAGCTCACAGTCTATAACAACATCGTTTACGATGCAACCGCTAGAGGAAAGTAAAACCCTTGGTTCCATCAGGACTGAGTATATCATGTGCTGGTCTAGATGCCCGGCTGTAGGTAGCTCAGCATTTTCTACCTGCTGAGCCCTGACCATTGCTATTCATGGTGCCATTCCTAACCTTGGCAAAAGTTAGCACTTGGTGTGAGCCTGAGCTTTTCATGAGGGCTGCTGAGCTCCTGGGTGACTTTCAGGTTTGCAGCATCCTCGGGGAGTGCAGAGGACCATCTCATGGAGGATTTAGCTCTCAGAGTACAACACGAGGGTGCTGGAATGCAGATAAGGGAATCTCTGTTCTGTTTTGTGCTGTCCCTGATAAAGCACACAAGGTTGGGAGACAGAAGTGATATATATTTTTCTCTCACACCATCTGATACAGTTGGGAAAAGGGAAAAATAGGCAAGTTTGCGGGCATGAGTCTTTCAGTGAGGTCTCCTTCTTCTACCAAACAGTTGAATGAGATTAAATAACCCGCTCATAATTTGTGTTTTGTAGCTTACAGCTCCAGTGAAAAAACACATTTAAAGGATCCCTCCTTCCTCCCTACCAAGGATTCATCATTTATAGATTTTGGGAGCACTTGAGATCTAATAAATTTAATAAACCCACTCGCAAGGTTGTACAGACCCTCAGATAATAAGGGCGAAGGACCAGACCCCTCTACACTTCCGTTTTCAATTAGACCACACAACAGCCCTTGTGTGCCGGCGATGAGGAATGGGAGCAGTCACTGTGTCGCTCTCCTGTAAGATGGCACTTCTGGCACACAATCTGCCAGCATTTGTTGCCTGTGAATTATGGTTTCTCTGGCATCTTAAACCCTTAGGCGTTTTGGAAGATTTCTGGAGGTGTATTTCCTTTCTACTAATAAAATACTGCATCAGAACTCTTGCCTCTTGATCAGAGTGCTGAGAGGGAGGGAAGGAGGCCATGAGTGCTGGGTGGGAGTAGGGTCAGTGGTACCAACCATGTGTGATGTGTCCTCAGTCTTGGCCTGAAAGTCTACTCCAAGATTCTCTCAGGGGTCCCAAGGAGGTGGGGTTTGAAAGGTGTTATTGTAGCAATACTTTCTTGCACTGCCCTAATTTAGTGTGAAAGCTCTGGTTTTTAGGGAAATGTCACCTGGGCTGGTGAAAAGCCTCCCTACAGTCCTACCCTGAGCTGGAGGAGATGACACACAGGAGCCAGAGGGGTGGAAACCTGGAGAAGGTTGTAAACACTTTAAAGCCTATTTGTGCTTTGCTTTTAAGTTTATTGGCCTGCTGTAAACATGAGAACGAGACAGTAGCTTCGAAATAATCATTCATCTGTATTTTTGCAGAAGAAGCACCTGAATCCTCAGCTGGTGACTGCTACACAGGTACAGGTGTCAGTAGCCCTTGCAAAACTCCCAGCTTGAGCAGACAAGGAGGACATAAGGTAAGGAAATGGGCAGAACAAGCAGGGTTGAGGGTGGGGGTAAGGGTGGAGGTTGGGGTGGGGGTGAGGATGAGGGTGAGGGTGAGGGTGAGGGTGGGGGTGAGGATGGGAACTGATCGGTAGCCTTATTAAGGACTAATTAGCAAGGACTCTAGAAATGGGCAGGTTTAAGTGATAAATTGTGATAGCTGTTGCTAGAGGGTATGGGGAAAGTGGAAAGTTGTTATTCCTCTTATTGCTCTGCTGCGATCTGGTGTGCTGACGTGCTGCCTTATTAGAGGAGCTCATCAATGCAGTAGGAACTGCATTGTCAAATGAACATCCTCTCTCATTCCTGATGGAATGGTGCAGTTTGCCTCTGTGCTGGGTCTTCTGCTGCATCCTTCACTTTGGGTTTTTTTTTTGTTTTCTGAAAAAGCCCTCTAGGCTTGCTGGAGAGCAGGCTCAGCTGCAGTGGGTCCAGCAGTGCATGCCAAGGGCTTTGGCAGCTGTTGCATTTAGTTTGGCCACAAGAGCATCAAGGCCACCTCTTTGCTCATGAGACCTCACTTGCTACAAGAAAAATTTGTAGACGAAACGACAGCCATGAGGGCAGCTCACCACAGGGCCCACAGGGGAAGAGTTGAGGTCATCAGTCATGACTGCTGGAACCACAATGTACTTTTTGATGCTTCAAAAAACCCTACTATGTTCCCTGGTGGGAAATTTTCTGGTGGATGTCAAAATATAAAAAATGGGCACAGGGTAGCTATTCTGAGTGCTATATTTGGGGCTGGTACCCCCAGGCATGCTGAAGAGCCAGGCAGGAAAGAAACCCCTCAGCCCTGAGTTTCACTAGATCACTGTCCTGGACATTCTAAACCCAGTCACTATTAGCATATGTCCTCAGTTTACCAACTCAGTAAGTCCTCGATTTACCCTCTTTTATCCCTTCCTGCACTCTTGCCCATCTCAGACCACCTAGGTCCAAACCTCCAAGAAGTGCCCATTCAGGTTACCCACTGGTCTGTTTCGCAGTGAGAAAGAAAGGTAATTGCTGACATATCTCCAATTACACTCCCTTACACTTCTTCAACAGGGTCCCTGGTGACTGACCAACTTGTCCATGAGATCAGAATGCTAGCACCAGACAGGTCTTTGTGTCGCTGAAGGGCCAGAGCACCTTCCTTGTGCTACCTGACCAGAGACACCATAAGGCTGGAGCTGTGCCCTGGAGTACATCCAGGTAGCATGTCTCAGAGGTGTAGCTCAGAAACAAGATGTGCCAGCCATGGAGCACAAGGGATTTTTAATTCTTGTGTGGGTGAGATGAGTTGGAGGTAAAAGCTTCCTTTGCTGTTCTGTCTCCTTCCTCATTGCTAGTTGCACTGATGCTGTCAGGGTGCCTGAGGCAATAAGGGAAATTATTACTAGGTTAGGGAGGACCCTGATGTTCACTACTGCACAGATGGAACTGCAGAGCCTCTTCTGCTGTCAGCTCATTGTCTGGATGAGTGGGGTTACCCAGCCTGGCCAGGCTCCTTGGGAAATTTCTAGGAAAGCTACAAGCCTGAGGGACTCCAAGAAGCTGACGTGTTTGTCAGCCCTGGGGGAGGAAATGCTCATGTCCCCTGGATGGCCCTGGCTGGGAATCCTGGTGGTGACTCAGTGCTCTGGGGTGGCAAGTGTTACTCCATTCTCCAGAGACTCCCTCCAGCAAAAACCAGTGATGACAGGGTCAGGAGAGAGCTGCTGCAGCAAGAACATGTAGGGTGGCAAGGGATCTGACAACAGACCCTTCTGCCCAGGACTAGATAACTTCTCTCATTTCCCTCTGACAAGGCCACCATCACCTAAGCTGAAGGCTTCCTGAAGCTGTCACAGGCAGCAGGCTAGATCATTTGACACTATGATTGGCCTCAAACAAGAAGCACATGCTTTGATAAGCTGCAGGCCAGGGCACTCTGTGGCCTGCCCTGACAGCAAGGGAAGTAGTTGTGTATTTGGGGGAGAAGTGCCATTGATCAGGAAGGCAGAGAGTGGAGAGTAATTCTTTGTCACCGAAGAAAGATGTTAAAAAAAAAAAAATCTAGCTCTTTTGCTCACTTCTGATCAATTATATACGCAGCTGTTGCAGACCCAGGTCTCGTGGTGGCTTTGAACATGGGTGTCAACTTGGAAGAGTATTTCAGGCACATCCAGAGGTGCTGGCAGGATTTGACCACACATGTGCACGGGGTTGAAAGGTTTGGGAGGAAAACAGCTTCCAGTGTCCCATACATGTTCCTTAGGTAGCAAGCACAACAGTTTGAAGGCATTACCACATGGTCTTACTTGACTGGTATTAAAATACAGCAGGGAAGGAGTTTTTTGCCTGAGAACAAGCATGGTTTCTATGCAGCTGGTGTGGCGACAGGAGACCTCGGCTAGGAGTGGCTGGGTGACATTGTTAAATGTCTAGTTACACTGAGTCCAGAGGAGTGCATCCTCCGACGCAGTCAGAGCACGGCTCGTTCATTCTAACACAGACATATGAAATACGGCGGCTGAGTCATGTCCTCCAAAGCGTGATCTTTTCCTCCACTGACTACTAAGTGAGCTGAGAGTGACTGGCTCAGTGGTCAGAGCTGACTTCTAGAGGGAGAGGTGGGTGTCCTTCAGACTAACTGCATGGAGTCAGCCAAGCTTATGTTTACCTGACCTCCCCGGACGTGGGCAGAGGTCTGATGGCAGCAGTGTGGATCTGTGTGATCTAGGAAGAGTATGGCACAAAGGCAGAGGTTTTATAAGGAGCAATGTCCTGTGGCTGGGTCCTGCATGAGCTAACTCAGCGGGGCATCTTTAGAGGCACTTGACTCCATTAGCATAACCTGGGAAACCTTCATGCACTTTCAGTTGTCTTCTGCTCCTGGCTCTGTGTACTCATGATGGAGATGCAACTGTCTGTCTGGGTGCTATAAACCAGGTAAAATCCTAGCTCAAATACAACACTGGTGGCTTAAATGTGCAGGGAGCATTTAAATCCTCAGGGCTTGCCAGCCTTTTAAAACCACCTCTCTGTCTCACCCCAGAGACATTCTTGGGCTGTGCAAGCACTTCTCATCTGCTCCAGTGCAAATCATCCAGCCTCATCCAGCTGAAATTGCCTTGGGCCAAGCCCCTGTCTTTGCACCAAAGGGGATGAAGGGAGTTCATGCTACCTTTTAGTACGGCTCCACACTGACCTACAGCTGAAGGAAGATGGTGAAGGGCCCTTGCCCCTCAGTGGCTGAGCCCATTGGGTGCAGAGGGTGGCAGCCTGTTGGGAGAGTTTGATGAGGGTGTGGCCTCAAGGACCCTCTAGAAGAGTCTGCAAGGAAAGCAAATGTTTGTCCTTAGTACCCAGGACTTGCATGAGAAAAGTGCCAGTCAACGAGTGCTACGTCCTCAGGAAAGTTGGGATATCAGATTCTGGTTAGATATTTTTATTTCCCTGGTTCATCAGTCAGCAGCTGGGAGGATCCAGATCCAGTTTATGTCCCTCTCTCCATGGTCTGGGAGCTAGCAGAGCCCACACGGTGGCACTGCGACCCAGCGTCCTGGATCGCCACTATTGCTCTCCTTGGGAACTCGTGACCAGCAGCTGCTGGGAGGTACAAATCTGGCAGCAGGTCTGACATGGGACAGCTTTGTCTTCGTGGCACAGGCCTTGAGCCATACTGGACAGCGTGGCAGGGAGCAGGACTCCCAACTCCGCATTTCACCATGGCACCAGCCTTTTGTAGGGGTCTGCTTTGTCTCCACCAATGCTGCCAGCAAGAGAGTCACTTCTTCCTCACACCGCAGGTGACACAAGGCACATGCTGGGTTCAGCAGCTGATTGGAATGTGCCCACTGCTCCTTTTGCTGCTACTAAGAGATGGGAGTTGGTTTAGGAGGATGAAGGCCCTGTCTCCTGCATTGACTCAAATGGCCAAGCCATTTCTGGATAGAGGTGAGAGTCTGTGGGTGACCCTGGCTTCTTCACCCAGAGCAGCTGCAGCCAAACAGCCCTGTCCTGTATCCATGCATCTTCACTTGGAGTCTGTGGCCAAACTCTTCTGTCGTGTGGAGGAGCAATGAGACCAAATCCAATGACCCCATGAGCCACCGTGTCAAGGCAGCGGCTGTCCCAGGTGTTCGGCCTCAGCCAGATGTCCTCACACATTATGTACGTGCCACCGGCTGATTTGCCAGATAAAGACAGCAGCATTTCTAAAAAACCCTTCACTTTAGAAAGAGTCAGCTGCTTCCCACCCTGGGGTTAGCCTGCATCCCCTTCTCTAGCGAGATGCCTGGTGGGACTCTCCATTCTGCCCTGCTGCCTGCTGAGGAACAGATACTTGGTCCTTGTCTTGCTCTCAGTTGCTCCGACATAGACGCCTGTAGCAACAAAGCAGCTTCCTGTGCTGCTGGGAGGGGGTGACTAATACATCACCTGCAACCGAAGCTCGAACCTATTGTAACTTCTGTGGCAGATAGGACTACAGATCATTCCGGATGAATGGAACCCTAAGTAGTTACAATTCATATGAATTAATCAAGCTGTTCTCTGTCATGTACATCATTTAAATCACTTGGTGGCGGCCTATTTTCATGGCAGGGAGTGTGTTTATAGTGAGCAGAGTGCTCCCCTCCACCCTCCCACCCCAGTGCGGCGTGGAGAGAGGGATGTTCAGTCAAGGTGCTGTCCCCATGCCGGCTATGTTCCTCCTCCTCCTCTGGTCCCCCTGTGCTTACCATGCAGAGCTGGGAGTAAGCTCCCGTGCAAAGAATGCCATTAGCACTTCGTGCAGCAAAGCCCAGGGGATGCAGTTAAATGGAGATTGAGCTGTCTCCAAGGAAAAAGCCCAATGAAAACAACCCCCACTCCCATCAAGTTGTCATTGGATACATTATGAAATGGGAGGTGGAAAGTATAAAGAGTGGAGCGTTGGGGGTGTGTATGTGTGTGTGTGTGTTACTTCTAACTATGTCTTGGCAGGAAGCAAGCTGCAGGGGAAATTTTCCTTTTACCAACAACTTCCTCTGAAATGAAGAGCGCCACAGGGATGCTTGTGCACAGAGAACTGAGGTAGCAAAATGAGGAAAGGATGGGCAGGACTTGTTCTTGCCCAAATCCATTTCCAGCCCCTTCCTCTTTCCCAGGTTAAGGCAGTCCTGCTCCTAAAAGAGGATGCGGTCTCTGCCAGGCATAGCCCTGTATCCTTCTCCAACCTTGACCATCTCTTCAATCTTAGGTGAGCTAAAAGTCTTTCTGAGTCCAAGTTTGCAGGCAAATAGTCTGATAAGGCTCAACCCATGGGTATAATCTGAGCAAAGCAAAGAGTATGTCATGCCTTTGTCCTCGTGGGCAGAGTCAGCCCAGTTGCACTTCTCATTTTCCTTGGGCTGACCAAGGTTAAGGTCATCCAGGCAGCGTTACACAGGAGACGTTGTTAAAGATGCACCCACTGCAATGGGGTCCAAGTCTCAGGTGTGGGGAGCAGTGCCCTTCAGCAGAGGGTGTAACAAACTGTTGAAGAAATGAGAACACCTTAATGCCTCCCAAAGATATGTGCACAAAAATAAATGCCTCTGCCTGACCTGCCTTGCTTCTGAGCTGTAAGTCCTTGGGAAGAGCACTAAATTAATATGGGTGAATTACTTCTTGTCCCCAGGATATTTCTGGTGTCTTTGCTTAGCTCTGCACTGTGAAAAATGAAATGCCTTTACATGCCAATGTGGAAAGCACTTCATAATTCCCTGAGAAAGATCTTATCCTCCAATCTAATGGTAGGATCAGAAGTGTTCCCAGGCATCAGCCTGTTGATCCTGCAGTGGAAGTTACACAAGAAGCATCTATATGCAAGAAAGACCCAAGGTGTCCTTCAGGGTGACACGTGCTTTGCCACAAAAAGGCTTTAAATCTTTAATGGTAAAGTGCACTTTGTTCCTCTCTATGCACATGGTAAAAGGCTTTAAATAATAGCTGTTCATGTGGCCCTGAAAAGGTTTGCCATGTGGTTGAACTCTATAAATCTGGACATTTGCTGAATTGATTTTGCCAAGAAACATACTACAGCTGAAAAATGAGCTGGAGGGACAAGGTGGTTGCTTGCAGATGCCATGCTGCTGTTGCTCTGGAGAGAGCTTTGTTCCTCATTTGAAAACTGTGGTAAAGCCCACTGTACTGGTGGGAAGTTTTGGGGTGGTTGGAAGCATTGCTGGATGAAGCTAAAACAACTCTCACTGTGCAGGAACAGGATGAGCTTTAATGCAGTCACTGGAGAAGGAGTCGAATTAGATGCTATCACACAGGACTGCGAGTCGAGGCTGACTGCTGTGATTCGTTCCCTCTTTGGTTATGAGGGCAGAGAGCAGCTTCTCTCTCTTGATTCCAAAGCTGATGAACATGGTGTGGTTTTTTGGTTTAGTTTGGTTTGTTTTTTTGATATGCTGGTGTAATTAAAATGCTCTTGTTTTGCCAGTAGCATTCCCTTATGCAATACTGGTTCTACCAGTATAGATTTAATCAGGAATAAACAAGCCACCAAATTTTTTTTTTTTTTTTTTAGACTGAGGATATTTAAGCACAAGAGCAATCAAGCTGGTAACTGGAAGAGTTTAAATTCATGGCTGCACTTTTAAAGATACAACTTCTCAAACAAATGAATATTAAGAGCCTTCAGTGCATTGGCTGTTTGCAATCCAACAGCTGAGCAGCTTCCCCATGCACCTCTGGAGCCAACAAGCTGTCTGTGCCCTTGGACTTCTACATGTGGGAAATTTCATTGAGCCCATAGATGTCCATGTCTGATGAGTAGAACAGGCCTTGTGCTTCATTGACATTATTGACTAGATCTGTATTATCTATGTTGTGAATCTTGCCTGCAGGTGGACACTAATAACATGTGGGCACCCACATGTGACTGTCTTAACCTGAAGTTGAACTACTGCCCAGTGTCACCCATCAGTGCTTGAGGGCAGATACTCTGTCCTGCTCTATTTCTTCCTGACTCTATAATGATGCTGAGGACATAAACCACACGCATCTTCTGGAGGGGATTCCCCTGGTGCTAGAGACTTCAGAATCACCTGGATCTTGAGTTTTCTTCACTGTTGCTCCTGACTTGAGAGAATGGATTTGGGCAAGAAACTGAAAGATCTTAGCAGTTTTGTCTATACTATTAAATCAAATGTGCCTAGTAAAGTCTACTAGTGCAAAACATCCCAGTTTCATTTCACTAAACTTGGTCAGCATTTGAAGAAAAGGGAGTTACAAGCTACCTGTTGGGAATGGGTCTTTCCAGGAATTGTTTGGGACAGTGCTTGTTAGCATGAGCACAAACCAGCCAGAGACCATGCTCATGATCTAAAAGCATGGCTCATCGAGCTCCACTTGCAGGGAATGTTTCCTGGGATTGCTTAATTTACTAGGGCAGATGAAGACAGAAATAACAAGAACCCTATATTTTCCTTGCCTCATGCTTAGTTGGTAAGAGAGGCATGTCCTTCATTTAATATCTTTGGAGGAGCTATTTGTATTCTGGTTCACTTCTTTCTGTCGCTCACATGATGTGGTAGAATATTCATCTTTCATTTTCTTACATCCTTGTTCCTGGGTATAGCTCCTGAATGCAAACTCTCTATGCAGTCAGACAAAGTGAAACTGTCCTGAAAGAAGATTTTGAGAGACCACATTAGAAGGGCTTGCCAACCAAAGCATGTAATCAGTGCAGAAAAGATGCAAGGTCACAGCCAGGTATCTCTACTGTTAGCTCTTCCTTGTTCAGTGCCACTTGAACCCCTTGGCATGATGAAAAGAGATATATTCAAATTTTTACCCAGCTTTCAGGCCATGGTCCATTAGTCTTCTCTGAAACCTCCATCCATGGCCCTTGGAAAGGCATTCTTTGGAAACCGAGCAGTGATGGACCAGGAAATTGAGAGCACAGGTGGTGCAGGACCTGCTGTTTCTCTTGACTGAGCTTTTCCCACTAATGTGGAAAACACCCTTCCATTCATCTTCCAGTGTTTCAGGCTGTTGAGGACTTGTTTCTAAGTCTCTGTGTCCAGTGATAGATTCACAGTATGTGATATTTTTTAAACACTTTGTGGATGATTTTAGTAGCTAAAACATGCCCATCGCTCCAGTAAAATAACCTTCTCCATTTCCAGCCAGAGGCTTTTATTTCTATATAAATTTTGTCAGGAAGGGTGAGTAAAAAGATAACTGTATCCAGGACTGTTTGCTGCAGTACTACTGCTTCGGATCCCACTGTGGTCACTCCTTACCATCATAATGGTGTTATGTTTGCCACAAAAATTGTGGTAAGCCAAGCACATTTCTTACATGTTACTGTATTATCTATAAGCCATAGCTATAGGAGTTGATGCTACAGTAATGGGTCCTCTGAGTTTGCTTTATCTGAATATGCTGGGGTTTTAACCTCAGAAAAATACAAATAAACTTGAGAGGTAAGGACAGTTTTGTTGTCAAAGTTGGAGTGTGTATCAGCTCCTCTCTTCTTCCCACACAGCACGTGGCAGATCCCAGTCCCATCTCCAGTGGGCATTGAGCCACCAGCAAAGTGGAGCAATTGTAACAGGAGATTCTGAAGGGCCACCTGTAGGACAAGCCACAGTGGCTGTCAAGGGTTAGGGAAGGGCCGGCCGCTAGATGAATGACAGATGCTTTTGTTTAGCCCATCTTCCTTCCCAAAGGGGAAGAGAAAGGGAATAAAGAAATGAGACTTATGGATTGGAAAAGAAAACTAAAACAGTTTTAATGAAAATAATAATAAAATAAAATATATTCAAATATATATTATATTTGTATAATAACAATAATTGTATATTTTATTAATATAATCAAGCAAGGAAGGGAAGAGGCTAGCATGGCTGAGTTGAGACCTGCTGGTCAAAGTAAAGGGCAAGAAGGAACTGCACAGTCAGTGGAAGCAGGGACAAGTACCCTGGGAAGAGTATAGGGACACTGCCTAGTTGTGTAGGGATGAGGTCAGGAAGGACAAGGCGCAGCTGGAGCTGAACTTGGCAAGGGATGCAAAGAGCAATAAGGGCTTCCACAAGTATGTAAATCAGAAAAGGAAGGTTAAAGAAAGCGTAACCTCCTGTGATAAACATGACTGGCAAGCTGATAACAAAACACGAGGAGAAGGCTGAGGTATTCAAAAACATTTTGCCTCGGTCTTCACTGATAAAATCTCTTCTCACACCTCCTGACTTGATAGACCACAAGATGGGGAACAGGGGGACAAAGTCCCTCCCACTGTAAGAGAAGATCAGGTTCATGACCACCTGAGACACCTGAATATACGTAAGTCTACGGGTCCTGATGAACTGCATCCCAGAGTCCTGAGGGAGTTGGCTGATGTAGTTTCCAAGCCACTCTCCATGATATTTGAAAAGTCCTGGCGTTGAAAAGTCACCAGGTGACGTTCCTGGTGACTGGGAAAAGGGAAATATTGCACCCATTTTGAAAAAGGGTAGAAAGGAGGACCCTGCGAACTACTGATGTGTCAGCCTTACATCCGTGCCTGGGAATATCGTGGAACAGATCCTCCTAGAAGCTCTGCTAAAGCACATGGAGGACAGGGACGTGATTTGAGACAGCCAGCATGGCTTCACAAAGGGCAAGTCCCACCTGACCAACCTAGTGGCCTTCTAGGATGATGTAACTGCATCGGTGGACAGGGGAAGAGCTATGAATGTCATCTATCCGGATTTCTGTAAAGCCTTTGACACAGTCCCCCACAACATCCTGCTCTCTCGATTGGAGACATATGGATTGGATGGGTGGACTGTTCAGTGGATAAGGAATTGGTTGGATGGTTGCATCCAGCAGGTAGTGGTCAATGACCTGATGTCCAGATTGGACATTGGAAATTGGTGACAAGTGGTGTCCCTCAGGGATCTGCACTGGGACCTGTTTAGTATCTGTGCATCAATGACATAGACAGCAAGTTTGCAGATTACACCAAGCTGAGTGGTGCGGTTGACAAGCCTGAGGGACGGGATGCCATCCAGAGGGACTTGGACAAGCTGGAGAAGTGGACCCATGTGAACCTCATGAGGTTCATCAAGGCCAAGTGCAAGGTCCTGCGCATGGGTCAGAGCAATCCCCGGTATCAGTACAGGCTGAGGGATGATGTGATTGAGAGAGGCCCTATGGAGAAGGACTTGGAGGTACTGGTGGATGAAAGGTCGGACATGAGCCAACAATGTTTACTCGCAGCCCAGAAAGCCAACCAGATGCTGGTATCCTGCATCAAGAGAAGTGTGGCCAGCAGGTGGAGGGAGGTGATCCTGCTGCTCTACTCGCCTCTGGTGAGACCTCACCTGGAGTCAGTTTAGGGTCACCTGTCCTGTCTGCTCCTCCCTGCAGGTGTGGCCTCTCACTGCACCCCCACTGTGGTATACAGAGTTTAGCAGTGACCTTGGTCTGCACAGCAGAAAGTATAAGCAGGAGCCTTTCTGCATCCCAACCCCTGGTAGTGACCGTAAACATCAAGTGCTGTCACTGCTGGAAGCAGATACTGCCTGCAAAAAATGTGCCAGTAACTTCAGAAAGAGTCATTAATTAGAAGAGACTGAGCTGAAAGTGAAGGTGCTGAACAGAATTAGTTCTGTTCTAACTCAAACCAGGACACTGGCAGTGACGACATGTTTGTTCAGGTGCTTCCTTGAAAGTCTGAGTTGCAATTAATTGACATTTTCCAAACAAAAAGTTATCAGATAATTCCCACCCAGGTGCAGTGTGGACGTGACAGCCTCCAAAACCACTCCAGAAATGAAAAAAGAACTTTGTGAAGAACCATTTCTGCACACCACATTTCTGCAGTGATGCCCGGCGGAATGAAGATGGTTTCAGTCTACATGGCCAACACCTTCCCCTGCGGTTTTGGAGAAGAATTTAAATAGACTATTTTTCAAGAGAGAAAGGGCTGTGCTTTCCCCTTCCCTCCTTCCCACTGACATTTTTAGCTCTAAGTCTTCAGGCTGAGATGGGTGACAGTTGTGTTTTGTGGCCGAACAACTTCCCTCTTTCAAACGAGACAACTTTTGAAAACAAAGCACTGCAGGAAGAAGTTTGCAAAACCAAATGCTATTTTCAAGGGGGCTTTTCCAAGGCCAGTGCTTCTCTCTTTGTTGCACCTTGGACAAGACACGACTAATTTTGACCACAGCGAAGGCCCAACGCATAGTTGAACACAGCGGTCCTCTCTCTTGATTTCTTTGCTTTCTTGTTTAAAAAAGGAAAAAGAGTGTGTGGAGGCTGAAAACACTAATTTTTCAAGAGGTCCTGTGCAAGATGTGTTTTAATACCAACCACGATGATCTGTAGATCTTGAACTGATGAAATATTTATTAGCCCTTCATGACATTCATTCAAAATCTTTTTAAGACTGGAAAAGATGGTTATTACCAGACCCCCATACGAGGCAGAGCAGAGGCCTCTGGTCCAGAGCTGCTTTGTGCCTCTTTTTTAACATCTGGTTGAACTAGAGCATTTCCTGTTAGAACCTGCTCAGTCTTCATTTAAAGTCCCAGGGTGATGGAGAATCCAGTGTTGCAACGGTTCATTACCTTTGCTCTCAGAAGACGTGCACATCATTTCTAGCCTAAATTGGTTGGATTCATCTTACCTAAACTTAGGTGTTTACAGTATAGATGTCCACAGCTGAGTTGATCCCCTGAGAGTTCTTTCAGATTCAAAGGAGAGAAAAAGGCACTTGGTGGTGGGATTCATCTGCCCTGTTCCAGCTGGTTTGGGTATCTATTGGCAATAAAAGGGCCTGGAGTAACTAACCTGAGATGCAGTTATCTGCACTTAGATGAATGCTGCTTGACACATCTAACTAACATCTGACTGCTGTTAGCCCCTTCTCTGCTGTTCACCTTCAGAAGTCTCAGCGCCACACACAGAAAGAGCAGCTGAGACTCCAGCTGTCTTGGGTATGTTGAAGGGACTGAGATTTCTAAGTCTATTCCAGAGCTCTTCCCTGCGCTCTTGCCACTAGAGGAACAGCCTCTGTAAAGTGAAGGTTCCCAGCTGGGTCCTGCTAGTGTGCAGGTGGGACAATGCTCACTGTTCTACACACCATCTGAGTCTTTTCCCCTTTTTACACACCCAGAGTTATTGTTTGCCCTCTGAGCGTTACACTGCACAGGGCATTCATACTACCTCCACACCTCTTGGGGAAGTTGTGATCACCTACGTCATCCTCAGAATACATCCCTGATCTGTCAGCACAGCATATACAGACGCTGCCCTGAACTGGACTGTTCACGTGAGCTGCAGTCACCCACGCGCTCTTTGTTGGTCTCAGCAATTATCTGCTACTCTATCTCTTTTCCATCTGTTTATTTAATGTTGTAAGCACGTGCTATCTGGAATGATTTGGTTTTCATTTTTTCTTGCTAAAGTCATCAAGAGCATGGACTGAAGGACATGTTCCATCTTCTGGAGTTACTCCTGGGGGATGAGAATTTCCCAGTTTAAATAAATTGCTCTGATGTATCATGAACTACTTCCCTAGCTCAATATGGGTTATGTTGACTGCGTGGATTTGGGTGCTGTCACTGGTGACGAACCATAATGCTCCTGAGTCTAAGCATTTTATGGCAACAGCTACTCACGCCTTCCAGCTTCGTGACTTCACTCTTGAACTGACAGGTGATGCTTCCAAGATTCTTTTAATCCCACACCTTGATGTTATTTGTGCCCCAAACTGTTACCTCCTTTCTGGGTTCTCTCAACCCTGCTGCTTCTGTGAGGTTGCTTGGGTCCGGTGTCAAGCTGACCAACCAAGAGCTAATGCAGGGTCACACACAGGTGCTGCAGAAGGCTCAGGTTTGCTAGGCGCCCTCTAACCATTCATTATGAATAAACATGCAACCCTCTGGGACAAAGAAAAGAGCCGTATTCAGCAAAATGCATAAGTTAAGAGAACCTTTAAATCGTAGGACTCTGCAGAGGAGTTTGAGTGCAGGACTGAGTTGTATGAGAACGGCACAATTAATCAGACACGGTTTTAGATCTCTTCAATGGTAGATGTCTATGGCTGGGCTGCACTCTTCCCTGGACAGAAAAACAACATCTCTATGTGTGTATTCGAGATGTACTTTCAGAGCCTGAAAGTAAACTGTCAGCATACAACCTTGAGTGTGTCTTTTTGCTGAGAAAAGAGCATAAAAGCAATTACTGGCCCATGTAGTCCTGTGTCTCTGGCAGCGGCCAGGGTGCAATTCTAAGAAAGAAAGTGAAAATGGAGCCATCATGAATGGCAGTTCTCTGCAGGGTTTTTCCAGTAACCCTCACATGCAGCCCAGAGGCTTTCTGAGGTGGATTGGTTTCTAGGATCATGGCGAAAAGGTGTGATATTTTGAAATTTATAAATTTCTCTCTCATGAACTTCTCAAATCTCTTCTCTACCCCTAAAAAGATCTAGCATCCACAGTGTCCTGTGACAAGAAGATCTGCAGCACAACTGTGCACAGGGTGAAAAACTTTCTCCTTCTTTTGAACATATCTCCTGAGGAGAAAGGAATTGATTGTGAAATTTGATATCTCCATGCCTTCTGCTAGCCTTGGAGGCCTCAGAGAGGTGACCAGCAGCGGAAGGATTAACATACACCCTCCCCAGCCTACCACAACCTGTTCCCCTCATGCAGACATTTTCTGTGGGTGTAATATTTAATCACACTTCCACCAGTTTGTTTTGACAGAAAGACTCATATGAAGCAAGCACCAAAAGCCATACACTGAGAAAACCAAAAAATACTTTTTCATGGTCTCTGAACTGAGAATCTGCTGTGCAACACACACACTCTCAACCACAGATCTTATCAGGCTGGTCTGTTTCCACTGAGGTGTCTTGCTCTTCTCCTCTATCAGCCATGCGCATGCAGCAGTTGTGAGGTTTCTAGACTACTTAATTTTGGTAAGTAATCTCCACAACTCTGCACTGCAAAAGGTCATCAATTCCTGCCTTCTTAGTAAGGAACACAGCTGCAAAAGATACTGTGAAAACGGAGCAGAAATCTCCAGGGGCTTCGGCATGCTGCACCAAAAGGGGGAACCTGCAACAAGACCTGCTGTGGAACAATGGATGTCTAGTGGCATCCAAGGTCATTTCCCCTCCAAGGGTGGGAGATGCAGATCAATTAAAAGAAAATCATCTGCTCTGCCCTGGATGACTGCAAGGGCTCGTTACTCTCTGTGCGCCAGAGTCGTGACATGGGACCAGTATGGTCAGTGCTAAGAAATAGGTTCTGCAATCAGATTTAAGCCTGCCAGAGTCTCCTCCATCAGCAGGCATTCCTGCCCAGGCATTGGGGGCATTTAGGAATCAAGTTGGTGTTGCAGCATCCTAAATGAGATTTTCAATATTCAGTTTCAAGAGTAAGAGTACACCTAGGTTCTAGAGTACATCTGTGTTTCTACTGTCTATGACTTGAGTCCTGTAGACTGCATGCATAGAACTCCACAGATTAAAAGTGGAAAGCTGTGAAGAATCAGGCTCAATATCTAAATTAATTTTTGTTGAACTATTGAACAGTTCTTGGAAAATGTTCTTTGCTCAACCCTGTAAATGAAGGAGAATGTACTCTTGGAGAGGTACAAGGAAATCCTTGGATTTGTTGGCCTCCAAGCACGTGGAGTCAGTAAAAGCAGAAAATTAATCATGTGCACATTAAACACAGCTAGCTGAGCTTTGTAAAGAAGGAAGTCCCAAAGAAAGGAAAATAAGAGGTCTAAATGAAGCAAAGAAATGGGGAATCTCAAAATCACCAGCAAAAAAACCCAAAAAGAAACATCTGAACAGCCTTACTTTTAAAATGAGGCAAAACGAGGAACCTCTGTCCTGTTTGATGCTGACTTCCTAGTGACTGCTCCCTACTCCTACGCTGTGCATCCCTCGGCAGGCTATCAGATCAGACTAGATGATGCTTAGAGGCAGAAAAGAAAGAAAGGAGAAACAAAGAAAGAATTTCAATGTCCACTTTACATCCTCACATCAGGGCTGGTGGTCATTGTCAGATACTGTGCTGCTTCCCCAGGAACCAAACTGTGGTCCCAGATAGGAAGAAACCTTCAGTGATGACACAAGCCCATTACCTCTGAGTTGGTATTTGAATTTCTGCATGAGTGGGGAGCCGGCAGAGAGGGCGGGGGGGGGGAGTGGGGAGTGGCAGATAATGTATGGGTAAGGTCTTCAAAAGAGCTCTGTTCCCATTCGGGACAATGGGAGCTACTGGAGGCTTTGCATGTTCTTGCAAATCTGGTCACGTAAGCACAAACTCCCTGATTTGGTTTATGAAGAATACCCTTCAGTCTGACACTGACCTCTAAAACAAATAGAGTATTGCGGCGCGCTGATGCCCCATTCATCACCGGGTGACAATGGGAGCCAGGGCCCGTGAGTGAACAGCGTTTCATTCAGGGGAGGACTGAATTGCTCCGAAACACTCCATGCAGCACTGCCGGTACCAGCTTCGTGCTGCCCTGCAGGCACGCATCTGCACCCATCTGAGATGAAACCCCTTGGGAGGCCTCAGGATGCTGTGGCACCATGGGGAATCCTGTTTCACAGCACGCAGTTGGGTTGAGCTGCAGGGTGCGACAGCGAAAGCAACCCAAGGATGGCCAGGGGGGTGGGAGGGGTGAGGAGGTCCAGGCCACCAGCTCTCCCAGAAGGAATGTCCCACCTTGGAAGAGGTTTCTGCTCATTCTGGGTTGAGCCAAGGGACAGTGCTTTCCTGGAAGAAAAAAGTTGCCCAAGGGGCTCTGATGTGGTCCTCTGTCCATTGATAGAGGAGACCAAGAACTGCAAACATAATACAGCTGTGGTGGAAGGTGATGGACCGGCAGAGAGGAAGGGATGAGCAGTGGTAGGGAGCTGGGCGTGAAGCCTAGCCAGCCATGCTGTGCCATTGACAGAGAAGTAGGCATCTGCAAACGGACTGTTAGAGGGGCACTAGTACCTCCAATTTGGTAGCTTCTCTGTTGCAGTCATCAGCTCCAGAATGAGTTTTCTCCAGCTGTTTCTGCTGCCCACAGCTCTCTTTGTTGCTGTTCCTATGCATGAGGGCAGAGAAGATGGCTGATGGCAGGAGAAAACCACCGTATCAGGATTCCAAGGAAGGTGCAGGGACCATTTGAGGGCCCTCTATAGGGAACGAGGGCAAAGGAAGGCTTTCTTCCTCCTCCCTAAGACAGGCTGGCCTGAAGTGCTAAAGCATGAAGCTGCATATGCTCACTTAGGGGGGTTTTAATTCACATTCTCCGTCAATGGTTAATTCCTCCTGAATGAGCCTTGGACATTCTGATGATTGCGTTTGCTGGTCACGTATCTAGATGACAAAAGCAATCACACTCCTACATATGTTCCTCATAAGGACCTCTGCAAATGACCGAAGTGACTATGCAGCAAGTCATTCTCATGTGCAGATATTCGCTCGAAGTGTGCAGTTACCGAGATTCGCTGAGCAAATCGCCAGTGTACGTACAGACGTGCACATTCACATGTTGAACAAGCCCAGTCTTTTCTAGGCAGGCATCGGGCCTGAGAGAAACACTCTCACACTTTCTTGGGGAGTGTGGTTTCAGGGACTAATTCTGCCAAGGACTTGCCTCTCTGAGATAGTGGTCTTGTGCTGGTGCCTGAAAGATTGTAATGTGCCACATTATCTTTCAGCAGGCATCTGTGTTAACAACTGAAATGAAAAGATGGCACATTAAAAACTTTACAGAGCTGTTGCAAAACACTTGCCAAAAAAAAAAAACCCAAAACAAAACAAAAAACCCCTGAGCTGTTGCTGTAGGTTACTCTGAATCATGCCTGAAAATAGCATATCCAACATTACTTGGAAGCAGACACACGGTTGCTAGCAAATCTAATTATCTCCTGGAAAATAAAACACCAGCGCCTGTGTGAAAGGCTCAAGGGTGAGCGTCGGCATTGTCCCAGCAATGTCAGGGTAATGACACGTGGATTTTTGTTCTGGTGAAATCACAGTGCCCTTGCCCAGTGTGCAATTGTCTGATCATGTGAAGATCACCTACCTAACGCTGGCTTGGCCTGTGAGGGAGCTCAGATAAAGCAAGCAAGGGAGGCACTGTGAGAATTCCTGTCTTGATTTCCCAGATCTCTGCTCAGAGAGGGACAGTGTTATGAGGGAGAAATGACTCAAGGCGACTCATCTGGTGGATCATGGTTGTTTCAGCACCTTTGATGCTGGTAGGCGAAACCTGTATCTTCTCCTCTGAGTTGGCCTCAGGAGGTGTTCTTCTGTCTCCAGGATGGCAGAGCTCCCTCTGGGTGCCCAGCTCAGCTGGCTGGAGGGCAGAAGAGAGGGCTATGGGACACTTGGGGGATATCCTGCTGGGTCAGCTACAGAGACAGAGCAGCATCATTGCAGCTGCTCAGGCAGCGCAGCAGAGCCCGGATGGTGAGCATTGAATTAGGAACCAAAGGCATGGCCTCTATTCTGAAAAGCTCTCTGAGATCTCCTGTGGATGGTGAGGACCAGGTGAGACTCCTGCTGTCTGTCTGGTCTGCTGGGAACCAGCATTATCTAGAGGTAGGAGCCTTCAGTCTCTGCAAAAAAAGTCTTCTCTGTGAAGCCAAGAGGGCGGTTTCTGCTTTAAAATCTGTGGCCATAAGAAGCAATAGTCAGGGAGAGCCTAGAGGCTGTCTAACAGGAGTAAGAAGACACTATGCTGTGCATCTGGATCACCTTACAGATCTCACTGTTTGTGAGGCAGAACTTGAGACCCTTTCTCCAGGGCTCAGCAGGTGGGGGCTTCTCACTGGCACACAAAAATAACATGATGAAAATATGGCTCTTTGAACATAAGAACAGCCACGTGGAGTCAGACAAAGTCCCATGTCCTCTTGCCCACTGTGGCCATGAGTGGTTTGCCTAGAGAAAGGTTTAAAATAGGCTTAACACATGTATTCCTCTGAGTGCTCACTAAAGCCTCAGACACTTCTTTAAGAGGAATGTGGTTTCTTTATATTTACTAACCTTCATGGGATTTCTTTTCCATGAATTTGTCCATTGTCTCCTGGATCTACTTAGATGCTCACATATATTTTTAGCATCTACCCCTTCCTGTAGTAAAGAGTACCACAGCTGGACTACCCATTGCAGGAAGACCCATCTCTGGTCTGTTCTCAACCTGGGTTCTTCTACATTGATTTCCCCAAAGCTTCATGGCTATCCCAAGAATCTGTCTGGAGAGGGAAGGGTGTCAGGTGATTCAGGGAAAGTGTGGCTGAGAGCATCAGTAGTTAATCATGCAGCAGGTGGAACTACAGGATTTCCAGAATTGCTTCAAGGAGATTCAGTCCGGCTAAGATTTGCATTCTCTTCTGGGCATGGCAGTTGGCTCAAGCAGGAGCATGGGGTGATTATTATCTCAACAGGTCAGGCAAAGGAAACTCAAATTTTGGTAGGCAGACACAGTCCTTCATCTTCAGATGCACCTGTTGGTGTAGAGAACCTGAGCTGTGAATGAATACTGAAGCCTATGGGTGCGTATACTGTGATGTGTCATTGTAAAATGAATGGATGCCAAAAAAGGAAATGAGTTTCTGTTTAGCAGAGTGCATGCGTGGGTCAGCTCTGGAGAAGCCGAAAGGAGACTGGCTGGGCATAGGCCTCTGCTGAAATGAACAGCACACGCATATTCCAGAACATTGTGGGCTCTTAGAACAGATAAGCTTGCAGGGCAGAATGTAATCTTGGAAAATGGCAGTAAATGGTGGAAAGAAGTGGCTTAAAATACGTAAGTTGTGCCATTTGTAAAGCTCTAGAGTATGGGAACATCACAGGGGAAATGACAAGGGATGGGAGAAGAGGACCAAGGATTTACAGACCTGTGATGTTTTGGAGCAGCAGCTGCAGACCAGAGAGGGTACACAGAACAACTGAAAGGACTCTGCCTGTCTGTACATGGGCAACTGAACCTGGCCTCATCTATCACGGAAGACACAAGTGTAAATCAGCTCAGAGGTGATACTGTCTGCATGAAGATGCCTACACGCATGTGCAGAACCAGGGCAGAAGTTTCTGGTGGCATTTGAAATGCCTGACAGCATCCCACCTGAATGGGGAGAAATGACATGGAATGTCATGTGTGTGGAAGCTGAATCTCACCCCACGTCAGATGTGTTCAGAGAAGGCTTAACTGACCAAAGGCAAGTATCTACCCTGGGGAACCTGAACAGCACACCAGCTTCTCAGCTCTGTTAACTGGCTCTTCCTCCACTACAAGGGGAATTGAGGTGCCGGCTCACTTGTAGACTCTTTGATGTAGGTGCTTAAATTTGACCTACGGCTACCTTAATCTCAGGGAATTGCTGTTGGTCTCAGCTGCATAAAGAACTGTGAGATAGACCTGCAGAGGTGGTCACAGCATGCAGAGCCCACAGCTGGGGCAATGCTGCACCAGGGAGGCCACGATACCTAGGGGAAGGTATTTCCATAGTGGGGCTAGTTAATGGCATGTGCTGAACAGCTCACTTCTCTTGCAGACATATCCCAAAGAGTTACAAACACAAACCACAGGGAAGGTCCATAACTCACTTCATCCCTTCCAAACATCATGTGAGAACTACACATTGGCCAATATGAGACAAAATGTTATTTCTCAAAATTGTTTATTCTCAGGATTTTTTTTCCCCAGGATTATTTCTTGAAGGTTTTGTGATAAACCATCCTAAGAATAACCCTGGTGGGAAAGATGTGGTTTAGCTGAGTGAAAAGTCAGCCCACTGTCCATTGAAGTTTTGCTATCAACATCTGTGAGTTTTATCCACTGTCCACATAATGCGTGAGAAGCCCCCAGTATGATGAGCGCAGCTTGGTAATGTGACAAAATTCAAAGCACTGCCAGAAGCTCTCTGATTTGAGCCTAGAAGTTGCTGCAATCCAAACTATCGGCCGTGAGATTGTAAGTGCTGTATTTGTTTGCTCTGTGCCATGTTCCATGTTCATTCTTACGGGACATTGTGTCCAGACCATATTCCAGCCTCTGGTCTATTTTACATTAGCAGAGCCAGGCCTTCAAACTTAATCCCTTGACCAAATTTCTTGAGCCGTCCTATTTTTTTGGCTTGTGCACCAAAGACTCAGTTTAACCTTTTGCAATAATGAAACACTCTCTGGGATAATGCCTGGAGTCTCAGCCCGGGTAGCAATTATTTAAATAGTCTGTTGTGAATAGGATCAAAGCCTTCTCTTACTGAAACTCTTCATTCCCAATGCCAGAAGTTGTCACTGCATGACAAATGGATTGCCTGTTCTCTTCTCACAAATGTGCTCTAACCAGACAGGGCTGGGCAGCCTGTGGAATGGGGACTTTAATTAATAACAATATTTAATTTCTACAATGAAGCACTTAGGGGAGGATGAATATTGCAGCAGCTGCTGTGGCACAGATGATGCGTCTGGCTCCGGTGGCCAGCTGAAAGCGGCTCTGCACGCGTGAAGAACGGCTCCATCAGCAAAATTCACGGCTGTGTGCACAGCGTCCTGCCGAAGTGCGAGCTCGATAGCACGCGTCTCCCAGAGTTGCCTGAAATATTTCAACCAGGCCAAATTTTTTCTCAGTTAGTGAGCAGCATAAGTGTCATCGTTCCTCCAGCTGATAGTAGCTATGGAAACTGTGACATCACCACCGACATGGCGATACATAAAAATTCAAATGGCTGGGGACCGGTTGCTAGGAGAGCTCCACTCGGGAAAGTCATCGGGCAGGCAGCCAAGGGACCAGAGTCTGCTGAACATGTTGTACTTCACTCTGGTGATTCTACTCTCCTCCCCCTATTTTCCCTTTCACATGCAAAGCTTCTCTTTTTTTTTTTTTTACTTTTTTTTTCCCACTTTAGTCACCCTTAAATTATCTCAGAGGTTTCAACAATGGGCTAATGCTCTGGTGTAGTAGCTGCACGTTACCATGGTGTCTGCAAGATCAGGAAAGAAAACCACATACTGTACTTACCATCAAATAAAATCCATCGCCAGCCTCCTTTGTAACACCCAAGTTATCATAAACGTGCATTTCGGATCACTTTGGGGCAAGGGCTCTCCACTAAGCTTTGTGTATGCACAGATTAGCAGAAAATCTCGAACCAAGAATCATCAGAAATGAAGGTGATCTAAACCAAGGACAAGGAGTAACCTCCGCAGTGGTAAAATCTCATCTTGCAACCGGTCTGAATTTGGGAAGTGGGGTGTTTTCCAGCTGTCTGGATCACCTGGTTTCTGGAGAGCAGGTGCTTCTCATCTGGTGTTTTTGGACCGCAGGCAGCCAAGGGAAACAAGTCTTGTAGGGCAAGGGCAAGGTGTTTTCAATTAGGCCAAAATTGTTTTATTAGACCAAAATAGTTAGAAAAATCCACCAACCAAAGAAACTCTTCCTTGGTCTCTGAGAGGATTTGGTGAGGTGGCCTGTTTGTTCATTCCAGCATTGTTGGTTGGCCTAATGAGGGATCTTGCATACAGATCTGGTCACATGCCGGTGTGTGCATCTCCCTTGGGTCTACCTGCGATAAATGCACAACTGATAGGACCATGATTATATGAAACAGATTCAGGGGTCCAGGTTTAAATCTGTGTTTCTATGCATGTATAGACACGTAGATACAGGTATTTCTTTCCCCCAGACTGCAATGTAACTTGCAGAGGAAGTTGTCCAAGCAGATTTTCATGTGATCTCCCCAGTTCTAACAAATAGCAAGATCTTAATAAAGGGAATACTCATACTGAATAGTCCTGACCAAGCAGTGAAGTGGTGTTGCGGAGCTTTGCCTAGGAATTATTTGGTAGAGGGTTTTTTTCCAGAAACTGGGTGTGCAAAATTTTTAGAGTATAACCAGAAACTGAGAAGGAAACAGAAAAGAAAAAAAAGCCATTGAATAACTTTTCATGAGAAAGTCGCTGCTTCTTGAGAAATGCCTGTGCACTCAGCACACCCCAGCCACCCACATGAACTCAGACGCAACCTGAGGACGCGCATGAACAGACACGGGTGCAATTTAACTTATTCACGTTTATTAAATATACAGGATAATGTGTATTAACCACTGAAGACTTCTTGACCAAGGCAGTAGAAGGTTGAGTTAAGAAGACATCTGATGTGGAAGGATGTTCACTGTAAGTGCAGGACACTGCTTAATGTGTATTTCACTTCCTTTCTTGTGCTGATATCCCCTCCAAGGAGCCTTCCTCGTCCCACCTACAGCAGACCCTGCTTGCTTTGTCTTGGAGATCCATAGTTCACTGAATTGAACTTTAGATCTCCTCTGAGTTGGATACCTCACTAATACTGACACCTCAACTCCAACATCTTCATTTACTAAAAGCTGCCCCAGGAACTGCACAGCATCATTATGATACTGGTTTAGTAACACGTTTTTTGGCTCAATATATCAACTGTGATGAAGGAAGAATAAGCATAAACAGGACCAGTCCCCTTAAGTTTGGAGAATATTTCATCAAAAGCTCTTCCAGTACTTAGCTGTAGGAGTGGGCTTGTCCAAGCTGGCAGTACTACCTGGAGAGACTTTCCGCAGCCAAGCCAGCTGAGTGTAGTCCTGGGACCTGGACTCATCTCAGGCACTGCCGCATGCTGATTAATCTAGATGGATCAGGCTCTGCATACTTAAAGAAAATCTATGGGGTTCCCCTGCATAATGCGTGGTGGGTACCTACACTTCGCTTCCACATCCCTAAGTTGAGTGGCACTGAAGAACAACTGAAGGACTTTATGTTCATGCCATTGCTGATTCCCAGGTCAATTGCTGCCTCTAGCAAAAGTATCTGAGTTGTGGTTGCTCTGATCCTCTTTCATCTACGCACTGTTGATTGAACTCATTTAGTAAAAGCTGATTAGCACAAATGCTCCATGAACTTTTCCCTTCATTAAAAGGTCACTACTTTTGTCGGTATTCCAACTATTCCCCTAATTTCCTGTGGGAATCATACTCCCCCAAACTGAATAGAACAGAGTGATGAATCAGGAGAGAAGTGGGAAATCCAGGTTTTCACTGGGATTGAATGAATGTTTTCGTGTATAAACTGTGGCAACTGGAGCACTTGGTGATTTTCTTCTATAGGTCACCCGCAGGACCAAATTACTCCAAAGAAGATGGTAGATCACACAGGTATAAATGCAAGATTTGGGCCACTTGATCAGGCTAAGGACAGAAGTTGTGGTACATTCAAGGCAATGTGAGCAGGTTTATGGATCTGAAACAGGTATGACATAAGAGACTTGGGGTTCTTGAGGACAATACAGGCTACTCCATCAATGCAACAGAGTAGAAAGTTGCTTTAAAAATGCCTGCACTAAAAGGAAAACAAGGACAATGAAAATCAGAACTAGTTAGTTATCAGTGTGCTAACAGCATCTTTTCAGAAAATGTAGAGGGTACAAGAAGTACTCACATAACTGAGGTCAGCGGCATGAAACATGAATTGTGCCATGGAGGTTGCACCTCCCAAACTACCTTTTGCTGGGAGAGCCGTGTTTTTGAGATCAGAGTCTGGCAGTTGTGAAAGGAGGGAACAGGGTCTAGACTGGCCATGGATATGTTGAGTCGTGAGTTTGGTGGATGTCTACTCATCAGGTAGTAGCGATTGGTTTTGTATCGCCTTTTGGGAGGAAGGTGAGATAGACTTGGAGATCTGTGTCTTTCTAGTGCAGTCGGCAGAAGATTTGCCATCATCTTCCAGTGGATTAAAGAATAAAAAATTAGAGTGAAGATTTTCCACTAGACTTTATAAACATCCCTCTGTTCAGTGTGGTGCTTGAATGTGGTCGGCCTAACAACTTTTTTCTTCCTCTTGCTTAGTATGATGATTGCGATGATAACTCTCTTCCATTCTGTCTGAAGGTGGGTGTGTTTCTATGGGATCAAGCTGTTGTTTTCCTAGCCTACCTTTAGGGGACACAAAATAGTTTGGACAAGCTGCTACATATTTCACTGTCATTTTAGCATAATGAGCAAGGGTTATTCTTTAGCCATCTTGATGGAAAACAGCAAAAGTCAACCGACAGCCTCTTTTAATAAAGATAGCCATAGCAGGACTGGAACTTGCCTCCCCTGAAATAAGGTAGGCATTTTACTATCCATTAGGATACAAGGTCTTTGGCTACCTTCCATGGGAATTTAAAGGCTTTAAATTAGCTACGGGAGAGTTTCACTGTTGTTCCCTAAATGTAATGGCAGCAGATTTAAATTTACAAGGGGAAAAGCTAATAATTAAAAATTGAACATAAGGGCTATAAAGTAGAAAATGGGATCCCTTGGATTGGCACACAAAACTTCATGAAAAGTGGAGCTCCTACTGTGTTATGCTTTCCTAGAATGACTAAAAAAAAGGTTGTTTAAAGGTGGTTTTTGTTCCAAATTGATTGCTTGTGGCTTCCATGGATCTTACAGCCTGTAAGGATATCCCCATTGTGGTTTCCATTGATTATTTCAGTGAGGTTCCACCCCCCACCCCCTCTTGTTGTTATTAAAATCACATACAAATCAATAAAAGTGTTGATGAGGATGTTGTGAGGGCTACTAATGCCCCAGAACTGTCAGACCTTGAGCACTTAGGACACGGTTCACAGCTGTCTCCATTTCCCGCTCATATTCTGTGCATTTGCCTCTTTACCAGTTGGTGTCCCATAGGCCACTGGCAACCACTCAGCTTAGAATGTATCATGGTCCACACCTGCATGAAGTCTGTGGGTCATAGGGATGTGGTGCTTGATCTACCTATATGAGTCTTCCTGGTAAAGAAAAAATACACTTCTCCCAGGGCTCCTTTCAGAGTGGAAAAAACATTGTCCTGGTCTGTTTTCAACTAAATGAGAAAGACCTACTGGTATTTGTGGCAACCTAATGTTTTACTTTGGGAGATGTTAGAGACCAGGATCATATGTCCAGGCAGGTTTGGGACATGAGCATTTGGGTCAATAGGTTGACTGACCCCTCAGCAGGCACCAGAAAAGACAAGCTGGAGAAAGGCCTGCTGGCAATGCAGGATCTGCCAGCAACCTAGCAGAGGGTGAAGAACTACCAAGGGAACTCATCCTCACTTGCCTTCTCCACCAGGAAGTCCAAAGATGCAAAGGATGTGAGATCCCAGCAACTCTGGCTGCCACAATGTCCCAGTATCCTTTTACTGGGAACAAGGGTCAAGAGAAAACCTTGATCTTGGTGTGTTTCTCCCACAATGGGATTTTCCTTTCTGAATTTTAGCCCGTTCATCCCAGATAGCCCCTTCCCAGAAGCACCTGCCGCTCCCATCTTTTCCATCTATGCAGTCTCATTCATCTCCTCACTCCCTTTTTCTGCAAGCTACCAGTTTGTTACTGTTCTTTTTATTTTGAACTTCTGACCACTACAAAATCTATTCTGCATTTTTTCTAACTCTCACCACTTTTGTCCAATAAGCAGTTGAATTATTCTGCCTTCTAGGACTGGCCTGTTTCTTTCCCTACTTCTGCTTTTTCACTGAATTTTTTCATTCCTCTAAATTTTCCTCGGCTCAGACTGTATTTTCTCCTACCTTTTCACTCCTAGTCTGTTTTCAACCAGGAAGAATAAACTCCAGGTCTCCTGGGACAGCTAACCTGATACGAAGAACTTCGCATTAGTCTATTAGTGAGAGGGTTATGAAGTGCCTATGGGGAAAAGAGAGTTTTCCAGGCAGTCGCTGTTTTGGCTTTAATAGCTCTTTATCCACAGGAACATTTTTGAAGGGGATAGTAATTTTAAGCCTATGGAAAGCAGAAAATGGGAAATGAAGCAGGGTGGGGTTACCAAGGGTAATCCCCAGAGCTTACTGGCATAAGATAAGAGTGTTTATAGAAAGGTTGTGCATTGGGGCTAATCCCTTTGGGTGCAAATGTATCCGCTGATCTGAAGGACACTACGAGTCACCAACGTTAGTCAGATCACTCATGACTAGTATTGGGCTAGGTCTTCTACTGATCCATTAACAAAAGGGGACCGAATAAAGAACGAGAAGCTTTACTCTACATACGTGAAATCTTTGTTCTATGGCTTCAGCAGGGACTCTGTTTCATCTTGTTTAGCACTCCTCTGCAAATGAGCTGTTTAAAAATATGGGTTTCCCTTCTCCTTTTGGAGGAGGACAACAAAAAGTTGAAAGATTTTCAGTTTCCACTTAAATTTCAAGAGGAAGAAAGAAGTGGTGGAAATCTGTTATTTACTGTTATGTTGCTGCTATATATCAACATATATGACTAAGTGGCACAATCTGGGCTCCAACTTTCATTACCAAGAGTAGATCATTTCTGAACACAGAAGAAAGTTTCAGCCAGACCTCTTGGACCCTGGCACAAGGACTCGGTGTTTGCAGAGAGTAAGGACTGTGAAGTTGGTGCAGTTCTCAAACAAAACTGCTGGCAGTTTGCACGGCTGGAGGTGAGTGTTGCAACAGAGTCTTTGCTCATTAAAGATCAACTTCTACCATTTACTCCCCCCAGCACATTAATCATTAGCTGTAGATGGGTGGAGAGGAAGCGATATGTGTCCAGGTTTTAGCAGAACTTTTACGTGTTGAAGGTGCCGGCCAGTTAAGAGATGACAGATTAAAGGCTGTATTTGAACCGTTTTCAATGGCACTGCAGTTCAAAAGAGCACTTCAGACTGACTGCTAGTGCAAGCACTGCTACGGCAGCCAGGGGAGATCCTCTAATTCGCTTTTCAGCAATAACTGCTTTTTTCCCAGTGATTGGGTAGCGATAGAGGATCTGGTGGCCCAACATTGAAGGAAAGCCTCAGTTTCTCACTGATTCCTTGAATTCTAGTTCCATCCTCTAAGTGTTATTGTCTCAAGGTCATCTTCACCTGGGCTGACTACTTGGATGAGCGAAGTGGTAGAATAGTGCAAGGTCCTGCACCAGAGTCAGGGCACTCCCAAGCGCAAATGTAGGGTGGGAGACGAGTGGGTGGAGAACAGCCTTGTGGGGAAGGACTGGAGGTGGTTTTTGACAAAAAATTCAACGTGAGTCAGCAATATGCACTCACAGCCCAGAAAGCCAATCACATCCTGGGCAGCATCAAGAGAAGTGTGGCCAGCAAATTAACGGAGGTGATTCTGCCCCTCTGCTCTGCTCTGCTCTGCTCTGCTCTGCTCTGCTCTGCTCTGCTCTGCTCTGCTCTGGTGAGACCCCACCTACAGTGCTGGGTCCAGCTCCGTGGCCTCCAGCACAAGAAAGACATGGACACGCTCAAGTTGGTCCAGAGGAGGCCATGAAGATGACCAGGGGGCTGGAGCACCTCCCCTATGAGGACAAGCTGAGAGAGTTGGGACTGTTCAGCCTGGAGAAGAGAATGCTCCAGGGACACCTTATAGCAACCTTCAAGTACTTAAGAGGGGCTACAGGAAAGATGGGAAGGGACTTTTTATCAGGGAGTGTAGTGATAGGATGAGGCATGACAGTTTCAAAATGAAAGAGGGGAGATTTGGATTGGATATTAGGAAGAAATTCTTCACTGTGAGGGTGGTGAGACACTGGAACATGTTGCCCAGAGAAGCTGTGGATGCCCCAACCCTGGAAGTGTTCAAGGCCAGGTTGGATGGGGCTTTAAGCAACCTGACCTACTAGAAGGAGGACCTAGTGGAACTAGGTGATCTTTAAGGTCCCTTCCAACCCAAACCATCCTATGAATAGTCTGTTTGATCCAGAGAAAGACAACATGAACCTGGAAAGCCAGTAGACCTGGACATTGTTCTGGTGTCTCCCACGGGCTCCTCAGGTTGCCATTTCTCCTTCCTGTCTCCAGTTTCCTCACATGCAGGCAAAAAGCAATGTTCCAAAGCCACTTCCCCATGTAAGAAAGACACAGGGAAAAAAGTCACCCAACAGCTTTTTTGGCATCACCTGAGTGCCATGTCACATTACCAGCAGCAGATGCATGGACACAGTGAAGCTGCCAGCTTGCATTCAAACCATCTATTCCAAACACATTGGACTTTTCCAAATCCCCATTTCTGATGTGAGGCTCACTGAAGGTAGCAGTTTCTGGACAGAAAGCCTGGGATGATTTCACTTTGTAAAGTGTTACGGTCGGCAGCCAACCAGACTCTTACTGAGTATTCAGCATTTTATTTTTTATAGAGAAATAAATGGCAAAATTCCCACAATCTTCAAAGGGAGAGTGCAGCCCCGCATGTGTATGAAATGCATTACTATTAGATGGAAATACTTGCCAGGCTCTGTTATTGGTGAGATTCAGAGTTTTATTTTTAACCGCTGGTTTTTATTTTATTTTATTTTATTTTATTTTGGCACTGCAAATAAACTCTGCAGTTTAGTCAAGGAAGGAAATAAAATCTGGTCCAGGATGGTTTAGTCTATGGCTCTTTCCATAGTATGAAAATCCAGAGATTTGGATCGAACTGTATTCCTGAGCACAGACTCAGGAAAGGAAGGGGGGTAGTGAATTCAGCTCTACTTTGCAACGCTGATCACAATTGCAAACAAAATCACCTCCAAATGTTGCAGATAGAATATCTGTGGAAAGGGAGGGGTGGGTTTCTCGAGGAAGAAGCAGGCCGGAAAAAAAGAGTTGACATGATCAAGTGAAGCTGTGCTGGGAGGAAAGGGAGGCAACTGCAGTGCTCTGGCGTGGCTGCAGCTGCAGACGATGCGGGAAGGGGTTGGCTGAGCAGCAATTTGCACAGGTCGTGGCTGAACCCAGCCCTCATGAAACCACCGCACCGTGACTGCCAGGCTGCCTGAAGCCCCACGTGTGAGCGTGGGACCCGTGGATGTTCCTGCAGCCAGCAGCTGCATCCATAGCTGGCTGCCTTCCCCAGGGCCCTCCTCACCTGTGCACACACTTCATCGCAAAAGCAAACTGCAGACCAGGGTCCTCAAAGGGGTTGCCAGCAACTGCAGGCTGATTTATGAGCTGCTGTCAGATGCGATGTGATAGAAGGAGGTTTGCGAGCTTCCCAGGGAGACCAGGTGGCTCTGAAGCTCTGAAGCAGCCACCCTAGGTCGGGGCTGTCGGTGGTAAGTGCCCTTGGCTAGTTGCAGTTTGGGAAATTGTACTTTCTGTGGCTGAACACCTGAAGGAACATGAGAACGGGAGGAAATGGATGGGCGGTGATTCTTCAGGACCCCGTCTCTTGCAGACACGAGCTGGATTGCAGGGGGCAAGTTATTCCCTAATGGAGCATTACTGGCGTTAGTGCTGCAGCTGACCCAGCAGGCCCAGTTAGGGGCCGTGACCACATTCAACCACACGAACTGAAAACAAAGTAAATCGTGTGCCTTTTGAGAGACAGTGGTAAACACAGCTAGCAGACATGAGGAAGAGGGCGAAGGGAGGAGCTGTGATAGCGCCTCTCACTTTCCTCTGAAGCACCTGTTGTGGTCACGGCTGTGAGTGCTTGACCCGGGGGCTGCTCTAACACAGTGACTTCTTTGTGCCTGGCCCAAGACCAAGCAGCTTCCCTGGTCAGCAGTCGGAGGTAGGATGTGCAGTGCACCGAGCGGAGGGAGAGGCACAAGCCCCGTGTGTGGCTCTCCACTGATCTCATCTGAGAGCAGGGTAGGTGCCCGAAGTGAACCCAATGAACCCGACCCCTTGTCCAGGGGTCAGTGCCAGAATTATGGTTTCTCAGCATCTCTGCTGAAAAGCTCCAGATGAGCTTTGCAAGCGAGATGGGCAGGTGGTATCCAAGTGAAGGAGGACTCCATGGCACCATTTGTCATGTTGAAGAGTCACCAGGCTAGAATCAACCTTCTTGGCTCGTTGCAGCCCTGATGTTGCAAGTGGCAAGGCCGTATGCTGTCTCCCACAACCTGTGAGTCTGTTGACATCTCATCAGGAGCTATGTTGAGATGCTATGAGACCTCCCTATTTACATGGTGTGGCTTATAACCTTCTGCATTTGCCACTCCATGTGTGTGTCTCATGCCAGGTTTCAAGTCTGTGATAGGTCTCTTTGGTTGCCCAGGAAGGTTAGGATCCTTCCTGGCCAAAACTATCTCCCTCAGGTGTGATCATACTTTTCATTCTGGTTCTGGTGGAAATCCAGCTTTCAGACAACCTTTTACAAAACCGCTTTTTTCTTGGTCTCTCTCTCTCTCCTTCTTTCTTTACATCTTAATTGGAAAAGTTCTAGATCTTCCACACAATAACCCAGGAACCAATACGGACCCAGATAGTCACACTGGGACCTGACCTATGGCAGACAAACACCAAGCCCCGGGCACACAGAAATGTTCCCAGAGCAGAATCCTAGGACAAAATGCTCTATGCAGTTTGCCCAGAAGTGGGAGTTTTCCTCCCAGGAAAATTTTTCCTCCAGGGGCTCAGGCTCCTGCAAAAGAAGAGCCCTTCTTGCTGCAAGTGTATTTGCTCATCCATGTGTCTGTACCTGTGCAGAAATGCTGGCCCTGCAAAAAATAAGATATCCACCCAAAAATGAAGAATTATCCAAAAATCCATCCAAGCCATCTTTACCGATTTGCCCTGCCCAGCTCTGCCTTGCATAAAAGCTGTAGGGACCCCTCTGAGCCAGGGAACGGGTCCCAGCACGGCTGCACCCTCCTGCACTTGTGCCAAAGGACTGGTCAATTACAAGCAGACCGAGGGCAATCGCTCGCGTCGGATTGCTGATCCACACTGCTGGCAATGGAGAGCGGGGGCTGAGCTGCACCAGCCCATGAGCAAATCTGAATGGCCAGCTGTCCTCAGCCCTGGCACTGCCGGGAGAGGAGATGATGCTTTGCCGTGCTGCTGCCTGAGCAAGCCAGGCTTCTTATCAGTGATGGATGCTGGCACGTTACCCTGCCGTGTCCCTTGGAGAGGTCAAAGGGTACTCAGCTGGCTCTGGAGCCCTCCTGGGCTCACGTGGAGCGAGGGGTGGCTGTGGTGTGCCCGCAGCCGGCAGGGCTGGCTGCCACTGCCTTGTCGCTAATAGGATCAGGGCTCGGGGAGGGAGCCAGGATGGCCTCTTGACATCAGCCCCGTGTTTCTCCGCCTGAGGAAGAGTCATCTCGTTGCAGGGCATGTGAGAGAGAAACCCAAGCTGCTGTGGCACGGAGCTGGATGCAACGCAGCAGGAGAGGGGGAGCAGCCAGGCTTCCCCCGGGCCCTAGCTGCCTTTTGCACAGGGCTGGCCTCTGGAGCTACTCCACGCTGTCCTTAAGCAGCAATCCCTTCTCAAAGAGGTTTTCAGGGGGGTGTGAGTTAAATGCAACTCCTCCTTGGCCCCCTGCCCGCTGCTGAGTTCACACTATGAGTCAGGGAGCAGGGGAAGGAAGCCAGGGGATGCAGTCATGCTATGGGGGGAGATTGAACTCTAGAGCCTCCCTCACACGGGAGTGGTGGTTAGAAGTGCTTTTATAGGGGGAAATGACCCCACCGAACGCCACTGCTGGGCCCTACTGTACCAGAGACTTGGGAGCTGCTGCAAAGTGGGGCCTCCAGGCGAGAGACCCCAACACTGAGCTTAGCATTGAGCTGCAGAAAACGTCTGTCCCTCACTGTGTCTGGGAGCACCCCCTGCTTTCTCTGGGATGCTAAAGATAGCTCATGTGCCCTTACATCAGCTGGCCAGTGTCATCTGGTCCTACCAAGGGAACACATAGACTTGCTGGACCTGCCAAGCCCTTGGTTCACCTCAGTAACCACTCTCCACATAACAGATCTGGAAAGGAGAAGGAGGTATTTCAGGTATTTACACGTTTCCGTGGGCTTGGATGTGAAAAAAACAGCTCTTGGCTTCTCTGCACAGGACAAGTTGGAGATCCTGAGGGAAGCTGGGAGCTGAGGTCTTGTAGCAGATGCCTATCTGTGCCCTTAATCCTGTGGCTGTAAGGTAATGGGGAAAGGACCAGAGAGCTGTGTGGGGCAGCACCCTTTCCAGAGCTAATTAAGTGACTTCATTTTGTTGGGGACAGGCTTTTAGTAGGGACTGTAGTGATAGGACAAGGGGTAATGGTTCTAAAGTAAAACAAGGAGATTCAGACTAGATTTAAGGAAGAAATTGTTTACAATGAAGGAGGTGAAACACTGGCCCAGGTTGCCCAGAGAGGTGGGAGAAGTCCCATCCCTGGAACCATTCCAGGTCAGGTTGCACTTTGGGGATCTGAGTAACTTGCTCTAGTTGCAGAAGCCCCTGCTCACTGCAGGGGGTTGGACTGCATGATCTTTAAAGGTCCTTCCCAACTCAAAGAATTCTAAGATTCATGATTCTATGATTCTATGAAGTCCATCTTAGCCTGCTTTGCGTAAACCAGGGTAGAGTACATGAGTGCAAAGTGGGAGGCAACACAGAGCTGCTCTCAGCATGGGCAGGGAGCTCCATTCTGCAGTAGTTTTGCAAGTGACACACACAGCATGCTGTGCAGACACAAACTGGATCCAAATGGGTCTTGACAGCAAGCTGAACATCAAACCCATACACGTGGGGCATGGAGCTGCTCTAAGACTCACCAATTTTGCCTTATTTAAAAATCCCCAATCTGGGACACTTTGCAGTCCTGACTCACTTCAGGATGCTCCATTTAGAGAGAATACAGCATCCCTCTCCGAAAATCACATAAACCCCAGAAACCAGAGATGCTGGCATCTGCTTGGATAATTTGGCTGACTGAGCATGACTTTGATTCATTTATTTTTTGAGAGGAAAATATCTGCCTCAACTGGAGACTAATTCCCTCTCTCTCCTGAGATTGACTTTAATAGCTAAATCTCGGCTCTCTTACTCGCTCTCATATCTCTGGAAACAACTGAATCAATTCTTTGTTTATAAAATGCCTGTGTTTGTGCACAGTTGACAAAATAAAACCTGTCTTCTATTTTCCTGCCAGATCTCTACAGTAATAGTCTTTCAGGAAAAATTTTACTTTATTTTGTGTGTTTCTCACTCTCCAGCTGCAAGCAAGATGCACCTTTATAGAAATGGGAAATGAAGTCCAGAGAAAGACACAGTACTCACTTTAAGGAATTCAGGTCCTGACCTAAATCTATTTTTCATCCAAACCTGAATCCAAATACACCTGATTTTCAGAAGCTGACAGCTGGGGCTGGACTTGAAGCACGTGACACAGACATCTCTGTTACAGATACAGGGCCTAAAGATCTGCCTTAATAGCTGCTTTTCAGGTACCTGCTGGCTCCCCACATCTGTCTAGCTGAGCTTCATTTTCTCTGCCCTCAGTCATCTGATGGTATAGAGGATCCACGTTCATTTGGGCCAAGCAGCAAGATGGCATGAAGCACTCTTTCCTTGCAGGAAGGGTTCCTCTGATCTATTTTGGACATACACTTCGGGTGAGAAGAATCACACCAGGACCTCTCAGACCTTTAAGGGGACCTGGGGGTAATTTGGTCTCATGAAGATATTCACCTTTGGTCCAAAATGCCATGACTTCATGTTGGAAAAGTATGCACAGCTACATCTGATAGGCACATGTGAGAGTGGGGCAGCTGGGGCTCACCATGAACAGCATATGGGAGGAGGACCTGGGAAGCTCCCTGTGAAGGACCCAAAAGTGGTGCCTCTGTGCAGCATTTCAGAGGTCCCTCCCTGCTCCCAGGACTTGTATTTGTCCAATGTAAATGTAACACCGTGTGGTTTAATCACTTCATCTCCTTGTTCTAATGCCAGACTGCCAAAATATCCCAGCTTCTGCCGGACCCAGGACAGTCACTTGGCAAACGCAGCTCAGCACTAGCGTGAGTTTTGGCTCTCCCATTCAACCTTTGGCCCTCAACCTCGTTATGCTTTGCTGCTGCCAGCAATGTTCCCAGGGCTCAGGGTAAGTCATTGCCTGTGCTTCACATGCAGGTCCCCGAGGCTTGGCTGTCCCCAGAGACCCACCTGCCTCAGCCATTCTGTTCCAGTCCCTTCTAGAAAGAAGCAGGGATTTTGAAAAGAAAAATGAGTGCAGATGCAGAGCCATTCTGGCACAACCATAATGCCTTTAATTCACATCCTCCATTTGTTTGAAATAAGATCCCCATGTAGACAAGCTGTAAATTCAGTTCTGCCAAAAAACCAAGTTAATCCCTGCATTTCATAATGCTCTTCAGACAGAGTTTGCTCCTGGCTTTCTGTCTCCAAGAAGGAGCATCTGCAAGGTTTTCTGTACCTTGATTTACCTGATAGCCAGTCACACCAGGGTACTGCTTCTGTGAAAGTAAATTTAAAAAAATACTTCCTGTGCCAGGGTCTAGGCTGCAGAGAGCAGTCTAGGGCAGTTTTTACTAACTGATGGGTTTTAACTGCCTGGAGAGGTTGTGAAACACATCAAATAGATGGTCATGGGTTTAAAGAAACAGCCTCAGCCAGCAGCAACATGGTACCTCCTGCACAGGAAATGACAAGGACTTGGTTACTGGCTGCAAGAGGTCACACGAGCCAGGGAGTTCCTAAATGTCTTTAATTACTTTCAGCACTCAGTCTCTGTGCTGCGGGGTGCATGTTTTACCTCTGCAGACAGAAACCACCAGCCCATCTTGCTCCTTGCCCAGAGGTACTGAGCTGCTGCTGTATAGACTGGCTGGAAACTGGTCCCAGCATGAGGGGGTTTGAAAAGTGCCAGTACATTTAAAAAACAAATGCCGTGACAAAGGAGGCTTATCTGCAGGCTGGTAGAACGGGTAGCTATTTTTACCTCAGCATACCTCATTGCTATGTGTAATTGAAGGTAAGCACGCTGCAAAGGGAAGGTAGTGCTGTTCCAGCCAGCAGTAAGCTTCGCAAAGCCAGCTCCGAGGAAGGGATAATCTTTCCCTTGTCTAGTTTGTTTGGAAAGAAAATTGAACTCGCTTGTTCTGGTTGTGTGTTTACTCATTGTATGCACATTGGGTCTCAGTGGTACAAAGTACAGCTCCTTCTGCATGGCACATCAGTCTATAAACACATTCATTTGCCTTTGCTGCTTTCTTGACTTTAAGGGATTAGCAAAAACCCCCCAACTATCTTTGCCAAAAGAGCATTTTCAGCTGAGTTTTGCTGCAAATGAAATGAGAATCTGAACTCCATATTGCAGCGAAAGGAGAGACTTTATTTCTATTTCTTGCGAACATTTGTGGCACAACCTGCGCAGAAGCAGGAGTATTTTCTGCTACGTCTCCCAGTCAGGGCCTCTATGGTTAGTGTGGTAATCGGCTCAGCAGTGCAGCCCCCACCCCTCATTTGCAGGGGGAGATGTTGTTCCTATGAGGCTGGTGGGTGAATTAATAATGTTCAGAGCTGAGGTAGGCGTGCACCCTTGTAAAACCCATTGCTTGAAGGTGCTTCTGGTCTGGAAACCAACAGCAAAAGAGAAAAACTGACCATGCTTATGATTAATTCATTGGGTTGATACAGACCAAAGTGATGCTGTAGATGCAAGTACTATCTCTAACAGACAGTTAAAACCGTATCAGTGGGAACATTTATAGGTGGCTGTATCTACTGACTGATTAACCATTTATGAAAACACCTAATAATGTCACAATCCTTTGCCACGCCACCGATTAATAGACCTGTGGTGTGAACTACTGGAAAAAGACATCTCACCTGTCATTAAAGAATAAGATAATGGGATTTATTTGGCCTTTTCCCTTGCAAAGGTGTTCTGGATGGGACAAATCATACTGATGAAGGGGAGAAGAAGACACACATAAGCTTTCTGCAAGCAGGGGCTGATAGGACCCAAGTGACACAACCATCCCTTTTCCTGCCGTCTTGACTCTTGTCCTCCCAAAACTTAATAGAGAGCAAGGCAGTGAGGTTTTGGGGTCTACCCTCAGTAGCCACTTGGTCATGATTTTTGAGCCAAACCAGTGACATGTATTCACTGAAGTGTGTAGGTTGAGGTGAAAAGACTGGTGAGGGGCACCTGCGGGTCACCTTCAATGCATGTCCTCAGTGCTATTCTCATGGGAAAAGCTCATCAGAGCTGAGTCCACTGTGCCACTTCCTTGCGAGATTTGCAGGGGTGCTAGATCCTGATGACGCTATCATAAGGCTACTTCTTCTTACAGCATTTCAGCTTAACCCAAAAGGAAGGCATCATGCAAAGGAGAGAACAAAAAAAAATCACAGGAAAATATTTCCTTTTTAAGCACTGATTCCACATATGTACTCAGGGCTGCGGAGGTGGAATATTTCCCCCTCTTCGTTTTTCCTGATCCCTAACCTCTCAGTCCTCTTCAACATTTCCTTCCTCTCCATGGTTACTCTACACAAATAATGTCCCTGCTGACATGGTCAATGTCAAACTGCCGTAAATACGCACTGCAGATGCAATGTGTTACTCACCCGCGGGTGAGTTGTCTGGAGCCAGCTGGTGAAGAGCCATACCGGGGCCTGTGAGTCAGCAAGGCTGCTTTGCTTTTCAGCTCACACCTACAGGGAGTGGAAGCACATCTCAGTGCCTTTTGTGGAAACCCAGGCAGCCCTGCACGGGTGGCCCTGTTGGCTCATTCAGGAGACTACTGGAAATTGGGGGAGGAAAGCCCTCAGTCAGTTTTCTGGTTGTCACTGGCAGAAGGGGAGAACTTGTGTAAGGAGAGGGCAGCTGCTATGGTCAGATGTGGGGTTTGAGCCTGAGCTCTCCCATGGTGAGAACCCAACCATCATCCCTGGAAGCCAAGGTGTTAGCACCTGAGGGAGGGCAGGCACAGCGGACTGCAGGTAGCAGAGGGAAAGCCATACAGGCACTGTCTCTTTTCTAGGGCAGAAAATAAGCTTCACGTGGTGAGCACATAAATCATGAATTTTCTTGTGGTGCTGACCCTAACTCAGCCACAGCTCAAATGTGTCCTGAGTATGGTCTCAGCATCCTCAGGAGGCTCAGAAGTATCCTCTGTTTACCTATTACTGTGGTCTGTTGATGCCCAGACATTAGATCACCACTCACAGGAATTCAGGGAGCCCGCCCCAAAATGATTAGGTTTTCACAATGACAGGTTAAAGCAAATTTTGCTTATCAATATAATCAGTCACTACAAGGGGACTGATAAACAAAAGATAAAACAGGGCAGATATGGCACGGGAAAGTTATGTGTAGAACTGACAGGAACTGTATGCAAATGCGAATGCGGAATAGAAATAAACCCAAATGTAAAATGAAGGAACATATACACTTATAGTTAAAAGGGAAGTGCTGTGTTGTTTTGCTTGGTTTTGGTTTTTAAAGGGTAATAGGGAAATTGTCTATTAGAAGTGAGCTATAACTGGTGTGACTAAATTTCATCCAAGTCTGGGGCATCTGCAGGTGGAGGACATGGTATGAATGCCAGCTTGGGGACAGGAATGCAATTGGGGCATCACATCTCTCTTCTATTTTCTTAAGAAATATTTTAAAATATCCTCATCTAGCTGAAACAGATGGCTACAATCACACCATTTTATCTTAATTTGAATAAGGAAAAAATTGTTTCCTGGCTTCATGGCACTCAAGCTGTTTCTCTTAGCCTTTTCCCCAGGAAAAGCCCCGAACACTTCACACCTTTGACATTCTCAGGTTCTTTACCTAGTGGCCAGACCAACTCATGCTACATTTCCCTAAGCTGTCCATAACAGTTCAGATAGGCTAAACTACAACTTCTATTCTGTGCTACCTCCCATGGTTATCAGCTATGCTTTCACAGATGATACTGTGCTAAGTGCTATATTGAGGCCTCCTGAAAGAGTTAGGCTTAAACAGGGTGTCTAAAGGGTGTAAAGCCCTCCTAGGTAATCATTTAGAGATTGCTCTGATCATGCCAGGTCCAACTTGTTCCACACTGCTGTGCAAAGCTGGGCCATCACTGCGATGCCCAGCATGCCTGGGCTGGCTCTCCTTCAGAGCACCCTGCAGCTCAGCTCTACCTTCATCCAGGCTTCTCTGTTGCCAAAGCAGGTGGTTTGCAGAAAGACCTTAAAATCCAGGATTATCTGGGGGTGTAGCCTCAAACTCCAGAGGCTGCATCATCTGAGGGAGCATTCACCCCAACACCCTGCGGGCAGGAGACCATGAGGTACCTCTGGGTTATGGTGCCTTGGTGTTTCCTACTCTTGGCCGTGGCAGGCAGCACTGTTGCCTCCTTTTCAGTGAAGAACTGCTTCCAAGTCTACAATTGTCAGGCTCCGAAAAAAGCTGGCTGACAGCGAATGGTATATAGGAGATAAAATTAGGTGATCCCTTACGTGCTGCGAAATGCTCCATGAAACTTTGTAGGGGATAGAATACGAACCTCCTTTAAACAGACTCCCTGTGACTGCCTGGGGCCTGCGTTTCTTGTTAAGGTTGCTTTTGGTGTTGATGAGTAAGGGATTTTTGGAGAGCATTGCTCCTCTTCTCTCTTGTATTTAAATCCCTCCTTCACTTCTCCACTGCACTGATTCCTGGCTGTTGTGGTGACACCTTTGTGGGACTCTTGCTAACCTCAGAGCAGCTGGTTTGGTTCCCGGACCAACTGTACCTTGCTGGGTTCCCCACAGCGGTGCCAGGGCTCCTCCCTGTATTGGCAGGAGATGATGCCTTCACACAAACCCATTCCCAGCCAGAGAAATGGCTCACTGTATGCAGAGGTAGAAGCATGAAGACATTTGTCAGGCTTCTTGCAACAAAGACGGTAATAACAGTTAGCTGCTGCCAAAGCCAATAGGTTTGGTTTTGTGTTGCTTTCCAGGGGTCAGTTAGCAGTCTGAAGAGATGTTAAGTGGACTCGGGTGGAAAGGGAAGGCCTGATGCATGAAAAGAGCAGGGATGAGAAGGAGAAAAGCTCTCCTGGTGGAAGTGGAAGGGTGCAGGCATCCTTCAGACCACTTGTCAGCCTGGGAGCCATGGACTGCTTTCAAAAGGTCCAAGAGCAGTAGCTAAGTGCACATTAGTAGGCTTTATTTTGCTTTGTGGGAGTCTGCTGCACAGCTGGAAAATGTAATGAGGTCCTTGCGCTGTAAAACGGGCTGCACACATGCTGCTCCAGGCTGAGATTAGAAGAGGAATCTGGGAACAGGTCAGGCTCAGGCTATGTTGCAGTGGAAATGTGCTTGCTGTGAATCTAATAGGGCAAGGTTTGTCCCAGAAGCTGCCTTCTCATGACCCCAACCATTTGCCTGGCATGTCCAAGGCAGTCAGAATAGTTTGTTATAAACCTGGAATATCTTACCTACACCCCTCACTTTTGGTAGAGTGCTCCACCATTTCTACATCCTGAACATCAAGTTTACGGGATAAATTAGGAGGTCTAATGAAGGAACAGATTTGGAGGAAGAGAAATTGTCAGTGAGAATCCCAAGCAATAGGACCACCTCCACAGGAGATGTTCACACCTGACATGTGGGTGAGAAACAGAGCTGAAAGAGGATGGTGTGTAAGCAAGGAAGGTCTCTTCCCAGTCAGTGAACTGGTGTGGGGGCACCCCAGGTTTGCATTTCCTGTGTATCCTGTGTGGTTAGTTGCTGCTGCTGGGGAATGCTCCTTCCCAGAGCCAGATTAAAGATTCAGAAAATTTTGTTAACAGCATTCTTCCTCCAGCTAACAAGTGAAGAGAGCACACAGGGTACTGTCCTCTGTCGACGGCTCCAAACGGACAACAGTCACTTGTCACTACCATCAGTCACTTCTCCAAGCTGTAAAGAGCTGTATCTTTAGTTCAGATTTTTCTCTAAGTGGGAATAGTCAGTACATTTCCATGTGAAAGAGGTCTCGTTCCTACATTATTGCTTTGTTGTTTATTTTTTAACCTGGAGAAAGTCCAGCCAAAAACAATAGCGAGAATCCAAAGGTGAAAAGTCAACCACCGTGGTGATAGGAGCTGCTAGAAATCAGGCTGTTCACATCAGTTCAGTCTTGATCTCGCGATCCTGCACATTTCAGCAGAAGGCCCCAACCTCATTCAGCACACGGTTGGACAGCGAGCCAGGCAGATTGGACCATAAAGCAAACACTTTCTCCTGTGATTAAGGCACAGCGTGGGTATCCAGGAGAGGTAAACTGTGTTCCTGGCTTTGCTACCACCTTTTGTTTGATGTTGAGTTGGGTGAGATAGTATCATAACGGAAGCATACGAGGTGGCTGAATTATGATGGTGGCTTGGCAGCATGAATTATGGCCTTCTCCACTGTGGCTTTTTTGGTCTGGACTTTTCGACCTTTGTGTTCTTTGTAACCCATCTTTTTTCATAGAACATGTCGTCCTGGAGGACTGGGTATATCCCTGGGGGTTTTTAGTGTCCTCAGAAGGAAACAGCACCTCCGTGATGGGGGATTGGACAGTTCGCTGTGATTGTGCCTTTCTCCACTTGAGGGCGATGTGACCTGAGTCAGTTGAGACACGAGGCGATTCAGCATGAAGATAAGATGACAAAATTTTGGCATCTAACATTGGGTTTCCAAATGAGGTCTAGGCATCTGAGTTGCTGCTGTAGTTGGTGGAGATTCAGTCAATACAACCAGTGGAGTCTGGAGACAGCTTTCTCCAGAATAGATAGGCATCTCTCTATAAGCACATGAACTGCTCCCTGCATTCACTTGACTGTATGGGGTAGGGTTGTAACTCCCTCCCCACCGTTACACCTTGTGTCTGAGACGGCCTTGAGTATCCTGTATGGGCTCCAGCTGTTGCCCCAGAAGGGTCTTCCAAAGGTCCTTGATTGCATCTGCCAGTTGTGTACAGGGATGTTTGCTATCCTGAGGCATGCCAAGTCGCCCTGCATATCTAATTGAACAAGCCAACCATGGCCTAGATCTCTGCTCACAATTATGGGAACCTGGACATTTAGCTCCTGTGCTGACAGAGGCACTCAGCTGCCTACAGTTAAGTGTCTTGTTTTCAAGCTAAGTCCTGCCCAGGGTTATTGACATCATTGAAGAAGGGAAGGTGTCCATCTGGGTGTGGAAATGCAGGATATTTTTGCTAAGGGGACTGCATGTCTACTTCTCAGTTGGACTGTAAGGAAGGCACTTTGTGGGTCAAGGTCTCAGATCAAGAAGCTGATGAAGTTGACTGAAAATATAGGTGATGTTCCACCACCAGGTTGCACGGTCAGGTTTTGCCTCAGAATATGTGGCAACAGGGCTTTTTAAAGACATAAAACTTTGCTGTGTAGAGGCCCATGATACTCCTTATGGCAAGAAATCTATCTCATGTTTCTGCAATCAAGAAATACACTTTCTTTTTGTAGTCCAGGAAAGCTACTTTGCACACCAGGAATAAGAGAATATGTAATGACTGCCTGATAAATGATAGCTGATCTAAATGATCCACCTTAGTTATGTCTGTTTTATCTGTCGGGTGGATCAGCATTTACCTTTCTTGTTTGCAGAAGGAACAGGAGAGAAATATTACGGAAATATTTCAGTCCACTTAAAACTACATGAAATTAAACTAGTGTTATAGTGGCAATTGAAGCAGACATTGCTAATTAGCAGCAGCTTAAAATGCCCAGACAGCAGAGGTCCGTAATGAAATGAACAGATCACCATTGTCCCTAGCAGTAGAGAAAGTGTTGCAGGGTGACAGATATCCATGGCAGAAGCCTAGAAGGCCATGCTTCTTTCTGGAGCTCCCCTCCCATGACCACATTCAAAGTCTTCACAGGTTCAGTTCCCTTTCTAAAGGCAATTCACATGCATAACCCTTGAAGTTTTCGAAGCAGAAGAGTATATATTCTGCCTTGCTGGGCATAAGTGTTGTTCTGATGTGGTGAGAGCTGCACAGGAAGTACCCTCCTTTTAGGTCAGTGGGGACAGGAGAAGATCAAGTCCCGGGTCTCTGAGCAGAGCCCAGAACCACGTATGCTTAACTCCTTGAAACCAGTTGAAGTTTAGGCCTGTAACAAAGAGTTGGCTTCCAAAACACCTTTGTGGGTATCCCCAAATACCTCTTATCTAGTTCCTTGGGTCTGCTCATCTTCTGACAGTGATCTTATTACACTTTGGTTGAGTTATGGTGGGTAAGGATTTGGTTTGCTTTGGAAAAAAAGGAAACCAAAGTGCTTTCTTAGTAATTCATTTATGTGTCAGTGTGTTAAACAAATAGTCCTTGGATCATTTGTTTCACGTGTGCCTCTGTCTCAGCTCTCAGACAGACAAGGTACTGCTGTTCTCTTAGCCTTTGGTATGGGACAAAAGTAATAACAGAAGGGAATCAGTGAAGTAAAACCAAATTCCAGTGGGGAGATTTCTCACTGGCCTGTGGACCTCACTCACTCCCCCAGGACTGCAGAGAGGTCAAGAGCTGAGCAGGGTTTGTGACAACTGGAAGTGTCTGTCCTTGACGAGGTAATTGTACTGGGGCTGACAGAGGCAACTCTTCCAAATACACATTGTGGGACTCCCTGACCTTGGCTGTGGTCTCGCAGCTTCTCCCCAGACACATTCTACTTACCTGCATCCTGGTGAAACTGTCCAGAAAGCCCTGGCACTGCGACGGCTGACCCTCCACCATCTGCCGGGAACGGCAGGAGCCTTCTGGCTGCCTTGTGGTGGGAAGTGCATGGTGACATTTTCGCAAGAGGAACTTCTGCTGGGCAATTGCCCTGCAGAAGGCTGAACTCGCTGTCTATGACTTAAAAGCTTCCACTGTCGTGCTGAAGGTAATGGGAATATACGGTCCTGCTGGCCTGCTTGCTGCTGATCTGACATCATGCCACGTGAGGGAGGTGTTGAAAATAGGCAAATACTACAGAATTTTAAAAAAAAAAACCAAAACCTAAAAAAATCATTCTGAGTTGAAAGGGAGGAGAGCCAGGAAAGGAAATACCTCAGTCAGAGAATTACTACTTCTGTATCAAAGCCAGCAGCTCCTTCCTTTAATATTTAATACCCAGGAGAGCTGAGGGGGAGGCTACTAAGAATGGGTGAAAGTTTTCAAAAGCACCCAATTTCTAGTGATTTTCCTTGGGTGAATATTTCTAGGGAATATTCAGTTTGCTGAGAAATGCGACCTTTGGTTATCAGAAACACATTTACACCTTCAACTGTGTCAGCCAGAAAGGAAAGTGTGGAGAGCAGCTGGAAAGGGAGGTGACACCGAACCCTACAATCAAAATCCAGCACCTTTTGCCTCTGCTTTTCCTATTAGAAGTCAAAGCGTTTCACTCTGGGTCAAAGGGGTTGTTCAGGGTGTCAGGAGAAGAGAAGGCAAAAGGAGGAGGCATTTAGTTACCTAAAGGAGGGCCATTGAGAAGAACAAAAGAAGAAGAAATGGCCACAAGCTGCAGCGGGGAAAATTCCTTCTGGACGTGAGGGAAAACGTCTTTCTCGCCAGAACACTGAAGCACTAGAAGAAAAGGTCAGAGCGGGTAAGAATTGTCCACCTTTGGAGATAACCAAAACTCAATGGAGAAAGGCCCTGAACAAGTAGATGTGACCTTGAACCTAGACCTGCTTTGATCAGGGCATTGAGATAGAGACCTGCAGAGGTCCCCGACAACACAAACTATTCTCCAGTTCTGTGAAGCTGAGGCAGAGATTCCCCTCATTCCCCTCCCTTCACACAGCTGGAGGCTGGTGTTCTTGCACTTTTTTGCTTTTCGTACCTCTGGCCCACGCAAGGTACTACTACCCCTGTCAGCACTTTTGATTAATCAGGTAAGTGAGTTTGAAGCGATGCTGTTTGCATCAGTGGCAGTGAAATCAATTGCACTGCAACAAGAAGCACCCTTACTGCATTGCCAGCTCATCTTTTGATGCTACAGCGACAGGGGAACAAATAAGACAAGGGCCGGACAAGGTACAAGGTAGGTGTACAAGCTCGCCAAGGGAAAGACAACAAGAAGTTATTGGGAGGGTTGAAGCTGGTTGTCAAGGTGGCATGGTACATGCACAGGAATCTGCTCCTTCCTTCTGCTCCCTTAACCATTTTGTTGGTAGGAATAGTATATCCTGAGGTCCCGGGACTGGATCCAGGCTATAGGAAGTGAATCCTGTTATCCAAACCAGCACCATGACAGTTCACCTGCACCTGGTAAGGAGCTGCACCTAGGTCTTCTTCTCAGAAAGGGTCAAGATTTTGTTTTGCCTATTTGGAAGTGGTGTGCAGGAATTCAAGAGGCATGGTTTAGGTTTGGAGCAGGGAATGTGGGGTTTTTCTCTTGCTGCAAAACCATAAGGCATTTTGGACTTGTTAATTTGCACGGGGCTTGGACTCCGCACCAGAGGCAGAAAAGCAAAACAGTCCATTGCAACCAGGTGTTAATAGGGCAAAGGCATTAATAGTGCTTGTCATGTTTGGATACCGTGGAGCTCTGGGCCTGACCCTGCCTGCTGATTCCAGTGGGAAAGTCCACAGACTGACTCTCTTTGGCCTGAGGTCACATCCCACCCCTGCAAGTACCTGGAGAGTTAGGAAAGGGCCAGCACACAGAGATAAGAAAACACTTGCTGGCATGCGTGTCTTTTCCTGCACTGGTAAAAGCCCTATTTGAGTGGATCCAGAAGGCTTTTGCCCCAAATATTTACAACATGCTGCTAAAAGAAACTGCTGGGTGTGACCTGGGGGCCTTCTCTCCACCTCTTTGCCTGAGGGAGCTCCAGAACAATGCAAGGGAGCTGGACTTCCTGCCAGGCTGGTCTCCGCCTTGGGAAGGGATGAAAGAAAACGAACCACAGACAGCAGATGTTCCTTATATTAGTTAATGCAGCCTGCCGCGAGGGGCCGGAGAAGAACCGTAGCAGACAGATCAGCTGAAAGCTTTTCTGGGGAACAGCCTTCCTACAGCTCTTCCAAAGGGCTGGGACATGGAGAGCATCAGCCACACGCTGAGTTGCTTCAACCAACTCAAATCCTGACTTGTTGTGGGTCACCGCATCTACTCTGACTTCGCTGCAACCAGTGATAAAGAGGGGAAAGCTGCTCCTTTGTCCTTTATTGGAGGAGGGTGAGTTTCCTCTGGAGTTTTTGAGTCCTCCAGTGAATCACAGAGCAAGCTCTATTCCTGCCCAGCGCTGCTCTTCTGTGGTTTCAAAAGAAACTGTGCAAAAAATGTTCATTCTTTTATTTGTAGAGTCTGTCCCAGTAGGATTTTATTGGTGTCTCTCCTCTGCAATTCAGAGACTTTTCCCTGGCTTAAAGGTAGCTGGTAATTGACTTACTGCTGCCTCTCCGCAGGAACTGGTAGTATCATACGCCCTTTCATGTTGCTGCATCATGGAAACGTTCCCATGAATTTTGGGGAAAAGGAAGAATGAAAAGGTGAGGGTGGGATAGAAGTCTGCCTCTGTTGGTCCTGAGTCTGCTGCTGCTTGCCCAGAGGAACAGAGGGGATCTAGCTTTGTCCTGACAAGGACTGTCATTAATAAGAGGTACATGGTGATCACGGTTCATCTTAGTCCAGGTAGGGGACCTTCACTTGGGTCTACATAACTATTGTTCCTGAAATTTTCTTTAAAGGTCACTCTTGCTTTCACAAATTGTGTTTGTGACTCCTTGTCTGGTTTTGAGGATGGCGAGAGAAAGATTCTTGCATTCAGTCCCAGCTCTGTTCCCAGCCCACAGTGTTACAAGAGCCGGTCTTGGTCACCTTGAGTGCCCATGCAGAAAGGTATGTCTGCATCTTCTCACAGCTTGCATCTCTCTGTGGATTTACCGACCACTGAACAGTGAAGGAGAAGACAGTTGCAAGGCTCCAAGCCCATACTTCCAAAGGAAGAAGCATGCTAACAGACCTAGAGGAGCTGGCAGCCAAGCTAACCGTATTAGCTAGAATTATAAGGGCTAGCCAGCTTCATTCTTCAGGGCAAAACCGATCTCTGAGGATGGCCAGGAAGGCTGTTAACCCCCTGGGACTGGATTATACAGGCAGGTGTACAAAGCAGGTTTTATGACTGCAGTGCAGTAACAGCTGGAGGCCCCAGCACTGGATCAGGCTTAGCCCAAGATTATATATTACCACAGGGACTGCCAGCGATGCACGATCTGGTTCAAATCAGATAAGAACATCTGCCTTCTCCTGCTGCCTTCCATGGGTGATATGTCAAAACTGGTCCCTGGTGTAATTCTGCTGGAGCCGAGTGCTGTTTACCTCCATAGGTAACTTGATCCGGCATGTTGTGAAGTGTCAGAGCTGCTGGGGCTTGAATTCCCTTGGCCACAGCTGCTTGTGGTGAAGCTGGTGGAGGACAAGTCTTCATTATTTGTTGTATGATCCTGCTTCCCCTCCATGCCTTCAGCAAGTGAAGCAGCTTCCACACGGTTATAAAAGGCTTTTCCTTACATTCGGCTGGGCGCAGATGGAGACCTGCTGGGGTATAGGTGCACATGGACCACAAGGCTGTGGCTGAATCATGTTGCTTGAGCATCTCCAGACTGGCAGGCATGCTTATTTGGGGTTCTTCCCTTGAACAGCTCTACTGTACCTCTTTCTTCTGGTGGTGCAGAAGTCTGGCCTGATAAATGCTCATGATAGGAATCTAGACAGAAATTAAGATGCTGGAGCATCCATGCACATGAAAGCCTTTTCCTCATGTGATCGTAAGCAGGAAGACTGGTGAACTGGAGAAGTAGCCTTTGCATCATGACCAGCTGAGCATGGCCTGTACTCCACAAGCCCCTGTGGGATATCATCAACCAGCATCTGTTGATGGGCAGCACTGCCCAAGTCCTCCAAGCCATTTCTGGGTGGGCACAAAGGGTCCTCCAGCATTTTACAAAAGAACATGGGAGTCTCAGAGCTGACACAAGATGACTGTGAGTACTGCCAGGTTGTGACCTGAGGAACCCTGTATGTGACGTAGTCAACACGACACTCAACCGAGCGCACTGATTGAGCTTTGCGATAAACAGCAAAGCCACAGAGAAACTTCACACCAGCAAAACCCAGCAAAGAGGAGGAGCAATTTCTGAGTAATTGTAGTTCCTTGAGGTTTCTGGTCAAAGTGTCACAACTGTTCAGCTAGCAAACTGGAGAATAAAAGGCTATAGCTATCAAACAGTGGTATAATTTAAGTTGTAGCTCCTGGGACTACAGCTGAATGATCAGGCAGGGGCTGCTGAAGAGCTGTGATATGAGATGAGCTGACCCCGAGAGCAGCTCAGCAGGGAGGCACATGGCGTTGGGACTGGCAGGGAGGGTGAGTGCTTGGAAAGCTGTAGTTTTCTCTCATCAAGATGCCTTGGCTGTATATACAGGATGTGGCGTGCCGCCACAGTGGGAGACATCGTTGCCCTACGGGGAGCAGGGCTATGGGGGCTGAGCCGAGGCTTTGGCAGGTCTGTTGCAGCACGGCTGGTTTGGCTGCTCAGGAGCTGCAAGAAACACCTGTGCTACTAGTCTGGGAGGAGACCTTTTGGGCTGTGAGCAGCCAGGGAGGGTGAGTGTGTCAGCTACATCTCAACTGGTAAACTACACAGGACCTGAGCACGTGCTCCCACGGCAGCACAAGACTGTCTGCGTTGTTAGATGGTGAGCACAGTACTGGGCACGACCCTAGTGGCATTTACCAGTGATGCCCAGGCACAATTTGGGGTTTATCACAGGCTGGAGACATCCCTAACAGGCGGCAGCGATGTGACTGTCCTTTTTGAAGGACAAGAACATCTTAACAGAATAGATGCAAATTGTGCTGCTGCACCCTATGTCCTCAGAGCGGACAAGGGGCTTGTGCCCGCCCCGTTGGCTGGTGCAGCCAGGATGGTGCCAGGGTGCAGAATTGGGTCCGGCAGTCAGGGCACTCCTGCTTGTCCATCATGTGCTCAAGCCACTTCACATAATGGCCTCCTAGAGATTCAACTGTTCGTTTACAATCACCTCTGAACTCTCCCCGGCTTCGTCAGGTTAACACACGCACTCCCCAGCCCTGTGGACACTCAAGAGAGTTCAGGCTAAGTGGGATCTGCACTGGGAAATAGCAGCTGAGCACTCTGCACTGCTGCACTGATCTCCTGCAACATGGGACTTTATTTGAGTACCTCTGCTTCATCCTGATGTAAATATCCCGACAGTGGTGCAGCCCCATGGCTCTCAAAACTGCCATCATTTGAACGGCACTTTGCAGAAACACAAGCTGCGAAATTTCCTGGTGCCACCTGGAGCTGCTTGCGAAAAAGCTGTGAAAAACTGCTGCTGGCTGCTGTATTAGAGCAGTGCAGAGCTGCAGGCAGGCCGGCTTCTCAGTCTCATCACAGAGTTAAAACTGATGAAGAATAGAGCTAGCAAAATAAAAGAAGGCTCTTCCTTGCACTGCCCAGGGAACAGGGAATTCTGCACGGGTGAGCGTGCAGAGGTGAACAAAGCGTTAAACCCTGGCAGAGCAGCTGCTGCTGACCTTCTGGTCACAGCACGGCTAAACAAAGCTCCTGTTACAGCTGAACTTTAGTTCCAACTTCTGCTGCCTCAGGGATCATCGCAAAAGTACATGCCGAGCTGCATGTACATGCACAGTGCAACGCAGCAGGGAATGGCAGAAGAAAGATGATGGTAGGGTGGTGAAGCCCACAGAGCCCACCGTGTTCCCTCCCCAGGGTCTCCCAAAAGCCATCCTTTGCTGTAGCCAGTAGCTGAGGACTCCTGAAGCTGAAGGGTTCTTCCAGACAGAGGTTCTCAGTAGTCACTGATTGATAAGGGGCTCTGAGCAACCTGCTCTAGTGGAAGGTGTCCCTGCCCATGGCAGGGGGTTGGAACTAGATCATCTTTAAGGTCCTTTCCAACGCAACTGTTCTGTATATTCTGTGATGATATATCCACCATAGATTTTTGAATTTCCACTCAGACTTTTGGCCTTCAGCAGTGAGTTCCATGGATGGATTACGTGTGCTGGGAAAACATACTGGCTTTTGTGTCTACAATGTGCTTACCTGCAGGTTTTCTGAGTGCTCCTGGGTCCTCTGGCATGGGAAATAATGAACAGTTGTTTAATACTCGTATTCCCCTCCTTATTCATAGTTTTGCAACGTCTAATATCATATCCTCAGAAAATTCTTTCCTTTCAGAGGGAGAATTCAAAGCCACTCAGTCTCTTCTCATGTGGAAGTCTTCCATAGGCCATAGCTAATGCTGGGCATCCTTGCTGCCCCCCTGCATTACTTCCACCCAAAGCAGAATTTGAGGCACTTCCCAGCTGAGGTCTTGCAGTTACGGTCCAGGCTCTTAGTGGGACATAAAGATAAATAAGAATCAATTTCAAGCGATGGCAATTCTCATCCTCCGTCGGGGATGATGTTGGAATTATACCCCACAGGAAAAAATGCACTATTTCTGTGTGAGACTCGATAAGAAGAGTGAGGCAGACTGGACATAAGGCATCTGGAGTCTCCTTGTCTTTATTTAGGCCTCCAAACTGTGTGGAAGGAATGAATTTGTCCTGTGAAATAATAAATAAGACTCTGCAGGCTTAGATGGGCCTGAACACTGGTTGTGGCATGGAATAAAGAAACAGGACAAAAAATAAGAGGTTTGGGTGGAAATAGCAATGAACATTATATTGATGTTTTCTGCATGCAGCCAAGTTCAGTTGCGGTGCCCAGTTTTGACAGTTTGATCTTGAAATTTGCTCTTATCCAGCTTTGTTATGCAAATGGCTTACAGTGTGGTCAACCCCAGAGCTGTCCACCATGTACTTTTTGCTGCTCAGGTCAAGAGCTCAAGAGACAAGTCCTTATTGCTCCTGGCCTGTTGCCGTTGCACTGACAGCAGGGTGAGGGAGGTGGGAACTGTACGGTTGCTGAAGGTGAACTTTGTTTCTCTTAGGATGCATTTTGGGAGGCAGGCGGGCTGGCCATCAGAGGTTTACTTAATAGCACCTGTCAATAGGGACTTGTCTGAGGTCGACCTTAAGATCAGCTCATTACTGCTAATATTGTTTCCTGGGCCCCAGGGAAGCAGGGAGCCGGGAAGGACAGGAACTTTATTGTTTAGGAGCCAGGAGACTCTTTGGGCTTTCTTGTTCCAAGCCCAGTGGTAAGAAGTATCCCAAAGTGGTTAAGCACTCAAGTGCACGGCATGCAGGCTCTTGGGAGTAAAAGAATGTTCAAATTACTACATTGGATCATCCTGGGCATGTAATGCCCTGTCTTAGCATGGCTGGTAACTTCAAGAGAGCCATAAGAAACAGCAGATGCATATGCTACTTCTCCTACCAAGCACTTTTCTGAGCTTTTAGCAAGCAGTATTTGTGGACTTACCCTTCTGAGGGAGGACAACCCCTATATCCCCTCCGCATCCGGCCAGGAGAGGCAGTAAACAGTCTCTTAGCCATACACTCGTTAAAGCCTCTGTGTTTTGGTTTGGACCAAACCACCTTCTGTGCAAACTGGTCTCACCAGACAGCCTCTGCCCTCCTTTAAGCAATATTTATTACTTGGGGTGGCCCTTCACCTTTCAGAGGAAGTTCAAACTCAGCTCCAAACCGGCACGTGCCTCAGGATGGCCTTGGGATGGAGCAGGACCATACCTTGGAAATCACTTTTGTAACACCACACATGAGAAGTGCAGTTTCTACTTTGCAGGAAGAATTTGTGGGTGAGGCTGTAAAGTCTCGTGCGAGGTGATGAATGCCTTTCAGAGGAGGTCACTTCAGGAGCTTGGAGGCTGTGGGGCAGCTCCTTTCCCTGCCAGGACACCCACAAAACTCCTCTCCCATCAGGATGGAAGGCAGTGCTGCATTGCATTGCAAGGGCTCCCGGCTGAATCACTTCATCCCCGGGGCTTTGCCCCAGTTCCTGGGATTTTATGAACCCTCATCTTCCATTTTGAAAATTCATGAACCTGATGGTGGCTGGGGAAGACTTGAAAGCATGGTGCAGGCGTAAGTGGAAAGCTTAAAGCTTTAAAATTTACACTAAAGGCTGACACTTCTCGGTGTCAGAAACCTGATATAGATGAGTGCGTGAGAGGGCAGGCAGCGGCACTGGTGCTTTTAGCAGTAACATTGACAGCATTCATATTAAGGGAGACACCATGGTCCAGGACTTCATTTGCATTTGCTCTGTGATAGCAACTCATCCCAGAGAAGGGTCTCCTGTAGGTGCTGCAGAAGTGATGTGTGAGATGACCACTCTGCCCCAAGTAGCTCCAGGTCCAAGTACAAGGGCTCTGACTTGCAGTAGTTGATCCTTCTTGTTGCAGCTCCCCAACCTCTGCCCTTCTCCTCCTGGGTTATCAAAGACATGGGGATCTCACTTAAGTGGCTGGGATGCAATTAGCTCAGCAGCCCTCGGAGACTTCGGGGACCCTGTGGTGGTTGGGAGCCACTCCTATTCCTTCATGAATCGTTGTGTTTGGAGAAAAGATGCTTTAAGCAGAGGTAGAGCACACATTTAGAGAGGTGCCTGGAGCATGCTGAGCCTTTTCTCCGTGGGTGCCTGTCCGGAGAAATCACTGGAGCTCTCTGAGAGATTTCTTGCCTCCCACTGCTAGATCTCTGTGTAACTGGTGACAGACTGGTATGCTGGGTTCACGTGTACCTGGGATACAGCAGGGGTTGTTTTCGCATGTTTGGAGCTCATGTACATCATTCCAGGTCAGGACAATTTTCAGGCTTGGTTGCACCACTGCCAGTATTCATCAGGAGCTGAAATGGTGGTATCAGTGGAAATGGTGGCCAAGTTTCCAACCTGGCCAATGCTGTGGAAATCTTCCAGGACTGAGTCCTCATCCAGGACCTCTGGAAATGTGCCTGGGGACTGGCTCATCCCTGTTTCACACCACCCACGGGCCATACAGTGCTGCCTTTCAGCCCTGCCTCTCCACGGGCAGGCAAATCTGGCAGGAGACTGCGCAGTGGTAGGAACCAAAGTCTGGGGTCTTCCTGCCTAGGGACATCCCCCTATAAAATTGGCATGAGGAGCACTCGCCAGCTTCCCAAGGCCATCATTGTAGATTGAAGAAAGTGTTTTGGAGGCTGCCAGTCAGCCGCTCGGAGTGGCTCCATGGTGCTCTGTCCTCAGCACCAGGTTTGGGGTTTTTTTTTTAATCTCCTTAATCAATAGTCTGGTGCACTGTGCTGTGCAGACTGGACAAAAAGAATACGGAAGATAACACACCCAAAAGCCAAACCTCCAACCTCCACAGTTGCTTTTGGGCATCATGAATTACCAGTAGATGCACAACTAGTGGGAGGGAGGATGGGGAGAGCAGAGGTCCATTAGTGATTCCCTACCCCCAGCATATGGCTAATTAAAATTTCTAATTAAGGCACTGTGGGGGTGAAGAAAGGAAGCTCTTGGCCGAAAGTCCCCCTCCTTTTTCTGTATTTCCTTCAATAGCTTTATAAATTTCCCCCCTAAATTAACTAATTAATATCACCTAATCAGTTAATAGAATTAGCTAATTAGATTGCTTAATGGAATTTCTGAAGAGCAGATTTAGAAGCTCTTAAGGAGACTTTAATCACTTTTTATCTGGGAAGCAGGGCACCAGTGCCTGCATTCATTCAGCAACTTAGAGCAACTGCCGCTATCAGCAGAGCATTTCTGAAAATCACTAATCGGGTTTCATCCTGCTCCAGAGTCGTACCTACAGTCACCCAGGCTTGAAAGGTCAGGCTGAGGCTTGCTGGCTTGCCCCTCCAAGTCGCTGTTGCCTACACCTGGTGGCAATGAAAATCCACCTCTCTCAAGCGCTTGGCACGGTATTGTAGTAGAATCGGCGGTGGAGTAGAGCACTGCAAAGGTAACAAACATCTCTGCAGGGTCCGGAGTGGTTTGTTAGCCCATGGCATTTTCTAGGCTTGTTTGCTGATGGTGTGCTTAAGTGGTGGTGAGTGATAGCAAATCACTGCCTCAGCCACTGCAGCGGCGGTGTTCACAGAGAACAAAGTTTTCTCCCAGTCCCCTCTGAAGCCCTGTGCAAGCATGTGCACACACGCATATGCTGCCAACTGCTCCTCACAGTGAACTTGCAGTGAGGGGGAAATATATGTGCTGAAAAAAAACATAGCGTTGGGTGAGCTCGTGCCTTGCCACATGTGCTGTGGACATGCAGAGCTTGCAACCACCACCAAAGAGAAGGGTCTCCAAGGAGCACAGGGCAGCGCTAGCAAGTAGTTATTTGATTAAGGCTGGCCAGTGAAGAGGGGTGAGAGTGGGGCTGGGTTTGCAGCGGTGACCAGCAATAGCAGGCTGGTCTTGATGGGACATCCAGAGTTACTCTGGCTTTGACCATTGGTCCTCATTGCTTTTCAACATCGCAAAGTGGGACTGAAGACCAGAGGGCATGTCACTGCTCTTTGGGGACACCATATGAGGAAGGGAGATCTTTGTGATCCAAGACGAGCCCAGCTCACCAGGTGCCTCACCAGCAACAGGAACTGGAGGAAAATGGGCTGGTCTGGAAGAGAACCCATGATGTTCATGCCTCCACGCCAAGGGCTAGATCCTGAGTGACCTGCATTGCTCCTTGGTCTTGCTGGATTTGGGTGGATGTCCCCCAGCCCGACGTCTGGCTACGTGCAGTGGTGGGAAGGGAGGCAGGGATATGGTCTCCACACAGCATTGCTAATGTGGCTTTGAAACAATTTCCAAACTGTGCAGCTTCCAGCCTCCATGTTAATTGACTTGTTATCAGGGAGGCTGTCAACCACCACAGCTGAATGTGGGCCTCACTCTCCTGGTTGGGTCTGGGAGCCCAGTGTCTGTCTCAGGCAGAAGTTCAACCTGGCCATCTGGGAGTCATTCAGTTGTGTCCCCCCTGGGCAAACTGTGTCCACCCTGCAGCAAAAATCAGATTGACACAGCCTGAACTGCAAACTCTGAAGGCAGTTTAATCCATCCCTTGTTTTTTTCACCACAACCTGAGATGAGTGCAGCAGTCAACGGCTGTGCTGTTCCTAGCAGTTGCTGTTGTGTTGATTGTGTGATCTTCTGCTCCCACCCTGAGGGTGGTGTGGAGCAGGAGGAGGACTCGATGTCAGCTCTCACAATGGAGATAACACTCTGCCTCTCTGTCAGCTATACCCACATACTTTAATTAAACAATTATGCTGGGTTAGACTCTTTGTACAATGACATGCTCTAGGAACCCCGAAGAGGTCACCTTTTTTCAGTGGCTGTTAAAGTGGGCTCCTTCTCCAAAGTTGCCTCTGCAGCATTTTAGCCAGTAGCTAGCCTCACTGCCCAGCTGCAGCTCTCATGGGTGGCAAAGAGGAGCTGAGAGAGGTGACCTGGACCTGTGCAAATATGGCTGCAGAATGATGGACAGATCAGAGAGATCTGTCAGAGAGACAGATCAGATTCTGCCTGAGGGAAAACCAGAATGACACTAGACCAGGACAGCAGGTAGCATTGAGAGTTTCCAAAATTGTTTTCCTCCTGCACTGGAATGAAAACAAGGCTTTAGAAATGTTTCTCTGTAACATTTTCCTGAGCTGCAAATGCTCAAGTCTCTGCCCTGCCTGAAGTTTCAGAGGACAATCTTATCTCTGGCTGCCACAGAACAGGACATAAGCCTGGCAAGTCTGAAGGTTTCAGTATGGCAAGGGGTAGCTCAGGTAGGTCAGTGGCAAGGAGGGAGGCTTTCCAGAGCCTGGTTGCGTTCCTGCTGTGAATCACCATCAGGAAGTGCATGTCTGTTTGTGCTGGCTGTGCAGGATCAGTGCATACAGCCTTCCAGACAAGCCGTCTAACACAGATACCCAGGTCTTTCTCTTTTGCCCCTCCACCACAAATAAAATTGTTCCAATGAAGTTCCCATCAAAAACAAGCCCTCTGAAAGAGTGCACTGCGCTGAGACTTAAGTCAGATACGCAACACCATGTTCTCTTAGTAAACAAATGGAGGGAATTCACCCACCTGTTTCCCCCTCTTGCTCATGGACTTCCCGTGAACAAGCTGAGACCTTTAAATCTCTTCAGCGTTGGGGTTTTTTTCTGCCATTAACCTTCACAAGCCATCTCAGCCTAGGGATCACCTGCAACCCAGCTCAAGCAGGTATTTTGTTAGACAGGTGATGTGCTGTGCCATGCAGTTGTTCTCCTCTGGGGATGACGTGTGCCCAGAATGAGCGATTTACAGCTGATGAGACAGTGCTTCGTGAGCCTGACTTCAAAACCTTGAAATTTTACATCAAGTGAATAAACAACTAGAAGGGTCTTATGAGGAGTTTTATGAAAGAAAACAGTCCTCTCCACACACATCTGCATCTGATATTAATACTGTTTTCTGTGGAGAAACCCAAGAATTTCAAATAGGGTGATCTGCCCCTTCTTAGCAGACAGAGAAAGAAACCAGTGAATAGACTCCATGTGAGGATCCTTCAGAGAGCAGCACAGAGATACTCAAGCAGCCTAAATGTCACGGTGCCTCATATTTAAGTGTCTAGTTGCTCATGGACTTCTCTTGACAAGAGATTATCTGAGATTGTCCAAACCCCAAGACCCGGGGCTTAGAGGGACGATCCAAGACGATGGTACCAAACCAACCTTCCCCAGCCAGCCAGCTGCAGTATTGAAAAGCAGCAGATGTTGCTCAAATCAATGCACCTCATTGCATTGCCTGTACATTACAGACTGGTTGGTAGTCACTAAGCATTACTGGGCATTTGGAGAAAGAACACCAGTTCACATTATGAGGCATAATTCAGTTGCCATACAGGTTTTGCAATGCTAGTAAAACAGTTCCTGTCCCCTCCAAGGCTCCACATCCCACCAGTATCACAAGACAATTGTCTATGGCACAGAGAGGAGGAGCTGGAGGCTTTCTTGGCACTAATATTAGCCTGAAGAGTGACAGTTGTTTTCTGGTGGCAGCACTGGTTTCCCTGACATGGAAATGTTGTGATGATTGAACAGTATTTATCCCAGTGGAAGCCTGGCGTGATGTTTCCTGATGGGCACCAGGTTCAGGTTTGTCCCTCGGCACTTGCATCAGGAGCAGTTCCATGAGCAGGTGCCTGCTGCCATAACACTCCCTATGTGGCAGCTGCCTTGGTAACAGCAAGATGATGAGGACCACATCGCTCCAAAGCAGCACTGCTGCTCTAGTAACGTATTTTAACCATTTGGAGGGCATCTTCTTCCTGGCTGAGGAGCATGGCAGGTATAAATGGCTGTACTGGGGCCAACCAGTGCAGCCTCTTGGCTTTAATAGTGGTCCCCTGCAGATGCCAAGGCAAGAGGTGAGAAATAAAGGAAATATGAAGTGGCTCTGTCACCTCTCTATTGGCCCAATGTCTGGCAGTAAGTGGATTAGTACTTTCCTGATCCATGGAGTTGTGTCCAGTTTTGTGTTTCAGGTCTCTTGATGGACTTTGAGGAATCTAGTTTGTAAAATTTCTCCAGTCGTATGCAGCAGCTGGTACCCCCTGGGATATGAGTTCATGAAAACAATAGGAATATAATTCCTTCTAGCTCTCCACGGAGATCTCTTAGCCTTCTAGGTGGATTTCTGTGGTACTCTGTTGGCAATGACAACATTTTTTTCCATTAAAAGTACCAAAATACTGCCTGGAAATTAGATTACAAATAGTAAAATAGACCAAAAACACTTAAGAACTTCTGGATTAGCCCATCCCTACCAGTGAATACATGCTCAGAGAAAAGCCAAAAAACAGGAAAAAGATATATAATATTTCCATAAGACACTTCAAGGCTTTAGCAATTTGTTGTATGGAGACTTTTTGAAGTAGAGTGACTTCAGCTCTAATAACCCCCGAATAATTGGGGGGGGGGGGGGGGCGAAGGGGGAGGAACTTGCCTAATTCCTTTATGAACCCATGTGCATTTCCAGCATTAGCAAGGTCCTGCAGCAAGGAGAACCACAGCTGAACTGTGTGTTCGTTAATGAACAACATCCTTCCGTTTGTTTAAGCCATCTGCCCCTTAGTTTTACTTGTTGGTCTTTAATTCCTGCACTGGTGGAGACCACAGACACCTGGTCCTTGTTTATCTTTTTTGAGCCACTGAAGAGCTTTTAGACATCACATCCCTCCTCTTTCCCCAATGACTTTCAAAGACCGACAAGTCCTAGCCTGTCTGATCATTGCACAGACGTTCCATAACTGTGCAATATTTTTCCATTCCAGATGTTTCATATTCAGCAAAACATTTGTGATAGCAAACTTCATGTAAACTTCTGAAAAACTTGGTGGTATGTGGTAGTTTTGAAGGGATGACCAATGATGTGAGCATAGAGGTACAGTAGGTGCATGGACAGAGATTTAACTAAAATGCAAATCTCTGAATAATGTCTCCAATTTGTACAGGCTTTCTAAGGAAAAATTTAAAACTGCCCTGAAACTGTATGCCCCCCAGCAGGGCCTGGTTTGTTGCTGAAGTCCTGCTCAGGGACTGTATTCTGACCCAGCACGGTTAACACTGGAAAGCTAAAATAACCTAAAATATCCCTCTCCTGGAGAATCCTCCCGCGTGTTCTTCTTCACAGGCTCTGCTTCCTGCACTCCTTGAACATGTGAACATTTTCTGGTTTCCAAAACTGCAAGCTTGTATGAACTCTCCCCTGGACGGGTCACTAGCAAAGCTGTGTAAACAAACGACCTGTATCCGTCATTTTCTTCAGTTCCGCTTATTGATTTCACTCTGCTGCCTGCCGGCCATATACCAGCAAACCTTCCTTCAGAAACGGAGAAACTTTTGAGTGCTTCTTAGGTGGCGGGAGACAAGGGAGGCTGAAAACAGTCTGCTAGCATCTTATGATCGTAGACTGGGATTGAGGAAGTGTACTGGTTTTGGCTGGGACAGAGTTAATTTTTTAATAGTTGCTTGTGTAGTGCTATGTTATAGATTTGTTCTGAAAATTGTTGATGACATGCCAGTATTTTAGTTCTTGCTGAGCAGAGCTTACACAGCCTCAAGGCCGGTTCTGCTCCTCACCCCACCCCACCACTGAGCAGGCTGGGGATGCACAAGATGTTGGGAGGGAACACAGCCAGGACAGCTGACCCCCACTGACCAAAGGGATAATCCACATCACATGACGTCGTGCTCAGCAATAAGCGCTGGGGAAGAAGGGGGAAGGGGGAGGGGGGGTGGGGGATGTTTGGAGTGATGGTGTTTGTCTTCCCAAGCCTCCTGATGGAGTTCTGCTTTCCTGGGGTTTGCTGAACACCTGCCTGCCACTGGAAAGTAGTGGATTAATTTCTTATTTTGCTTTTGCTTTATATATTACACCGTCCTTATCTCAACATGCAAGTTTTCTCTCACCTTAACCTTTTCTATTCTTTTCCCCGACTCCACTGGGGTGGAGTGAGTGAGTGGCTGTGTGGAGCTGAGCTGCTGGCCAGGGCGAAACCATGACAGGAAGACAATCGTTTTCATATGGTTAATAAAACTTCTTCAAGGAATATAAACCATAATAGTCAATGATATTTTGATTTTGAAAATGTACGTTTCTCAGTATCAAGGCGACAACAATGAGGTGGACCAGTTCCCTGATGCATCTTAAAAGCCATTCATGCCATGACTCCAATGAGGAGAGCTATTCTGAAGTGGATTCTCCAGAGACCGGTCTTACCCCACCGCTGTTTAAGTTTCTGTATAAGTCATTTTTCAGTGACATAGAATATATAGGGGTGAGGAACATTTTATGGCATTACAGATGACACAGAAATTTGCAGGCTAGCAAATAAGAAAGATATGGGTTACTTATACTGAGAGATATGGATCGTGTATTTAACTGGTCATGGTTCACCAGGATGCTTTTAGTCCAGCTAACTTGAAGGGACTCCCTCTGGGAGTGAAGAGTGCAAGGCTGTGCTTACAGAAAAGCAAGCTCCATGTTTGAAAGCAGTGTCTTGAGGAATGACTTCAGGGTCATCTGTGATAACCTCTCAAGATGAGTTCTCACTGCAATGCCATGGGGGGGAAAAAAACCAACAAAACCCCCCCATATAATCATGAGATCAGTTTAAAAGGTAGGTAATGTCAGCCGGGACAGAGAAAACACAGTCTTGGAAGGAGAGTTGTGCTGAGTCCAGACATGTTGGGAGAACAAGTGTGAAGAAGAGCTCAGAGAGACACCCAGAGCTGGACAACACTATCTGCCAATCAAAGAAAGTCTGTCATGAAGTAAACCTCAGCTTCCTAAGGCTGGAAACAACTGAACATGGGGATGTCTGGAGAGACATGGCGGACTAGGCTCTCTCTAGACAAGCTGCAGAGCTTAGGCTGTAGCTCATCTTTGAGGAGACTGTATTTCAGGGTGCAGCTAGAGGAGTGGTGGCCTTCTGGACCCGTGAGGCTCTGGCTGTGATCCCCCATTTTCCCCACTTCTTTTCAAGTCTGGTCCACAGCAAGATAAACCTGATGACATTCAGGCTGTCCTGAAGTATGCCAGGAAGGACTCCTTTGGGTTTTGTAAGGAGAAACCAGTTCATGACTCGCTGGCCTGTGGTGCAGGAGGTCGCTTAGATGAGCCAGTGTCTCCTTACACCAGCGATTCCTTTTACCCATGTGTGGGTGCAGAGATACGCATACTTAACACGCGCATGAGTGTGCAGCTAGACATCCCCGGGATGCTCAGCCCTGCCCATGATGTCCGGGGCAGCACCATGACTCCTCTGTTCACTCGGCCAGATGGATTTTTTTTTTTCCCCTCCTGTTCAGTTGCCTTTCAAATTCTTTGAAGCACACGATTTATACAAGTGGGAGTTGGTTGCCTTTTGCTTCCCCTGCAAAACAAGAGGAAATACAGAAAGAGAGAGGATTGTAAATATAAAGAAAAAGCTCCAGAAGAGCAACCTTACAGCTGACAGCTCAGACAAGGTCTCCCCCAGGGAAAGGAACGCGTTATATTAACCGTGATACACTAAGGAGCCTTGCGCATACATCACTCTCCAAAATGTTTTTAAAAGTTCATTAACTTCCAGTGGAAAGTTGTGGCTGCATCAGTTGCCTTCGAGCCATTTTCGCCGACTCTTGGCCCTGGCTGGGGAATACTTTGTTGATTTAGACGGGTCTATTAGAAAGTGTGAGTCTGCTGGGATATATAAAAGGCAAAGCTTCACTCTCCTGAACATTTCCTTAGTGCAGCACTTTGAAAATTGCACGGGAAGCAGGCTTTGAATGCCTTGCTGCTTTTTAACTGTTGGACTTTCAGCTTGAATGTTTCAACTTGGTTAGTAACCTGTAAATGACACCAATAAAAAGGGATCTGAATGGGGAGGGAGGAGAGACAGGAAAAGATGAGATCCATCCTGCATTTCTTCTGCTTCTGGGATTTTGTTTCTAACCAGTAATAAAAGCACCTGGCACCCAGTGAGGACCATGTGCTGGAAAATTGGAGGTGACCCGCTTACCCAAGGGAAAAGTCTTTTTTGGGGGGGGCAAAAAAAGGCATATATCTATAATATCAGAGCAGGGGTAACGGGGGTGAAATACTTTCAGGGTTGTCTCTACTGCTTTTTGGAGGTGCTCTCCCAAACCAGCGCTCCCGGAGCTTCCGATGGGAATGAAGCATCCCTTCCTCGCAGTGCCTCACAAGGCTGGGACCCGTGCCGCCCACAGAGGACCTGGGGACACAGCAGGACCTGGGGACACAGCCACAGTACGGCACCAGCTGGGTGCTGGGGACCTGCCCTCCTGCGCCCTGGGTTCTGCTCCTGCCACCATCCAGTTGGCTTTTGCTAAGGCTGTTCAAGGGGCTGATGGGGGGGAAGTGGGGAGGGTCCTGGGCAAGGCCTTGCCCTTGTGAAACTGTTATGTAGGGCTGGCTGCAGCTTTTGAGGAGGTGAACACTGACCCCTCGCTCTCTCTCCCCCAAACAAATAATTCTATTTTCAATTTTTGTTCCTGTTTCTTTCATGACCCCAGTTGCCAAATTTCCCTCAGATACTGTGTTTTCTCTTCCTTTCTATTCTCTTTTCCTCCAGTCTGACTGTTGCAGAAGGGGATTAAAAAACAGAAGGTGACAGACAAGCTGTCACCTTCACTTGAAAACAACAACAATACAAACTGTTTGCTAGATGTATTTAATGTATTTATCCTTTTTTTTTTCCTTCTCAATCAGACCAAAGATTGCTTGGTGGTCAAAGAGAAGCTGCTGTATTTTCCTGGCTCTGACATACCTTGTGTGCTGTTAAGCCTAATACGCATTTATTTAAAATGTTAATGCAGATGACTGAGCGCTGCCTGGCTGGTAAGCATGTTCTTCGGAGACTTTAGTGCACATTCTCTTCTGTTGCTCTCTGAGCCTCATCAGGGCCTTGTTGGCAGGAGAAATATACTGGAGAGTAAAGGTTTGCTTCCTACCCTATAGGAATTTTTTAATTACCATTTTGACAGAGAACAAGTTTAACTGGCTCTTCAACCACAGCCTATAAGGTCATTGCTATCACAGACCATAAAGAAGATACAAAAATGAGGTAGTAAAGTATATGGGCTGTGTATGTCTGGCAATTTAACATTATTCTTGTAACCCTGTGAGTCACCTGTGACTAATTTAAAAATGCTGATGCACTTAGTTGAAAGCCACAGTAAACCACCTAAATCAGAGTCTGCGAGCAGTAAACACTGGGGGTGGGGAGGAGGACGGAGACGAGGAGTGCATCCAAGCTTTTATCTGAAAAGATGCGATCAAGATGTGCCTTCAGCCAGTGGTTCACAGATCCCCAGAAGCCGCCTGCTCTGCACAACATCCCAATGTTCTGTTCACCCACTGATGCCTGCACGGTGCTCGAGTGCTCTCCTACCAGGGCAGGAGCAGAACCAGGTCGAATTCAGAGGGTTTTGGGTAGGTACTGGCTCCCAGGGGTGACAACCAGCCCTGGCGGGTGCAAGTCCTGGGCTCCCACTGAATGGGCTGTGGGGGTTATTGGATAGCTGATCCCAGGGCAGCATCCCTCAGCTGGTTGCTAAAGCTGTTTTATCACAAATAAAGGGAAGGACAGAGACATGAGCTGCTGCTTCTGCTGTGTTGCATCATGAGACACTACCTGCTTCAGATTTGGAGTATTGCTCTGTTGGTATCTTTTTTCCCTCTGTCCTTTGTCAGCAGTCTGGTTTTCAGCAGTTGGTATCACAGCGCTGGAGGTGGAAGAAGCTTTTCTTGCAGGTAGACTGTATATTCAGGCAGGTTGCCCAAGCAGGCAGGTGTCAGAGTTGGGGTGCACAGCTGGACCTGTATGCTGGCTGCAAGGTTGCCCATGGGTCCTCCGTGCCCCTTTGCTGTGGGGACTAAGCTCTCAGTCAAGTTACAGAGTGATTTTGACCTGGTGAAACCAATGCAAATCAGCTTAGCCCCCCAAAAATCCTGTTTGTCCCATGCATCATGTTTGTTTCCATGCAGAAGACATCACAGAGGCATTTTTAGCTGTAATAACCAAATAATATTGTCTACCCACAAAGCCAAGATTCCCTGAATAGCTGTAATCTAAAGACAAACATTACCCCTAATACTATAATTTTGGGTTGTGAATTAGTACTGGCTCTGAGGATCCCAGTTCTGGAGCTCTCTTTAGGGAGAGAATGAGGTGAATTCCTGCTGTGGAAAGTAGGCCAGTGAAGGAGCGCAGATACATCATCACAGGGGCTGGGGGACACTTGAAGGAAACAGTGATGGTCGATAGATATTGATCCACCACTTTGGTGCATTCAGCCACTGCAGGCTGCAGAAGAAAATCTTTTTGTTCCTCCCGGGGAGGTGTGGGAGGAGGGTTGTGCACAGTGACCCCAGGAGCAGATGGGCCAGGGAGTGTTTTTGTGCTACGTGGCACAGCAAAGGCTAGTCCATGATGGGGAGGAAGGTGTGCTCCCATGCTGCACAGCCCCCGTGTTTTCTGTTGAAGCATCATCAGAGTAACCCAGGACTTCTGTGGCATTGTACAGTCCCACAGGTCACGTGCCACTTGATTTTGGGAGGCAAGCCATTCTGGCTGGTGATAATGGAGAAGATCTGCCATGATCTGCTTTGCCCTGCTGGTAAATCTGCTCCAGGCCCCAGGGTGGTTCTGCCCTACCTAGTGCAGTACCCACAACTTTGGGAGTTTCCTGCAGAAGGCAACTGCGAGGAGAGGCACGATGGACTGAAGGGTAGCATAGATGCAGAGTCCCTCAGAACAGATGCTGGAGGATAAGCCACCAGAGTTATCCAGAAGTCTCCTCACGGCAGGTAAGAGAGGAATGGACCTCTGTTAGATGCCAGATTGGTCCTCCTGGTCTCAGGAGATGAAGTGATCACCTGTTCACTTAAGAATCCTCCCTTATTCAGTCCATCCTTGATGCAGCCATCAGACCCATCATGCCATCTCCGGACTAGGAATCTGGAAATGCCAGTTTCCCTCCCGTCTCTAACCTGGGCCATGGTATGATTTTGGTTGAGTCACTCCACCACTTTCTGCTTCCCTTTCCCCTTGCTGCTTTGTCTTGTCAGATGAGCCTGTGAGCTCTTTGCCTGCAGTTTTGCTGTCTCCTCTGTGTTTGTTCAACATGTAGCACAATGAGACACCAAACCCACTGTGACCTCCAGCCCTTGGAGTAATGAGGATTTATTTCAGGCAGTCTTCAAGAGAAAGACCTTGGTATGAAACTCCTAGATTTCTTCATTCCCTGGGAATGCAATTTCTGTCATCGTCCATGTCCCACACTCCCCACCACCCACCAGCCCCCCCCCACACACCCCACACCCCCCCCAAACTTGGAACATTTGGCTTCACTATGACACAGTGTGAAAACGGTGACTTGGGTACAAGATACCTGAGTGTCTTCAGAGTAACAAAGTCTGACATAAGGTGACACATCTCAGGGAACGATTGCGACATTTTTGACATAAATAATAACGTTTTCATCTAAAACCACAGCATTTATAAATGGTGATTCGAAAGGGGAGAGGAGAAAAAAGAACAAGCTGTTTGATTATACTTGGTGAAGAACAGGAGAATGCCATTGAAAGGCATGGTTTTGAGCCAAGATTTATGTTTTGATGGAATCCCGTATTTCACTAAGAAATACCTCTTGGTTGCAGGACAGCAACCGACCAGCTCTGTTCCTCCCTGAGTCCCAACAAGACACTCAGTGCTGTGCAAAAGCAGAGCGAGACTGAGCCTATTCCAAGCATCTTCCTACCGCGCAGGCTCACTCTTACCTCTCACTTCTGATTTCTTTGCTTTGTAGCATATATTTTGAGAGATGGAGGCAAAGCCTAGAAGCAAAATTACCCAGTGTGTGACTTTCTGACATATAATCAATCGTCTGCTCACTGACTACAGACTAGCTGTGTTAATACGTCCGTAAAGTCCTTCAATTTACCAGGCGGGGCAGCAGCACCGCTGCATCTAGAGCTGGCTGCAGCAACGGAGGGGAGCGAAGGAACTGGACACAGCCCGCTCCTCCCCAGAGTAACTTATCCTTCAGCCTACACTCATGGATTAGTCTGGGCTGGGTTTTTCAGCCTCTGGTGAGCTTGAAAATGGTGCACTGTTTTTTACGCAGGATGTGTGAAACACAGAGTTTGGGTAAGGAAAAAGGTAAGTGGTGTATAGTAATGAGGTGCTGATAGGTAATGTTTACTGGCGAAATTCTGGAAGAAAAGCCTGGCAGAACTATATGGGTCAAACCCTTTTCTTTTTGGTGGGTTGGTGACTACCTGAATCATCCAAAAACATTTACTTGTCTTATCCTGTGCGTACCTATGACACAGGCAACACCCAGTTCTAAAGAAAGACCATGTGGGAAACCCTTTTTATATGATTAAACCACATTGGAGATGCTATTGTAGACTTGTCAGGAAAAGGCTTCTTAGGTCATGAATCTGATTGAGTCTTGGACTTATAAAATATTTGCCTGTGGGACACTCATCACCATCACAGGAAGCGGGCAAGGAGCTGGGATAAGATGGCTTACCAGGTTGAGACACCACATGGCCATGGCAAGAGAATCGCAGCAGCTGAGGCTGCCCAAGACACAAACTTACTCTGATTTCTTCTCATCTTTCTTCCAAACACGCAATGGACCACGGGAAGGATGAGTTTGCCCTTTGCAAGCAGCCAAGCTTTCCCCCCTGTTCTGCCCTTGAGCAGTGGCAATCAGAGGATTTCTCTGCCAAGACTTTTCTTCTTTGTTCTTTTGTTTTTTCCCCTGCTCCTTCTTTATTTGTGTGCTTGGAGGAGTTTAGCTGGAGAGGGAGTTACACCAAAGGAGGGGAGTTGAGCACCCCTCATCCTTGCAAACTTTTCTGGCTACAGCCCCCAGTGCAGCTGGAACTTGGACTAGATTAAAGAAAAATATTATGGGGATATTTAATTTCCCTGTGTGGAGCTGGGAGATGAAGAGCCACCATGAGAGAAGTTTGCCAGGGGCAGTGAGTAGATGAGAATGTCAAGCCCAGTGAGAAACTACTGAGAACTACTGGAGCAGCATTTTTATTCGAAAGGAGTTCTCATCTCCAGCACTCACCGCTCCGAGCGCCGAGCTGGAGTACAAAATGAGGTCCCCAGAGTCCTACCAGCAGGACAACATCTAAAGAGCCCTGCTCAATTACAATCGTAAGGCTGTTGTCACTCCCAATCTCCCCACATTCTCCACGTGAGGGGAATGAAATATGAGGATGGGGGCTCTGCTGCCAGCTGCCCCACACAGGCTGCAAGGTGGGGAAGAGTGTTTCTTGTAGTGATACTGGGTATTTCTTGAAGATGCTGATAATGCAGTCCTCTTCCTGCTCTGTTTCCTGTGTTATCCATCATCCTTCGGTGGCTACAGCAAGTACACTAAGTTTATCTCCCAGGCCTTGATTTTGACTCACTTGGCTTCTCATGCCTCTAGTCTTGATGGAAAATAATTCTCAAAAGCACTGACATAACTCAAATCCTAAATGCCACCTCCCAGCAGGACTCAGGATCCTGCATACCATTTCAGGTAGAATCCAAAGGGAATTAGTGAAATCAGGGCCCTGCATAGGAAGACTGGACATCCTCGCCATCCCTGCCTGCAGGCATTCTCATGGCTACTCTAGACCTTCATGGTGAATGACACAACAGGAGTCAGTGCAGGTAGTACCAGCATCCATGATTTAAGATTTATGAGATGATGAAAGTCCATGTGATATATTCCCATTATCTTTTCTGCACTAAGAACAACTTCTTGCCCAAGGTACTGGAGATTCCCTCTAGCGTGCATTTCAGCAGCATTCCCAGTTAACCAAGCCCAAAGTAGAACAGAAGAAAAATGCTGTATAGTTTTGACATTACTTTTCAACTCATAGTTTCTTCTCATTGTCTAGTGGGAAAAAACTTAGTTTTTAAAACTTAAAAAAATATGTATCTTTCGTGTCCTCTGCTGTTTATCTTTGAACATATATGTTTGCTGATTTTAACCAAATTTGGCAGGAGGAGAGGTGTCCCAGAGTCTCCTAAATCTTCTGAGGAAAACGAAGGTTGAACTAAGGGACCCACATAGGTGAGACTCCCAGTACATGCCCCGAGGTGGGAACAAGGCTCACCGTTTCAAATACCATCTTTCAAGCTTACCTCCCTCTCCCACACCAAAGTCCTGGGACGCAGATGCAAAGGCAGCCAGATTTCCTCAATTTCTGCTTCCTGTCAAACGTTCAGGGAGTGTCTGGCTAACACTTGGGATTTTAGAAACTGAAAACAGGCTGAAGGCTCAAAGCCCTGTTGCACATCAACATGCCAGAGTGCGTTGGTACTACTCAGTCCTTCTCATTGCACTGGTTAACTTGAATTAGCCTGTTTGAGAATGATGCCTTTTATCTGGTTGTCACATGCAGGCTTGATGTGAACAACAGCAAGAAGAATAGCAGAAGAATAAAGGCCTTTGATGAGGATTTATGAAAGTCACGTGCTTTAATTTTGCAGGGGTGAAAATACGCACTCAGAGGGCCCATGGGAAAGTGTGCTTAGCAGGCACCCATAAGAGCAGAGACCTGGAGGAAACAGAGCAACTACGGGAAGAAAAGGCAATTCCTGGGGAGAGACAAGAAGGAGCCAGGTGCACCTTCACTGAGTAATCTCTCTCCTTCAGGACCAGTGGATCTTTAGGATTTCTTCCTAAATCAGGAAACACACTGAGAGCTGGAAGTGCATGGATAAACCCATGGTTGAATTGTCAGGTTGCTACTAAGGTTTGGTGTCACAGGCGCCTTGAGGAATCATTTCAGGTGTTCCACCACTAGCTGGTTATTGAGTGCTGTGTTGACACAAACCTCTTGGATGGCTGACAAGAGCTTTTGCAAGAGGTGAGACCATCTCCATCAGCACTGTGAAGTTCTCAGTGGGCAGAGTGACCCCAGCCAGCACAGACATGTTGCGTCCATTACACCCATCAGGAGAGACTTCAAACAAGATTAGCGTTTCCCTGCAGAACCCAGTCCTGTGGGGTCTGTTCAATGGTGCAACTGTGAGAGTCACGGCAGATGACCTCAGGGAGAGGTAACCCTTAGACACCACTGATAATTAGATCTGGTATCTCTTCCCTGAGCTGTTGGGTTAGAGGGGGGCCCAGCCAACACTTCTTCAAGGACTGGAAACAGGGTGGTCAAAGTGCAACTTAGGATTTAGAGACAGGCAGGGGGTGGGTGCAGCGGGTGAAGGAGGGAGACATTCAGTGAAGAATATGTCCAGATTGCCTATTCCTGCAGTGGAGAAGAGGTTGCTGCCAAAGGCACTGTGGGTCTCTTTTGCTTTGTTGACCCTGGCGTCAGGTTTTTGCTGCTGGTTTCCCTTGAGAAAGCTCCAGCCACAGCACCCAGCAGGAGGAGAGTACACCACCAAGGGGGACACTGAATTGTTTAGGACCAGGACTGGAAATGGCCATGCCTGCTGCTTTAAGGAGAGAGGCTAATGATCAGATCCCTGTTGGTAACACGGAGTTGCATAGCTTCGTGCCAAACTCCTTCAGTTCATAGCAGGCAGCTACTTGCGGGCTCCAGAAGCTCCCTAGTACCAGCTGATGTGCAAGAAGACCCCTTCCTCTCCTTCCCACCCTCTGCCCCCTGGCCCTGCTGCTCTCATCCCCCATTGCCGAGATCACAGTATCATTTCCTCCAAGTCAGTCTTCTGTCAGACCCTCACCAGGTCTGCAAAATCTTCTGTCACAGGAGGAAAGTGTCAGTGATGGATGATGGAAAAGGCACGTGAAAGACCATGGGGCAGACACCAGGTAACGGACTGATTTTGGGACTGTGTTCTTGGATGCTCTCCTTTCCATCGCTGTATCTTTTTCCCCTGATTTCCACAGTAAGTTGTGCTTCTTCACAACAGTGCAGGATGCTCAAGGAAAAACTGTGATTTTCCAGTTGTCTCCCAGTTGAAGGACTGCGGTGCACACATATCCTTAGAGCAAAAGTGCCATACTGACGGCTGCTTGGCTCCAACCTTAAAGCAATTTAGCAATCTGACATCATAAACTGCCTAATGACAACTCTTCAAGCAATTGGAAAATTGCGGCCTTCAGTAAACTCTCCAGCTGAGTGAGAGCCAGTTTGCGTCTCCTCCACTCTCGCAGCAGGGCTTGGCACTTGCAGTGAAAGTCAGGCTGCTCTCTGTGCGCTTGCCATGGTGTTAATGCAAAGGCAGCATGCAAAGGGTGGTTTGAAGAGTGTCCAAGGCTATGTCTATACTACTAAACGAAATGGGCCAGGGCTTGCTTCCTGGCAAGGGCAGCAGCTGGCAGCGCTTACATGCCCATGTGTAACTCTCCTCTTCAGGACAGGGCGGCTGCATCCAAGACACTTATCGAGGATGATCTGGGCTCAATTGTCAGTCTGAACTTGGGCAGCTTTTGGCAAGGGCTCAACAGCCAGAGCTTGGCCAGGCACTGTGTTCCCAATGGCCTGGCCTGGCTGATCACAGGACACGTTGGGGACATGCCTCAATTCACCAAGTTCAATGACGTTTGGGTATCCCCACACCAACCTTATTTGTAGCCTTGGCTTCTCCTTGCTTTGCTGGAGGAGTGAGTAAAACGGTGGTGGGTTAGCACCTACTAATGTCTGCTGTGCAGCATGTTTAGAGGCTCCTCTAGCTGTGATGCTGAGGAGGTACAAATGTGTAGGAGTGATCTATCCAGTCCCATCACTGCTTTGCCATCAAACTCTGTAGAAATAGAAGGAAAAGCACTGGTGTACTTCATGATACAGGTGGGGAAATGAGGCCTGGAGGGACCCAACAACTCCTGGAAATGCAAGAGGAGAGTGACCATAAGGAACTGGGCTGTTACATTTTGCCAAGAACTGGATGCTGGCTGAGGAGAGACAGGGCAGGCAAGGCTGGGGTAATCTCATCTGTAATGAAGCTGTCAGAGAAGCAGCAGAGTACACCCACTTCCGAAAAGTAGGGTAAATCTGGCTGAAGACATTACATTTTTTGACACATTCAAACCTGCCTGGGAATCTGACAGCATTCTTGCCTGAGGAGAGAAAAAAAGGATAAAAGACACATTCTATTATGTGTAAGGCCAGGGCAGTATGGAGGTTATGGGAAGAGAGGCAGTGTGAGGGTGAGCCTTCACCCCACGACCATAAGCAAGGTGCCTGCTCAGCTCACTCACCCCACTCTGTCTGATTGCATGCTTGGGCAGACTCCAATGGACCCCCTTCCTGCACCGCCTTAGTCATGCAGAAATTCATCGTCACCATGGGTACTGGAAGCAAATTTCCAGGGTCCCATGAGTGCCCTGTCCTTCTTGCAGCCAGCTGGGGCTAGCACTGGAGAAGGGGAGCTGGAAGAGTGGGAAGTCTTATACCCTGACAGGGTGGAGGCTGAGATTGGAGCTAAAATGAGGCTGGATGGGTGGTGAGAGCATGGTGTAGCGTGTGCTGGCAGCTAACTTGGCTGGAGATGGGGCTGATAAAATCAATAGAGGTCTGTGCAAGGAGAGAGGAGAGGGAAGAGCATCAGGGATGTTGATTGACAATGGCTTAGCATGCTTACAGAATCCTGCCAAAGTACTTTGGCCAAAGCACTCAACCAGTTACATCAGGACTGGTTTCTTGTTTTGGGGGCAAATAAGGGCAGAGAGAACTCACAGACTCACATTCACCTCCAGTTCTCCAGCTGCAACTCATCCCTGGTACAACCTGTAGGAGTCTTGGTCCACCAAAGCACACGGGAGCAGCCCCCTCTGTATCTCAGGGCTGTGATGGGGTGGGGTACGGGAGATAAAGGCAACATGTGGGGCTGCCTGCCAGCAGTAATGATGCTGAAGGGGTGTGCCAGAGGACAGCCATGGTACCAGCTGCCCCAGAGCAGATGTGCTCAGCCAGCTGTGGGACCCCACAGTGGGACCACAGCATCGCTTGCTGCCACCACACCCCTCCCTGAATGGGACACGGCAGCCAGAGTCAAAGCCTGAACCCAAGGAAGCCTTTGCCTCCAGCGTTGCCTGCCATGGCTTGGACTCCGCAAGGCAACCGGATGAATTCCCAACCGGATGCTGGAGCCAAACAATGCTGCAATTTGCTTGCACAGCCTGAATCGAGTGTTATCACCCCAGCCAGCTCCTGGGATGAGCAGAAACTGGAGCTGGGCCGGGGCCAGCGAGACCAGCGTTGGGCTGAATTCGCATCTCTGCAGCACTTGGAGCTCTGGCTTTTATCTGTATTTCTTTATAGCTTATCGTGTTTGCACTAGGGTTCTGCAGATAACAATCTATTAACAGTAAAGTGAATTAGATCACTGCCTGGTTATTTCACTCAGCTGAGCCAAACTGCTCTTGTCCATTCAGGAAATCCGTGTTACTTTATTCTCTCTGTGCATGAATGCATGTCACTCTAATTACCTCCCATCTCATTCAGCCAGAGCAACTCCGAAACGTTTGTGAGGCAGGAGGAGAGCTATAACCTCATTAGAGCATGTTATCGTAAGAGATCAGACACTGGCAGGGGTTTGTTGTGACAAGCCATTCACAGATGTTTTCTTTTGAAACTACAAAAGGGGAAGAGGACTCTGAAGCCAGTGACGGGGAGCTTTGAAATAACCCTCTCCGGTAGCAAGGTCTGTAAGCAGGTGCAGAGGGTCTCACTCTGCTCTTCGCTCAGTCTGCAAGAGGCCAGAAAGAGGAAACCTGGAGGGGGCTGTGAGGATGCAGCATGCAGCTTAACACCCTAAAATGGTCCATTCTTCCTCAAATCTCAGCATCGGGAGAACATTTTCGAACACACAGGTGAATGTGTGCCAAAGCAAGTAGACCTTTTGGGCGGCAGATAAGCTGCCAGCACAGGGTGAGCGGGGTAGGCTGGTGGGCAGCAGGTGGGTGGGTTTGGGGTGTGATGGAGCCTGGCTTTGCTGCTGCATGACCCCTCTTCCGAACCTGCTGGGGTCTCTAATCCAGAGATGCTTAAATGCTTTTTGTGGCTTACCACCACCCCCCATATCATGAACGTTTCTGATGGAAGCAAAACCTTTTCCTTCCCCTCTAACCACAGCAAAGTAAATGTCAAGCAAGCCAACCCGCTTTTGCAAGCCATTAACCAAATTAACAAAAACCATTCAATTTCTGGTTGCATGTGGACTTTTTTTGTTGAAAAGTCCATTTCATTCCAGGTTAGGAGAGAGATAATTTGAAGTAGCTGTGGATGTGCCAGAAGGAGTGACCACGTGTGGCAGCAGAGCAAGCCGCCTGTGATGGGGAAGGCTATTGCCAAACTCTGTGCCCAAACCTTGGAGAAAGGGTGTGGTCAGAGCCAGCCATGCTGATGGCAAGTCTGGACCAGCTGGTTATGGCAAGTGAACACAACCCTGCCACAACCCCCACCATAAGAGGGCTTTAAAGTTATAAGCAGTGCATCTTCTTGCTGGTGGATGGGCCCTAAGCATTTCAGAAACACCACTGAGCAGCTTCCCAATGAACCTAAATCTCTTAATTTGTGTCAGAATACACTTAAATGATCCTTTTTATTATTAGCGGTTGGAGGGAAGCTGAAACCATTAATGTTTAATAAAGCCAGTGCCCATGAACAGCTCACTGCTGCTGCATGTGCCAGGTTCATCTGGCAAAGGCACAAATCCCACTTCACCAAGGGCACCTAGGCAGATTCTGGCGATTTATTGATGAAAGCAATTAAACGTGATGTTAATTTAAGTCATCAGGACAGAAATGTTCCCAGACAAGACAAGGAGCAAAGGGGTTAATGCAGAGCCACTGTCATCCCAGTCTTGGTCCCTTCGGATGCATCTGCTGGAGCCGGAGGGATTGCAGCATGGACATGTGAGACCTGTTGCTTGGAGACATTTTTCTTGGTGGGACCATCCCAGCCAGAGGTGCTGCAAATGGAAATGTGACCTGCTCACTGCTTCAGCAACTTCTTAACTGAATGTTCGTTTTGACCCCTGCTCTCTGGGAACGTGGCTGCTCCTACGGCAAGCAGAGCCAGGACAGCCTCACACAACACCCGGTCCCTTCCCCATGCCTGTTTGGGTTTGGTGAATGCTGAAGCAAAATGATGAAGGCCTTGACCCAAAGCCCTCTGAAGTTCAAGGCAGGTTTGGGTTAGGGTTTTTTCTGCCTTTGACTTCTACTGCTTTGGATTACAGCGATACTCAGCAATTTCCCGCAGGTGAGAGCTGATCAGCGTAGGACAGTAGCTAGACTGTCTAGCCGAGCATCTATACAAGCAGACACACTCTAGCAATGCTTTCCAACAGTTTTGGCTTCAAACTGAAGGTCCCATTCATCTCTTGACCACTGTCCAAGCTGCCTCTAAACACCACTGAAAATTGGGGAATTAAGCAAAACCAGGATGAAACCCACCCAGCAGCTGTGCATACACATTACACTCCTCCAAACATCTTCAGGAGACACCAATACTAAAGTCATAGGCAACATTCTGCATGAATTGCAGTACACATCGGTGAAGCCGCAATCCTCTTCCACCTCCGGTTTTCTCCCTCAGAGACCTCTAGGACAACCCTGACTTTCAGATGCTGCAGTTGCAATCTGGAGCCAGCAATGCGACTGGCTTTGTGTTCAGGCAATGACCTTCAGTATGGCTTGGGGGATCTCCTAGCCCATTGGGTGCAGGGAGCTGTAGATTTCAGCTGTCCCATGAGGCCAGGTGGGACAGAAACGCACAGGTCTGGCTTTTCATTTTTCTCTCTGTTCCTTTTTTTTGAGTTTTCCATTGGAAAGGTTTTTTGCAAGTACCTTAGAGACAGTCCAGGAGATGAAGCCCTGAGGTGGAGGGTGGTCAGACTTTAGCTGGGCCAAATACATAAATGTTGACTCCTGACCCCTGAGCAGAAATTGTTCAACTGCTCCCTGCTGTGGATTGCGGAAAGCTGAGGAGCTCGTTCTCCTCCAGGACAGGTGCTGTGACTGCTCTCATGTCAGTACCTACAACAAATACAGGCCCAGCAGACTCCCATACATTCCTGAGCTCTGCAGGAGGACGGCATTTGAAGCAGAACAGAAAAGGTTGCACGCACACACACGCAGGCAGACATTGACTGTGAGAGGAGAGTGGTTCTAAGATGGGAAAAGGGGAAAGTCTGCTCTGATGGACACATCAAAGCCCAGAAATGGGTGACTGAGCATTCTCAGTGGCAGGACAAAAGGTGACTTTCGCAGCAGTGGAGTCACTGAGTCTGTCCCATTGACCTCAGTCTCCGCTCTGGCTGGTGAAGTGGTTGCAAAACCATCTTCCCATCTAAGGCTCTGGCTTTGTGTCAGCCCAGCACATGTACAGGACGGCTTCCAGAAATGCAGAGCTGAGAAACATCTGCAAACACAAAGCCTGAAAGAAGCCAGTCTGCTCCCAAACCCTTTTAGCTATTTGGGGAGCAGAGGCCAGAAGGTGACAGAGAGTAGAGGATAGATGGTAAATGGCTCAGCCCAGGGGAGCCAAGCGAAATGTAGAGACAGTGAAGGCACGTACCTCTTACAGTTGTGATTTATTGAAAGCTTAAAGAAGGAATTGCCAGGCGCTCTTTGTTTCCATGGTACCATAAAAAATGGATGGGAAGTGACTGGGCTGCCTTGTAGTTTGAATGTTTCATTGGCATGTCGCGGAAACCTCCAGAGGATGCCTGGAGGGCATGAGAACCGGTTGATGGAATGTGCTAGTTTGTTAATTTAATAGGATACAGCATTTTCCCTTAGCACTGAACATGCAAATCAGGGTGGTGAATCAGGTCAGCACATCTTCCCCATGCTGGGAGTCCTAGGACCCTGCTCTCACATGGCATCTCCTGCAGGACGCTGAGGTGGCCCAGCCCCCCTTGCAGCACCCAGCAGGATCAGGCTGCAGGAGAGATTTTGGACTCCAATGTGTCTAGCGGGAAATGAGAAACAGTATTTCTGTGGGGTGAAAGCCAGTCTGAACAACGTGATGGTATGCAAGGCACTACCAGCTCCACTGGCTGGAAGACACTGGATTGATGTGCACGTTCATGGGACTGTTAAAAAGTGCAGGGTGTGTGTGGTTCACTGGGGACTTTATCAATGAATTCATCCAGATGATTAAGGAAAAGGCATACCAGGTTTGTTTAGGATTAGTAAACTTGCTGTAGCTTTTTCAAACAAAGCTGCAGAATGCCAGGGTCAGGACATGACTCTCTTAAAGCTCATAAAGTGTGTCTTCAAATCCCACAGACAGGGTATCAGCCTCTAGTAAACTGTATCTAGAGGTTTTGAGTCCTTTCTATAACACTGTAGTATTTTGATCCTCATCAAATTCCCTCGGTGTTTCCAAAAGGAGGTTGGTGACTCTTACATAAATACTGTGTGTGAGTGCATGCACCTGTGTGTGTGTATGCACCCTAAAACAGGTCTTTGCCTCACCCGTCACTAGAGGTGAGTCCAATCCTTCCACAGAGCTGAATGACTGAAGCCTCATTCTGGGAAGGGATCAGTCCAGTTACAGACCCTGGCTCTTCAGGGGACAGTCATAATCCAAGATTAATTGAATTCAGAGGAGCTCTGCTCATTTCAGCCAGCCAAAGACAGTTGAATTCCATGACTTACCCTGTCCCTGCTCCCTGCTGCAGCCAGGAGAGGATCCCAGCTGTAGCTTTGCTCTGACATACCCAGGACATCTGCAATTGGTGTCCTTGAGCAAGTATCATTTCATACTTCCTGAGGCTTATGCAGCTGTCCTGCAAAGCTGCAGTGTGACACTGGGCATGGGCTTTGTGTCAGCAACGTTCTGCGTGGTGCAGAGGACCCCAGTGCTGGCACTGATGTGCTTGGACTGCTATTTGGGGAAACAATCTAGCGGAACCAACCTCAGCACAGCCTTCACCTTGCTGCAGTCTCCACCACGTACGAACGTCTCCTGTGCGTGGGTGGCTGGGCTGGCCCCTCTCCAGCTACAATGTGCAGCCAGCCAGTTTCATTTTCTGTTGCCTGATGGCTTTGTGCTCATCTTCCTCTCTCTGTGTCTTGTGGATTCCCAGAGCACATGGCTGGGTTTCAGACTCTTTGCCGGACACTGGAGATCTGCTGCTCCACCAGTCAGGGAAAGAAGTAGTGACACATTCCCACCAGCCGCAGAGGCAAGACATCATGATGCTTGCTTTCCACGCCCCCCCCCACGCCCCCACCCCTTTTTTTTTTTTTTTAATGGGGTAGGGAAATTACTAATTTCTGTTGAGAATTTGCTGTTATGTGGGACGTGCTCTCCTTGAACTCCAAGTTTTGTTCTCAACCATGCAGACCTTGAGGATCTTGGAACACAGATTTTGTGCTTTGAGAGGAACTCCACCAACCTTCCCCATGTCACCCCAGCTGCTCCCAGGATGAGCCAGGAGGATAAACACAAAGTGAGAACCTTTTCTAGAGAAAAAAAGGGAGCAACTGTCACAAAAATCAGACTGAAGCTCATTCCCAAACAATTCAGTGCCAGTTGCACAGCAGGAAAGCGGATCCAAACAGACAGTTGCAGCAGTCATGTTTGATCTCTTACACAGAGGAGGCCAGAGGCTGCATCAGTGCCAAGTCCTGCATTGCTACCAATAGCTCGTGGCTGAATGGTACTCTGCTCCGGGCAGGGCAACTCATCTTAATTTAATGACTAGGTGATGAAAAATGTACCATGCCTCTTTCTAATCAGTGATTAAGTACTTTTGGTTTTGCATTTACTTCATCTGACTTCCATCGTGTGCTTCCCTGTGGCAACTTCTCTATTATGGTGGGTAGCTGTGGGCTTGAGTTAGCAGAGCTGAGTGTCTCTGTCATTTCTGGGGCATTTCCAAGCTAGCTAAAATGAGGACGTGTCAAAGCCCAGACTAACTGCAAGTGTACATCCAGACCACACAACACGCACTCAGACTTGAACCAAGTGCCTGAACTGTTTGGAGGTCCTCCAACACTTGTCCTGCTCAGGGATGGCATTTTAGATAAGAGAGCCTACATGACAATCTGCTTGGGGAAGTCAGTGTTAAATGTGCACAGACCGCCTACCCTGGAGTGGAGTGTGGATATAACCACAGAGGTTTCAACCCATCCTGATATCCACCTTTCCAGGATGTACCAGATACAGATTATAAAACCTGCCTCAGAAACAAGAGAAATTAGCCTGATACTTTGTTTCAGCTGCTGGTCCCTTGTCCAAAACATTTTTTGGTCTGTCTGCACTATGTTCTCATGCACAAAGTGGAGCGGGAAGTGCAAATCTATCAAAGGAAATGTTACAAGAAGTTTTTCAGCAGCATAACTGCGACACGATTGTACTGCAGCTCTGTAGCCCACTATCTGTAGGATGCTTCAGAACAGCCATGGAGACAGATGGGTGGTGCAAAGTGAAAAACCTAGTTGTATCCAACACGCTATCCAGCAAGTACTCATCAGGATCCTACGCAAAGCATGGCTAATCTGCACCTGCAAGGCCATATGTACATTTCCCATCAAGCATTCTCAACCACGTCCCTGGAGTGACAGCACATTCAGACTTGTTTTTCCATGTCCACTGCTACTCCAGAGGTTCTAGAGGATGTACAGCATCCTGTAGCTACCAATTCCCATCACGTATCCAGTTCAGCATCCTCTCTAATGTGCAGCACTGACCTCTGCTGCGTGATGGATACCAGACAAAGAGAATTAACCATTCCTCTGCTCTTATTTAGTTAGGAGGCAGTAACCTTTCAGTGCTCCCTGGTGTACCAGGTATGTCAGAGCATCCCATTCCAACTTGAAAGGAATGCCACAGGAATAGGAAGCACAGAACCAGCAGCAAAGCAATTAGCAATGCGATCCAGTAGAGCAGTTACCCCGCTCCACTTCCTAATGCCACTTAGTGTGTTGAAAGAGATTGGATGCTGAGAAATGAAGTCCCTCCTAGAAAAAACTGGACACCACTTTGCTGTGGATTCGCTGTGAAAAATCTAAAAACCCACAGCTGTGAATTCACAGCAAAGTGAGGCAGAAGAAAATAAACCAGCACAGGGAGTGGATTTAAAGCCTGCACTGGGGAACGTTTTTCTCTCTCATGGATATTTCCTGTGCAAGTCAGTTTAACCAAGTTTAAATACAAGAGAATGAAACTTTCTGCCTGAAATCCTGGTCTCGCTCTACGGGGGGACATAGGCAATGGGCAATATAAACGTAAGTAGTCCCAGCGCAGTGCGAAAAGACGTCTGTCTTCCCTTAACTCTATCCGACTACAATAAGTACAGCTCTGCTATGGCAAGAGGCAGTCTGTGCACTGATGTTTCATTCATGTGGATGGATTAGGCAGTTCTGCATGCTAAATGGCCAGCTGGCCACTGCCAAAGAGTCCTGCTTGCTTGTCCCTTGTTTGATAACAATCCATTGCTCTCCACTAGCCCAGGATCTGTGTAGTTGACACCTGAATATGGTACACACTGCTGACAGGGAAAACACAGGATTTGTGAGGTAGAAGTCCTGTCTCAAAGCCCTTCCAATATCCCAGCCATGCCTCTGCAAAGCTGGGCTCCTGCTTTACACCAAGTGAACATTCCCCTTTGGCCACGTGTAGGAGCATTTCACAGCACCTTTCTCTAAGACAAGATTTCACCTGACGCCTCCACAAGTTAGAAAGGGACAATGAAGAGGACAGACACCCAGATCAGCTTTCTTGCTGTTATCCCATTGGTTTGGCACTGCAGAGAGCCAAGTGAATGACATGAGCACCAAGAGCACAGGAATGCCCAGGTCGTGGTAGTCCTGCCTGGCCCTTGAAATCTGGCCCTCACTCTTGATATTGATATTGGTGCACATGCCTCTGACGAAATATTGCCCCCACTTAATATGTGAGGAAGAAGGAATGATGGGTGGTGGGTTTGTTGTGGACAGCAGGTTCACCCTTGCTTGTCTGCTCCTGCCTGAATGGAGGATGTTCTCATAGAGTAATAGAATCGTTTAGGTTGGAAAAGACCTTTAAAACCATAAACCCAGCCCTGCCACCACTAAACCACACCTTTCAGCACCACATCTACACACCCCACCTGGGGATGAGGACTCCACCACTGCCCTGGGCAACTTGTTCCAGGGCTTGACAACCCTTTTGGTGAAGAAATTTTTTCTGTTGTCCAACCTAAACCTCCCCTGGTGCAACTTGAGGCCGTTTCCTCTTGTCCTGTCTCTTGTTACTTGGAAGAAGAGACCAACCCCCACCTCACTCCAACCTCCTGTCAGGGAGTTGTCAAGAGCAAGGTCTCTCCTGAGCCTCCTTTTCTCCAGGCTCAGCCCCCCTCCAGGTCCCTCAGCTGCTCCTCATAGGACTTGTGCTCCAGACCCTGCACCAGCTTCTGCTGCCTGTGAGGAATGAGACCTACTTACTAGAGCCACATCCAGGCAGCTTTAGACAGTTTATGTTACGTGAAGATCTGAACTCTCATCTGCATAGCAGTGTGTAAAAACTGGAAGCCTGCTTGCACTGTCCACTGCTCTCCATTATTTACTGTTCTGGTGATTAAAGGCTCTACAGGCTTAAAGTAGACAAGGAAAAAAAATCATCCAGTAAACTACTGCACAGGGTGAACGTAATCAGCCCAATAAACCACATTCATGCTACGCATGTGCAGAGGGCTGCATGCTGATCCCCTGTATGGGAGCCCTCAGATTTCTGTGCAACAAAACTACCTAAAGTCTCTGTTTGGAGAAACAAGGGGAAAAGGGTTATGGCCCTTCCTCCTTCAGCTTTTCAGACTGTGAGTGCTCCAGGACAGGCCCTGGTCAGTTGTTTGCACAGTGGCTCAAAGGGCTCTGGAGCTGTGCTGCTCCTTGCAGGGGCAGCACCATGACTGCCAGGTTAGCGTGAACTGGTTCATTTGTTTCTCTGTCCTTTCCACCTCCTGATTTCAACATCAAACAGGGATCAATCCTGTAGCAAGCACAGGGATGGTTTCTTACTATTGCCCTGTGTGATGGGCAGATCCTGCAGGCAGCAGGACATCGTGGCTCACCTTGCCCTTGGAGAGTGTGGAGGATGCCCACCATCGTGCCAGGGTCAGAGCTGGCCCCAGTGTGGGGCCAGCCTGACCCGATTCACCTTCCTGCTCTGGCAAGGAAGGTGTTACTAGCTCTGAGGGGGAGCAGAGGCAGCGGTGGGTGGGAGGAGATGGAGGAAAACATGCACACCGGCATCTCTGCAAACCAGGGCAGCCAGGGACAGCATCTGTTTGTAGGCAGAAAAAAATGGAAGGAAAGGTGGAGAGAGGGAAGAAATGGAAGAATATTGCTTCAAGGAACCAAACCTGTAAATGAGAAAGGTGCATTTCTTCCAAAGCCTTTTTTTTTTTTTGCCAGCATACAGGAGGCACAAGCTCTCTCCTTCTTGTGCAGGTGTTTAGTGAGTCTTACAGCTCACACAACAGATTTAAGCTTGTGGCTCTTCCAGCTCCACTCCTTTTTCTCCCTAAAGTGCCCTCCATGCTCAGCTTTTCATTCTTTGCCTCTCCGGCTCTAATTATCTTTTCTCTCCTGCTGCTTCTGATGAATTGCTCCATTTTTTCATATCTTTGGGGCCCCGCTGCTTCTTGGGGAGCTAGGCTAGAGAGTTATATTTCTCATCCCTCTCAGTCATTACGAAAGACAATCCTCTCAGATGAGGATGTTCATTAAACTGATTTGGGATGCTTGGTCTATCTTCACTCTGTGTGTTTGCATTAGTATGGAGAAAATAATTAAAATGCACAGGAAATGTAGGCCGGGATAATCAGAAAGGCTGGTCCCAACCTTAGGAAATTTGGGGGAAGGGTTCCCGCTTACTTTTCAATAGGTGTCTCCATCACTGCAATTGTAAATCATGTTTGAATGCTTTCTTCTCCTTTACTCTATTGTCTTTGCATGTCAGGGTGTGTGGAAGACATGGGAGATAAGAGCCTGTACTCAGAACTGCATCTTCCCAGGTCCTGAGGCCACCGTAAGACCCTGACAGTTAACAACTTATTAATGCAGATATGGGTGGGAGGAAGAATGCTTATTTGCCCTATGAATTTGGACCCTTCAAGGCTCCCAGATCCCAACTTCTCTCCACGACCATAAAAACGCAAAAACTATTTCCAACATAAAAGCTCAGATGAACCTAATTCCAGAAGATGGGGACTTAAGGGAGAAACATATGGAGAATATGAAGCACACAGAGAGGAGAGTGCCAGGAGTGGCTTTTTATTCTGCTGGTGGAGTAGGGAAGCAATGCCAGAGATACACCCTGCAGTGAACAAGCACAAGAGTAGGGTGGTTTCAGTGGGGATGTCAGCACAGGTCTGGGGGCCATGAAGTCTCACCTCTGCCGCAGCCTCTCTGAGTCAGGATCAAGTCACCTCCCCCTTCTATTTCTCATCCCCAGAAAAAGTCTGTTAATGCTTTTACTTTTTTCCTTCTCGAGGTGCCTTGGGACAGGGATGGCTTTTGTGCTGCCCCGCACCTGATGCACAGCAGCCCCATATGAGGACTGAATGGTGCTGGTGCCACTCCCAGGCGATGGGAAAACTTGGTTTATTCAGATGCCACAGAGGTCTCTTGCTCTTGGAGGTGAAATGGCCACAGCTTGCACAAGCCAAAGGGAAGCTTACAGGGCCCAGGAGAAGCAGAGCAAAATCAGTCTGGCCTGACTCCGTGCTAATATGGCTAATTGGCTCTGCGCTAGTGTCCACGGGTGAGCAGCCCTGCGGGCATGTGTATAGCAGAAGAATCAGGTTTGCTTCAAGGGTTTGCAAACAAATGGGCTGCCTTGGGCTGAGTTACACTGAGATACCAAGCCAGGGCAATCTGGGATAACGTTTGGAGATTCATAACTGGCTGAAGACCAACCGTAAAAAGGAGTGTACTGGCTAGGACCTCACCAGTGTCTACAGCCTCCCTCCTGCTGTGGTCTCTGGAGGGACTTACCACCACATCAGGCCAGCATTGCTGGTTCCTTCCCTTTGAAGAATCCTCATGCCAGGTCCCAGGTGGGGCCAGAGGGCAGGACCCCATGGTAGAGAAGAAGCATGTGCAGGTACCACAGAAGGGTGGCGTGAGACGGGTCAGAAAGCAGGTTTCATGATCTCTGCAACCTGGTGCATTCTGTGTCATCCCTCTGGCTAGGTCACCCTTGCTGAGGGCATCACAGCAGTGTGATCTCCCTGTGCTCATGTGCTCCTCATGTGTCTCAAATAACAGCAATGGATTTTGAGGGTGGCATTCATCTGCTTTCAGGCAGATGTCTGCATCTCAGGCTGCAGTCCTTGCACCTCAGTGGAGACTTGGTCAGTGATGTCCAGGGTTTGGCTCTTCCTGAAGGAGGTATCTCCAGTGGGGCAAATGGGCTTCTCATTTCACATTGGCTATAAGGGAGCAGGAATGGCTGGCTCAGGTGGAGACATCCAAGGTGCAGGTATCTGAACTTAGGCTGCCTAACATGGCAGGAAAGCTGCTGGTGTCTGGGACGGCAAGGCTGAGGGTGCAGAGCATGGTTTGGGATTCTTCAGTAACGGGAACCCATAAGCAGGCAGGCCAGAGGATTTTCAATTGAGACCTGTGCAACGTGTGCAAATATTCCTGTTCCAGATCCCTGCACTGAGAGAGAAAACGTGTGAGAGTGTGTGTAAGTGTGTGTGTGTTTGTGTGTGTGTATGCCAGCGTGGGTGTAAGAGAGACAGAGACATGCAGGGAGAAGGGGGCTGGGAAGCAGGAAGAGATGATTTAGTACCGCTCACAAGGAATGTCCTGTGCTTGCCTCCTCTCCAAGGTCTTGGCACCAGCACATTTCTCTGCAGAGAAGCCAGAGGTGCATTCCTCCAAAGTGATACTCTATCAAAAAGGAAAGCCATTTACTTTCCGCTGGCTCTGCAGATTTTCAGTGCCTGCAACTGCAGACCTAGAAGTTTATCTTACTGGAGGAATTTATATGGGGCTGCAAGACGGGCTGGTATTATATGGCTCTAAGTAGTTACATGAAGCCTCTGTGGGCTAATAAAAAGGTATTAATTGTATTGCTAAGGTTGCATTTTAAACATTAAATTATGGATGGCCTGATAGCATCATGAAAGCCAGCATCTTGACATGACCTAACCATTATCTATGGAAATGGCTAAAATGCCTTTTTACAATGTACTCTGGATGATTTAACTCTTTGAGGTGATGCTTCACATTAAACTATTTCCTCAGGCAGAGGAAGAGCAGTGAGGGCTTCTCCTTTCTCCTTCCCCTTCTCTCTTGTGCTGTTTCTGAGCTGCTCTTAATCTCCCCAGCTTACTTTAGCTTAGAAATAGCAAATGGTGGGGGGAGACAAGCCCAGATCACGTACCTTCTCTCACTTTGTCCCATGCATCTGTGGTGGTGCAAAAGAGAGGACCCTGCCAGGCACAGGGAACAGTGGCAGCAGGAGGTCTGGGATTGAAGGGAGAAGCTCAGAGAATGCCCCAACAGAGTGGCAGTGGGTGCTGTGCCCTGGAGGAGTCCCTGCCCAACTCTGCCACCAGCCCAAGGAAGAAATCAGAGAGGCAATGCGCTGGACCCTGTTAATCTAATTAAAGGGGTCAGCCCTAAAGGCCAATTATAACACAGACAGTGTCAACAGCGGAGCCTTTTGGGGCTGGCAGCTGGTGTGTGCTGCCAAAGAGGAAGCACAGACAAATAAGAGTTTAGTGGGTTTGCTTTTTTTTTTTTTTTCCCTAAAGAGATGGATGGATTCATCACTGGAGGTGTCTAGCTAAGACATCTGCATGGTGCTGGGTGAGTCCCACCCCTGGTGCCCTGCTCCCCTGTGTTACCCGCTCTGGTATTTTCCTGCGGGTATCCTGCAGCAGGGGAGGCACAACATCCCCACAAGCTCTGCAGTGGGATCCTGGCTGGTGACACACTCCCACCGCAGCAGCAAGGGCCCCCGACCTGCACCCCTAGCTGTGCAAGGTACAGCTGGCTGGTGGGATGGCCGTGTGGGACCCTGCCATGCGCGGCATCCCACAGCTAACGTGTGAGACTTGGCAGCTCAGTGTTTTCAAAGCTGCAGCTCTCACGTGTCCCTGCCGACCCTGGTAGAGCAGCCAGCATAATGATCCTGCTCCCAGCTCCTGAGCTGCTCAGAGCCCCAGCTGGAGACTAAACCCCTAGGGGGTCTTCGGAGAAGCCCTTGGCTCACCCCAGGACTGATGCACTCAAGCTGAGGGAGACATTCAACATAGAGGAGAGAAGAATTGTACCTTCTGCCGCTGTCCCCTCCGGTCCCTGTGGCACAGTGCCCTGGGTGCAGCAGGGTCTCTGCTAGGACAGAGATCCCCATGCCCCCTTAGATTCATTCTGAAAGCCGTGGACCTCCTGCCCCATTGCCGCTCTGCTCAGGAAAACATCCATGCACTGGCAGACATGGAAATGAAATGTAAATCTCTGCTGCCAATGGCTCATGTAGCACACCCATCCTCTGCTCACCACAGCAGTGCGAAAACCCCAGTCGCAGGCTCTAGGAATCAGACAAAATAGGTGAAGGGCTAAAGTGTGTGGTCTGGTGACCCTGAATTTTTGTACTAATAAAGCTGCTTGATGGGGTTTTTATCAAAAGGAAAAAAAATACCTTTCATAGGTTGCTGTCCCTTGATGGCATTTTGACATTAGAGACCCATCATGCCTCTTGTATTACTGAGCACTAATTTACCTTACAAGCCAGTAGCAGCTGCTCATGTTACAAGTGGGAATTTCTTCCCTTTGTTTTCCCCGATGTTGCTCTCCTGAACTTTGGTTCAAGGGTTGATTTAAGTGGATCTGCATTACAGACTGAGGAGAGGTTTCCAGTGAGTGAAATGACTAAACGTGGCATGTTTAAAGTCTTTGGTGGATCAAGCTCACCACTCATTCCTGGCCACTTTAATAAGCCCTGCTTTGTAGAGCTTAGTTTGAGGGCTGAGTTTACATGGTACAGAGTGAACCCAAGGGAGTTATGCTGATGCAAAATATATGTAAGAATCTCATCAAGTTTATGTTCCCTGCAGTTCCCAAAGACCCCGGTTGCAAAACGGCTGCCCTGGGAAGACAAACTGTTGCACAAATCACCTCAGAAGAGCCCAGAACTGGAGCCCGAGTCCCCAGCAAAGCCAACAATAACTTGAATATGAAAAGGAAAAAGGAAACTCTGCCATAAAAGCCCAGAATATGATTTATGGGAAGTGTTTGGTAATAATGTTTAAAATTGGTTTAAAAGTTGGGCTGAGATTTCCTCGGAAACATCTTTTCTTAGGGCATAGAGTAGCCATCCAAATGCTGGTGAGATGGGAGAAGGTGACTGCATATACGGAAAAATCAAGTGTGTCCTTAGGGCAGCTCAACTCTCCTGCATGACTTACAAAATAGTTCGTTAAGCTCCGAGCTGCTCTCCTGCCTCAAGAAAAACACGGATCCTTCCTTCAACCTGAAATACTCTGTTGGGTGTCTGGGACCAGCAGCCCCTTGGTGTACAGGCCCAAGAGCTGTGGGTTTGGGGGTCTGGACGTGTGGTTTGACTAAGGGAGGATGCCCTCTCTGGAACAGTGCTCCTGAGGGAAGAGAGCTGGTGACAACACTGCCATGCTCGCTGGTCCATCGTGTGGTCTACACAGATGCTGCAAGTCTGGTCTGGGACAATCCAGCTGGCCCTTCTGTTTGGGCAAGTGGTGCATGACTGGAGGCTGGTCCATGCCCAGGCTCCGCTGGTTCATGCAGTCTGGATACGCAGAAACAAGCCAGCTGGCCACCATGAGCTGAAGCACCGCGCCTAAAGACAGAGGAATGCAACACAAAGAGGCTGAATCCCTTCTAGACCTGCATCTTGTTGGAGAGCGAGAGAGAAGGGTCAATTCCTCCAGAGGTAAGAGGCGCTTCTTGCTGCCGTATCCAGAAGAGATGAAAAGCAAACCTCTGGCAAAAAATATGGTGGAGCATGACCTGAGTTTTCCTAGGAAGCTTTCAAGCCTGTTCCTTGCTGAGAAAGGGTTGCTGAAATCCTACGTGAACTATAACAGCAAGGCAGCATCTGCATGAAGTGCTGAGAAGTGAAACCACCGCTCCACACCCAGCTTTCTTCCCCGGTTCCCAGGCTGATGGAGAGGACTTGGCTCATCTTTACAGCGGCAGCCTCCTTCTGTTCCCAAGGTCTGCTCACCCTCCTGGCTTCCTCTTTGTTCTTCAGACCACCAGGACAGAGACACGTGCAAAGCCAGCCGTGCCCTGGCTCTGCAGCAGTGGTCTCCACCTCACTTCAGCACAGGTTTGTGACCTTAAAAGGAATCCAGGATGTCCTGCTACCTTTTGCTTTTTCTGCACAGACCTTCTGTGATTTGCTCAGGAATGCCAGCAGATATCCATCAAGCCATTTGGTGGGTTCCTCTGCTGGTTGCTGGTGGTCTATTAGATACTCCCTCTAGCAGATTCACAAGACACGATCTGCTTCTTGGTCTTCTAGCAACAGCTGGTTTGTGCCTTTTCATGACCAATTCCCTCAATACCTCCTCTTCAGGTGGTGGTCTGTAATACCTTTACGGAGTGTTCGTATTGATGAGCATCTGTGTGACTACATGTGTTGTGCCTATGTGTCTTAGTACACCACTGCTAGGACACAGCTAATGACAACAAGCAGAGAGCTCCCCTGTCAATGGGTGACCATCTGAAGATTTAGGAGGTTGGTTTGGAGCAGCATCTGAGAGTTCAGATGCTTCTCTGAAGCTTAGCCAAACCCCCTTGGCCTGGAAACTGAGCTGGGAAATATAATGAGATTAGGCTGTCAAGTGAGATTTATGGCTCATCCTTCTTCCAGCTGGGTCAAAAGTACCACAAGTGCAGCCTCTTTGAGAGTGCATCCGTGCCTCCACGTTTAGAAGAAGTCAGGGAGGGGAGGACAGGTGGGGTTTCCTTTCAAGTCGGTGAAGGATTATTAGGTTGGGGGAAGTTCAGCTTGTGTTCCAGGCCCATTTGTAGCTCAGGCCAAACGCATGTTGATCGCGCACCCTGGGAATGGGACTCATCCTGACCCCAGTGACAAAGGCAACAATTGAAGGGGGGGCTGCAGGTCTTGGGAGCGCTGCTCTAGTCCTGCTGCTTGTCCACATAATTTGCAAGCCTGGTTCACAAGCTCCTCCAGGTTTTGCCTCCAACCTCCAAGGGCTTTTCTCACTGCTCTGCCTGCTGCACATCCAGCTAGGATAAAGTGGTGGTGCAACATGGGCATCCTTCACTGCCGCTGCTGGCAACTTCCACCTTCTTTCTGTTCCTCCTTAAAAAACTGTGTTAGCAAAGACCTGCCATGCCCCAGCTCCTTCAGAGTGACGCGAACTAGGGCTCCATCGCGTGAGCTGCCAGAAAGGAGAAGGCAGTCAGTGACAGGGAGCTGGGTAAAGTCATCTCAGCCGGTCCAGCTGGCACTAGAAAAGGGCATGTATCCATGCCCTAAGCCTTCTCAGGCCATACAATGGGGCACCTTTCAGGACGTTTGCATCAAGCCACAATCTCTGTCGCTGTGAATCAAATCAGATGTTGAGAACTGTGAAGAAGCAGAGAACAAAGCAGAAAATGTCATTATACTGCTAGAAATGTCTCTGATGCATCCATATAGGTTCATTGGATGATTCAGTTTGGAAGGGACCTTAGAGTGTTGTCAGTAGTATGTGCCATTTTGGTCCAGCAATGTCAAAAGAAAATAGGATGCTTGGGAAAGATGCATGGAAAGTAACAAAACTGGCTGAAGGTCTGGAAGGAGAGATTCCCCAGTCCGGAAATTAAATGGCCAAGGAAAGATACAAAAGAAGTCTAGAGAAGTCCTGAGGCATCAATGACTGAGTACTTCTTGTCTTGTATAATACAAGAATTATGGGAACCGGACAAAATTAGAACCTCACAGATTCAAAAGCTACATCCTCTCACTGTCCCGCTCTGGGGTGTGGGTGCAGCCATACACACCCACACACCCCACACACCCACCCCGCGGCTTGCTATGACCAGCTGTAAAGCTCATGGCATGCCACCGAGCTGATCTTCAAGCTCAGCTGAAGAGGGGGCCATGGGCTCACCATGGCTTTCACACATGGTTACTTTTTTAACCCCTGTGTTGAAGATTTTTGAATGCTGTTCTATAACTGTACCAGTGAAACTACTGTTTAATTACAAAACAAGGTAGCAACCCCTGAAATCACCAAATGCTGACGGCTGCTATGTATCACCGCCCACGGGTATACCTAGGGTATTCAACCACACCCCCTTCAGTGGTCCCAGAAAGCAGGTCCTCATCGGCCCCCAGGTTTGTTTAAGTGTGGCGGGAGTGACTCTGAAGACTACTTTTTCTCCAGTGTCTGTCTTGTTGAATTTGCTGGTGTCTAATGAGATGTAGAACACAAAAGCAGCTTTTCCTGGTGGGGGGTGCTGGATTCTCCAGTGGCTAGTAAAAGATGAGCTCAATATTGTTGCTTTTATGCAGTTACTTATTCTTGTGATTTATGGGGTGCCTAGTGATGGGCTCAGGTTTGATTCAGAGACGCTCAGACACAATGTGCACAAGTTGCATTTCCTGAAGACAGCAGTGGAGAAAGCCTTCCTTTCGCACAAACTCTTTTTGCGCTTTGCAAGCGTTTTCTCTTCTCCTATTAACTGGATGGCATAAGCTGCTCATCACCTGCTCTCCTTGTCAGGGCTGGTGCTAGCGTGACTTACAGCACAGTGGTTTATTGCCACAATGGCGTCTGAGTTACCGATCGTTCACTTTTATAGTGTACTGTGGGAGGAGGAAGATTTTCTCCTTAAAAACAACCATTTCTCTTAATAAGAGCCCCATGCAGCAGCTTGGGGGAGTGGAACCCACACATCCATCCTGGTGTGGGACAAGCTCATGCCCATGTCATCCCATTTTTGGTGGATGCAGCACAAAGTTATGTAAATTACCCGTCACAACGGGTTTGCACCGTCTCTGATTTCAGACTTCAGCAGGGAGACAAAAAAAAGTCCTTTTCTCAGTTATTCTGGATTCTGAGAATATTTTTCCCAACTCCTTTTATTTTGCTTTTCTTCTTTCTTCTCATTTTATTGGGATTTTTTTTCCTAAAACAGCAAAGACACCAAACTCCTATGAAATTACTTGGTTTTCTCTTTTTTTTTTTTTTCCTCCTGGAAGAAACATCCCCCAAACTCAGACCAGCCTGATTTTAACTGTTTTCAAAGAAACACTTTTAATTTTTTCAGCTCAGCACACCTTTCCCACTTCACATTGTATTTTGTTTCCAGATTTCTTAATTTTTTTTCCCCAAAACAGTGCTCAAAATCAAAAGAACCTCTTTTGTCTCCAAACAGCATTTTTAAAATTCTCAATTCATGGAAAATCTCCCAACTTATGGCTTCCACAGCACAATGAAAGGAAGCATTTGGAAGTTTTGATCTTGCCATTGGCCGGCAAAACCAGGTGCGTGAGCAGCTGCAGCTATCGAGAGCCTCTTCAGCAGCTGTGAGCAAGAGCTTTAAGTCAGCTCTGTCCACATCTGTCATCACATGGTAGTATTTTTGCCACTTAAAGGAAATTTTAGCGTTTTCATGTTCTGCAGATTGTCCTCATGCGGGTGCAGTGAATCTCGTGGCCAGACCAGGCCTTTGCTGAGGGACCAGAGTGCATCCCCAGCTGACCAGCCTCACCCGAGCCTCTTTCACTGCATGCAAGGGGATGTTGGTGACCCCAGCAAACATCCCTTGGCCCAAAGGCTCTGCTTATGGGGCAGATGGTCCCATGAACATGGCGCCCTCCACGTGCCATGTAGGGCTGCAGCCCAGCAGGACGGATGTGGAAAACACAGCTGGGGAGAGGGAGCACTGCTGTATCTGAACAGCTGGAAGCATCCATGCCCCCTCTGCTATTTCTTTCCCTCCCTCTTTCTCTTCATTTACTTACTTTTCTTCCTCTCTCTTTTTTTCCCTGTCTTTCTCTTTTTCTTTCCTTCTATTTGTCTTTCTTTTTGTCTTTCTCTTTTAATTTCTTTCTCTTTTTATCTTTCTTTCTCTTTCTCTCTTCCTTTCTTTCTCTTTTCCTTTTTATCTTTCTTTTATACTTTTCTTCCTCTTATTTCTCCCTTTCTTTTTTGTCTTTCTCTCTCTCTTTTTATCTCTCTCGCTTTCTCTCCTTTCCCTCTTTCTTTGTACGTCATTGTCTCTCCCCTTTCTCTCTCTTTTCCCTTCTTTTTTCTTTCTCCCCCTTCTTTCTCTCCCCCCACAGCCCCCTTTGGCTGTTCTCCCCAGCACTCCACCGGGATGCCACTGTATTTGCATCCATCCCAGAGACATTGCAGAGCTGTGGACGGGCCTCTGGGCCGACAGCGACTCAGAGCTCATTTGCCAGCAGCAGGGTGCTTTAATCGAGGATTTACCACCACCACCACGACTCCTGTCCTTGCAGGAGCACAAGAAGAGCTGTGATATGAGAGGGAAGAAATTATCCTGGGGGTTGAACCACCTCTCTGTTTGTCACCTTCCTGGGAGTCTGGCTTTGTCTTAGGGCAAATCTCCTTTCTCCCTGCTCTGGCTGGGGTGGGGGGTTTGCTGTGGGGCTGTCCTTGCCCTGGCAGCCTCTTCCCCAGCCCTCCCCAGCAGGTCCATCCCATCACCAGCTCTCACTCTGGCTGGTGTGTCCAGGGCACAGAGGTGCTTTTGACTCAGGAGGTGCAAACAATCATCTGTGTCCTTCTGCGATGGCTCGGAAGGCGGCTGGTGGACTAATTTAATATAGCTTGGTCTCAGTTCTTTCAATTACGTCTTTATAGTCTTTTAATTAGCCAGAATCCTACTAATTTAAACCACTCATGTTCGGAGAGGCTTCTGCTGAGCAGCTGTTCTCCCTCGGAGCTTTCTCTGGGTTGGGAAGCAGAGCCTGGGATGTTTGCTGCTCCCCTTCAGGCTGTTTTTCTTATTTTGCTGCTTCAGCAAAAGGTTGCAGAACAGAAATGGTTCCTCTGAGATAGAAGAACGTGACTTACAAACAATTATTTGTGTCTGGAACCTGTTTACAGGGTTCAGACAATAAAGAAAACCAAACCCACCGTGTTTCCCTCTGCTTGCGGTACTGCCCTTGTTTTCCTTCGAGCAGGCAGAGATCAGAAGCTTCGAGGACCAGGATGACAAGCTCATCTGAAAGGCAGGGCTTATCCGAGATAAGAATGGTCCTGGCAGCCAGGCTAACCTCCAGAGAAAGCAATTGGAAAGCGGGCTCCAGGAATTGCTATTTTATGCCCATTGCATGCCAGGCTGCTGGCGGCAAACCAGGCCTGTGCTCGGTGCTGTAGAGCCCCAAGAAAGATGGGGGTTCCCTGGGCGCAGCGCCAATTAAGACATTGGCCGAGAAATTCATGGGGTACACACAAACTTCCTCAGCTCGCTCTCCTGAGAGGGCTTGAGTGCAGATCTCCTCTGAGAGGTGACACTGAATCCTCTTTGTCACTGACCTCCAGGGGAAAAAAGGGATTTGCAAAAAAATGCAGCTTTCTACATCACCATCATCTGGTGCTTACAGCAGTGGTGGGAGGTGAGGGCTTGGGACCTCAGGGATGTTTCTCTGCTGTCGGCAGCACCCATCACCTTCCCATGGCTCAGCTCCACTCTCAGTATACACAGGGTGTTGTCCAGCTTTGGATCTTAACAGGAAAAAAAACAAAAAAGAAAGAAAAAGAAAAGCTGTGCAGCAGCTGTAAGGGATTATCAGTGTGTGCTGTGCTGTCCTGCTCAGCAAGAATACAGCGTGCTTTAAAGTTCAGGATAGGCATTTTCAATCACGTTTAATTGCTTATGTCCCATCCTGGGCTGCAACGTGCCAGGAGTAATGCAAACGCACACAGAGGACAGTCCCTGCTAAAAAATGCTTGCTATCAAAGTGCAAGGCAAGAGACAGCAAGTGGGAGCCAGTCTGTTTTTCTTCTTCAATAATTCCTCCAAAACTTTAGTCTTTTAAAAACAATACTGAATATGGTGCAGGGAATTAAAAACCATCACAGCAAGGGAAGCAGAGAGCCTTGCTCTTGCTGCAAGTCGGGAGGGAGGTGGGAAGAAAAGGGAGAGCCGAGGGGGAAAAGCATCGCCGTCGTGTGGCTCATTATCATGACTGTTTTGGTTGCTGTCTAAGTTTATAATCCAGGCTCCATGGTACCTCAAGAGCTCATTAATTTGGAGTCTGCATTGGTGAGTCAAATGTAATTAAGAATAATCAGAGAAATGTCGTCGCAAAATACACTTCATGGATTTCTTTTCAAAGTTACAGTATCACTGTAATTATTTGTGGTATAAATTCATAGCGCTTCTCTAAACAGACTGTGGTCATTCTTGCAGAAAGAGGAGCCCTTTGTAGTGGGACAGCTGGCTCCAAACCCGCCGCGAGCGCTTGGCTGGTTGCTGCCAGTGTTTTATGATCAGGAGGCGGTTTAGCAAAGCGCAGATAAGGACCAGGCTGGATTTTACACACAAGAAAAATAACTGACCTGTGCAACTCAGTGCCAGCTGTCGTGGAGGTTACAGAGTACAGCTGGACCTAAGTACAGATAAGTTCATGGGTGGTAAGAGTGCAGCAGCGGCTCTTGAACATACTGGTCTAGACACAGACCTGGCGGAGGACATCTCGAAGCTGGTGTTTACGGGATGATAATTCAACGGATGAGACACTTTTTACATATTATACCTTTCCCTAAGCAGCCTCTACCTGTCATCCAAGTCACAGGGCATTCACCTACAAGAATCAATATCCAGAGCCAGGTCTGAGGGCAGAGGGGGAGGCAGAGGCGAGCAGCCGGTACTGTGCTGTACAGCTCACAGCAACCACACCACGAGGGGTGGTAGGGAAGGGGACAGACCTCCCTGCCCTTAACCTCCCCTCCCTTAACCTCCCCGCCCCTAACCTCCCCTCTCTTAACTCCCCCTGAGCCGACTGCATACACTAGGAAGCAGCCCAAATCATAAAGCTGGGGGCAGATTGGTGGAAAAGAGAAGTCAAAAAATTTCCGCTTTTTCAAGGGATGGTCATTTCTTTGACCAAGTGTCTGTTCACTTGCCAAAGCAGTTGGGAAACCAGATACTTCATACTGCAGTACAACCAATTCTTGTTCGGTGATGTGGAGAGGGTTTTTGGAATAATTTTTTTTAGTTTCCACCTGCGTTCAGCCAAAGCATGATTAAATCTAATTTTCCATTGAAGGAAGGGAAAGAATACATTTCTGATTATGCTAAAGACCCCTAATGCTGTAAGAAAGCCCTTGTAACCCTGAGAAGCACGTGCTCTGTGAGGCGAGCTCCACCGAAGGATGCTGAGCACCAGGTCGAAGGAGGGGTGTCCCTTGTCCTATAGCATGGCTGGGAGTGAAACGTGTAAACTTAGGACTGCATGCTCTGTCTTGGCTAAGTCCATCAAGTTGGTCTTGCCCAATCTAAAAATACAGTATACACCTTGGTGTCAGATGAGACACAGCCTTCTCTGTTCATCCATGATAAGGTTTGGGGGAAGCCGGTGCTACAAGCAGCCGTGGCTGTTTGCTGCCCACCAAGGCTTGGATTTTCAGCGGGGCCAAGGAGAGTTAGATACTCATGGAGAACCAGATGCCTGCCTTCTTGTGACCCCTCTGCTTGCAAAGGTGTTTCTTTTTCTTGGGTGGGCTGAATTTTGCCAGCTGCTGTCATCAGTCAAGTTTTCAGCCTTTGCTGAAGCTTGAGGTGACCAGGGAGGTGGCAACAAAAGCACCCTGCCAAGCACCAGGCGGAATGGTTCACACCTCTGTGATGGTGTTGTGTTTTCTCAGGTCTTTTGCTGGTGCATCCTTCAAATTCCTTGCAGAAGTGTGAGTCTGCCTGCAGGAGGAAAATATGTGCAAAGGGATTTAACTGATTGCCACCCATTAATTGTCCCATAGTGATGGCCAAAAACCTCAGAGGAGATTCCTATTATTATTTTTATTACTATTGATCATAATAATTATTTTCTATATTATGGTAGTACCTGATGTGTAAGATCACCATGCCTTGGTTAGCATCCAGTCTGATCTATAAAAACCGGGGATATGATAATCCTAAACCCAAAACTAATCCTTCAGTAGGGATTTCTCCAAGTCAACCTGAAAAACAGCTGAGTAAACCCCCTTCCAGCCGGAATCAAAGCCTCTTCCTCAGCCAGCCAGTAACTTTTTATTGCCTTAATTTGCATTTCTTTCCCACCACATTACTCATCCCCTGGGTGCCCAGTGCTTCTTGCTGTGACCTGTGGAGGGAACAGTGCAGTATAGCAAAATGGTCCAACAGTGTCTGGTGTGTTCCCTTCCAGGAAAGGGTGTTCCTCACCCATCCCCTCCATTCTTAAACTGTCCTCACATTTCCACTTGTACCTTTTGATCTCAGCTGGGCTGCCATCAGACCAGGCTTACCATGCAAGGCAAGACGCACACGTGCCAGCTGTGGGCAGTAACCTGAAGATGAAAACCACCCATGCAATCCTGGTTTTCTCTCCCCAACCCCCCCACCCCCTTTTTTTTTTTTAATGAAAAATAGCTCGTTGGAAGAATTTGCCCATTATTTTGACTCATGGTTTCCCAGATTTTGGAGGCTGCCAGTAACAAGTTAGGAAAGGGCTGTTTCAACCCAGGACAGAAATGCCCAGACTTCCCAGGCCCCCAGCCTGGGTGAGCAGAGCCTAGTGTTTCTGGAGAGAGTGTTGGGCTCAGTGGTACAGCTGTGGTTTGGGTCCTGTTTTATTGTCTCTCATGACACTGAAATAAAATGACTCAGGAGACTGTGGAGCCGGACAAGAACTCCTTGTCCCGTGGCTGGGTTGCAAACCCGAGTCAGAGTCATGGCAAAGCAAGCTTACTCCCCTCCACCCAGTGAAGGGTTGTCGTACTTCTTGCTGGAGGTGACAGTTCAAGAGCACTCAGCAGAAACCTGGCGAAATAAAAAGCCACCCCGACCATGCAAATGTGCCCATCTCTTTGCCTCTGCCCAAGAGAGAGCTCAGGGTTTCTTGCTCCTGCCCAGCAAGGCAAGGGGCCAGGCAGACTTCCTTAGTCATCACTAGCTCTGCAGATATTTTCTGTTTGCATGAGGTGTCAATTCTGTCAAATTTCAGTTTTGCTGATGTAACGAAGCACGCCCTGACTCAAGGCCCCTTGAAAGTAGCAGAAAGATCTGACTGAGGCTGGAAAAGCCAGTGGTTTTAATCCACTTTTCTCCTGACACTGGTGCTATGGAGGAAATGAGACCAAAGCTGGAAGTGACTGATGCTGAGGTCTGCAGATGCCCAATCCCTTCCCTGGGATTTCTCCCCCAGAGCAGTTCCTGCATGTCCTGAAAATGCGAATCTCCTTGGATTAGTATATAATATACTGTTGTGGTGGGTGAATATCCCCTGCTTGCATTTCTCTTCATTCTCCTGGAAAAAAAAAAAACCAACAAACAAACAAAACAACAGAAAAACCAACCAAACAAACAAAAACCCCAAAAATACTTATTTGGTGGCACCTACAAGATTAAAAAGGATTTGATCTGGGCTTTAAGATCTGCAATTCTAAACATTTCTTGGAGGATTGCAGCCTTGAGCACCCTGGGTTTCCCTCTCTGCTCCACAAGATATAGCTATGTGGACCTCCCCTTTTTTATTTTTTTCTGGTTTTTTCCTAAGCAAATCAGCATGGAATCTTAGGAAATAAATCACCATAGCCTTGCTGAGATTTTTAACTTTACTCATAAGCCCCATCCCTGTCTCTGCAGTGGAGACAAAAGCCCATCCTGTGCCACGACAGCACCACTTTCTCTCTTGATGTCCTTCTCCAGATCTTCACCCCATCCCATGGAGCAGTGACAGTTCTTTCACATTTACAGCTATGAGCACATGCTAATAAGAGTCTTCACAGCCTGTGATGAGGACTTCTATCCAGCCCATTTTCAAGGCAGAAGCAGGGGTGAAATGTCACTTTCCTCCTGCTCCTTACCTCTCTGAAGGGAGCAGCATCCCTTGCTGACATTAAAGGCAACTGAGCGGAAGGGCACGAATATAGGCCAGACTTTATATAATTATATAGGGAGGAAAACTGGGATGTCTCTTTGTAGAGGCTGGGAACGTTCCACTGGAAAACTAGGTTAGACTGAAAAAAAGAAAGAGCCTCTGTAACCCAGAAATAGCTGGGAGGTTTAAGTACAATTTTCCAGCCCTGTGTTATTATGGTGCTAATTCAGGTCTGAGAAATAAATGTAGGTAAAGGTCTCCCAAGGTCAAGAGGAGAAACAAATCACACCCACAGCTTCCTTTTCATAAAACATCCTTTGTCCTGATTGAACAATCTCCATTCACATGGTGCCGTTTCCCCTCGTTGTGTGGGGTGTCATATTTGTGTTTAATTGATTAATGAATTATTTTAGAAATAAGGCAATTTTTTGAGTTGCCTGGAGCACATCCTTTCACTTGGAAGGTGAATTCTGGGAGGAAGCAGAGCCTGGAGGTGCCTCACATGCCCTGGGTGTCGAGATGGAGGCAGTGCTTCTGCAAGCTGAGAGGAGGGACTCATGGGTGCTGCACAACCAGCAAGGAGCTGTGATTTCAGTTTGCTCCCTGCAGCCTTCCCTTAGGCAGCAAGTGATGGCACAGCTAAGGCCAAGCCAACTGCCTCAGAAAGCCCAGAGAAGTTCACTGCAGTGCTTATTGCTCTTTGAATTCACATTTCTTTTTTTATTTGTAAGAGGCTAATGAAGTTTAGCTCTCTTGATGGACCCCCAGCATGCAAGGTGCTGCACAAGAAGGTTCCCATGCCTAAAAGGGAACAACCTCAGAAAAATGTCAGCCCTTATCAGTCCACAAAACCCTGCTTTTTGTGGAGAGCAAAGTGACTGGAGCCACCTACGTCTCTGCCCTGTCATGGGAGGAGTCTGATGCTAGGTAACGTCAGTGATGCGAGGAAAGAGGAGGAAGTCAGTGCAAACATTTTTCCAGGAAGGCGAGATGTTTCCCTTCCCCATTTGAAACATGCATATTTAAACAAGTGCTAGGAAGTTGAGCAAAATAAAATGAGCTGAGTTTGCTTACGTCACAGCCAGGTACACAAAGCCCTGTTGCTTTGGTATCTTCCAAGCCTCCAAACAGAGTATATTGGTGGGGAAAGATTACCGGTAACTGGTCTTATTTCAAATGAATGTCCACTTGCAGCTCCGGGACAGTGGTTGCATGTCCGGTAGCAGTTTCATCATACAGCCACCCTGAAACTCAAAACCAGATGTCTGGACCTGAGACGAGGAGGAATGTTCATGGTTCTAAAGCCAGAGTTCAGAGCAGGAAAGTGCAATGCTAGAAATATCTGGAACGCTTTGAAGGAATTGTGTTTTTAGCCAATTCAATCTGCACTTTCTTCTTTCCTGAAAGTCAGGCTTTCTCTGAGACTTGAACTGTTTTTATCTTGATTTCCTCAGGACATGGAGCCTGTGCAATTATCGGCCCTCCAAGGTGCAGACAGAGCAGCTGCAGTGATGAGGTGGATGAGGATTTGGGAGAGGTGCAAGGGCTGGAGTGTGGGCACTGGTGTTACAGGTCAGCCGAGATGCACAGAGCCAGAGGAAAGCAGCCTCCAGCAGCCATGCACAGGACCACTTGGCTTTTAATTGCTTTTCTTCTTAGACTCTGTCATCTGAGCGTGGTTTCAGCAGCACTGCCAAGTCCACTGATTTTCCCAGCCAAGGCTGCAGGCTGAAAAAGGCTAAATAGTCCCGAGCAGCACTTCTCACTTGTGATTGCTCCTGGAAGCCAAAGCTCTGTCCCTTCTGGTTTTTATCCCCAGAGAGATGACAGGTGGCAACTCTTTCCTTTTGCTGTGTTTTTCTGAGAAGAATTTAAATCCCAGCAGCCCTGTAGATTTTCGACTTGGAGAGCTTAGGCTTTGCTCCTTACAATTGTTCACCTCCGAATGCATAAAGATGAAATCTCTCTGGCAAACCTGAGCAAGGCTCGAGCTAGATATGTGATGGGTAAGAAGCTAAACTCTTCGACACCAACAAAATCTCAGCTTTTGAAGAAAAGCCCCTAAAATTCCAGACTTCGCTGCAGGATTTTCACCCTGCCATTTCCATTGCAGGTCTTTAAAGACCAAAAGTGATTTGAAGGCTGTCCAAGATTTGCCCTGGCTGGTGCAGAATGCATTGAGAGGCACGACGTGAAATGTGAATTGAAATGAAGTCAGAAATACCAGCAAGGTCAACTGTCGCTGTAGGACAGAGGCAAAAATCACCAGTCTTGGAGAATTCCCTTACGTTTTGCTCTCCCACATCATCCCATGCTGGGACACGAGGCAGGGACAGTGTATGGAAGCAAACACCTTCACTTGAGTTGGAAGGAGGTGAGCATCTTAGCTTAAGCTGACACAGAAGACCTTGAAGCTGTGGCTATTTCACCATCCAGGAGCAAAACAGCTGCAACCTCAGGCCAGCAGCTGTGCTCTTGTGAGTTTTGGACCCCAAAGAAAATGGGAGGTGAAAGTTGCCTTTGATCTTATTGGGCTGGGATTTTATTGCAAAGCTCCTCCGTTTATAATTTATTGCAGTCGTAGGTTGGAGAAGGATGGGAATTGGGGGAAACGGAGCAACACCACTCGTGGGAGGGACTGCTTATTTTGAAAGCCGTGTCTTAGAACCAATACAACTCCCTGCTAGGTCAGATGGGGAAGAGAATATTATTCACTGCCCCCACCCCCTGCCTCCTTTAAAATAGATATCCATGCCTGAAATTACTCGGTATCAGGGACGCGTCCAGAAACCTTTCCTTATCTCTTGACTAATCATGCCTGGTTGAGGCCAAACTGGAGCTTGCTTCATCTCACAAAGGTCTAAATACACATTCTGTCTCCTGGTGATGCAACTCCAAGTTGATTTTTCCAGTTACTCAACTTCTCTCTCCCCACGTATAATGTGCTGAACTTTGAAATAATTGCCTCTCTCAGCGATTTCAGCAATTTATGTCAAGAAAATCTGGATGCATCAAAGTGAGATGTAATGTTTTCTGACACAGCACAGGAATAAAGCTGCAGCAGTACATATAGCTCCTGAGCCTTTGTCTCAGCTCTGCCACTGACAAGGTCTATGGCCAAGGGCAAGGTAGTTGGACTGCCTGTTCCTCAGTTTCTCCACTACTGGAAAGAGGATTGTGGCATTTTCCCCTAGCAAAAGGAGTGGGACAATATCATACAAAGTACCTGTAACACCGACGGAAGCTGTCTGTAAAGGAAATGTGAACACTGCTGTCACAGCAGAGAGGATGTTTTATTCTCAATTTGTGCTAAAAAATGCAGCATGTAAAGAGGAGTTGCTGATCATTCCTAAGAATCAGCAACATACAGTGCATTCAAAGAGCCTTTTCCATATGCTATTTCTGTTCTCTTGGCTGCTTCCCAACATGGGTCATTACCTCCTGCCTCTTACAATTGCCCCGCTGCTTCTTTCAGACACAGCCTCCTCCTTCCCTACCCAAAATGAGTACAGAGTTGCTTGGAGGGCTCAACTCCCAGAGAGACTGAGTGCCCCGACGGGAGCTGAGGGCATTCGGGTATTCATGAGAGTAGCTCCCAGCTTGAGGAATCAGACCCAATCCTCCTATTTTTATGCAAACAGCCTTGCTAATGAGAGACAGCTCTCCTTCCAAACCCCTTGATGAAAATCCCAGAAGCCTACGGGGTCTGAAATCCAGAGCATCCTTGTGATTTATCTAAAAGAGAGGGAAATGCAGAAAATTAACAGTGCCTTGAAGTTGCCTTTTTTCACTCCATGAAGGCTGGGGTTGATGAGCAAATCTTTTAGGATAGTATAACCTGCCCATGACTGTTTACAGCAGGACACAAAATTGCCCAGCTTTGGCCATGAGATTCCCAATGGCAAAGGTGATGGTTTTGTCTCACTGCTGCTCCCCATTTGAGAGAAACCTCGAGAATTGGGGGGCTGCCACCCCTTCTGCCCACTGAGAATCACCCTGGAGAGGCTCATCCCTGGGCTGGGGAGCTGCCACCAACAGGAGCCCAAGTCTCCACCACCCACACCCTCAAGAAAGAAAGATTCAGCCTGAATTCGAGATGTCTCAGTTGGAAAATCCAGACCTTGATGAGCTCTCCAGTCCCAGAAGAGGAATGAATTCTCTTTGCACTTTTCCACAGCACTTGATAAAGCCCTCTTTAAGACAACCTGCCTTTTAACCCTTTTCTCTTCACAACAACATCATGGGATGGGGACGTGCTCTTTCTCTTCTGATTTACAGACAGGGAGACTGAAGTGTAGAAGAGCTAAATAAATACCTTCATGGCATTCACACAGTTGGTCTGTGGTAGAGCAGAGACTTCACACAGCCCTCACCAAGTCTTGAGTTAACATCCAGTGCAGTAAAATGTTGTTCTGGAAGGCAAAACAGAGTGGCTTTTGGCTTTCTGTACACTCCGTCACATTATTTGGATAACATCTTCCATGTGGGTGAGGCCTCTTGGTCCTTGGCCCAAGGCAAGGCTCTTGTGGTGTCCCCAAGCCTGGGGTGTTTTGCTTTCTCCTTTTGTTACAGAGCCATGAGAAAAATGTTCACATGGTTTGCTCCCCATGTCCAGATCCAACTGAGACATTTGTTCTGAGTGTTGCCAGGAGAGCAGCACTTGTGCCTTTGGCTTATGAAGCTCAGCTGCAAGTCGGAGGCACTGATCAGAGCTGAAGTGACCTCAACCGACCTGAGCCAGCACTTCCACAGCCTCATCCAGCATCTGCGGATTCACAGGCACGCTCCCTTGCAACCCAGATACCTCTGTCCCGGCTTCTCTAAAAGGCTTTTTCTCCTCTGACTGCTCCTGTAATCATCAAAGGAAATTTTGAGCCTTTGCCCTAATTCACAGAAGCATTTCTTTAGAAGTGCTGCGCTGAGCTTGAAGGCAAGACAAATGAAAGGTTTAGTGAGCAGTGCAATGGAAGAGGAAGGTTTGGGCAGGCTTGTTCTTTCTCTCTGCTTTTTGTGGCTGCTCTCAGGTTTTGACTGGACTTTGTCCATCTCTGGACCAAAGTTTCCTCTCTCTCTCTCCCCCTCTGAATTAACCTCAAGTAAACAGATATCTGTGTGATGTGTATTAAGGCTTAGACCTTAGATTGCATATCATGCAATCTCTTGCTACAAATGTCAGTATAACTATCAGCATATTGACCAGTATGCTCTATATATCTGTTTCTATAGAAGCATATAGGTACATAAAGTATAAGCACACCTGAGCTCTTGCGGTGCCAGCCAGCATGAGGTGGTCAAGCAGCAAAGCTCAGGCTCCTCCCCTGCCTGGGGATGGAGGTGACACGGCCAGTGACTGGCATGTGGATCTCAGCTTCCCTTGAGTCAATGGAGAAGGACACCTCCGACTGGTCATTTATCCACCTTTTGACGTGGGAGGAATGCCCCTGCAAATGCACCTGTAGAGTCATTGTGAAGATGGAGGGGTATTGTGTCTGGCTGGGATATCACCCGGGCTGAGGTCAGCAGGAGACTTCAGGAAAAACAACAGCAAACAAAACACCTCCCCTGACCAAAAATCCTTTAGTAATGAATCCTGGAGCCGGATATGATTTTAAATCAATCTGAGGCTTGCTGGTGGGTGCCAGGAATAACATCCATGAGCTTCAGGGTCTGCCTATGAGTCACCCCAGTGTTAGCATCATTCCAGGATGTCTTTGGGCCCCTGGGCTAAAGTCACTTGTCCCTCAGGAATAACAGAAGGAGATTTGGTGAGGATTTTTGTTTGTGAGGCCACTTTATGGGTATTTCCCCGGACCCAGCTGATGGATCTGCTTTCCTTGCTTGGGGCAGCTTCCCACCACGGCCCAGAGCCTGCCCTGCAGCCGGGGTGTAAATTGCAGCCCGCAGCATGCAAACAACACTGTGTGCTCCCGTGGGCATGGGCAAAGGCTGCTCATGGGGAGCCCTGAACTCCCAACACAGCCTAGCCTTAGCCAAAATCTGCTTGGTGTTGAGTCACTGGGGATTAAGTGAAGCACTGCCCTGTCCTGCTGTGGTCACTTCTGCCCCGGTGTCAAACCATCTGGGATACTTTTAGCACCGCCTTGCCTTCGTATTCCCTGTGATAGGGAGCATAAATGCCAGAAGGGAGCTGTGGGTCGCCAAGAGGAGGATTAAAATGCAAGGGCAGAAAGGAGGACATGTGGGATGCAGCACACGTGTGGGTTTGGATAACTCCTTCCTTCCTCCCCCTTGCAGGAAGGAAGTCCCTGTCCCTTGGCCCACAGTAATGTTACCTGGTCTCATCCTGGAGGTCAGACTGGGTGCAACTGAATTAAACATGAAGCCACAACATATATTCAACTTTTGTGTGGGTGGTTTCAGGCAGGCATGGGCTTCTGCACCTCTCCTGATTGCTGCTCAGAGGTGACAAGGGACCAGGCACATGTCCAGAGACGTCATGGGGAGGGTGCAAAGTGCTGTCAGAACCCAGCAGGAAGTGAGCACTGCATTGCCCCCGACCAGCAGCCTGACCATTGAGATACCTGCCAGGACCCCTGTGAAATACCCCGGAGCCAGCGGGGTGTGATGGGCTTCACTTTGACTTGCTACCTTGACCTGCAGGAGGGAAGTCTCTCAGCTAACTGGTTTGTTAATGCACCCCACTGCAGTGAAGCCCAGTGGGAACACCTGGGCTGAAACCAACTGGAAAGGGCAGAGTGGGAGGCTTTCGAGTGACTTCAGGAGGCTTGGATCAGGCCTTGGGGAGAAGTTCCTTGCTTGAAATCTGCAAGGAGCAGAGTCAGGCACTGATGCTTCCTTGGTTAACTGTGGCCCAAAGAAGGTTTCTAGAGCACTAGGACACCCAAGGGGATACCTCCTCAGCCAGTTTAGCTTTGTTGAGCTCTGTAGGCTCGAGCTGCTGAGCTGTGTCTCTCCACTAAGTTACCAGACCTTCCACAAATTAAAACAACGCCTGAGTAACTATACTCTTCTCTTCTTGTCCCCAGAACTGGTTCTGGACTCCTCAAACCGCACATTATGAATTAATGCAGCTAGAGATAGGCTTCAGAGGCAAAGTGCAGCTGTAGACCTGAAGTGACCCCCAGCTCTGAGTACTTGGATGATTCCATGCGAAACAGAAAGGGTCTGCTTGTGAAGACAAAACCCAACCTGTAGCAGCAACATAGAACAGGTATTTCTCCAGAGGTCAAGAGGAGATGGCTGTTGCTTTCTTAGCTCTTCTCCTGTCAGTAGCATATACTTGGCAGGATTTTTAATGAAGAACATGAATTGGTTTAGCACAGAGCTGGCATGAAATGGTGATTTCTCCCAAACTCCTCCCATCACAGCTGTAGAGAAAGCTCCTGATCCCCCAGGTCAGACCTGGCTTGCCACCAGAGTGTCCTCCTGACACGGATGTCACTGTCTGGCAGTGCCCACCCTGAGCTGCCTCTGCTTTTGTGGGGAGCAGATACCCCTGTCCCAGAAGGGGATGACCTGGAGGACAAACACAGGAGTTCACTTGGCTCTCTTCTAACTCAGGAATCACATCAGCATCACGCTCTAGGGTTTGTTCAGACCTTAAAAACTGGAGCTCTACCTATTTTAAATACGAGAAGGGAAACTCTGGAAGGCAAGTGTGTGATGCAGTTCTCACCTACACGAGCATATTCACACAGTCTGCCTAACGCTTTTGGAGATGTGGAGCAAGGGAAAGCCTTCTCCTGGTGCAACAGCAATCATTCTAATAGCTTTTGCAATTTGAAAGATTCCCTTGAGTTTCTAATTCAATTTTTTCCTTTAATTTCCCCTCTTACCCCACCCCATCTTCCCTTTGGTGTTTTTACAATCACATAGTTAGAGAAAGTTTTTGCATTCCCCCTGCCTGGCAATTGAGCAGTACTGAGCAGATAGGAGCCCTTGGTATGACCTCTCCAGGCATTGCTGGCACAACTGCTGAACAGAGGGAACAGATGAGCAAAGGGATGAACACTTCCCATGTGAGCTTTCTCTAGAGCCCGAATGACTGTCCCTTGTTCCTTCTTCAATTGGTGTTGCTCAGAACAGATGAATCAAAGGAGAAAAACCAGCTAGAGGGATTGCTTTGATTTCCCTCTCTGAACCCAGACCTATCACGTGTTGGTGGTTCACGTTGCTCCTCACGCAGCCTCAGCCTGGCTTCACCACCACCCGGGGCCAAAGCTTTGGACTCTGCTCCTCTGATATGGCAAGTGGTTCACATGCAAAGCAGCAGCCTAATAGCTTTATGGACACTAGCTAAATATATAGCCAAACTAATAGACTTTTCTAGGGCACACAAGGAAAATCATGATGACCTGTAGCAGTCAGAGGTCCACGGCACACACCTTCTCTGGACTAGAGGCCCAAGCAGAAAGCTCAGCAAGGAAGGGAGGCATTTCAAGAGAAGTATTTCAGTGAATCATAGAATTGTAGAATGTTTTGGGTTGGACTAGCTGAGCTTTGAAGGTCCCTTCCAACCCAAAGCATTCTACGGTTCTATGATTCACTGAAATCCCTGCAGTGAGCAGGGACATCTTCAACTAGATCAGGTTGCTTGGGACCCTGTCCAACCTGACAATGATTGTTTCCAGGGATGGGGCATCTACCACCTCTCTGGGCAACCTGTGCCAATATTTCACCACCCTCATGGTGAAGAACTTCTTCCTGAATTTCCCATCTTTTAGTTTAAAATCATCACCCCTTGTCCTGCACAACAGGCCCTGCTAAAAAGACTGAGCCCATCCTCCTTATAAGCTCTCTTTCAGCACTGAAAGGCAACAATAAGGTCTTCCCAGAGCCTTCTCTTCTCCAGGGTGAACAACCAACTCTCTCAGCCTCTCCTCATAGCAGAGATGCTCCAGCCCTCTGATCATTTTTGTGGCCTCCTCTGGACCCACGCCAACAGGTCCATGTCCTTCTTGTGCTGAGGACTCCAGAGATGGATGCAGCACTCCAGTTGAGGTCCCACTAGGGCAGAGTAGAGTGGCAGGATCACCTCCCTTGACCTGCTGGCCACGCTTCTCTCGATGCAGCCCAGGACACAGTTGGCTTTCTGGGCTGCGAGCTCACGTTGTTGACTCATGCCCAGTTTTTCATCCACCAGCACCTCCAAGACCTTGTCCACAGGGCTGCTCTCAATCCTATCATCCCCCAGCCCATATTGATGCTGAGGATTGCCCTGACCCAGGTGCAGAACCTTGCACTTGACCTTCTTGAACCTCTTGATGTTCACACAGGCTCACTTCTCTAACTTGTCCAGGTGAGTTTAGGAGTATTTTAGTGAGCTCTTCCTTTCAGCTTCTTCTCTGTAGAAAGTGGATCTGGGTTACCTGAGGCACCCGAGCCACATATGTTGGTCACTTTACAGCAGCCAGAAAGATTAAATCCAGCTCTTCAGCTCTTCCAGCTCTGTGCTAAAAGCGCGGGTTCTTTATTAACCAAATGGAACCTGACTTCCTTAAGCAGGCACCCTGCAGGGCTTGTGACACAGAGATGAGCCATCTGGAGTTTGTCCAGGTCATAACTGGTTTTTGCACACACAACTACACTGGCTAGAAGTCTACCCAAATCCTTCTACTCTCTGATTTCCACTGTCACCCGCTCTCTTCTCTTGACTTCAGCACTCCCAACAGGACTCCTACAAGTCCTGTTATGAAGAAACTTTACGTGAGAAACTGATGCACAAACCAGAACAAGACTGTTGGGCTGGGACGTGGTATCCAATTAGACCCAACAATACTAATCAGTCTGAGTGTGGCAGCGTGTTTAGCAAGGCTGCCACTGCAACTTCTTTTTACGAAGTTGTTTGGGTGGGATTTTTCTGTGTGTGTCTTTTTAATGTCAGTGCATGTGTTTTGAAACTGCAACGGTTTTGCTTCTGAGAACAGATGGTGACTGGAGGCTCTTTCAAGCCAGCTGCAAGAGGAACATGGCCGGGCCGTTAACTGCTGGGGCAGAGTCTCCCACCTGCAGGGTTTGTCTCCTTTCTCTCATCAGGAGGTGAAGAAGACTCAGCTCTGCTACAAAATAAAGGTAAAATAAAGGCAAAGCTCCCACTGCTGTCAAGGAGAACTCTGCATGGCTGCAAATTAAAGGGCAAACCTTGGGCGTGAGAAGAGCTGGGTTTGCCAGGATCCCATGGAGCACACAGGGGCATAGCAGAAAATGCACCCCATGCACAAAACACACTCTCCTCCTAGTTAGGACCTCAAGTCAATGGCAAATAACTTCTTACTGGGGCTTTTATTAGCCTGGCAGCAAACCCTGCTTAGCTACAGAGCAAGCTCCTGGGCCATGATGTTTAGATGCCAAAGCCCCTGAGCTGTGGTGCAGCCTGCAAGGACGGTCCTGCTTCCTGCCAGGGAGGGAAAGAGGAGTGGGGCTTTGGGGTGGCAAAGCCTGCAGTGTGGTGTCATGTGCTTTCATCCTACCTGAAGAGTGACAAGCGGACATCATGCGGAATGTGAGAGCATAAGGAAAGTCCCTTGAAGAGAAGGAACCAGCTCAGCACAGCCCACAGCAACAGTTCACACTAACAGCATGACTCTGATCACTGTCCCTTGCCTCCTCAGCCCCTGGTCGTCCCACATGCCAGTGCACTGTTCCTCTCTGCCTGGATCCATCCCACCTCACTGGGAGCATCTCCATAAGGATTCCAGCATCCTGGTCAACACTGATGTCTGTGGAAGGAGACAGGTCCCTGCAGGCAGTGATTCACAGCCTTGACCTCAGCCTTGTGCAGAGGGGTTTCTTGTCTTGCATGGGCTACAAGGACTGCCCATGTGACCATGCTTACAGTTGGTTCCCTCAGTTAAGAACTCATATGACAGGGCTAAATCAGGATCTGTGGCCTGTAAAGCACATTTTAAGTCATCTCCTAAAACTCCCCTTTCTGGGAGCAAGGAGACCTCAAGAGCAGGCCAGTAGCAACAAACTGAGTGTTTGGCCCCATGCACAAAGACTTCTCCTCCATGAATCTTCTCTTCCTTAAGGAAGTTTCAGCCAAGCAAAACTTCATCCCAGAGAGCCCTGAGGAGACAAGGAAGTTCTGCAAATGCAATACTTTGGGATTAACAACCATGTTCATCAATAACAGGTAATGTGACCTGACAAGTATTGATTCAGCAGTGCAGTGTCACATTTGCTCACTACGGAAGTCACTCAAGCTCAGGTACTTCAAGTAAACGTGCAGTATGCCCCATCTGAGATGCAGGAACAGGGCGTCCCTTCTGCAAACAGCATGGGTCACTCCTCCTTCCTCCCTGGTTCGCGTTCACCTGAGGCGAGAGATCACCTCCATGAGCGTCCAGCACTGACGGTATTTCCATTGACGTTTAGGGTAGGGCAATGGTGTATTTTTCAAAGTGCAAGAATAAGGCTGCCATGTGCCTGTTTTTTCTCCCCCCTCCATTGTTTTCTTCTCCTCTCTTGCCCAAGCACATTTTTCATTTGCTCTGGTTGTGGGGGAAATGGGAAATGAGCTGGCAGGGAGCAGAGGAAGGGGACTACAGCAACTGAGGTGAGTGACCTTGGACAGAACAGAGCCAGAGATCCAGGCTGGGGAAGATATGGGACAGGAAAGATTTTAGGGCAGGAGGGTTGAGAGATGTGAATTTTTGAGTGAGAAAGGTGAGAAGGGAGAGCAGTGGGACAGGACGCTATGGGGTGTGGGTGTCCTTTTAGGATGTCATTTGGGAGCAAGGGTATGTAGATCCCCCTCCATCCCTCCACCCCTCCATTCCCCATCCTTCCATCCCTCCACATGCACACAGAGGAATGCTCTCCCCCTGCCCCATGAGGAGCAATGAGGCATCCATCTCCACTGGTTTTCACCTCCAACAATACTGCATTACTAAATACATCCCATGCTGTGGTTTCACCATTGGAAGAAGGGTCTGCCTGTGCACCTACCGCAACAGCCAGCGCAGGCTTTAGGAAAGAGCTCTCGGTTTGGGATTTCTATTAAACCACCTTGATGTGTCATTTTTCTTTCTTTTTCACTCCACTCTCGCCAACCACAACCACCTTCAAGCCAGCTTATGAGGGAAGAGGAACTCATGTTGACAGTTTTTCTTTCTTTTACGGTTCCTCAAATGATTAATAGAGAATGCGGGACTCGTGCACTTCTCAGTTAGGAAAAACCAAAACAAGACTACAGGGAAATTCTCTGGGTTCCCTCTTGCAAAATTTTAACCAGATCATCCCATAAATGGGGAGTCCTAAAGCTGTCTCCTGACTAAAGAAAACAGCATTTCCTTCCATTCAAAGAGGCTGTCAGAAAGCAGCTATGCTTCATACAGCAATAGCAGTAAGAGAAACACCAATTTTATTCCAGTGGTTTTATAGGCAGCCAGAAAACAGGATGAATTCTTCATGACAAGTTTTGCAAAGAAACATAGCGGTTTACAGTTTGCTTTTTCACCAGGGGTGGAGGGGAGATGGTGGAAATTAGTCCTTTGAAATATTTCAAACCACTCATACATTGTTTCGCTCACATCTAACCTTCCTGAAGCATTGTAGACACCCATGGAAAGGAAAGGGAAATCCCACCTGGACTGCTACATAGAGAAACCTTGTGCTCTGCAGACTGTTTTCACAAGGTTTTCTGTTCAGGGTTACCAGGGTGTGAGCTCCAGGGATGAGAATGGGTGCTGCTGGAGCTGTTGGGCTCTGGGACCAGCAGCAGTAGTCATGTAGGGCTTAGTAGCATCGGGTCATATCCTCAATACCTGTTATTTACATTATGCCTGATCCAAGTCTTGGGTCAAGACATAGTAACCTGGAGATCAAAAAGTCACAACTTCTGCTGACATTTACTTAATTCAAGCAGTGCAGAGGAGAGCTGTTATCAACTTCCCTTAAGGCGTTTAATGGTACCATCAGGAGGCTGAAGGAAAGACCCATTATAGTTGTGATTTGTGGATGGCAGACAGTGAGTAGCTCAATATCATCCTCTTTAAACTTGCTGTTGGATGGTGATACTAATACGAGTGATTAACAACATTACTGATATCTTAACATTGGGAATTCAAAAATCATTGGTCCTCTCCCAGGTTGCAAGGTTGGTTTAAAGATTAGAAAACTTGTATGTTAAGGCTTTTAAGGTTTTCTCCCCAAATGTGAGTGCTAGAAAGCTTCTTTTAAAAAAAAAAGTTAATAAAGCAAGCAAAGATTCCACGATCTGGGCAATGGAAAAAAGCCTGAGAGCTGGCAGCCTGGGAGCTGCCACAGGAAAGATCAAAACACTGGATTCCCGTAATGCGGTCTTGATCACGGGATGCTCCAGGGGTTTATTTTGTCTTGCAGGATGTTTGTTGAATGGAGGAGTTTCTCATGGACATGTCCCAGTGCTCTGTGTGTGCGTGGTGCATGTTTGAAAAGCTGCTCGGTGTTTTTATCCGCTGTGCTCGGCTTGTTTAAAAACAAAGGAAAACCAGCAGCATCATGTAAGGTTCAGAAGCAAAGAGTAAAATTAAAAGGCGAAGACTTGTTCTGGGATAAGGCTGTGGGACTGAGCTGAAATCTGTTACAGATGCTGCTCTAGTCTTAACTTTCTGTAATTCTGGAAGGGATCAGAGAGCAAAGCTGTTGACTTTGCTAAGTGTTTGCAGGTCAGGCTGCTGGGAAAAATCCCTTCCGTACTCCAGCTTTCTTATGCCAAGGAAAAAGAGAGCAACATCCCATGCTGCGTGGTGGGGTGATTTCTCTGTTCTGACCTGTGGGAGAGGATGATGCCCTCCAGTGAGTCTCTCAGCATGGAGGTGGGGTAGGGATGATGGCACATGCAGGGCGAGAGCCTGGACTGTAGGGCTGCTGGGATATGGGGTGGCACTGAGGTCTCATGGGTGGCCCAGAAACACAATCACAGTTGATGGGAACTGCTGAGCTGTTTGCATCTGGGATCCAAATTTTGGGTACTGAGTAGACTCTGCTTGATACGTCTGCTTTGCCACCCAGCAAAGCTGCCATGCCAAATAACTGTTGCAGAACATGCTGAGTGATAAGGAATAAGAAAACCCGAAGCAGCGTTTCAGAGGTGTGCACAGCCCTGCTCAAAACACTGCTGAGCCCACTGCCCCTCTGCCTGGCCTCAAGAACCCAAATATGCAGTACGCTGAAAGCCGAAAATAAGCGGGGAAGAGGGGGACGTGACTTACAACCTACCAGACTTCACAACAGTACCAGAGATAAGGGGTGCTGGCACTGACTGGAACCAGGAAGGAAGGGATGGTTGGATGGATGGATGGATGAGGGACAGCGGGAGGAAGGGAGGGAGGGTGGGTGGGCTAGGCTATACTCAAGATGATCCACCAAATGTATGGGCAAGTGCCCAGTTAAAATAGACTGTACCTTTTCTGTGACTTGGCTTTGAAGCCATCCTGATTCTCCTGGTTAAACACATACACACACACACATATCTATAAGTAAAAACAACTTTATTTAGGGAAATTATTTCTCTGAGGCTGTATTACCCCAGGAATGCCATAATGGGATGTAATAATTGGTCACTCAGGTTTGCATTGGGAAGAGCCTGAGGATTAGAGCAAGTCTTAGCATTTCCTTCGGTGACCTCCTGGTTCTGAGCTCTGCATAAGTATCGTCTGCCAGAAAGCCTCGCTGTCCCTTATATAAAGGAAAATTGTGCTATCCCAGCTTTTACAGGGAAGGTAAAGGGACAGGACAATTTTTACTGTTATTGCTGTTCTTCTCTTTGTTGTAAGAGCTTCTGCAAGCACCAGTCTCCTGGTGCCTTGTGTTTCATAAAAACACATGTAAGAAAGGATGCTGGCCTTATGTGACCTACTGGAGCTGGGTGCCAGACACAGGATTAAGACTCCAGTTCTCAGCTCCCAGTCCTGGATTCTCCTCATTATATGACACCTCATCATTACAATAATGAGATCATCCCTGTTATTTAATTATATTCGCCTTGTTGCTACAAATCTTCTGTGTAGCAATCCAAGCACTTGCTTTCTAAGGTTAGCAGGAACATGGAGATAGGGTTCCTGCCTTGCTGTTAAGGTGTACATCACTTACGTCTGACCTGACATCAGCTTTTTCCTACTGCGGTCCTGGAAAAGCTGAACTCGCATGCCGGCACTCTGAGCAGCACGACTGCCAATACTCGCCTCATTCAAAGATTCAGAGGTGGGTTTAATTTTGTAAACCTGTGGGATTTCTCATCGGCTTCTCATACCAGGACAGTGATGTGTCTACAGGATTGGGGCTTCTGGGGCTACATTCCTTTTTCTTGTTGCAAAGATGTGGCTTTTTAGGGTGCCAGCCTGGAGGAGGTTCCCCACTCCAAAGGGGTTCAGACGTCCTGAGGTCCGACTCTTTGCCCACCTCTCTTTGGCTTTGTGCAGGACACACTCTTGTCTCCATCTTACTAAATCACAGACTCTGAAGGTGAGCAAATGGAAGACTTGTTACTTCCAGTGCTGGTAGTGCTGCAGTCATCTGGTCAGCTTCTTACAAACCATCACTAGATTCTGACACATGGGGGAAAATGAGGGCTCCAGGAAAAGCACTCATTAGCAGAAATGTAGATGGGCTTGTTTGCAGGGCTGCACCCCACCACAACTTCACGTGAGCACTGGGCACATGGGTGGCAGCAGCAGCACCACAGGAGGACCACATGTTAACCTCCACCACTAACAGTTATCCCACAAAATGAAGAGCACTGGAGAAAAAAACAGGGATGACACCTTGGGTGATGGCTCCAGGCTGCTCCCAGATCCGCTTGCATTTCCCCGGCTCTCCCAGGGATGACTGGGCTTGCACTTTTGGCAACATCTCCAGCCCTTGGGGGAGACTGGAGATCATTGAGTTTCTGGATATGAGGAAAAGGTAGCCTCCGCGAGTCACAGCATGGCTGGTGCGTGGAGTGATGCCTTCCACAGCTCTTGCCAGCCCTGGCTACCAGGGCTACCAGCACTTCCCAGTACAGCTCCTGTTTGTCTTGGCACTGCCCTGTTGGATATTTTGGTATTCCCAGGTTAGGCAGCCCAGGTACTGAGGAATTTATGTGATTTACCAATGGTCATGCTGAAGATTTTGGACAACGAAGAATTTAATCCCAGGTAGGGAAGATACACAAGTTCATGTATTAACCACCCAAACATTCCTTTATAGTTCCTTTCACCTCTCATATCTCAGGAAATGATGTCCCACATCTTTTTTACATTCCTCTTCAAGATGCCTTTAGCTGTGTTGCTGGTGTTAATTTCTCATCTCTTTGCCATGCCAGATGAGCACTGGTGATTGCTAAGCCTGAGCAGATGCCCCAACTTCTCTCTCCTCCCCCCAACTTTTCAGGTTTCATTACAACCTTGTTCCATGCCATCAGAAATGAGCCAGTAATTCCCCAGGGCAGGGCTGTGTACCTGGGCAGACTGAGACGGTCTAGCATACTTTCCCGTTCTTAAAAAATTAGCAATTAACTCATTAATTATTAGCTCACATAGATTTCCACCAGCACGTGAAGCACTTCGCGATGGCTGGGATCAGTAAAGGATCATCTTGTACATTTAAGTCTAGAGTATTAATGTTAGAAGAAGAAAAAAAGTCAGAGGCAATCCCTCCTACACCCCTGAGAGATGTGGAGGCTACCCATCAGACAGACGCTGTCTCTTTTCCAGACATCTGGAGAAGGGTGCTTTGATGCAGATGGTGGGAAATGTTCTTGGCTTGCTCTGGCTGGATGCGAAACTGCTGCCGAGACTGTGATTTTGCCATGTCTTTCCTCCCAACTGTAACTGGGATTGGAAGAAAACATGTACTGGAAGAGAAATGCCGCTCAGTAACAGCATCAGGGTGTACAAACAGGAGAAATGGCATTCCATTAGTATCCCCAGTACATCTGCAATTATCTAATTGCTCGGCTTCTTTGCTTTACCTCATCACCATGTGACCCTGAGCCCTTTGATAGGTTCAAGCAGCAGCAGTGACTCTCAACACCTGGGAAATAAGCAGCATGCTGGAAAATGGGTATGTCTAATACCTTGCTTCTATTTATTATAATGCAACTCCTGCTGCACACGGGCAGAGCTGGAAGGTGTTGAGGATTGGGCTTTACTCACCACCAAATCATGTCCTGACCCAGGTATGCATCACTCAAGATCTTAAAGGTCCATGGAAGGTTGATGGACTGAGGAGAAGCCGCTGAGCACTTGTCTTCCAATACCATCACCCATCAGCCTGCAGTGCAGGGAAGAATGGCAGAGCCCAAAGAATAAACATTTCTACTTGGAGCTCAACACCCCTTGTGAAGCACAGGGCACAAAGGGTGCATTGCTGGGTCAGCCTCCTGGCCTGGGACACACTGAACGATACAGTGATAAACACTGATTAAAGTAAATCAAGGCTTCACACACCCCCACCACCCCACCCCCCTTCATGCAAAAAGAAAACAAATAAAACCCATGATGTAGTATTTTGTCTTAACTCTCCTGCCCATTTCCCAGAGTAGAGAAAGGGGGAAAGCAAGTTTCACACATAAGCAAGAACAAAGCCTTCCTTCCACCCAAGTGGGGTGCTCAGTTTGTGTGCAAATATCCCTGTTTTGCTCAGACATTATCTCCTGCTACCAATCACAGACAAAAAAAGTCTGGCAGAAAATTTCCAGCCAGTTTAAGTGTCAGGTCCCAGCCCTGAGTTTAGCTATCCTGGCAGAACAAATAAACCCATCAGGCACCCTGATCCTAAGATAATGTGGCCATATACTGCCGCAGACAGACAGCTTGACTCGAAGTCCAGAGTTTAAAATGTGTTTGACTTCAGTGCAATAAAACCAAAAAGGAAGCAAGAAACCTGAAGTAATACCACAATCGTTAACCCACCGTTCTGCTCCATGAATATCTTATTTGTGTGCCTGAATGTAACTGAACTCCTTGGGGTGGTCTTTTATGTACCTGTAAAGCAGTGTCTACATGCACAGCACTCTGTAAATAAACAACGCCCAGTCATAACGGTTAATAAACTATGCTGGATGGTGGGGCAGTTCGGCTGTGCAGCCGGATTGCTGCTGACTATTCAGAGATCTGATTTATGACTTTGAGGTCATTCTGGGAAATGTTATACCATAGTTCTGTCATCCTGTTGCCATGTTTTTCTGATTATTTGTATATTTTTCTGTTGAGCAAAGCAAGCACAATTCCATTATGCTACAGACTTGAAGTCAGAAGAGAGCGTCATGGTCTTCTCCTTTGTGCTTCTGTAATTTCTTGCCAAACCAGTGGTTTTCCATTTGTGGTCTGTGAGTAATGATTGGTGTAAAGGCTATTTCAGAAGGGTCTGTAAAGGTGACTAAGAACAGTAAAGGGATTTTCTTTTCCTGAGGTGTCCACAAACTACTGGCTTAGACAACATCTCAGAAAATATTGAAACCCATTTCGAAGATGTCAAGGAGCAGGGGCCTTCTTGTGTTCACTGCCACCATCTGCATCTTTCTTTCCATTTGCATCTCTCTCCAGACCTCTGTATTGCATTTTGGCTTTGTCTGCCCAATAGGAGTGCACGGTGCTACAAGAGAGGTGCTGCTCTAGTGAGGTGGTTTGCAGTGTATGGCCCTGGGATGCCTGGCAGGACAGTGATTACTCCTGAGGCTTTCAAGGAAGAGGCTGGAAAAAGGGCAACAGCTGCCAGCAGGCTGGAATTTGCCAGTGTCTGCACTTTAAGGGACAATTCACAGGGGCCACAATTCAAGTAAGGTGGAAAACATCTGTCCTTTGATAATCAAAAGATCTGATCTTCTTCAGAGTCACACTCTGTGACAGACACAGCAGTTCTCAGCTCATTTTTTCTGTATTCTTTCCAGATTTGCAAAACTCACTTAGAAGTCCAGGCACCACAACTGGGTGTGTTACTTCAATTACTCCTTACTAATGCTGTCTATAGAGGTAGTAGGTTCTTGCCTCCTCCCACTGACCAGGCCCCATCCTTGTCCATTGACAGATCACACAAGCTCTCATAACCACCACACCCCACCATGAACACTAGCACCAGGACATCATCAGCTTTCATGGAGCTGCTGACCTACAACAGATGAAGAACAAATATCTTTGACATCTTAGTTTTCCTTAGAATCAAATTGTCCAATGAGTCAACCTCAGAGCTACTCCAGTTTTAATTTTCTTGTCCTCTTCTTCTTCATCCTTGCATTACCTGACAGAAGTTGTCTAGATCTTAGAGTCACCCCCATCTGTCCTTCACAATTACAGTGAATCACATAGTACACAGTGCCCACCAAACAGCTGCAGCAAACACTCCATACAATACTGGCCCTACTTGCCTTCTGCCATCAATATTAGCCTCTAGACTAGAGGAAAAGAAGAAAAGTTGTGTTTCTAATGTGTTAAATAAGGACAGCAGAAGACAGTCTAAGTGTCCACACTGTCCTAGGATTTTCCATTATCAAGAGGGAAGTTAAGGGAAATTTCTTGAACATCTTGAGGTGGAGACCATGAAGAAGGCTTAAGAGCCCAATAGTCTCTGGCCAATGTGGTTCCCCTTCCTGTCCCCACATCTGATGGTTTATGGACTCATAGAATCATAAAATCACAGAACAGTTTGGGTTGGAGGGGCCTTCAATGGTCGTCTAGTCCAACCCCCCTGCAGTGAGCAGGGACATCTGCAACTAGAGTAGCTTGCTCAGAGCCCCAAGGTCCAACCTGACCTGGAGTGTTTCCAGGGATGGGGCTTCTCCCACCTCTCTGGGCAACCTGGGCCAGTGTCTCACCACGCTCATTGTAAAAAATTTCCTCCTCTTATTTAGTCTCAATTTAAAACCATCACCCCTTGTCCTATTGCAACAGGCTCCACTAAAAAAGTCTGTCACCATCTTTCTTATAGGCTCCATTTAGGTATTGGAAAGGCACAATAAGGTGTCCTTGAAGCCTTGTCTTCTCCACAGCTTGTGAGCAGGTCATGCTGATCAGGTATCCAAGATAACTGAGGTATCATTGCTATCACCAGCATTTCTTTTCACTCCCATCTTCAGTGGTTAACTTTATTGGATACAGCTCTCCAGTGGATCTGAAGATATATCACGCTTTCTGGACTTCTACAGAGAGACTACAGCTGAATTGTCACAGTGGCATAGAGAAGATGGGTGAAGAGACAGGTCCAAAAGCTGCTTGAATCACTGGGCAGCCGTTTCGACAGCAGTAGCAGTAAACTCAATAACCTCTGCTCAGTTTGCTGTTAGTAGACATCCAATCACTACAGTCGTAGGGAGTGATTGCTCACTGAAGGGCCTAAAGGAGACATCTGCAACAGCTAAGATGACTCATGACCTGCATATGTCTATTTCTGCCCACTGACTATGAAGGGAACTGTGAAGGACTACCTCAGCTGAGGACATGTCTGAAGTTAGATGGGGTGAGTATCATCCTCATGGACTCTTACCAAGCTTTATCATCTAGGACCAGGTTCATCCCTGTCCTGTCAGATGAACCCTTCCAGAAACACCATCCTCAGACCCTGAAAGTCTCTTGCCTCCTCTGCTTGAAAGGGTCCTAGAGCCAGGCAAAACTCCATTCCTGAGACAATTAGAAAAAGGCTTCTTATTTCCTTTTATGTCTCACTTTTGTTTTGCTAGGCAAAGCAAATCGAACAACTTCAGTCTCCTGTCACTAGACACGGCAGCCAGCTTTCCGTTGCACCTGCTCCGGTATAAAGTTGCATAGTGACAATTGCCCATCGGCAGTGACGTTTGGAGATCTCTATCAAGGCAGGTGTTCAGCAAATGGTCTCTTTGTAGAGAGAGTACCCCACTCTGCTAATTGCCAGCACAAGAGCTGTACAATACAGCGTCACAAGGCTGTGCAGCTTAAGGCTCTGCAAGGAGTGAATACAATCTTCTCCTGCACCTGAATGTCTGTTGTAAAAATGTTATCATCCATCTACACAAACTGGTGCGTGGAAATAGTTGCAATACAAAACATTCCCACTCACCAAATGAAGTTGGGGGGGGGGGGCACCTTGGGTTGCCTTTTCAGCCACACCAAAAACCATCACAAAGCAAAACCATCACGAGCGTGATGGCAAACACTAGGTAGACCAGTGCTCCTAAAAACTGCTATATCAGGAAGTGTGGGGGTGGAAACCAGACCTGGACAACAGGCAGAGATGGTGTTTTGCAGAGGAGATGGAGGTTCGATGTGTTTGGTGGTGTTACTATACCTTCTTTCAGATGAAGAAGGTACTTCTCCTTGCACTTCTTTCCTGGCATTATTCTAAGACTCTGTTTAGCTGAAGTTTGCCTTTATCACACAGGTTAGAGTGATGTGCAAATGTCAGGTCACAAAGACTACAAAATGTCTCCTAGAAATTAGTTTGATCCTGTCTATACCCAGCTACTGCATTTAACCATCCAAAGGGATCCTTGTAACAGGCATAAGCAAAATGACAGGCAGAAACCTGCATCGTTGGCTAGAATGACTTTCCTCTATCCACCTCATCTCCCAGGCTACTGAGCTGCATTTAAAAACATAGATCTGAGCTTTGCAGGTCGACTTTCATGTCTGCTCACAGCTGAAGAGCTGAAAGGCCTCGGTTTTGAGAAAGCAAGTACGATAAGGCACCTCCTTGGGCATCTCACGGGCTGCGTTTATTTGCAACTGATGGGAAAAAGCAGGTACTTTGTTCACCCGCTGGATGACTGCGGCACGGAGACAGATTATCCCCAGCCAGCTTTCTTTTGATTGCTCCTGCCGCGCGCCATCTCCTGCAGCCTGCAGACACAGGGGCTGATTTATTGTTGGAAGCCAAATGTTGCCAAAGATAAGCTTTCTCAGAGGAATGTCCCTCTCTGATCCTGCTCTTCCACCAGTGGCATGCTAATAAAATAAACTCGGCTGTGCGCGGGCCATGTGCGTGGAGCCTGGCTCCCGGACGTGGAATTCCCGGTCCTCGCCAACTTTCCCCTAAAGCTTCATTATTCCAATAAATCAGAGTGCTGAGTTATGGGGCTCTGTTTGGTGGGGGCTGCTTTTAATTGCAGTTTTAGGAACTGTGGGAAAGCAGAATTAATGCCATATGTTTTTTAGGCTTTCGGACCAGTCGCAGGGTCTCGCTTTCAGTTTTGGCTGGGGTTCAAACATTGCAGAGAATTTTCAGGTTCCTCTTGCCACACAAGAGGGGGAAGGGGAGGAGGAGAGACGGTGGCAGGGTGAGGGAGGGTGCTGCTCTGTGTTGCTGTGTTGCTGGGGTGGAGAGGCGGAGAGAAACAACAGAATGCTTGCAGAGGTAAGGAGAAGCACCCCAGGTAAAATCCAGGTAAAATCCATCGGTATCAGCCCTCATCGGCCCTCAGCATAGACAAACGAAGATGAAACTTGTGAAAAGGCGGAACACACTGAGAAGAGGAATGGAGCTTATGATCCTGGTTTTTTTTGCTGGACACATACTCTTTCTTTCACCAATCTGCCTTCCCACAGTGCTCTTGGTGCTGAGTGATGTGGTGCCTTCTCCACTCCTCTCTCTACTGCTGTCTGGCTGTGCTATGGGCATGCATTTTTAAAGGATGAGCTTGGAGGAATTTCAAGGTAGGTCTTACATAGGACTGACTTTTGAGAGCACAGGACAGCCCCTGAAACAATGGGACAAAAGTCACAAGAAAACCAGGCTCTCTTCAGCTGTTTGAAGGCCTCTGGTCCCAGCCGTTGTGACCTTGGAGACTGTGCCTCCAGGTGGCTCCAGCTTGGTTTCTTCTAAAGAGCAAAAACTGAGAACTCAAGGATGCTCTAGGAGGACAGCTTTCATCCAAACACAAACCTCTCTTGTGACCTGAAAGGGACTGGGAGATGCTGCTGAGTCCCGTCTGCTTTCTTGACGCCAGGGCTTTAGCAGAGCTAGTCCTGGATGGTCGTCTGTGTCAATCACCTGCCCAGCGCACACTCACCGTAAGAAGAACAGTGCTCAGGGTGTGAAAAGCACTGGCCCGGAAGAGAAGTAGGCACAGCATAACATGGACCACAGCTTCTGTTCCCTCTGTACTCACCATATCTTGGTACTGGTTCATGGTAGATATTGTGTGAGTCTAATCCCCTCTTTTCAGAAAGGACATGACCATGTCCACCACTCCAGGTGAGCACCAGCCACCTGGCAACTCATCACAGTCTCCGTCTGATGAGATTTTCAGACTCATTACACTCAGTCACAATCTGGCGTTTGCAGGTCCTCATGATGCACTTGCCGAGGCTTAGAAGGTGTCATTTTTCTTTTTTCCGATGCCAAACCAGGACTCAGCTGTCCCTGTTGCAGGTAATGGAAGTGATGAAGCCCTCACCCCCTGAAAGCCTGGTCCATGAGTGCGTCAAAGTGCCTTTCCCTCCCAAATCTCACCCATAGTACACACAGAAATAAGATCACCCCTGAAAAAGAAAATGTGGCTCTTTGTAAGCTCTGGGCATCACAGGAAATGGAGCAGGTGAGAGACTGACTGGTGAGCAAGGTCCCAGCTGAGCATGGATGTCCGATGCACAGAGGCAATCCCTCCCTTTTTCCTCTGTTGATGGGAGCTGTAAGAAGACTGTGACTTTGTCGTGTTGGGACACCACCATGAACAGGTTTCCCTCGTCTGTTCGACTCTGACTTGCTTTTAGTTTGCATTAAAATGTACTTAAAGCAGCATGGGATGTCCTGGTCAGCGGTGGTGAGGGGAGAGACAACTCTCACCCAGGTGGGGACCCATCTAGCACGTGTGACCATGCAACCATTGTTTGGCACATGACTGACTGCGACAATTAGTCAGCAGTGGTAAAAGGATGACTCCAGCCAAGTTAGAAGTAATGATTGCTGAGGTCATTTGTTGACATGGTATGAGAAAGAAGGGATCTGTCAGATGACTCCATTCTGATGGGAGAAAAAAACCATGGACGACATGTCACAGGGGTTAGATGGATTTTCCAGGTCCGAGGATGATATTCCCTATTCTAGATGTTGCCATCAGCCCTACCAAAACAGCTTGCTCTGAAATTTATCCAGCAACCAAAAAGCACTTGCATGTAATAAGAGAAGGGTTGTGAAGTGCATTAAAAATGGTCTAAGGAATTGTTTCTACCAGCTCTGCGTAGGTGTAAATACCTGATTTAGGTGTTGCCAATTATTGGAAGTGACTTCATTTTGCAGAAAAATAAAAACCACACATCTCAGAGCGGCTTGACATTTTTTGAGAAAACCACTCTTCATCTTAAAATGCATTTACAAGAATACACAAATTCATAAGAACACATAAATCTTCACGGAAAGCTTTCAGTGAAACATTTTAACAAATTGCATTTCCTCAGTTTCACTTCAGCAACATTAAGAAGTTTTGGTGACGCAGAGAGGTGCTGTTTCAACTTGTTTGGATTCATTTTGTATTGTACTGCAATAATAATTGAAACATTCTTAATGTGTGCTACATTTTATTGTGCGGGGATTTCTGTGGCATGTGCCTTTGTTATGTTTGGTTTTGACATTATGGAGGTGAAATGTTTCAGTGGTGCCACACCGTATGGCTTTTACATTCTTGTTCCTTCAAACGTTTTAAAATTTTATGGTCTTCTTCAGATTTGGAATGATAAATAGGAAGCAAATGTGGATGTTTCCGAGGGGACAAAAGTTTTAAATTCCATCCTCCTCTGTCCCTGTGTTTAGGAGGAAAACATGCTTTCTGGACATTAAGTCTGCAACTTTGGAGAGCTGGTCTGCCTCCCAGCTCCACTGCTGCCCTGGGCAAGTCACTTAGGACTTGACTGCATGGAGGAAACAGAGCAGAACAGTAATCCACGATCACCCAGAATACGTGCATTTACTCCATATGCAGAGTCAATTCATCTTTACAGCAGTTCTCCAAAGTGGGCCACTCAGCCTAAACTCGGTTTACCAGGGACTCAGCTCACCCTAAGTGAAATGTCACTTGAGGTCAATTGAACCACCAAGTTGAGCTCAAGATGTCCAACGCTCCTGTGATGAATTCCCCTTCTAGTTTGTGGTGCAATGAGATTTGGCCCAGCCTCAGAACAACTTAGACTCGTGCTCAAAGGCTATGGCTATGCTGCTGCCTCCCATGTCTCCAGGCTAGAAGTCTTTGTGGGGCAAAAAGTGGCTGCCGCCTGGACCCCTAGCCCAACCATCGAGCAATCAGGGACCACATCCATTGTTTGATCTGGACACAGTCTCAAGATCTACAAGTGGCATGAAATTTTAAATTTACACCAAAAGTTCATTCCCCAGTCACTTTCCTACATAAACCCCCTTAATCTACAACCGATCCGATTTGTCACCTGTAAAATGAGCATTGTGCTAAGGCTTCTTGGCTCAGCTTGGTCCATCTGGTTATATAAGGAGCACCTCCTTCTTTACGTATGTTCAGGGATGAGTACAAGGGACCTTTCATCTTGTTCAGACCTCATTACAACTCAGAATAGTTGTCCTTTGGGTTTCCTGCATCATGGAAACATTTTCTTTTTGTGTGATCAAACCTTTTAAATACCTTTTAAATACTTAAAAACATCTTCCTGGCAAAACAGATTACTTCTTCTGTACCAATTTGCCCACTCACACTGTGCATCCAGTTTGTACATTTGCACTGACAGCAGCAAGCTACTCAATCTTTTAGGACAGTATTGGACATGACTCGTGAAGTCCTCTTCCCATTGACACCTAGGACACATCTCCCACCCATCTTGGTGGGAACGAGGTCCTCACCAGCTCATAAGCAAATCCTTGTCATGTCTCCTGGAGGGTATCGCATCCCTCATGTAGCAGGCTGGGAAACTGAGGATGCGGTGTTAGGGCAAGAGGGGACAACCAGGACCACAGTTGATGGTTTCCCATGCTAACCACCTGGTCTGTGCAACAGCCCCAGCTGCCTCTCTGAGACGGCTGAGAGAGAGGAAACCAGGAAGAGCTCTCAAAGACGGCCAGCACAGCAGTTTCAGTTGTGTATTTCAGTTCACCTCGAAGAGCTCGCTGCCTCTTTTTTGCAGTTCCTTTGTCTTATTTTCCTTCACATGAAAGTTTTCTGAAGACCTTCTCATTGGGGAGTGTCTTGAGAAATCTGTGGACATGAGGGGCAACTCCTTCTACCCCTCCACATCCAGGATGAGTTTGCAAGTCACTTTACCAGGTCCAGGAATGTGATGAGCTGTTTCCACTCCCCTTTCTAGTTGCCAACCTTGCTATAAGACCGTCGAACCAGGGCAATACTGCCAAGTCTGGGAGCCAAATCTCAGATCTCCTCTCCATCTTCTGACTTGTTTTTGAAGTCTGTGCAATTCTTTGCACATTTTTGCCAGCTTCTTGGGCTTGTTAAATTACAAAACAAAAGATAAAAGCTCACATAAAGTTGCAGCTGCTCGGCATGAACCCAGCTCTTTAACACCAAAGGGGAGTGCAGGCAGAGAGGGGCAGCATGTGGGTTCTCTCTTCTGACTCAACAGGGGAAGGAAAGCATCTGAAGAGGCTGATTTTGTGCTTGGCATGAAAAGCTGTTAGACACCTTGTGCTCCTTGTCTTTCAAAGCGATCTGAACAGCTATACCCCCCTTCACGGCCCTTCTGCTTCAGAAAACAGCTCTGGAACAGGAGGTGTTTTCTGCTGCTTGCATTAATAGCTGCTCCATTTCTGGGATTTCTCCTCTTCATAGGGCTCCTTTCATAGCTGCTACAACAGGACATTGGAGATGCTGTTCTGGGTCAGGCTGAAGGTAGAAAAGAGAAATAAATGGTATTTCCCAGAAGCTTGATGATCACCAGGCTCCTTCCCTTCCAACTACTGGGTACTGGATGAGCTTGAGCTATGTCGAGAATTCAACAGAGGTTTAGCTTCCCCCATGCAAGAGATGGAAATGGATTTCACGGAGATATGGAGTATGAACATGCTTGTACACACTGGTGTTCACGGGATTGGACCTGCATCCCTTGACAGCTGGGTCCCACAGGTTAAAAGAAAGAGGGAGGTCACACAAAAGCTCTAGGCCAGCAGCAGCTGTGGTTGCACGAGACAGCAGCACATTTAGGCAGGTATTTGGCCTCTTTTTAAACCAAGCCCAAGAGCTGAGCATGCAGAGCAAAAGGTCACAGCAAAAGCCATCTTCGGGCTGATCAGACCCACAGCATCATGATGTAAAGCAAGACAAAGCGTAGATCTCATGCTCCCTCGTCACTCAAGGCCAGTGGTAGTCCCCTTGTGAAATCAGGCCAGAAGGGGCTGGGATGGGGCTAACCACTCTTTGGGCAAAATGTCCACAGCAACCAGGCTGACCAAGAAAGGAAATTATAAATTTGTCGCCGAATTACCTCCAAGCCCCTCACATTCCCTGACATCTAGCACACGTGTTTGAGCGCTCTCTCCAGCCCTGCAAAAAAACTACAAACATCCTAAGGGACATTAACATTAAGTGTCTTGATTATCCGCAGAGGACTTTATATGGACAACCCACAAAGAATTTAGCTCCCGTTTCTGAAGGATGAACTACATCTAACTTTGCTCCAAAATGGATCCACCTGTTTAAGCACAGATCTGCCTGGGGACACTTGTCTTGAAATAAAAAACTCTGAGTTTTGTCAAATATTGACTTTCACCAGCAGGACAAAATGCTGCCTTTCAGACCAATTCGCAACACTTGCACTGATGGGACAAATGGTGTAAAAACGGAACATGTTTATTTTGGTGCAAAATTTACATACACAAAGGTCTCCAGAGCACTTACTGTGTGACTTAGAGCAAAAAGCTTAATTTCTGGGCTTCCATTTCCTCTTCTTTACAGTAAGGGTGATGCTAGTTGTGCATTTTTCAGTTTAAATTGCATTTCACAGGTGCACCAAGCCTGCATGCACTGCAGTCCTGGGCTTTACTCGATGGGCATCAGTGGGGGGGGACACCAACAGCTTTGGAGGGGACATCACACTCTCCCTCACTTTGGATGGCTGTGTAAAGACTCAGTATCTTGTCATTTAAACTACACATATAGGCTATGGAAAGAAACTGGCACCCACCTAGACTGCCTTATTTTCAACATCTATCTTAGGACAAAATTAATCAGGGCCTTTTTCATACACGCTGCTTACCCTCATATTTAACTTGTGTGGGTCATATACATGATTAAAGGCCTGACATTGGTCCATTAGCCATGAATCCCAGCATGCCACTAGCAATGCCTTTTAGACCTCTACAGCCACAGCTGTAGCAGTGGTTTATCAAGGTGTCTGCCAACCCCATGGCATAAGCTAAATTATTAATGGTAAGTGTGGAGTTAAAAGCAGGGTGGAGAGTGGCTGATTTTTGCATCCCCATTGCTATGAGGAAAGAGGTAATTTCAGAGGGGAAAACTAAATAGCACAGTACAAACTAAGAGGAAACTACCTTCCTTGGCTATCATAAAACCAAACCCGAACAAGGGTTAACTGGGCAGAGCCAGCACTGACTGTAAGTGGGAGGTTCGGGCTTTATTTTATTGTTGTCATTAATTTCCTTCCTTTTACTTTCAGCAGATGAGCACAGAGTTATTTACGTTAGACATAGCTGTGTCGCACTGAAGTATACCATAAGGAACACTAAGAGTAATAGAAAAAAGCAGCTGAAGGCACGTGGATGGTTTCTGGTACTAACATCCCCAAGGGCTTGTGCTGGTTTTTCCCTTTGGAGCACACAATGACAATGTCAACTTCCCAGATCTTTGCTGGTCCATCTGTAGGGTATCAGATGGAAGGATGAGCCACTCACTTTATAGGACATGAGATGTTAACGATATGCCAGTTTATCTTCTTTACTCATGCTTTTATTGCAGAAATAACTAAGAAAGCCTCTGCTTGAGCTGTTATCAGTAGGTTCCAGAGTTAATTAATTGGAACAGATCATGCTCCTTGCTGCACGTCTCTGCTCAGAAGGCGGCTTCATGCTCATTCTCATTTTTGCATTTTGCAGTGTTTCTTTCCCCCACTCAGATAAGGGTTAGAGCCCTGAAGAAGCAGGGGGATGGAGGAGAGCCTGTGTGACTCTGCCTGAACCACTTCCTTTCATTATACATTTCCTTTCCTTCTACTATTTGTCTGCCTCGGCTAATTAGATTATTAAAACATGTGCCTTTTGTGCAGCTCCAGGGATGTGAGGACCTGACCTCAGCCAGGGGCTCCAGCACAAACAGTTTGTCAGGAGGAAGGGACGAGCCCCCCACAACCACCTCCACCCTTCTCCCTCCTCTGCTCCCTGGGATCTTGTTTATCTTAACACCAGCTGAGTTTCCCAGGGAAACCCAGCATAAAGCATTTGCCAGACATTCATTCCTTCGGGCAGCTGAGCCGAATGTATCACTGCCAGACTGTTTTCGCAGAAACCCAAATAAATTCATCAGGGCTCTTTGCTTCCCTCCCTAGGTTGCTCCTCTAGGGCAGCTGGGCACCTCTGCCATGGTGTCTGTGGAAATGGGCTTGCAGAAAGGCTGGGAGCCTCAGCAGAAGCCAAAGTGTTTCAGACTCCTGGCACATCTGAAAGTCAACGCCTCATTGCTACATGGCTTCCCTCCCTCCCAGGTTTCTGCACAGCCGGCCAGAGGCTTTATTTATGGGCTGGGATGCTCAGCAGTGAAACAGTTAGAGCTCTTGGCATCAGGGGTCATAATTACCCTTCCAAGTTAACACCCATTGAGATGAATGGGAGCACACCCTTTTCTGCGGGTGTTACTGTTGCAGTCTGCTTGGCTGCAGGCTCAAAAGCGAGAGTTTACCTTGGTTTGCAACCAGAAAGGCTAGAAACTGCCTCTCTCTCCCTCTTTTTTTTTTTTTTTAATAAAAGGAAAATGAAAGGTTTGCTTTTGCAGATTTGTGGGGTGGAGAACAAGGGGGAATGGTGAAGCAATACAATTTGGGTCTGATGGTGTTGAGCACCTAGAAAGTCTTCCAGTGTGGAGAGAAGGCAAGGGCTGAAGTGTTCTGGGAACCGAGCTCCTTGGTTCAGCTCTGGTGACCAGGGAAAGTTGTTGTGTTATCTTTTCCTCATACTGAGAAAAGTCTGAACCTAATAAGCAGCTGGAGCTCCTGAACTCCCAAAACTGCTGGGGTTTCTCACACTTGGCTGCTGGCAGCACATCCCAGGGTACAGCCTTCATCCTGGCAGCGGCACCATGGATGTGTCCATCTGACAGGTGGAGCTGGGCTACGGCTGGGGCTGCAACATGGTTTGGACATTCCTCCAAGAGCATCTCAGCACACTCCCTGTCTTTCCTCCAAAACAGGTCTGGCAGGTGCAAAGCATGAGCGAAGTGAAAGGGCTGAGCCCTGACCTGGACAAGGGCACCTCCAGCCCGTGAGTGCTTCAACTGTCAGGTGTTCATATGGGTAGAGTGGAGGAGCTGCCAACCCCACAGCTGAAGATGTGCTTACCCCACCTGCCTGCCAGAAGTTGCTTTTCCCCCCAGCAGGAGGAGTTGGCGGGGAAGGCAACATGCCTGCTCTTCAACCCCCGATTCCCATCCTGGCAAGACTCACACATTTCAGCACCCATTACCATTCCCTGCTCCAACCTGGGAATCTGTATCAGGGCACCTAAAACCAGCTGGGGCCACGAACCAGCACCTGGAGGCTGTGTTTGCAGGAGGAAATGCTTACCAAGCAGCCCGGGGGGACACCGCTCAACTAGCGTGGTGTTCTGTGTCAGGATAACAAACTCACCTCAGGGGCTTGAGTGTACTTGAAAGGGTTCAGTGGGAGAAGCAGCATAACACCAGTCCTCCAGGGAAGAGGGAGACTGTGCCATCACAGGAGAGCTTTGGTGGGGACAGCCTGGAGTAGTTCCTAAAATAAACTACCCTGGCACTGAAGTTTTATTTCTTGATTAACACAAGACATACATCTAGCTGAGGGAGTAAGGACCTGTAATGCTGCCCACCCGGCTCACAGCATCACTGGCCTGCATGTAACCCAGGGTACGTAACAAAAAACAAGCAAAAACATCTTTACCACCCCACCCTACCACCTTGCAGCTATGTTCCCTCTAAGATGCAAATAAGATTTGCAAATGCCCATGTACCAGGGGTTATTTGTAGTAAAAAAATATGCTGGCTGGGGGTTTGAGGGTGTTTTCATCTGTGCTTTTAAGAGTAGTAAAAGAAGCTTTAGGTACAGGCTGCCTGGCGTGCAGCAGGAGCAGCCCCATGGCCTCAGGTTCTTGGGATTTTCATCCCCTGTGAGGTCCCCTGAATTTGTTTGTGTAGCCAAGAGCCCGTGGGGATACCAGTAGGGTGCTCTGTATATGTGATGCAGACACACATGTAAGCACAAATACAACGACAGCTGGACGGATAACTTCAGAGCAAGGCATTTCCTATAACCATCTCCTTCAGCTTCCAAAGGTGGCAAGGCCAGGGTGGTGGTGGCATCGGGGCACCCCATGGGTAGGCATCCGTTCCTGGGGATGGTGCTCCTCCTGACCCCACTATTCTGACCACCTGGCCACAGCCAATCTCTGTGCCCAGCAAAATCACACCTCAAGCGCAGCTGCCCACGCATGCAGGTCTAATTAGTACAAAATCAGGAGGCAAGTCCCCAAATTTCCAAGGTGAGAAACAAAACCATGTACGATGCTCTCATTTGCTTTTTTAATGGCTACTCTTAATTACAAAGGCTTCAAACCCACTGCAAATAAATTCCAGTTAAAAAAATCCTGTAAATCTGTGGACTTTGAAGAGGTTTGTTTTAAGTAAAAACATTGGCTAGGACAGGATTGTCCAAGGAGTTGAAGAAAGCTGGGCGGCGTTTCTGCAGAAACAAAGCTGTTTCGGCAGCAGGTGCAGTAGGTGAACACCTGAGTGGCCCCAAGAGCAAGGGAGTGAAGTGAAATCACACGATCTTCCATAAAACCTTTAGGAATCGGATGTGAACTGGTTCTGTGAGCTGAGATAATGCTGATGCCTAATAAGTAACAGAAACTTGGTGGCAAAGAAATCCACTCCTAAGTAAATCCTTATCTAAACACGCTGCTCTAAAGCACTCAGCCTGTGCTGCCATGACTGAGCTCCCCATTATATTTCAGATTGACAGCAGATAAAATACAATGTAAAACCCTGTTCCCACCCAGTTACACCAAATAAAGAAAAATCCGTACTTTTGTCACCAGAGATGCAAATCAAAGTCCGCCTGCCCAATCCCTGCGTGGCTGTTCTTAGCTCTGCGCAGCGACGACTTTGTTGTGTGCTGTTTGTTTTTCCTGGTTCAGCTGGGAGTCAGGCAGTGTATGTGAAAGCAAAAGGTGGTGCTTCACTCACAAATAAACTGCTGCTTGAATGACCGCGGGCTGCCTTACAGCCAGTCTGAAAACACGAACCTGAGAAGAACCGCCACAAACACCCACGTGCAAAGCTATATTCCTGTGGCTACATGCCGGTGCGAGCTGAGTTAGCATCGCTCTTTAAATCCAAGTCCTTGCAACCAGTAGTGTACGCCCGTTGTTTCCAGAGCAGTGACAGTGGAAGGTGCCCACACTGGTGTAATCCAGCCCACAGCCACCTGCAGTCACGCAGCACCAGCAACTTTTCCTCTTTTCCATGCAGGTCCTTGCCCTGTGCTGGGCTCCAGACCCTGTGAGCAAGGCTGGAAACATCTCAGGTGTTCCTGCACAGTGCTTCAGCAAAGTGCCAAACTGCAGGGGATGCAAAGCATTGGCAAGACCCAGCTGCCAGCTCAGCACTCATGGGCCACGGGTGAGCGAGCCGCCCCTGCACGGGTGAACCAGGTTAGCTGGTGGGTAAAGTCAGTGCGGTTTTGTGGTTGGAGCCCAGGCCAGCAGAGCAGAAGAGCTGAGCTCTTACTCCATCTGTCACCAGCTTCCTCCGCAAGCTGGAGTGTTTATTCGCACACATGAGACTTGGAAAAGAGCTCAGAAAGCTGTTCTCTTTCAAACCCGGCCGACTGCAGGTTGGGTTAAAATGATACGGTCGAGAGTGCAAAGCAACCTCCTGCTCCAGGGCCATGGCTGCATAACGGAGTCGCTCTCTGCTCTGCTAATATTTACAGGCAATAGCTCTGGTCAGACTCTAATGATCACCTTTCTTCTTAATAGGACTTCCTTCTTGTACCCATCTGCGGTGCTCGTATCCCCGGCTGTCAGCTGGGTAAATTTGCTGAAAAGCAGAACTGCACAAATAACTGATGGGGGTGAGGGGTGGCCAGACCGGAAAAAATACATGTATTTGCCCGTGGCGTAACGAGAAACGAACATTTTCCAGCTAGGAAGGGAGAAATAGCTTTGTTTCAAGCCAAACAAGCACTTTGTCTGACCACAGCGATGTCTTAAGTGTTTTTATAAATTCCTTAGATAATGTGTTAATATGAGAGAATCTTCAAAGAGAATTGAAATATTTCTACTAAAAAAAATAAAATTTTTTTTTTTTCTCACTCAGGAATAATTTCCTGAAATTGCTTTCCGTCAGTGAAACATTGCAGTCAAGCCCATCTGCATATTTTGGAAGAAAAAAATGCCTTCTTCCACCTCCCATCTTTTCTGGCTGTTAACATAACTGTATCCTCACCCATTTCACCGCCTTTCCTCGCTTCCTCCTTTTCTCCTGTAACAAATGTGAATTTCCTGTCTTTTTTTTTTCACCCTTTCTAACCCATTATCTGATCCGTGCTTGCTCAGTCCTGACCTCTCCTTCCTCCAGCTGACCTTCCTATCATGCCACTGATATCCATTTATCTCCTCCTCCCAAAACCCACCTCTTCCCGTTTTCTTTCCCATAGCCATGAATCACAGAGCAGCCCCGGGGAGGCAGGCTGCTGGGAGTAATAGGGATAAGAAAGGGCAACAGGGAGTAAATTCAAACCCAAGCTGTACAAGGCTGGGAAGAGAGACCTGTTGCAATATTTCCTGGGTGACATTTCCATTTTGATAACCTGAATCAAAACTATGGATCCCACATTCTTAAATTGCGGGCGTGAAGCTAGCGGGGCTCAGCGCTCATTCCTGAGGACGTGGTCTCAAACGAACGAGGACATTTCATCGGTCCCATTGGGACACTCCTCACTTCTGCTTAAAGTTAGACGCCATGCATCGGGCACTGGCACTCTGCCTCCCAGGTCCCCATCCACCCTGGTATGATGTGATAAGGTCTTTGCAAGGTTCCACAGGCTTCCCAGACTGCTTTGCACAACAAACACCTAAAAATGGCTTGGAGCCAGTGCTGGGTTGTATTGGAGACGTGGTGTTCATATGGATGGGATCTGATCGTGTGCTGCAGGCAGGGATCTCTAATGAAAGCCAGTGCTCTTTGGAGGGCAACTTTGCAAGAAAACAGGGCACAAGAAAGCTATTAAATATTCCTTTCTCCCCACAACTCTTCTGTTCACAGGTTGCTGCCACCCTCCTTGCCATAAAACAGCAAAGCAGTGGTCTCTGATCTCCCCTCCCTGGTATCCAGTGACAGAACGTGTGGGAATGGTTCAAAGCTGCGCTGAGGGGTGTTTACGCTGGACATTCAGAAGCATTTCTTTATCGAGAGGGTGGTCAAACCCTGGAATAGGCTTTCTGGAGAGGTGGTGGATGTCCCGAGCCCATTAGTGTCCAAGAGGCATTTGGACAATGCCCTTAACAACATGCTGTAGGTTTGGTCAGCCCTGAATTGGTCAGGCAGTTGGCCCAGATGATCATTGTAGGACCCTTCCACCTGAAACGGTCCTGTTCTGTTCTGTTCCGTTCCATTCCGTTCCGTTCCGTTCTGTTCCATTCTATTCTAATCTATCCACCTTTCATCAAGCAGACAGGTAAGGATTTGTGCACTCGCCCCTTAACAATCACATTTGGGCTCTACAGGGCTTAATTTTCAAAGGCACAGTTTTTACTCATGTTTCTCAATTCAAATTCTGGGTAAACCCAGAAATACCCCCTGGCCACCTGACTGCTCAGTGGGCACAGCTGCTGACTCTCCTTGAGCCACAAGCAGAGCCTCAGAGCCTACTTCGGGTTTAACCCACTGACTTGGACCTTCCCAGAGGAGTAGCCCCACACTGGAGCAGCAGCCAGTCCTGCAGACATGCCGCAGCACAGGAGGCTTCTGCGGTGCAGAGGATCATGTAGTGCTGGTGTTCCCTGCAGCACAGGGAGTCTCCAGGATGGGGAGCTGGCACAGCTGTGTGTGCTATCACTCTCCAGGGCAGCAACGACTGGTTAAACACCACAACACCAAAGAGGAACCAACGGGTGACCTGGGGGAAATAGTGGTCACTGAGAAGAGTTTTGGTTTTAACTAAATTTTCCGTGGAAAAATTCCCCCTTTTCAGAGAAAAGCTGCATGCCCACTTGTTACGGAGAAATCTATCTATATACATGTAAAGACACACAGAACGAACGCACGTCTCCCTCTGTGTGTATACACATACATGTGTATGCACCTACACAGACATACTTCGATTTGAGGCATTCAGCATCTGTTCTCCAGTAACAAGTGTTTCAAATTATAGTGGGTGTCTGTGCAGAAAAGGGACAATTTTAAAATGCCATAACTGAAAACTCAATCTTTAAAGGAAATTTATTTTACAGGAAAATTTTCAACCACTGCTGCTTGACTAATGATCCACAGAGGAGTGGTTCACCATCATGGATGTGGTAGAAGAGTCTCATCAAACTCTCACAGGGGGACCAGAGGTTTTGTTTGTTCATTCTCAAATCAGTTGCCAAAATGGAATAAACTGATCTCAAAAAGGACTTTGTTTGGCATAAGTGTATTTGTGCTGGGGCTTTTGGTTCTGGCGGGAAACAGCGCAAGCTTTTCTGCTATATCTTGATGTGAATTACCCCCAACACAGCTCCAGTGAGTGTCTCCACTGAACCACCCGTTAACAGGTAACTCTGGTGTGTCCTGGCCTGACATCTTCATTTAAGTAAGTTCTACTTCTCTTGATTTTCTGAAGCTCCCCAGACCCTCTCTTGGATGTGTTTTCTGCCACCGTGCCCCAGAAATGGGACTTTGCAGCGCGGATGCATTGGCTGGCCTTTGTGGACACCATGAGTTTGTTGTTCCTCTCTTCTAAGGTCATACTGCAGCTGGATGTGCAAGTACATGTACTTTGCAGGAGCTCAAAGCCCACTCGTTCTTCACTGCAGCACGAGGAATAAGCAGTTGCACAGACAAAACAATACAACATCTGCAAGCACTTCCCTGCCTGAGTTTTGGGGTTTTTTTCCTTACATTCTGCTGACGTTATTCATACACCCCAAAAATGTCCTGTATCTTTCTCCTCCTACACAGGGTTTCTCTTCTAAACCATTTACTTCTTCCCCCTCCTCTTAGGAGGCTTTCTTTTCCCCGTGCAGGTTCTCCAATTCAAAGGATGTCTGTGTTACAAAAAAACCCCTGCCTCTTTGTTCTTTCTTCTACACAAGTTCCTTTTAAGTGGCTGGAGAGACCTGGATTTCTCTAAGTGCCAGAACGCTTCGTCAGGTTGGCTCTCTGATCAGGCTCCTCGGTGGAGCTAAATCCCTTGCCAAGCTTTCCCACATTTAGCCAACAGCCCCTTTGAGTTGAGTCCTGAAAAACTGGCTTGCCCTCTACAGCAGCTATCTCTTTGTCCAACAGAACTCCATTTGAATGTGTAATCAGCAAAGTTTAATGACCCTCTTTTGTGAGCCTTATTCCAGGTGGAAGGACTTTTAGTTTTGGGGTTTTTTCTTGTGGGTTTTGGCTCAAAAACACGTAGGCAAGAAGAGAGAGCAAAGAGCTCCATACTCAAAGCAGAGTTTGCTGCTTAATACCTGCCTAATCCTTTCCAGAAAAATTGCACCGGTAATTCAGACAAGGTGCAAGGAAAGACAGGGAGAACAGGTTAGCAACTTACCATCTGGTATCTGCTTGGTGCTTGAACGGGACATGGAGAGACACAGCAGCAAATCATCAGACTAGGGCTTGAGAAAGTCCTTGGCTTGTTTCGAGCTTGAAAATTTCCAAAATTTCACCTTTGCCCACTTTGCCTCCAGCCCACCTCTCGGGTGTGGCATTTGTACTCTATTTCTGACCTTTCCAGGGACAGAAGGGTCTTAATTATTGAGCCCGTGACCAGGGGGAAGGAGCTTTTCAACTCTGTGTTCACCTACCTTGGAATATGCTCAACCAACCCTCTCCTGGAGGTCCACAAATCTAAGAAAAAATGAGATCAATCAAACACTGCCTGCCTTTTTGGCTAGCTAGTGGCTCTGATGATGTACCATAGAGGAGGGAAAGAAAAAAGGAGAGTTACAGGAGGGGAAGCCACTGCACTTTCCACCCCTGGCTGCACAAATTCTCAATTGTTTCAGGGTTGACCTCTGCGGGTGGAGCCCAGGCAGCTTCTCCAGTTGAGCCTCTATCTGGAGCTTTGTGGAGGGGGTTGGAGATTGATAGCTGAGCTGTCAAGATAAGTTATTTGCCAGAAAATCAGACCGGCTTTTTTGTTGTTGTTCTTTCTTTCTTTCTTTCTTTCTGGGATAAGCAATGCTGCTAAATCAGCTAAAGTAAATCACTGACAGCGGCCACGGAGGATTCGAAGCTATGGGCATGTTAGTGCTGTGCTGTAAAGCTCTGCCAGGCACATAGAAGAGGAGGTCACTACATGGGCAATTAAATTAAAAATTAATAAATAGCCAAGGGACTGCATAGTCAGTGTAAAACAGATGCTAATGGTCGCAGTAGGGTCACAGGGTCTTCTGAGGCCTCTGTGAAGGGTCTATATGACCTACCTTGGCCAAAGCTTAGGAATAGCTTTGGGCAGCAGGAGAAAAAGCCCACCTGGTATTTAGTTGCCCAGTTGAACCCCTTGATACGGGGATGCATTTCATCTGGGCAGGTGGCTTTCCTGCAGATTTCATAAGATTTCTACATCTGCATCCCCTTTCCACTTTACCAGCCCCTAAAGTGAAGCCCACATCTTTCTGGTGGCCTGAGCCTCCCAAACAGACCCACTCTCACCATGGATCCCAAAGGAGAAGTGGAGCACCCAGGGAGGGCGCAGGTGGATCTCGCACAGTTGAGTTGTTAGCAGGTGCTGTGTTGCTGGGGTTACAGAAAGAGCAGGTTAGCCATGTCACTGTCTTGCAGGACACCATGTATGGAACAGGACCCAAAGGGGCATCTAGGCTTTAACTCAGCTCAGTGTCTTGAAGATTAGGGCAGAGTGGGAGGAAAATTAACTAGAACTGAGGCAGGAAAGCCCCAACAGGATGTGCTGAATTCTTGGAAACCAGGCCTTAAAACAGGTATTATTTCCTCGGTTTGTTTTTGATTTTTTGTGAGAATTGAAAAGAAAATAACAAAACCAGGTCCTCTTTCAGCAAATGGTTTGGGCCAGTTTGCCAGCTGGGAAAGGAAGTGTTCAGCAGAGCTGCAGCAGCCTGTGGCTGTGGTCTGACAAACGCCTCCCAAAGTATGTCTGAAATAAAAAAAAAAAAAAAAAAAGAATCTGGCTGCTTTTGCACAGCCTGTTTACATTTGTTTGGTGAAAATGGTCTGACAAATCAGCTTGCTGGGAGGAATGGCTGCAGAGGCCGAATCCTCCACCTACAAAGTCTGCTGCCGGTGGCCTTCGGATGTTCAGTTTCCAGGTAATGAGGTCTGGCACTCAGGGTCCCTTGGGTAGGACCACAAGCCATTTTTGTGCTCCTGGTGAGGACACCTTGTGTGGGGTTGATGTCTGACAATTGCCAAGAACATAAGCATGAGTCAGAAACACCTACACTGGCTTCCCACACACGCATCCCCTGTGTCACCTCAGAGCAGCCAAACTTTTCTTACTCTTACCGCACTGCTCTGTCTGGGCTCCCAAACTAGTTTAGGAACCCCCATGTGGTGAGACATAAAGCAGGGTCTTCATCCAAGCCTGTCATACAGCCACACATACGGCTGCTAGGAGAGCTTCTCAGACCCAGGGATGCTGTCTGGATGCTCAGTCTCCTACCTGAGATGCCAGCTTGACCGCTGCAATTGCTCTCTCCATGTCCTCCAGTTGAATGGAGGCTCATCTAGATTTAACAAACCCTCTCTGCAAGCCTTATGCCAGGCCTAAGGGCGACCCTGCCCTTCCTTGAGGGCTGAAGGCAGGAATCAGCTAAAGAAAAGGGCCTTATAAACAAAACTGTTGTCTCTGTGGTACCAATATTACAACACTCCACTGCTGTTAGTGACACCGTGGGACAAATCATCATCTTACTCTGCCCAGGAAGAGGGAACCTATAGATTAGAGTCACCATCTCACACCTCTCCCATACTCCACAGATCACTCCCATTCACGTTACAGCAATTTAATGGGACCTCTGTGCAGCTTTTGGAGGTGTCAGGAGGAAAAACCTAAATGTTATTTTTATCTGATTATCATCCAAACAAAGCCAGCATGACAGGCTTCAGAATTAAACACAGCACTAAAACCAGTCTGGCTGCTTTCTTGCCGCCACCCGAATGAATGAAGCACCTGGATGGAGAAGGCAGGTCCCAACAGACCGGAGTTAGACGTTTGGCAGTGATATCGGGGGCATCTCTCAGCAGTGGAGTAGTGAACACTCAGGGCATTTCCAGACAAAGTGTTTTAATCATTGCACACGAGTTAGCAACGCCTGCTTCGATAAATGGACTGATGTCTCCACTTTCTATCAGCGCTTCTATTTCCAGCTTTCAGGCAAGCAGCACTTTGCATTTAGCTAATTACTCTGAGAGCACAGCAGGGTTTCTGGGGCTGCAGATTTCACACAGTTTCTATTAATATCCCTCAGGGCTTCCAGGTTTGTGTTTCCCTGGTATAACACTGATCTCTCTCTTCGGCCAGGACCGCTCAGGTCTTGTGCACCCACTCACTCCCAACCACTTAACATGGCAGCTAGCTAATAATTTCCCTTATCACATAGCCCTCCTGATAAAGCTGCTTTGCAATAGCGGTGAGGACTGGTGCCTGGTTCCCTTAGATCTGTCCCAGCAGAAGAGGAGCAGACACCAAGGGCAGGGCTTGGTGCTGTCTCGTCCCTCACAGTGACTCTTACCTTGCTGTCCCCAAGAACACCACAGCTCTAGAGGGAATGAGGAGGGGCAGGTGCCTCAAAACAACTCCCACAAAACCTAGCAAGCTCAGCGAGGAGACACCAAATATGGCCGATGGGAGAGTCTGAGAAGAAGGCTGCAGCGTCGGCATCTCTGGGCCTCAGCATCTCACCCTGGGCTGCTGAGTCCCTGCCTGCCACCTCCCCCGTATGGGTACCCAGCCAGCCTTTCCAATGGGAAAGGCAGGAACAAGAAGAGCCTCCTTTTCTCCCAAGAACAGAAGGATATGAGCACTGACAGAGGAGAGTCCAAGATATAAGGCTTTAGGAAACAAGGGCACCTGTAAGACCCTCCATGCATTTGCAGCACCCTCCTCTTGCCTGCACACAGCCCGAACTGGAGGTGAGGATGCAGACAGGGCACATGTGCCCTGGTTTAAATAGCTCATCTGGCTTTGCCTTAAATTTACGGGGATTACAGCGAATCAAAGAGTGCACGGCTGGGAGTTTAAGAAGTTTTTTGTTCCTCTGAATTACGTGAATCCTAAAAGATCTCTGGTATCAAAAGCACACGTTGACCCCAGCAACTTTGTTATTTTCACAGGGACTTGTTTTTACTCTCTGTTGCAGGAGCCAAAGCTTAAAGTCAACAGAGGCAGGTCTGTTGACGCCACTGCACTTTATTAGCCTGATAGCGGAGCTCATGACCATCCTCTTTAGAGTGACTATAGAAAATTTGAGATAGAGGTAGAAAATGCAAAAAAAAGACAGGTATAAGTAAGTGCATGTAAAAATGTACAAAAACATAGATTTGTCCATGAATCCTCCTGGTAATCCTTGTGCTCTTGCAGTCACAGTTTCTTTTTTTGCAAAAAAGAAGTTTTCTTTCCCAGTTTTTCTTGAATGATTAGCAGGAATAACTCACCAGTGAGAGCTGCAGAAACAGAGTAATAGTTGCATTAGCTAAGAAGTACCGTCCTACCCTATACAAAGAGAGAAAGGAAAAAGAAATAGCTACAATCCCCTAATTACTTATAGCTGTAGCCACTGGCTGTCCAGCATCTTCTTTAAACCATCTTCTCTAATCCTGAAACTCAGATGAGGACTCCATTGTTCTTCAAAAAAAAAAATCCAACGTTCTGTTACTGTAAACTGAAGAGTTGAGGCAATAAAAGGCTGTTTTGGGGATGACTGGCAAGGAGGTTACGGATGACAGCTGGTGGGTGTCTGATGGGGCTGCCCTTTCTAGCTGCCATCTGGACTTCGCATAGGACATGCGAGAATAAGCTACTTATACCTTAATAAGGAAAAAGCCTGTAAAAATGGAATGGGGGGTGGTGGTTTGTCTACGAGATCACTTAGCAAATAAACAGGAATGTGAGCTTGGGCTTTCCTGCCCCGCTCAGGCTGACAGGGACAGCAGCTGGAGACTGCAAGCACCTGGAAGTTGCACAGATATTTGGACGTTTTGTCCCTGAAGTACTATGTGTGTGAATTTTTTTTTAAAGATTAATTTGATTATTATTATCAAATAATCATATTATTATCATTTAATCACAGCAGAGCCAGGAGCAGCAATGCACCGGTGAGCCTGATGCTTCCACCCACGCAAATCAAAAGGCAAAACTGTGGTTGCAGTCCATGGGGAAAGGGATGGATGGGGCACGATTGCAAAGTGAAAAGGAAATAATGCAGGAGAGAAACACAGGACCAACGTGCACTTGATGAAAGTGTGAGTGTGGTCTGCCATCGGTGCACAGAGATTCCCATTTATCCTCCATTAGGGAAAAAGGGCTGCATTTGGGTGGACCAGGTTTTTACCCCCCTCACCTCAGGAAGAGTAATTTCCCTGGGCCTGGGTTTTCCCCACAGCCACTTGACACTGCACAAGTAATGTAAAGTTGGCATAAATAGGCATTAAACTCACTTAAATATCAGTTTCCCTGCAGGGGAGATTTAAAAGGCATTTAGGGCCCATTGACCCTAACTCCTGGTTCACCTTTTCTTGAAGGTGACCAGGGTGAAGTTATCACAGCAGCAATGCCGAGAGCTGTCAGTCTAAAATAAAAGGTTTTGGCAGACCAGCTCTGCCCAATCCGCCTGCAGATGTTTTGCATTGCCCCACCGGCCCAGGGGTGGTTGGACAACCTGGTCCTGGCATTGGTGCCCAAACTGGTGGTGGGCTGGGTTCAATCCCAAGCAGCTCAGTTGTGGGGGTAGTCGCTTTTCTGCCAACAGAGATGGAAGCTGCCACAGCTGTTCCTGCCAAAGCTCATCTGTCATAGCTTTAATTTGCTCATCCGGATCCCAGCTCTTCCCCCTTCCCCTTCTTGCAGCTGGCCAAGAGGAGGCAAAAGTCGTTGCTGTGCCACATTGGCGCAGTCCCTGTCTGCGGTACCCCCTTCCCACAGGAATCCCCAGCTGAAGAATTGCAGGTGGTTTCCAGTCCTTGGAGCATGGCCTTGCTGGAAGCCTGGAGACATATCATGGTTTTCTTACACCTCCTCGTCCCACCCTATCCTGTTTTCTCTGGAGATCAACATCATGTGGGAGGCTATTTACCAATTTTACACTGATGAAACCCTTCGCCATCTCCATTTTCAGCACTTTTGCCCCCAAAGACCTTCTGCATGTTAGTGTGTGCATGCTGCCCTGTTGCAATGAACTCACAGCACCATTAATATGTGGAGAAAGCAACACCAGCAAACCTTTTGCTCCATATGGTAATGCTTAAGCCAAGTTTCAACCTCGGTCTCAAGCAACCTGCCTTCATATTATCATCTAATGTCACCCGTTACCTAAATGCACCGGGCCATCAACCCGCAGAGTGGTGAGCAGATAACCAGCAACATCAGATGCTGCTTAGAAAGCATTTTGTTCATGATTAAAGACAAAGCATGTGCTAGGAGCTATTGAGGGAAAGTGCAGAGCATTTGATTTCCCTTTTTTGCTAACACACTCAGAGGAAGAGGTGACACGTTTATGGAAATGGCTGCAATTTGCAGTTAAACGTGGTGCATACATGAATAGGAACTAGAAGCGAGGAGCCAAGTAAGCAATATACTGCACGGATTTCCTCCAGTGCTGCTGAAAGTGCTTAAACAACCTCATTGGTCCCTCTTCGAAGAGGAACCCTATCCCTATCACCATACTTTTTATTTGCTAAGAGAGAGGTAGTTGACTCGGGGGTTTTTCTTCCTCTCCTCTCCTCTCCTCTCCTCTCCTCTCCTCTCCTCTCCTCTCCTCTCCTCTCCTCTCCTCTCCTCTCCTCTCCTCTCCTCTCCTCTCCTCTCCTCTCCTCTCCTCTCCTCTCCTCTCCTCTCCTCTCCTCTCCTCTCCTCTCCTCTCCTCTCCTCTCCTCTCCTCTCCTCTCCTCTCCTCTCCTCTCCTCTCCTCTCCTCTCCTCTCCTCTCCTCTCCTCTCCTCTCCTCTCCTCTCCTCTCCTCTCCTCTCCTCTCCTCTCCTCGATTTCCCTGGGGAAGATGTACCTGAAGGTTCAAGGAATTGCTTCTCCATGCTCTCACATGGTTTTACCATGAGGTAAATTTATGTGTGTCAAATAAGCCACTCCTTATGCCAATGTCAGAGAAACAGGAGTGTGTGGAAGGGCTGGTGGCTTCTGCTTAGTGGAGTTACCAAAGATGGTGTTAATTAGCAATTAGAAAGATATTTTGGAGGTGAGGAGTGGTTCAGGGGACAAGTCTAAGCTTGTCTAGACACTACAAAAGGCTGTTATCCATGGACCAGCTGCAAAGGGACATTTGGGCTGAGGAATTGAAGCATGTGGCTAACATAGTCTTTTTGAAAGACCTCCAAAAATTGTGTCTGGCTTAGGTTGTCAAGTGGATCACTCAGCCCTGCCACAAGTGAACTAAGCTTGTATGGGTTCTGACAGCATCTCCAGCTGCTAGCTGAGCTCAAGCGCATTGGTGGAAGTTGATGGAAGCTGCTTTATCTGGCATTACTTTAGTAGTTCCAGGCTGCTTTTGACACCAGTGGTTGGTGGCTGCCTCCTCATGACTGACTCAGGGCTAGGCTGTCCATCATTTTACTTCTTGTGGTCACTTATGCTGGTGAAAAGGGGGAGTAATTCACAGTTGAATGTAGCAGCGTCAGCAAGAGGCTGAGATGAACCTGGAGTGGTGGGAGGAAAGTTTTTCACCAGCCCAAAACTGCTTTGTGTCTGTGCCAAGTGCTCAGTTGAAATGAATATGGCATAAGTCCTGTGTATGAGCTGGAGCTTTACCTGCAGCCTAAGCTGCCTTGTCCTTTCCTACACCTCAGACTTAACCAAGAAGGAACACCCCATGGGAGTCTCTAACATGGGAGCATCTTGGGGAACCTTCTTCTTTGCAAAGGGTGGAGATGCCAGAAGGAGATGTTTGTTCCCCTGCAGCACCGTGGCATTGCTCCCCATGGTGGCCAGATGTCCAGAGCTGGCATCGTTGGGCTGCAGCAGCTCCATGCCTACTTAACATCTAAATAAACCATCTCAAGACCATCAGCATCACCAACGCTGAATGAGGTTTTTCTCTTTAAGGACAACAGCTAGTCCAGAGTCCTGCAGCTCAAACATGAGGGAGACCTGCAGCCACCCACATCGTCTGATGTGCACTGCCTCGTGCTGGAGGGAAAGCTGGAGACCAGCTGAAATGACAGCATCTGAAGGAAACGCAGTGCATCTTCCAGCATGCACACAGCCGCCAAAGCTATGGGAAAGGCCTTTTTCAAGAAGACTAGCATTGATGATCTTAGCTTAAGTAGTTCTTTTGAGCTAGAACTGGTTAGGAACCAGCCTCTGGAGCAAACCAGCAACAGATGTGAGGTGAGAGGGTCTGGAGAGGGAGACAGAGGCAGAAAGAACAGGTTGGGAACATCTTTGCATAACCGAATGCAGGAGATGCATGTTGACAGCCTCGGGGTCTAGCTTTCGACAACTGATTTGGCAAAAGTGGGCCTGTGCAAATAACTAAGAGCATGTGTCAAATGGTTTTTATTTCCTAGAATTAACACTAGATACAAGAATACTAAAGGAAGTTGCCTGTATATCCCCACCATGGGGGTCTTCCTGTCCTTCTCATCCTTTACCATTCCCAGACCAGACACTTTCTTTCGTGCTTTCTCTTGTGCTGGAATAAATTACTTTGTCTGCAGCCACAGAAGATATTAAGCAGCACACGTGAGATCCAAGGAGGACTAGCTCTTCTCACACCATTTGCTGTGTACAGGCAAATAGTGAGTTTGTCTGTTACTTGCTTTTAGTGTTCTGTCACAAGTCCTTTCAGCGTAGGGGGCTCACCCTGTGACATAACATCTCCTGGTTTCCACTGTCACAGAAATGCTTTTGAGATCCCATTTATAACTCTATTTGCACAGAACGTGACAGTTTTAGCTATATTGGAAGACCAGGCTGGCCCTGGCAGCCGCTAGCACTGTGATCAGAATAGTTATCAGACAAACCCTGGTATGCGATGTCTGGTTGCACTGCTGTGGCCATGGAGGAATATATCTGTTCTTGCAATAATGCAATCCACGCAGCATCGGCAGCGATAACCAGTAACGCACAGCCCTGCAGAAACAGACAGGTGGAGTAGGAATCAGTCTCACAAGTCTGAGCTAGCCATCCTGGACTCCCCTTACGGTCCACGGGGAAAAACAGGTTCTTTCAGGGAGTGACTCATCTCATCCTAAAATAGGTCAGAGGAACTGCTCTCCAGCAGTGTCTGACTCCTCTCCACAGGCTATAAAGGGAACTCGAGGGAGACTAGTTCAAATTTAAGCAACCTATTTTCACTTGTCTAACATTCATTGGTATGAATCTCAGCCAGGCTGTGCAAAGTTTTCTGGAGTCAGTGGAAGCCATGTCAAAGGGCTTTGGACCCGGCAGTTCATGGTGTGAGTCAGATTCTGCAGTTCCCAGAGGTTCCCTGAATGTAAAGAGCAAGGTAGTGCTGAGCCAGAAATAAAAATGTGCACCTTAGCCCTGTTTTCTGGAAAATAATGGCAGGCAGTGCATTGAAACAAGAGGTTTCTGTCTTTTACTTAAAAAACATTGAGCGGTGTAAGACACTGACGAGTTTGGTGTGGCATGTTTTTTCCCAGCTATCCTTCCAGTGAAAATGAGGTCACGCTTCTCACAGTCACAATTCCTGGGACTCTCGTTATCTTTCAGCCCAATGTGTTCTCATTCCTCTGGATTTTCCTTTTTATCTAAAATACGTTGAAGTCAGTGAAAATCTGCGATGCTCGGTAGGATGTGCCAGCGCTTCACAAGAAACCCTTGCTTGAAGAAGGGCACCAGATTTCTTGCTAACTCCTTCCTTCCCCCTCTGCCAGCAGAAGCTGGTGACAGGATTATTTGTTATCAAGATGCAGATACTACACACAACCAGCACAAAAGATCAGTGATTAGCCTTTGGATAAGCAGCCAAGATTGCTTCTTTCTGACCTTATCAATCTGGTATTCAAATTTCTAGGGAGCTTTAGTGGGTGGGTTTTTCAGGAAGCTGAAATCCTTCTTTTTAACCCTCACAGAAATTTTCTGCTAACTTCACTGGAATTAGTCTCTCATTCAGGATAAAACCAGATGGCCAACCATGAGTTGCCTGAGATCAGGAAGGACTTCAGGTTGCCCGGCATTTCCTTTTCCTTCCTTTGCCCAACATTTTGACACAGCCCATAAAATAGGAATGAGTTACTTTCTGTGGAGTAGAAGGAAGAAAATACCCAGATGCATGTGGATTTCCACCCACAAGCTACACATCTGAGCCTCCATTGGAGATCCAGGGTGCAATTCTGCTACTTAAAGGCAGACATTTGGTCCCGTCTGAGATGCCTGAGGGCATTTGGGATGTCTGCACAGGGCTGGCAGGTATGACACAGAAGCTGCAGGGAACATCTTGAAATCCCCACGATTTGGTAATCAAGGTTCATAGCCCAAATAACCCAGTGTATTTTCAGCCCCAACAAATGATGAATCATTTAGGCATCGAAAAACGAAATTTGACTGGGGCATCTTCTGAGTCCTGAGTACCTAGTGTTCCTGGAAAAACTGTAGATCTGTGCAAAGAGCAAGAGATCTTGCTCCCCTTTAGAGTCTCCTTAAAATAAATGTTCAAATTCAGCACTGAATTGCTCAGTCAAGAGTTGTTTATATCTGTAGGGGAATTTTTCCTTTCCCTGTGACTCTCAGGTACTGTTTCACTGGTTGAGCAGGACATTTTTTAAAGTGACATCTCCGGGGGCTGAGGAGCCAGAAGCCCACAGCCTGCTTTGGGGCCACACATCTTGGTCTTTCCTTGTAGTTTCTGTGGCCTTATGACTATTAAAATCCCCTTGAGTTCACATCTGTCAGTCTGCAGGGGTTTGGAGGAGTGCACAGGGCAGTTTGGAAAGGCAGAGGTCCATGTGATGTGTTGTATTCAAAGCAAAACCCATCCCTCCCTGTCCTGCAGATCCTTTCTCTGGCAGAAGCAGGTGAAAGAACTGGAGTTGGGATGAGCATTTCTAACAACATTTGATGGTTTTCTCACCTACTCCAGCCCCAACTCCAGGAGGTAACACGAGCTACCACATTATTTCCAGTCAAGCTTTGCCACAAGACCCCATCTCCAAGTGCTTTGTAGAAGACAGCAAAAGCATTGTGGGATCCCCAGGGACGAAATTCCACCCGGTTTTGGTGAAGCACATTGATCTCAACCCCCGTCTGCAGGCAGAGGTTAAGCTGATGAGTTGGCTCTCAGGTCTTCCTCAGCAACAAGCACACAAGCAGCTGCAGCACTGTAGTACAGGGAGTCCTGGCAGGTTGCACAAAGGAGATTAGACTAGGTAAGCATGAAGAAGTCTTGTTTTGGTTATAGGAAACTAAGGGGAGGTCTTGCTTTGCCAGTCAACGGATCTTACCTGCACACCCTCTTTTGCTTTGGTGTGGAAGGGTCCTCAAAGGCTACACTTTCCAGCGAGTCCCTGTAGCCTGTCTGCTGGGCACAGACAGGTCAGTGGAAAGTGCGGTTATTTTTTAGCTTGGGGTAGCAAGCTAAAAAGGAAGCAAATTTTGGACAGTTTCCTTAAAAAGGTAAGGCCTATCCCTATCAGTAGGGGAAAATACCACAGAAAACCACTGGGAGCTTTTTATTGCGTATCTTGTTCTTGTGAACATCACCTACTGACACCCTTGGATTTAAGCCAAGGGTCTATCTGAACAAGAACCTTCTTCCAAATTACCTATCTGCCCCAGCCAGGTATGTTCCCTCTGATCCCCGGGGACATTGCAGACAGGCATTTCCTGGACCTGGCTGTGATTCCCCTGATCCTCTCCATCACCTGCCCCCTGGGATTCACCAGCCCACCTCTCTGTCTGCTGATGGGATCCTGAGACCTCCTTGAGCAGCTTCAGACAAAAACAGAGCCCTTGTCATGGCTGGGAAGATTTGCATGAAGCAGATGAATGCTCAGCAGATGAATGCAACATTCTACTGTGTGACCTTGGGGAAGAAGGGGTAACACCAGGGAAGGAAGGCAGGCAATTTTCTTGCACTGGTCGAGCTGCTCACCCAGGGAGTATCTGTTTATTCTTAGGAGCAAAGAGATGGTTTTCTCCCACTGGCCAATCCATTCTTGCTTCTTCTTCTGACATTGCCAAAAAGGGTCACAGCAAGAATGATGAGGTTCCTCCACGTCCCAGATGGACGTACATTGTCCTCTCTGTCCCAGATGGAGATGATGTGCAAGCACAAGTGGCCAAACTCAGGTTGCAAAAGGTGGATAGCCAAGTTTCTTGACCTGTTGGCTTGAGTAAAAAGTGCAGCTTTCCTTGCCCAGCCTCAGGTCTGCTCGTGCCACCACCACGCACAGCTGTTCCCTTGCAAGGCTGCTGGCCATGCATGAGGGGAAATAGGAGGCTTGTGACAGAGCCAGGGACTGAATCGTATTTCAGCAGCTTGGGCATATCCGTGTGCTCTAAGCCAAGAGGCATGCAAACTGCTCAGCAATGAACAACTGCTCCAGCAGCCCACAGCCCAAACAAAATGCATTCAGGCATGTCAGCCACTGACCCAACCCACTATGGAGGTAACTGTAAGATTGTGTTATCACAGGGTCAAAGCTGCATCTTCCGCTTGGGAAATAAATGTCGCTGATTTGGCGTGGTAGCTCTATAGAGGCAAGAGACCATTATCCAGCAATTATGCTCTATCTCACTGACATTATCTCTTAATTGCATGTTTGCAAGTGCTTCTACTTGCAGTGTGGAGGCAAGGAGGAAGGTGAAGTGAGGTTGCCTGTCCGGGTGATGTGGAGTACCCAAGGGACCTGCACCATTGCCAATGCTTAGGATATAACAGTAGAGTTGTATTTTTGCACCCGTTTATCCCTGTCTTATCCTAGGAATAAACTTCAAATGGTGCAGACCTGCACATCCTGGACTTTATCATCAAACAAAACTCTCGAAGTGCCAAGGATGCTCAGATACACCCTGAAAAACTGACTTTTTATGGAGAAGCACGAGAACAATCATTCGACACAGAGACGTTTTCTATCTCCTTCCTTTTCTTTAGAATTTTGTACAAATCCATGGCCATCCAGGAACATCTGGTCCATCGTTACACCACACAACATGACCACTTGCAGCTTCGCGTCACCTGGAGAAACAGAACTCGGAACCACCCGTCCTAAAAAGCATTTGACACTCCAGTAAGAGAACTGCCACTGGTGGCTGCCAGAACTCATCATATGACACATATTTGCAGTGCTGCTTCTTTCCAATGTACGGCAGCAATACACATAAAAATCTGCCTATTACAGCGTGGCTGATTTTTAAAGACTCAGCCCTGGATCTTGAAAGACAATTTGGCACATAAATCTGAGGAAATCAATCAGGAATTAGGTTTCCAAGTACTTCGGCTGAAGTGTGTGTCTGCTGCTTAATTCCAAGATCTGTGTTCTCTCTACCTCTCCAGTCCTTTAGACATTATATTTTGGACTAGTTCCTTTTTAGGACATCATCAGAGCCTCAAAAGGAATTACTTTTAATGTTTTAAGTATTGCAATTAGCCTTCAGCTTTGCTTAACTCCAAAGTCTGATGGTAGTTGCTGTTGTACATTGAGTTTTCTGCCACCAACATAGTTACATTGGTACAAACCCATAACACAGGTGTCTGGCTGAAGATGGATCTTGCTCACATGGGACAATCTTTCCAAACAAGCCATGCTTGAGACCAGGCTTCATATAACAGTGCTGTTGGAGTGACAGAGGAAAGCCCCAGGAATACCAGTCCTCTAAAGATGCCTTTTGAGCACTGATCACAGAACTGAGAAGGTGTGTTTGGCTGGTCTTGACTCTCATGAGTCTGAGCAATGAGATGACCTTGGCTCTAGGACCTGAGAGACCTCTGCTTGCAGACTCTGCTGGTAGTAGAGCCATCAAGGGACAGGAACATCTCACACCATAGGGATGAGGCTGATTGAAATTGCCGCTGGTGTGGCAGAAGCTAAGGACTACAAAATGGGCTGTCACTTATCGATGCTACTTGCTTTTTGTGGTACTAGTGTTGTTTTAATTAATCCTTTGGTGGCTTAAAAGGTTGGTGATCTTTTCAATTGCTTTTTGAATTGAAAACTCAACTGAGAGATATGTACAGGGTCAAAGGTAATGATCTGCCTTCCGTATCCCGGTGGGACATGCTCTCGTTCTTCTGACCTGACCAATAACTGGTATGACCACACACTTTCTGTGTTTCGCTGCTGCTTAAAATGTCTCTGAGGTAATAAGCCTTTTTAGCTCTATTCTGGTTTTTTCTTCACATGTTTGAAAATTAATTATGCTCAGCATTTTTTCCACCATGATGCTATTGGAAATCTGGTCGCTTCAGATTCCCCAGGCACACATCACTGCCTCATCACAACTTGGAATGTTTTCTGACAGGAATGATGAGATGTGACCATTCTCATTGAAGGGTATTCCTCCCAGATAATTCTAGTTTCCAAGGTCCCAGGCTTTGAAGATAAACTTGTTGCTTGTTTGGTTTCCTAGCAACTTCTGCTCCATGGCAGAAATGCATTCTTGGGACCCCACTCTCACAGATGCTCAGAGTCAAGATGTGCTCTGCTCCAGTGAAAGCAACTGCCTGAAAACACAGGAGTGGAGCTGCTGTGAGAAAGCTGGGGCTGGATCAAAACCTCTGATTAGATCCACTGGTCTCCCCCAGACTTTGTCGTTAAACGCAAACCTCATTTTAAGTTAAAACAACATATCTGGCCAGCTCTGAAGATGAACGTAGCTGGTTGTTTGGCTGGTTGTCCAGGTTCTTGCTGGGGAATTTGGCACTGATCCCACAACATGGCTAAACTGATAATCCTGGGTCACACATCCTGGCCTCCACTGAAGCTTTCATCTAGGCTAAGCACAGATGAAAAACCCAAGGATGCAGCTTGTCATGAAACATAACGGGGCAAATTATGACCACCAGCAAGACCGCTCAGGTGTAAATCTAGAGAAAAGAGCAGATTTGGCCACCTGTACAGCACGTCGGTCTTAGCCTTGGTGTTTTTAATAAAACGTTCAAAAGAACAAGGTGCAAACTCACCTTAATCTGTGTCTTGGCTGGTTATTCTGGTTATTAGAAGCTCACTCCCACTTCAACTGTTATTTAGGCGCTTCAGCTCCAGTGTCCCAAGGGAACTCTGCAAGCTCAGACTCAGTTTCACAGAGATGCATCCAAGGCAAACAAAAGGCAGACCTAGAAGGTATTGAATCTGATTCTGCTTTATATCTCACTTGATCTAAGGTTTTTGGAGGCCTTGCTCATTGGGTGCCTGGTGGGAAGAGATCTCTCTTCCATTTGTGTTCCAGTTCACAAAGTAAAAGACAATCAGTTCTCCAGCTCAACTGAGTAACAGCAAAAAGAGCAACACGTTGATATCAAAGAAACTTCTAAAGAGACTCTGGAAGTCATAAGGGTTTCAGTGTGTGAGGTGCCGTACCAAGAAATAGGAACAGGACAATCCTTTGCTAAAGCCACTGCCACTAAGCAGCTGCAACATGGGAGGAAGCGGTCCTTTGCTTTTCGGACAGGCAAGGCATTGCTAAAATGGGTTATGGTCACAAGCAGCAATGAGTTCTTGATCTTGGTGTTGCATAGAGGTCTTCTGAATCCAAATATTGCACTTTTACAAGGAAATTTATAAATAATAAATTTAATTGGAGCTGTCAATGCTCATGTGAAGATGTTTGTCCTATTTCAGTTAACTCAGGGCATTCTTTCCTGAGGACAATCTTCAGCAAATATAGAACTGTATTGTTACAGCACTGCATTATGGTCCAGGGAACAAACTGACTGTATTGTTCAGTCTGAATTATATCATATTACTGTCAAGGATATCTTTCTGAAAGCTGACACCTTTTAATTACCTCTGTAAGACTCTGGGAAAAATGGTATCCTGGGGGGAAAAAAAAGGTTTGGCACCCACTTTGTTAGTTTTAGCTTGATGTTCATTTCTAGCCACTCATATAGGGTTGAGTCATAGAAGAGAAGCCCGTTAGAGAATCACGAACAAGCTGTCTGGCTTGAGAAAATTGGGAGCCATTTAAAGTGTGCATGGCCTCATCTCATAGATAGTGGCAGGAGCTATTAGAGACTCTGAAAGAGAGTCTGAAACTAGAGAGGGCGTTTTTCTACCGGAACAGGTCTGTGGGTGGACTGAAGACGGGACAAAAAAAAAGCTTTGGGAGAGAAAGGGACCTTCCCAGGCTGTGCTGGAATCAGAGGTACCATCAGAATCAGATGTACCACCAGAATCGGATGCAATCATCTCTCACCTGCCCAGGGCATCTCTAAATCTCACTTGACAATCTTTCTCTTCTGTCTTTAGGCAACACTTTTCACCTCCGCTGAGCTAGTTTGAAACCTTTAATTCCATTCTTCCTAGAATGTGGTGCGGCAAGTGGAAACTCATCTCCACACGGGAGAAGGGTGCGGGGGGGTGGGGGGGAGGGGCTGGCATTGCATGAATATTAAAACATTTCCAGTTGTAAAATGTTGGGTCGTGAACAAAACCAGCACAGCTTGGGCAAGCAGCGTGGTGCCAGAGCCGCGCTGGCATGCGAGATGTCCCAGGAGGGTTGGCAGCAGTGCTCTGGGGGGATGCGTGCAACGCCACATAGGTGGGCTTGCCAGGATAGGTCTCTGGGCTTAGCAGGAGATGCTCCAGGACTGAGATACTTTGGAGGAAGATGCACAAAACCCCTGAGTGGTGTAAACCTGCTGGTGCAGGAAGCTGGTTTTTCACTTGCCAGTGGGCCAGCATATGCCTAGAGGCAACACTACAATCTCTTTTAAACATTCATCCTCTCCATGTGCGTGTTCCGATTACCCATGTTTGGTGAGGGACTCCCTTCCTGGGCCAAACCACTTGTAGCTCAGCATGGTGGAGGAAAGTTTTTGTTTTGCCAATGCCATTTGTCAATGGAGGCTGTAAAGCTTTGGTTCTGCTCTGGTTGCAGATGGTGAGCTAGGACTCCTGTCCCCCTTGGTTGAAAAGTGGAAGAGGTCACATCTGAGCAGAGCACCTTGTTCCTGCTTTTCGTGCTGATAAGGTACCAGAAAGGTTGTGCAAGCCCTATCAGGTGGGATGAGAATGTGCCTGAGGCTGTACGCTCAGTAAGCTCAGTGCAAAATGAGTACTCTCTGATGAGTAGAACACGGGGTAGTTTAAGCCTTGAAAGTTTCTAAGGTGTTTTGAGCCATCAGAGCTTGAAGGGGGTGAGACACGCTGGATGTCCGAGGCAGGGATCATCAACACTGCATGCCTCCCTGTGCAGGTGTTCCCCCATCATCATTGCAAATACCTGCTGAGGGGTATCTAAAAGGACAACCAGACCAGGGTCCTTCCATTTCCCAAATGGAAGGATGGGATAACAATGCTCATGTCTTTTGCAGTGGGCATGATCCCTGCTCACAGGCAGTGCCAGGTCAGAGAAGACAACAGCTCTCATTCCCTTGATTTGCCATGTTACTTCACTTCCTGGCCCAACCTCTTCTGCAGCGTGTCTGGTTGGGAAGTTACAATATCCCTGGAGAGTGCAGTGGCCGGGAACTTGGTTTTAGCTTCCCCTTGGCACAGCAGTGCTTCACTGATGGCTGTATTTATCCTGCCTTACCATGGAGATGTGTTTCTCCCAAATGACGTTATCACAGATGAGGGTGAGAGCTGTCTGGTTTTTGAACGCAAGGGAACAATCCAGTCCTTCTGTGAGAGATGATCGGCAGCAGTAAATAAAGTTGCGGCTTGTAGGAGTAACAATTAAAGCTCATTATAACCTGCTTAACTAGTCAGGGACTGAAGTGTCTGGAAGAACTTGCTCTGTCCTTCCTGAGTGCCGTTTTGCTTTACCCATTTGCCTGATTTAGGAAAAAGATTGTGTTCTGGGGGCGTTAGCTTGCAATTCCTGCTCCTACAACCAGGGCAGTGGTTCCCAGTTCCTAAAAAAAAAGACTGATATCACAGGGGCAAAAAAAAAAGTTTCCCAAGTGATCCTTCTGAATTAAGAATTTTGACTCATGGCACATGCCACACCTCATGTGTCCAGGACAGACATCACACCATAAATTAAACCAAACTGTGTTTCAGGCCAATCTGAAGGGACCAAAACTGCAACTCCGATGTTTTCAGTAGAGACACCAGGAAGAAGGACAAGTCATTGTGACATCTCCACATGAGAACCTGCCTTGAGATGCTTGGTGGAGGTAATAGCGTAGGTTGCTGCTGTCTCATGCCAAGAGGTTTAGAGAAGGGAAAGTGGGGGCAGAGGGCCCATGTCTTTGTGGAAAACGCAAGCCTGAGCTGCTGGGGCCTGTGAGTTGATGACTCACGGGTGGAATTTATGAGTGCTGAGCCATGGAAACTGCCTGGGTGTCTGATTGCCCCCGCTGCGAGGCAGGAACACTCAAGAGCCACCTCAGCCTTTTTTTCTCCTTTTTTTTCTAGAAGAATACACACATGACAGAATTTATCTCCACTGATTATCGCTCTGCTTTCAAGAACTAGAATGGAAGACAAAACACGCCTTTTCCATACCTCTCTCTTTTTAGGAGTGCTGCTCATGGCCACGTTTTTTGCACACCTTCCAGATATGATCAGAAAAGAACAGCAGCTTAAAACCCCAGGTCTTTAGCGCAGCTCAAGGCACTTATTTATTAGGCTTTGGTGGCTTCTTTGTATGTTACAGTGTTTTAATTTGGGGCCGTATTGAGACAGATGGTGTGTGGTGTGCAAAAGCCAAGGGGGCCCATTGGGCTCGTGCTTATTGGATGGCCACAGCATACAAGGGGGAGCTGGGATTGTCTGTACCAAAGTACATGTCCACAGGCTGCAGAGTTACCAGACCTCATGGCTACTTCTCTGGGATTCTAGGATGCCTAGAAATCTTGGCAAAATGGGCAAAGCCCCCAGATGCCACAAGGATGGGAGGTTCGGGAGGAGAAAGGGGACACACCGTGGGGAACTTCTCTAAAAGGACAAAGCTGCCCCTTGATGTCCTGGCTCAGGGTGACCCACATCTTTTTTACAGCTGGGTCAGTGGGGGACTAACAGTCTTTAGCACATGTCCAAGAGAACATTGACAAATAACACACACAGAGACAGAGAAAGATAGACTTCTTCACTTTGTTGTGCTCTCCAGCAAGCCAAGTGAAAAAAGGAGAGGCATACTTACATGTTACACAACCTTGCTTGCAACAGGGAGACTGGCAGTTATTTGCTCTCTGCTCCTGGGAAAGGGCCAGCAGTTTTCAGGGAGGACAATGCCATCAAACCAAACTTGAAATACGGGTGTTGAAGATACATTATCTTTTAAAAAACAGATGTTCTTGGCCAAGGTGTCACTGTTTATTTTGCTCTGAGAGGTGTTCACTACATGTCTGGTTTGTGCAAGACTTCTCTTCCCTCTCTGTGGACTCAATAGCATCTGTAACCTACTCTTGGTGGTAAAGCTCTTGTGCTCCCTCCTCTCCATCAGAGCAGATGTCACCCTGCCAGAAGGACAGGTTGCAGAACGGAAGCCAAGGAGTGGGTCTTGCAGCTGGCCCCTTGGCCTCCCTCGCCAAGACGGAGCTGGCAGCCAACCAGAGAAGCATGGTGAGAAGATGGAGAGAGAAGTTTGTGTTGCTGTGCAATGTGAGATGGGACAGATCTGGCATCGTAATGTTACTTGCTGACGCCCAGCATCATGATTTATGATCAGTATCCCGCAGGCGAGACTATATGTCCCCTTAGCTACCCGTGGGGGTAACCATGGAGGAGGTGGCAAGGTCATCCTTGCTGTCTCCACACCGATACGGGAGCTCACCCACGCTAACCCAGTCCCTTCCCTCCACGGTTTTAGCTCTGAGCTTGCAAACCCTGAGGCTTCTGTGACTCCAAAGAAGAAGATGCCTAGATTTTTACAAGTTTGGAACCAGCAGCCTCATGGCATGAAGGGTGAACCAGGGACATGCCTGCAGGGCTAGATTCTCACAGAGCAAGGCTTCATACAAGTGGCTTTGATTTTCAGCCGATTGTGCCATATGAGTCCCCCGCTAAGTATTATGATGGAGGGAGCCAGCCTTCAGTTAAAAGTAAATATCTTCAGTAATTAACAGACATGGTTGGCAACCTTCTGAGCACCATTCATTTCTCAGAGCCTTCAAAGCTTGAATTCCCAAATCGGGGCAGTTTCCTCCAACTTGCTTTTAGTTACAGATCCACTTTTCTTCTCCAGGGGGATTTGCTGCTGTTTGTGTTGCAGTGACATGGAGGTATTTACGGTCTTAGACTTCTGCTTATCTGATCCACCCCTGCCCTCTACACTCCTGGTGTGGTGCCAATCCTGAAGCACTCTTCTTCCCTCTGCTTGTGCCCCTCCAGAGGAGGTATTATCCAAATGCACAAAAAATAAGGTAACCCTCACAAAGAGCTTGTGGAGATGAATTTCTCATTTTCATCCGGCTGCAACAGAGGCACTGTACTGATTTATCCTCTGTTGGACAGGGCTTTCCAGAATAAAAATCCTGGTGTTTACTGTGGGGGAACAAAGCATCGCTGTGACTATGTCACCACTGTTAGGAAAATTTCAAGTGGGACTCTGGCTGTACCCCTAACTGTAGCCAGTATCTGACTTACTATCCCCCAGAGGTTTGTTGTTGGAAAATAATGTAATTGACTTTGTCTCATTTCCAATTTCACAGAGAAACGAGTTGTAAGAGAACGCAGGGTACAGGGGCTGGCTGCTCCCGCAGTTTATTGAAAATGATAAATGTAGTAATCAGTACAGGACCATACAGTACGTCTCTTTGTACTTTCTTGCCCTCCTGCCTGCAGGATGTCATCGTCACGGGCTGGTGCTGCCCAGTCCCACCAGGGAGTTGCTGCCGCTACAATGAGGGCATGGTTCCAACCTCACCACTGCCCTGGAAAGCCACCGGCTCCCTCCCCCAGGGATCCCAGCCTGGCTTTTAGCCCAGAGAGCTGACCTTTCATTAAAGATTACCTATTTTTACTGCTTCTCAGGATGGGAAGAAGAAAAGACTGAAAGCAGCGCACAGGCTTTGGTGGTGTTTCTAGGCAGGGCAGTCAAATTTCTTAGGGCAAGTTTAAAAAATTAACTTCTTTATTAATTTAAGGTAGTGCCCAGTTAAGCCTCGACCTTATTCTGTTTGATCCTGTACTAGCAGAGCAGCACAGACCATGGGGCCCAAGGGCTACTGATAATGCCACATCTGGGCTAATAAAGTAAAAGTGCCTGGGATCATTTCTGGTCCCTCAGAGCACAAACACAGAAGGTCCTGTGTTCATTAACACCTTTTAGGTTCTGAAACATGGCAGCCACCTGCAAACTTTGTGGTGGGAAAGGCCCCTGGCCCATGCTAATGTGCGAACCATCCTGGGGAACCGTCTGGGACGTGGCTGTCTGGCACAGTGCGGAAGTGCTGGAGGCCACCAGGAACATACCCTGGCACCAGGCCACTTGTAGAGACACAACCCCAGCAGATGAGCCTGGCTAATAGCCCATCCCTCGATACTGGAGGAAAATGAGGCACAGAGAGATGGGGTGGCTTGTCAGAGGTCCTAAAGGAAGTCTGTGTCAGAGCAAGGACTGGTTCTTCATCAATCTTTGTCATTCAGGTGGAGGACAGGCTTTGAAAGTTGCTTTTGCCTCCTCCAGGTTTTCTTTTCAAACCTCAGAGAGGCACTGGATGTCCTTCCAGTTTGCGGATGCTCATCTGGCCATTTGGGCAGCCTGAAGTTCACACCTCAGTAGCTGCTGGCACAGCACGGAGCAGAGACAAACACTCGATCTCCCCTTTGCCGTATCACAAGCATCACCCTTTTCAGGGCAGTCTGTGGGGCCAGCCTGGGAAGAAACAACATCCTTAAACCAACACCCAGCAGACTGAAACTTGATCGCAACTTTCCCGTCTCCTCAGACTGCCTCATATCTCTGTTTGCAAAGTGGAGGTTGTCATCTTGTGTGTGTAGCTGCAAGGAGTCAGATGTAACAGTGATATGCATCATATAGGCCATATCTGGATGAACAAGTAATTGCTACACCTGGATTAGCAAGAGAGCAATAGGACAGTATCAAGACATCAGACAGACTGGTGCTGAGGGCTCAATATCTTCACTACATGTAGTTCCCAGTGGTTACTCCAGGTTAGATTAATTCATTAAATACATTTAAAATCCCCACCTTGCTCACTGTCTGAGGCTGGCTGAAGGACCAGCTGCTAATTTATCACCTTATAGCCCTACGAGGAGCTTCTGGTTTCATTTCCACTGGAAAAACAAAAGAATTGCATTTGTGTGCATCAGAGCTGTTCTGCAAACTGGACCACCATGGGCTGAGGGAAGCCAAGCCAGAGAGCTGCTGTGAAACAGCATTACTGCTCTTAACCAAAAGGCAACGGCAGCCAGAAGCACCTCGGGCTTGATCCAAGGTTCAGCAGAAGGGTTCTCATTTACGGCAGCGCTCCCCGAGTCAAGCCCTTAGGGCTTGTCTGTACACAAAAATTAATCTGGATAAGGATGGGGGAGGAACTTGGTAAAGTAACTCTTCTGGAATAACTTCACTTTGTAACAGACAAGCCTCTGGACGGTTGGGTTAGGAAGCAAGTTACATCATATTTATGATGAAATGCATTTTCAAGAGAACATCTTTGTGGTATTTGGTCACAAGTACACAGTGAACACTTAAAAACTCATCCATTCCCTGCAGGAGGAGAAACGGAGCTCCCTGCAGATCTGGATTGCTTTCAGGGGCTGATTTGTCAGAGCAGCTCGAGAGGTTTCACCATTCCTCTCTTGTCCTTCGCACTGAGGAAGTGCATAAGACCCCGCGTGCCCAACATGCCTCCTCCCCTGCCAGCAGGCTGTAACGACTGGTGGAGCATCAGCCCGAAACATCTACACGGTCATTACTCCAAACCTCTCCCATACACACGAGCTTTGGTCCAGGAGCACTTCATCAGTTCAGAGCTGTGTCCAAAAGAGTAAACCCTGCCTAAGCACAGCTCTGTGTGGATCCAACTGCTCCCCCTGAGATGGCTTGAATCACACCCTCCTGGGGTGCAGGCAGGGCCCCCTTTTCTACACCTGCACCTCTGCTTGCACTGAGAGCCACACCTTAAGTACAAAAAGGCCAAATGACTTTGTTATGTTGGACATCGTTGAGCAGAGTGATAAAACTGTAAGGCCTGGAAGGACCACAAGACCTTCTAAATTCACTGCACAGAGAACAGGACAGAGATGGAGATGTCTCGATGACTGTGAGGCTTCCTCCGCTACTGAAACTGGTGTGAATGGGAACATGGCATCTGGAATTTTTTTTCTCCTACTGGAGTGCTTCTGCATGGCTTTATTTCCAGCCAGGTTTAAGTGCCCTGAGAAATACTTCTACTAATACACACCTTCTCCGAAAGAGTCTGTTTGCATTCAGCTCAAGTTATTGTTCATAAGCAACGGTCTATAAGAATAAAAGTTTCCACATACGTTTTTAGCCCTCTTACTTATTCTTACTTACTTATTCTGTGAGGTGATAATGCTGATTTCAGCTTACTCTGTTTTTGTCAGTCTTGCGAAAGGGCACACGAGGAGGCGAAGGAACTGCCCTTCTCTCCCTCGAAACGGAGTCTGCTATCAGCCAGCTGAAGCAGAGGAACGAGCCCTTCATCATGCTATATATATATATATAGCTTGGTTGGCAGAGTACATATTCCTTTAACATGCCTAATCCCACAAGTATGTGGTGGCTTGCTCTGTAGAAACCTCAGCTTTTCAGGTGCTAGAAAATATGCATATTCCATGTTACTTGATAGTTTGCTCACATCCCTATCTCCTGGAGGCAAGCAATTTCTGAGCCTCTCTGCTTTTTTTAAAAAGTACTTGTCTTTCTGCCTCTCCTGGGAAGACTGAAGCCTACTCTGAATATCCTTCCCATGCAAGACTGCAAAGAATGAGAACATACTTGTGATTTCTTGGTTTACATTTTCCTGCTGTAAGTACAGAAAATGAGACCCGAATTATTCTTTTCTGTTTGCTTTTACAGACATGCAGTCCTGGCTTCTCAGCAGTTCGGCTTTTGTATGCTGAGCTTTCCCACAGCTCCCTTAGAAGAATGGGAAGAGCTGGTGAGGTTGAGTTTTGATAAAGGAGCTTACCACAACCACGGTATAAAAAGTTATCATTGCTTCCCCGGTGCAACCACCCCCAGATGTAAAGGCACGCTCGCTGGCCTACTGGACAGCAACAGGAATTGACTGAGGGATGTCCAAGTAGGTGGGAATGACTTTTCCCCATCCTAAAATACTTTCTGAGGTTTAAAAAATGTATTTATTCTGAGATTAATTGAAAGAACTAAATTACCACATTTTTGTACCCTACATGAAAGGGCTCACACAACTGTGTCCTACTTGGCAAAACAATGACCTGCCCTGTGTGAGACCAGATTCCAGCCCTTACACTGTCATTATCTCCCATGTCTCCAAGGACCAGACTACGAGGTAATCTGCAGCCTTTCTCATCCTCTTCTTCTGGAGTTGTTCCACTCTGTACAAACACGACCCACTGATGCAGCTGTTGGGAGGCCTGCCACATCCCAGGGGAGGGCTCTAAGCACACAATTAGTGCCACCCTTGCTCTCGTCCAGTGGGTATCTCATTATTCTTACAAAGTGAAGTAATTTCAACTGGAGAAAACAAGAGACACTCAGGGCAGAGTACCCCATAATTATCACCGTAGGGAGCACTCTCCTAGGATGTGAGATTTCCCAATCGGACACCAAAAACACTGGGCTGCGGGGGTAGCTGGGAAGAGTAACGTTGTCTTCTCCTTCATTTAGTGAATGGTTCCTCAGATTCATGAGAGTAACAGTTTGAGTTATGTGACTGTGAACGAATGTTTCTGGAAATGCCGAAATGCAGTGCTTCAACATTTCCAAATTTTTTCGTTTAATCCAAAAGCGTTTGAGAATATGCATCATATTTGGCAAATAACTGTGGCCACCCTGAAACCACATTTTTAGCAAATAAATGATTCACCGAGTAAATTTAGCTCATCTTAAATGACTATTTATATCACAGGAACACACCCTGTCACTGTTGGGGCTTCACCATGTTGAGTACTATCCAGAGCTCACAGCCAGACGTGCTCTACCACAAACAGAGCCTGAGAGGGAAAAATAAAGCCCTGCCTATTTTACAGGCAGCTTTTTGCAACAGCGCAGATGTCAGCATCACCATCTCAGAAAAGCTGCGCCACACCCTGCAAACGTATCTTAGACACCTCACGTTGCAGAACTGGCAAACGGAGCATCTCCCTGCCAATCTCCTCTCCCACTCTCTCCGCCACCAACACAGCAAAGCCATCCATCCTTTCTTAGTTCCCTTTGCCAGACGAGAGTCATCTCTAAGAAACCTTTGCCTTACCCCAGCAACATCCTGCAAACGCCGAATGGGTTAATCGCCTTCAGCCAGCATCCCGGTAATGAAAGGTTTCACTCTTTGTCACCTAATGGTCTCGTGTCTAAAATACGAGCCTAGCTGCCTTCACTTGAAATGTTTTTAATCATCGTGGAATAAAAACCTAGCTGGCCAGTGCCAACCAAAGAGCTGTTTGTCTGCTCAGCAGATTTTATCAGCGCTTCCTTGATGTCTTCGCCTTTGTAATGCTAAGCACTTCACTGTCTGCCGTATTTGAAGTAGGATGCGGTACATGTGAAGCATTTCACTGAGCGATGATGTATCGAGTGTGCTTTAGGAACTAATGAAAGCAGCAGACTCATGATTTTTGAGCTTTTAATTACTTATTAAGTGCCATGACATAAAGGCTATGGGGGAGATTTTTTTTCAGCATCCAACTTATTGACTTTGAAGTCGGTGCCTAAATACCCTTTGTGCCTTTGAAACGTTCCGTCTGCTCACAGGGGAATGTGCCGCTGCTTTGGGCTTGGTTTCATGCTGACCACATTTGTTTCAGGGGAGAGAAGTGGAGGGATGGGAGTCTGCTCAGACACAGGTCTCTGCCTTCGACATGGTGGATAAAGATGAGGGACAGTCTAAATACATGTCCTTTGACAAAGGGTATAGAGAGGGCCCTTAGCACAGAGCCTGGAGCAATGAGTTCTGACCTGGCCTTAAAAATGCCAGCACTGCGGGGGGCAAATAACCATAGCAGCCCCCGGGGTGCTTTTAATGAGCTGAATCGCAGTCGAGTCCAGCTCTCCATCACTCATAAGCCACTGCCACAGCTGGTTTTAGCAGATGTCCCTTCCAAGAGAAAAGGCCCAGCAAAGCACAGGGGTTGGCCTTGCCACCCTCTCCTTCAGGTCTGGTGTGACCGCTGTGACAAGAATGTCCTCCAAAGCTTCAGGAGCAATAAAGTCAGGAGAGGACAAAAAGAAAAAAAGACCCTGACATTCGAGTTTGGGGTTTTGGAGGTGTTTTAGACATTTTTTTTCAGCGTTTTCTGAAAGGAAATACTTTCCTCCCACTTATTCTAATGATAAACCAGGACACTGTGGCCTCTTAGAAGGGTTTCTCAGTGATTGTGAAGATAGAGCTAGACCCTTCCCTCTCCACCCTCTGTACCAACACTCATTGTGTCGCAGTTGGGATGTCCTTGTGAACCTCTGTTTGCTCAGACAGTCGCAGCTGACCCAGTAGTGAGCACACCTCTTTTTAACAGGTCCTACAGACTCCAAGAAATGCTTGTGGATCACGAACCTGAGGTGCTCACTCTGGCTCCAGAGGCTGCTAAACTGCTGGGGGTTATGTCAAGGCTGGAACTACACGCGTGGGGTGAAACACCCTGCAGGTGCCCAAGGCGCTCTTGGTCTCTAAAAAAGAGGTGTCATTCTGGCATCTTCAATCAGTATCAAATGCTCCTTTCAAATAAAAAGGGGGGAAAAAAGGATGAGAAAGAAGGGATGGCTGCCTGCTGAAATATTACCCTCCCCACTGACGGAGAAATGTGCAGCATGGGTATTTTTATCCTCACGGAAGCAAAGCCACAGCTTCCTACGTTCGGTAAGTGACCAACACAAACAGAGAGGGACTCAAGTGCAGTTCTACCCCCTGGAAAAGTTTCCTTTAATTAGGACAGACACACTGCTCAGTCAAAGCAACATCAATGTCCAGGCACACAATCTGATTAACCCACTTCTTATAATCTTTGCTGCTTGTTTAGATCTCTTAGGGGAAAAAAAAAAAAAAAGAGTGGGAAATATACTAAAATTCACTATCTTTAGAATGGGGGGGGTGGGGGGTGTCTATCTTTTTTTTTTCCCCCTGAAGAATGACAGATACCACTGTCCTGCTTCTTCAATTTTCTGAGTCTACAAAACCCTGTCATTTAATTGGTTTTTTTCTTAGTACTGGTAGTATCTGCTCAGGGCTGCCCAGCCGGGCAGCTGCAAGGGGATTTGATTCAGGAGTAGAATGACTCAAGCTGCTTCCCAGTATCAGAAGGAGGACAGGAAAGGGTTGTGTCTTGGTATTTCTCTGAAGATTTATAAGGTCATATTATTTAGAAAAATCTACTGCATAAAACAATAATTAGCTTTCAAAACGTCCTGCAGTCTACAATGCTCATGATAGATTAATTTACAGGCCTATTTGGGGTATAATTATTTTGCATTTATTACTGCAGGTCCAATAAGAATTAGAGGTGGATCCTGTTTTTGGGGGGAAAAAAAAAAATGAAGGCAATGGGCTGAATATTAACATCTCCATTTTACTACTGGAAACTAAACATTAAAGAGACTAAAGACCATGTAAAAAAAAAAAAAAAATTAAGTTCACTATAAAGACCCTGAAGATTTTGTTTAACAGAAGCTGAAGTTGAAGGTGTTGTGAGCCCTCACTTTTCGATTTGCAATGTCTTCAAGGGCCCAGAGTTGCTCCTGAACACACGCAGCTGGAAGTGGCATGGTGCCTAGGTCATGCTGAGGGCACACCAAGCTCTGTCAGCATCCAGAAATGAGCCATTCCTCTGACTCAGGCCCTAGAGGGATCCTGCCCACTCAGTGCTCCACGCAGATGGGATCCGTCTGTCTGCAAAAGGGGGCACTGAATAACCCTGTTGTCTTAAATCTTCTCTAGCATAAAGCTGGAAATCCTGGGAGGTGTTTGATGTGCTCCACAGCCTGCGGACAACCTCTACTCTCCTCATCCCACAAATGTCCCTTAACAGCAGGTCAGTAGGTTGGCTGGGGCAGTGGGGTGGGAGGGGTGGGAGGAAGAGACACAGGATACCACGACACTGCTCACCCACCTTTGGAAACTGGGACGTTGCATATTAAAGTAGCCAAGTGCAATTAGGTGCAAGGGAGAAAAATGGTGGCAGCTCTTTGGCCTTCTCTGGCTCGCCACAGCTACCTGCGTTTCTAGGAGAGCTTCCCTTCTAACAAGGGGTTGGGATCTCTCCTGTAGTACCAGCCTCTAAAGTTTAGGTGCCACAATGACTTCTGTTGAAATACGGAGGTTCCTTCATCAGACTGAGCCCTACCAGTCTCTCTTGCCAGAAGTCGGTGGTAAATGAGCAACACCATCACGAGCTCTTACTCGCAGCTAATGTGGGGGGTTTCTGCAAATTTGAAACACAGATTTGTCCTCCCTCACTCTGAAATCATGCCCACTATGAATCCACATCCACTAACATCCCTTTCCGTGACTGCATGGCAGTACTGGACTTTTGGGGACCATTCTCTTTCCCTGAGGCTTTCTTGATAATATATATTTAGTGGTTGGGTTTTTTTTCTCTTGAGGGAAAAGCAGTGAGAATTTCCCCCCAAGAGGCCTGAAGGAGAAGTTGGGCTCAGCACACTCAGAGCCGTTTGCAGCCATGCCTATCACACTGCAGATCATGATGCGCAAGGTGAAAACCGCACAACGTGGTGACACGAGCTGACCTCCACTGGAAACAAGTGAGGGTGGTGGGAACCTTTGCAAGCGACTTTACAATACCCACTTTTCACCTCTGCAAGGAGAAGTTAAAAACCACTCCAGGAAAACCAACAGAGGGGCTGAATTTTTATCTCCTTCTCAAAATCTGAAGGCTTTATGTTTCCTTTAATGCATGCACATAATTCATGCTAGCAGGATGTATCTGGAACACGTAGGGCCCAAACTGTACTCCAGTCACCCCCAGTTTGCATTCATGGGGTATCTTACCTGGAGCCACTCCAGATGGACATCAGTAAGGCTAAGGGTAGGATCTAATCCTTCATCTCTTTCAATGAAACAAGATCAGAGGGTTTACATGCAGGTGGGCTGTCTTCTACTCAACCAACACAGAGGCCGAGGGATCCTGTCTATAAAAGACTAGGATTTTTTTAAAAATCAATTTAATGTTGTTTTTTAAAACAGTGTATGGTTTAGTGGGTGCCAGCTGAGAGCAGCTTGCCTTCACACCTCAGCCAGGCCAACTGCCACACAAAAAATGAGCGTGAACAAGAGGGAGTGCTTTGTGTCACCCATTACAGGAGCCAAGGTCTCATCAACCTTCTCTGCTTCGATCACCTACAATAAAACTGGTAAACCAAAAGCATGCAGCCTATGCGTGTGGAAAAGCGTGTGCAGGAGGCGAGGTGAACTTGGCATCGTGCTCACTGTGTATTTAAAGAGCTGCAGAGACTCCGGAGTAGTTCCCCATGTGGACACACACATATGTTCACACTCCCACTTATTTTAGTGCCTCTGAAGTGAGAGTCTTTTTTTTTTTTTTTCTTTTTGGTTGATTTCTCTTTGGAGACAATTTAAATTGAACTGTTAGGAAGTGACTACAGTTCCAGAGAAATGGACTGATACCCTAATGCTTCCTTCAGATGGCTGTACACAGGCAGCATCACTCAAGCTAGTCACCACCACTCAACTGGCTATTAAAGACCAGCCCACTGAGGTCTGGAGCACAACTCAGCTCCTCCTACAACAGATGCCTAAAATGCAGCAGAGGAGCTGCATCCCAAAGTTCCTACTCCTCTCCTTTGCCCATAAGGCTGTCTCAGATACTGATAAGTGCATTTGTGCAGATGATTTGTAACTAAACGCCCGCACAAGCAGAGATAACTTGCAGATCAATAGGGTCTCTCAGAAGGGGTTAAGGTACGGGCTCTGCCTTCCCACTGCCAAGATGGCCGGTACTGCTTCCCAGCTTAGTCCAGGGTTTCTTCCCACCCCATACCCCAGCAGAGCAATTACTGCTGATACTTGGTCTCAAAATATAGGGAAGCCTTACTAGTCCTGTTCAGGGGCTTTGTGTTCACACCTTGCATTGCTGCCGTGTAACTTCCCGTGCACACAAGCCTTGTATGTGGTTCAGTATCTCCAAACTTTCATGCATCTGTCTCTGAAGAGCCTTTGCTGGTTTTCCTTTGGTAAAGACAAAAAAAAAGAAAAGAAGGGTTCAGATTAGTCAGTTTATAGGATCTGGATGTTTCCCGTAGTACATATGCACGTGCACCTGTAGAATTCACAGTTCTCATGAGCAACACCCAGAGATAATTTTACATGATGCAGGTGAGCATCTGAAATCCTCCACACTGACCCACAAAGAGGGGCTCTTTTATTATCCCCTCTAGAGGCTTATAGCTTCAGTGGGCTGTAGTTTTTACATCTAGAGGTCTCTGCCCTAGTTGCCTTGACTCCAGCCAAGGCAAAGCCCTGGTGGGGTAGAGGTAAGTCTTTTAAGGCTTTTCCCCTGAGAATGAGTAAATCAGCAGCATCTGAGAACAATTAAATCATTATTTACTTGGTAGCTTTTAAAAGAGGATTTCTGAATGCTCCATAGACATTAACTAAGCCTTCCTATCTGTGCAGGCTTAGCTGTGTGAGCCAAGCGAGCAGCTTCAGAGCAGGTGACGAGGCAGCAGCCAGGACGGGGTCAAGCCTCCTGACTCCTACCCTGCACTGCTAACCACAAAGCATCCTCCCCGCCTTTGTCAGGAAGGCTAATCCTGTAATGTCACTCTTGAGCAACACTGAGGAGCGGGTGCCTAAATAAAACTTCATTCCAAAATAGCACGTATGAAAATGAAGATAAGGCTCAACAAGTTGTAACAGATGCCTGCTAATTAGTCACTGTGAGGAGCTTTCAAATGCGAGCCGTGTTTCAGTGCACGAACCATCCGCAAAGGCTTCTGTCCCCTCTCTTCTCCGGGCATGACCGAGGAGACGAGGCAAGCCTGGACACCTTTATTGCGCTTAAACGCCAGGTCTAGCTGCAGCAAGTGAGCCCTGCTTGCTTTCTGACCCTGGAGTCAGCCCAATGGTAAAAGGGTGAGAATTTGGGTTGCACGCTTGCGCACAGACGCCAGCATTAGGCGGCTGAAAACTCAGCCAGGACTGATGCTCTCTTCTATGAGCACAGACAACTTATACTAGTATCATTTTATTACTTTCGTCTTGATACTTGCATTTTATCTTCATTTATATCACGTATTTCTGAACCCAGCAGTAAACAGTTTCTCCTTCCTTCCTTCATGTAATGATACATACAGGTTGGTTTTTCCCTAGCTCTTTAAGATTACCATTTAAATTAACTATATAAATCAGGCCCTGGCCTCTATTACATGGGAAAACAATTGGGTTCTGTTTAACTTAAGAATCTGCAGTGTTTATAGATAGACAACCCCGAAGGTAAGTTACTAAACTAGTTTCTAGTTGCATTGATCTGTTGCCAGAATACATAAATTATTAACTGAGAACTAACTTTGGAGAGTGTTGTGTATTTAAGTTCATATTTGGTAGGGCTGGGAATATGTGGCTTGGCCATAAGTAGACACTAGAAATATTAATCACTTGCAAGTAGAATTCTATATTTTAATTGCTGAGGAGACTTCTTTCTCTCAGCATCTAAGAAACCCTTCCCTTGCTTTATTTAAGCCACTGCAGCACAAGCCTACGGGAAAACTCCCACTGATTTCCATCAGGACAGCGGCGTTAAGTCCATGGGAGTTCGACTCCTTACTTTGGCTGATCAGAGTGTCCAGATCCCTCTGCCACATAAATCTATTGCCTTTGAACTTCAGCTAGTCAAAATTTAGTGTGCTGTCACCGGAGCACAACATGGAGGGTGAGATAATAGTGTTTTCCTCCCTAAACGACACGAGGCACTCAAAATACTTGACAGTGCCAAGGTCCAGGTGAAGAACACTTCTGCTCTTCTGTGTTAACCAGGAGGTCGACCTGAGGTTAGCTGCCCTTCGAAGTGCAGAGGGTCACAGAAAAACTTAAATTAGTTTCCTGGCTGCATTTTTGAGGACTGCAACAGTGCTTTCTTGAAAATTATGGGATGTCAACTTGGCATGGCATGTGCCGTTCAGGCAGTGCATGCTGAGAAAACACATCTGCTCTTTACCTTCAGATTGTCTTTAATTTCCTAGGTGGGGTGTCAGGGTAGCACTTTGATCCTCTGTCTTGAGGTTAAATAGGACAATATATGGCATCCTGGCTGCTCCGGTGGGTTAGCCCGACTGTAGAGGATGGGGTTGGGAGGAATGCAAGCTGTCTGCATGCCACTCAGTCCCTGGGTGGATTTAACACTAATTCTGCTTCGCCTTTCCCACCTTCTTGGAATAAATTTGTTCCCAGACAAACTGCACTGCAGCCAGCAGCTCAGAGGGAAGAGACAAGACAGCCTGAGCAGGCTGGGTCCCAGCCGGGCAGATATCACTCCATATTTCACCTCGTCCTGGAAGACCACAGCAATTTAACTTTGCCTCCACAGCATAAAATGTCAATCCACTCTTCACACAGCAGGGAGAAGTCCAAGTGTGTTGAGTGTTGCCAAAAGGAAATTGCCTTGCAGAATGGCCAGGAGCCTACGCTCCAAGAGTGAGCAAGCCAGCAGCGACGGAGGGAGCCATGAAGTGCCCTGTCCCCTTGCTTGCAGCAGGTCCATCCAGAGCAGCTCAAGGGAAGAGTGGGAGATCCATTTGCATGCAGAGCCAGTCGGATTTACATAGCTACACCCAGCCACGTCTTGTCCAGGCACCTAGATATGGCATGCCTGCCGTGTGAGAGGGCTGGTCACCTCTTGTGTAATCTTCACTCACACCAGATGAATACTACCTTCTGGGCTGTACAGGTGGCAGGGATACTTTCGCCAAACCCTGTGTTTCTTTTCAATTTGGTGCAAGCTTTAAACTCATTAGGAGTCATGGGTTCTTTCTACCTCAAGATAATGAAGGGCTAAAGGATGAAAACCATTACCCTTATTTGCACAGTACCTAATGCTCCACCATCCTTATGTGCAGGGATTGTCACCGCATCTGGAGGCTGGTGTTGTCATTTAGCAGCAACGTAGAGATGGGGTGTGGATTTCAAGTGGGTTTAAGCACTTAAATATGTTCAAGCAACAGGGATGTACAGATCTGTGGGCTATCACACAGGAAGTCCATGAAAATGTGAGCAAGGCAGCACAGCTATCTAAAGGTGAGTGACAACTACCAGGCAAGCTTTTTCTCACAAATGGCAAAATTGCCAAATTTTGTGGACCTGATTGCTTCAGGCATTGGTGTTGGATGTCCTGGCCATCCTATGTCCTCCTCTCCACGGAGGCCTAGTCTTTTGAGGAGTAGCATGGCATTGCTTTGAGAGTAGCAAAGGAAAGGTCTTTCTTGTATGAAGGAGCTGTGGCTGCTGCAAGAAATGGAAATAAAAATGGATCTGGACATTTCAGACATTCAAATGTTCTGCTTCATAACTCTTGAAGGCCCGCAAATTTAATTTGATCTCGACATTTTTATGCCACCCTCTAAACTGCAATGGTGCGGGTGACATCTGTACAGAGTATTATAACAGGTGTTTGTGTTTCAGTTCTGTTCCTCAGCAGCATTATCAGGGTAAAGTGGAAAGTTTTGTGGTTATGGTTTCAAGTGTGTTGATAATACCCACTTTGTGACTTTCTGCAAGTAACTTCATCCCTCTGCTGCAGTTCTTCCGCCTAAAATAAGGGCAAAACCCCCCTGCACTGCCCCAGGAATAGCTCCTGAGGACAAATGCTGTTGGTACCTGAGAGGTACAGATGCCACCAAGATGGAGAACCATCCAAGTGATAAGTTGCTGCGATCCCTTTGTTGCCCCAAGATGGAATGGCAGAGCTTGATGCAGCAGTGAAACTGCACCAGTCTTGGCTGGAGACAAAACTGAGTGCTGTGACAATTTTGATAGTAATCCTACTGTTTGTCTTCCTAAAGCACAACAGCAGAAATTCAGTTAAATGCCATATCCGGAGAGCTTTTACTGTAGTGAGAGAGCAGCGATCTTCAGAGATAAGGGGCAAAGCAAACACTGAACTCTTGTGAACTGCTTCTGTCGACAGCTATTCTTTGGCTCATAAACTATTAATTACCAGATGTTAGAATTTATTTATTTTATCTAAAAAGAACTCTGAGAGCATAGAGTATTTAAAAAGAGGAAAAAAAAAAAAAAAGATACTGCTTGTGTAAAAATTCCTCTTCTCCAGTTTTTTTATGCTGCTGGATTGCTGGGCTGTGAAATAAAATGTCTTTTTAAGAGTTCCAAGATTTTTGCCCGGAAGGAAGAGAACACTGTTCAGGTTTTTTTCTCGAGGATTTAATGATCACATCGTAAACTTCTCCCGAGAAATGAAAGAGCAGTCAGTGGGCGATACCCCATCTAATGCTAGTTTTCCCTCTCTTTTGTTTCTCAAAGGCCCAGCCACTCTCCTCCAACATCTGAGATTTTCTGTGTACCAGGAGGATGCAGAGAGGCGGGGTGATGTGCCCTTCACAAACCGATTCAATGCAATCAAATATTATTCCTTCTCCAGCTTGAATCTTTCTGCTTGATCTAAATCCCCATGTGCCCTAAAACCATCTGTGTGTGGTGTCTGCAAAAGCCAGAACAATTGAAATATGAAACATTCCTACGTAGCTGGTGTGTCCAAGCAGCTGTGCTCCTGCAACTCAGAGCATTTCAGAGACTCGGCTTCTTACCGGAGGACACAGATACCTGAGCACAAACGATTGCCATTTTCTCCTTCCTCTCTGCAAGGCGTGAGAAACCAGCCTGCCTCTTTGCTCAGAGAAGCCGATGTGGAAACCTGCAAAAGAAGGAGATGAAGGGGCAAAAGGTTGTTATTTTTCAAAGATCAGCCACCAGTTGAGCTGCTCAGGCTCATTCCTGGACCCAGACAGAGCAATAACAATCCTTTTTTTGATGCTGTGGGTTTTTTCCCAGTGGCATATGTGGAACAGAGGGAAAGCCCATCTGTGGGCTAGAAGTACTCATGGGGCTACGGCCAGAATCAGTGTATTGGTGGTGTCCTCCACAGTTTCTCCACCTAAACCCTTCTTTTAGAGAACACTCTTTGGGTTAAAGGTCCTACGAGCCATGTCTTTAACCACCCTGCACCCAATTTTTCCTCTTAAATACTGCAAAATAAGGAGGAAGCATTTGTTATTTGAAAAGCATCAACACCTTTGAACTGAGGTCTCTCCTGACCGGTAGGGATTTATGCATTTGACTTTTTTTCTAATCACCACTGGCATGTGACTCTCAGCCCTTTGATGTCCAGGCACCTAAACTGACAAAAAGCCCCACACCTCCCTTGTTATCTGGTTCCTGACTTACAGCCCCAATCAGATTCAGGGGGTGCCAAGCCAAGCCCTGCCTGACCTGACAGTGGTTTTAAGTTACACGATGCCCTGTTTGCTTCTCCTCCTGTTGGTCAGGGGTTATTTCCACATGCAAGCAGGCTGACCTGCCTACTCCCAGCAGCTGCATGGAAAACATCGAGGAAATAGTGGAAATGGCATGAGCACTGGATACCCTGAACTGAGATGGATGCAAGCCCCTCTATCCAGATCACCAGTGCTGGTGTGTATTTGGGGGGGCAGCAAAATGGCCACATCCTAACTAAGCGAGGGGAGCCATGCCCTCTCCTTACGCCCACAGGCCTGCTGGACTTCACTTTGCAAAGCAGCAGAGAGGAGCGGTTCGGGTATCTTTGGGGAGATCTCGTCTCTGCTCTCTGCTTTGTGCTGCCTTGCTGGTCTCGCATGCTGCGGGCTGTGGGCACAGACAGCAGCGGCAGTGGTTCCCCACTCCAGCCTTCCCACCGCTTCATGACGCTTAGGACAGATCTTTCCAGGGTCTCCTTCAGCCCTTGGGGATCTCGTTTCCTTCTCCTACCGTGTGAGCCAACATGCTCAATCACACAACTCATGTTGGACAATATTCTTTCAGAAAATAGAGGCCATCGGTGCTCTATCCCTCTCTGAGTCCTCTAAATAAGCCATTTCTCATACAGGTACATGGACCCCAAAGGACTTGTTGAATGTGAACACGACACACAATGCATTGAACATCATCTTCAGACTGCTGGCTCTGTCTACACCTTAACAGAGAAAAATAAAGGACACTTGACAATAGACTTGCAGATGGGTCCAAGTCACAAATTCAAATACAAATGAAGACAGAAGCAGGTGTTTGGCTCCAGGGTTTTGGTTCTAGTCCTTAAATAAAGCAACTTGATTTACAGTGTGCTTGTCCTAGAGGAGCTCATGTGAAGAAATGGAAATCCTCCACCAGAAGTTACAGGTTTCATATGGAAATCTGTGGATCAGAGTCCTACAGCCTCTGCTATGAAGGCATCAGGCCAAACCATCAGCACAGAGCCTTGTCATTTAAATCACTGCTGCAACATACTTTCACTTGACATTGGCACATGCTGTCTCTGCACACCTACATAACTGTTTTATAAATATACTTTGTCCTGACAGGATTCAATCCCAAAGGATAAAACTTCTTATTATAAGCCACATACACACAACATTCAGAATTTCGTAACAGTTCCAGAGATTAACAGTCCATGTAAAGGTAGGCAAAATTATTTTGGTTCAGGTCCTCTGCCAATGGGCACATTCCCATTTTGTGCTGCTGACGCTTGCTGGATTTAGTGTTGCATGGATAGGATGTGGCTTGTGGTAAAACAGGCAGATGCTGCTCAACCTACAAGCATCCCATTTCGTGCATTGAAAAGGCACTGAATTACCTATTTCCTCAAAGAGATTTGAACAGTCTTTTTGCATGAAACATGGTTCAGGGTGTATTCCCTGTCTCAGTCTTCTCATTTCTTCATGTTCATGGCATGGGCATAATTCTTTTCATGGTTCTGCCACGGTTTATCTAGGTGGTAATCATCATCACGTCTAAACAACAGCATTACCACCTTCTGTTTCCACTGCAGCCTACCAAAGCCAGGGGCTCTCCTTCTTTTGGCAAAGGCCATCTTCCTCCTTTTTGCTCCCAACCCACCTCTAGGGAAAGGAATTAAGATGGCAGCAGTTGCACTGGCTGCAAGCCTGGCTGTCTGGCGAGAAGAGATGGGATGGCTGCAATGTTCCCACCAAGTGGAGGTTCCCTCCAGCCAGGACTGATGACAACTTCTGCTTGGCTCCCCCACAGATGCAAGGCCCTGGGGGTGGAAAGGTAGCAATAGCCGAAAGCAGCTTCAGCCTTCTCTGTGAGGGCAAGAAAGGAGTTTGTAGAAGGCCTAGGGAGAGAGAGAAGGCTTTAGCCAAGGGCTTCAGAGTTGGTCAAGGTCTTTCTGCAAAGAGCTTTTTAGGTATTGCTGGTAGAAAACTCCCATGTTCCCATGGCCTCACGCTGTGCACATTCTCCTGAATGCATCTAGTAGCCTTGTAGGCTTTCTGCACCTCTTTCTGCAGGTGACCCCAATGGAGATGCTGGGAGCTGAAGTGACCTACTCAGGAAATACCTGAGGAGGTAGGACATGAGATGTGGTCCCTTCAGTCTTCACACTCAGCTGACTACCTGGACTGCTACTCCTGCTGGGCTAGACTTTCTGCCTCCACACTGTGCTGCTGGCAGCATCTCTAAATTGTTTCCATGGTCGCACCAATCAACTTCAGCCCTGGTCTTAATCAATTTTAGGACATTCTCTTTGCACATTGTCCTGGAGCAAAGCCATGATCTTGACTCAAGATGAGTGTCAGGTTCCCTGCGTCTCTCCGCCATTTGGGGATGAGTCTCCTTTGAACTTTCTGAACCTGCCCAATGCATGGTCGGAGAAGCCCAGCCCATGCTTGCTGCCACACAGTGTGTTTCAGAGCCCTGTTGCGTACGTGCCTCCTGCCTGGATCTTCTAGCCAAGGGAAAACGGGAGACCAAGCTCACTTGTGCTTCTTGCACTTGGTTCCACATAGAAATCAGACTAAGGAATAGATGCATAGTGAGGTCTGTGCCTGCAACTTCCCAAAATCACACACTCTGAATTATGAGAGCTCTCTTTACCACCGAGCAAAAAAAAATCACATATTGGCTAAAAGCCGAGTCACAGCATTAGCAGCCTGTTGCGGATGATGGCAAAGGAGCTGGTTTCCTGGCTGTCAGTAACTGGCTGCGTTCACATCCAGAAAGCCAAATCTGCCCCCAAGAACCAGAGCAAGGGTGCGGGCAGTGCCCGGTAGGCTGAGAGCAGCAAAGCAGGGGCCTGTGATCTCACTTGCACTACAGCAAACCCGAGTTATTTAAGTGAATTTCTTCCAAGTTTCTGCCAGTATAACTGAAATCATAATCTGGCCTCTAGTCGTTGCTTCGTTCCAGAGCCATGGGAATATTTTCTGCTTGGTGCCAGGTTGACAATCCTCACTGTGCTTCTAATTGGAAATTTTTTTTTTTCCCTCACAGCAGCACTCAGGAGAGGGTGGTAGGCATAAATGGAAAAAAAAATCACAGCCGTGACCAAAAAGCCAGGTCTTTTGTGTGATTTTTATCACAGGCAGACAGCTAACCCACACAGCCAGGTGCTGGTGTCTGCCCAGCCCGGGGAAGGGCTCATCTGGGTGAGGCGCCTACCTGTGCTAGCCATCAGGGCAGCATGGCAGCCAGGGCAAGATAGTGCGGGCTGCAGCAGGGCCTGGCAAGCAGCAGCCCCCGGAGAGCTCACACCGCGGTTGCTAGCATGTTTCTCAGCCAATTCTGTGGCTCCCTGTGCCAGATGGATAAAGCCAGCCTTGGTACCCAGGGGATGAAGCTGCAGCGTTGAGGATGCGCAGTGGGATGTGCTGCATGGTGTGGCAGGCAGCGTTAGTGGGAGGTGTGTGCTTCTTGCCCAGTGTGCAAAACTGTGCTAACCCTGTTGGCACTCCTCTTCTGCAGTGTTTGGATGCACAGAGTACCAGGTCCTAGCATCTCCACCCCTTGAGCTGTTGTTTGTCCTATCACCTGCTGCCCAGCACTGTGCCTTAACAGTGCAAAGGCTGGAGCTTTAGCAGAGGTAAAACCTTCCCTGGGGGTTTTCCATCAGCATTCAGCCCTGGACACACCCAAATCACAGCACAGCCGACTGTCACTGATGCTCAGGAGTCTTCCTGCTCTCTCTGAGCTGGAGGGGTGAGGCTCAGACCCACCTGCTGACTCCAGGAGTGCTGACCCCAAGAGTACTGACTCCAGGAGCTGATTGTGCTTCACTTTGCTGCAGGCTGTTCCCTCTCCTTCTGGGACTCAGCATCCCTACTAGTGGCAAAGCTCCTCTTGGCCTTTGATGCCAGGCAAATTTGCCCTTGGGTCCCGCTTTGGCAAGCTGCTCCAAAGTCACCTCCTTCAGAGGAGCTCATGTGTGCACTGGCCAGGTTGGGTAGCTGTAGGGCTGTCCTCAAAGCCTGTTGAAATGCCATAGCTTGCAATGGGATTGTGTTCCTTGACAGGGAAATGGTCTGACATGACATTGGCTAACAAACATAGAGCAAATGACATCCCTTTGCACTAGATATCTTCCACTTTGGGCTGAAAGAAACCTATGAGGATAAAACCAAAGGTAGACACAGTGTGGTAATCAGCTCTGCAACATACTGCTCTGGAGAGGGACGTGAAATAACCTAGGAACATCCCTGCGTAATTCATCCCCCCTCAATGCCCCCCACACTCACTGTCCCTGTGTGGCATCACCGGGATGGGAATCAAGGGTCTTTCTGCAGCAACAGCTCAACATAATTTACAGAGCAGGGAAGCTGTTGTGAAAGACAGTTTGGGAAGAATGAAAACCCCGTTGGAAATTTCACTACCAATATCTGTGACGCAGAGCTGAAGGCTCACGCCAGGCCGTTGGGATTTGGCAAGAAAAGGTCCTGCCTGCTCCCGCATGAGAGAGGTGGGGACCTCAGCTGGTTTTCTCGCAAGGCATGATGCCAGTTGTCTTGAACAATACCCAGTTTCCACATGTCTTTGCTCATGTTTGCAGACCTTTGAGAGTTGCATAATTTCCCCTTCCACCATTGTGCTGCAGAGGGTGGACACTAGAACTCTTCCCAGCCCCAGGGTCAGATTGCTCAGCCTTTGAAGATACTTCTTTGGAGTCCTCAATCCTGAATTTCTTGGCCTCTTTGAAGTTTCCCCTTGATGTTAGTGTGCATCTGGGTGACTCAGTTCCCTCCCTCTCCAAGTGAGATCAGATCTTGTTTGCCAACTTTGTCTTACATCCCCCTACTTAGATAACTGCCAGATATATGATCTCGGGCCATTGAGTCCAAGAGTTCTGAATTTCTGGGGGACGCTGCATATAGCAGCATAGTCTCAATCCTTCTTCTTGGTAGAACATTTTCCTGGCACGGCAGTCTTTGAGGCATCCCAGCTTTCTGGAGATAAAATCCTATAGCCCGGTTTCATAGGTCCCAGGATGTTCACCAGCCTTGAAAACGGGGAATTTTGCCCTCATTTTCTCCCAGTTATCCTGTGTGGGGCAGAAAAGAGGTTGAAAGAGCCAAAATACATCCCCCAGGTTCTTAAGAAATGTCCCTTTGACCTTTTTTTCCTCCTTCAAGAATTTGCTCACATCTTTTCTGGAGAACTTTTCCAGCTGCAGTTGTCTTCTGAGGGCTGGCATGATCATGATCAACAGTGGGAATCTGCTTTGAAAACTTCACACTGCTCATGGCTTGCACAAGCCAAGCATTGGGCTCCAATATCCAACCTGCAGCCACAGCGAGCGTGCAGCTTACAGCAGATCTCACTGCTACGCAGAGCCTGATTCAGACACAGCCATGGACGGGAGGTGCCCTTATCTGACGTTCATTGATTTAGGCCTTTAATTTACGAAGGAATTTGCTGCAGGTCACAGAAAGCCAGTGGATAAAACCAGGATCCTCCCTGTGTCCCAGCCCTGCAGCGCTGGCCTCTCAGGCATGCTTTTAACCAATGTAGATATTTATGGACTTCTGGCCAAGGCAACCGGTCCCTCATCTTCCTCTCCTTACACCCAGAGACCTCTGAAATCTGGAGCCCTTTGGAATGAGAGAGGGTTTAAATGCTAAAAGCCAGAGGGCAGGAACCAGCGCCTGTCCCCGCCTCCGTTGGCGCTGTGGTAATTAAGTGCCGTGGAGTGAGAAGGATGAGATGGGGAAACCCAAGGTACGCAGGCTCCTATTAGCCCTGGTATCCCGAGCCAGCAATGACTCTGCTTATCTGCAAGAATAAAGCCCCCGAGCCATCAAGCCGGACTGCTTGCGAAGCTACAAGAAAGGATTCAAACATGTTTCCTTTTGGAACAGGATGAAGCAAACCACCCACAACCTAATCCATCGAGCAGGTTTTCAGCCCCCCTCTCCCCGCCTCCATCCAGAGCAGCTCTGCTTCTCATCCACATGCACCATCCCTTCTGAAAGCAAAGCTTCCTGCCCCAGGCTATTTCTGACCCTCTAAGCCAGACTGCCAAGCTCCCAAGGACGAGCTGGCCAAGTCTGGCTGCTGGGGCAGGGCAGGGGGCTGCAGAGCCCAGGATGCCTGGAGCCATGCTCCAGAGGCTGCATCTCATCTCTCCTTGAAATGAGGCAAGATGCTTCTCTGGTCAGGCAGGTCCAAGTGGATGATGCTTCACCCACCCCTCCAAGAGTCAAACAAGAAAATCTCGCTCTTGGGCCCCTGTTTTCAGACATTCTGGTATTTCTGCATGTGCTTTTATCCCCTCCTATTCACACGGATATGTAACTAGGCAGCAGCTGAAATGTAATACCAGTGTCCTGTACATAACTCTGAAAACACCACTGGAGCAGGTCTATTATCGTGAGACCAATCTGAGCAGGAAATATTATCATTACCAGGGGGCATTATTTTTTCCAATCACACTTCATATCAGTTGTCATCAAACCCTGTGTTTTATATAGTGTTACAATAGCCACAGTTGCCATGAATTGTCTCTGGATGGACTGTAAGTATTAAAAACAAAATAAGAAGCATATGTTGGAATGTCTGAAACTAGCAGACGAAACTCGAGGCTTTGTCAACGTTACGGGTTTTTTGGAAGGAGCCAGATTTTAGCAATAACATTCCATTTTTGTTAGTCTACCCACCAGCATCTAACCTGCCCTATAACATCTCACTTGAGTTTACAATTTCCTTCACCTCCTGTTCCTCTCTAAAGTAAACTCTCTGGCTTTTCTCGAACGTGTGGCTTGGAAGAGGAATAACGGAGGCTCCAGCCTCTCAGGTGCCCAGTGGAAAACTTCCTTCGCAGTGGATGGCAAGAACAAATGCACAACTTAAGGGAAGTGCTTATCCCTAACTCTTTTTTTTTCTCCTCCTGCTCGAGCTGTAGCAAAATGTCAAAGGCATGATGCACACATTCCTTTGAAGCCATTTCATCGCCTGATGATCCGTTTTGCTTACGAAAGGAATGTACGCTCAGTGTTGTGATTTTCGTTGGAGGCCTCGGCAGTAATGCAATAACCGTGAGGAACACTGCCAGGTTTCCCCCCTTCCTTACGCATTCCAAAACTTCCATCCAGTGAGCAGTAAATAGCAAAAAAATATTAATTACCCAAAGGAAGAATTCTTTCCTGAACAAACACTGGCTTTGTGACGAGAAGGAGCTTGTGAAATGTGTTTGCCTACCAAGCCCACTCAGTCTATTTCTGATTCCCAAAGAACATAATGACCTGTGTGCCAGATTTTATTTTGGCCTTTTTTTGCATGGCCAGCAAGAACTGTAACAAACACACAGGAAGGAAAACACTCTATTGTTGCTCTTGGTCTTTTGGTGGGTTTTGTTCTACACTTTTAACTGTGCTTCACTTCTGGAGCTGCACACACACACACACACACACACAAAAAAAAAAGAGTTCTTTTTTAACCTATTCACCAATTGTTCCAGCTTTTCCCTAGCTCATTTACTGCTTAAAAATGTTCAGTAAATGAGCATGGGAGAAATCACTTTTGAGCTATTTTATGTGATACACACAAGCACACAAGCACGTGCGTGCTTACATGTGTTCACAGCTACAAAAGCAGGGGCTTGACCTCGGAGCCCGGTGGGTTAATTTATAAAAGCCTCCTGCTCCAAAAGCAAAAATGACGGTCTCCATCCTGTGCAGTGCTGTGCGCAAGAGTCAGTCTCTGTCTGGAGAACTTGGTGTAAACGAAAGTGAGTAACGGACATTTCGGGTCCAGTAGCGAACACCACCAACCCTCACCTCCGCCACCCACACTGCAGGAGCTCGGCTCCGAGCTCTGCTGCTGAAGATGCCACAAGCAGCAGCCCTGGTGAGCATGAGAGGGGCTGAACCGGGCCAGAAAGAAGGGCCAGGTAGCCTGGTCCCCAGCAGCAACCAAGCGAGATGCCACAGGCGGGTTATAAGCGTTACGACAGGAGGTGATACTTCCCAGGATCTCCTCCAGCCTCAGCTTTTTGCAGCTCAGGGACTTCCTGAGCTGGTTGTGGGTTTTCTCTGTTTAGTAATCCTTTTCCATCAACTTTTCCAATGGAGAAATTTCCTGTGGACCAGGAGGGGAAAGAGAAGAACGGGGAAAAGGGGATGTTTCTGCTCCCACCATGGACTGCTGGATGCAACCCCCATCCTCCAAATGAGGGGGCTCTCGGTGTCCCGAGGGAAGGAGAGCAGGGCACAAGCCATCAGAACAACCAGCATGCAGCCCATGTCCCCTGCGAGAGTTACAGCAGCCTTTCAGTACTTAAAGGGGGCCTGTAAGAAAGATGGGGACACACTTCTCAGCAGGGCCTGTGGCAACAGGACAAGGGGTGACAGTTTTAAACTGAAAGAGGAAGATTCAGACTAGAGAGAAGGAAGAAATTGTTTACAAGGAGGGTGGTGAGAACCTGGTCCAGGTTACCCAGAGGTGGGAGAAGCCCCATCCCTGGAACCATCCCAGGTCAGGTTGGATGGAGCTCTGGGCACCCTGCTCTAGTTGCAGATGTCCCTGCTCACTGCAGGGGGATTGGACTGGATGGTCTTTAAAGGTCCTTCCAACTCAAACCATTCTATGATTCTAAACAGGGGGTGGGCGGCTCCAGCCCCCTGCTCAGGACTGGGTGAAGTGCGCTGCAGGAGGTGATCCCAGAGCCTCTGCTGCTTGGGGAAGCAAGACTGTATGTCCAATCACCACAGCTGGCCCCTGTTCAGACACAGGCCTCAGTTCCAAATGCTGGAGGAGTTGGGGTTGATGGCCAGAGCTGCGGACACTGCTGACATTTGGGAAAGATCCACCTATGCTCTCGGTCAGGGGCAGCTCCAGACCCCAAGGTGCTCACCCCACATGCATGCAAGCTAGCAGCGAACCAGTGGAGCCCAGTTGTGGCAGAGGGGACATTTGCCTTTGTGGTGCATAGCCTACACTTAGGGATGCACACAGGCCAAGTGTAGGTCACCCCAAAACTCCCATGGCATTTCCCCAGCAGGTCCCAAAACTGCCACAGATGCTCTCAAGCTTTCCTTTGTGCTCAAATCATTCGATCTTACCGGAGCTGAAAAAACAACTTGGTATTTGCTCATTCCCTGGTTTATTTTGGGGCTGTTCTTTGGGGAAAAGAAACAGAAAAACCCGCCACTAAACGCAATGGGTGCAGAGAGAGGCACTTGGAGGAGACCAGAAGGGAGTCCGGCTCTGTGCAGCACCAGGGTATGGTAACCACAGTCCCAGGACACACTCCCTGCAGAAGAGTGTGCGGTGACGTTTTGAGTCCAAGAAAATGATGGCAGCCTTCCTGAAAACAAAGCCTGGTTCAAAGCACTCAGAGGAGACCACCCAGAAAAGACATGCCTGGAGATCCCCATGAACAAAACTCTTACATCCGAAGCTACCCCTCATCTCAGTTGCCCATGGCAGGACAAGATCCATTCATAGGTTGTGCCCTTGCCTGCTGCTGGGAGACAGTTATATATATGTAAGAGCAGTCAGCAGTTAGGAGCAGTTACATAGAATTATTTATTCACATAGAGATCTTTTCATGAACAGCATAGTAAATCTTTTCATTCAACAGTTTTTAGACAAGAGCTATTTGTTAATATGACATTTTTCAGCTGCATCAGTGCAAACATCCATCCATTTAGTTTTTCACACACAGAAAACTTCTTTCTTGATGTTTCCAAAAAAGAGGGGGAGGATGAATGAAAACTGGATGAATTGTTGTTGTTGTTGTTGTTGTTGTTGTTGTTGTTGTTGTTGTTGTTTGGGGGGTGTTCTGCTGAAAAAGAAAAGAAGGTCAAAATAAGATACTGCTGTGAATCTTTAATTTAGGGGAAAGGCCATTTTTAACCATCCAAAATTGCTTGGCAATAAACATTGCCCGGCTCTACTGTCATGCTTTGCTAATCAGATTTCAGGAGATGTTCAGCGCAGTAGATCACACTGCCACGTCTTACCAGCGAAACTACATGTGGCGGTTACACCATGCAGCAACATCACAACGGGAATACTTGGTCTTCACAGCCAGCTCTTGTAGGACCCTGAACAGTGCTGCTGGTTCTCTGCACATCATTGAAACCAGTTCAGCCCCTATTAGGAGCAAAAAGACAGGGAGACCGGGAAGGGGATCACAGCGGTCAGCAGCATCCCCTGGCATGCTGCGGGGCAGAGACCCACCTGGCTTTACCTCCCTGACCTCACCATTCCCACAGCAGTGACTATCTAACGGGGGGAGGATGCAGCCCGCTCCGCTTGTCATGGTCATTCTGCCCTTGTGCTGTGAAGTTACAGTTTCTGATCATTGCCTTTTTTTTTCCTTCTGTGCTTGTCTACACTTTCAGCAGGACTCCTTTCCCCTTCACCAGCGGATGTGAGAGTGGATCAGAAAGCAATTCATCTGGAAGAACAGCCAAGAAATGAAACAAGCAATCTAGTAAATTGTTTTCTGCACAAAAATCCGAATTCTGGCTTAAATTTCTAGAGCTGGAATTCCACCCGGGGGATTATGTGCAGTTTTCTCCAACAGCTGGCTATTCATATTTTCTCCTGGTGTGTTTCCTTGACCATCGTTTGTGTCTTAGTAGAGGATAAATTTCTTTTAGTTTGGTGTTCCCATGTAAAATTTTAGTTGCGATAAACCCACTGAAATTTATTCCATGTAATGAAACAAACTGATTTGATGAAGAGCATTCATTACACCAAAGTAAGAATATCATGCAAAATCAGAGGTGGTGTCAGTATTCGAATAGTAAACAGGAGGTTTCATGGGAAAGCCCGCTTGTTTGCAGCAGGTAGGATGTCTTAGAATATTTTGGGTGTGACTCATTTCACAAGAGCAGACAACTAAACTGCCCATCTAAGCAAGTCTCCCCAGTCTCCCTTTGCTGTTGATGGAGACCTCATCAAGGGAGACCAGGACTCTTCTCCTCAAGCAGGCAGCTAAACCTGGCCTGATGCCCCCTGCTCCCAAATCCTGACTGCGGCAGGGTCCCAGCTGGTTAGCAGAGGTGCTGAGTTTAAAGCACGATGAGGTGAACAGGGCGTTTTTTGTGTTGCAGCAAATTTTGTTGTTATGGTATGCTGGAGAACATGTCATCAGCAGAAATGATAAACCCAGACCTCATGTCTCTGCAAGAACAAACCTCTTGGTTCTGTGTCAAGTTTAACCTCAGCACAGATCTGTGTTCAACATGAACTCTCTAATTTGGTGTAAAGTATTCATGAAGACAAAGTTGGTTGTTACGTTCCCATCACTCAAAAGGTCACACCCTTAGTTAGCTGGGGCTGTGTGCAAGTCCTTGGCTCTGCAAGGAAGACTTGGACAGAATCTCATTACTCTCAGTCAAACCTTGAGTTGGCAGCTGGGTGCCTTCAGGGTAAGGTATCCCCATAACTGGTCCTGGTGGCCAGAGGGGTGGGAGAACAGAGGTGGTCTGGGAGTGATGCCATGCAAACTCCCTGCCTGCCCGTCTTCTTGCTCAGCACACCTTGGGCATTGGTAGAAGGACAGACCTCCCAAAATATCCACCAAAGGATTAATTCCTCTGCTCCCCAAGCTGCAAAGGGAGTAACCTCCTCTCTTCCCAGTGGGAAGACACCTCTTCTGGGCCAAGGGATTCCCGTGAACATCTTGGGGCAGGCAGGAATTGCAAGGAGGAATAGGTCTGGTTTGGCTGAAAGTTAAATCCCCATTTCCAGCCGGCACCCAGAGCTGTCAATACCCTGACCACACCTGGGCATTTCCAAAAAAAGGTCCAGTTTGCACACATGTACTGCTCTGAAATCCACCAAAATACGTACTCCATCTCCTGCTGCTCTTCTCACGTGGTGATGATCTGTGTTTGAGCTACACACACGCTTAAGACACAGCACATGATTTTTTCTGGTAAGGCAGGGAGAGTCTGTCTTATCCCTGTGCCTTGTGTCCTCTAACACAATGTGGTGTCAGTTATAAACGAACCTGAAATTCTTGCAGCATCAGACCTTCCAAAATCCAGTCTTGACCCAGCCTCTCATTCTGAATAGATTAGTGGTTATTTCTGTTTGGGGTTTTTTGGGGTTTGTTTTTTGTTTTTTTTAAATAGCCTAACCCATTGAAAAATGTTAAAGGGAAATTGCAAACGTTATGCTTGTCTGAACAGGAGTCACTCTGGGAAACACACTACAGACATATCAATTTCTGAGGGTTTTTTTTTCTCCCCCTCATCCTGTGTGTACTCAGATGAGGAATGCTCTGTTTTGGCTAATTCCCATCTCCGAATACACCCACTGCTTATCAGAGATGCACTAGTTAAGGTGGAGGAAATTAAGGTGACCTCTACTAGTTCAGGTCTTTATGCAATTCGAGATGGTCATTAGTCACATGGTTTGGCATGCTGCGTATTAGAGAGACTCAGACTGCCTGAGGACCTGAGACCTTTGATTTTTATATTTTGTTCTCCTTTGCACAACTGAACACCCAGGAAGGTTGTTTTACTCATCTGACTCTTAAAACTGATTACTTTATACAATTTAAAACAGATCTGTGTGTGTTCTCTGGCTCTTTTGGATAATAACGTGTGAAAAGTCCTTTCAGACTCAAAGGCAAAATGCTTCTCAGCTATTAATCAAGCTATTGATTTAGGAATTTTGCTCAGGGGAAGAACTTCGCCCTCCCGCCGGGAAAGGACCATAAATCTGCAAGAGGAAGAACTTCTGGGGCTCTGTTACTCATCCTCTTCCTGCCCTGCATGAAGAGAGTGGCTTTTGCAGACCAGATGCAGGAGTCAGCAGCATGGGCAGGGAAATCCCCTCTTCACACTTGGCCGAAGGATTCATGACTTGAACATGTTTGCTGGAGCCACAGAAGAAAAGGCAGCAAACAAGGTGAAAATCACCCCTGCGCTCTGCACTTTGTGCTGACACACGCTCACCGACGGACAACATAACATCTGCTGTCGGGACACCCACACTTTTTTCCCTGTATGGGTCTAAATGTTGCACAATGAGATGTCACCAAACTTCTCTCTGCAATACGCCTGGACTCACACCACATCCCTAACCCCAATGGCAAGGCTTCACAGACCACCTCCTCCTCCACCACCACCTCATCCCACCCTGGCCAGGACTTTCACCAAGGCTGAGCTGACCCTGGGGACAGAAACCCCAACAGAAAAAAAACTTGGTATCTGCAAAGGGGAGCAGCCAGGGGCTGGGGGAGACACTGGTTTTGTGTCTTTCTAGTGAAAAAGGGCTGTGCACAGTTGATTTGAATAAGTTATCTTACTGTTAAACACATCTTCCTGTTAGGGAACACATTGCTCATGACTGAAAGGGCTAGTAATTGCCTTTTGAAGCTGACTTGTTGTGTGGGCATACCCACTTTTTGCCTGTGTCCTAAATAGCACAACTCCCACTGACTTACTAGAAATATTAAGAACTAATGACTCAATTCCTAAGATTAATTTCGGGTATCTCTATTTATAGGTGTCAGCTCTAAGCTCAAAAGCCTTGGCAACACCCAACCCTCTATTTTTCCATCATGCTTTGATATCACACTGGAATAGCCTGGAAATCAACACTTTCCACTGTTCCTTGTTTCTGGATATCTGCCCTTTCCAATCCAGATAGCTCAAAGGTCTTGATTTCTCAGGAAGGGACATAAGCCATCAACTATTTTCAGGAAGTGTCTGGAAGCTTAGTTTAAAATAGAAGTGGAGGAGATGCTGGTGGACAGATGCAAATTTGTCTGTCAGTGGATTGGAGAGCACTTCTGAAGGGCAGCTGGTGGGCTGCATGTGTTGCTATTGGCAATGATACGGGTAAAGGCTGTTATGGGGCTGAGGATGGGAAGGCAGGGGATGGAGAGGTAGAGGATGGAGAGGCAAGGGATGGATAAGCAGAGGATGGAGAAAGAGAGGGTGGAGACACAAGGGATGGAGAGGTAGAGGTGGGAAAGGCAGGTCATGGAGAGGCAGCCTTGAAGCTATTTCAACTTACGGCAACCAAAGGACCTTCAAAATTCTGCAAACCTGAATAATCAGACCCACCTTGATCACTTTTGACAGTGCTTTTCAAAGGTAACCCATGATCTTTAGAGGACAGATACTTGCCGGGCATCGAAAAATTGAGGCTAAAAAGTCAGTCTTGGGCATTTAAGGCAAAGAAAACAGTAGTGTTTATCTTTAACCAAATCATGAAAATAAATAGTTACATAATTTTAAAACTCTGCAGAAAGTAGAGGTACCTATTTGTTGCAGGAATCTCCCATGACAGTGGGTGACCCCTTTTAGGACTACAGCATATCCGTTGCCTTAGGGCAAAAAACCTGCTTGCTTATGTTTATTTTTTAGAGGGACAAGCCCATCACGAAGGTGTTAGTGGAAAGATGGACTGCATTTTCTCCTCCACGGTGCTCAGCACAGCATCTCCACACCCACAGCCATCTCCAGCACACCAACGTAAGTTTACAAAGCATGTCGATGCAGTGGTGGCATTGATGACTGCAATGCCAAGACACAGTCACCTTTTCTTTGGAAATTCTCTGCTGAACACCCTCCTGCCCTTCCTCCGTCCTGCCATGGGCTTGGCAGCAAGAGGCAGGATGCTGGCGAGGCCAGCACCTGACTCATCCTGTGGGAAACAGCATGGGGAGGCTTCTGAGGAAAGAACGCGTGAGTAAGGGCTTTTCACTCTTTTTTTTCTCCCCAAGGTCAATCGGGCCATGCAGGATGGTGGCACATAAATGAAGGTCACATCAGGTTGTCAGGGAAGAGGGGCACTGCAGGAGTAGCAGCGCTTCCCCCAGCTCAGAAGCCAGAGAGCCTAACGATGTGCTCAGGAATATTGCTTTCACAGGTTACAAAAGCCCAATTTGGGCAAAGAGGAATAATATCAGATAAAAAGCCTCTCTTGACAGCTTACTGACAGCAATTGTTTCTCAGAAGTTGTCGCCTCTCCTGACATGGTGGTTTTGGACAATGGTGGTTTTGAAAAATTTGAACAATTTTAAACGAATATTCAACTGTTGCAGGATATCGTAAGGCAGCTGGGATCTGCATGGATTGAAAGAAGTATGAGACAGCAGCACTTGCCTTTGCAAAACCAATTGTGTGTCTTTTCCCATAGGGTTTTCTTTTTTTTTTTATCCCCACCAGTTATGCTTAATTCCTGGTTCAAACAGCAAAACCAGCCCACCTCTGAATTTTAGAAGAGGTGAAATAAGCCTTTCAGTCACAGCACCTCCCTGCCACATCAGGTGCTTAGAATCTGCTGTAATTAGGAATTATTAGTCACACACATGCTTTGCCAACATACTGACACATGTGCCTGGACGGGTTACTCTTTTCCTTGAAAAACCTCTGCTCGACACCCTTCTGCCATCAAGCAGCCAACACACACCAGAGGCTGGTTGCCAACCTCTCCTGGTGAAGGCGACATGAGTTAACACTGACCTAATACTTACAGAAGCTTATTTTGGCTATCACTGGTCCAAGGAGGTGAGCCACCAGCCCCAAAATGGGGACGAAAGTGGCTTCCAAGAGGGGTTACACTGGGTGTCTATGGGGAAGGCTGGTGGGACCTGGCACCTCATAGAATCATAGACTACCAGGTTGGAAGGGACCTCAAGGATCATCTGGTCCAACCTTTCTTGCAAAAGCCCAGTCTAGACAAGATGGCCCAGCACCCTGTCCAGCTGAATCTTGAAAGTATCTAATGTTGGGGACTACACGACTTTCCTGGGGAGATTATTCCAATGTTTGATTGTTTTCATTGTGAAAAATTTTCTTGTGTCCAGTTGGAATCTCTCTACTTTTCCATGTGACTCCTTGTAAAAGGGGAGTCTCTATCTTCTTGGCAGCCACCCTTTAAACACTGTATCCCCTTTAAATCTTCTCCAGAATAGAGGGTCTCAGAGCGGATGTGAGCCCACAGCCCTGTCCACAGTGAACTGGGGACTTGCCAAAGAGCCTTCCCAATGGCATCTTCCAAGGGAAGGCAGAAATAAAGCAGGAAGCCAAGAAAAAGTCAACAGTTTTCCAACGGGTGGAGACAGACTGGAGTAAATATTTTGGCTCCCCACATTACATACAATGAAGGGGTTAAAAATAAAAGGGAAAGAGTCAGGGCTGGTAACACATCCCTGCAACAGGGCAGCAGCAGTTAAGGGGTCTGGGGAGGGGGAGCATGCCAGTGTCCCCCAAATAACCACCCAGCTGTTGCAGGATGGATCGCCCCGCTGGCAGCGCTGGCACAGAGACGGTGAAGGTTCATGCAGGTGTTTCTCTGTAACAGGCACTGTCAGGTACCTTTGCAGCCTTGATGACCATCTGGTTACTATAAAGAATGGTTTATGGGACCTCATCCTGCTTTTTGACTACCATAACGTAAGTACTGAGAGCCTGTAAGTTATGGCTTCATAAAAATAACAGCTTAATAATGAGGACAACTCTCTCCTCCCAGACCATGGCAAATTCAGGTGTATCTTCGCCCTCCATTAGGATTGTAAAATGAAACAAAAGAGACCCAAACCCCTCAGGCCTCTCTTTTACAGCAGTCCATAAGCACAGCTCAAAACTGTTCACAGGGCAGGACTGAATCCCAGCCTTCATGTTGAAGAAGGGGAAACTGAGGCACTGAGCTGCGAAAGAGCTGGAACAGCATTGTCCATCCAGTCAGTGGTCAGAGCAGGATCCACACTGGCAGCTACACCTCTTGCTCCAGTCCACGCTGCTATGATTAAAGACACCGGCACAAGAGCTGTCCCCATTTGTCACAGCTCTATTCGGGCTATGACTTGGTCTTTCAAACTCCTTTTGTATTTCCAGAAACTAATAGCCCTCTTCAGACCCAATTTCTCAGCGTTTTACGGGGTAGCAGGGCAGAGTGTAAGGACACGACTTTCTCCTTTCAAGAAGTGACTGCTAGGTCTGGCCCAAAAATGTTTGTTTTCCTCTTCACAAAGGTACGGATGGGGGAGGGCCTTCTGCTTTAGGACACATCTTGGCTATGTAAAATCAGTGGGTTAGAGCTTTTTCTTGGGCATTCCTCTCCAAAATATTCTCTGAATTTGTTCTTGAAAAGAAAAAACCCACATATTTTCCTGCAAGTGTTGGGATGAAACACTGCCATTCAGGTAGCTGAATTTTTGTGGGGAATCAGAGAAGCACGCAGAACTTCCCAGCTAAAACTAAGCCCCATACCCCTCCCTTGTTTGGACCTACACCACCATCACCTCAGGACACCTGCACACAGCCTGTAAGCTTTTTAAAGGAAGTTTTTAAAGACCGTGACATTACTAGGGGCAGGAATCAGTAGATACTGGCTTTCTTAAGGATCAGAAAGGAGCTGACAGGATTATGGTCATCAGCATTGTGCACGAAATGCTCTAGAACTCTGCAGGGGAAGGCCACAGACAAGCACAGGACAGAGCACACACACTGGGCAGGAGGAAAGATGAACATGTCCAATACTTCGGCCCCGTCTTGGAAAACCCAGTTTCGGTTTCGGCTGTTACAGACAACCTGTGTGACCTGCAGAGAGTCAAACAGTCCCTCAGTTCCTGTGAAATGGAGCTGCTAAGAGGGTAACTATGAGACAGTGGGTTTGTGCGGTACACTGGGAAGAGTCGGTAGGTTGGGAGGGAAGCATCTGCCCTGATTTTAGGTTTCTGTAACACCAATGTCTCCATCTGAGTCAGCCAGCCTTTACAGGCAAAGGAGACGTTAATCTCATCTGAGGACAGGTGTCTGGGTCAGGTGAACCGTCCCTTGAAGGTAAATGTTTCTACAAAGTGATGGGCCAGAAACACAAGTCCAAGACTGACCCTTGGAGAAGGGGGACCAGCAAACCTACACGTCCACAAGGATGGCTGGGACTGCAGCCTTCCTTGGAGAGGGGACACCCAAGCACCTGGTCCTCTCCCGACACTTCCTTTGCAAAGTAATTAGCAAAGAGCGGAACCATCATGAAGAGACACCCAACCAAGACCCGGGGCAGGCTGGTGACCCAAGCCTGGCTGTAGGACCTTCATAGCACTTAATAGCTTGCTTAGATGGCACAGAGATTAGCCCCCTGTTTGGGGGCTCGGTGGTGCCAGAGACAGGAGGGGCATCGCTGCTCCCAGGGAAACTCCCTCCCTGTTTTCTTTCTAGAGACAAGCCAGCTCATGATGTACAGAGATAGGCTGGGGCAGCTCAGAGCAGGCCAGAGCACTGGAGACCGTTGGCTGCATGTCTGGGAGGAGGGAGGGGTGGGATTATCTTTCTTATGCCTCCAGTTTGACCTCTTTGCCAGCAGATTGTTCTGATTTTCCACATGGAGGAATCTAGGGACCCTCTCGAAAGTTCAAACTCCTGTAATCTTCTCCACCAGTTGCAGCAGAGCTCTGGGCTCCTGCAAAGCCCTGCGTCTCAGGGAGCCGGACTGTGGAGCAGCCGTCACAAACCCAGCTTGCTTCTTGCACAAATTTGGGCATTTCATGTTGCTCTTATATTGGATTATGCAGGGTTTTTCTAGTCAAAAATTTACATGGAAAACTAGGAATTTGGGGTTGCATTTTCTGCTGGTTTCACCACCTTGGCAAAAGACCTGGGGGAAATTGCTGAGCTGATTTCAAGTCAAAGCATTTCCATTTTCCTTATTGCAACAGAATTTTATTTCAAAATTTGCGTGCCGTTAACAACGAAAAGGCTTACAAGTATAAAAACAAGCAACAGGGGGTTTTCTTTCAGATGTTTTACTTAGCTCAGAAAAACAAACTTTTCTATCTTCAGTCAACCCGAATGCTTATGATTTTTTTAACTTCCTTGGTTCAGCAAACCTGAAAGATCAGCTCTTTGCACAGCTTCATCTGGCAACCTCGTTGACTTCCTATGTGCTGGCGCAAGAATCTGCTCTTGGGTTAACCAGGCATTGTCCACCAATGCACCACAAGATAATACAATGCAGTAGAACACATGGGAGTATCAAGTGCTGTCCTTCTGCCCTTCCCAGCTCAAGGAACCATCAGAGCGCCTATAACCAGAATTTCCCAGTCCATGGCTGAAGCACAGAGGCTCCACAATCACACAGCATAATAACAGGTCTTACCCAGCTCAGAAGTGCTCGGTGGCACGCACCGTATTGCTCCATCTGCCCTGGCTGCAAACATTTATTATTCTCTGTGACACATGCTGTAAAATCGCACCGAGGTAACTACGTCTAGTTAGCAACTTCATCCAGGTGAGCTGAAGGAATTAATGAATTTGGAAGGTCTCAGATCTGTGGAGATAGGGACAGGCGATGGCATGCTTTACAATAATCGCTCTCAACTGTGCACAAGTTTGAAACCACCCTACTAATCACAGGCAATCTAAGTGCTTATCGGGGCAGAGGGAGAGCTCAAGCACCGTTCAAACTCTCTAATAATGGTAAATGATTCCACAAACGCACGTGTTCAGGGCTCGGACTGCTTCCAGAGCTAAGTGCTTATGAAATCTTGAAGTGCTCCATGGGTTTTAAATCACTGTGCAGGGCTGACTGATTTAAACTACCAGAGCATTTCGCTTTTTCTTGCATTTTCTTCTCCCCCCTCCTTTCCTTTTTTATTTTTTTATGAACACTTCGATTTGGAAGCAAGTCAAACACTTTAGTTTGGTGGTTTGAGACCATATTGAACCGATTTAGAAATATGTCCAAAAGAGAAACAGTAAATTATGGTTTAAAACCCTTTTGTTTCAGAGCATTTAAGAAGTGAAGATTGCTGCCAGAGCTGGGCTGTATTAGCGAGGGCTGGGAGACAGCGCTTGGGTGCGGGCATGGGCACTCCTCTGGTCACACAGCCACTGCAGGACAGATCTGCCCTGTGCTCCCTACCCGCTAATTCTGAGGTGCAACTCTGGGCTTTAGGGGCCTTTTGCTGCCACTGGAAAAAACCCTTGGCTTGTAGGTGCAGTGCTAAAAGTGACCCGAAATTTAAATGCTGCGCATGGAAAGGGGAAAAGATGCAGCCCCCACCCGGGCTTTTTAAATCTGCAGTACTGCAGTCTTGGCAGTCTCCAACACTGACAGCATCAAAACCTGAAAATGAAACTTTCTGGCAAATTCAAACCTCTCAAAAGATGGGATAAAACCAAAGCAGACAGCATAAATAATGGAAAAGTGAATTAGACTTTAAAAATTCTGTTCTGTTTAATAATTCAGAATGATTATAACATGCTGAAAAGGACTTTTTTTAATTACTTCTGGCCTGGCAATCTCCCATTAGGGCACACACGTCTTCATCAAAAATCTCCAGCTAACAAGAGCTGCATTAGTGTGAGACAAGTGGCAAAGTACATCCCTTTGGACGTTTCTTCACACCAACGACCTGCACAGCCTTTCCACACCTACGGCCATGCTGGGGAGCTGCGAGATGCCACAGCTCCTGGGACCAGAGCCCTACCCCTGGATGCAGCCACATTCTGGCCTGCATGAAACATTCAAAATAAAACTCCCTCGGAGCCAGTAACTCGAAGCTGCTTGTCACCATTGCTGGGAAACGAGTGCAGCAGGAAGAAAACCGAGGCTACGGTCGCAGACATGAGCTGAGGTTTCCCTCTCATGTAATGTGGCAAGGTTGAGGGACTGATACAGCCACAGCGAGTGGGGGAAACGAGGACATGGGAGCATGCCAGGCTGAGTGCTGAAAACAAGAGCAGCAGAGCCTGAGCGATGAGTCCTGCCTTCCTAAAATGATGGCAACCCTTGCTTAGTGACTCAGACTGTGTGCACCACACGTACCCTACCTTAGGATGTGGCAGGTGGAGAGAGGTGTTGGCTGCTGCTGGCATTGACTTACAGATGCTGAAACATGGGCAGACCATCAGCGTTCCCACCACCAAGAGCCACGTCTTCCTTCTACCAGAGCACAGAGCTTCGGTTGTGACACTGAGGAAGAATTGCCCGGGTGATGCTTTCCATGAGACATGCAACCAAATGGCAGGTGGGTGAGGAGCTAAGCTCTGGAGATGTCAGGAAAAGAGGAGAGCAGATGGCAAAAGAGTGGTAGGTGTCTTGACTGACAGCTAAGAGCTCTAGGTAGTTGAAAGAGAGTCCAGCTGAGTCACAAGCACCGGCAGGGCTAGAAGCAACGAGGCTGAGGCATGGACTGGGGCAGTGGAGTAGCTGAGAAGTGCACAGCTTGAGAGTAGCAGGAGAAAATGAACAAAGAGCTCTTTTGTAGCTGGGAGGTGATCATGCCTCCACTTGCAAGGCTCAAACCTGTGGTCACAGGAGCCAGGCTGCACTCTGAGGTTGCAGCCAGACTCATTTAGCATTTTGTGGGCCATAATTTACGAGCAAATATAAATATTGGCCACCCACAGAATATACCCAACTCCTGTAGCAAAGCTGGTAGGTTGTGGAACACACAACCACCCTTCAGCCACTACCTCACCGTGCCGTCTTGTCATTGCCAAGCCCATGATGGCCATCTGCCTCGTGGCTGCCTAGGAGAAAGGTAATTACCTTTTTTCGGAGAGGCACAATGGCAGCTGGAGATGCCAGGCAAGGATACACAAACAAATCAGGCCCAAATTCCACTGCCAGAACTCAAAGAGAAGTTGTTTCTTGGTTAGCCATGCTTCATCCCCACCACACCAAGGACAGGGTTTTCCAAGTGTTTAGGAGCTGCTGCTAACTCATGCTTTTGTTTTGCCATGTTGGAGGATGCTTCAAACCCTACCTGGACTTGCTGGGGGACAGGAGGAAACGTCCTTTCACCTGATCTCCCAGTTCCTACAACCATCAAGTGAGTGCAGCCATTTCCTTTGTAAAATGCCTCAAGCAGGAAAAAATAGGGTAGGAATAAAGTATGAGAAAAACAGAGTTTTCTTTGGCCCTGTTAAAATAGCTATGAGAAAACGCAGCTGTGCAGGAGCATTCACAAACAATTTTCTTTGCAAAACCTCATCTTTTTGTACCAACCACTATTTGTTAGCCACCCTCACCTAATCGCAACTCACAGGCACCCTTGCTACCGCTGTTGGCAATTAGTATCATTCTGAACCCAAACTAAGCATCTCTCCTTTGGGTGAAGACTCCTGGGGGTACACGGGCAATGCCACACTCTTGCACTGAGGCCATTTTGGGGTCCAGGTTGTCACCCCTGCACTCTGCCATCCTATACTGTGCTGTCATGGCTCTGCATCTTTGCATTTTGCTCTGTTGGTGAATCCCCAGGGATCAGACCTTTCCTTCCCTGTGATTTTCAGGACACCAAACATATTCTGGTAAAAGCTCAAGGGACGTGGTTACACTTAGGTCTGGAGGAAGCCGTGTTGTCCTCACACAAAAGAAGCACCAGGGCATAGATCAAAACCTCTCAAGAGACGGGAGGTTTCCAAACTGCCTCATAAAGGAAGCAACACGTCGTGAGAAGAGAAAGCTCCTTTGTTTTGGATAGCAGCTGTAATCTCCACATCAAGTACATGTTGGAATCCGTAAGTGGCCATTTAGCCATACTCTGACAGCAGAACAAGCAACCTCGGGGCGGCAGCCAGGCCTATTTATAGAGAGGAGGTTTGAGGTAATATCCTTACCTTGGATGCACTGTGTCCACTTAAGAGCCCAGCTTATGAGAGAAAGTGATGCCAGACAGGCAGACAGCAAGTAAGGAAAACAGTCACCACTCACTCTGCCCGGCTTGCTTTACATCAGAGCAAATTAATTTTACAACAACAATAGAGATCTCTGAAAACTGAGTTTCTTCCCAAGTCTAAGAAGAAAAGGAATGGCAGAAGGGAAATAGCCATAGAGGCTCCTCAGGCCAAACCTGCATAAGCATATCAAGTTGATGTATCACTATTGTTGCAGTACAAGAGAGTTGGGAAAGCATGACCTATCCAGGAGGTCAGAGCCCACAAAGTTTGCTGGCCTTTTTCTTGACGTTATTGATGACACTCAATGGCTTGGGAGAGCTCTTGGAACACTCATTGGGTATTATCATGACCTAATGCTGTCCCTCCATACTGCGACGAATATTGAAGCTTCGAGTCTGCTAAGGCCAAGGTACCTGGTAGAATTCGAGCGGTGTCAGCTTAGGTGTCCTATATAGATGGGCTGGTGTCCAAATGTGGCTGAAATCAGAAGGAATTGGAGTTTCTCTGAGGCTCCTGAGAAACGTGGATTTTTCCAAAATCAACACGAGTAAGGAACCCGTGGAAAGCTGAGAAGGAGAGAGGATACCGAGGTGGTGGTGAGACCCCCGCAGTCAGCAGAGGTCTCTGAAGGGTACTACTCAGAATAACAGGGTATCTCGGCCATGGCCAGTAGATATGATAGTCCAAGGGTAAACTGTGGCTTGGAACAAAGCATGGTGGGATAAGATTCAGCTCACAGCCAAAAAAATCTAAGTTTAGCCATTTCATTTAAATTTATTGTCTACACTATATGTACATCAGCTACGAGTCCAAGCTCCCTTTGCTGCCTGGAGAGGGATCACACTGGCCAAACGTGGGTGGTTACCTTCAGGTATGTTGAACAAATAAGGTCTTTATTCAAGGGCTAGGTTGAATAGCCCCAGGCTGGTGCCTTCACCAGAAGATCCCTTCCTCTTGCTATAATGAAGAGGGAATATGTATGACTGCTCCTGGAGGGCCCCTGCTGAGAAGTAATGGCCCTCAGATTGGTTTTAACAGTAGCCGAAGGTTAGGATTCAGAGCAGGGCTTTTCATTGCCTTGGCACACTCATGCTTCTCAGAGAAGAGCTCATACCATTTCTGGTTTGTTCACTAGTGCAGCTGGTTTCGTGAGCTGCATACCAAAATCTGCCTGGGTCCAAGAACCACAAGACATATCTCAGGTACCACATGGACCAGAGGAGATGCTCACACACGCAACCTAAGAGCCCCACACTGGCCACCCCAGCACTGATTCTTCCAAAGGAAGGACTGGCTGATAAATTTGGTTTACCCCTCAGGTGTGAGAAACCATGCCACTGCAACCTGAACCTTTAGATCGTACCTGCAATTAACCTGGTCTTCTTCTGAAGCTCCTCCTCCATGGAGGTGCAATGCTCTCCTAGTTAGGGGACAAGTATTTTATTTGTCAGGTAATAAAAAGGGTATTTATAGGAATCTCACTTCTAACATCAAAGCTGCTCTAAGAAGTTTCCCCATAGTTCCCAGTGGCACGTGGGAGTGGAGGAAATACTCCTCTGAGATACCTCTGAACCTTTCTCCTCTTCTAGTTGAAGTTGCTACCGCTGTTGCTTGCAGGGTCAGCTGAAAAAATCCTGGTGTGGGAGAGGAGAAGCTGGCAGGTACCCAGCATCAGCTTCTGCCGTGGGAGGAGAGTCCTGCTTTCCCACAGATGTTTGGCTTTTACCGCTCCTGGAGCCCAGTTCTCTTGACTTCCTAAGACATCTCTAGCTACTCCTTTACTACCCAAATTGAACAGAAGCAGGGATTGAACTGGGAGTATGAATATCCTCTAACACGCACACAGAAGCCAGCAGACTGAGGAGAAGATCTGTATGTATGTACATGTACACATGTGTGCATATTACATGTATGTTGAGCTGCTCAAATGGCCAGTTTCCTGAGGCTAATATCAGTTACAAGCCAAAACAGTTGAAAGAAATAATTTAAGTAAAAATGTGACTGGTAATTACAAATTGAGTGGAGCATATTTTGCTCTTGCCCCAAAGCCCTACAGCTGAGACACCGGCCCAGGCGGAGGAGTGAATTTGCAGCACCTACAGCGTAGTGTCTGGGTATCTGCGCACAGAGCCAATGTGCCGCATTCAGAGGAACGAGAGTTTAACACTAAGTATAAATGAGAAGACAGAAATTTTAGGGTACTGATAAAGGAAGGGACAGGACAGAGGGAAGAATTGTTCAGTAATTATCGCTGTACTGTATTGGCAAAAAAGTCCAGTGATAGAGTCTTACTACCTGCAGAAAATTAAATAGCTCCACTCAGCTAATACCTGCGGTCATTAAGCAACAAGGAACTAAAGCTAGAAGGGTAACTTCAGCCCAGGGTTTTCACCAAGCTGCCCAAGGGCTATTAGTACTGAACTTCATTATTTCAGGGTGTCTGTGAGTTAGAATTGGAGACTGTATCAATCCTAGCACAATAATAAATCACTGATAACCGTATCAGTTCAAATCCCTTAGATTAATACAGACACTGCCATAGTCAATACTCATCAGCACCGGCTGGTGGAGAGGAGATCCTGTCAACGGGAACTCACCTTTTTGCTGTTGAGAGTGACAACAGTGTTGACAGAGTTGGCACCATATAAAGGTATCGGTAGCATGGGGTATTTGAAGGTGATTAAATCCACTTGGCATACATAAAATCTGTTAAGAACCGGACATTTGATAGAGCTCAAACCCTAATGGAGATGGTTCATTGAGCTCTTGTGCTTCTAGTGGTACTTTGCAGAGCTCACTTCTTGGCCTTACACTTTAACCTTTTTTACTAATATTACGGAGAGAAGTGCAATCACATCACTAGTGATTGCAAGTGATGGGGAAATCTGGGAAGGGCCAAAGGAAGAAGTCGTCAGGGCAGTGGGTGCCCTTGATTGTTCGCTATGTTTGTTGCAGTTTCAATATATACTGCAGTATATATATATATATATATTCAGTATCTAGTTCATTTATCCTTTGAGGGATGAAGACTTTCTGGGCACATTTACAGGATAGGACAGTGCCTCAGGAAGCAGAGAATTTGGAGAATATCTTCCAGGGGTTTAGAGGGATCCTGAAGACAAAAACCAGATCCCTGTGCAGAAGTACAGTGGTCTGCACCTGGCAAAGATCTCACGGAGGCAAGGTTCGACTCAATTGTACTTGTGCTGTTGAAGAACTATTAAGGAATTGGAGAGAGGCACTGGACTGCTAGAAGGAATTGCATATATATGGCCTATACTGAAAGGTGTAAGGGGCCCTCTGGATGCGTAGAAAAGTGAGGAAAAAGCTAAGGTGTGACTTGACTCTGGTAAGTCATCAAAAGATGACAGAAGGATGTTCTGCTTACCTGATATAGGCATGATAAGATCAGATATCAAGAAATTTAAGCTGGACAAACTCATATTACAGACAAGATATGTATTTTTCAGCAATGAGAACTATCAACCACAGGAACTATCTTCTAAGGTTCATATTTCATTTTCCATACTTTTTTTTTTTAAACAGAACAGATAACCTTTTTTTCTATAAAATACATATATATATTTGAATTAAAAAAAAAGAATAATTTTCTCTAGTCTTTATAATTAATAAATCTGAATAATCTATAAATCTATTAGCTTTATATCTGCCCAGGATCCTGGATCATGAAGCAACCTACTCTGCCTCCTAGACTTTGGACAGAAGGCCAGGATCAAAGCAGTCAGCTGCTTGAAATTTCACAGCTATATCAGTTTTTCTGCAGGTCAGGCTTTATCTGCCAGGTCATGGAAACTGTCTCCACTGTGTTTTGTCATATTGCCTTTCCGGTCCTGCTGGAATCAGCCAGATTCTGTGGTGTGACTGAATCCCCAGCTCAGCTCATCCAAATGGAATAGTTAAAAAAGAACAGAGAAAATCAGCCTGGAGTAATGTGGCGGTGTCCTGTATTCTGGCTCTTCTGAATCATCAGTTAATGACATACTTAATCACACTCATGTTTTCTTTAGTCCTCATCAGACTCGCCTGTGTGCTTAACTTTATACTTTACTATGTTGACCTACTGTTTAATGTAACCCAGGTACATGCAAACTTCCCACTGAGCTCAGATAAATTTATCTGCTAATGCACTAACGGTTACCATGTCACAACCAAGAGTAGAACACGATAGCTAGATTTTTAAAATTAATTAGTTTCTCAAGCTTATTTTAAAAAGGAGAAACCTGAGCCTAAGTTTGCCTGTCAAGCAAAAAAATACTATGGCTAGATAGATTTTCCAAAGCATGACATTCAAGAGGAGTTAAGTTTCCCTTTGTGCTTTTGAAGAGCCCTCCTTCGTGTGCAAGAGCTTTATCTGGGCTAAAATGCTCTAGGCACTTAGCACAGCCCGTCCTGGGTCATTTGCTCTGTTCCCAGGAGGACAGCCAGTGGTAACTGCAGCATCTCTAAGGTTCATCCCTCCTTTTCTCATCTATTTAGAGACTCAGTCACAAAAACGCCTTTGGCTGCACACTGAAAATCAGACCACAGCATGATGGCTCTGACCTATTTCCCTATTGTGGCACACGTCGGGTTGATAGCGCTTCCCAAAGAGCCCTGGAGTTTTCCAGACATCCAGGCTCAGAGCAAGGACAGTGAATATTTGATGGTGAACTTTGAGAAGGACTTTCCCAGAGTCTTCAGTCAGGCCGAAGCAAGCTTTGGGTATGAGCTGCTGTGGTTTTGCCTAGGTAAGCAGGGTCTTGGTTGTACATCATATCCATGTAATTCATCTTATTTTCTCACTCTCAGCAGTGATTCTACGGAGTTGCTCTGCTTCGGAAGAAAAGGGAAATTTTCCATGTCACTAGACCACCACAGGATGCAAAGAAGGAGGGGAAAACCCCTTGTAATGCAAACCTAGATGGTTTTGTAGTGGATTTCAACTGAATGGAAATAAATTTAGATATTTAGATTTACCAGTAAGGCAAAGTTTATTAAATGGGTGAGTGGCTGTGGGCAAATGGTGGAAGTAAAGTTATGTGAAAATGTTAAACCAAAGTCTGGAAGCATCTTATAAGAGACTTATACTTCACCTGTCTGAGTACTAGGTTCTTCCTCTTCTACAGGGGAAGACTCTGATTTGCTTTGCACTCTCAATAAGCTTTGCCTTGTATACGTGTCTTAAAACGTTCTATTGCCCTTCTGAGAGGACGTTTCCAATGTGAATGTTCCTTGTACAGTCAAACCAACCTGTGCCTACAAGATGAATCCAGAAGCTCAACATGTGGCACATCCTCCCTGATATGCTTGCATTAAGGTTTCTTCTCCTTTTTTCCTAGCATCCCTTCCCCTTACGGAAACTGAAGTGCAGAATCAAGCCTTGAAGTACAGGAGCCATTTCTTGCCATCTTACTTAAACCAAACCTCTTTCCCCACTTCAGACAGCCCAGCCAACTTCAACAGAGCCATGTGAGGAACGAGACTTACCCACAAGGTGGGACTGCCAGAGCATCCTTCAAATATTAAGGGTTCAGGGACACACTCCATGTCCTAAGGAGTTTCTAGCGAGGACAAAGAGAGAGGAAGAAGTGAGATGAAGTGCAGCAAAGGCTAATGCATTCAGTGAACACTGATGTATCGTGCATATTTTTTTAATCCCATGTAGGATTCTCACAGGATTTCCTGGGGGGAAAAAAATATGGGGCACATGAATATCCTGGGCTTGTCAGACATCTGCAAATGCACTATGTGGATGGGCAGGCTGAAATCCCAGTCAAATGCCTGACGTCCCAAATCCACATAGCCATGTTCTCCAGTCAGAGACACAACGGCAGGCTGAGGAAACCCAGGGAAGTATTAACTTCCTCCATTTCTCTTTCTTTTTTTTTTCTTACCTTGAGATTTTATAGGGAACAAAGACAACAGTTTTGAAGAAGGACTTTTAGGTGGAGAAGGTAGTTTGCTGTGATGGGCCGTAGCTCAACGAAGACTCCAGGCATTAGGAGCCATATCAGAACTGGTGTGTGGCTAAATGTGATGGTAACCACTTAGCTGCCCATTTTCATTTTAATATGGCTTTTTAATCTTTAGAGGCCATCTTTTACTCCAGTCAGAGGGCTTGGCAGTCTGTGGCTACAGCAGCAGACCAAACAGGGCCAGCTTGCCCCAACCTTTTTGCTGGCCCTAAGGAGGAGTACCAGGACACGGCTCATATCCATATGGTTACCCACCAGACAGCTCATATCCATACATTTACCTCCTTCCCGCCCCCTTCCACACCCCCTTCAGAGTGATGTTGTCTATGAGGACACATACCCTGGCCCATGCAATGCCCTGAACCGTGCCCAGAGGGGAGCCTGATAGTTTGCACAGGCCAAAAATCATGCCAGGGAATGAGCTAACTTGGTGATCACAGGGGAGTGGTTGATCCTGTGCCCTGGTTCTGGTTGGTTTACTAGTGGAGAGATGAACATTCAGACCACCTACTACCAAACCTGGTTCAAGTGTTGCCATTATCTCTCTCCACGGGGTCTACGGGGAAGCAGGAACCAGTCTGCCAGCCTGGGACAGCAGACAGCCACTTTGATCTCTGCAGCAAAGGTGCCCCAGTGACAATATGTGTAAGCAGCCTGAATGTGACCTGAGTTTGTCTGTCACCGACCTCTCCTGATAAGCCGTCTCTTGGGATAGGGAGGTGTTATTGCCCTGTTTGTACCGGACAGAGATCACACAGGAAGGTGGGCAAAGCCATCCTATACGCCTCTCCAGCTCTCAACCACCCCTTTGTTGCCCCAGGTGGACTCAGTCCTGCTCTGTTCCCCTTTGCAGTTTAATCTGGGCTTGTGTATCAGTGACTTTTCCCTGCCAAGATGACGGAATTCTCTGCTTTGAGGCTCAGCCTACTATTTCTTCATACTATTTTCTAGTGAGAGTATCTACTAACATGCCACCACTGCCTCTATTGTATTTTGGAGTGGGGAGATGGATGTTGTATTTTAATTTGCAGTTAGACATGAAGAATCAGTGTGAAAGCTTCAAACTTTTCATCTTTGATGTCAGAGGACCATAGAGGGATGTTTTTCAGAGCCAGGCTGGCCAGGCAGCCTTGAGAATATATGAAGCTATTTCACTCCTCAGCCAAGCAACCTTCAGATATCAAAGAGAACTTCTTTACCAGATCTTTAACTCTAACTCTAAAGAAAACCACATCTTTTATTTGTAGTTTTTAAATTTCAGCTTCTTAAGGACCCTACTCAATAGGATGTGCAAAGCAGAAATAGCTTGCACAGCTTCTACTATGCCAGTGCTACACGTTAGATCCAGTTCACAGCTGTAGTCATGTTTACCATTTGCACCCTGCTACAGTAGCAGTGTGGTTGCTCTTCTGCTAACATGGTACTGGCAATTTGGATTATTTCTGTGCTTCTATTCTATTCTATTCTATTCTATTCTATTCTATTCTATTCTATTCTATTCTATTCTATTCTATTCTATTCTATTCTATTCTATTCTATTTGGATTATTGCTTTCATTGCTTTTGCCTGTGCTTCCCAAGATCTTGGGAACTTCATGTGTTATTGATGATATTTTGCCTTTCTGGTTGTGGAAGAAAGCACACTAACCTAGCAGGGAGTGATCCGCAGCCTCAAAAAAACAGCGGGCAAGAAGAGAACTCTCTTGCAAGCCTTATGAGTCTTAAGTCAATCTTTTCCTTCCAGGAGGGCTCACAAGGCTGGGATCTGACACAACCACAGGTGATTTTGATTTCAGTGAAGAAGATATAAGGCAAAAACTGAGTCCCTGCAAAGGGGTGACCTAGTCCCAGCTCTCCCAGCCACACCACTGAGGAGAGAGACAGGATAACTCTCAGTTCGGGCTCATTATGGACTCGATGGTATCTCCCTTCTAAGTTACTAAACTCATTTTGCAACACATCAATTTTATGGCTGAGCCTGAAGTATTTACTCGTCCTTGGGGTTTGCAGTTGTTGAGAACCAGGATGGAAAAGCTTGTGTGTAAAATGTGGCTGAACTCTGCTATCCATTCAACAGAGAGTCAATAGTTCAGGAGTTAATTCATGAGAATAAGGGAGTAAAAACACACCGAGGTCAGGATCTCATGACCCACAGTCTGTTTGTAACTCTGTCTGAAGGACCTTGTAATGGATAGGTATGTGCCTTGGAAAATGCATACTATTGCTGTTAAGCGAGGCGTTTCACAAGGTCTGTAACGTCACACTACTGGCAAACTTTCTCGAGTGCGTATCGTATTCAGATCAGAGTTCTCTGTGGGATGGAAAACGTTAGGGTGATGAAGGTTTTACATCTCATGACACACAAATTGATATGCCAAAAAAATATTTACAAGCTGGTGAGCATCCCATAAACTCCCTCCAAAGATTTTTCTCTTCAGGCACCAAAGGAGCTGTGCGGATTTACACCAGAGCTCTGGTCCTCTCCACAAGGTCTCCCAGCAGCCAGGAAATGCCAAGCCCAGGTAGTTTCTCCCAGTTCTTGCTGTTCCTCCTCACAGCACAGTGAGATTTGTGTGGTGTCAGCACTGACAGCCAATTTCCTGGCTTTCCGTCAGTTCACCGCTGCTGCAATGCAGATAAGGGTCAGGTTTCGAGCTCTGCAAATCTCAGGGTGCAGGAGGCCCACCTTTAAGTATGACTTCACGGCATCCTCCTTTCTGCTTTGCCGTTAAAATGCCAAACCGCCCAACCCAAGAGAGAAGGCTGCAGCAAGCTACCACCTCTCCAGTGAAACATGGACCTGGGGAGTCATGAGAGCAAAGCTAAGCTCAGCAGGGCTCAGAGGCTGCATGATTTCTGCCTGGCCAGCTGGCCCTTAGCCTGATGACCACAGCTTGGGATCTCCTGCACTGACTGTGCTCCAGGCTTGCGAGCTGGAAGGGGCTGGAGACGGTCTAGGAGCTGGAGCACCTTTGCAGGTGTGCAGCTTTGCAGCGCAGACAGATCTTTAAAGGCTGCAGTGATGGCATCCAAGGGGCTGATGGCATGGTCGCACTTGGCCAGATGCTCTCTGCTATCTGTGCTGAAACCATTCTCCTAACTGGAGCTGGGAGACAACCTAGCTTGAAAAAACAAAGGGGTGGGAATGGGAGACAGGGTTTCCTAATCTAAACAAGGTCTCTGAACAGGATGGCAGCACAGGCTGCCATGGCAGGGGGAGCTGGCAGGGAGCAGGGAGGACAGGAAGAAGACCTGCTCTCAGCCACTGCTGCCTCAAGCATTTGCCTCATGATTCTGAGGCTTCTGTCAGCTGCTTGTGTGAACTGGGGTAAAATCACTGACTTTCTGTTCCTCAAGTGCAAACCAAGACTTTTTATACTTCCCTTCAGACCTGTCCTCACTGCTTACAGTGTGGGAGAGTTATGACAGAGTGTGTCTCTTGTTGAGTGCAAGTACACAGCTTCAAGCACTGCAAGGTTCATTCAGGACCCAGAGGTGTTGCTGGAGCATTGATTCAGAGGATTGTTTGCACCCCAACCCTCAAGGTAGCCTTTGTCCATGGAAGGCCCCCTCCTCTTTCACTTGCAGGTTCTTCTTGCAGCAATTTTACAAGTAAGAGGTGGGAAGATGGAGGGACAGAGCATTAATGGAATAAATGCTCCAAAAGCTGTTCCAAAACCATTTCCATCTTCCGGAGGAATAGCAGCTGCGGCATGTCCAACGCTGCGTTTGGTGTAATGGTCGCCAGCTGGGAGGAACTGCTTTTGTGTCAACCAGAGCATTTCCTCGGGGCTGTGATAGATATCAAACACCTCCAGCTCCAAGTTTCACAGATGCCCGGAGCTGGCTGTGCCTTCAGCTGAGGGCTTTGCCTAGGAACTCTTGAGGCTGACATTGCCCTATGCCACTCCTCTCCAGGCTCTGAACAGCAGCTCTGCCTCTCGGGATGGGGGAGTCGGTGCTCAGCTTTCCTTGCCCAATGCTCCCTGAAGGCCAATGCACACCAGTCCTAAAGCCACAGTAACTAAAGGACACTTAAAGAGGTAATATAAAGATAAATCATGTGGCAAGAATAATTTAAAAATAATAAAAGCAAAGATTTTTATTTCAGGAAGATCTTTTGAGGAGGGGGGCTGGATATAATCTTTTTGAGTGCTCTATTATAAGCTCTGGGTTATAAATAATCCATATTTTAACATCTGGGATTCATCACATCTTGCTGACAGTCAAATCTCATAAAAGATGTGGTGAGTTCTACAGATGTGGGAAACCTCATTCAATGAGCTGCATAACAAAGAAAATCTAGTTCTTCTTCATTATTTATTAACTCTGTGTCTCTCTGGCGACGGGTAAAAGTGGCTGGTTACAGTGGACCTGGCTCCAGAGAGCAAGCAGAGCTGCAGTGTCACCCGTGCTTAGATGCACCCTTGCTCAGAAATCACAGCAGCAGCAGCAGCAGCATTGTCTTAAAATCGCAGGTGAAACGAGTCCTCTATATATCATGGGCTGCCCGCAGAGTACAGGATTTTGATCCCTCCCTGAAACTCAGGGCTGGAGGTTCATGCCACAACAAGCAGTACCTGACTGAAGGGTACTGCTGGGGTAAGCTCACAAATAGCAGGGGACGAGAAGGAAAGCACTGTCCAGGGCATGAAGAAAACACTGGGCTAAGGGATGTGTCTATGATCAGCATGAGTGTCCCTTCAGTCCCAGCGTGGGATTTTAGCAAGGTGAAACAGGGGGAAGGAAGGAAAGAGAAAAGGTAGGACACCCCATCTCCCCGTCTCACAAGCCCCATGAGCCACCACGACTCCTTAGCGAGGATGCAACTAATCGCAGGTAACTACAGCCCCAGCTAATGCTTTCCAATGAGCTGCTTTACCTTCCCAAAGGAGGGAAACGCACTGAAGTATTTCGTAGCAAAACTCAGTAACAGCAACCCTATCACCACAGACTAGACGCAACACTTGTAGCATCACCGGCATTACAGCAGATTGGAATGTCCTTTCTACTGGGTAAACCCAAGGAAAGTAAACAGTTTATTATGGTCATGTTTAATTTGGGCTTACACGAAGTTGGAGCACTGAAGCCTGTGTTTAATGCCTTTGTGGTGATTGGGAATGTTTTTTCCCTCCCCAAATAACTTACCATTGATTTTACTCTTAACAAGTGCTGTTGTTCTGACAGCCTGTCTCATTCTCCATGTTCAGACTAAGAGGTTGTAATCTTCCCGTCGGTGATATCCAAATCCTCTGGCCATGGGCACGGTTATGTTTTCACTAAAGGAGGGTTATGACCTATTAATCAATAAAGATGAAGTGGGCTAGTAGAGCTGTGACAAAGACGTAGTTATTTTGCACAGCCCTGGAGAAACAGGCAGGTGCAACAGGCATGAAAGAAAAGAGCATCTCAACAGCGTTGCTCTCAGTCATGGGTTTTCTGTGTCTGACAGAAGCAGGCGGTGTAAAAGAAAGGTCATGCAAAGAGCTGCTGATGATCTTTGAATAATTAGTCTGATATTCGGTGGGGACCCATGCAGTACAAGTGCTGAGCCACACGAGAGCAGAGACCAAACTGCTCCCCTGCTCTTCTCAGTGCCAAATCTCAAGGCGCTTTACGGCAGAGGACAGAAATGTCTGTATTTGTCAGAGGGGGAAACTGAGGCATGCAAAGGCTGTGGGATTTGTTTGTGATCCTGCAGGAAATGGGAGCCATGGGTGGATAACAGTTTAGTGAGTCCAGCCCAGCTGGCTGCGTTGCGTGACTTACACTGAGGCTGGCAGTACTAGAGCTGAGCTAAAGCACTGGAACTATGAATTTCCAAGCTCTCAAATATTTGGATAGCCTATAAATATAATTTTAACTCCCAATCCCTCCCTGTCAAATGGTGTAATTTTTTTTCTTCTTCTTGGTTTTGACCTTCCTTCTTTTTCGGTTTTGCTGAAGCAGTCTCAGCTCTGACATCATCTGAGAATTCCATTTAACAAAATGTTTTGAATCATTTGTGCTGGTTCTGGTGACTCTGCCAATGGAAACATCCCCTGTAGCAAGTGCGATTTTAAACCTTGAATATGCAATTTTTTTCCCCTCCTGCAGTTACATTCAGAGCAAATCTCTTCCTTTGACTCCCAGCCAGCTATCCCAGAGGAAAGGATTGCTCCAGGGTGCCAGGAGAACATGGCTTGCACAACCAGGGAGAGCTCATTTGGAGAGAGGGTAAGTTCCTCGCACATTCCTGTCCCCTATCAGTCCACCCAGGTGGGTAAGAGGAGGAGGAGGATGAGCTGAGAGAATGTTTGCTGCATGCCTGGGGCTTTGAACGTGGCGCTGTGGCTGCATCACCGAAGCAATGGTAAAACTCAGTGACTGGTAAAGGGAGAGAACCCTGCTGGGAAAGAAAACTCTTACCAAACCACACTCTATACCCACTGGTATTTTTTATTATTATTATATGACAGTGTTTGCACGTCCTGCTAACCAACACTGCTCCAAAAATCGATGTCCTTTATATTGGGTTCTCCTTCACCCTCTTTTTCATGGTTGCATGGAAGTAGAAACCTCATGTCCTGAAGCCGAACAAGGCAGACATGCAAGGATCCTAGCCCTGGAAGTCACATTTAATACTCAACAGCCTTCAGATATAAAAAACAATCAAGCAAACAAGGTGGTCCTCAGATATCCCTAATGCACTACTGCCAGATGTCTTCCTGGTCCCATGGATAACAGTATTTGGTGCTTGAGGTTGCCTTTAGGAAGTAGCAATGTCCTCTGCAAATCCTTGACCCTCGACAAGGTGTCTCTGACCTACCAAACCCAAAAGATATGCATTAAAATCCTCTTCATGAGGATCATCATAGAATCACCATCATAGAATACCAGGTTGGAAGGCACGTCAAGGATCATCTGGATCACGACTAGCGGAATGAAGTCATAGGCTACTTCCAAACAAAATACTCCCTGAGTCCCCCTGCGCACTAGAAACCCCCCCTTGAAAGTAAGATGCCTTTCCTCCAGCAGCAAAGGAGACTCCAAATAGGGAGAGATTTTATGGCACTGTTATGGCTCTATTGATACTATTTGAAGCAAACACAAACACACGCAGCCTTATAATGAGAGGGTGTAAGAGACAGTAAATGCAAATGACTCATTCACCAAGATTTTCCAGGATTAGACAGCAGCAGAAGGGCAATAGCTGTGTAAAATGGACTTTAAAAAACAATCTTCTAATAAGATTTTAATAAACCTGTTAGTACATTATAATGCTTGACTTCAAGAATTATTTCTCCCCAGCAGTGTTTTTCTGCGATGCTCTCCAACGCTCATAATACAATGTCAACCGCATCGTGGGCAGAGCTGGGCAGGGAAGGGATTCCTCAGGTCAATGGATGAACAGAAAACCACTCCTGTGGGGAGAAGTTGAGTCCTGAAAAGCTCTTTCAGGCCTCCTGCAACATAAACTTTGTGAATTAAAATCCTTTTTAATTCTATTCTTCCCCTCTTGTTCTTCCTCTTGTCTTGAGTAGATTAAAAAATAAAATGGTGTTTTTCAAAACAAGAAGCCTCCTCATTTCATTGTCCTCCAGACTGCATGTAGCAAAAACTGGCTTACCAAAGCCTGCCCTGAAATCCCATGTCTGGACACGCAGGTGCATACTGCCAATGCGGGGAACTGCCACATTTTTGGTACTTTTCTTAGAAGTCTGTCTCCTGGGTCAAGTCATTACATGGTAATCCTGGCTTTCATTCGGAGGAGAGAACTCACTTCTGCAGCTGCCACACTTGAGGAGGAAAGCTCACATGTGCAAATGTTTAGGAGCTCAAAAACCAGAATGGAAACCAAAAGGACGCCAGTTTATTGCCCTTCCTGAATCCTCTCTGAATTGCAGCTCAGTCGTGATTAAGCTGGACCTGACCAAGCTACTCTTATTTCCTATGAGATTGTGGGCATTCTGGCCCCAGCAGGACAGTGTCTACCTCCCTTTCTCCCTCTCTGCCCCTTGTTACATGGGCTGTCAATCACCTTGTTGTCTCATAGAGGTTTCTACCACCCGCTGATGTCACCACCACATATACATTACATTAATAGCTGTATCTGTAAGTGTATGTACAGATCTCTTACATTTTCAGTTTTACTCTTTGGGGAAAGTAAAGGGGCAGAAGCATAAATGCAGCTCCTCAGTTTTACAGGATGACTGGGGACAATAACCTTCAGATGGGGTGACATACATCAAAGCCCAATCACCCTCGCTGCTACCCTGGGGACAGGTTACTTTGTGGGGCTGCGCAGGTTCCTCACACCTTTGCCCAGTTAATGTGTGAGTCAGAAGGATTTGTCCTCCAGGACCATGAGTACCGCAGACTAGGAGACATCCACACTTCTGGTGGCAAGCTGTGCTGTTAAAGCACAGCAGCTGTCTTCACCCCAAACAGGAGCCAGAGCTCAAAAGCATTTCGAGGTAAGGGCAGTGCGCTGGGGTGCCAGCATCTGCAGGGAAGGCAAAGAGGAAAAGCCCAGATTGGCCACAAATTACTTGAGCAAAACCGATGCAATTGGCTTCTTGGCGCAGATGGTAGGAGAGGTGGATGCCCCAGGTCCTCTGGGGTCCAGGCCTCCAGATTTTAAAGGTCATCTCTTTTGGCTGGCAATGAAATTACCAAAGGGTCAGTACTTTTCCATAAACTATTAAGTGGTAGTTTTCCCATGCAGCTTCCACCTTGCAGGGCAGTGTTTGTCCTGCCTAAGCACGTGTGTTCTGTAGGTGCCCGCAGTGAGGGTTTAGAATCCCTACAGAAATACCTGAGCTCCTGTATGGGGCCGTTCAGAGCCCCTGCTTTTGGAGCTGCACTGATATCAGAGGAGCTTGGTGATAGCTGGCATAGTCCCAGCCTCAAAACCTCGTGTCTGTACCCTTCCTTCTTCAAAAGGATGGCCCCAGCTTGATGCCTCAGTTTCCCACTGGCAAAACTGGGTGTGAGAGCCAGTCCTGCTCCCCAGGAAGCAATGAGGGTGGCACAGTCACATGGGGCAGCGCTGAGACTCCCAGCACAGCGGCTATGACAGAGGCCATGCCAGGAGTTAAACAGCTTTACAGCAGACCTATGAACACAGCTCAGAAGCCCCAGCGCTCATCACAAGCACTTCAGGAGCATGGCCTGTCACCAAGCCCATAAAGCACCAGCAAAGACAAATAATAATTAACTCTCCATACCTAATCCCATGCACTTACCCTTTTCAGAGCAAATTTTCCATGCTGCCATGATCTGACACTAAAAACCCGGTGGCCCCAGGCATCCTGCAAGTGTCAGAAGGATGGTGACAGTGTACACATAAAACCAGCACACAAATGGAGACCTGCTGCCCTTTTCATAGCCTCCATTTTTAAACAAGTGCCATCATCCAGAGCTCTGGCACTGAGAGGAAAGCACTGAAGAGTCACCTGTGGCCACTGTGACCACCAAACGCTGCTTCAGTTCTTGGTGACATGGGAGCAGCGTTTTTTGTTGTGAGATTTGCTGTGAGTTCGGTCAATCAGGTTAAACATGTAGCAATGCACACATCTACTTATATATATATATAAAATTTATGCATGTATTTTACTGCTGTTTCGGTCCAGCTCAAGGACCATGACAGCCGCCCAGGGGAAGCCATGCCCCTGCCCCATACTGCGGGCTTGTGAAAATCTTCTTTGGAGGAGACAATGGCGCTTTGGCCATATTGTTATTTTTAATGGCTTTGGGTTCTGCCTTGTCTGTTCTGAAAGAGCACTTGCAGTGGCTTAAGGAGGCAGATGTGCAGATGCCCCAGATGTTCCCATTCTGAGTCCAGCCCATTCACTCAAACTTAGCATCAAAATAGGCTCATGCTGAGATGCCAGAGTCAACCTATCAGCCGTTGCTGGCGGCAGGGGAGCAGTAACTTTTTCAGACAGCTCAGGTATTTCCTCCAGAGCTCGTCTGGCACATCACTGCAAATATTTCTGCTCTGGATGGTGTTTTGCTGGGTGCAAAAAAGGCTTTAGGATGCCTCTTGCAAGGAGGGCAGGGGCTGGGGGTGGGGGAGGCGGCGCAGGCAAAGCCCCGGCCCCAGCCTGCAGCCAGGCAAAACAAGTGAGAGCGGGATTGTGACATCCCTGTCACCAGCCACCACATTGACAGGGCGGTGGCTTACCAAAGCTCACAGGGAGAGACCATGGCAAGGGTTGGGAATGAACCCCAAGTGGTGCCTGGCCACACCCCTCGCCTACCAGAACCGCATTTAGAGCAGCTTCACTGAAAAGTGACAAACACAATAAAAATTGCCTTTTCTCTCTAAAAGCTGCCACTGGCCAACCCAGCGGAAGGGAAATAACCCTCTCACCAGTCTCCCCCATAGTTTACGATAAAGAGCCTTTTGTTGCATTTTTATTTGCAAACTCTCTCTTCTGCCATTCTCGTGTACCACAGTTCCGGAGACTCACATAATTATTTTTACAAGAAATGCTTTCAGACAAATAAGTCTGGGGAGGTTTGTAATTTCTATTACCTCATGGCGACGCCATTGATAGGCTGCAGCACACCTTGGGAGAATTAGGTATCATAAAGTAATGGAGGTTTTTGTCCTCTCAAGACAGAGCTGCGAGTGCTGCTTGGCTCACCGCCAACACCACCAATTACCAACCTGGAGCAGGAGACAGGTCCTAGCGCTGAAAAATTGCCGTTTTCCAGCAAGCCTGGTGACGATGAAGCTGTTCTGTAAGCTGCCATTTCCTTCAGGGCCTGTGAGGAACCCAGGGCTGTGACCTGCTGTGGGCCCCCTCGATGTTCAGAGCCAGTTGTTGCCCATACCTGGGGGCGGGGATGGAGTTTGTATCGCTGCTTCTTGCCTTTGCTGCTGCTTGCAACTCTTCCCTGGCGTCTTCCTTTTTCCAGAAGCCCTTTCTGCCAGGAGAGAGAACAGTCAAGCATAAAAAGCAACTTTGGAGGCACCATCGTTGGCGATTACGCTCAAGAGCCAGAGATTTAACTATTGTGCAAAAGCGATACCCTTGAAAGAGAAATTGCGACAGTCAATTCAGGATTAAACAGACGGCTCACAAAACGTCCAGGAGCAAAACACACAGCACTCCTATACTTCCCTCCTCCAGATCCCGGTGCGAGTATTTCTGCCAACACCGAAATGAACGATGGTTAATTGAGGACACAGGTGCCTCTCTTGAATTCAGCTGGCTGGATAACACACTTTTTTGGTCACACTTATTTTCCTCACTGCTCACTACTGCTAGAGAGTGGCTGAAACTATGTGGTGCTTCCACAACTCCCACTTCATGCCTGCATTTTAAATTAACATTTATTCATATTGATGATTCTTGCATGTTTGCTGGGAATCTCTCAATGACATCAGCGCTCTCCTGAGAACAGCTCCATTTGCCACCTCTCTCAAGCCTGCTCCTTGAGGAGCGCACCAAACTACGACATCCCTGTCTCTGCCAAAGGTTGACAGCAACAGCGAGATGCACGAAGAAAGCACGTTTCAGTAAATGCATCAATAATTACCCAGCAGGTCTGTAACAGCACAGCATATAGGGCCGTAAATGCTATAGATCTGGCTGGCTGCCAGCACGGGCTCGGATCAGGAGCAGCTTGGCAGAAGCTGGTGGAGTTGTGCTGGTGTAAAATCAATGAGGAAACCACAGGACAGCTTCTGTCACATCTGCATGGCCAGACTCACTCCCCCAGGGCTGTCTCAGCACCCCCCCACCCCTCCCACAGTTCCTGGTGTAGATGAATAGCCCAGAGCGTGGCTGAAACAACATCTCTGATTTGCCACTTTTATGTCCATCTTTCAGGGGAAAAAAAAAAACAGAACAATTCCACTGTTCAACTCGTTCAACTTGTGTTTCAGATGTGTTGGGTGGGAAGGAGCCTTGGCACCGAGACAGGCAGCCCATGAGCAGCCGCCGCAGTTTATCGTGATTGCACAACGTGTTATCAAAGCTAAGTGTTCATTTTATCTGAACACGAAAGGGGACGAGTCAGGGCTGCCGGGCGAGTCAGGGCCACAGGGCAAGTCAGGGCCATGGGGCAAGTCAGGGGCACGGGGCTGCCTGGGGGTGACGCTGGACATGTGATTGCTCAAGCAGGGTTGGCTCAGCAGCAGTTTCTTTTCCCATGTCCCCGTATCTTCATTCTCAGACGGGTTACTGCAGTACCCAGCACCAAACCACAGCCAGACACGGCGAATAAGCCGTTCCAGAACCACCCTCGGGGCGTGCACAGAAAAACAGGAAAAAAATTAGTATCTCCAAGCCCAGATACTCAAGGTTTTTCCATTCCTAAGGACCAAGAGGCTTTTACTTCAGGGAAAGAACTTCTCCCAGTGCAGCACAAAAAACAGTGCAAAACAGGCAGGGAGGAGCTTGACATCCAGAGCTTGTCCAGCTCACACCTCTTATCCCACCACCATGTGTATCCCGCAGCATCCTCCTCCAGTCCTTTCCCGCTGGGCTCCCCGCTCCCTGCGCTGGGTCTGCAGCTGCTGCTCTCTGCCAGGACACTTATCCCCGCCACGGCCGGTCAGCAGGGAATTTCCTCCTGTCCAAGCAGCACTCACATGGCGCCCGGCCAGAGAAACCAGCTCCGGGCCAGCGCCGCCAGCAGCCTCTGCCAAAGGAGCAAGGGCTTTCCTGAGCACAGGGGCTGCAAGCCGCTCCGGCTTTGCGGGGAGAGAAGGATGCTCCTAAAGCCATGTTAAAAACCAAACCAGCCTGGCTCAGGCTGAAGAGAAACACATTTCTGGTTTTTTTCTCTCCTGAGTTGGAGGAAGGAGGCTTGGGGACGCAACAACATTGAGTCAAACTGAAATATTCATTCAACCTACACAGGAAAACGTCTGTTATTGGTCGAGGGCTACTTATCCTGTGTAAGCTTCCACTTGTTCACATAGCAGTGCTTGTAGGTTCATTTTAAAATAAACAAACAAAAAACGCTGCTTCAAATAGAAGAGCCAGGAAGTTGTGTTTCAAAACCCCTTCTCTTTCACACACACAAACACGGGCAGTTCGGGCTCAGAACTGTTAATCACCTGACTGAATCGCTAAATAATTCCTGCCCTGCAAGGGACTCTAGCTCACGGTGCCTTCACTTGTGTTAGAACTAATAAAATCAAGTGAGAAAATGGATAATGTGGAGGTCGCTGGCAGCCTCTCCAGCCGTTTTCCAGGATATCCCCTTTCCCCTGTGCCCTGGGTTTCATGCCAAACTCTGCTCAGCGATGGTGACAAGCGATTCCCCCTTCACCTCACAGACACGGTGTATAGATGGTGATAGTGCGTCCTGGTCCCGTCACACTGAAGCTCTCCAGGTCCCCTGGGGTTGTGTGGTGAGACCTCGCTGGCGCCAGGACCCCTTTTGGGCTCAGCGATGAGCGGCTGGCGGCTGCTGGGATGGTGGGGAGGCAGCAGCCAGTCAGGGTGTAGTCTGTGAGGCGGAGGAAGAGCGGAGCCAGTGTATAACCTGAACTTGGTCACCCTCGGCCCAAACCCTGAAGAGGAAAGCCTGCACTCATGATGTCTTCCTGTCAGGAAATATCAATCACAGCCATGTCCAAACATGGTAAACGAAACCTCAGGAAAACCACTCCTTTGGTGAGGGAGCACTGTGCACCGGCATATTCCGGAAGGCCATCATGCCTCAAAGGCAGGACCCACCCGCCATCGGGGCACCGTCCAGAATTACGTATTGCCTCCACAATATTTGCATCTTTGAAGCAAACTGTCAGCACATCCCTCCTGTGCTTCTGTACCGGTGGAAGCTGCTGCTGTTGTTTCATGGGCTGGGGAAGAGGGACACAGGGAGGTGAGCCAGGTACTGGGGTGAAGCACCTGGAGATGAGAAGCGTGGGGCAACCATGGGGGCATGGAGTTACGTCAAGCACAGCTGCAAAATTGGCTTCAAGATGTTCCCAGACCACCCTGGTCGCTCATCCTTGCGCACCACTAGTTTGCCATCCTTGCAGCGGTGCCCTTAGGCTGGCTTGTGGGGCTGCCCTGTCCACTGACACATGCAGGGGTAAGACCAGAAATGAAAATACTGGCGGCACTGCTTCTCATGGTGGTATCAAACTGGTTGTGGCTTTGGTGCTAGAGAGGATCTTTTCCAGCATCAGATTTTTTTTTCCTGCTATTTTACCCCCAGGGTTTGAAAGCTTTCACTAGCGAAAGGACTAAGGGTGAGACTTTCACAGCCATCTACTCTAAACCAGCTGTACCACACCGAAGCTCTCACCTTGTCTTTTCCATGCTTCATGGTCAGACCAGGCAAAATAATACTGCTAGAAAGAGGTGCCAGCGCCTCATCTCGCAGCACTGTGTGGGAAGCCTCTTGGAGTTAAGGGCTCACAACGGAGCACCGCACAGTGCTTGGGGAAATCCCATACCCCAGTCCGACCTCATCCAGCTTCTTGGCCAAGGCAAATCCGACCTGACTCCATCTGATTTTGAGTTGAAACTATGGCAAGTGAAGGATTGAAGCAGGACCTTGATGTATGAAGGGGGTGAGCAGCTCCTTAGAGGCTGGATGCAGAGGTGGAGTCTTCAGACAAGTCCTCCCACCACGGTGGACTTGGTTCTACACAGGGACTCCTGCAGCTCGGTTGTACCCAGTCCCTGCAGGGTACAGCTGGGCCACATTTTCAAGAGCCGCCCTGAGAGCAGGCAGCTTCACAGCCTGGGGACTCTGACCATGCTCTGGGCCATTGGCCCAGCTCCAGCTCACGGGGAGAAATCCAGCCAAGTGCCAAAACTGGGAAACAGTGGGTCAGTGTGCACTTCGCCTACCACTGCAAGGGGTTTAATCCCAGTGGTGGAGCTCTCTGAAAGCTCCAGGTGGTCAATAGGAAGTATGTGGAGATCGTCAGCTGAACTCCTCAGTGACCAGAGCAGGGGGGCAAGCTGGTACAAGTTCTTGGACATGCCTCCCATCCCAGCCACCCAGGGAAACAAACTCTCCAAGGCATCGTGTCTCTTGCCTGTGGGACCTTAAACCCCTCTGGAGGCCAAGCCTCGCTTATAGGGCCTAATTCCCTTTCAGAGACCTCCTTCGGAGGACAACTCTTGCTTGTGGGGCTCAAACCCATTTTGGTGGTCAGCCCTTGCCCATGAGGTTCAAGTTCCTTTGAGGGGCCCAAATCCCCTCTAGGGAGCAACCTTTGCCTGTAGGGCCCAAACACCTTTTGGGGATCAAAGCCCTGTGGGTCCAAAATTCCCTTCCAGGTGCCAGGCCATTCCACTCTGTCCCAAACATCTTCAGGTGGGTAAAAATCCCTCCAAGAGGCAAAACCTTGCTTGTGCATTCAAGCCCCTCATGGGACCAAAATCCCTTTTGGGGTCCAAGCCTTACTTGTGGGGCCCAAAACCCCTATAGGGCCCAAACTCCTTTCAGGGGCCAAGCCTTTTGTGTAGTTGCCAAATCCCCTTGGTGTCCAGAAACCCTTCTGAGGGCCAAACCTTCCTTCTGGATCCCAACCACCTTGTGAGGCCAAAAACCTTTTGGGGGTCAATTCTTGCTTGTGGGTCAAGCTCCACTTTTGGATCCTAACCCCTTTTGGAGACCAAGCCTCTCCTGTGGGTCCCAAACCCCTTATAGGGCTCAAATCCCTTGTGAGGGCCAAGCCTTGCTTGTGGGTCCCAAACTCCTTCTGGGGCTTCAAACCCTGTTAGGGATCAACCTATGCTCATGGGCCCAAAAAACCTTGTGGAGCCCAAACCCCTGTGGTGTCCAAACCTGTTCTGGGACCAAAGCTGTGCCTGTGGGTCCCCAAACCCCCTGGGAGGTCCAAATCCCTTGCAGGGGCCAAGTCTGTTTGTGTGTCCCAAAACCCTAGAGAGCTCAAATCCACTTTGGGATCCAAACTGTGCCTGTGGGTCCCAAACCCCTTGTGGGTCCCAAACCCCTTGAGGCACCCAAACCAGTTCTGGGGGCCCAGATGTGTCTGCAGGTCCCAAACCCCATGCAGGGATCCAAACCCTTTGCAAGGTCCAAATCCCTTTCAGGGGCCAAACGTACTAGTGGCTCCTGAACTCCCCGCGGCGCCCAAATCTGTTTCAGGGTCCCAACCCCTTGTGGCCTTTGAACCCCTTGAAGCACCCAGACCCCCTAGGGGGTCAGTGCCTACTTGGGGTTCCCTAACCCCCTGTGAGACCCAAATCTGGGTTGGGGTCCAAGTCTTGCCTGTCAGTCCCCAAGCCCATACATGGACCCAAACCCTTTGTGGGGTCAAAGCTGTTTCAGGGGCCAAGCCCCCCGTGAGACCCAAGTCTGTCTGGGGTGCAGCCCTTGCCTGCGGGTCCCTGACCTTCTGTGTGGCCCGAACCCCCTGTGGGGCCCACAGCTGTTTCGGCGTCAATATTTGCCTGTGTCCCCAAACCCCTGTGGGCTCTGAACTCCCCGAAGCACCCAAACCCGTTCCGGGGTCCACACCTGCCTTGGGATCCCCAGAGGCTGGTGGTCCTCAACCCCATAGTGGGGTCCAAGCTGTGCCTGGGGGTGCCCAACCCCTCGCGTGGCCCCGACCCCCTGTGGGACCCGAACTCATCGTGGGGCCCCGGCTGCGCCTGCGGTTCCCCTAGGGTGTCCCAACCCTTCCCCGGGTCCCCCGCGGCCCCCCGCCCGTCCCAGAGAGGTGCCGCGAGGAGGCCGGGGCGGGGCGGGGGGGGCGGGGCGTCCCGCCGGCCCTGACTCAGCGCCCCGCCCCCGGGGGGCGGCAGGAAGCCGGGCGGGCCGGGCGCGCGCCTGTCACCGCCTGCGTCAGAGCCCGGAGTTTTCCACTGACGAAAAAGGGCGGCGCGGCCCCGGCCCCGGCAGCGGCAGAGCGGGAGACGCCGCGCCAGCCGCCGCCGCTGCAGCCGCCGCGCCGAGAGCCGCCGCCAAGGTAGGGCCCGCTTGGGGCAGCCGGCGCCGGGATAGGGCGGGAGGGAGGCGAAGCGGCGGGGATGGGGGTCCGCCGCCGGGGAGGCTCGGTGCTCCGCCGACCGGGACTGCGGGGTCGGGGGCCGGTGTTTGCCCGGTGCGGGGTCTCCGGTGCGAGGTCCGGCGCGGTGCGCGGCCGTCGGGGGCCCGGTTTAGAGAGCCAGGCCGGCGGTCCGGTGCGGAGTCCGGCGCGGTGCTCGGCTTGGCGGCGGTTCCGGCTCAAGGACCCGTCCCGCTGTCCCGTCGTCGCGGGGCGGGGGGGTGGTCCGTCTCGTCCGGAGCCGGGCAGGCGCCGTCTGCCCGGGCGGCTCTTGCCCGGGGGCGAGGGGAGCCGGCGGGGCTGGGGCTGGGGCTGGCCCGGCGGAGGAGTCCGGGACCCCGCGGGGGGCAGCGGGACCGCGCTGCCCGGGGGGGCTTTGCTGCCCGCCGACGCTCCCGCACTTCCCTGTCGGCAGGAAGCGCAGCGCTGCGGGTACCTGCGGACAGCGGCACGTTTATCGGGGTGGCGCTGAATGCCCTCCTGTCAGTTACGGCTCTGCTCCATCTTCGCGGCTGCGGTTCCAATTTTCTGATGTTGAAAGAAAGGCGGGGGGTGGGGGTGGAGGCGGGGGGAGCCTTGCCGGCTCGCTCTTCCCGAATCTGCCCGGCTGGGGATGCTTTCCCGTCGCTACAGCAACACCTACCGACCAGCGCACGGAGGGACCGACGGGCGGGAAGCGGCAACCGCCTCCCCACCCCCCCACTCCATCCCGCCGCCTCCCGAAATGAAAACCCGGAGCTTTTACAGCGCAACTGGGAAAAAGTATAAAAACCCCACGAACTACGAAGTTTTCTTAGTGTGGCGGTTGTTTTGCTTGCCCCACCCCCCCCAGTGTCTGTCACCTCTGAGTTACATAATGCTGCTGTAGGAAGAGGGTGACACGGAGCCAGCCCCTTCCTAAAGCCGCCCTGCCCTGCTAACGTCTGGAATGGCAGTGCCTCGGCGGGATGGAGAGAAAACCCTCCGGCCGTTTACAGACCTCAGAGTCTTGTCATCTGTTACAGCAAACTCATCAGCAGTTATCACTTTATTTTAGTTTATCTTTTTTTCCACCAGAATTTTTTTATTTTTGCCCTACTGAGCAGTTTGCAGCTGCGGCTGGTCAAGGTTGAAGAGTTTATTGTCATGGAATCATAGACTGCCAGGTTGGAAGGGACCTCAAGGATCATCTGGTCCAACCTTGCTTGGCAAAAGCCTGGTCGGGATAGGGCGTTTGTTCCCGGTGTGGAGAGACTCTGCAGCTCCCGGCGAGCCTTTAATAATTCAGCGCAGGAAACGCGTGTGTGTATATAGCAGGCAAGGTAATGCACAGCATGTACCTACAGGAGGACAAATATGGAAACCTGGAGTGAATTATTCATGAGGTGTAATCAAATAGAGGATGTTCCCAGACAAAGCACACTTGGCTGTTTTCATGTTTATTACAGCACAATCTGCGCCGGGTACCTCTGAACCTCCTTTCATTCGGGCCGTGTCAGATAACCTTTACATGTATTTGCTAACGTTTCTTATTTACCTTTCAAGCTATCGGCAAGAAATAAGGGCTTGATAGAAGAATCTGAGAAGGGTTTTTCTTTGTGGCCTTCTGAAAATTAGTAGATGGAGTAAATGCTTCTGATGCTCTTCTGGGGAAGGCGTTTTGCCTGGTCAGCCTCTGGCAGGAGAATAAACTCGTGGTGCTTCGAACTGATTCATGTTCCTGCTTCACGGCACGGGGTGCTTTGGGTTTTGCTGTTGCATCGTAGGCAGAGGCTATTTTTAACCAGAGCAAGGTTATGAAACCTTAGACCCAGCTGGGTGAAAATAATCTGGTCTGAACTGGAAAGTACAGCTTGCACGGCTGGGAACATGCACGGGACTGTCGCCTGGAGGGTCCCCATGGGATGATCCCGCTCGCCTTGGCCCCAGTCAGCCCCAAAACTGGGAAGCGGTGTCATCGTGGAGGCTGTCACAGCAGCGCTGGGGAAACCACTTAAGTAAATATGCAAAGAATTAAAATAGTTAAATGAGCGAGTAATGAATCAGTGGTGATAGCGTGGTGATTATTAAGTAACCCAGTGGCGTTACTGGAATCCCTGCTGCTGTTGGACATCAAATATCTAGGATAGCTAAGCAGGAAGCTCAGCTCCACACCAGTTTTGGGTGATACTTGGACCAAGGTTGCCTGACCCGCAATAAACAGCGGTGTGAAAATAAACACCAGCCCCAAAAACTCCCCCAGGTTTGCTCCGCCAGCGGCATTCGGAGCCATACGTGGCTGAAATATGCGGTGGTGGTTTCTGAACTAATATTTACTCCTGCTAGACCTGCACAGCCACTGCGGCTCCGGGGAGGGAACGGGAGCCGCTCTGACTCACGCTCGGCACAGTCGGTCACTCCTCCGGGCACCCCAGCCCTGCCCTGGTGTGCCAGGAAGAGGCCACTGTGGCTTCCCGGGCTGCCAGCCGACGGCTGGGCTTGTCAAGTCGGCAAACCGGCTCAGAGAATCGGGGGAAAATGAACACTTCCAGTGCATTGCACTGAGGCTGGGGGGTTTTGCTCTTGATCGGTTTTATCCAAATTGCCTTGCAGAAGAAAGTTGGTTTCCAGCATTCACGCACAGATTCGGGAACCTTCTGCTCGTGAGGATGCTCCGCTGACTGAAAACCCCAACTTTAAACTCTCCTTGCTTGTGGGAGTCTTCCCACAATACCAGGGCAGCTGAGGCACGAGCAAACGTGGGACTTCCCGGGAAAAGTTTCCTCTCCCTTCCTCGCCCTGCTGCATTCCCCTGCCTGGTGCACATACCACCCCGAAATACACGCCGAAATGTCTGCATACGCTCTGCACAAAGCCGAGCTGTCCTGTCTCTTTGCGCCTTCTCTTACAAATGGACCCACTGGACGCAGTAGGGGTTCCGTTGCCTTCCTCTGCACTTGGCTAAACAAATGCCAAACCTTCTTAAATCTAAATTACTCGAGATATTTACCGTTGAGATGGCTTCCAAGAGGAGGATAGTTAAAACATTAATTCCTCGCATTCCAGTGTATTAGGGCTTTACTCTGTGACTTGTCAAGCGCCAGAAAAGGGACTTTGCAGATTCGATTCCCCTCCCCTCAGCTCGACAGCCACCACCCCCCCCCTCCCCGCACCCAAACTTTAATGCTTTTAAAAAAAAAGCAAAAAAGGAGGGAGAGAAAAAGAAAGGAATGCACATCTGGGCTAAATATTTGTTAGAAAGTATTCCCAGGATAGTGGGAGTTCTGGTGCCAGAGAGGAATTCCTGCGGGTTTGATCCATTGCATTATGTACTTGTTCCAAAAGCTGTTTTCAGTAAAATAGATGAGTAAGAAGTCTTAGCCAAGAACAGAATGTCTTTTTTGGCAACTAAAAGAAGATAGGATTATTTTATTTCAGGTTATGTAAAAAAAAAAAAAAGAGAGAGAAGGTGGCAAAACCCTGTGCTCGGTGGTGCCTGCAGAGATTTGCAATGGCAAACACAGATATATATATATGTGTGTGTGTTGTTTTTTCTTTAAGCTGCTGTGCACATTTTTGTGACTTCTTTGTAAGACATCAGTATGGATATAAGTTTACTTTCTGAATTGCTGCAGTGAAAATATCCTCACTGTGTCTGAACTGGCCTCTGGGTTCTTTTGGCTGAGTGGCCAGCAGTTCTGGCGACATGGCTCACAAAGCACCAACCAAATCACTGGAGTGACTTCTGCTCCCAAGTGCCGGGGTGAGGAGGGGAGGAGGGGCTTGCCTTGGCAGCGAGCCCCCCCGTCTGGAGGCGGATACGAGCTGACACCGATGGGTGCAGCCCCGCTCATCGCACAGCGCCCCGAGAAGGATTTGAAAACTTCACCTGGAAAACATCGCAGCCGTAAATCAGCCAAGAGGGCGAAGGTGTTATGGGGGGAAAAATTAATGTGTTTTGGCTGGTGGGTAACAGGTTCACCAGCTTTTTCCCATTAATTTAGAATCATGTTTGCATGACTCCTACTTTAACAAAACAATAGGTGTTTGGAATAAGACAGTATGCCAAAGGTGTGGGGTTTTCTATGCATTTGGCTTGTTCTGATAGTTGGAAGATGCAGATGCCTCCCTTCATCCTTCTGCCAGACATGGCTAAGCAGCAATGATAGTATTTAAAAAATAAATAACTGAAAATGCAGCATCTTCTACACAGCTTGCCTAGGCTCTGCCTTGGTGCTCGTGTTCATCCGGTTAGCTCACCTGAGGAAAACACAGCGGGTTTTCTTGCTGTGTGGTTTGGGGGGATGCACTGGCGGCTCATGACGGGCACCGTTGGGTTTGCAGCTGACCTGAGGGCTGCACCTCACTTCGCTGGGAGTCCTACAGACCAGGTAAATCCCTGTAGAAATAGGTACTGCGTGGGGTGGAGTGTCTTTTGGTCCAGACCTGGGAGTTATCCCTGTTTCTGCGGTGTGGTCTTGGCTGCTTCACCACCCTCTGGTGTCTCCGGCAAGGCTTGGATGTGGTCAACATCGCATCTCCGAGGGCGTTTGCTGTAGGATGTGTGTCCTATGGGCTTTTTGGGGAGCTGGTTTCCCCCTCCCTTGGCTAGACAGTGGCATAGTGGCATCCTTCACCGGCAATGTCGGAGATGTCCTCCGAAGCAGTGAGCGATTGCTCTGCCACACAAACTGATGCTCTTTCAAGTCATGTGCAGGATTTTTTACAGAGTTTTTGGCCTCTGCAGGTGGATGATGGGGTCAGCTGGGATGAGCAGACCTCTGGCTGCAGCCCAGGCTTTGACTCAGACCCATCGATTTGGAGGGTTTCTTTGCTCCTGGTTGTTTCTTAAAGTAAACATGACGCAGAGCAGAAGGTTCAGAAGAAAATAAAGTTTATAAATGCATCCAGGTATCTGGTTTGGGCGTTGTGGCTGCCTGCCAGCTTTGCTTTGCCGGGATGCAGGTGGGAAAGGGGTTAATCCAAGTGTCAGGTAGGACATGTGCTGCTGGGGCTGGTAGGTGGCCAAATCCACCTTCTCCCTGTCTGTTTTGGATTAAGGCCAAAAAACAGCCACCCCTCTCTGGAAAAACCACCTGCTGCTCTGGGGCTTCGAGGAGGAGGAGGGATGGAGGGACTCGCCTCTCCTCGGTGCCCATAGGTGCGTGTTGCAGTCAATGATTAACTTCTTCAGGCTGAGGAACTGCTTCATCCAGGGATTTTTGTGACCTTTTAGGGGACTGTCATCTCCTAGGAAGCTGTTGGTAAACATCATTAATGGGGGCTGGCACAGGGCTCTCAGGGCATCGCCTGTGTGCTCCGGTCCTGCTCCGTGCTCCTGTGCGCAGTCCTTGAGATACTGAAAATCCAGCGTTAGGAGGGTTTGAAGCCCGTGTGGTTTCTGCGCCGCCTGCTCAGGGCTATCAGGAGGGCAGGTTTAGTGGTTTGGTTTTTTCTTTTTCAGAGACTTAAATTAACTTCAGACATGCAAAAGAGGGTGAGAAAGTGCCTCGGTTACAAAGAACAAATTTGGCTGGTAGAGGAGCTTCAGCTGGCGGCAGAGGATGAGGTCCGGGACTGGGTGTCTGGCACCCTTGTATCTGTGCTGTCACTGTCCCATGGCTGAATGTCCCAGTGTCATCTGAGTTTTACAGGTGCTTTCGGTTTTGTGTGTTACCCTGGGTTTACTGAACCCCATGACGTTGAGGCACTTCCCTCTCCTTGCTGGAGGGAGTTTGTGGGCTGGGGCTGCATCTTTCCCACTGTGGTTTGTGCCTGACAGCCCGCTGGGATGGGGTCAAAGCAAGTCACTCCTGTGGCAGCAGCCCAATCCTCAGCTTTGGGCACGACTCACTGGTTTCAAACCAAGGCGGCGGTGCCTTCTGCAGAAGCAAGGGCATCTGGTGCAGTCTTGCCAGCTTCGAAGAGGAGAAATGGTCCGTTGTCTATGCGAGAGCAACTAAGCTTAGGTGGGCTCTGATGTCCGTTAGCTTATCGTGGGCAAAGCGTGTGGCTTTTGGGCAATTTCATGAGACAGAAATCCCACAAACTTCACAAAAGCGAAGATTAAAAGATGCTACAAAGTTATTTTGATTTTTCTTCTTTAAGATGAGCAGGGGAAAAGCATGCAGGAAACTTAGGAATCCAGGCAAGTACAGAGCTCCTTTGTTTTTAATTAGCTGCGTTGTGTTTAATTGCTACTATGCCTGATGCATAACCCAGCCTAAACAAGAATAGCTTATTGAATGGGGGACTGACTATGAAAGGCACCATGAGGAGAAGGGCTGTTCTTCACAGTTGATATATTTGTATTTCAGTGCTTCATTTAATAAGTCTGTTTCCCCAGGGGACTGTAGCAAGTAAATCATGCCAACAGATTGTTCTCTGAAAACTGGCTTATTTTTGTAATTAGCAAGATGGTAAAGCTGTAACTGCATGGAAGGCGACCTGCGTATGGAGTTAACGTACAAGAATTAGTAAGCAAAATGTAACACTTATTGTTTGATAACGTTGGTGTCGATTGCATTGGTTTCTGGGCAGTTCGTTGTCTGTGACAGTCGGTTTTTCTGCAGCATTGTAAAATGGGAGGGAAATTCAGCAGGTGTTCACAGCGAGGGTGGTAGGGTGTGGGTTTTGGGGGAGGAGCAATTCTTGGGAATCCCACCTGCGTGGCCAGGTGGACCTGGTGGAGAAGCCTTGCTGGGGGTTAAAGCCATCCTGCTCGTCTCCAGAAACTGCCAGTATTTCCCTTGCTTTATTTTGCTTTTCTCCTTTGTTTTCCAGTTATATGAAAAATACGGCGTCACCATGAGTGGAGTATTGAAAAGGAAGTATGAAGAGCTGGGGGATGATACTACCTACTGCTCCTCCTCCTCCTGCTCCCCCGTCTCCTCCTCAGCGTCCTCGGGCTGGGAGTCAGATGAGGAGAGCTCCAGCGGAGAGCCCAAGCCCAGCTCTGCCTTATCGCCCAGCTTCACCCGTGAGTATCTCTGGCAGCCTCTTCCCCCAGGACCAGACACACATCTGCATGGGTGTTTTGTAGCATGGTGGTGGGTCATCACCATGCAGAAACCCCCTTGGAACACACCTTTACAGGTGGAAGCAGCTGTAACACCAGGTCCCTGTCGTTATACCAATCTATCTGGCTTTTATAATCAGCCATCATCCTCAGGGCAGTCTTCCTCAGCCCTTCCTCCCAGCAGTTATCATTCCTTTAAAATGTTTTTGCTGGAGTCCAGATTTCCAGGATTAGAAACCCAAGGACCTGGGTATGCAGGTGCCTCTAAGCCAGCGCTGCTGAACCATCCCTCAATCCCCTGTTGAGGTATTCCAAGGCAAAAACTGAAGAGGCAGCAAAGGCCTGTAGCGCTGTTTTTTAAAAATGATTAACCAGTAGCGTAATTACCATTTCAGAACTCATTTCCTATGTAAGTCGGGTGCTTTGCCAAAGAACATGACACGTTTGACATTGCCTCCACTGCTAGTACAGATAAATGCTGTTTTGTTTTCCCAGCAATATCAGTTTTGAGAGCTTTTAGGAAAACACACAAAAGGCAAGGTTGTAAAATCCTTTATCTGCCATGTGAGGGGGAAAATAAAAAAAAAATACAATAAGGAAACATCTTCACAGAGGAGAAATAGTCAGCCTAGTACCTAGTAAATTATACTGAACACCCACTGTATATAGCAGTTAAGGTCCACTTAGCAGACATACACAAACACGCAGCGGTCTGAAAAGGCTTTAGAAGTCTTGTAATAATAAAGAGTCTCATTCTTGCTTGTCCTCCCAGGTTTTGTGACAAAACAATGAACTTTTTGTATTCTCTGGCTCAATTGGAAGAGGGTCAGGAATGGGAAAATATTTTCAGAGGAGGGGTGTGGGGGGAGAAGCAAATGCCAAAGTGCAGCAGCTCAGCTCATAGATGATGGCGGTGGTTAACTTGCCTTTTGATAAAGAGCTGGTGTTGTAGAAGACCAAGTCAAGGTTATTATGGAAATGCAACGCGCAGTGCAAAGACATTATCGAAGTGGCTGCAGAGCCCGATGTGAAACCCTCAGCTATTCAGCAGAAGCTGCTGACGCAGCGGAGTGAACGCTTTTTTTGATTCACATGAAACTGAAATGCTGTATTTTGGCAAGTGAGACTCGTGAAACGTGGGTGCAGCTAACTGTCCGGTCTTGCACTTGCCTGGCCTTCGGGGCCAGCCGAGCCCCTCAGGCTTTTGGCAGTCCTTTTGGTTGGCTCCCAGCAGTAGGGCTGCCTGAGGCTCTGCCATCCAAAGAGCAGGGCTCTGTGGGAGTCACACATCCTTTCTGGGTGATTTTTTTTTTTTTTTTTTTCCCCCCCCATATCCGCCATGGTGGCAACCAAGACATCCAGGCATCAGCAGAGAGTGCGACTAAACAACCCCACCACTGAATTTGTGCATAGCTGACTCTCATTCCTGACATGCTCATGCAGCAGAACAAGCAGCTCTGTAACCCAGTACCCCGGTGTTTCACTTTGCTTTCCACGGCCAGCTACGTTTGTGGAAACTCGTTGACTCTGAAACTGCCCTGGCTAATTAGTCCCCCTGCATCGCCATGTTTGCACGTGCGAACATGCAGAACCAGGTATCTCTGGAGAGGCTCCGTTTTAAATGGTGTGTAGCATGTTTCAGCAGTTTAAGATAAACCAGAGTCATGTATTGCCTTGTTTACCCTGGGATCACCTGCAGAAAGATTAACATCTTTGCAGCTGCTCTCCAATGAGTCTCTTGAGAATCAACTATAGATTCACAGTTCCTCCCAGTGGATGGTGAAAGGAAGTACCAGAAAAAACAGCCGTTTGGGGTATTTTCTGTCCTGCCACAAAAGCTGGAGCCATGCAGCACTGGAGTGTTGGTGCTCCAGCATCCCAGGAGCAGACCCTGAGCTCCTCAACGTGGGGCGGGGTGCTTGGATTCAGAGCAAGACGGGCATGTTGCCTGTTCGTTATGCTCTGCTGCACATGAAGAATAAGCAAATGTGTGTTTCCTGGAGGAAGTCAAGCGGCAAAGAGAAGCAGCAGCCGCTTCTTAGGGTGAATCTGATCGGTGACTGCGATGCATCAGGATTCATCTTAGTTTCCTCTCCATTTTCATCCCACCTTTGAAGTGTTAGATCCTAAAATGCCAGAAGCCATCAAGCAGCGTTGTAACACTGTCCCATCACATCCCTGTTGAGAGAGTAATTGCAAGTCCTGCCTGTTTGTAATGTTTACAGCCTGTTTTTACTATTTCTGTAGGATTCTCTAGGATGGCAGTACTGACTTGGTGCTTTTTTTTTCTTTCCCCATTTTTAGCCACATCTATCCTGAAGAAATCCAAGCGACTAAAGAAGAACAATGTGGAGTTTGACCAGGTCACTGTGTTTTACTTCCCACGCTGCCAGGGGTTCACAAGCGTGCCTAGTCGTGGGGGCTGTACCCTGGGGATGGTGAGCAAACACAGCTCCTCCCGGCAGTTCACGCTAGCGGAGTTTTCAAAGGAGCAGGAAAACATTCGTCGGGAGAAACTCGAAGAGAAATTGAAAGAGGAGAAGTTGGAAGCGTTGAAATGGAAAGTGAGTAGGAGCACAGGGCTGGGTCGGTGAGGAGCTTGTGGATGCCATTAGTTAATGGCCATTTTTACTAGGACCCTCTCTGAGACCTGGGGGCATCAGTCCTTCAGCCTGCTGTGGGTCTCCAAAACACGCAGGCTCCAGTGTGGGATTTTCACCTCAGTTCTCCACCTCTGAAAAGTGATGGAAAGACACTGAACTCCAGATGTCAGGTGTCTGTCAGGTCTTTGGGGGCTCTGACACAGATGTTGGTCCTGAGGTTGACCACCCTGGGGGCAGACCTTTCCTTTCTTGTTTCTCCTGACCTGGGGTGCTGATGGCTCTGTGTCCCGAACAGGCCCCTCATGCTTTGCCTGTTTTTTGCCCTTAGCTAACCATGAACGGCACGAAGGAGTCAGAGGAGGCTAACCAGCTCACCATTGAAGACATCTCTGATGACGACATTGACATCAGCAATGTGGACCTGGAGGATGGCTTCTTCCTCCAGCCCTATCCTGCCAAGAAGAGACGTGCACTGCTGAAAGCTGTAGGGGTGAAGAAGATTGACAAGGAGGAGAAGCGGGAGCTGCACAACATCCGCCTGTCCCGGGAGGACTGTGGCTGTGACTGCCGGGAGGTCTGCGACCCAGAGACCTGCAGCTGCAACTTGGCAGGCATTAAATGTCAGGTACAGCCCTCGCCTCTGGGCACAGGGGAAAAGCCACAGCTCCAGCTGATGTTTACATTAAAGCAGGAGGAGGTTGAGGAAGCAGGACAAAGTTAGGGCAGTCTGTGAAACGCATCTGTTGCCACCTGCACTCAGGTGAACTTGATCAGAGGCCAGAAAAGCTCTGTGAGATGCTCCTTGGGCTGCGAGGCAGACGCTGCTCGAAAGCGTGTGCTTCCCAAATCACACATGCAGCCGTCCCTGTGCTGCTGCTGCAGACGTGGGGATGTGCCTGAGCTCGCAGCTGGAATGTGCCCTCCCCGTCCATCGCCTGCTCGGTGTGGCAGGTGGAGGGAGATGGGCCATGTGGGAACGTCTGGGCAAACGAAAACTTGCTCCTCACGCCAGGCTGTGATTTTTCCTCCTCCCCTGGTTTTGTTTTGTTTTATTTTCACTTGGTGTGTGTCACAACTCCCAGCGTGCTCAAGCGAACGTGGGAGCGTCAGCTGAGCGTCACCCCCAGCTAGCTGTGCAGAGCACTGCCAAGTGGGATAATCCTTCTATATTCAATTAGCTCTTTTTTTTTTTAAATAGATGCCCACTCGGCTCTGTCTGGGGAGCCGTATTCCCTATTCTGGGTGCTGCTCGCTCCCTCGAGGCCGTGGTTGCAGCCTGGGAGTGGTGTAGAGTGGGCACACACAGGCGGCCAGGGGAGCCTCTTCCATCCAAAACGATTCTGCGATTCCATGTGCATGTCGCAGCCCCCCTCTAGCGGCTGCTGCCAACAGGGACACGAAGGTGCCGCCTTTGCCTATTAAGCAGTTTGTCCTTGTCTCAGTGAGGGGCAAAAACTCACTATATGGATCGGGTATTAAATATCGTGATGCAGTATATTAAAATCTCACGTTTGCCCCTTTATGTCTTCTTTTGGAGTTTTATATTTTGGGTTTTTTCATAGAACCACAGAATCATTTTGGTTGGAAAAGACCTTTAAGATCATCCAGTCCAACCACTCACCCTGCACTGCCAGGTTGCCACTAAACCACATCCCTCGGCACCACATCTACATGTGCTTTAAGCCCCTCCAGGGATGGGGACTCCACCACTGACCTGGGCAACCTGTTCCAATGCCTGACAACCCTTTCAGTAAAGACATTTTTCCTAATATCCAACCTAAACCTCCCCTGGCTTGAGGCTGTTTCCTCTTGTCCTGTCGCTTGTTACTTGGGAGAAGAGACCCGACCCCCACGTCACTCCAACCTCCTATCAGGTGTTCATAGAGAGCCAGAAGGTCTCCCCTGAGGTCGTTTTCTCCAGGCTCAACAACCCCAGCTCCCTCAGCTGCTCCAGACCCTTCACCAGCTTCGTTGCCCTTCTCTGGACACGCTCCAGCCCCTCAATGTCCTTCTGGCAGTGAGGGGACCAAAACTGAACTCAGCATTTGAGGTGTGGCCTCACCAGTGCCCTCAGTACAGGAGGACGATCCCTGCCCTGGTCCTGCTGGCCACACCAGTGCTGATACAAGCCAGGATGTTGTTGGCCTTCTTGGCCACCTGGGCACACTGCCAGCTCATTCAGTCAGCTTTTGCCACCTTTTAAGTTTCTTCAGTTGTACTGAAATCCAGCTTTTTAATGACAGCCCTTCAAAAGAGCAGGGTGTCTTTTTATTATGATTTCTTTTTTTTTCAGTCTGCTTTTAAACCCCTCAGCTGTTACTTGGTTTCTCAGGGTGGGTTGAGTCACCAACAGTTTTGAATTTGCACCGCCGGGTTCAGTTCTAACCCTCTGCCTCTGCTTCTCCCCATGCCAGATGGATCACACCTCCTTCCCCTGTGGCTGCACCAAGGACGGCTGCGGCAACACTGAGGGCAGGATCGAGTTCAACCAGGCCCGCGTGCAGACCCACTTCATCCACACCATCATGAAGCTGGAGCTGGAGAAGCAGCAACAGAGCAGCGAGAAGATGGTAGAGACCGAGGCGCCTTTTCGGGAACGGATCCCACCGTTGGGGTGCACAGCGGGGAAGGGCTCCTTGGAGGAGCGCGCGGTGCCGCTGGCACCCGCCTTCCAGTTCAGCCCCGACCTGGAGGCCCTGGGGGAGAACAGCTGCAGCAGCGACATGACAGACTCCTCCATCTCCTCCCACCCCAGTGAGGACCTGGAGGAGCCCTACGAGAGCCTCCCCTCTGACAAATCCCAGTCGGACGTGGACGACAACGGCTTGGCACGCATCCTGCACTTCAACGACTCGGATGGTGAGGAAGAGGGAGGCCATGGCCAGGATGACCTGAGCTGCTTCCACCCCACCGACTTCTTCATCGAGGACCACGGTGGCGAGGCCAAGCCTGTCCCCAGCCACTTGTCCCACCTCTCTGAGTGCCTGGATGAGAATGCCAACCAGGACAGTGGAGGTTTGCTGGAGGATGCTGCCCACACACGGTGCGATGGGCTGTCCTGCTGCACCTCATCCCCGGCTGAGCCCTGCTCCAAGAGCTATGCCGACCTCAGCCTTTCCTCTGACTCCTTGGATTTCTTCCAGTCCTTCTCGGACTATAACTTGGGACCCCTTTACAACTCCTTAAAGGAGTACGAGAACCTCGATAACTTCTCAGCGTTACAGTTTCAGTTGCCTAATTTCCCTGGCTTCCCACAAGCCGGAGATCAGGGCTCCTGCTTCTTGGAGTCCCTCATCGGTTTGTCCGAATCCGTCCCTGAAACCCCAGCCCCTTTCACAGACAATCAGCTTTTGGAGGATGCCATCAAGTCATCGCTGATGGAGACGGTGAAAGTGTGAAATGCCCGCGTGGGTCGGGTGGTAAGGACCAGCGTGAAAAGGAATGCCGAGGAACAGCCCGATGGGCAAACTCACCGGCAGGGTGATGTGCTACTTAAGGAGGAAACAAACAACAGAAAAAAGACTTTCAAAGCAGACAAACTTTTTTTGGTCTTTATAGAACGTGGACGTTTTGAAATACTGCAGCTACAATCAGTTCTCTTGCTGTTTGTGCAAAAATTTCTAAACTTTCATGACGGGGTGGGGAGGGAGGGAAAAAGACTTTCACAGAGGGGTTTCCTCGTGTTTTGTATGAGAAGACCTGTTGAGAAATAGCTCCTCGCTAACGTTGCCAGTTGTACACACAGCCCCTTCTACAAACGTTTCAGTGGTGCAGGAACTTTTTAAGACAACTTTTTGAAACTGTATTTATTGTGAAAATTTGTGGTTTGAGTAAGAGCCCAAGACACTCTTACGTTTAAATCGGACCAGGTTTACAGAAGAGATCCACACACTATATACGTAATAATTCATCTATTTATTGCAAATTCCAGAATTTAACTAGCCACCGAAGCTTGAACTAGCGTGAAACCTTATTTAAATTGGTAATACCTCAGATGTATTATGTGTACAATCGTTTTTTTTTTGCATAATATATCTGTATTTATTTATTTTCTACCTGTAGTACATGAATAGCACTGTGGTTTATCAGTTACCTGGAAGGGCAGTAAGGTCCCCAGCAGCATCCGTTCTAAAGACAACCCTGGTTTTTGTGAATCTAAAAGACGTTGGCTGTTTGGTCTGCGCTTCACATTTCTAAAAGGGCTGAATGCAAGCAGGTGGGAGGGGAGAAATGGTGGAAACAGTTGTGCAACATCCTTTGGTTTCTGTCGGCCCTCTAGTAGACACGATGATGGTGTCTGATCTCCATAATATCGCTGTTTACAGGAAAATGAGCAAAGCCTACAACGATTCAAGAGATGACGTGAACTAGCTCTATTGAAACAAAAAAACCCCAAACCCTTTTCATAAGTTATTTTATAATTTATTTAATTTCCTAAGGATTTGGCCATGAGCTCTTTCCCCATCAATTACGGTGCCTGAATGTGCAGAGGAGCCATTAGCAGGGGGCGGGTATAATGAGAAGGACCTTTGCAGCCCTGGGGGGCTTTGGGAGAGCAAAGCCAGCAACCGCAACACTGCACTCACGCTCCTCAGCAAGTGCTCCTTAGGACCCCCCAAAGGCAAGGGTATCGCAGCTCCAAAATCTAGCAGATCAGATTGTCCATACTCTTTTTTTTTTTCATATAGGTAGATCAGGTAAATAAAGCGAAACAGATGGATATGAAGGTTATTTGGTTATTTATCCTTTGAGTACGGTTTTAGAGGGAAGAAAAAGTAACGTCTGAAAGCAAAGCTGAAAAACTTGAAGGCTTTTGTTTTTTAACATGGGAGAAATCACCGTGTCGAGGAAGGGTATTGGAGGCCCTCCCAGCCTTTTGCTATTTCAGTCAGTCCGAGAACATGACACTACTTGGCCATGAGGTGTGACTAACTGGACATAAAACTTGTACGTCAGTGACACACTAAGTGCCTACGCCAGCAGTAGGAAAAAACCACAAACTGGCTTTAAAACCTGCCGGCTTTCAGTGTCCCTTGGGAATGGGGAGAGGTGGTGATGGGGGGAGGCGGCAGCTCTGCTGGTCCAGCCATGCTGCCCAGGGTGCAGGGTGCCGGTAGGAGCTCCTGGGGGTGCGGAGACACCCAGGTATGGGGGGGAAAAAAGAAACAAACCCCAAGGTATGGATTTGAGGGGTTTTCCATTGGCTGAACTGTTTATATCCCCGGTGCAAGGGACGGTGCGCCTGGGTACCCGCTGTTTGACAGGTGCCTCGAGCAAACCTGCCAGCAATTTAGGAAACCTGGCGTACGAGTATGGCGAAGGCTGGGTGGTCTGGGGTTTTTCTAATAGTTGTTATCACTAGTTAATTGTGCATCTTCTCTGGTATTGAGCCAGTCAACTTGGAAGCGGAGCTGACCTGCCACAGCCATGAGCGGGTGTGCTCACCCCGCGCTGCCGCGTCCTCCTGCGAAGCATCACCCCTGGGACCTCCCTGCCAGGCAGGAGGGTGACTGTAGGAATACTACTGGCAGGTGGAGGATTTCCTGGAGATATATATATATTATTATAATTATTATTATTTTTTTTTATTGTTGTTGTCGTCGTCGTTTCTTTAGACTGAAAAATCCCCCTCAGTTATCACCTAGGTGGTAGTTTATATCCTTCAGACTGCATCAAAAATACTGACAGTTGAAAGTCTGGTACCATTCTGTATTTATTGGCACTAAGGTATTTTATAACATTCCTAGGTTTCTCTGCATATATATATATTTATATATATAAAATATATACATATATTTTATATATATATATATATACACACACTCTTGGTTTTTTTAATGAATGCTGGGGATGGACTCCTGCCTTTATGGATTTTTTCTGTAATTTATTCTTTTTATTTGTGTTGGTGCCAAAAGAAAAAAAAAATTTTTTTCTCTCCCCACCGCCCCCCCGCCAGGGCACTGAATTGTAAATATTTTTTTTTTTCTTCTCGGTATCTGTGTAAAAAGTTGCCTGTTTAACAGTTTAAAAACTGGGTATTTATTGACACAATCTGTAATTATCTAATGTATTGATTGAAACGCTTTGGTTTCAACATAGCTTTATTTTAGCTTTGTGTATATATTGTGATTACGTTGCTTAAAGGTACAAGTTTAAAAAATGCTTTATTTTTACCTTATCCATTTGCATTTGTTTATAAAAAGGCATATTTGTCTACAGCTGCTGTCTGTCATTTCATCAAAGCAATATGAAGAAATTTCCATTACACTTTCAATAAAAGAATTTTGTTTGAATATGGCAGCACCTTCACCCTCTTTGTCCTTTACTGTGGCTCAAAACTTGGATGGTGGGTGTGCGTTGCTCTCTGTGTCACAGCTTTCCCTTTTTTGTTCATTTTTGGCTTCTTTGGCCCCTTTTCGAAGCTAGTGGGTGTCCTGGGGTTCCCACCCCAAACATTGAGATGGGAGCATCCTACCAGGGCAGGAGCAGCCCTTGTCGCAGCCTGGTGTACTCCAAGAGTCTTCTCATGAGCTTGGGGACAACCGCTGCTTTTCTCACCCCCCCTCGCCCCACATGCAGCCCAGGGAAGAGCATCCTTATGCCTTCACATGGAGGAAAGGCCTGGGGGCCTGAGCACCAGCATGAGCTCTCATAGTGGGAAACCAGCCATAAGTAGGTCCCCAGAGCCAAGAGGACATCTTCTGTGGAAGAGACAGCTCATTCACCCCTGCAGAACCCTCCCCTGTGCATAGCAGCTGGGTATGCAAAGAGGGGCATGTCCCCAGCTTGCTTGGCTTGTGGATGGTGGCCGCCGTTTCTATTACCCCATGACAGCCGTGGGACCTGGATGGACGCAGCCAAAGAGAAGCATCACCACGACCCTGCACCCCAGGGGAAAAGCAGAGAAAATACACTCGGTCCTGGCAACAGCAGGGAAATAGGAAGAGGGCGAGGATGTGAGTTAGCCTGTGGGGCAAAGGAAAAGCTGAATTAAGCCCAGAAACCTGGATGGGGAAATGCACACCTATCCCATAGGCTCCAGTCCGACAGCACCGGCATAAACCATAACTGCTGGCTTTGACCTGAAAGCAAGGGAAATTGGCCCAAGAATGCCATTGTCTGGTTTTCCACTGGGAATCCGTTTCTAAAGGTTGCCACCTGCCTCGGAGCAGAGAAGCTCAATTAATTGCATACACTATTTGTTACCAATTATTTGCTCAGCCATAAAAGCAGCGATACTGCAGAGACCTGTCCGTGGCTGTTCTGCAATGCATGGTGAAGCTCGGCCTGTTTCCCCACACAGAAGGATGTGTTTGGTTGTGGTTTTCTTCTTTTCTTTTGTGGGGTTCGTGCCTTTAATTAATTCCCTCTTACATTAATTATTTTTTGATTGGGCGAGGAAGTGACCCCAGCATACAGCTCCAGCTGCCACACTGGTGGATTTTCAGCTCATGATGATGACTTAGCACTGTGCCCCAGCAAAGGGCATCGTGGCTGCGGCACACGCCATCCACCAAGGGATGGTCCTAAAACAGCCCTGAGGTGGCACATCCCATCAACCAGCAGGCATCTCCACAGAGATTCATGGAATCATCACAGAACGGTTTGGGTTGGAAAGGACCTTAGAGATCATCCAGTTCCAACCCCCTGCCATGGGCAGGGACACCTTCCACTAGAGCAGGTTGCTCAGAGCCCTGTCCAGCCTGTCTTTGAACACTGCCAGGGATGGGGCATCCACAGCTTCTCTGGGCAACCTGGGCCAGTGTCTCACCACCCTCACAGGGAAGAATTTCTTCCTCATATCTACCCTAAATCAACCCTCTTCCAGTCTGAAACTGTTACCCCTCATCCCATTACTACACTGCTGATAAAGGTCCCTCCCCAGCTTTCTTACAGCCCCTTGGAGCACTGACAGGCCGCTCTAAGGTGTCCCTGGAGCCTTCTCTTCTCCAGGCTGAACACCCCCAACTCTCTCAGCCTGACCTCACAGCAGAGCTGCTCCAGCCCCTTGTTCATCCTTATGGCCTCCTCTGGACCAGCTCCAACAAGTTCATGTTCTCATTGCTCTGGGGGCAGCGCTGCAGCAGCAGAGTTTGTCACAGCCTCTGTGCCCAGAGGAGTTCCTGTTTGTTTTGAGGAGCCAGGCAGGAGAAGCGCTGGAGGAGTTTCCCGGCTGGCTGGGGAGCATCCCTCTGCAAGGCGCTGATGTTGAAGCCATGGCTGCTCCGCTTCCATAGGGCTGCAGCTTAAAAGGGGTGAAGCCAGGTGCAACCCTCGATTTGCCCGGGTTCGGGCTGACTTTCTGCACACACCGGGACAGAGGTGCCCCAGTGACGCAGAGTTGGCTTTCACATCTCTTTTGGCAGCGGGCAGTGGTGCTCCTTCCCACTGATGGGAATTGGTGATTCACTGACCACAATTGAACCTGTCCATGCACTGCCCACCTTGCTTAGGGCTTTATCAGCCTCTTTATTTCAACTTATTTTCTTTTTTTCCTCCATACAGCCACCCTGTATGCTTTGCTTCTAACACCCAGAGGCACAGAATTACTCACTAGCTGCTTTCGTTTCATTTTTAGATGTCTACAGCAGTTGAACCACGCACGTACCCACCAGACTCGAAAGCATTTCTCTCGGGTGGCAGAGCAGCCTCTGCAACAGGGAGGAGTCGTTTGCCGACCGACGGCCAGCGGGACTGGGACGGGCTGTGACGCGAGGCGAGGCTCTGCCAGACCTGGCGCCGCACGGGAATGAGACACCCAAGGACTTTTCTCTGCAGGAACAGCTATAAAACAATGGGTAGAACAGACTTTATCTCCGGCAGGGGAAAAAAACAACCCAGGAGCTCCAGGGCAAGGTGAGGGCAGGGCTGTGGGCTCCTCAGCCCCGGGAGTATTTCCCTAGGGCCAGATCCTGCATACAAAGGGCTTGCGTCTGCTTTGGAGGCAGAAGCGTTGGCGTAAATACCTTGCCTTATCACTTGTCTGGTTGATAGAAGGAAGAGGCAGGTTTGCACCACGTGGCCGAGCAGCGTGACTCTGCAGACGGTAAGGTTACCTCAGGCCTCCTGCAAAGGCAATAAAAGCATCCCAGGTGATGCTGCTGCATCCCTGCTGGCTTCAAGTCCTCTGTCACTGCAACAGGCACTTTCTCCACATGCTTCTTCCAGGGAATTGAGGAGAAGTTTGCAGGTGTTGAGGTTTTAACTCAGATACAGAGAGCAGCTTGGCCCTCCCCCAAAAAAGGCACTGCAGGATTGGCAATTGTCAACATGATCCTGTGGTCCATTTGAGTTACAGTCTGTCAGGGCTATGGGATGAGGAAGAAAACAAAGTTCAGCTGTTATTCCTTGGGGTAATGATGTTCAACATCACAGAAACCCTCATCGCACCATATGGGATTGCCCTCTCCACCAAATCAACCCAGGTGAGAGGCCCTCCTGTGGTCATCCGCTCTGGAGGAGCTGTGAGTCCTCAGGATCTGGGGAAAGGGGTAATGCTAAAGGCACTGAACAAATGTAAGTGTTCTGGCTGCAGTGTTTTTCCTGCATATACCAGCAAAAAATCCTGTTTAGCCAGAGCTCTGGCTAAAGCGAGACTTCAGATAAGCAGTTAACAGAGAACTAAGTTTTCTGTGTCACAGCTGTGACCATCAGGAGTTTTCAATGCTGCTTAACCCACAGGTTTCCATCAGCTTGTTTCACACTTCTGAGCCTGCTGCTGAGCGAATGGCAGTATTGCCATCTACTGGGCAGCTGCCTCCTCCTCCTGGCCTTTCAGCCAGCCAAATTGCTCTTGGGCAACGCATGTCCTCCCCTGCCGCACCACAGACACCATGTAACTCACTGAGACATCATATTAAAAAATATAAAATAAGGCTTAAAGGGCCCACTCGGGTCTGGAGGAGAGGTGGGGACGTCCTGGGGCTTGGCTGTGATTCCATGCCTGGCCTGGCACATACATCCACACCCGGAGGAAACCATTTCCAGAAAGTAAATGCTAAAAAAAAAAACCCCATGGAGGCATCTACATTTTGGCCAGAGAAGCTGAGTGAGGGACCAAATGCCTGTGGCTGGACGTGCTCTGACTCCATCACATCAGAAGATGCACAAAACCCACCAAAGGGAGTATCTTTGACCAGCAGAGATTAAATACTTCGGCATGAGCATGGAAGCTTTGAAGACTTCCAGGTCGGTGCAGCTGAGGAGGCTGAAAGACTCGAGGTGTCCTGTGGACCCTATTCCCTGGGAACTGTGTGAGCCACACACCAGGGTAAAATTTTACAGGAGAACCTGGCCACCAGGATAAGTAACATAAAAAGATCCCCCTCCAAAATAAACCCACTTGTCACTGGAAGTGCCCACAGAGCCAAGCTGCAAGCCACAAGCCCAAGTCCTCCGCAAGCCTGGGCAAGTCCCCAGAAATGCAAGACCCCAGCCAGCCCAGGAGTGCAGCTTTTAAAGGGGCAGGGAGCCCGCCAGAGTTTTTTTCACAACCAGTGCGATGTGAGAACCTAAATGGGAGGAATACATCACGATTGGTCATTTTAAAACAAACCATCTAAACAGGGAGAGCTGGTTTATTTTCTAAACTGGGACACTGCTCCACTGAGATACTCAGCGTAAGAAACTATTATGTTACACTTCCCTGGAAATAAACTTGGCTACTTCTTTGGAGTAAAGGGAGATGAGAATTTAAATGGTCCTTAAGTGCTTTCCATAGCCAAAGCATCCCAAAGTGCTTTCCAGTAACTGAGGGGGCAAGGGAGCCATTGTAGTCATCCTCCCAAATCCCCATCATTTTTGCCTGCAAGTGAGCAAGGGAATGATTGGGTGAAGGTACAATTTTGACGTGTTCCTGTGCAACCTGATCTAGGGGAACCTGCTTTAGCGGGGGGGGGAGGGGTTGGCGCGAGTGGACTAGATGATCCCTAGAGGTCCCTTCCTGTGATTCTGTAATTCTGTGATTCTGTGATTCTGTGACTGATTTTGGGGGCTATTCAGATAATGGATAGCAGCCCCGGGGCAGGACTTGGATGAGGAGATGTCAATAAGCAGAACATCACTATTCAGCAGTGGTGTGACTGAGGGCCCAATTGCTTAGCTTATCTCTGCGTGACTTTGAAGCTCCCCAGCTCTGTTGTATTTTGGGCCAGTTGAGATGCTCAAGGTTATGAAGACATCCCCACGGGGCTGGTGGAGACAAGGAACCTTAGGAGACCTGTACCCCTTTGATGCAGCAGGATGGGATGGGATGTCCTCAGACATCCCTAATAGCACTGACCACTGTATTTGATCCCTGCACCCCCAAGCTGTGTTTTACAGCATCTACAGCCTTACCTCTCTGAATAGCTCAAGATGTTGTAGGCAGTCCTACACCTCACTGGAGAACCCTGCACCTTGTGCGACCAGCCCCAGGAGGTAAGTCTCCTCTTGCCCTTGTTGTTTCCTTTTTCTGCTCTCCATAACAAAGTGGGGAGCACCAGTTTTCTAAAATCTAGTTTGTTCCCTTGTTGAGCTGTACCCTCATCCACCAGCTTCGGAGAAAAGAATGAGAACATTACATATGAGCATTACATATGTAATTACATATGTGCTCAGCCATGTTTTCCCAGTACCACTGGGTATTATACCACTGTGACACCCAGTATCTTCACACACTGCATGTTCCATAGGCCTCCTGAGGTGTGCTCCTCAGATCACAGCTTTACCCAGCAGTGCTGGGGAACAAGTAGCTCTAGCAAGGCTCTTGGATAGTGAGAGGTAAATGAGGCACAGGAGAAGCACATGCACCCTGTCCATGTGCTGCCAAGCTATCGCCTCCCTCTTATCCTACGCAATAAATCACGGCTGAGCAGCACAAGCTGTTCCTGTCATCGAAATGCAGAAAGAAACACTCCTCTTGGCACTGGGGATGTGATAATGACCCTGAATTAGAGCTGCACCTGATTCTGCTGCTCCTGCGGGTGCAGCCTGATGTTACTCCTCCGGCTGCTGCATGAACAGGTCCAGCTCTTGCTCCTGAGGAGGAAGAATTTAAAGGAGCAACGTCCAGCCTGGCTTTCAGACCTTGTGACAAGAGGTTTCAAGCACTTGATGGCCACGGCAGTCCTGTGGAGACCAGGGGCAATTGCAGGGATGTGGGCAGAAGCAGGGACAGCCCATCAGTGCTGTCACATCCAGGGACAACCAGGGGATGGTTGTGGTGTTTGGGGTTGTGGCAAGGCAATTGCCTACTCCTTTAATTGCTAATGTGGCCCCCAGAGTGCTTTTGGCCCTCCGAGCAGCAATGCCCCCAACAGCTCCCAGCTCTGCTCAGCCTAGACCAGGAATGGAAGCTGATGAGAATTTAGGACCTCCTGTGACGTCCCCAAATGCCCCTGTGGCCTATGAACCAAGCACACAGAATTAGACCCCCAGCCCAGGCATCAGCCACTGCAAAGCCAGCAGGCACTCTGACACGTCCTCTCTCAGCATCTGAGTCAGGTTTGGAAGAGAGTTGAGGGGCTCCCTTTAAAAATCTCATTTCCCAAAGCTTTTGATCCGTGTCTTTTTAATTCCTTCTGAAACTCAGAAGGAAAAGCTTGAACACAGTCAGGGCAGGATCTTGAAGGGCCGTGTGCTCCCGCTCGGCTGCTAAGTGCCCGTGGAAGGGACGGGACTCCTCCACGGGCCGGACAGGTCCGGCCTCTTTCAGGAGAAGTTAAACATCTGAGCTTGGGACGGCCGCAGAAACCCCACCCGTTGTCCGAAAAGGAGTAAGAGCCACGCAGTAACGTTAAGGGGTAGGAAAGCTGAGGCTCGGGGGGTTTTACCTTGTCAGAAAGGAGGATTCCAAAGCCCGGAGCCCCCAGGAGACGCTGCCCAGTAGAGCAGCGAGCTAGAGCACGGCTGGGGCGCTGTCCCGGACAGCCTCGAGGGAAGCGCCCCCGCTCTCCATCCCGTAACGAGGCCGGTGTCTCTGCTCGCAGCGCAGACCTCGGGGTGACGGCGGTGGAAAGCAGCTGCCGTGTGCCCCGGCCTCGCCGGGAGCCGGCGGGCGAACGCGAGGGGCCGGGGCGGGGCTGCCTGCGTGCCGTGCCGTCACCCCCGGCCCGGCAAACCGCCCCGGAGCCGGTGACAGCCCGACCGGGTACTCCTGCGGTTTGCCAACGCCCTCTGGTGGCTTCTGCGGAGAAGAAACGGGCAGGACCAAGCGAGAGGATCTGGCAAAGAGACTGCTGTGCCCGAGGTGTGCTCAGGCTTTGGGGGAGGCGGGACTCGGCTAGTCTAAAACGGACAAAGAGCTCAGCCGAAGTCCTTCACCCAGGGCGGGCTGTGGGATTCCCCGTGTGTTCCTAGGAGATGGGTTTGGAGTTCATCAGAAGAAAAACCTTACCTTATACACAACGAAGTGTATGTGCCTCCCTCTCTTCCGCCTCCCCCCACTTACCGACCCTGCTGTGTGTCCAACAGGAACATGCGTTTCCTCTGGGAATGTTACACCCTGCGCATAGAGCGGATTTAAGAATAAGGTAGATGGATTGTGCATTCCATGGGTTGAGTTTGCCAAGACACTTGAGGCAGGTGCTCTCTGTATGAGCAGCGCTGTACTGAAGCTGCGTGTTCAGGAATATAAAGAGAACCCTGTTCTGCAAGAAAAACCTCTGCTCACTGCTGTTAGAACAGAACGGAACAGAACGGAACGGAACGGAACAGAATGGAACAGGACCGTTTCAGGTGGAAGGGTCCTACAATGACCGTCTGGTCCAACTGCCTGGCCAATTCAGGGCTGACCAAACCTACAGCATGTTGTTAAGGGCATTGTCCAAATGCCTCTTGGACACTGATGGGCTCGGGACATCCACCACCTCTCCAGGAAGCCTGTTCCAGGGTTTGACCACCCTCTCGATAAAGAAATGCTTCTGAATGTCCAGCATAAACAGCCTCCGGTGCAGCTTTGAACCATTCCCACACATCCTGTCACTGGATACCAGGGAGGAGAGATCAGCATCTCCTTCTCCATGTCCCCTCCTCAGGAAGCTGTAGGGAGCAATGAGGTCAAATCTCAGACTCCTTTTCTCCAAACTAGACAAGCCCATAGTCCTCATCCACTCCTTATAGGACAGTCCTTCTAGCCCTTTCAGCAGCTTTGCTGCTCTCCTCTGGACACATTCAAGGACCTTCACATCATTCTTAAATTGTGGGGCTCAGAACCGCACACAATGCTCCGGGTGAGGCTGCACCAGTGCTGAATACAGCAGGATCATGACCTCTTTTGACTATGTTTTATGCACTCCAGGATGCGGTTTGCCCTCTTGGCTGCTGGCTCCTATTGAGCTGCTATCAGCCAGCACCCCCAGGTCCCTTTCTGCAGGGCTGCTCTCCAGCCACTCCTCTCCCAATTTCTGCTCACGCCTGGCAATGTCACACCATCTATCTGCTCCCACCGACTAGCAAGCACTGAGCTGACCACCTTTGCCACTGGTGGGGTTATGCCTAAGGAATCCCTCAGCGAAAAATCCCATCATGGTAATTTTCTGCAGAGTGGGTTTGGTCCCAAAATGACAGCCCTGAAGAGTCATGATCACTGCCCACAGCGCAGCCCCAAGGCAAGGACACTGCCATCAGCTTATATTGTCATTACAGGCTGTGGCATTTGCTGGAGCCTCCTTCCCTGCAGGCTGGGTCTGAGCTGGTGCCTAAGGCTGAGCACAGCAACAGGTCACTGGTTGCAACCACCAATACTTCATTGTTATACTCTTAGCCAAACCTTGCTATTAATAGCCCAAAAAGGTGTAGAAAGGATGAGAGGAGCCTAAATGAGCACAGATACTTTGTTCTAGCTCTTCTCCTATCCATGCACCGGTTGATCCTTCTCTAGAACCCCCCGTTATTCTCCATTGTCTGGAAAACAAAAAAGAGGTGAATTCAGTAGAGAGCCAGAATAATGCATGTCTCTATCACATGGAACTGCTCTGCAGAAGGGCTTGCTCCCAGCTGGGCCAGGAGACTTCTCTAACAGCCTGTTCCCATCCAGAAAGCTTTACGGACCGCAGCAGCCTTCCTTTTCCTCGCAGTGATTTCAAACACCTCTCCCCACCTTTCTTTCCAGCAGGACCCACAGTTTACAGCGGTGTTTCCGCAAAGCCAAGCCCTGTGCCTGGGAAACGGCTGCTCCTTGTGCCAGAGAGCGTTTCCGGGAGCAAAGAGCTTGTTGCTCATTCCCCAATGTAAAGCTGAGTTCACCGTGTGGCACTGCAGGGCTTGCACTTGTGGAGATGCTTTATGTTTGCTGCGTTTCCCACTCACCAGCCTGCTGATTCCTGCCGTGGGGTTTATCTGGGTGAATGGTCACTTTTTGGACACAGACCCCAGCTCCTGCCTGGCTCAAGTTTTTTCCATGGTCCTCAGCAGAGCATTTAATCTCCAGGCCAAAAGCTCCTTCCTTACAACTGTCTGACTACAGTAAAAGTAGCACCAAATATCCTGATTTTAGACCTCCCCAGATCTCCCATTTCAACTCCTATTGGTTTAATAGATGAAAGACCCCAATTCCTCTGGCACTCCCTTGCCTTCACAGGAGACGTATCAGGTTATCTCACAGGCACCAAGCAACTTACGCAGTAGATCCAGTCCACGTAGGCTGACACACGTGTGAAGACTGTTGGCTTCTTGTAGATGTTACAGTAAGGATCTAGCCCAAAACTGACAATCCCATGGACTTCCCAGCGATTGTTTCTGTAGCAGTTGAGAGGGCCTCTAGAGTCCCCCTGAATCAGAGGAAGGAGAGAAACACAGTAAGCCACATGACTGCATAGCATTAAGGAACCCTAATGAGTTAATCACTGTCCTGAACACCAAATGAAAATTGGTGCTGTTTCTTTGCAAGGGGCTGAGTGCTCCCCGGCAGCCTAGGAACAGAGACCACCCAGAACCTCCCAAGGTGTTGCAAAAATCAAACCCCCTATTCATTATCTCAGTCTACACGCACACACACACACATATTGACACATACGCACCCCAGGAAGGGCTGAAACCCTAATTCATCACCACCATTGCAAATATAGTGACTGTAAACAAGTGGTCCAGGGCAGGCTGCATCACACACAATCCTTCCCAGCAAGGTCCACCAGCACAGCATCTCTGTTAAAAAATCTGTGCAGTCCACCTACAAGGAACTAGGGAGAAGGGAGATGCTGCTCCCCTTGATCTTCACAAACAAATATATTCAAAAGATGCAGGGAAGTTAAGGTGATGAAAAAGAAAGCAGCTTGAGTTAAAATATATGGGAAGATGAAGGCTCTTGCTTGGCTCAGAAGCTGGTTTGTAACAAGGTTCTGCCATAATAAAACCACACCAAAAAATACACTAAATAGCTATAGAGCTATGATTATACTATACCTATAATTGTACAATGTACAACTGTATAACCTGTATTATTTCTATATGTTTCTATGTTATATTCATATATTTACATAATCAAATATGTTACATATTTGTCCATTATTTTTTAAGGGCTCCGCACTGTTGCTTTCACCAGAAGCCACCTCTGTAGCAAAGGGAATACAAGCGGATGTAACAGGTACCTCCTGTCTTCCCATGCCAAACCTCCTTGCCTTGATGCAGGGGCCAACTGGAGCCCCGGGGACAAAAGGGATCTCACAGCATCTTCCTTTCCACCTAACCTGGGCCAGATGGTGCAGTTGGACACAGCCAAAACTTGCAGCAACCTCAGCTGTCCATGTAAGCAGAGCACGTAGGAGGAAAAGAGTGACAAGCAGGGGGAAGCACTGCCTGGCCTGGGGTGCAACATGACAGCAACCCTGGATCAGTGCTAAGACTTCCCTGCAGCTTCATCCATTGGATAAGGGCAGAGGGGACAGCCAAAATCTCAGCCTAGTCCCCAGGATCTGGTCAATGGGACATGCTGCTGGAAGAAAGGGCAAATCTCCCCTCCAATATCAAAGGGGAGGGATGCACCCTGAGGATTTGGAGGTTTTCTCTCCGCTGACTCCTCTGTGGGGAGATGGAGGAATGTGGAGTAATCTGGTTTAGAAGATGTTCAGCAGAAAGCAGCAAAGGGGTCAGGATTTGCAGGAGAGCTATTGCAGGTGAAGAAATGGCAAAAATGGTAAACAGGTCCTAACTGAAGAAACAGCAAGGTCAGCAAGGAAGGAAAGAGCAAGAGGGAAGCTTGAAAATCCTCTAATAATAACAGATCTTACACTGCATCTGGCCTTCACTCCATCTCCACCTGCACAGATCATAGAGGTTTTTACTTGAGACCCCCCACCAGTCTTCCTGGGAGCAGATCTCATGGTCAACCACCGGCAGCATAACCTCCTGCAGTCTGTCCGCACTGCTGCCTCCCACTAGCAGAGAAAGGGTGAGATTTTTGTCCAGGAGCTCGAGCGGGTGAGGAAGGAAGCCGGCACCCTGCCTCATGCAGCCTTACCTGCACAGTGGTCCCTCTGAAACCAGGAGGGACCCTCAACACTCCTCCTTTCCCTTGCTTACCACTAACCGCTCCCCATCCGGTGATATAGCAGAAATGGTCATTGGGCAAAATGTCTCCTTCGGATGGAAGCACTCCTATCTCAATGAACCCGTTGTCATAGGCAGAAGCAGTGAGGCGCAGCAGAGCAATGTCATCGCTGAAATGGGATACAGGTAAAAGAGTCTTTACTGAAAATCCTGAGTTAGTCCTAAGTCCGACGTCCTCACTCACATTTCATCACTTACACAGGTCTCTAGGCTCTGGCATGATGATAGACAAGCACCTTGCAAACATCATTACTTAATCCTTATCGCTATCACAGGCAACAGGAAAATATGAGCAATTAAGAGAGAAGAGGCCACAGTACAGTCTGATAAAGGGTAACACCCCCCAAAAATCTCCTACTCCTTTGAAGGCACCCAACCTCAGAGCGAATTTCAGTGGACCCTGGATGGACAGGCGTGCCTCTGGGGGTCGGATTTAAGACAGTCCCTTGACAATTCCTTGGCTTCCCTTCATCAGATGCAAACAGTGGTGACTGCTGGCAAGCCCCTGAACATGCTGTACATCCTGGATCCGTTTGTGAGGCCCCCCCTTCCACCCATCTTGGGCAAAACAGGGCTGACATCTTCCACACAGACACCATGTAACACCTCCAAGAAAGGAGGTCATCTGGGAAATCTCCATTGCATCATCTTCCAGTGCTTCCTACAAACGCAGCCTCACTGGGAACCAGACTGAATTTGCAGGGTGCTAAGGGCCATTCAACCATCTGATGACGTGCAAAATAATTACCCATTGACAATTTCGCTGGGGTTCCAGCCCTCATGAATGAAGACTCTATCCACGTCAATATAGTGCTTGATGCCATCCACCTTCAAGAGATCGTGCTCACCCAGAGCCACTTGGTATCTTGCTCCAGGTGGCCTGAAAATGAATCACAGAATAAGTGATGAATATAAATGTAATGTAAATGAAATGTAAAAACTACTCCCCACCTCTAGCTTTGTGGTGTCATTTCTGCACCACTGAGACCTTCCACCAATGTAGTAATCTCTAAAGCACCTTCCACTGGAGGACTTTCCATGGGCTGTAGCTACGGTTGGACTTGATGATCTTAAAGGTCCTTTCCAACCTAAATGATTCTGATTCTCTAAATGGCCTTATGAATTGGGCAAATGGTGCCTGCAGTTTGCTGGTGAAGCAAGTGAAGGTGCAGCATCAGCTAATACAGCACTGAGCTTGGTCTTGAACGAGAATGCTCCTTTTGGATCTCCGCATGTGTCTGAAACAGAGTGTGAAGGATCAGCTTCTTACACCTTACTGTAAGTTCTTTCACCAAAGGCAGGAGTGAGTGATTAGAGCACTCGCTTACTGGTGTCATGCCATGGCCTTCAGGCGGTGCATGTTAGACACGCTGCAGAGCAATTTGTACAACATGGCCCATGAGTTAGGAAACACGACTTTTTTTCAATCTTATCCTCTCTGCGCAGGTTTCTCGGGATGCAAACCCATTCGAAATGCTCACGTTTGTGCAAATGCAGCCTCTCTTATGCAAATCAGTAATCAGCTTGATTTCCACTCCCAGGAAGTCAGCAATTAATACGTAAAATCAAGGCTGAAGTCAAGACTTCTCCAGTTCTCTTGATTAAGTGTGCAGCAAGGTGTCCAGCTGTGCAAGGGATGGCATCAGTGGGGAGCTCAGAAGGTGAGAAGGGTCTGGTTCCCATCTGCAGCAAGAATCAGAGGCAGAACAGGAGGTTTAAGGCTTTTTATCCTACTCACATGCTGAGACAATGGGCTGCAGTCGTGACCCAGTAGCCACTGATAAGGGTTCCACCACAAATGGGAGAGTAGTACCCCAGGGAGTCAGCAAAGGCAATCTGAAGCGATGCCTGGATCAAATGATGACATATTTTACAGCCAAGCCATGCTGTGCCTCTGCAGAAATGGTGTTTGCGGCTTTGGACAGCGGAAGCTGCCGTTTTCTCGCTGCTTTTTCAGGTATAAGGCTTTTTTCAAGTCCAAAACACCAGCATTACCTGCCACTTCCAGCTGTGTGGTTCAGCTTTGTGGCCTCCAATTACTCACCCCGTCAGCACATCCTTCTGAAGAGCATCCCTGAGGGGACTTCCAGAGATTGCCCCTAACTGCACAAAACAAGGAGCATAGCTTGTCACGTGGATTCCTAAAGAGCACCAGCCATCGCCAGCTGCTGCCAGCAACAAACTTGTGCTGCCCAGGGCAGCCAGCTAAGCCAGTCTGAAAGATCAAGTGATTGCGACTTGTGTGTGGTGACACTCTGACAGCTCTCCATCCTGCAAGCTGCCTTCAAAGTCTCCATGGTTGAAAAATACTATAAACAGGCTTTGGGGTGCAAAGCTCTCACATAAATTGACTTGTTTCCCACAGTCCCTACACCACCACCCTAACTGCCAGGTGCACCAACCCAAATCCCCTTTCTTTTGGGGTGTAGGTTTCCCCTCCCTCAGAGAACTTCCAGATCTCTGGAATTGTTCCCACAATAGAGAAAAATCCTTCCAGCCAGAATAATTGTGTCCACATTAGGTTTTGCCCTAGCACAGTAATTGTAGAGAGATAATAGATCTGTGCCACTTAGAAGCTGAGAAGGTCACCCTTTCCCAGCTCAAATACTTCAATTGCAACTTACCCAGGACACTAAGAAGAACCAGGAACTGAAGCATCTTTAATGAAGTGGCAGCATTTTTCCCAAGAAAAAATTATTTTTATGCTAAAATATCTGATAAAAAGCTGCGTCTAGATTTGTGATTAATACAATTTATCTATACTCCTAAGTCATTAAACTGATCAAAAATGTTCTTTATGTGGAAAAAAAGGAGGAGCGACGAACTGTTCAAGGTAGACCCCGAGGTTACACAAACACCTCCACACTGCATAGTTCCCACAGGGCCATGAAGCAGGAAAATAAAAAACCTGATAAATTTGGAGTGCTCTCAGATCAAGTCAAAACCTAAGCAGCACAAACCCAGGCTCAAGAAGCCAACCCTTCGGACTAGCAATTGTTGATGCACATGTCGTATTCCCTTGTAAGAAATTAATCTGTTGATCCAGCTGTTTGCTTCTCCATGTGACATGTGCTGAACTTCATCAACTAGAGCAACAGCAAACAGGGAGAAGCATAATCACTGATAGTGGTTCAACCTTGGCTGAACATGTTAAACTGACCTTGGCTGGACGTGCTGATCATTTTTTAGGATCCTTTTCTGCTTCCTCCTTCCTGCTGAATGACTTTTCCTCTGCCTGTCCCAAAACGCTGGCTCTCAGTGCAGGAGGGGAGGTAGGGAGCCGGGCTATGGCCAAGGGGGATGCTGCTGGAAGAAACCTGGGCTGTCTCTGAGGAATGGTTGCTGTCGGAGGTCTGGATGTCTTCTGGTCCAGCCCCCATACTCGAGCAGGGCCACAGAGAGCTGGTCGCCCAGCACCATGTCCAGGCTGCTTTTGACTATCTCCAAGGATAGAGACTTCACAATCTCCCTGGGCAGCCTGCGTCAGTGCTCAGGCACCTTCACAGTAGAAACCTGTTTCCTAATGATCAGAGGGAACCTCCTGTGTTCCAGTTTGTGACCACCCCCTCTAGTCCTGTCACTGGGAACCACTGAAAAGAGTCTGACTCCATCCTCTTTGCACCTTCCCTTCAGGTATTCATGCACATTGATGAGATCCCCCTGAGCCTTCACGTCTCCAGGCTGCTCAGTCCCAGATCTCCCAGCCTGTCCTCACAGCAGAAGCGCACCAGTCTCTTAACCATCTTTGTAGCCCTTTGCCAGACTCTCTCCAGACTGTTCCTGTCTGTCTGGTACTGGGGAGCCCAGAATTCGACTCAGTACTCCAGATGTGGCCTCTCCAGTGCTGAGTAGAGGCAATGATGACTTCCCTTGACCCGCTGGTCCTGCTTTGCCTAATGCAGCCCAGGATGCCATTTGCTGCCTTTGGGACAAGGGCATACTGCTGGCTCATTTTCAACCTGGTGTCCACCAGGATCCCCAGGTCTGCATTCCAGCAGCTTGGGACAGGCAGTAGGTAGAGGAGGCAACAGGATGCCAAGACCTGCATCCCACCTTTGAGAGAGGCCTTGATGGAGCACTTCGGAAGGAAATATAAGGTATAACTTGGTAACGGATAACTTTCTTCTGGGGGAAGTATGTTTTCTTTTTTTATATCCCCATGAACTGCCATCTCTAACCATTTTATACTTGTGGAGCATCATGATTTATATCCCCTTAATGGTTTAAGGCATAGCAGATGCATAAGTTCTTCAGTTAAATGTAAAATATAGCCCTGCTTTATGTGTCCAGTGCCTGTAGCTGGTGGCAACTCAAAAGACTTGTTTCCATGATCCTCTTGGGACACGCAGACCATCAATGGGTGGGAAGTAAAGTTCACCTTGAACTTGAACTGCAGCCAGAGACCAATTGTCATGTGAAAAAGGAATAGTTAAGGAAATGGACTGGAGAAGATAGCAAGGCTCATCCAGCCAGGTATGCTAATGGGATCCACTGTCCATGGAATGGATGCAGTAGGACCAGGACCTTTTCCATATCATCCCAACGGTCTTCTTAAACAAATCCTTTTTATTTCACTGGAAGCCGTAAGAAGTTCAGTGTGACATTTCAGGACCGAGACTTTCTTTAAGTCATTGAACACTTTTCCTCCCTTACATCATAGATAATTTTTAGCTTCCAGTTAGTTTTGGCTAGGAGGTCAGAAAGTGTCCTCCTCGCCAAACAGTCTCTTGATTCACTTTCACCACATTCATCATCCTTGTTAGAACTGGCAAACTCACTCATTTTCTATTGCTAATTTATTTTTCCAAAGACTTTACATGTTCTCTACGGATAATTTTGTTGCAGAACATTGTTGTTTGTTTATTCTCCTTTCGAACATCATGCCATTTAGCTTGAGTAATTGTTTGTCCGTAATCTGTAGTCCACAGCAATGCGTGTGGTATCAGACTCATTTTGCAGCTGAGTGGCTTTGATGTTGGGCTGTGTTGTAATGCCCAAAGGAGAAAAAAATTATACTGAGGATGATGAATTACAGCTCTTTTCAGAATGCCTCAACTTCAGGCATTGTTTTAGCATAGAGCTCTTGAGGGACTGTCTGTGTTTTCCTCTGGGCTCCACATATAAGGTTGGTCGAAGAGAGGAACCTATGGGATATTTGTGAATGGAGTGAGGGGGGTTCGAGCACCGGGACTTGAAAGCTGTCCCACATAAAAACTCTTGCCAGGGTGAAAAAACTTGAATTTATGAGTTCAGACTTTAACTGCAAGGGAAGGAAATGAAAAAACATAGAGAGAGTTTTTGGTATCGCAGCATTACCATGACACTCCAATCATGAAGCTTGGCTTGAGAGGCCGAAAACTAGAGCTGCCATCCAAATCACAACATCTCACCTACTGCTAAATCTCAGATCCCATAACCCTCCAGTGGCTATGAAGTTTGTTTCAGAACATGAACAGTCCTGGAATGGGAGTCCAGGACTCTTCCTATTTGAAGGACCATCTCAAGGCAGAGCCACCTCAGGGTTTCTCACAAGTGTAGGCAAAAATAAATTTCTCTGCTCCAAGTTTTTACCAGTAACCAGAACATGGCATCTTTCACTCCACAAAGCCAACTCAAGTTGTTTGTGTCCATACGGCAAAACTCTTTTATACTTTTATACTAACTTCCCAAACCATGCATAAAAGTTACTATGGGGAGCGTAGGCTGGTGCAAAGCAGTGTTATCTAGATTATGCTCATGTTTAAGTGTACAGAAAAAGCAGGACAGTGAGTTGGTGCTCTGGCACTGCTTAGTTAATTGGGCTCTAGTATTGTGGAGTTACGTCGGGATCTAGCACTGCTCTGCTAATGAGCATACAGCCTTTTGTCCTTGCTCTCAGAGCATCAGAAATAAATATTCTGACAACAGCAGCATTTTCTGGGTGAGTAGATTATTTTAGGAGTGATAGGAAGGATAAGGGAGGTTGCAAGAGATAGGATGGATGGGGTTGGGGGAAGGTTCCAGCACTGAACAAGCAAATAAGATTTGGGTAGACGTGATGAAATCCCTTGGGAGACACTGAGCACAAAGATGAGGATATAGTCATCTTTCAGGGAGGCCCTAAAACTCCAACGGGCTTCCAGACATCAGAAGTATGTTTACTGTGCAGATTGATATCTGCTCTGCTCTTACAAGCCTTTCCTAAGCACCTGCACTGTCACTAGACCATTGGCTAGATGGATCTTCAGCCTGACGCAGTTCAGCCCTACATATATCTTCATTTATTGACTATGTCTCTAGAAATGAAAGCCTCACTTTTATTTTTGCAGTGCAAATGCCAAGATTCTCTTTCTTCTGTACGGCAGCAACTCACCATCTCCATTCAGGATCGTATTTAAGCACATTGTTAAGCATGTGCTAATGTAAATCATATGCTCCTCTTCTCAGCAGAGATGGTTTTAAATGTATCAAGTAGGACTAGAAAAGAGTCCTTCCAATGCACACAGTGTCTTTAAATTTTCATTATTTTTTCTCTATATTCTTTGAGTTTGAGTTGATCCACACACTAATAAATCCATAAATATTCCTAGATTATCATCATTTGGCAACAAGTTAAGACACTATGAGCGGAAACCCTTCTGTTACGTAAGTAAAATGTCTATGGATACATTATCCTGAAAACACCAATAAAACCTTCATCTAACGTACAGTTCTTAATAAATATACTACAGTGGCGTTAATCATCAGTAAATGAGGATAAAGGGTCAAGTTACATCACTTTTCCTCTTTTTATTGCTACAGGATGAAGCCTTAATTTCAGTAGGAGTCCTATTGAGCTGTAAAAAAACTAAGCATGATGTGAAATGGTTAATTTGTCAGACCACACCCTTCACCTCTGTGTCTGGAAGCATATCTTCGAAGATACACCTAAAACATACCCGGCTCAAAAGGAATTCTTAGGAAGAAGGAAACTTAAAACCCACCAGTGAGAAAAGTTCACATTTCGACACTGGAAATGGAAAACGACACGAGGTAATGCCTGTATCTTCAGTCTAAGGATAAAATGTTGATTAATTTAAAGCTGGTCTCATGAAATACACACACTTAACCCGTATTTACTGATGTTTCACAGGAGGATGTCTGATGGAAAGGGCAAGTGACTGAGTAACGCTGGAGTTAGCACACACTGTGACGTACACAGACATGAAAAATGCTACCGGATAAAATTACTAGGCAGCACAGGCAGGTCATGAAGCACAAATAAACTCTGCTCTGAAAGTGATTTTGAAAGAAGTTTGATATACAGACTGTTGAGGGTAGTGGAATGCGAGCGCATCTACTTCATTAAAGTTAGACGATCAAAGACCTTTTCAGTTTAGAGGGAGTGGCGGGTGAAAGGGATAAACAGAACAGAGACACAAGCCTGGCAGACAAGGGATAGGTACGATGGTGCTGAAGACCAACAGTCTCCAGACCGTAACTGATGGGCTGTCAAGGAACTGCAGGCTGAGCTCTGGGGATTGCCAATCTATCCAAGAGCTACAGAGAGGAAGGGAAAAAGAAGATGGACTTGAGGATTTGGGGCTGTGCAGGACAAGCAAGCTGGACCAGCTGGCGGGTAGGAGATCCTAGAGCAGGGGCGAGGGCCCAGTGTGCCCTCTGCGAGCACACCAGCCTGCATCCCGGCAGCTGGGCAGGAGAAATCCCAGGGCCTGGAGGCTGCTGGAGATGGCAAGTCTTACAATGTCCCTAACACAGACTACTGCACATGACAGTCCTACCAGTTTTATTTCACACCTTTCTGCACCATGCAGGCAGGTAACGGAGTTTTAACGTTGAGAAATCCAATTTGCTACCACTTGAGGGTTCTTTCAGTTTGAGCAAATAATACAAATGGCTGCAAGAGAGAGGCGCTGACAGTCGCTGCCTTTTACATTGAATCAGCTTCATAGCCCAGCTATGATAAACCCGATGTTCCCATCGGTGGACACAAAGCTCCCCCGTGCTGAACACACACACAGACTTTAATGGTCATGTCTGAGTTGCTTCTTAAACAGTTGTCTCACCTATGATTCTTCAAAACCAGAAAACTTTAATTTCATGTTTATAAAAAAGTCTAAAACACACTTTTACTCGACATTTCTTTTTTTATTTGTAGAGTTTACTAACATCTGTAATAGCTAAACATTTTGTATTAAGTTTTTATTTTTAGGGTTTGCTGCTTGTGTCTTTTCTAAAATCACCTTGAATCTCTGGGTAACTTGGAGAGAGTATCAAAACCTAGTTAAAAACAAGAAGACAGTTAATAATATATTAAAAACTATTTTCCTCATGTTGTAATCCCAAGTGTTTTGAATTCCTTACAGCCTGGCAAAGTCCTCTCAGCTCCACATACCTCTTAGCCTTTAGGTAACTGAAAGCAAGTTTGAAACCTTCAAGAGATGCAGAAAAAAATAGTTGTTTCCCATCTGTAGAGCTTCTTGAGGTTAACCTGAGATTGAACTAGAACTTCAGAGCTGGTATCTCAACAGATTTAGAGTTCAAACAGGATATCCCAGAAAACATTCAGATAACGAGAATGTGACCTGTAGCACATTTTTTTCTATCTGGATATTTTAATTGGAGTAACGAGTACGTTGTGTTGGGAAAAGGCCAAAAGAGAGTTTTCAGGAAAAAATTTTGCTAGGTAATAAAGATCTTAGGCACTTCAGATCCTTATCCAGTTTGCAAGTAAAGTGCCAAACACTTGGTGGGCTTCTGCTGCCCCGAGCTGGGAAATGAGGGCTGACACACTCAGGGTGAGGAGCCTCTCACGTCACCGTGCTTTTCAGAGCCCAGATGCTGGCACAGGTCCGGGGGACTACACGGTGCTGCTTCAGTACACGTTGTGTTTGGAGAGTAAACCGGTAAACCAGATCAATGAACCAGGAGATGAGCAGCTACAACTAACACCCCACTTTTTTCTGACTCCTCAGCATCTGACAATGTCCAGTTTACTTTTGCTAATTTTTTTAGCTGAATTCTGGTCTTGGCAGTCTGTATCACATGGGCTTGGGTCATTGTCAAATTAATGTGAATATTTCCCTTCTAAGAAAATATAAATTACATGAATTACAGCAATCTCCCTTCCCATGTTAGTGATCGGATCATATCTTGCACTGTCACATTACAAAAACCAAATGGGTGGTCAGCAGGTTGTGAAATACACCGCAGTGCTGCCGTTTATAGTAAACACCCAACGGGGCACTAAAAACCACCCAACATACATCCACACTTTTATCTTTTTATCTTGCACCTGGATTTTTACAGACTGGTTCCTAGGATCTCATAATATCAAGGAATTTATACATGAAATCTTTATACTAGAGTAACAAATTATTGACAAACTAGATGAAATTCATGAAAAATTCTTATAATGAAAACAGCTGTAAAAGCTTTTCAGCTTGTCTGAACATTGAGTGCAGAAGATACAAAAGGAAAATCATCTGCCATGTTACAGGCAAAGGAAAAACTTCCAGGAATAACGTTTTACAGATGGGTGCTGCCAGTGTGACAACATGTATCCTCACACAGAGCGAAGAATTGGGATGATTCAACTCTTAATTATGCAAAACGCTGCTAATCAAATCAAGGCCAAAGAGCTCCTTCAAGTAGCAGAATATGTTCCCCTTTCCTATGTGTAATGACTGGTGATTAGTTGTGAGCATTCTCAGAGCTCTACTCACATCGTTCAGCACACGTGTCTGTGCAGGGGAATCACATCATGAAGTGTTTTGCTGGATGAGGACCTGAGGGTTCAGCTGGTTGCAGTACCACACCGCTATTTCCCAACACTGGTTTGACTACACTGAAAGTCTTAGGGAAGGAGCAAACCATCAATAATTTGTATTATTTATGCACAACACAGAACCGAAAGAGGGAGTCTTGAGAAATAATGTCCTATTTATTTACTTTTAACAGCACAGGAGCTTGACCTTGCCTCCAGATTCTGCAGGACATTCAGTACACGGTTCAACTCCATGGTTTAAGTAACTGGTGTGCTAGAAAAGCAGTTGACTGAATGCCACAGTTTTTCTGACTCTTAGGAGCTACGGGCGTGATTTTCTATAAGCTTTAGAAAGATTAGTCTGAGAAGCTTTATAAACACCGGTACTCCGAACTCCGCTGAAATCAATGGCAAGGTTTAGTATTAACGACATCAGAACCGGCCCCCGTGTGTTCACTGACCTCACGTAACGAGGACAAAGTGCAAGGTAAACAGCCCAACCCCGTCCCTTTTCATCCTCTGTCAACACGGAAAAAAGTAATCAACACATTCATATAGAACTATTTTAACAGGCTTATTAATGTACTTTTAAAGCTTTTAGTTTAAAGTTAAGAAGAAAATGCTATTCATTGTGGAGAAAAAACAACTAAAAAAAAGTAACGCAGGAATGTCTCAGCAATCCGTAAGAGGACGGAATGCATATGAAAAGCTCTGAAGAATTCTTCCCATTGCTACAAGTACATTGAGAGCTTTTTCTACACTGAGTATGTCTGTAGTAGCCATTGAACAGTATTTCTGGAACGTCTTTAGCTGATTGGGGCCCTCTTGCAAACAGGGACAAAACTCTCTTAATAATTTTTCTGCTTATATTCTGTTGCGCTGCTTCCTTCTCCTGTGATAACGTTACATCCTACCGGGTATCTCCTGGTTTCTCAAGCAGTGACTAACATAAAGCCATCTGCATCTCCGATTACAAATTCGAACTACCCCACGCGTCAACAGAGTGCTCATGCATTTGTTTTTCTAAATACCTCCTAAATCCCCCTGTTCCCCAGACTAGAAGTGGATCCCTTTAAACCGCTGCCGTCTGCCCACCTGTTCTATAGTAAGCGCCATCCTGCTCCAGGTCTCGAAAGCATGCAAATTTTCAGAAGTGGGCCGTCGTCCTTCGTTTTCAAAATGGAAAGACGTTAAAAAAAGAATGTTGCTGGGTCCAGCTCTGGGGTCCTCAGCACAAGATGCAGACCTGTTGGAGCAGGTCCAGAGGAGGCTGCAGAAATGATCAGAGGATGGAACCCCTCTGCCGTGAGGTCAGGCTGAGAGAGCTGGGGGGGGTTCAGCCTGGAGAGGAGAAGTCTCCAGGGAGACCTTAGTGCAGCCTGTCAGTGCTTCAAGGGGCTGTCCAAAAGCTGGGAAGGGGCTGTTCAGCAGGGGCTGCTGGGACAGGACAAGGGGTGATGGGTTCAATTGGAGGAGGGAGATTGAGAGCAGAGAGAAGAAAGAAATTCCTTACACTGAGGGTGGTGAGACCCTGGCCCAGGTTGCCCAGAGAGGTGGGAGAAGCCCCATCCCTGGAACCATTGCAGGTCAGGTTGGACCTTGGGGCTCTGGTTGTAGATGTCCCTGCTGCCTGCAGAGGGTTGGACTGGATGAGCTTTGAAGGCCCCTCCAACCCAAAGCATCTGACGAGTACCATTCTGTACCTATTTCTAAGTGTTGTCACTAAGTGCTTTTCCCGTATGTATCTTCATGAACCCCAGACTGACAAATTATCACAGTAGTATGCAGGGGGATAGCTATAAGGCACTTCCCTCTGTTTTCCATCCCATCTTATTTCTCATTTCACTCACGCTGGTGTAAAAAGAAAGGCACACACCCTACAATACCTGTTCCTCTCAACATCAGCATTTCTGGAAAAATATTTATGGCCTCAAAGCAAGAGATGCAAGAATATACATGCAAATATCTCAAAGAAAGAACTTCAGACAGTGTCAGGAAACTCAAATGTGCCTCCACTTGTGGACACCGAGGTTGCGGCTAAGTATTCACACTTGGCTGGTGGAGTTGCCCACCTACTTTAGCTTCAGTTAACGGTGTTTGCAGTGCCTGGTATTTCAGCCAAACTGTCAAAAGCATCTGAGATGACAGCAGTTGAAGAACATGTGTACTTGGATGCACAGTGAAGCAATTTTTGACTGAGGATCAGAATTCCTCTTGCTGAGAAGTTGCAGGTGTGGTCTCATCCAGAAGGACAACAAACACCAGCACCAGTAAACAGGGATGGCACAGCCTAGGATGTCAAGTTTGGCCTGAAAAGAGTAGAAGACCTAGAAGGAAAGGCAGGGCTCTTGGTCTCATTTGATACCCTCAAACCAGAAGAAGGGCCTTGGTCAGACTAGGATCACCTGAACTTCTGCTGGCAAACCCTGCTTGCCAATGGTCCTATTGGCACAACCAAAATACAACAAAAATACAACTCTATCCTCACACCCCTGGGTGTTCAGCTGCCGGTGTTCAGGGCCAGCTCTGCTATAGCGGAGCTGCAACCTTGAATCAGACTTCTGTGGAAACTGCTAGTTGTGAGAAAATGATGCTAAATGACAAAAAAACTCAAAACTGCGAAGCTTCACCTGGGGCTGTACCCACTGGGCCCACTGCTCAGGCCCTTGCTCTTGGTCCTTGTTTGAACTGCATTGCTAAGGATACACTTGCTCATCTCTTCTCCCCCCCACTCCCCATTTCATGGTCATCAGCTTTAAATTAGCACTTTCACCAGTATGTTTGACGGTCTTGACGAGTAAGTCACCTCCTGATAATCTTGATGCTAAATCCTTGCTGGTAAAGAAGATGAGAACCTTGCAGTACTTTATTTATTGATACTAGAGCAGTGATATTACTGTGTGTGGTTGATGGATCTTTTTCACGCAGGGCTTTGGGGTATTCCCAAACACGACAAACTTCGAGCTTTCAGATCACTGGAATGAACCTTCCCACCAGGCAAGGAGGCAACCAAGACTATGACCTAGCGTAGCAAAGATCATTTAAAAGGCATTCTGATACATCCTTTTTCCATTTTTGCCATTGATAAAGAAACCCCTGGACTTTCCACAGAAGTGACATACTCCTGTTGATCAACTGATCAGGGGAGCTGGTACACTGACCAACTCTGTGCTCTGCATCTTCAACATCACCAAGCCCAAATCAAACATGGAACTCCAGAGGTTTAGCTGGCGCAAAGGGAACTTTTCTACATTCATCTTCAGACCCAAACTTCCTTCTGCACCAGTAATGAAACTGCTTGGCATTTCCTTCTGCTGTCTATACTGTGAACCTCTTCACACAGTTCCTGGTGTGGTTTTGCGCCATGTCAGCCACCGCAGTCTCAGACAACTCAGTCAGATTTTAGTGCATAACATGTGCCAGGAATGATTCCAATAGGAATTGCATGCTGTGGGTTAGCGATGAGAGTTTAATCACGTGGGTGTGAGACGTGATTGCCAGCTGCACTCAGGAATAAGGAATGGGTACCACCCATTTGATCTACTAATAGACTCAGTGAATTTTTTTGTCATCTGAAACTCTGTCCAGGTGCCTCCTTCGTAATCCTGCTGCTGATGCAAAGTGAAACAATTAATCTTTTCACCCTCAAAGTATGTGACAAGCAATATCACCTTCTTGAAGAGTCTGGACACTACAAAGCAATTGAGCAACAGATCTCTACATGACAGGTTTGTGACTGATGGTAAACAAACATAATTCAACCTGACTGAGACAAGACGACAGCAAGCCACTCTTCCTAGTAAGGATTACCAATGACAAATTTTAATAACAGTTTCTGAACTACTGTGTTCAGGTTCCTTAAATCCTCAGTGGTTTTCCCAGCCTCCTCTATTCTTTAATACCAGTGAACAGCTATTAGGAACCTTGCCCTTGAACTGTTTTTAGATGGGGTTTGATATTTCCAGGTAAGATGTCCACCTGCAGCGGAAGCAGGTTCTAATTCGAATCTCCCTTCTGCCCTGAGAAATTCAAGGAAAAGGACTGCAGGAGAACAGAGGCTCCATCTGAATTGCATAGCTTCAGGATACGATGCTAAACAGCCTCTTGTCTGAAGTAACAGAGCTGACAGCTTTTTACTGGACTGTGCTGATGCAAAAAGATGGGAACGGAAAGGTGTCTACATATAGCCCTTATCCAAGGCTAAGCTACAGCAGCTGCTCTGACACCCACTGAGCCCTCCCCAGACAAGACGGGGGATCATGAAAAGCAGAGGAGACCCAAGGGCTGAAATAAAATCAGATTTCATGAAATAGAAAAACTAATACCAATATAAAGCACACAAAGTTATACCCAGCGCAGCAAATGCACGGTGGTCACAACAAACAGGAAAGCAGTCCTTGGGAGAAGGAAGAGGAGGAGGAGAAGCCCAAGCAAGAGCAGAATCCCTCCTCTGCTCAGCAAACTTCCCCCTTCATACTGAGCGTGAGGTTTATGGTCTGGAATACACCTGTGAGCCAGCTTGGGCAGCTGCCCTGGCTGACTCCAAACTGCTAACAGCCTGCAGAGCATGGCAGGGCTGTGATTCCACCCCAGCAAAACCAGGACGAAAGGAAAGGGAAGATGGCCTTCACATCTTGAGCAAGATTTTGGTGCTAAAGGTGATGCCAAGGTCCTCAAGCACAAAGCACAGTGCTGCTGTCAGCACTGCCAGCTTCTAACGGGTCCGTGCTGTTCTTAAAGAGCTTGCAGTGACTGAAGGCAGCAGAACATTGTGGGCTTTAAAAGCACCAGTGGTACGCTGTTCTCTCCCTGGAGAATAACAGGACAAGCTGTTGAAAGCGGTGAATCACAACAGTCTTTTGCAGAGTGCTTTTTGCTTGGTTTAAGCATTGAAAAAGGACTCTACCCACGGGTGCTGTACTTGACAATCAGATGAAAATGCCCAGGAAGACCCCAAGGGAGCAGCCAACCTCCCTTACAGACACCCCTACAAGTAGAAGGCTTGCAATTGATAGACATAAAGCGCTGCTCAGGAATGTAGTCTTATCTCAGACAATGGGAGGAATGGCAAAGCTCACCAGAGTAGAAGAATCACATAAGTTAGAAACTGTCCGTCAGAAAAGTTGTGGCCATGCAGCACACAAAGAGCTGAAGTCCAAGAGGATGAAGTCCAAGGTGAATCATCCTGTTGACAGCTTTCTGGCCACAGCCACTGCCCTTCAGCTTTGTTAAATTCGCTCAGTTTGAATGGATTGTCCTGTGTGCCTATTTGAAAAGAGCAGAAGGGTGATCAATCTCCTCATTATGAAGTTTCCATATTTACCCTCATACAGCACCATGAAGAAGAAGAGTCTTTTTAGAAAAAAGATAATTTTGAAATATTTGCAGCTAGCATACACCTGGACACAAACTTAGAAACAGTGAGTGTATGAACTGCTTCAGAGAGGTGTTGAAGTTAAAACTTACTGATGGACGTACAGGTTTCTCACACATACGGCACCTTTCCATTTGCTCTTCACAGTTCTCCCGGTTTTACAGATCATGTGTGTGCCAGTTACCACGCACAGCCAAATGCAAAATCAACCATTTAAAGCAGTCAAATGAGGCACCACCCATGAAACTCTGCCAGGAAGGAGGAGGTTAGCCCTGGAGGCAAATGCGTGTGTTTAGCTTTCCCCAGGCAGCACAACCCTTGCAGTGAATCACGACTGCTTCTGCACCGAGCCTCTGCCTCTGTGCTCAAAGAGTGCTCCTGCAGCTCACGACGTGCTTTTGTTCCGGCACTGAATGAGTTTATTCTCTGCCAGTGGTATGTGAAACCCTGGAAACCTGCCAATTCAAATCTCTCCCCGGGACACAGATGTTTATGTTTCTCCAAACTTCTACTTTAAACACCAAAGCTGATGATCTCCCTCTCACCCTGAAATCCTAGCAAACCCACGAGCTCTTCTCAAAGCACAGTGCTCCCTTTATGAAACAGTGAGCAAGAGAACTGATGGGGCGTGCCGGATGTTAACTGCTGTTTAACAGAGTGCACAAAGATACTCCAGCACTACAGTGACGACCAACTAGTGAAGAGCAATGTTGGTAAAGAACAGCATCTCCTTTAACAGGCGCAGTCTGGCAGGAACCCCTTTGAGCAGCTGGCAAGGGCAATTCCTCAGAGGATCATTGGCCCACAGGCTCTCCAGTTACTGGTACTTACGTAGCTCAAAACTGATGACGGGGTGAGCTCCACTAGCTCTGCCAAGGGTAACGTCACACATATGGCTGAGCTGTTCCAACAGCTTGTTGCTACAAAAAATAGTGACTTCTTATCCCCTTATTCCTGGCAACTTGACTTCAGCTCTGGAACTTTTCCTCTCACATGGTAAAATTATTTGATTCACCAACCCAGGGAAAATACATTCAAGAAATTAATTCCCTCCCTGGCAGTGTTCCAGGCCGGGTTGGACGGGGCTTTGAGCAACCTGCTCTAGTGGAAGGTGTCCCTGCCCACGGCAGGGGAGTTGGAACTGGATGATCTTTAAAGGTTCCTTCCAACCCAAACCATTCTGAGGTTCTATAATTATCAGAACACATTAAAAAGAAACTAATAGTTACTGTACCAAAAAAGCATTTCCTCTTTCTAGGAAGAAAGAGGTCCCATCATTAGGTCACACTGTAATGGATGGACCAATGGCACCGCTTTGGCATACAATTATTTTCATACGTGTATGAATATATTTTCTGTCCCACAATGACTGTATTTGGTGGATACGGATCTCTGATTTTTATCATTCCATTAATTCACTCCTTTTCTATGACTTTTTCTGGGAAAAATTTAATGATACCAACATATCATGCCAGCAATTTCATTATTAGGACTTTCACGAAAAAATACAGTGTGCTGGTGTGTCGACTGGGAAAACGCTTATTTGATTGTGACCATCAATCACCCAAATTAAAATAAGCCAACTTCAGTATTATCTGAGAAAATAAGAAGTAATTAAAAATGAAGTGTTTAGATAACAATTTTAATAACTATCAAGAGCCTCATTTTCTCTCTACTGAGTTCTACCATAAAAGACAGAAACAGAGAGGATCCATTTTTCCCAATGCAATCTCAACCTATTTTTATAATTAAAACAAAGATAGATTTCCCCATTAGCACAACTGTCGTAGCATCCAGTGATTATGAATAATCAGCAAAGGATATTCTTTACTGATTTTTCATGTGCACCATTAATTATCTGAAGTGATAGGGCTCACATTATTTCTGTTAGGAATAAACAACTAGAGGAAACGTGGAGAAGTCAATAAAAAGAATAGTAAGATGGCCACTCTCCAGGAATCAGTGTAATCCTGGAAAGCGTTAGCAGCGGCTCTGTTTAAAGGACACTGCAGGTGCCTGCTAGACACTAAAGCCCCTAACACATCAGGCAGCGTTAGTTCTCAGTGGCAGCGCAGGTGAAATCCACCCCGAATGCAGCGCTGCTTGCTGGCCATTAACGGCCCCGAGAACAAAGCGTTCACAAAGGTAAGCGGGAGCTCCTCCAAAGTCCTCCTTCATGGGCATTAAGAACTAGGTTTGACAGCGAGTAGACAACCCCACCCGAGCAGTTTTCTTTGTTGTAAGTGTGACCTGGTTTTCACACCTCTAATATGTTCCCTTGTGATGGTTCACTATACTACACATTAATTGTTACACATTTTTCCATTTTATACGTTTTATTGAATGGATAAGTAAGTACAAAAAGGGCTCACATGGCTGTATTCGCCTTTTGTGCTTGTGTACCTTTTTGGCTTTTATTCCATTTGGAAATATGATTTAAGAATTCACCCATGGTAATTCTATGGTTTTGAAAAATCAATAAATATTTTCTTTTCTCTATTTTTGAGAACACGACACTAACAGAACAATTTCCCTCTCGTATATATAGATGCTATGAATGAGATGTTGATTGAGAGTTTGAAAAATATTTTCCATATTATCTGTTGGAGTATATGTTAATGCATTTTTAGAGCTTTCAGTAGCTTGTACTAGTCCTTCTGGCTCAGATCGTGCTGGACGTTAATCAGTGCTGCCAGTTGCTTCTGAGAAGAAATTGGTCCTGGCTGCTCCAAAGGGACACGTTTCAGCATTGCCTGTTGTATTTCAAAAGCCTGTAGCAGTGATGAACAGTGTAAGGGAGTTTAATGAAAATGAAATAACAATTGCAACCATTTCTGACAGTTTTTCAGAGCAGTTTCTTTCACGTCCGTGCGTTGTTTGAGCATCTACCTGAGGAGTGGACATCTGCCTTTCAACCGCCTCTTCTCTCTGAAGCAGAGATCTCCATTCAACTCAATTCAACTCAATTCAACTCTCCTGCCACCAGATTTGTGTCCTAAAAGCCAGATCGGTATTGAAAGTTAAATCTTGTTCAGTCACTGCCTGCTGAAGCTCTTCCCCTTTGCATGACTAACGCATTAACTAGGCTTGTGCAACCTGACCTGTGCCCATGGGGAAGACATGGCCATTGGACAAGAATGTTGGTGACCTTTTCATCAAAGCACGTTCCATACTTAAGTGTGGATGACAGAGAACACAGTTAACTGACTAACCATACACTGAAATATCACACCTTTTTCTAGGGGATAGATGGTTCTCCCCTCCCCCTGGCTTGACCCTTTTCTCTCTGGGTGAACTGTGATTCTGTGGGAGACCCTTTCACTTCTGAAGCTTTGAGGTAACTTTATCCAAACACGACTCAAGCCATCTCAATTTGCTGACGACTGCATTACCGTTTGGCTGCTATCGACACCGTTAACCTGCTCCTTCATCAAGCAGCGCAGCTTAAATGCTGGGACATTTCCGAGAGCTCTGAACAGGAAATACCTTCACCTGCCACCTCGAGCAGTTGCGATAGCACTGGCATACTGGTACAGTAACAGAGACAAAAGAATAAATTGCTTAGTCTCTGCAAGTCTCCGCAATAAGAAAAATGGCTATACTAAATTGAGTTGCACTCCAGAGCTTTGGAAACACCAAAACTTTCTTTACCAGTGAACATCAATGTCTTATTAAATGGCAATTCTCTCTTGTGAATACAAGAGGGAGCTTGAAACACACCAGTACAACAAAATCCACAAAACTGGATACAACTGAACCCTCTGTTGCCTCTGCCTGGGAACTTTTATGTGTAGAAATACCTTTATCTGTCCTTCTCGAGGACTGCAAAATTCAGTCCTTTACAAGTTCTGAAGAGGTGATACTGATAACAAGGTGATGATCCTTTCAATTTCCTGTGGGTGATGGATATATGAAAACATTGTTTTATCATTGCTATGGAGACAGCTGCTTTCAGAATTCCTGTTCATGAGCATCCTGTCCATGTCTTCAAAGAGATGGAAACAAATATGGCTGAAGATCTTGACAGATTAATATTTGCCAATGAGGTGATCATCTTCTTGGATACATAATCGTTCAGGACTAAACTGAATTGCTCATGCATTGGCACCTAGTGTCCCTGGAGACCCCCCAAAGTATTTGAAGTGAGCACTTGCCTCCCCCTTCCCTCAGGAGCTGCTTTTAAGCTGAGGCTTCACCACCAGCCCCAGCCTGTGCTGTGCCACAGCAACACAGCAGCTGTGTCTGAGGCCAGTCTCGGATGGTGGCCCTGCTCTGGTTTCGCTGGCTTAGCCAGCTAGAAGAGGAAAGCCCTCAGGCCTGAACACCCTGCCGATGTCCAACACACCAGACTGCAGCAGCTGTCCAGTGCAGACAGGGGAACCAGCCTCCAGCCAGGACGGTCAGTGGGGTCTGCAAAGCTGTTAGTCTGACTGAATGTAGGTGTCTGCTTTAGGTAAGCTGAACGCTCATCCACTTTCCAGACCTCCATTGACCATAATGGGAGCTTTGACACCTAAGGCTGAAGTCACTTACATGCGCATAGCTGCTTCGTACCACCTGTGATGCCATACAGTCCCTGAGCTCGCTTTCAGCTGCTGTTCCAGAAAGGCGCCGATATCCTCTCATCTGTGAAGAACAACTGATGGTCTGGTGCAGATTTCTCCAGTACCCTCAGGCATCTCAGCTGGCACTGGAACTCTGTGGTTAAGCAAAATTAGGACCATAGGCATAATATAGACACCTTGATGTTGACCTGAGCACCACCCTAAGAAGCACTCCTGCACCGAGGACAACAACACTGCCATCAGGTAGGTTCCAGCTCAGTGTCAAGTTCACATTTTTCAAAACAGACCAAGCAATAAACTGCATCTTTTGAAGTATGTTTGGTATCTTTAGGAGTTGGACAAAAACACTTTTTCCAGTCCTGTAAACCATGTGCACAAGTTTGAGAAGAAATCAACCTCCTTAAGAAAATGAGTTTAAACAGGTTTGATCTACTAGATGGTCTTCCTCTTATTGCTAAAGAACCAGTTTCTGTGGTCTGTCCTCAGTACTGCTTAGCTCCAATTCCAAATTATTTTAACAAAAACGTTACTGCTTGGTTAGGGTCAACTTCTTTGATCATCTTATTATTTATTATAGGGAAACTATTATACAAATACTCTGCTTTGATAATGAGGGAGGAGCTAATCTCCCATTAACACTTTTCATAATTCTTGGTTTTTTTAACTAACTAAACTTTCATCCACAGAAAGAATTGCAGTCTTGCTTCTGAAGCTTACTGAGTTCAGACGGTTCATATTTGACAACATTTACTCCCTTGGATGCTGAATTTGAAAGTTTACTCCTTTATAATCTCTGATGAGTTCTACAGAAAACCATTCTGAAAGAGGCCAAAGGTCTTTATTCACACTACACAATTCTTCTGCCATACGGAACAATTACGTGGGCAATGCGGGTGAGAAATCCTTAACCGTAAGAGCTACCACTGAGAAGCACCTGTTTTTCTCCACTGACTGAGAAAAGGAACCTATGACTAACTCAGCTGCAGCTTTTTGCGCTCGCTCCACATGGCTGAACGTAACTGAGAACGGTCAGCACACACTTCACGTAACAATTTTCACTCACACAGGAACCTTTAGAAGAGACTGATACTGCCAGCAAGCTGCAATTGCTCAGCAAACAAAGAGCTTTGAAAAAGCATTTAGTGTTTACAGTACCTGCAGAATCTGCCCGTTCTGTATCACACCATTTTCATTCCGTTACCTTGAATGATAAATGACACTTCATTGAAGATTCAGGCTCTGAAAAGCAAAGACCTGATACAGATACCATTGTGTGGAAATGCTGTAACGCTGCGTCACTCCCAGTGGCTCAAAGCCCTGTGACAGTCAGGATATATTTCTGACGACCAGCCAGTTGCTCTGGTTTTAAGCTTGCATTTCCAGTTACCTGGTTTTTATCATGTACTGACTTTACTGGAAAAGAAAAAGCCTCTGTTGACAAAATACTTTGGAGAATGCCTGAAATATAACTCTTAGCTATTTACTAACAATCATACAATCCTATTTTCACCGTCTAATACACAACTTACAGAATAAAATTTAAAAAGTAAGATTCCAAAAAGTATTTTCCAGGAAACCTGACAGCAATTTTCATCCACCGGTTCTGGAGTAGCCGGTTTTGACAACATTAGCATGCAGGCAGGAAACCTTTGTACAGGGTCACCACGGGACAGACGGTCCTCCCTGTGTATTTTCAGAGACTCCGCTAAATGCCAACTGTTTCCTGCATAACTCGATCCATGAGGAAAGAATAATCATGTTTCTGAGATTGTTCCTGAAACACAGGGAGAAGAGGCCTGAAGTTCTTCTCAAACTCCTTGTGCCTTTTCCTCAGTAGGTCAGGATTTGCCTCTTCGTGAAGCAGTCTGTAAGACCTGTTCGGAAAGCTTTTTAATTCCAGACTCTTTGCCTCTGACATATAGTTACATCAAAGTGATTCTGCAGTTGCAACCAAATGTGAGTAGATCTGATAAAACAGTTCTACCCCCAACCATCTCTTTATTTTCCCACTGTAAGAAAAAAAATAAACATTCTTCCTCATCAGAAAAAATGGTTTGGATTAATGCAGAGACATCCACTAAAAAAAAAAAAAAAATCAATGAATTTTCCCAGATTTTACAGCAAACAAGGAATGTAATCTAGATAATTATAATCTTGGGTACAGCATACATTTGGGCTTGCATATTTATATTTTCCTATATGTGGCTAAAAGTCTGGTGATCTCATTTGACTTTGTAAAGAGTGAGAACTTTTGTCTCACTAGGGATGAAATACCGTTTATACACCACTACTCTGGATTCAGGGAAGATTTTCAGTGTTCTGCCAAGTCCTTCATTTTTATGCATTAGCCACAAAAACATTCCTGCATAATACAATGCATTGGTCCCTGCCTTTTTGCTGGTTTTGTTTTCCAGCTCTAGACTAGCATCACAATCAGAAAACAAATATTCCAAAAAAAACATGCTAAACGTGTTAAATTTTGAAGAGTCGCGTAATGACAAAACGACTCAAATGAAACAACCCTCCTAATCCCTGAAACACCTGAGTAGGTAGCTTCTCACATTGTGTTACATGAATGAAAACTGTTCAGCATTTGCCCAATCGTAAAGTAAATTAGTAAGCTCTTCTGCTTTAGAAAAGTTATCTTTTAAAAATGAATTATTTTTGCACAAAGGCACAGTGAAAAATAATAAACAATTCTGCACTGACTCAGAATGAAAACCTCCCATTACCTTGCATGGGACTTCAGCTTGGTCCCAGCTGCTGCTGAACCGGGTCCCTCCCGTGTGAGCTACATATGTTCTGTGTCTCTCAGGATCTCTGTATTCCTAAACCATAGTATCTCTAGGAGAAGAAATAGCTCCAGTTAGAGTTCTCCTCTAGTGTCTGAAATACTCCTGTGCTGATGTTCCTGAAACACCGATCAAAATAAAACTCTGGTGTAGGGCAGAACCACCTTTACGGTTGCTACGTGAAAGCAAAACTTGTTTTCTCCTCATGCGAATACCGTAAGGTGATCGCTGTGAACTCTGCTACGCAATGCTCTTGTTCAACAATTTATTGAAGTCTCTGAGCTTCCTGTCAGTTGACAAACTGAACATGCAAGCACTGCTTAACTGCTGGATAAACATGGGCTAAAGTGTTCTTCTAAAGAAACAAAAATGTGTTTCAAAAGAGTGATCCAGGGCAGATCAGATTTTTTCAGTAATTCTAGAGACAGCAGCACTATTTTTGGTACTATTGTATTTAGCAAAATAGATAAAATATTCCTTAAAATATACCTACATTTATCAGATCACCTCTCGATTTCTTTTGTTCTACAGCTCCTCAGTGGACGAAACACTGAACTAATGTAGTGCCCAGTTTCTGACTGTGGAACTTGTGACAAGTAATATGTAAAAATGCAGGGGAAAAAACCCATCACCTGTATTTTCACACCTTTTGTGCATAAATGAGTTCCGAAGGCCAACACAATGGCACATCAGAACGGTTCTTCCTGGCTGTCAGACCTCGGATTCGCCCAGCAGAGACGTTGCAGAGGGATGGTTGACTCAGATGTTATTAGCAATGGCTTAAGAAGTTATTTGCATAGATTAACTCTGAGCCGCAGTCCAGCAGGTGTTTTGCTTCCTGTGCGTGCTCTGTCACAAGCTGTTCCCAGTGCGGGCACGTGCCTGTGACAGCCCGGTAAACTGCGTGGAACAGTGAGGAACCATGAGCTATGAGCGTTAACGTTAAGAATGGCTGTGCTGGCTCAACCCAAAGCTACATCTTGGCTTCCCTCAAACTGCAGCAGCAGCTCTAACACACCTAGCACAGACTGAGACGTGTAAACGTATGTCTCCTTCATGTGTTAAACATGAAAGTCTCCTTCAAACAGCCTCTCAGCCTTCAGACAGCTCCAGCTCAGGAAGAATCTTCTATTGTAGTGGTTTCCGTGTACTTACTGGTTCCACCCAGATCTTCCTTCAGTGAACTAGCCCAGTGCTGCCTTGGGTTCAGATAAACTCCTGGCATCACAGTGTCCTGCGGTAGAGAGTTGCAGAACTCAACTGTGAAGCGAAAACTCACCTCCTCTTGCTTACTTTGAAAGTGTGGCCTCAAAGTGTGGCCAACAGTTCCCTTGTTAGTAAACTGAAAGAGAGCAAACACGCAGTTCCCATGTACCCTCTTCAAACCACAAATGAGATTATGGCAATCCCTCTCTTCAGCTGTCTCTCTCCCAAAAGAGAAACCTTGGTTTACTTAACCAAGCCCAATGTGGTAACCAGTGGTAACTCCAACCATTGCTGCCGCTGCCCTTTTTCAAGCTTTCCCATTCCTGCAATTTTTTTTTTTTTAATGGGAGGACAAGATGTGGGAAAACTGTGAGCTTATAACAATAATTCAACATCTCCTCTCAGTCTCCATCGTTTTCCTGGTAGTTCTTAATAAAGGATTTGCTTTCTGGCTATTTGGATTTCAGAAACAACATGAACTCCAGATCTTGCGTCAGACCCTTGAGAACAGCTCACAGACCACGATTTCATAAGCGGAATTAGGCAGGAATTTTCTCCACACATCATTTATGTTTACCTACATTAATTACACCTGTGGTTTTATTGCCCATCTCATCTTCTAAGATCCATCTGCAGTTAACTGCTCCTTGGTTTTGCTATTCTGAATAATTCCATGACATCAGTACGCCTTGTTATCGATGTCACTGCCTACCTCTTTTCCCAGGACTTCAGGAATACAAAGAGCAGGGTCTAACTGGGTTCTTTGTTGTTTGTTTGTTTGTTTGTTTGTTTGACAACTCTTCGGATGATCATTCAGTTCTATCATCTATTTCTTATCTTTTAACAACTCATCTAAATAAAGATATCTTGCCTTTTCCTGCTGAGTTTCTTTAAAAGCCCTTTGTAGAAATACAGAAAAAAACCATAATTATGTGATAAGGTTCCCAAATATATGTGGCAGGAAACACAGAAAAATGTTTGGTATCATTTTATTTTTTCAGAATACTTCCATGCACTTCTACCCCATGCTCAATGAATGCGATGCACAGACCTACCCTCACAGCTTAGAGAGAACACCAGGAAAAGCTTACTTAACAAGGCTCCTGAGAATATGCTGGTCTTTCTCTGAAGAAAAATGAGCCAGCATGTATGGCTTTCAATCATAAATAGCTACTGAAGTGACAGGGTATTTAAGAGGATGGAGAAAGCAGCTTTTTCCCCTTCTTTTGCCTTTATGCATCACACTGACCCACAGAAATTATGTGGATGGATCCTTTGGAAAAACAGCCTCTCAGAGGTGCGAGCAGGAAGTACCAAGCGATTTCCTAAATTGGATGCTTTTATACTGGAATGAAAGTACTCACGCGGGAAATACAACGGGCACTTTCTCTTATATAACAATGATGCTTCAAGTTATTACTATTACTTTGAAAACTTTCAGAACTTTTCCATTAAGGAGTTAAAGGCAGAATCAGAAGAATTCAGCCTCAGCAAACCAGAGCGGAGCAGATACAGAATTTCAGGGGAATAGAAATACCCCTTCTTAATAATTACCTAAACGCAAGGCTCCCCAAGCCTTCAAAACCAGCTACAGCAGACCACTGACTTACTGCTTCAGCTCTCATGCTGCAAATTGTCTCAGGTAGTGGAAATATTTTTCCTGAGAGCAATACACAGTATCTGCCTAAAGGGAGGAGGAGAGCAGAAACACTCTTCTGAAATGTGACAAGTAGATACTGATAAAAAATAATAATCTCCTTATAGATTATACTACTGGAAGTATCATTTTTAAAAAGTGGTTAGAATGAAAACTGTTTTTTTCAGAGATTTGTAAAAATACATGTAAAAAAAACGTTTATAAGTGACTGTTTCTGCCAAAACGCAAAAGGCTCTGAGACCTAAACTGACGTTTGGCTGCACACTGGCTGCGGGAGAGGCTGCCCCTCATTCCAAACGAAGCAGTTCAAGGCATTCCATGTGCCAGGGCAGGCCGAGGGGAGAGCGACCTGACTGAATCATGGTTTGGGGTTGGAAGGGACCCTCAGAGCTCACCCAGTCCAACCCCCCTGCAGGGAGCAGGGACATCTGCAACTAGAGCAGGGTGCTCAAAGCCCCAAGGTCCAAACTGGCCTGCAATGGTGCCAGGGATGGGGCTTCTCCCACCTCTGTGGGCAGCCTGGGCGACCCTCATTGTCAAAAATTTATTCCTTCGATCGAGTCTACTCTCCATCAGTTTAACCATCTCCTCTCATCCTGTCCCAACAGCCCCTGCTGAAAAGTTTCTCCCCATGTCTCTTATTGCCCCTTGAGGCACTGAAAGGCCGCACTGAAGTCTCCCCGGAGCCTTCTCTTCTCCAGGCTGAACAGCTCCAACTCTCTCCCCTGTCCTCACAGCAGAGGGCTTCCAGCCCTCTGGTTATTTTTGTGGCCTCCTCTGGCCCCGCTCCAGCAGGTCCATGTCTTTTCTGTGCTGAGGACCCCAGAACTGGACACAGCACTGCAGGTGGGGTCTCACTAGAGAGGAGCAGAAGGGCAGAATCACCTCCCTCCACCTGCTGCCCACGCTGTTTTCCGCAGCCCAGGACACCGCTGGCTTCAGGGCTGCGCGCGCGCACCGGCCCCCTCGTCCTCCACCAGCACCCCCGAGCGCTTCCCCGCGGGGCCGCTCCCCCGCCCTTCTCCTCTTCCCTCCCTGGGAGCGCGCTTCGTTCTCTGCCGCCCTCCGAGGAGCCAAGGGAGGGCCGCAGCACGACTCGGGGCCAGCCGAACCCCAGCGACCCGCGCGCGGCCCCACTCCCCCTCACCACTCCCGTCGGCGGCCGCTCCCGCGCTCCCAGCCCCGCCCCGCCCCCGTCGCTAAGGGCGTCATCGCGTCACGCGCTCCGCGCCCCACCAGGCCGGCAAGCCGCAGAGCGGAGCCGAGGGCCCATCTCTCTCCGCCGTGCGCGGGCGCTGCGCTCGGCGCTCGTTTGCTCAGGCCTGCGACGCCCTCGTCTGAGGAAGGGGCGGGAGGGCGGTGCTCGGTGCCGCTGCCGCCGACTGAGCGTCCCGTCCCCATCCCTCCGGTCCTGTCCCGGGTGGTGGGCATGGGGCTGGGCTCGAGCTCCGAGGTCCCCGACGGCGGCGCCGAGGGCTTCCATGTCCACGGGGTGAGCTGGCCGCTGCCGGGCCCGCGGTGTGTGTGTGGGGGTGCGGTTCGCGGGGGAAGAGGGCGGGAAGGCCGTGAGGAGCGGTGGGCGCTGAGGAGAGGTCCCGCTTCCCCGCTCCTGCCCGTGGTGGCTGCGAGCCCTGAACCTGGCGCTGGGCTCGGGGCGGCGCGCTTGTCGGCTCCCTGGCCCCCACCTGTTGGCTTCTTCCCGGGAACTGCCACGGCGGCAGGGGAGGAGTGGCTGCACCGCTCCCGGTAGGCAGAGGGTACCCGCCCCGGCGGCTTCACTGGGCTGGGAGCCTCGACGTGCCAGGTCTTGCCTGCCGGACAGCCGAGGGGAGCCTTTTCCGCTGCTTTCGAGGAATCTGTTATAGTTTAAGAGTAGAACAGCCTCCCCTCCCTGCGCCCCTCCGAATCCCCTCGACTTCAAGGTTTGGCTGATATCTCTGTGGATCTTTACAGAACCTTGGCTAGGGGGTAATCCCTGCTCCAGCCAGTGTTCTCCTGAGGGACTACGGCTGGTGCCGTATGTAGATGCAAATTTGTTGTAACTTCTCTATCTGGCAAATTGTCTGCACACACATTGGTTTAAAAGCGTATCTTGGAGCTTAACGATAGGCAGAGGTGTTGCTGGGACCAATTGTTGTGTAAGTTACCGTTTCATTCAGTTGGTGGTCTTCTTCCCTGAAGTAAGAGTGGAAATGTTGCCACATGCTGCCTTTCACTTCATCAGCAGTTTGTGTTTCTCATTATCACAAGATGTGTTCAGGGCACCACTGGTGTTATGAAATCTAATTTTGTCCATCTCCTTAACTGAGCCAATTCCATCAGAAATGATGGTGGGTCAGGAAGCCTTCTCCCTTTCTGTTAAGTGCAGGATACTGCTCAGGTTTTGTGCTGGAGGTTAATTTTGGTGACCAGGAGACATAGTAATTTTTTTTTTCTCTCCAGAGAATTCTTGCAACTTTTGGTGTAGTGTTATTTTGGAAACCAGTTCTTCCTGCGGGGTTTTTTTGTAACTTGCAGCTTCATGAGGGAATCTGTATGGCTTACAGACATCTGGACAACAATATCGTGAGCTCCGCAATAACTCCCGCGTACTTCTTTTTTGTGTACATGTTAATCCTCGGCACCATGTTATGGGATAGCTTCATCGTAAGGCTTCTTGAACGTTGTTTGGGATGTGGATGTAAACTTTTTTACCCTTTAGTTTGGTAGAAGCTGGCTGTTTGCTTTTGATGCAGTTTAGTGTTGTGATGAAAGTTAGTTGTGCTTGTGGTGGTCAGTGTTAACTGTTTAGTAATAAAGCAAGTTTTCTTAGGTTTGCTTTAAAAGCTTTTGCTGAAGTGACTATCCTATTACTTATGTATATTTTATAACTTGTACAGACAGTTATGCCAGCAAAAGCCCTAATGCTGTTACAGCTTTATTAAAAAAAAAAAGCAGTTTGGTAACACAAACCCAACTAGAAGACATGGCAGTTTTAACTTTGCTAGCTACGAACTTCCTAGTTTAGATGATGCATGAGTTGTAACTTAGCACTTAAATCGTGGGGTGGCTTTCAGGAGTCAGGTATTTTGCAGGTTAAAGGCCATACTGCTGAGCTGACAGACAGTGAAGTTATAAGCAGTGCAATCTGTTGGCAGGTTTGCAGTGGTTCTCTTACCGCCTTAACATGTTTCTTTGTCTGTATACTGTGACGTGGGTGTGCTCTCGTATACTCTGCGTGCGTCAAGTTCTGTGTGCTTTTTGGTTTGGGTGCGAGTGCATTTTAGTAGGTGTACTCTGTATTTATGACATCTGTTTTATAAAAACTTGGTTCTGATGAGATTGAGATGTTGCCAGTCATGTTTCTTATGAACCTTTGGCAGGTGATGGCAATCTTCTTGCCTGGTACTTGTGGTTAGCCCTGCGTTTGTAGCATACTCTTTGACATGTTCCTGTTCTAACATGCTGTAAGTGGTGGGAACCTCACTGTAAACTGTGCTTATGTTGAAAAACAGTGGCCATGTCACTGAGGCCTCTCGATGTGCTCCAGGCTGTTAGTGGCATGGGAGAAAATCTCGAAGCAGCACTTTGAAAACTAAGACCTTCTCCAAAGTCTTTAGTATTCAATAATTCCATGCAGCGCGCTCTGAATCACAATACTTGTGTCTTTTAGGGGATACAAAACCTGTTTTTTACAGCTTAATTGCGATACCTGTTATTTGTAGCTTTATAAAAATAAGTTCACAACTGTGGACCTCTTCCTGAGGCCTGTCACATGGTATCTCATCTCTGGTTCAACTTCAGATCAGTAGATACTGAATCAAGTGTAAAGATCAACACTGTCACTTAGTGTAACTGGAGATTTATGTGTAATAAAAATAAAGTGTGTGTTTTGCAGGTTCAAGAGAACTCCCCAGCTCAACAAGGAGGACTCGAACCTTTCTTTGACTTTATCATTGCCATAGGACACACCAGGCTTGTAAGCCTCAATTTTTTTTATTATTTGTGTGTTTCTTTTTCCCTGCATGAAAAATGGATATTGTAAAGATGGAAGCCAAAGCTGTCGCAGTAAAGCAAGCTTTTCGTATTGGATGTCTTATGTGGCATTAAAAAATGTAAAGTAATACTTGGTGGCGTTCAAAGTCTCCTCTCTGGCTGGATCCAAATTTGAGGAAAGAGTCTTATTTATGCCTTCAGTCACCTTCACTTCTTAACAGATTAACACAATGTTTAGGATATTACTCATTCATGCCACAAGGTGAATATTGAACTGGTGAGTCAATGCTAAGAACTCAGCATTTGTTTAAACAAACTTGTTTCAACATTTGATAAAACTTGAAAAAAGAGGACTGGCATCAGAGGCATAAAGTAAAATGTTGCTGCTCATTGTTAGATGGTGTAGTTGAGATCTAATATTGCTGTTATTACTTAATAGCAGTTATGAAGACCAGGAATGTAAGTGATGAAACGGAGTGGTAGTAAGTACTTACATAAAGGGACGTGGGCTGACAGTACTGACTTCTCCCTAACAAAAGAACGTTGAACTGCTGGAACTGATTGTGGAACACAGAGCCTAAACATTGATGGTTCTGGCTCTTTGTATTCAAATTCTGACACAGGCATGACATCTGTTAACACGTACAACTAGAAATCATGTTAATTATGTCTCTTTTCCTGTACTCTACAGAATAAAGAAAACAATATGTTGAAAGATCTGCTGAAGGCGAATGCTGAAAAAGCAGTGAAGCTGGAGGTGTATAATATCAAAACAATGAAAATAAGAGAGGTGGAAGTGATCCCCAGTAACATGTGGGGAGGACAAGGTCTTCTTGGAGCCAGCGTGAGGTTCTGCAGCTTCCAGGGAGCCAATGAACACGTGTGGCATGTTTTGGTGAGACAGAATTCTGTGGCGGCTCGTTAGTGTTCACACAACCTTGTGTTAAAGGGTAATGTTTAGCATTAACTCGTATGCAGAAGTACAACGCTGAAGTCACACAGAAGGAGGGAACCACGGTCTTGAAGGTTTGTGGGAGCTACTTAAATAGGGACAACTAGTGGGTGACTGTTAGCGTTGCCTGTCTCTATGAAGAAAAATAACTCCATCCCAACCAGACCAAATAGTTTGTGATGGGGGGAAGGCTTTTTCGTCTGATGCTGAAGAATCAATGGCAAAAGCAAAAATACTCTGGCCTGATGGTGTCACTGTGTTGGCTAAATATCATTAAATTAATATTAATGTTACAAAAAGCACCAAAAAAATTATTTTAAAATTCCCAGGGAGAGCTGAAAGAGTGGAACTGAGTAGGGAAGACTGTTACATTTCTGCTTGTTCTCGTTTTGAATTGATAGCATCTTGGTCTTTCTTATTCAGCATGTTTTACAAGTCGTCACACCTAGATGTAAACTGTTCAAGGACTTCCGTCTTAGCATTATTCTGCAGAAACTGGCTGCCTATGGCTGGGTGGGTGGACACTGCACTGGATCAAAAACTGGATGGCCGGGCCCAGAGAGCGGTGGGGAATGGAGTTAAATCCAGCTGGTGGCCAGTCACCAGTGGTGTCCCCCAGGGCTCAGTATTGGGGCCTGTCCTCTTCAACATCTTTATCAGTGATCTGGATGAGGGGATTGAGTGCACCCTCAGTCAGTTCGCAGATGACACCAAATTAGAAGGTAGTGTTGATCTGCGTGAAGGTCGGGAGGCTTTACAGAGGGATCTGGACAGGCTGAATCGATGGGCCAAGGCCAGTTTTATGAAATTCAACAAGACCCAAGTGCTGGGTCCTGCACTTGGGCCACAACAACCCCCTGCAGCGTTACAGGCTGGGGGAAGAGTGGCTGGAAACTGCCCAGAGGAAAAGGACCAGGGGGCGTTGGTCGACAGCCGGCTGAATATGAGCCAGCAGTGTGCCCAGGTGGCCAAGAAGGCCAATGGCATCCTGACTTGTACCAGAAATAGTGTGGCCAGCAGGAGCAGGACAGTGATTGTTCCCCTGTACTCGGCACTGGTGAGGCCACACCTTGAGTACTGTGTTCAGTTTTGGGCCCCTCACTTCAAGAAGGACGTTGAGGTGCTGGAGCGGGTTCAGAGAAGGGCAACGAAACTAGTGAAGGGTTTAGAGAACTTATGAGGAGTGGCTGAGGGAGCTGGGATTGTTTAGTCTGGAGAAGAGGAGGCTGAGGGGAGACCTTATCGCTCTCTACAGCTACCTGACAGGAGGTTGTAGTGAGGTGGGGGTCGGTCTCTTCTCCCATGTTACAAATGACAGGACGGGAGGGAATGGCCTTAAGTTGCATCAGGGGAAATTTAGGTTTGGTATCAGGAAAAATTTCTTTACGCAGAGGGTCATTAAGCATTGGAACAGGCTGCCCAGGGAGGTGGTGGAGTCCCCATCCATGGAGGTGTTTAAAAGCCATGTGGATGTGGTGCTGAGGGACATGGTTTAGGGCCCCTGGCAGTGCAGGGTGAAAGGTTGGACTTGATGATCTTAAAGGTCTCTTCCAACCAGATGATTCTGTCCCAGAAACAAAATGCTCTTCCCTTCTGCTCTTTTGGAGTTAGTTTTCCTTTTTGACCTTGGGGTGGTTTGTCCTGCTGCGAGTGCAGATGACATGGCTTTTTCTCTCACAGGATGTTGAACCTGCATCTCCTGCAGCTCTAGCAGGTCTCCAGCCATACACTGACTACATAGTTGGATCTGATCAGATTCTTCAGGAGGTAGGACGCATGTTCCTTCAAGCAGTGATTGCCTTCTGCCTGCCAAGTGTAGGGTTTGGTCTTTTTATAAATCTAATTGCGTGTACATCAGATTTATGGGAATAGTGTTTGGGGATTTGGGGAGGTTGATGTTTATGACAGATGCTTTCTGGTTGGGGTAAACATTCTTTTTTTTTTAATGTGACACTAAAAAAAAAAAAAAAAAAGGTGCCCCTAAGGATCAAACTACATTAGTGAGCTTTAGTCTGTCTCTGGGTTTTTAATATTTCATGTGGAAGCAAATAACTATGTAAAACACTAACTTGCTTCCAGCTCCTTGTCTGGCACACTCGAGTTTAATAACTACTACTCTCTTTTTTTTCAGTCAGAGGATTTCTTTTCGCTGATTGAGTCCCATGAGGGGAAGCCGCTGAAGTTGATGGTTTATAACACTGAAGCAGATTCCATTCGAGAGGTAGTTGTGACTCCCAATGGAGCTTGGGGTGGAGAAGGAAGGTACTGATCTCCAGTGGTCACAGGCTGATGCCAGGTTGTATACTCACTGTAAATGAGCTCCTCTTAAGAGTATTATTTCTATCGATTGCAGCTTGTCGCTTCAAGTTAAGCCTTGTTTTCTTATAAAACTGTTCATTTTTTCATAAAATAGCTTAGAACTAGGAATTAGGGCACATTCTCGATCTAATCCTGTTTGAGTTGAAACCAATGGCACAACCTGTGTTGACTTCTCCAGTAGCAGATTCTCATAGTCAAACGTTCAGTTAAAGCAAGAACAAAATACACATTGGGTCAGATCATATATTTTGTAAAAAGAGAAAAATAGTCAATGGAAAGCTGAGCTGTGCATGTGTAAATGTCATTGGCAGAGTGCTCCTTGACTGCTCTAAGTGAAATGATTCCTGCAGGTAGGTGTTGGTATAGGTCAAAGACTCAAACTCTTCTGGTTTTGAAGAGTCAAAATTTAAAACATTTAGTGGCTTTGTTAAGAACATCTCTTTTTTCCAAGTCTTGTTTTACTTCTCTTATATAGTTTAGGATGTGGTATTGGATATGGCTACTTGCACAGAATTCCAACCCAGTCTGTAGTATCGAAGAAGTCAGAAAGCAAACCACCTTCACCCTTACCAGAAGCTGGAACTCCTGTACCATCCACTAATGGTTACACAGAGGTATGTAAGAAATAACTTCCTGTCTCTGGCATTTTCTCTGGAGTGTCAGAATTTTCTCTTGTCAGAACATTCATAATACAGTATATTTGAATTCAGTATATGATTTTCCTTGAGTGAAATGGAGTCAAGGGAAAGCGGGAGCTGGTGATGCGGAGCAGACAGCGGATCACCAGTGTTGGCTGATATAAATTTTTGCTAGATGTTTTCTTCCTGTTTTGAAGACTTGCATACCACAGCTGTATCAGTCCATGAGAACCACATTAGAAGAATACCCTGCTCACTTGGGAGCGAAGTACACCTACAAGAGTTGAAGGGTGGACTGTTCTTCTGAGAACCTACTGGCTTTGAAAGGCTACACTGGAACATGTCCTAACCAGTGGCTTGACTATCAGTTTCAGCATCATGGCTTCTCTCTGAATTGGTGTACTCGGAGACTGAGGCAGGATGCTTTCATAAGAAGGTTGTCTTCAGATAATGCTTTTCCTTCTTACTGTGTTATTCCAGACTCCATTGTTGGCACCCGCTTCTCCAAGTGACAACTCTGGAATAGTTATGGACCTGGATCGTTCCACAGATGAAGAAATGAGTGGTTACTCACCAGAAAGCTCACTTTCTCCTCCTCCCCCTCTCCAGAGAGTTATGGATCCAGGTATGTTTTCTTAAGTGCTTTTTTCAGCAATTCTTTAGCGAGCATCTAAGTAAACTAAAAAGATCTTAAGCAAGTTTGAGACTTAAATGAGGAACTATGAGCATTGTTGTTTGAAATATAGTGAAGTGCCAAAATTCAAGAAAAAGAGCTGTAGAATTTGGGTACTCTGAGCCTGACTAAGTGTAACACTCTGCAGAATCCTTTCCACAGATGTTCCCTGCTTTTAGTGGGGAGGGAACTTCACTGACTTCAGTCTGGATTTAAACTGTCTTTTTGAATCTAGAATTTTGTGTTACATCTAAAACAGTGCGGTAATGTTTGCCTTCTCCTTCAGGATTTCTAGATATGTCTGATATTTCATTTCCTGAACTCACTAACTTAACACAAGTGTCCAACATGTCTTCATCTGCCTCTTCCAACATGCCAGCAGCAGATGCTTTAGTGGGCACTGAGAAGTTAATGTCGGACAGTGGCGCTTCTGGTTATTTTGGTAAGTGTACTCAAATTTCCGTTAGGCCTCTGATCTAACTTCTGGAATGGCACTAACTCATGCCTGTTCAACAGTATCATCCTTTTTGGGAATAAGCCCATTTTAAGAAAAATCAGAAAGGGAATGGGCTAAAATGAGATGAAAAAAGTAGCAGAAATCAGATGTAGAACTGGACAAAACCTGACGGGTTTTTTTAAATCAGATTATAGAATGTGTATCTTTTTGTTTAAATGAGAATGTTGATGATCCAAATTAAACTGACCTTAAAAGTTGGTATCTCTAAAATCAGTGTGAGTGGATTTTCATACAACAGGCTTGTCTTTATAGCTGTAAAGTGAAAATTGCAGTCATCTTTATCGTGACTTATCCTCTTAACAAAAAACATCTTCACATTATGGATGCCTTTCCCTTTTGAAAGGTGGGGTGACTAAGAGTCGTAACAAAGTAAAACACCTCTAGCATAAGAATGCAGCAGACCAAATGGTTCCTTGTCTTTTAAAAACCTGCTTGCACCGTCAGATTCTCCTGGATCTGGGGAGAACCAATCACTATGCAGCACGCGTATCTGACAGCTGTGAGTTTTGTTACATACGAGACATCTCAAGATGATTTTTGTAGGCATATGGTGACCAGGGGCACTATCTGTTAGCCTGACAGTTTTGGTTTTTTACAAACTATTCCATTTCCCAGAAAATGCCACAGCTTTGGACCCTGAAGAGGTAACCGGGTATTCCAAAGGCTCAGTCAAGCAGCCCAAGTTGGACGACCTACTGCCTTCAATTCCACCTTTACCTTCTTTTGTTCTTCCTACCGAAATTCCTTCAAAAACAACACTAGGAACTGAGCCCGATAACCAAGAAACAAAGCTGCTCTTAAACAGTACTGAGAGCCCATCAGCCACTACTCCAGTGAAACCAGACGGTGAAGCAGCATGTGAACAAAAAGCAGCAGCAGCTGAACAAGGTCATGAGTGAAACAGATGTTGCCTTTGGTTACAGACTGCTGTGTGCTGTAACACTACAGCTTGGACTCTTTTTCTGATCTTGAAAGAATTAGTTACTCTATTTTGTTGGTGTAGACAATATTATTAAAAAATTCATACAGAATACATATCCTGTTAACTTTTCCACATGTTTTTCAATGGATGATCTGTGTTCAAACTTTGAATGCTGTCCAAAATCACTAAATTAGTGGGGAAATTAATACAGAAACAAGTTGGAGGCTGGCAAAATGTCAGGTTCCTGAATTCACGTTTGCCTGCAATGCTCCTGAATGTATTTATGAAGGCACTCTGCCTGACCAGTGACCCCGAGTGATGATTTTATCAGTATGATTGAGGCATTAAAAAAAAAAATGTTTTATGGTTTTGACTTGCTAGAAATGTTTTCTAATGGTACACCTCAATTAGACAGTTTTTGTGACTTGCAAGGCATTTCCTACCCCGAGATGTCTTTATTCCTACTTACTACTCTGCAAACTGTTATTTTTCTTGGTTTAGAGTCTCTTCTCCATAAGAGCTATTCACGTACTTTCTCTACAACTACTTTTGCAGGACAGGAAGTACCATATGGTTTGCCGCTGCAGCATATAGATAGGACAAAGTCGTGTTGGTGGGTCCTGTTGTTCACTTCAGCTCATCAAGGGATCATGTGATAGTTTCGCAGTTTAAAAAAAAAAAGGGGGGTTGGGAGGGGGAGTAGGGTGGAATTATGATGGTTATTTGAAACAAAGTCCAGGATGACTTTAAGTCAGGCCCATGTGTTTTAAGGGTGATTAACCTTTTCTGGGGAGTTGAAGTTCTTGGTTTCTCTAGTGACAGGTAAGCTTTTCTTTGGTTGTGCTTTCCTATTTCTCCATTTCTAATTTTATACAAATCATTGTAAGTTCAAGACGTGGGAATGAGACTTGGTGCAGTAACAGCCATTGCTTTTTTTCTAGCTTTTTTGGTTGATTTGCACTTGTCTTCAGATGGCTTCTGACTGTAATAGCAAACGTGAAATGAACAATGAAGGAAATGGGGGCGGCTTTATACCCCTCAGGGCAGTGATTTGTCACAGAATTTTAAAGCTGCTGATTGGGAATGACATCACTATCGCTGGTACAGTTGGCATGGTGAAAATCCATCATAAATAAAGAGAAGGGGGTTACAAGGTTACGTGTGTGGTTAAGCTATAACTTGGAGGACTCCTGTTTAGCACAAGATTGCCTAATTTCCTTTTCTCTGCCCTGTCTCCTGCTCTGTTTTCTATGGAGATCAGCAAGCAGAGACTGTCAAGGCTGAAATCCCCAGTGAAGGACGGGGAGTCTGGCTCACGCAGATTTGCCCGTGACAGCTCAGCTTCAGCAAAAGGGTGCAGGTGAAGTTGTAACACGAGATGAGTACACCCTTGCATAAAAATCTGACTTTTATATTCCTTCATCTCTGTTGTTAGTCTTAAATACTGTTAAACGGTGTTTTTACATAAAGTGTTCACTTTTTTCAGTCGCTCTCAACAGTATGGTCAAAATATCTTTTTCTCTAAAGAAGAATCCATTAAGCCCTAATTGCAGGTAGAATTGAGAGATTTGAAATCTGATTGCTAAATGGTCTGTAGAGAGGGAGCAGATTTTTCTCCTATATTGCTAAAATAAATGTTCTTTTCCCCCAGCTGACTGCCACACGGGTAAACCATTTAGCCAAATGCTAAAACATGATTCCAACTATTGCTCAGTTTGTTGGTCTTGCAGCCTGGTGGCTGAAGACATCTAGGTGATCTCTGTGGGGGGTTTTTTGTTGTTATTTATTTAGAAGTGTTTCTAGCCTTACACCTTTGTCAAAACTTTTTAAGCTGATTTCAGTGATGCTGTACCAGAAGCATCCTTTAGAAATTTAAGAGCAGGGAATGTCAAAACACATTAGATTTCAAATGTTGCAGTAATAAACAGCTTAACTCTTACAGCAGTCTGTGTCCAGCTCCTGTGTGTTAATTTGCTCTTGGAAGGGGACGGGGGGAGTCTTCATGTATTATGAAGACTTGATTCTTTTCATAACATCTAAATGAACAATGATCTAACATACCCACTTCGAAAACCAAAGAGAGAGATAAACCACTAGCAGTCGTATGTTGTATTCTAACCTATAACTTTATCATTTCAATCCTAAACGAGATGAAGAGTTTAACCTCCTCATCAGATTCCTTTTCTCTTGACAATTTGCAGACTACCTTTGAGATGCCTGAAGCTACCTCCCTGCTGAAACAAAGAGAAACAGAAAGCACTCTTACTTGTGGGTGCAGAAGTGAGAAAGCTGATTAGAATTTTGTAGTTTCAAAATAAAACCTACAAAGAGTGGTAGAAGCTCCCGAGAGGGGCTGGATTCAGAGAGGATCCACTTCTGGAGACGCAGGCCTTGTCCTGCCTTGCCCTGCGGACAGTGGGAGAGCCATCTGCTCTGATACAGACGATGTGCTGCAGACCAGGCTGGAGCCTTTGTTAATACCTTGCTGCTGATGCCACCTTAATTTGAGGAAGATTCAGGAAGGGAATGAGCAGATACTACAGCTGAAGGAAATGTACCTCATAGCCTGTGAGGATAGGCCAGTTCTGAAATAGTAAAGGTAATATTTTACATTGGTCTGAAGCAAGTAGGATGGCTGTGGAAGAAAGTCATCTTTGAGTGAAAAGGCTGAATGGTCCGCTTTGGGATTTAAACCAAAGAAAACCACTAAACTCCACTCAATCAGGTGCTCTCCCAAACAGCTACTGTTTCCAAGTAAGATAGATAGTACCTGTATGTTATGGTGTTTGTTTCTCTAACTTTGAGGGCATCTACAAACCCCACAGCGATTGCTCTGTATGGATTATCTCAGCAGTATCACAAGGAGGGCAAAACAAAGAGTGGCAGATGTCACCTTTGAGGGCCATGTACTAACTTTAGAGCTTGGGTGCAGTGGCTGTGCAGCTTGACACTGCAGGGCGGTTTGGTATGGCCAGACACAATCTCTACAAATAGTCAAGCCTGAGGGCATGACTCTGGCAGCACTGGGAGCTCCAGTATTACAGTGAGGATCAGGCAAAGCTCTTCTCCACTGAGCTGTGCCTCTTCTAACCCTCATGAGCCAGAGCACCTGGCTGCTGATGGTGGGGACATTTTTCCCATTTTGGGGCATTTGGTGATTCGAGGCATCCAAATCCCTCCCACTGCTGAAGGGTCTGTTGTGTTTGCAGGTGCCCCGCTGGCCGGGGACCCTCGTTAGGCTCAAGTCCTCTCCTGGCCCTGCTTCTGAGTCCATTCCCTTTTCTACCGAGCTGAACTACAGTGGGGGGTGTTTGTTTGGCAGCAGCACTGCTGTCAGCATCTGGCGCTGCTCAGTCGATGGCCCCGGCCCAGGTTTGCTGCCAGTCGTTACATGAGGGGCCGCCCCGTGTGCGGAGGCTCCTGGCTCTGTGTGCAGCGGGTGGCCTGCAGGAGCGGCAGCGGGGGCTGTCTGGGGGGAGAGTGCGGGGCCAACAGGGACCAGGCACATTTGTTGCCCTGGGGATCCCGTCCCGGTGTGGGATCGGAGGGGGAACGTGGCAGAGCGGAGCCCGAGCGAGAGCCGTGGCACTGTCCTCTGGCAGCTCCCTGCCCCGTGGGGCAGCTGCCCACCTGCGGGACAGGGGCTGGGGGGGGCTGCCCCCCTGTTTCTTTTTCTAGCAGGGCTCCTCTGGGTTTTTTTGGGGGAGTGCCATGACAACAGGAGACTGGGACGTGGACCTGTGTAAATGGCATTCTTAAAGCGATGAGCTGCTAGTAGGGGCAGTTCCCTTCATTTTGTGCCTTTTTGGGGGAATGAATAAAATGGGAGAGATGATGATCGTGTCACTCGGGTCACCCCAGTGTCACTGGAGGGGTGATGATGCACCGAGTGTAACTGTGTGTCACCTGGTCAGTCTAAGCAGATATGATCGGTCATCTCCGTGGAGATGATATATTCAAGTATTCTATATTCAATTCTAAATAGATATGTCAGTAGACATGACACAAGGGGAGACGCCCCTCCCAGGAGGACCTTTCTTCTGCCCCTTCTCCAAGCCGCTGACGCTCCTTCTCTTGTTTGCTCTTGCCTTGCCGTTCCTTTCACACACCACAGACACCTCTTCTTTCTTCCCCACCAGCAGCTGCTGCAAAGGCAGGAGAATGTGGTCAGGACCAAGAACACCCACCCACTCCTCTGCCTGGAGGACAGAAGGACACTAGGGTGACCCTAGAGAGGAGGGAGCATTCCCAGCAGCACCCAAGCCCTGGCCAACATCCCGTAGCTGTTCCCTATACCCTACCCTCCAGCTCTGGAAAACACCCTGCAGATCGGCGTTTCTCACCTGACTCAGCTGGTTTCAGTATAAGTTCCCTCATGTATCTCCACAGCAAAAACAATTAATGCAGAATGAAGGGAAATGGAGGAAGAAGCCAGCTCTGTCGAGTAATCGCTTTGCATGAGGAGACACATGGAGTCTTCAGGGCAGCCTTTGTTGGCCCTTCACACTTGATTAATTTATATTTACAAAGTTTTGCCTCATTTGAGTGGAGCTTATTGTGATCTATTTCTCATATATGTTCAGAAATGTAGCCCTGGCTGCCAGCACAGACAGGAAGTACATTAAAATAGGCTGTGATTTGTTTCCTGGCATTTATTGTCTGTTCTTGTAGTAAACAGCAGACGACATTGCTTGTGATCATTCATAAATCCGCTTTTTGTGAAGCGTGTGTTTGTATGCAAGCGGAGCCTTCCCCTGTGTCTGTGTGCACACGATTACAGTAGCAATGTTTTCCCTTGACAGTACGTGTTTTCACCCAGTTCTTTCTCCGTCTTTCTCATTTTGCCCATCTCTCTGTCCCTGCCTCTGGTTTTCACCAACAGAACTTCGAGTTTTCACTTTGGTTGCAAATAACTTGTTCTTTGAGGTTTTTTCAAGTTTACTGACGCATGGCCTCAGAAATACCTCAAGTGAAGAAATAGCAAGGAAGAAAAGGCATGAGTGTGGTGTTATGACTGACTCATCACAAACGTCCTCCACTGTTTGCATATTAAAGAACCGTCTAAACAAACATAGGTTATGTTTACATGTAAATAAATGTAGTAGTAAAGTATGTAAATAAACATAGTCCATAAAGTCAAATGATTGACTTTATCCTTGCAATAAACATCCTTGTTCAAAAGGTTTCTAAAGCACTGTATGAACTTCAACAGCATTTTCTCTCTTATTTTTTTATAATCTCATGTTTTATGATCTTGTTTCAGGACTTTGACTGTCTCAGAGGGCTCAGTTTTAGCCATCCAGGAGAATACTGCGATACTCAGACCGCTTGGTGCTTTGTATGCGGGAATTTCAAGGCAGTGAAAGGTACAGATGCAGCTGCAGGGGAGGAAGGATGCGGATTTGAGAAGCGGAACTAGAGAGAGCACACATCTTCTCTACAGTTTCTCCTACTGTTGCACAGGAAGGGCAGAGAAGGGGGTTCTTCTTGATAAGCTGTTTTTTTAAAAACCCCAAGGTGGCCCAGCAATCACTTCCTGGTCATACCCAGAACAGTGACTGTGTTTGCACGTAAAGGGACCAAAATATTTCCTTTAGGATTCCCCCCCAGCAGGATCTAAGTGCAGGTTACTGGGTTTGCTCAAGAGGTCAGGCTGGGCCCCACCCCTGTGCTGTTAATTGCCCCTCAGGTGCTGCCAGTGAGGGGTCCTGCCCCCAGCACACCCTGAACGCAGCTGGGATCCCTATAAGTAGCTTCCCAGCAGTGGGTGGAGGTTTCTGCTTGTGCTGCAGTCTGGTGTGAGGGGGCTGAGACGTGCTTGGAGGGTCCTCAGTGTGTGCAGCGTTAAAGCTTCAGATCCAGGTACGGGGCTGGAGGTTGGGTGTAAATATTTTCAAAACCTCTTAGAGTTCCTGAAGTATTGTTTGGGGTTGTGGGCTTCATGACTGAGCTTCCCTTTTACTGGTGTGGTTACCTGGGGTGGGTTGGGTGTGCGTCAAGGTTGTTTTAGCTCTGAGTTAATGGTTCCAGGGCTGAGGGAGGGCCGGCGAAGCTGGGTGCTCTGGGAAGTGTTGCGGTGCCAGTGGGAGCCGAAGCTGGGTGCTCTGGGAAGTGTTGCGGTGCCAGTGGGAGCCGTGCCTGAGCAGGAGGGTCAGGCAGCTCATGGAAGGGTACAAAGGGATGGTGCTTCACGCTTAGCTTAGCCTGGGGGCTGTGGTGCTGCTGCTGGAGAACAGAGAGCTGGGTGCCTGGGGAAATGAGAGTGCTTTAGAAAGGCAGTCAGGATTGCTGCTCAAGAGTGGCTTTGGGACTCTGTGCAGAGTCCCTTCTCCACTTTCTAGCTCAGGAGATCTTTGGGGGCCTCAGAGGCGGCCAGGGGATTGCTGGAGGAAGGTCATCTGCCCTGTAGTTTAACACAGCAGCAGACTGTGATGACAAACCTTCCCTTTGTTCCCAGTGGGATCGGGGTTGGGGGGCAGCTGCTTTGAGGGTGTGTGGTGTGCTTGTGTCCTGCTCTCTGAACAGGTCTGCCAGGCAATAGAAATGGTCCTGGGGGATGCAGCATCTAATCTGGGGTTGGGGCGAGTCACCTTGCAGCACTGAGGTGCCCCTTGGATGTTTCAGGCTGTGCTAGCAGCTGGCTTTGGCTCTCTGAGGCCAATTGCCCCTGTGCTGCCCTGGGGTAAACACTAGTGTCACCTCCCCAGCGGTTTGACTCTGCAGGGCTGGGTGGGTGCCTGAGGTCTGAGCCGCCTGCCCTGCTGGGGACTCTGCAGTGGGTGTCAGGGCTGCGCTGCCCCTGCCACCCCTTCCAGAGCAGTGATGGAGCTGTGAGGGGCTGCCAGTGCTGAGTGGTGGCTGGGAGGATGCTGCCAGCCTGCCCTGGAACATGGGCCAGGAGCTTTCCGAGCAGCCTGCCTGGCCCAAGGGCTTTCCACCTGCTGCAGGCACGGGCGTCTCTGGAGAGGTGCTGGGCACAGGGTAATGCCATGAAAAGCCTGGAAAAACCACTGGAGAGAGCGAGCTGCTCTGCCCGAGCCAGCACCGCGTGTCCCCACCGGTGTCTGCGTGTCGCCAGCTCTAGAGCTGTCCCTGCCTGCAGACCGCTCCCTGCCAGCAGTGTTGCTGGTCCCTTTGCAGAGGGGGCCGCAGCAGAGCGATGCCCTGCGGGGGTTGGTGACGGACTGACGTGCCGGTGGGCACCGGGCAGGAAAAGCTTTGCCCGGCCCGAGGCGCAAACAGGTCTCGGTCCTCCTTGCTGGCTCCTGCAGAGCTGTGTGTGCGGGCTGTGCCGGCTGCAGGAGCGCAGCGGAGCCTGTGCGGGACAGACCCTCTGCCCTGGGGAACGGAGCGCTGGGACCGCCCCGCACCGGCAGAGGGAGCTCACGGGGCCGCGGGAGGTGCCGCGGCGGTGGCTCTGCAGCCGGGCAGCGGCACCCGGGAGCGGACGGTGCCCCTGGTGTCGCTGCGGGGGCTCTGAGCATCCTCAGGGACACACAGTGGGGAGGGGGCAGGTGCCGGCTCCGGCGGGTCGCTGCCGCCGCGGGGCCGCGCGCCGCCTTCCCGCCGCCGGCGGGCGCTGCTTTCCCGCCGCCGCCGGTCCGTCGGGCGGCAGCGGCGCCGCAGTTCAAACCGGCCCGGCCGGACCGCTCCGGCCCTCGGACAGACTGACAGATGGACGGCAGCCAGGCGGGCTGAAACACGGTCTGAGCCCGCGGTGATCTGCGCGGAGCGTGACAGCGGGTCTGGGAGTCGCCCCGGGACAGAGCCAGGGCGGGGACAGGGTGCAGAGAGCGGGAGCGGCCTCAGGACAGCCCGGGAGTGCGGTGGGATTTGTGAGGGGGAAAAGGGAGGTGAATCGGAGGGGGACGGAGCGAGCTTTGTAGTGGGGAGCTGAGGTGACTTCCAAGGGATGGAGAGGGCATATGGTGAGGGAAAAACTTTCGAGCTGATGTTCAGGTGGCAGAATGGCCTTTCTGGAGGGAAAAGCTGAGGGACATCGTGGGGGGACAGAGGAGACATTTCTGACAGAAACCCTGAGGTAATTCAGGAGGCTGTGTTCATTCAGGAGGAAGGGTGCTGTGTTTAAAAACAGGGGGAAGGACACGAGAGTTCACCTCCCCAGGGACTGATCGATCCGTCTGCTCTAGGAACTGCGGTGGTGTTATGACTGATAGTGGTTTTGGCAAAGATAGGTACAGAGTAGTCAATTAAATGCTCTTTCAGTGAAGTGAGAGCACAGAATCTGTAGAGTTGTGTGGGACACGACCAAACCCCATGTGGCCAGGCTCAACGTACCTTCACTCTGACACTGATATAGGGGGGATTGGGATAGAAGACTAACACTTAAGGGTTAACAGGATAGCGATTCTTTAAACTAAAACAATGTATCTTCGAGCCTTGTGTGAGGGAAGCCACCTGCAATGGGGCCTCCTGAAGTCTGATAAGCACAGAGGAGTATTCTGATAAACATGAAATTTATGGCCTAAACTAGTGGAAGCTGGCTCTGCGGTCCGGGAGGATGCCAAGAGACAAGAGAGCATGTGCAAGAGATGGAGTTGAAAAGTTCATAGGGAGAAAGACGTCTTACTTCATCTTCGAGACCCCGGCCCATGACCACCAGAAAGTACTGCGCAGGCGCAAGAAGGAGGAGATCAAGGCGGGACATAGGGAAATGACCTCCGGAACTCATTAGCATAGTGAGCGGGGGGGGGGGGGGGGGGGGAGATTTGAATATGTATTGGCGTCTCATGAATATGTAGTGCTTTGTAGCATATAGGTGCGAGAATCATCACCTAGGTGTGCATGTTTTGTGGCGGAGTGATCCCCCACGCACCCGATGTCGAATAAACATACCTACTTTACAACCCCATCGGTTGTGGAGTCTTTTCTGCACATCAACACCACAAGTTGTCCCTCCTGTTCTGCACAGCAGCGTTGGACCTTCACAGAGATGTTGTCCCACATTTTAATAAATCCTCTCAGAGGCCTGTGACACGCGGTTGCATTGACGAGCAGGCTGAAGCCAGCACTACCTGCTGGAAGGTCTCCTGGTCTCCTTGTAGACCAATGGTTTGGGACCTGCAATCTCAGCAGCTGACAAGCTGAGGGCTGCTGGGAAGAGAGGCAGGGAGTAAAGGGCCAGATGTGTTGGTCAGTTTGAAAGCTGGTTTGATAACTTTTTTCCTTTTAAAGTGGAAGCTGAGTGGTGAAATGTTCACCAAAAATTAGTATGATGTATCTCAAGCATTCAAAACCGAGCAGTTCTTTCCAAGGCTTTGATTATTTTTTTTAATTGTAGCAGGGTGCCGAAGCATCTGGCTCTTGCATTGATCATCGTTGATGGCTCTTTCTATTAATAATCTTCAGAAATGCTGTTTGTCTTAGATGCTGTAGATGGCTTTGCTTTTAATAACTGCTAAAGAAATTGCTTGTATTAAGAGCTGCAGGTGGCTTTGCTAATAATAACCTTTAAAGATATGTTTGGAAACAGAGCAAAGGCTTGTAGGATAGATATATGACAGAGGAGTGATGGCCCTATGAGAACAACGAGATAAGGAAGCAGAAACAGAATGAATGTGGAATGATTGGATGTTAACCAGGCAGAATGCTGCTCAGGGTGTGTGATGGTAACGGAACGCAGTCACTGTATGCCTGGCTGAGCATGCTGGAGAAAAGAGCCAAGGTTAGTAAACAAGAAGATGAAAAGAGTCTTGGGCCTCTCTCCCACAGGGATAAAGAATTCTAATGTTAGCCTGTTGAGTTAGGAAAACTGGTGTAAAAAGGGAGCTAGGTAGCAATGAAGGAGCTTTGAGTTTTTTTGAACTCAAGCAAGCTTGAGTTTTTGGACTTGAGCGAGCTTGAACTTGCTGCTTGCTGGAAAAATAAAAAATAAAGAGAGCTTTTGCCTTCTGACAGGAGTCAGGAGATCTTGCAAGCTGTTTGAGTGTAATTCAAGACTTGTTGTCTTCTATTGTCGCAGCCTCAACTCTGCTACCTCTATCAAGACTGATTGTCTTCTCTCATTGCAGCCTCGACTGGTGGAGCATTGTATGTCAAGACTTATTGTCTCCGGAACAAGGCGGTGCCCCGTGTGAGGAATGACAAACAGCTTGACGGAATTGGTAAGTCCACGGATGTGCATTCGTTATCATGCTCTGGTAAAGGGAGTACAGGGATGAGAAAGGAATCCCAGAGCTGTTAACTAGAATGGGTCAAGCTGCTACTAAAGAGCAGCATTTGTATGTACATATGTGACAACAAATTTTAAAGGCAGCTAATGTTAATGTTACTGAAAAGCAGATAGAACAAATGTTATTAACTATAAAAGAGCATTGTAACTGGTTTCCATCAGAGGGAACTTATGATATAGACATTTGGAAAAGGGTAGGAGAACATTCTGAAACTCAGAAAAATCTTGGTTTAAATATTGCAGAAACATCACTTCTTACCTGGTGAATGCTCTATGTAGCTTTACAACCCTTACAGGGAAAGGAGAATAAATCCTCTCCTCGTGGTAATAAGGAGGAGGCTGAGGACTCAACAGATTCTGTAGAAAAACCCACAGTAAAACATACCAGTCAGACAGCGCTGCCTCCTCCCCAACCACCACCTTCACCTTTAGCTTCTTCAGATAGCAATGATTTACTGTCTACATGGCCTCTCATATATCTGGGAGATACTAATTTAACGCCGAGCAACGGCCCGTCAGCAGTAGTGTGTACTGCTCTGGAGCGCTGCATGAGAGAGGCTTTAGAACAGGGGGATCCCTGTGCTGTTCCTGTAATTTACCGAGCACACGAACCACCTACTCATGAGGGTTTGCCGCATATGGTCTTTAAGGACTTAAGAAAAAGCATATGGGAAAAAGGATTACAAAACTTGTTTACTGTCGACTTAATAGAAGCCATAGGGCATAGTTATATCATGACTCCTTGGGATTGGAAAACTTTAACAAAAACAGTTCTTACTCCAGCCCAATATTCTGTTTGGGTGGTGGAATATACTGATTTGGCAATTGCGCAGTCGGTGAAAAACCTTAACAAGGGTCATGCTATTTCTCCCAATGTGTTGTTGGGATGAGATAAGTATACCACATCTGCAAATCAAGCTCAACAAAACGGACAGCTCTTTAATCAGGCCACAGAGTCAGCTGTAAAAGCATGGAGAAAAATACCAGACGCAGGAGCGAGAGAACATTCTTCTGCAAATATCAGACAAGTTCCTCAAGAAGCCTTTATTAGTTTTATTGATAGACTTCAAACATCTGTTACTAAACAGATAGATGATGAGGAAGCGGCGACAGTACTTCTTTTCCAATTAGTGTATGAAAATGCGAACTCTGACTGTCAGGCAGTTTTAACTCTGGTTAAAGGAAGGGTTAGGAACATTGGTGAATATGTCACGCTCTGCCAAAACATTGGTACTGAACCACATAAAGCTGCTGCCTGAGCAGCAGCTTTACAAACGGCCGCTCAATCTCAATCCCTTAAATGCACATCAGGAAGTGCCGGGCATCACTTGGCACTTGCCGCAGAACTAACATTAACAGAGTTAGGTAATGTGTATCCAGGTGACACTGGAGTTTATGGTCCTTTACCTACTGGAACGATGGGGCTGTTACTGGGAAGATCAAGTATTTCGAAAATGGGAATTTTTGTGTTACCTGGAATGATTGATTTGGACTATCAAGGGGAAATAAAAATTATGGTAACTTTGTTATCCAGATTTGTGGTCTTACCAAAAGGACAACGAATAGCTCAGCTTCTCTTACTACCATGCTGGACTCCAAAAGTAGAAAATACACCTGGAAAGACAGGAAGTTTTGGCAGTCCAGATATGTCGGCCTTTTGGTCACTAGTTGTCGATAATAAACGACCAACTCTTACTCTAAAGCTGGATAGTATGACCTTTGAAGGATTAATTGACATGGGAGCAGACATTACTCTTACAAATAGTGCTCAGCGACCAAAACAATGGCCCTGTCACCCTGTAAAAGCTCAAATTACAGGAATCGGAGGTTATCAGGTACCCACGCAAAGCCAGAACATGCTTTTTGCAGAAGGGCCCGAAAATCATAAAGCCTGGATTTGACCTTACGTTATGCCAATCCCATTTAACCTACGGGGTCGAGAAACGTTAGGACAGTGGCACCTGCAATGTACTGTGCTGCCAAATGTAGAGTAGGGGCTGCTGTAAAAACTCCCCTCTTATCCATTAGCTGGAAAAATGATTGAACATTGAATGTTTGAACAGTGGCCTTTAAGGGAGGAGAAATTAATACAAGCACAAAGGCTGGTGCAAGAACTGTTACAACATGATCATGTTGAGCCTTCTTTAAGTCCTTGGAACACACTGATATTTGTAATTCCTAAAAAATCAGGAAAATGGAGATTGATTCATGATTTAAGAGCTGCGAATGCTACTGTGCATCCGATGGGAGCACTTCAGGCAGGTATTCCAAACCCTGCCATGCTGCCAGAAGCACGGGTGCTGATCATCGTTGATTTGAAGGATTGTTTTTTCACTGTTCCACTCGCAGTTCAAGACAGACAGAGGTTTGCATTTTCCATCCATCTATCAGTTGTGAAAAGTCCGTGGAAAGATATCAATGGAAAGTTTTACCTCAAGCAACGACGAATTGTCCTACAGTTTGTCAATATTATGTTAAGATGGCTATAGAGCCAGTAAGAAAAGAATTAGATACTGCAACCCTTTATCATTTTGTGGGTGATACTTCAATCTGTGCTCCTACCCTCTCACAAGCAGAACAAATTTTTGATAAATTACAAGAATCATGTAAAACTTTTGGTCTTCAAATTGCTGAGGAGAAAATTCAGAAAAGAGAACCCTGGAAATCTTTAGGATGCGTTCTTACAGAAAGGACTGTAAAACCTCAAAGGTTACAAATTAATCTCTCAATAACAACTTTACATGATTTGCAGAAAGTATTAGGATCAATGAATTGGATACAACCTCTCTTAGGTATATCAAATAGTATGTTGAAAAACTAGTTTGATCTTTGAGAGGGAGATTCGGATTTAAATTCGGAAAGAGAACTTACTGCAGCTGCCAGACAGGAGCTACAGGCTGTTAGTGATGCACTGGAGACTCGCCAGGCGTTTCACAGAAGCCTTGAACAGCCTTTGCTTTTATTTATCACGTCAGATGATAGGTCTTTTATGGGAGTGTTAGGCCAGCTTACGCTGTCTTTGCAAATCTTAGAGCGGGTGTTTCCACCCTTTTCACAAAGGACAGTTGTACACACCGCCGAGGACAGATGATCTCCAATCCTGATAAAAGGCCGTTTGCGTTCACAGTGGTGATCTGCATGGGACCCAGATACTGTTCACCTTCCCGTAACAAAATCAGAACAGGAAAATCTCTTGATGCTTAGCACACATGTTCACATCGCTGTTGCTGATTACACAGGTAACGTGGGACACCGTTTGCCTTGTGATGAATCACTGGAGAACATTTCCAGTCTCCCACTGTCTATTAGAACTTGCGTTCGAAATTCTCCTGTTACGGCAGCTCGTACTGTGTTTGTCGATGGCTCAGGTAAATCTGGGAAAGCTGCTGTGTGTTGGCAACAGGGTAATGAACGGAAATCAGCTGTTAAGGCCAACTTTAAAAGTACTCAGCGAGCAGAAATAGGAGCAGTAATTTTAGCTCTTCAGTCTTGCCCTGTGAAGACCTTAATATTGTTTCTGACTCTCAATATGTGGTCAATTTAACGAAAAGGATGGAAAAATGCCTCTCTTAAAGAAATATCAGACAGAGGTTTGTTCACAACTTCCGACCCTTCGGTCTCTGATGCTTTGTCGGAGCCGTGCTCTTTTTATTGTGCGTATCCGATCCCATTCTGAACCGCCTGGTCCGCTGGCAGAGGGGAATCATCAGGCAGATTTGCTTGTTGCTACAGCGCCATCTACTGTTCCATTTGACAATGCTCTCCGTTCTCATCAACTTTATCACCAAAATGCTAGAGCATGAATGAAGGACTTCCAGTGAAGTTCGACTCAAGCCCGTTCTGTTATTCGAGGTTGCCCTGGTTGTCAAAAATATTCCAGCTCTGTTCCTGAGGGGGTAAATCCCAGGGGTTTAATGGCTAATGAAATGTGGCAGTCTGAGGTCACACGTATCCCAGAACTGGGGAAACTTAAATATGTTCATGTGACTGTAGATACCTTCTCCCGTTTTATTTGCACTACAGCTTTATCTGGAGAAGGTGCTACACGTGTTCAGAAACACTGGACAGCTTGTTTTGCAACTACGGGATGTCCTAAATGCATCAGAGCTGACAATGGAGCTGCTCGTGTCTCTAGCCGTAGAAAGACCTTTTTGCAGCAATGGTCTGTAATGCACGTTACCGGTGTCCCACATAACCCACTGCTCCAGGCGTGGTTGAACGAGCTCATCGCAGGGAAGCTGCTGCCGGTGCACCTGATGGCTGGTTGCTGAAACACATCCAACGCAGCCCGGTGCAGTTTGCTGCAGGCCAGAGCTGCTCCAGCTTGTCATGACAAGAATGGGGTTTGTTCGGGTTTTTTTAAATTCTAGGTGTCGTGGTTTGGGGAAATAAAGTGCTGGTCGTTGGCGTGCAAAACTATTCAGCTCTGTTCACAGGTTTTAGTGGCCAAATGCAAGTTCTTGTTACTGCAACTGGCTTCCGGGACAAGGATGTGGAGTCATGAGTTTAATGAGGAGGTTCCTGGTAAGCGGGGAGGATGTGCATGTAAGGGGTGAAAAGTGAGATTAATTTAATCTATTTTTCATCTGTTTCCACAAACAGCTTTTCAGCTTCTGCTACTTCCGTTTTTAACGCCGTCGAAGCACGCACACTCCAGCAAGGGTCGTTTTCTCCCTGGGCTTTGCACCACAGCCTCCTCTCCCGTCACGCTGCCCAAAATACACGGTAAGACTTTCTCTTGGGGAAGAAAACACAGAAAAAGCAAGCAGTTTGTTTCTTTGCATTTTATTCAAACTGGCAAATAAATGTGACCTGCAGGAAAGATCCACCATCGCAGACCTCATGTGAAGATGTCCATGCTGTGGAAAGTTACGGGCTTGTCAAACAGGGTCTATCAGGCATTCTGAATTTCAGCTGGTGCCGCTGTTACAGCGTGTTGATGTGTTTAATCTTGCGTGATCTTCCTGCCGAGCTGGAAACGGTCACTCTAAAACAGTTGTTTGGGGTTGTGGGTTTTTTTTTTTTTTAATATAAAAAAGCAGCCAGAACTGATTCCATTTGTGATGGGGGTTTTGATGGCTGCTGCCTGCAGAGGTACCAGTAGCAGTGTGTGAATTTACTGCCAGTACCTTTTACTCCAGTGTAAAAAGGTGATCACAGTCCTGGCCATGTGTACGTGAAAATACCGTGTTTGATCGGTATCTGTGATCGTATCAGTGATGCTCTGCCTCCTGCTCAGTAGTTCTCCAAGGATGGGTTTGAGGCTGGGGGTGTTCCCCACTTGCCCCACTGAAAGGAGTGACATCGGAGCCCTCATTATCAGAGTGGGATATGGGTGTCCTGTGGCCTACAAGAGAAAACGAAGTTTGTTAGTAGTCTGATACACATTTAAACACCAAAAATCGGGAGTCACTGCTTAGGCCCCCTCCCAAGCAGCTTGTTCAAGTATTCGGTGACCAAACACCTTTGAAGATGCAGATTAAAAAAGCCCGAGGACCATTTTTTCCTCCTTTCTGCTCTTACCCATTCAGGGTGTTCACTGAAATACCGTGAAGTCATATCAGGAATTGCAGAGATGAGATTGCTGTGACAAGGACGCGATGTAACCATGTCCCTGCAAAGGACCCAGAGAGAAGGTACCAGTGGACAAAGCTCAGAAACACACCATGGTGGTCGTTGGCTTTTTGGCTCTATGACAAACTGCTGTTCATGAAGGTTCGGGCTAGAAGGTATGAGAACCTGGGTCATTCAGTTCAGAATGACGTACCCCGGGATGGCTTTTTTACTGCTGTTGGGTTTATACGTTGCGTGCCTGCCTTGTCTTTCTGCAGCGTTCTGTCTCTGTCAGAGCTCGTTTGCAGCAGACTGCAGAAGGCGCCCGTTTCTGCCGGCAGTGATACCATTCAAACCCAAAGCAGTGAAACATTTTCATCGTGCCGTTCCTCGCTAGCCGGGGCAGCGGCAACGACAGGATCGGTCAGGGACGGCTGGGGAGCGCCATCATTGCCGGGGCAGGGGCAGCGGCACCCACCGGCTCGGGCAGGGAGGGCTGGCAAGAGTCGTAACAACCGGGGAACGGGCAGCGACCGCCTCGAGCATGGAGAACTGGCGTGCGCCGTCACAAACGGGACAGGGGTAGCGACCGGTTTGGGCAGGGAGGGCTGGCCAGCGCCGTCACAATCAGGGTAGGGGCAGTGACCGCCGCGGGCAAGGAGGGCTGGCGAGCGCCGTCACTGCCGGGGCAGGGGCAGCGACCGGCTCGGGCAGGGAGGGCTGGCGAGCACCGTCATAACCGGGGCGGGGACAGCGACCGCCTGGGACAGGGAGGGCTGTTGAGCGCCGTTACCGCCGGTGAAGTGGAAGCCACCGTCTCGGTCAGGGAGGTCTGATGTGCATCGTGACAACCGCGGAACGAGCAGAGACCGGCTCGGGTAGGGAGGGCTGGTGAGCGCCGTTACAACTGGGGAAGGGGCAGCGACTGGCTCGGGCAGGAAGGGCTAGTGTACACCGTCACTGGCGGGGAACGGGCAGCGACCGGCTCGGATAGGGAGGGCTGTCGAGCGCCGTCACAACCGGGGCAGGGACAGGGGCAGTGACCGGCTCGCGCAGGGGAGGACTCGTGAGCTTCGTTACGGCTGGGGCAGGGGCAGCGACCGCCTGGGGCATGGAGGGCTGGTGTGCACCGTCACAACCGGGGCAGGGGCAGCGACCGGCTCCGCAGGGAGGGCTAGGGAGCGACGTTACAACTGGGGCAGGGACAGGGGCAGCGACCGGCTCGGGCAGGGAGGTCTGAGAAGCGCCGTCACAACCGGGGCAGGGGCAGCGGCTGCCTGGGACAGGGAGGGCTCGGAGCGCTGTCAAGGCCGGGGCAGGGGCAGCGACCAGCTCAGTCAGGGAGGGCTGGCGAGCGCCGTCACAACCGGGACTTGGGCAGCGACCGCCTGGGGCAGGGAGGGCTGGCGAGCGCTGTCACAACAGGGGTAGGGGTAGCGACCGCTTGTGGTATGGAGGGCTATTGAGCGCCGTCAGAAGCGTGGTAGGGGTAGTGAGTGGCTCGGTCAGGGAGGTCTGAGAAGCGCCGTCACAACCGGGACTGGGACAGCGACCGCCTGGGGCAGGGAGGGCTGGCGAGCGCCGTTCACAACCGGGGCGGGGGCAGTGACCGGCTCGGGCAGGGAGGGCTGGGGAGCGCGGTCACCGCCGGTGCCGGGGCAGCGACCGCCTGGGCTATGGAGGGCTGGTGTGTGCCGTCGAAACCGGGGCGGGGGCAGCGACCGCCTGGGGCATGGAGGGCTGGTGTGCGCCGTCACAACCGGGGCAGGGAGGGCTGGTGTGTGCCGTCACGACCGGGGCAGGGGCAGTAACCGTCTGGGGCAGGGAGGACTGGGGAGCGCGGTCACCGCCGGTGCCGGGGCAGCGACTGCTTGGGGTATGGAGGGCTATTGAGCGCCGTCATAACCGGGGCAGGGGCAGTGAGTGGCTCGGTCAGGCAGTGCTGGCGAGCACCGTTACTGGCGGGGCTAGGGCAGCGACCTGCTCGGGCATGAAGGGCTGCGGCACCGACCAGCTCGGTCAGGGAGGGCTGGCGAGCGTCGCCACAACGGGGAAACGGGCAGCGACCGGCTCGGGCAGGGAGGTCTGAGAAGCGCCGTCACAACCGGGGAAGGGGCAGCGACCGCCTGGGGCAGGGAGGGCTGTTGAGCGCCGTTACCGCCGGTGAAGTGGAAGCGACCGTCTCGGTCAGGGAGGTCTGACGTGCGTCGTGACAACCGGAGAACAGGTAGCGACCGCCTGGGGCAGGGAGGTCTGAGAAGCGCCGTCACAACCGGGTCAGGTAGGGCTGGGGAGCGCTGTCACTGCTGGTTCCGGGGCAGTGACTGCCTAGGGCATGGAGAGCTGGTGTCACAACTGGGGTAGGGGCAGCGAGTGGCTCGGGCAGGGAGGGCTGGCGAGCGTCGCCACAACGGGGACTGGGGCAGCGACCGCCTGCGGTAGGGAGGGCTGGTGAGCGCCGTCACAACCGGGGCAGGGGCAGCGACTGGCTCGGGCAGGGAGGGCTGGGGAGCGCGGTTACCGCTGGTGCCGGGGCAGCGACCGCCTGGGCTATGGAGGGCTGGCGTGTGCCGTCGAAACCGGGGCAGGGGCAGCGACCGCCTGGGGCATGGAGGGCTGGTGTGCGCCGTCACAACCGGGGCAGGGAGGGCTGGGGAGCGCTGTTACTGCTGGTGCTGGGGCAGCGACTGCCTCGGACATGGAGGGCTGGTGTGCGCCGTCACAACCGGGGCTGGGGTAGCGAGTGGCTCGGTCAGGGAGGGCTGGCGAGCACCATTACTGGTGGGGCCAGGGCAACGACCTGCTCGGGCATGGAGGGCTGCGGCAGCGACCGGCTCGGTCAGGGAGGGCTGGCGAGCGTCGCCATAACAGGGGAAGGGGCAGCGAGAGGCTCGGGTAGGGAGGTCTGAGAAGCGCCGTCACAACCGGGGTAGGGGCAGCGACCGCCTGGGGCCGGGAGGGCTGTTGAGCGCCGTCACAACCGGGGCAGGGAGGGCTGTTAAGCGCCGTCACAACCGGGGCAGGGGTAGCGATCGCCTGGGACAGGGAGGTCTGAGAAGCGCCGTCACAACCGGGTCAGGGAGGGCTGGGGAGCGCTGTCATAACAGGGGCTATGTCAGTGACTGCCTGGGGTAGGGAGGGCTGGTGTGCGCCGTCACAACTGGGGCAGGGGCAGCGACCGTCTGGGGCAGGGAGGGCTGGCAAGCGCCGTCACAATGGGGGCTAGGGCAGTGACTGGCTCGGGTAGGGAGGGCTGGGGAGCGCTGTCACAACAGGGGTAGGGGCAGCGACCGCTTGTGGTATGGAGGGCTATTGAGCGCCGTCAGAACCGGGGTAGAGGTAGCGAGTGGCTCGGGCAGGGAGGTCTGAGAAGCGCCGTCACAACCGGGGCAGGGGCAGCGACCACCTGGGGCAGAGAGGGCTGGTGTGCGCCGTCACAACCGGGGCAGGGGCAGTGATCGCCTGGGGTATGGAGGGCTATTGAGCGCCATCAGAACCGGGGTAGGGGTAGCGAGTGGCTCGGTCAGGGAGGGCTCGTGAGCGCCGTTACTGGCGGGGCCAGGGCAGCGACCTGCTCGGGTATGGAGGGCTGCGGTGTGCCGTCGCAACCGGGGCTGCGGCAGCGACCAGCTCGGTCAGGGAGGGCTGGCGAGCGTCGCCACAACGGGGAAACGGGCAGCGACCGGCTCGGGCAGGGAGGTCTGAGAAGCGCCGTCACAACCGGGACTGGGGCAGTGAGTGGCTTGGTCAGGGAGGGCTGTTGAGCGCCGTTACCGCCGGTGAAGTGGAAGCGACCGTCTCGGTCAGGGAGGTCTGATGTGTGTCGTGACAACCGGAGAACAGGCAGCGACCGCCTGGGGCAGGGAGGGCTGGCGAGCGCCGTCACCGGCGGGGAACGGGCAGCGACCGGCTCGGGTAGGGAGGGCTGGGGAGCGCTGTCACTACTGGTGCCGGGGCAGTGACTGCCTAGGGCATGGAGAGCTGGTATGCGCCGTCACAACTGGGGTAGGGGTAGCGAGTGGCTCGGGCAGGGAGGGCTGGTGAGCGTCGCCACAACAGGGAAACGGGCAGCGACCGTCTGGGGCATGGAGGGCTGGCGAACGCCGTCACAACGGGAGCAGGGGCAGTGACCGGCTCGGGCAGGGAGGGCTGGGGAGTGCTGTCACAACAGGGGCTGCGTCAGCAACCGCCTGGGGAGGGAGGGCTGTTAAGCGCCATCAGAACCGGGGCAGGGGCAGTCACCGGCTCGGGCAGGGAGGTCTCAGAAGCGCCGTCGCAACCGGGGCAGGGAGGGCTGGGGAGCGCCGTTACTGCCGGTGCTGGGGCAGCGACTGCCTGGGTCATGGAGGGCTGGCGAGCGCCGTCATCGCCGGGGCAGGGGCAGAGGCAGAGACCGTCTGGGGCAGGGAGGGCTAGCGAGCGCTAGCGAGCGTCGTCATCGCCGGGGCAGGGGCAGAGACCGGCTCGGGCAGGAAAGGCTGGGTAGCGCCGTTGCCGCCGGTCAACAGGAGGTGATCGGCTCAGTCAGGGAGGGCTGGTGAGCGTCGTAACAATAGGGGAAGTGGTAGAGACTGCCTAAGGTATGGAGGGCTGGCGAGCGCCGTCACAATGGGAGCAGGGGCAGCGACCGGCTCGGGCAGGGAGGGCTGGCGAGCGCCGTCACAATGGGGGCTAGGGCAGTGACTGGCTCGGGTAGGGAGGACTGGGGAGCGCTGTCACTGCTGGTGCCGGGGCAGTGACTGCCTAGGGCATGGAGAGCTGGTGTGCGCCGTCAGAACCGGGGTAGGGGTAGCGAGTGGCTCGGGCAGGGAGGGCTGTTGAGCGCCGTCACAACGGGAGCAGGGGCAGTGACCGGCTCGGGCAGGGAGGGCTGGCGAACGCCGTCACAACGGGAGCAGGGGCAGCGACTAGCTCGGTCAGGGACGGCTGGGGAGTGCTGTCACAACAGGGGCTGCGTCAGCAACCGCCTGGGGCAGGGAGGGCTGTTAAGAGCCGTCAGAACCGGGGCAGGGGCAGTCACCGGCTCGGGCAGGGAGGTCTCAGAAGCGCCGTCGCAACCGGGGCAGGGAGGGCTGGGGAGCGCCGTTACTGCTGGTGCCGGGGCAGCGACTGCCTGGGGCATGGAGGGCTGGCGAGTGCCGTCATCGCCGGGGCAGGGGCAGAGACCGTCTGGGGCAGGGAGGGCTAGCGAGTGCTAGCGAGTGTCGTTATCGCCGGGGCAGGGGCAGAGACCGGCTCGGGCAGGGAAGGCTGGGTAGCGCCGTTGCCGCCGGTCAACGGGAGGTGATCGGCTCAGTCAGGGAGGGCTGGTGAGCGTCGTAACAACAGGGGAAGTGGTAGAGACCGCCTGCGGTATGGAGGGCTGGCGAGCGCCGTCACAATGGGGCTCGGGCAGTGACTGGCTCGGGTAGGGAGGGCTGGGGAGCGCCGTCACAATGGGGGCTAGGGCAGTGACTGGCTCGGGTAGGGAGGACTGGGGAGCGCTGTCATAACAGGGGCTATGTCAGCGACTGCCTGGGGCAGGGAGGGCTGGTGAGCGCCGTCACAACCGGGGCAGGGAGGGCTGGGGAGCGCTGTTACTGCCGGTGCCGGTGCAGCGACTGCCTGGGCTATGGAGGGCTGGTGTGCGCCGTCACAACTGGGGCAGGGGCAGCGACCGTCTGGGGCAGGGTGGGCTGGCGAGCGCCGTCACAATGGGGCTCGGGCAGTGACTGGCTCGGGTAGGGAGGGCTGGGGGGCGCTGTCACAACAGGGGCAGGGAGGGCTGGCGAGCGCCGTCACAACCGGGGCAGGGGCAGCGACTGGCTCGGGCAGGGACGGCTGGGGAGTGCTGTCACAACAGGGGCTGTGTCAGCAACCGCCTGGGGCAGGGAGGGCTGTTGAGCGCCGTCAGAACCGGGGCAGGGGCAGTGACCGGCTCGTGCAGGGAGGTCTGAGAAGCGCCGTCGCAACCGGGGCAGGGAGGGCTGGGGAGCGCCGTCACTGCCGGTGCTGGGGCAGTGACTGCCTGGGGCATCGAGGGCTGGCGAGCGCCATCATCGCCGGGGCAGGGGCAGAGACCGTCTGGGGTAGGGAGGGCTGGCGAGCGTCGTCATCGCCGGGGCAGGGGCAGAGACCGGCTTGGGGCCAGGAAGGCTGGGTAGCGCCGTTGCCGCCGGTCAACGGGAGGTGATCGGCTCAGTCAGGGAGGGCTGGTGAGCGTCGTAACAACAGGGGAAGTGGTAGAGACCGCCTGCGGTATGGAGGGCTGGCGAGCGCCGTCACAATGGGGCTCGGGCAGTGACTGGCTCGGGTAGGGAGGGCTGGGGAGCGCTGTCACAACAGGGGCAGGGGCAGCGACCGCTTGTGGTATGGAGAGCTGGTGTGCGCCGTCAGAACCGGGGTAGGGGCAGCGAGTGGCTCGGGCAGGGAGGTCCGAGAAGCGCCGTCACAACCGGGGCAGGGGCAGCGACCGCCTGGGGCAGGGAGGGCTGGCGAGCGCCGTTCACAACCGGGGCGGGGTCAGCGACTGCTCGGGCAGGGAGGGCTGGGGAGCGCGGTCACCGCCGGTGCCGGGGCAGCGACCGCCTGGGGTATGGAGGGCTGGCGTGTGCCGTCGAAACCGAGGCAGGGGCAGCGACCGCCTGGGGCATGGAGGGCTGGTGTGCGCCGTCACAACCGGGGCAGGGGCAGTGACCGGTTCGTGCAGGGAGGTCTGAGAAGCGCCGTCACAACCGGGGCATGGAGGGCTGGTGTGCGCCGTCACAACCGGGGCAGGGGCAGCGACCGCCTGGGGCATGGAGGGCTGGCGAGCGCCATCAGAACCGGGGCAGGGGCAGCGACCGCCTGGGGCAGGGAGGTCTGAGAAGCGCCGTCACAGCCGGGGCAGGGGCAGCGACCGCTTGGGGTATGGAGGGCTATTGAGCGCCGTCAGAACTGGGTAGGGGCAGCGACTGGCTCGGGCAGGGAAGGCTGGGGAGTGCTGTCACAACAGGGGCTGCGTCAGCAACCGCCTGGGGCAGGGAGGGCTGTTAAGCGCCGTCAGAACCGGGGCAGGGGCAGTGACCGGCTCGGGCAGGGAGGTCTCAGAAGCGCCGTCGCAGCCGGGGCTAGGAGGGCTGGGGAGCGCCGTCACTGCCGGTGCTGGGGCAGCGACTGCCTGGGGCATGGAGGGCTGGCGAGCGCCGTCATCGCCGGGGCAGGGGCAGAGACCGTCTGGGGCAGGGAGGGCTGGGTAGCGCCGTTGCCGCCGGTCAACAGGAGGTGATCGGCTCAGTCAGGGAGGGCTGGTGAGCGTCGTAACAACAGGGGAAGCGGTAGAGACCGCCTGCGGTATGGAGGGCTGGCGAGCGCCGTCACAATGGGAGCAGGGGCAGCGATCGGCTCGGGCAGGGAGGGCTGGCGAGCGCCGTCACAATGGGGGCTAGGGCAGTGACTGGCTCGGGTAGGGAGGGCTGGGGAGCGCTGTCACAACAGGGGTAGGGGCAGCGACCGCTTGTGGTATGGAGGGCTATTGAGTGCCGTCAGAACCGGGGTAGAGGTAGCGAGTGGCACGGGCAGGGAGGTCTGAGAAGCGCCGTCACAACCGGGACTGGGGCAGGGAGGGCTGTTGAGCGCCGTCACAACCGGGGCAGGGGCAGCGACCGGCTCGGGCAGGGAGGGCTGGGGAGCGCTGTCACCGCCGGTCCCGGGGTAGCGACCGCCTGGGGCAGGGAGGGCTGTTGAGCGCCGTCACAACCGGGGCAGGGGCAGTGACCGGCTCGTGCAGGGAGGTCTGAGAAGCGCCGTCACAACCGGGGCAGGGAGGGCTGGGGAGCGCCGTCACAACCGGGGCAGGGGCAGTGACCGGCTCGTGCAGGGAGGTCTGAGAAGCGCTGTCACAACCGGGGCAGGGAGGGCTGGGGAGCGCCGTCACTGCCCGTGAACGGGAAGCGATCGCCTGGGGCAGGGAGGTCTGAGAAACGCCGTCACAACGGGAGCAGGGGCAGCGACCGGCTTGGGCAGGGAGGGCTGGCGAGCGCCGTCACAACCGGGGCAGGGGCAGCGACTGGCTCGGGCAGGGACGGCTGGGGAGTGCTGTCACAACAGGGGCTGCGTCAGCAACCGCCTGGGGCAGGGAGGGCTGTTGAGCGCCGTCAGAACCGGGGCAGGGGCAATCACCGGCTCGGGCAGGGAGGTCTCAGAAGCGCCGTCGCAACCGGGGCAGGGAGGGCTGGGGAGCGCCGTCACTGCCGGTGCCGGGGCAGTGACTGCCTGGGGCATCGAGGGCTGGCGAGCGCCATCATCGCCGGGGCAGGGGCAGAGACCGTCTTGGGTAGGGAGGGCTGGCGAGCGTCGTCATCGCCGGGGCAGGGGCAGAGACCGGCTCGGGCCAGGAAGGCTGGCTAGTGCCGTTGCTGCCGGTCAACGGGAGGTGATAGGCTCAGTTAGGGAGGGCTGGTGAGCGTCGTAACAACAGGGGTAGGGGCAGGGACCGCTTGTGGTATGGAGGGCTATTGAGCGCCGTCAGAACCGGGGTAGAGGTAGTGAGTGGCTCGGTCAGGGAGGGCTGGCGAGCACCGTTACTGGCGGGGCCAGGGCAGCGACCTGCTCGGTCAGGGAGGTCTGGTGAGCGTCGCCACAATGGGGAAACGGGCAGCGACTGTCTGGGGCAGGGAGGGCTGGCGAACGCCGTTACAACAGGGGAAGGGGCAGTGAGAGGCTCGGGCAGGGAGGGCTGAGAAGCGCCGTCACGACCGGGGCAGGGGCAGCGGCAGCGACCGCCTGTGGCAGGGAGGGCTTGGGAGCGCCGTCACCGCCGGTGCTGGGGCAGCGACTGCTTGGGGTATGGAGGGGTTACTGAGCGCCGTCAGAACCGGGGTAGGGGTAGCGAATGGCTCGGTCAGGGAGGGCTGGTGTGCGCCGTCGAAACCGGGGCAGGGGCAGCGAGTGGCTCGGTCAGGGAGTGCTGGCGAGCACCGTTACTGGCGGGGCTAGGGCAGCGACCTGCTCGGGCATGGAGGGCTGCGGTGTGCCGTCACAACCGGGGCTGCGGCAGCGACCAGCTCGGTCAGGGAGGGCTGGCGAGCGTTGCCACAACGGGGAAACGGGCAGTGACTGGCTCGTGCAGGGAGGTCTGAGAAGCACCGTCACAACCGAGGTAGGGGCCGCGACCGCCTGGGGCATGATGGGCTGGTGTGCGCCGTCATAACCGGAGCAGGGGCAGTGACCACCTGGGGCAGGGAGGGCTATTGAGCGCCGTCAGAACCGGGGTAGGGGCAGCGACCGGCTCGGACAGGGAGGGCTGAGAAGCGCCGTCACGACCGGGGCAGGGGCAGCGACCGCCTGGGGTAGGGAGGGCTATTGAGCGCCGTCAGAACCAGGATAGGGGTAGCGAGTGGCTCGGTCAGGGAGGGCTGGCGAGCACCGTTACTGGCGGGGCCAGGGCAGCGACCTGCTCGGGCATGGAGGGCTGCGGTGTGCCGTCACAACTACCAGCTCGGTCAGGGAGGGCTGAGAAGCGTCGTCATAACCGGGGCAGGGGCAGCGACTGCCTGGGGCAGGGAGGTCTGACGTGCGTCGTGACAACCGGAGAACAGGCAGTGACCGCCTGGGGCAGGGAGGGCTGGCGAGCGCCGTCACCGGCGGGGAACGGGCAGCGACCGGCTCGGGTAGGGAGGGCTGGTGAGCGCGGTCACAACCGGTGCGGGGGCAGCGACCGCCTGGGGCAGGGAGGGCTGGCGAGCGCCGTCACCGGCGGGGAACGGGCAGCGACCGGCTCGGGCATGGAGGTCTGAGAAGCGCCGTCACAACCGGGGCAGGGAGGGCTGGGAAGCGCTGTCACTGCTGGTGCTGGGGTAGTGACTGCCTAGGGCATGGAGAGCTGGTATGTGCCGTCACAACCGGGGTAGGGGCAGCCACCGGCTCAGGCAGGGAGGGCTGGCGAGCGTCGCCATAACAGGGAAACGGGCAGCGACCGTCTGGGGCAGGGAGGGCTGGTGAACGCCGTTACAACAGGGGAAGGGGCAGCAATCGCCTGGAGCAGGGTGGGCTTGTGAGTGCCATCACAACCGGGGCGGGGGCAGCGAGTGGCTCGGGCTGGGGAGCGCGGTCACCGCTGCTGCCGGGGCAGCGACCGCCTGGGCTATGGAGGGCTGGCGAGCGCCGTCGAAACCGGGGCAGGGGCCTCGACCGCCTGGGGCATAGAGGGCTGGTGTGCGCCGTCAGAACCGGGCCAGGGAGGGCTGTTGAGCGCCGTCAGAACCGGGGCAGGGGCAGCGACCGCCTGGGGCACGGAGGTCTGAGAAGTGCCGTCACAACCAGGGCAGGGAGGGCTGGTGAGCGCCGTTACTGCCGGTGAACGGGAAGCGACCGCCTGGGGCAGGGAGGGCTGGGGAGCGCGGTCACAACCGGGGTAGCGGCAGCGACTGGCTCGGGCAGGGAGGGCTGGGGAGCGCTGTCACAACAGGGGCTGCGTCAGCAACCGCCTGGGGCAGGGAGGGCTGTTGAGCGCCGTCGGAACCGGGGCAGGGGCAGTGACCGGCTCGGGCAGGGAGGTCTGAGAAGCGCCGTCACAACCGGGGCAGGGAGGGCTGGGGAGCGCCGTTACAACTGTACTAGGGGTAGTGATTGCCTGGGGCATGGAGGGCTGGTGAGCGTCGTAACAACAGGGGAAGGGACACAGACCGCTTGCAGTAGGGAGGCCCGGGGAGCGCTGTTACCGCCGGTGAACGTGAAGCGATTGTCTGGGGCAGGGAGGGCCTGCGGAGGCCGTCAACCGCCGGGGCTGGGGTAGCCACCGCCTCCGGCAGGGAGGTCTGGCGTGTGTCGTCACTACCGGGGAACGGGCAGCGACCGGCTCTAGCAGGGAGGGCTGGCGAGCGCCGTCACTGCCGGGGCAGGGGTCGGTCATTGCCTAGATGTGGTTTGTGCGCGCCGAGGGGAGGCTGGGATTCATCTGCCCTTCCGGCGTGGAGTAGTCACCCATCGCCGGAGAGGGTCCCTGACCGTCCAGTCCCTGCCGGGAGCAGCCAGGAACGCGGTGCAGCAGAGGACCCTTCGACCGCAGTGCTGTTTTCGTGAGAAAAGGACGATCTGCTTGCAGCCAGGTGGGAGGTAGCCTAAGGCCTGTGAGCTACGTGTTCATGGGGCCAACGTGCCAACGGAGCTGCCAGCAGCCCACGTTCAGGATGGAAAAGGTAAGGGAGAGCGGTGGTCCTTCTCCCCCTCAGCACAGACAAGGTTTCCCTTCTCCATCTGGGTGTTGTTTTACACGTGACATGTGAAACCTTCCTGTCGCTGGGAACTACACCTCTATGTGGCTGAGGGTGGGCTGTAGGCTCAAAAGCTGCCAGGACTGTGCTGATGCATAGATGGTGAGGTGCTCTACGCTGACTTCCTACAGCTCCTGACTGTGTCTTTGGGTGCCTCGCTCAACATACTGAAGTGTCCACTCAGATGTACTAGTGTGAGAGCAAAAGCAAGTCTGGAGTACGTGTCTAAGATTCCCCTCAAACTATCCCATTCCAAAAACAGTCTTTGCAGAGCCACGGCTAGGCGGTGCGTTAAGGCTGGGAACCCTCCAGCGCAGAGCAGGCTGTGTGCCGTTGGTATAGCTCTTGGCTGGGGCAGGAGAGGTCTCTCTTCACACTGAGGTGCTAACAAAATAAACATCATCGCTATTCATGATGACTGCTTTTTAATGGAGTTGTGTGGTGCACAATGATAGAAACGTTCCCGTTATGAAGGTTGGTACAAACAGTAACTGCTGACAAGTTTCCTTGTCTCTTAATATGTCTTTATTAATTTTCAGACTTCCAATGATGCACCTACTGTATTCACAAACACAATACAGAGTAACTTCTCCCATACAGTTGCAAGAATCTTTATCAACATCCTGTTTGCTTGCTAATCCCCTATTAGTTCCATGACACAACAGCGTGACGGGGAGAATAAAATCAGTGTTGACATCAGGTAATGTTATTTTTTCTCCTAACTGAAGCTAATAAAATGTTCTGTTTAAAGATCTGCTAAGACAACCAACAAAATTAAGTCTAGGGATGTTCATTGCCTTAAAAGGATGCCTTTTCACATGACTCCTGTGATAAAGAACAAGGCTAGCAGACTTTGCTTTAGTCTGCTTTAAACTGTAGGATTTCATGATTGATTTACATATGTGTGATCATGGAATAGAATCGTAGAATCACAGAATTGTTTGGGTTGGAAGGGACTCTAAGGTCATCTAGTTCCAACCCCTCTGCCATGCGAATGGACACCTTCCACTAGATCATGTTGCTCAAAGCCCCATTCAACCTGGCCTTGAACACTGCCAAGGAGGGAGTAGCCACAACCTCTGGGCAATCTGTTACAGTGTCTCACCCACCCTCACAGTAAATAATTTCATCCCAATATCTAATCTAAACCTTTCCTCTTTCAGTTTGGAATTGTTACCCCTCGTTCTATCACCCTGATGAGGAGTCCCTCCCCACTTTTTCTGTAGGCTCCCTTTAAAAACTGGAAGGCCACAAGAAGATACCGCCAGAGCCGTCTTTTCTCTAGGCTGAACAATCCCAGTTCTTTCAGCGTGTCCTCACAGGAGAGGTGCTGCATCCCTCTGTCATCTTCAAGGTCCTTCTCTGGACCCACTCAAACAGGTCCATGTCTTCTTACACTAAAGTCCTCTGAGCGGCAGATCCTCCTGCTTTGGCTGCAGGACAAGATGTGTCTTGTGCCTCTGGTGGAGCTGTTCCTCTGCTGGGGGAGCCTCTAAGCAGTTTTGTGCATGAATTGATTGATCTTTTTTTTTAGAGGAGCATATACAGGCCTGATAATTTGCCATGTCTTTTATCAGAATTCTACTGACTATGGCAGAAGGAGCAGAAATAAAAGAGACTCGACTCCATTCCCCGCTCACATAGTCTCTTATGGTCCCATTAAACGAAAGCGAACAGTCAACAGGGAAGCAACTCCAAATGATTAGTAAAGTGGTTCATTAGAAACAAAAAAGTTTTATATAGCCTGGTGCAAATCACCAGTAAGTTTCTGAAGTCAAAAAAAATGTGACGCTGCTTTGAAACTGGATTCTTATTGCTGTTTGAGGGGATTAGAACAGCAATCTACTGTAATAAAAACCCCTTCAATGTACTCATGCACACATGTCACGAAGGGCTCCATTTCCTTGCCGCTGTAGTCTTTTGGATTAGCACGTATGTGCATCTCGTCCAGATATTCCTGTATGACTAATGAATCCACTTCTTCCCGATCAGTCCTAATGACTGGCAGCTACCCTGCCTTCCTGTCAGTAAGCTGGGATAAAAACTAAAGCTAGAAGTTTTGAAGAACATACGGTTGATAGTTTACTGGGGGACCAACCAGCTCTAATCACATTCCAGTTAGTCGCTACTCTCCTTCCCCCTGTCATGATACTGCCAAAGCCTGAAATAAGCTATGGGGTTGCACAGCAGGCAGTCATGTGTCTATGGTATGTTGACACCTGCTTCCTGTTGCAGCCATCCATGGCACTCCGAAGGGGTCTGGTGTAGTTTTATCACTGGACCGTCAGCTGAGGGGGAAACTCAGATAAAACACTGAAGTGGCATTTATCACACTACCAATTCAGTTTTGTAAGGGAAAAATGGAAAGAAATGAAAAACACCAGTGGCTCACTGAATCTTGCCAAGTCTTTAGAACCAATCACCTGAGTCAATGCTACCTAACACTTTAAAATACAATAGCTCTCAAAGAGCATCTTTATTTTCAAAACAAATGATGGAACCGCTGAAAACAGAAAGGTCACACATTTGGAAAGGCTGGAATAAATAATACTAATAGATAAAAATTGCTTAAGTGTAGCTATACAAAGAACTTGTTAGTGCCAAAGAGAATGAAACCCAGTAAAGGTGTTACAGCACCGTTATTTTTGTCTGTTTAATGTGGAACTCTATCTCTGCTAAAACCCAGTTCTGTGCTATTAAGCCCAGGAGGTACAAAGATCCTCCTGAGCACTGCTACCTGAAAGGAGGCTGTAGAGAGGTGGGGGTTGGTCTCTTCTCCCATGTGACAAGTGACAGGACGAGAGGAAATGGCCTTAAGTTGTGCTAGGGGAGAGCTAGGTTAGCTATCAGGAAGAACTTCTTTACAGAGAGGATTGTGAAGCATTGGAACAGGCTGCCCAGGGAGGTGGTGGAGTCCCCATCCCTGGAGGTGTTGTAAGAGACGTGTAGATGTGGTGCTGAGGGACATGGTTTAGGGACTCTGGCAGTGCAGGGTGAACGGTTGGACTTGATCTTAAAGGTCTCTTCCAACCAGATGATTCTGTGATTCTATGCACCTTCCAAGCCAATCTCGCAGTGAGCTCAGAGAGGTCTCCTTGATGCTGCCATGTAAAACTCAGCTATTCACACAGCTCCTTGCAGATGTGCAGTTGGAGGGCCCGGCTCTTCGCTGTTTCCACTACTCTAGAGGAGACACAGCTCCACCAGGCTCCCTGTGACTACGCTGTTAGAAAACTTAGGCAACTTAAAGAAGAGTTCAGTCTGAATGCTGTCTGGCCTAGTTGCCACCCACGATGGAAGATGCAACACCACAAGGTGGAGAGTCTTCCCTTCAGACTGGAGACTGATTCATCCTCTCAGCTCCATCACGGAGGATGAAGCAAAAGGCAAGACCTACAGGGCTGCAAAGAGACTCCTCTCCACAAAGGCAACCCCCCAGCTGAAGGGGCAGAATCATACCCAGGACAAGAGCATCCTGCACGTGCATATGGCACAAAAGCAGTCGGGGTATCTTTCATTTAGAAGACCCCCACTGTCCCTTGCTCAGCTCCTTTAGCAATGGCACTCCATTCTTCCTGCCTGAAGGACAACAGGCAGTAAAAGCAGAAAGCGAAGAGAATGTGGTAAATTACAAACAAACAAGTTTTGCACCCATTCACACTAGATCATTAACTGCTTCCTCAGAGTTTCAGGCGCAGTACTCCTTCTCTAAGTCAAATAAACGGGTACGCATTGTTTCTATACTGCCATTTTGCTTCAGAAATGTTCTTTTAGAAGAGCTTTTGAACTGGGGAAACCGGATCTATAATGAGATAATTCACTCTCAGTCAGATCTCAGCAGAAGAGGCTCTTCTGTAAACAAACCCTGCCTGGGCGAATAAAAGCAAACTCCTGCCAGCTGAAAGCTTAGTCTTTGAGGGAGCTCTGATGGCAGTTTTAATCATAACTGGACTCTTTGGAGACCTTTTACTTCAACTAAGAGGCATAGACCCTTCACTGCCTGTGATGTCTTTTCACAGCTCAGAAACGGTCTCATAATCTGCAGATTTCTCTGCAATTTCTTACAGAGAAATCATTGGTCTAAATTATCACAAGAAATCAGAGAATGCCACCTCTAATTAATCATTAAGTTTATGGGTCTTACTTAGAGATAGTTGAGGATGTCAGGAAACAAATGTTTCAGTATTTTCCTTACTTTCAGCCCAGTGTAGTTTACTAAGAATAGATGAACTATAAACACTGTCATTTATCACAGATCTATATTGGGGGGTGGGTTTCTTACCCATGAAAAGTACTCTGAACACAACCATCATGCCACGGTTTTCACTTTTGTCTTAAAAAAATGTTCTAACAGATCAAATGTTACTGCCATCAAAAAGCTTTACAAAAGAGAATCTAGTTACCCTGCTGCTGAAGTCTGGAGACAATTTACAGGCTTTTATAATTTCAGAAGAGGCACCTTGTTAGAGAGGAGAGGCTTTTCTTGTAAAAGTATAAACATAAAGCCATTAAAGTAAGTGTTGGGTCTCTTGATGGGACAACACAAAACCAGGGGGTGCACAAAACTTCTTTTGAGAAGTTGTTTGGAGACATCCTGCTCTCAAAGCCGTGCAGTGCAAATTACACACGCGGCTTTGTAGGGCAGATGTCAGCTGTTTATTTTTACACACTGCTAAACAGGAATGCTCACGCATCAGCAAATCTACTTGCAAATGCATTTTGGAAACCTTTGTATTTTTTTCCCCCTCTCTATTTCCATGTAGAAGGGGTTTTCAGACACAAATAGTGAAAAACAACCGTGATCATTAGCATTGGAAACTAGAAAGTGCTTAAATGATTCACATTTGTTAGAAAGGGACAGTAAACAAATGGCACCTTCTACAGCCTTAGGAACGAATGTGTTTTATTTCACACCCAGTTACCGGCTCACAGGAGACTGAACGCGCACCTCAGCCATTGCCTTGGCACGTGATACAGGCTGTGCTGCCAACGAGGAGAACGATGACGCTGCCTGAGGATCAATTCGCACTTCACTCTTCTGTTGGCTTCAGCAACAGTGTCATGGACGGAACAAAAGCAGACCAGACATGGTGACTCATTTTCCATTCATGAGTAACCAGAAAGAAGCTTCATTCCTTTTGGATTTAAGCTAGCAGAAAAGAGCCTCTCCAGCTGTTCACCCACTGACTCCTCAAAGACCTTCTGGCTTTTAGGTCAACGGTACTAAGCCAAATTGTATGATTACAACTTGCCTGATGACCTTAAACAGCAGTTCATGAGAATAATGAGGATTGTCAGGGTGGTGGGGGGGAACGACCGTGCACACGTGTGTGCACTAAAGCCTTAGAGAAGCGTCAGATTCTTCTCTGCATGACCGAATGACCAGAGAAGTCTCAGCTGAGGTATGAGAGAAGTCCAAGCCACAGAAATCCATTCTCCTCACTCCAAAGGAGCAATTAAAATGCAAAGCCCCACGTCTGCCATAGAAGCCCAGTCCCAGCACAGTCATTCAGAGACACAAGCACTGCAGCACCCTCTGTAATTAACACCTTTGCAGCAGCTCGACTTCGGTCAGCCACAGAGGATACTCCACCGTGGAGAATAAGTGGCACAGCCAACTCCACCTCTCCCACAGAAGACATTTCCAGTAAGAGGCAGTTGCGAAAACCAGTGATTGTCTACGCGGATTCTGCCCAGCACTTTGTCTAATTGTCTGCAGAGCGAATGAAATGATTTTGCTTGGCTTCTCTGAGCCACGGGGCCAACCCGTACTATCTTCGGGACCTCACCTGACCAGATGATTACGCCCTGATCCTACAATCGAACCTGAGCCTGAAAAAAAGGGGCCTGTCCTCAGGATCAAGGAAGATCCAGGCTGTAGCACAAAGAGTGGGGCAAACCTGAGAGCGCTTATTACAGGAAGAGCTGGCAGCAACGCCTCCTGTTAAGGTCATCTTATGCTTTGTCTGACACACCTAACGTGAAAGTGATGGCTGACATCTTTCTGTAACGTCCTCTCCTTTTCAGAGTAAGGTAAGAATCTTCTGAGATGCTAAAAGTCCAAACTCGCAGCGGTCGCATCTTTGACTGACTCCCCACTGACCTTGGGTGAAGTGCTCAGAAATTGAGAGAACCTGTGGGGCTGGCTCTGCAACATCTGCTCCCTCTCTGCAGCAGGAACCGACACAGCTGAGGGGAACGAAGGTCTTTGGAAACGAGGTGCAAACAAACGAGGTTTCCAGTGAAAGTGTAAAGTGAGAACAGGACTTCTTGTGAACGACCAAACCGATCCAACCGCTCTGCATCTTCTGCAGCCAGAAAAGATGTGACATGAGTGTGCTCCTTCTGAAAGAAAAGGGCGTGGGCTAAAAGAAATCCTTTTGTCTCAGCGAATGGCTTGGCATGGGCATGGCATGGGCTTGTCTCCCCCAGAACCCAGCAGCACACTCACCTCCCGCCGCAGGCGGTGCTGCGGGCTCGGCGCACGCGCACTAGCGGCAAGGACACATTCCGCCCCTGCTCGCTGACTGCGCCCCTCCCGCCCAGCCCCCGCGCAGCTGCCAAGCAACAAAGCGCGAGCTGGCCTCGCGCACCCTCTCCCCTCATCCCCCCCGCCCCTTCGCCCGCGCTGCGGCCCCGCCCCGTGCGTTCTCCTTTGCCTGGCCGATGGGGCCGCGGCCGGTCGCGGAGCCGCGCGGGAGCCCGGCGGCAGCCTGACGTCCCGTGAGGCGAGGGTAGGCGGGACTAGGTTGGGCCGGGCCGGGAGAAATGGGCTACAGCCCGGCGGGGAAAAGGGCGAGGCGCAGCGCAGTCGCCCGCGCTCTCCTGCTTGCCGAGCGACGCCGACCGGGGAACAGCATCTGTCCGCCACCCGCGGGGCGACTCAGGGCCTGCGCCCCAGGCGGGGCTGCGTCCCGCTCCTGGCCGGCGGCCGCTGCCTGGTAGCCGATTGGGAAACAAAGAGCGTCCCGGACGGGACAAGCGCCCGGGGTCCTGGTGGGGCGGGGCGGCACGGGCCCGGCGCCGGCCCGGTCGCGGCTCCCCACCGTCCCTGACAGGTCCCCGTCGGGAGGCGACGGCGGTGCTGCCCGCAGCCCCCGCAGGAGGCCGCTGCGGGTTTGCTGTTCATGCTTCGCCGCTGTCCCCTCCTCCCTGTATGCCTGTTGAACGTGCCAGGTAGGGTGGCCGTAGGCCGCCTCTCCCCCATGCCTGGCCCCTCTGCGGGCCCGCGGCCGCTGGCAGCGGGCGGCGGCGGCAGAGTGAGCCTGGCCGCTGTCGCTGTGTCTTAACTCTTACCCCGTTGTGCTGACGGCGCTCTCCGGGTTGTCGCGATAGCATGTGGGAAGGGGTAGGGCCGAGGTCTGCCTGGGGCTTTCGAGACTGACGTCGGAGACTCTCCTTTCTGCACGGAAGGGCAGGGGAAGAGAACAAATAATCCGGAGGTATTGCAACAGTCTTTTTATGATCCCCCGTGTTGGTGTATTTCGAGTAGCTGTGCTCAGATCACGCAAGAAGTCTGGTTTTGTCTCTTCTGTCAATTCTTTTTTTTTTTTTTAATGGCCATTATTGACGCTCCTTGGAACCTTTTTCCTCTCCTTTATGAAGAAGGTAAAGAAGGTCGCGTAGCTGTGCTCCTGTGACCTGACTGGCTGGCACTCAGAAGCGTATAGAGAGATGACAGCAACTTGTTGAATGGCATGCACGTTGGAACAGTCGAGTGGCCTCGCTTGTAAAAGCTCTAGCGCCGCTGTTGCTTGCAGCAGGTCTTCTGAATTCTCCAGGGAGAAAAACCGTGGACTGGAGAGTTGGCTTTCCTTTGTTCTGTAAAGTTTACTCGGATTTGGCTGAGGAGCTTTTCACAATCCTTCTTTCCCTTTTGCTGATTATGTTGTTAACATGCCAAAATAAGTGTATGTGGCATACTAATCCAAAACTGGGCCCGTGCTGCTGTAGCTGCAGCATCACCTTGCTTGCGCTAGCCGTTCAGGCAACAGATTTCCCTCTGCTTTCTCTAGAATCGGTGCAGAGCGTTTGGTTAAGGTTAAGTCCTTTCCCAGGACAGCTGCTGACTTCTGTGTGTTAATGTCATATACCTTAACTTGTGCTGTGATCCAGAAAGTTAAGGTTCAGGCATCCTTGTTTGGAAGGATGGTAGTTATTTATGATCTTTCCTTCTCCACCCCCTCCCAAAAGTTCAAAAACAGTATTAAAAGAACTTTGGTTGGTAAGCAAGTTAAATAACTGGAAGACTGAAAAATATGCTGGCAACTTCAATCCATCTTCCACTCTACATGCACCTAAGTATCTGTGCATAATTTCTCCACTGTGGTCAAGTTTCATCCAGAGAAGAAATAGATGCAAAGGGTGAATTGAATCTTTTATTGCAAGCTGGGACTTTTTTGTGGGGTCTCTTGTCTCATTCTTTTCCCAAGTTAGAAGGTATTAGAGAACAGGAGAACCCACAGGAGACTGAGTGAGGGCTATGCAAGAGCTGTGTTTTTTACTTTGTTTCTTGAATGTTCTTTTTTTTAGTCACTAAATTCTTCTTTTACTCAATTAACCTTTAAAATTTGGATTATATTTCCCTTGCCTTCTACTTTGATGTTAGAAGTCTAATTGGCAACGTAAGAGCTGAGTTGAACTAGAAATATCTGGTGGGAAACCTAATGGGCAAGATTTCTGCACGTTTTTGGACAAGTCCTTGACCCTAGGTCCCAAACAGTGTCTCGTAGAACCTTTGTGAAGAAGGAAGTGTACGGCTGTTAGTCTTCGAGTGAGCTCCTATTGCTGCTGTGGGTTTCAGCTTTGTAACAAACCTAAGCCTTCAATTCGGTCCGATGGAACTCAAACGAACAAAATTTTCCCCATATTGATGGACCTGTTTCTTTGGTGAGCTCTGTCTTAAAAATGAAGCAAATGCTGTTTGCCTCTGGCAGTGAGATCCAGTGGAATAAGAGATGGGAGCAGGGAATCATCTCTCTAGAGATCATTGTACTGGTGACAATTCTCTTTCAGTTTCATTAGCTGCAAAATAAGAATAAAGATAACTAGAGTGTTTGTTGGTGAGACTGTTAGGTGTAGAAGCAGCGAGTATTCCTGAACAGACCACAAATAAAGTAGTTACATTATTGAGGGTGACAGAGGAATCCTGTGTAAACTGTCTGAAGTGTCTGGGCACTATCTAGTCTCAAATGAAGGAATAAGACTGCAAAATCTGGTACTCTAAACTGCTGTGAAACAGGCCAAACAGATTTAAAATCTCAGGGGAGCTGTAGATTCTGACTTACTTTGCAACCTCCTGTTTTTAATAGCTTCTGAGGTGACGCTCGATGTCTCATGTTAATCGTATTGCAATCTGTTACTGCTACTTACATCGACAGCACCCTGCAAACCCCAACAGTCTGAGGAACATCTAATGGAGTGGAATGTGCTGTCATTTACCAAATACTAATCATTGATCTAAGCTCTTAACGTGAAATCATGATGAAAACCTAATAGGTTTCAACTTAAGGCGTGAGAACGAGAGGTGCGGTGAGGTGAAATTCTAACTGGCGTAGTTACAGCTCTTCATATAAAACTGAAGGCGGTGGTTCCGGCTGATTGCTGTGAGTACCTGGTTTGGACTTGTTTACGTAGGTGCCGGAAGGCGGGTGGTGTTTAGTTTGTTTGTTGGCATATAAAGCTTTGTATTTGACTATTTAGAAGCATCTCTAGTAGAAGCTGTAGTTTTCCAAAAGTCTGATGTGACCGAGAAATGTGTTGGAGTGACGGATTCATGACAAATAGGATCTTTTTAGGAGCGTGCTTTATGGGCGTAGCTGTAATGCTCTCACAAAACTTTGTTTTAGCTGAGTCACTGTCATCATCGGCTATGGAATGTGTTTAGATGGGAATGTTCAGCTGGAATCTTTCGGGAAAAAGTCATAGCATAAAGCCCATTGACATTCGGAAAAGGTGGTCTAAATGCTCTTGGAGAACAGAAGTAGATGACTCATTGTGCACCTTAAAACCCTGCACCAACTCATGGTGCAGATCTCTGTGTTTTCCAGTTCTTCGTTCCAGTTAAAAACATGGAAAGAGGAGGTATAGAATGCTAATTAGGAGAGAGATTCCCAGCTTCCTGTCATCCTCTATTTGAGAGAGGTGGATTTGGGTTTAGAAAATAGTTGTTTGTTTACTTGTTTTAAAAACTGGGTATTTTTTACTATTTCCATTGGTTTTAAAACCGAGCAGCTTGGCAGGGGAAAAAGCCTTACAGGTGCTGCAGAAAAGGTCTTTGATTTGGTAAGAAGGTGAAATACCTGAAACTAGAATAGGTTAAAGTCATTAATACCATCTCCTATTCTTTTTGTTCGACTTCTAATTTTTCAAAATATTTTGGGACAAACTCCATCTTTTCTGCTTTAGTATTATGTAGCATACTGTGTGGGAGGATTTGTTATTTTGTGTACCGTCTCCTTTTGGTGTACGGTTTTCAGGCTATCGTCTACTAATGAGAGTGCATTTTTAATAGCAAAAATTACCCTTATATGTACAGAGTACATGGCATCTGCCTTTCAGTCTGGGATCTTGGAGGGAAGTTGTGTTCACATTCCCTTTGCTTTAAAGTTGTTTTCTTATTTTGCTGTGGGAACTGGATAAACTTGTGTAGTAAGACCTGAAACAGAATATTAACCAATTTTTTGGCCCGATCTGTAAATATACGGAGGTCAGGAATTCTGCAGCATGATGTATGAATTAAAATACTGCGTAAAAAGGATTTTTTGGGGGTTTCTTTGTGTGGCTAAAACTACCTAATGGAATACTGAATGCATTATTTTTCCAGTAGTTCTGTTTCTGGTTTCTGAGAAATGGCTCTTTTCTGTTTTTTTGATACCTGGGGATACGGATATCTGTGTTCCTTTGGGTATTTCATCGTGGTTCCATCTCTGTTAAGTTTTAATGATAATTCATGGGTCTGAGCATATGGAAGAAGTGGTCTGTTGTGGTGAAGACCTGTTAACATTAAGCAATTGCTTAATATTAAATTATGTCTGAAGACTGAAGCTGGACAAATTTTAGCTGAACTAAAATGCAGTTTGTAAAAGAATCAGACTTTGTTTTTAGTTCTCCAGCTGTTGCAATCTTCAAGTTTGGTTTTTTCCTTAAGTGATTCACGGTGGGCCAAACCAAAGAATTAAGTGAAGTAGGTCAGAATAATAATGCTTAATAATCTCTTCTAGCCTTAAATATAAATAGGTAACCTTCTAGTGTGACTAACAGCAAGCTAAAATGGCAGAACTTAGGTTGCGCTTACAAAGCCTGTTTAAAAACTTGTTAATTTTTCCATAAAACCTACAAAATATTTCCACATTTGTAGCTTCCAGGCAGTATAAGCACATGAACTTTTCAGAAGATTGTACATATGGAAAACAATCTGTACACCTGAAGTGAAACCTCACTTTTGATCTCTTCTTGCAGAATCTGCAGCAGTCGAGGAGTTGCACTGAGTTCAAGTTCAGAAGTGCTTTCCACGTGAAATCTACTGGCTCTCTAGCTGATTCTGCCCTGTCACCATCTCAACAGGTAGAGTGCTTTTGTGCCTGAGCCATGCAGCGAGTTGTTCCTGGTGCTTGTCTTGCATCAGCGTGTGGCCAAAGGTACATTGAGGCCTTTGGGCTTCTTCTTTGGGAAGTGTGTCAAGGAGGCAAGAATGCATGGCAAATCTGTCACAAAAGTACTCTAAGGAAAAGCCTAGTAGGTTTTGTTTTGATTTTTGAAACTCATAGAGTTTAATAGTGATAGAAGAAAGTGTTTTATCATTCCATTCTGTGGATTTCCATTGTATTTTAAAATGTTAGGTAGCATTGACTCAGGTGATTGGTTCTAAAGACTTGGCAAGATTCAGTGAGCCACTGGTGTTTTTCATTTCTTTCCATTTTTCCCTTACAAAACTGAATTGGTAGTGTGATAAATGCCACTTCAGTGTTTTATCTGAGGGGGAAAGGAGCTGAAGGTCCAGTGATAAAACTACACCAGATCCCTTGGGAGTGCCATGGATGGCTGCAACGGGAAGCAGGTGTCAACATACCATAGACACTACTGCCTGCTGTGCGACCCCGTAGCTTATTTTAGGCTTTGGCAGTATCATGACAGGGGAGAAGGAGACTTCTCAGACTTATCCTAACTGTATGTTTATAATCATGCTCTTCCTGTGCACAGTGGTCACTGGGTGTAACTGTAAATAAGGATTGCTTTCATCTTGAAGTTTAAAATGATGAGGTTTCTCCATTGCTTATGGACACAGAGGGATGACAGCTGCCAAGGCCAGCCAAGGGTTTGGTGCTCTTGGGAGGGTGGCTCCAGTTTTTCTATCTCACTGCTCAAGGAGACCTCTCTGAGCTCACTGTGAGATTGGCTTGGAAGGTGCAGAGAATCACAGAATCATCTGGTTGGAAGAGACCTTTAAGATCGAGTCCAACCGTTCACCCTGCACTGCCAGAGTCCCTAAACCATGTCCCTCAGCACCACATCTACACATCTCTTAAACACCTCCAGGGATGGGGACTCCACCACCTCCCTGGGCAGCCTGTTCCAATGCTTCACAATCCTCTCTGTAAAGAAGTTCTTCCTGATAGCTAACCTAGCTCTCCCCTAGCACAACTTAAGGCCATTTCCTCTCGTCCTGTCACTTGTCACATGGGAGAAGAGACCAACCCCCACCTCTCTACAGCCTCCTTTCAGGTAGCAGTGCTCAGGAGGATCTTTGTACCTCCTGGGCTTAATAGCACAGAACTGGACATTATTTTTCTGTTACTCACTGAACATGTGAGGAGGAACTTCAATTACTCATGGCTTGGCTTCGCGGACGAAGATTTGGGAAGGGCTTTAAACGTGAGTACACCCTTCAAGCCTGCGCGGTGGATTTTTTAGGTGAGGCGCAGCGTGTGCGAGACTGGCCCCACCCTTTACACCTGTGGTTCATCTGCCAGGGCCTAGCGAGCTTGGACGGTGACAGCGAAGTCCTCAGGTCGTAGGTTTGGTTAGAGTATCCTTCTCTTAGATGGATGGCCTTACAGGGCTAAACGAGCTCCATCTGCCCGGGTTTGGAGTTAGAGTTGTCCTTCTCCTAGGATGGTTGCCCGAAGGCTAGTGAGCCCATCCTGCCCATGGACACACTTTGTCTGAACCTTCAGTTGAGACCTGTCTGGCTTGGGAGACCCTACCGGAGGCATATGCCACCACCAGCATAGCTCTCAACTTCACAAGAGCACGCAAGCTCTTTCCCCACGGCAAGGGGGTACCCGTGAAAGAGTTCAATTACTAAAGCCCAAACTAATATACAAGTAGTATGCTACTTCTACTGCTAACATCATAGTCTCCAGCAATTTTTATGTATTACACAAAAGAGGAAAAAAAAAAAGGTCAGGCATAAAACATGGCTGCTTATTGCAAGAAAACCTCAGAGATACACATACCTCTGGAAAGATTCTAGTTTTGTCAGTGATCTAGCACTGAAGGAGTATGTACTAACTGCTTTTTGAAGCATAAAGTTATCCACCTACCCCAAAACCAAACCAGACCAAAACTTTAAAACCAGACTTCTAACAACATTTAAAAAAAATAGTGAACATTAGAGTTACAAGGAAGTGCAACTTTTTTTATGTCAACCTTATAAAGAAAAGCTTTTCCATGTCTACTCCTGCTCCAAATATCCTACTACAGCAGCTGACCTGCATTTTGCATTCTTTTGAGGAAGACTTTAGGAGTTCCTTTCTCCCCAGAGGCAAGCCATCTTCTGTCCATGCAGAGAATTCAGTAAGATATTTCCTTCCAAATCACTGCAGCCAAAAAAACCCCCAGAATTCAAGGGGAAAATGACCCAAAGCAAAACACTGTTTTGACCAAAGTGGACCCTCCACCGATGCACCTCATTGGATTAGGTAAACTGCAGGGATGCCCCTGCAGCGACGCAGAGCTGACCATACCTCTTGAAAGTTTGTGCAGACTAGAGCTGCCGCTTTTGGGATCAGAGTCAGGGAGCTATGATGAGCCTCTGTAGATTCTTGTAGGACTTGGAGTCTCAGTGGAGAATTCCCTTCTCAGTCAGGGCACTTTCCACTGGAACACAAGCAACACCTGTTTTCACACCAGATAGCTCTGACAGACAATATCTTAGCGGATGAAAAATAAAAAAGTCACTGGTTAACAATCCTCATTCTTTGAGCCACAGGGCTTGGTTTGCTGGATTGAACAGCATATCTTGTTCCACGTGACACTCTCAGGTACTCCCAAGATAATCCACACCAGGCTGACAGATGCGACACAGGTCTCTATAGGAGACCTGTGCTGTTCTGAAGCAGCAGCTGGAGGCCAGGCTGGCTGCCTGCAGACATTTCTCTTAGTTATGCATTTGAATGTCTTCTGCGGTGCCTCTCTGAACATCCACCTGCCACCCTTCCCTCCTCACTGACTCTCCTGCAGATAGTGGCTGAGGCAGTGGATGGCTCAGGCATCACTCCACCCTGTATGGCTATGAGAAGGACGTGCTCTGAGTGTGCCCACAAGTGCAAGGTAAGGTAGAAGAGGATGTGGCCCGAGAGCCTGTGATACCTGCATCACAGATGGATGTTCATCTACAGTCTGAGTATGCAATATGAATGATACATCCCATGAGTGACAGCTACTGGTTTGTGACTGTTTTTTTTCCTCCATTGTCTCTGCACTAACAAGCTCTTGCACCAAATTCAAAACCCTCAGTTTTGAAGCCTTGAGGCTACATTGCAGCAGGCAGCTCTAAGTTCAGAGCAAAAAGCATTTACTTCTTTTGTATAAAAACATACATACAGTCAGCAAAAGGACAGTTCTGGATAAGATGGAAGTGGATCCAACTTGGGAGGCAGGACAGTATTTAATCATGAAAACCAGAGCAGAAGACAGTTTTTCAGTCAAGCTCAGACACACATTAAAGGAAATGGCTGCAGTGAATCCCTCCATTTCTGGCCAACACTTCTGTAATGCAATAGGATTTTTCTAGTCCCTCCTCCAAAGACAACATACAGTTTTGCAATACTTTAAAGTAGCATCAAGGACATTGTTTTTCAGTTTGGCATCCCTGTTGTATCAATTAACTTGAACGATTTGGAAAGCTTACCCCAAAGCTGTGCACATCATGTTGACATTGAAAAAGAAAATGCTGCCAATGTTTGTTGAAGTGCCAAAATGAAAGTGCTCTGCTCAGGCTCACCCCAACCACCTCATTGTTCCCATTCTCTCTCACAGGATAATCAGAAAGTGTCTGGGTGATTCTCCACCCTTTCCTTATTTTCTCTGCAGGGAAGTATGAGATCAGCAGCTTTCTCCTTTTGTTCATTTTTGTCCTTTGCATGACTGCTATTTGTTTTGATTTATTAGAATTTATTTTCTTAAATAGAAAAGAATTTATGGAGTATAATGCAGGGATACCCGCAGCCTAGGGAAGCTATCTCCTGAGACCCCCTATAGCCAAGTCTACTCTACAGAACCATTTAGAGTACTTAAATTTTAGATTCCTGCTCTGAATTGCACTATAGAAATTTCTTCCTGACTCTAGAGGCAGCACAGGGAGATTAACCTGTCTGGGCTAAAGAAAGCCTTTGTGAATACCACTGTAGTGATTAGCGGGTTTATAATTGCTAATTTGGTATTCCAGTATTTAGTGATGTCTCTGAACCAGGGGTTGTTAGTGGTATAGAGATGTTGGCATATAGCTCCCAGCTAGCTAGTAAACATTCAAAGACCCAAGTCTATTAGTGCCAGGAAATAAATTCCCTGCTGGTAAGATATAAATATAAGCAACCAAAAGCAAGATTTAAAGTGATCTGCAAGTTTAAGAGATATTTTAACAAAATAGGAAGCACAGTCTGGATAACTACATCATTAGTTACTCACTGTAACTAGTGGGACTGTTACTCACCTATTGCAGAGAGTTTGGTCACCATTGGTTAACTTCTTTTAATCTGTAAAGTTTCTGGCAATGTAAGATGACAAACCACATATAAAATCCTCATGTAAAATCAGAAATTGTATCTCACCTATCAAAAATACAGGTCATGATCATGGCTTGGCTTCGCGGACGAAGATTTGGGAAGGGCTTTGCCCACGCTTATTGCAAGCGCGTTGATGGCTGAAAAGGCCAATGCGGGATAGGCAAGACCGGTTGCAAAGAGCACACCGGAGGGTCTCCTTGGGTGGTAAAGTCGAGGCATGGTTCTTTCTGCGCTGTCTTTTCTCCTCGAGACTGATTCTACGCGTGCTCTCAAAGGAGACAGCAGCGTTATAGCCAGACAAAGACCCTTGTTGGTGCAGAATTCCTTTTGGTAAAACTTCCCATGCTTTACTCATACTAACTCTGGTATCTCAGTTATCAATCCCTTGGCTTCCCAGCTGTATAGCAAATAGGCTGATGACATAAACTAAATGGGACAAGATCTTCTGGCCACGAGCTAATTCACACTGTCCAAGGCAAGACAGGCCAACAAGAAAAGTGGGGACCCACTGCTCTGGTAGTACAACGTAGACTTTTAACTACTGGCAGAATAGCAAAATGAAAGAACTTGAGGTCAAATCCACTCCCAAATCCATTCCATAAATATCAAGCAATGACATTAACAACACTTCTTGGCATATCTAATGGCAGAATGACATAGAGGGTGATAGTTCTGTTACGATTCATTTTCTCAGCCTTGGGCGTACCTGTCATTGCTACCCTGTATTGCCTCATTTCATGGATTCTCATTATTTTTAATCTTATTTCCAACCATTTTCTGGAGAGCCGTTTTTATGATTCTCTCAAAACTGCTAAGGAATACAGCCCGCATCACAGACTACTCTGAACAGATGAGCAAAAATGTCATATTTCCAACTGTTAAACCTTTCAGTGCTCATCTTTTCATCTGTACTTGGTTCTACCGTAACAGTGGGTTTCCATTCTCCACGTTTTATAGTCCTTCCTTCCCTCCTGGTAGATAGCCACTCTCCACATGAGGATTTAAGAAGAAAGGGAAGCAAGCTTTCCAGTCTCTGGTACCCTCAGGGTTCCTGTGATGAGCAGGGAAGTTGCGTTCTCCACAGCAATGCCTAGAACTCTCTCTCTATGGCTTTAGTGGATTTCAGTTGCACGCTAGGAGGGATTACCCTAATCTTCAGGTACATGTAGCAGAGGTAATTCACCTTTTAATCCATATTTAGCAAAAAAGCCTTTCAACACAGCTCTGTAGTGCAGCTGAATACCTTTAGCATTTTAGTACCAAATACCACAGTGGGTAAAGAATAGAAGTACACTGGGGTTTAGAGCCCAGGCATTACGCGTGGTACTAACTTCTGTCTGTATGTTACTGCCTTTGATTGTGAATGGGGTTACATAGAGGAACTGTAAGCAAAATGTTCAAGCAATAAGGAATTAGAGAATAAGAATTGATAGCCAGTGTCAATGCTACATAACACGGATATTCCTGAAAAGCTAATGGGAGGGCCTTCAGTTTTTTTTTTTTTAAAAGTTAAGAAACATTATCTATAGGAGCTCATCTCTTTGGATAAAATTAACAGTTGTGGGTCTTTGTACTGATATACTCATTGTTTGAGTGTCTGACTTAGGACTTCAGCATCTCATCTACAGAATTTTAAACATTCATAATAAAATTAAGAGGAGCAGCACTTCAAATGACATCTAACAACCATAAAAATAAATACAAATTATATAGATATAACACATAGAAAACAATATTTAATGTCAAAAGCTCTGAGAAAATGGATTTTCATGTTGTGCCTTTCAAATTAGCAGACACTTCGTTATCTTGTCACCATTTGGTCCTGGGTAATACAGAATAGACTCCTAGGCTTTGTAGTAGTGCAAATAAAATATTCCCTCTGGCTTCTCAGGCAACAAAGTGCAACGTATAACACTTGGATGTCACTTTTGCTGACTCTCTTTTGCAGAAGGACTGGATGGAACATCATGCTCTCTGCTTATGTAGATCTGCAGATTGGCCCATTCTAGGCACAGACCCAGTTATAACATAAAAGAGTATTTCCAAAAATAAATGCAAAGAAAAAACAGAATGAGAAGAAACAAACAAAACAAAGCAAGGTGGGAGCAGGTCCAAAGTCTGAAAGCAAAATTAACTTCACCCAAAAGGTGAGGAGAGTAACACAGGCATTCACCTCTGCCAGCCCAGCCTCAGCGGCAGGGAAAGGGCACAAAAAGAAAAGGATTAGTGTCCATACCTCCCTCTTGCTGAGCACAGGGTATAAGCATTGATTGCTGGCACCACCGTGGGAATATCAGCTCACACAGATGTGCAGGGTGGTGCTGAGGAGCTTCTCCCTTCTCTGGAGCAGCCCACAATCAACATGGCACAAGAGATGATGCTTCCTGACACAGCTCTCCTGGCTTCTGCTGCACCTCCATGGCCAAATATGCAACAACCTTTACCTTTTTTGGTGCAGACAGGATTGCATTTCTATATCTGAAAAACAACTGATGTGACAGGGCTTACTATGATTCTTTAGCGAAGGAACTGCATTGTGCAATAAATCAGGGAAATTGGAAAAAATAGGCATGACTTATTTCAGAGCTACAGATATATAAATAATATAAATATAATAATAGTAATATAAACATGTTTAAATTTGGGCTATTCCTGTACTCACAAGTTAATATCTTATAGTTCTTAGTAGTTCTTGCTGCCCACTTTGGAAAGAAAAGCTTTCCTAACCTACCTTACCCACTTAGCTGTCATGGTCTTCTAGTTACCTGTAACTGCAAATGTTCTTAGTCCTGAAATTGCATCATCACTGCTTTTAATTTGGCCTTGTCTCTTACTGAGTTGTGCTCAAATCACAGTTGAACAATTGGTCTTAGTACTGAGCATGAAAAACAGAATCTTAGGGAAAGCAAATTAATGCATCCACTACTGCAGGTACAATCTGCTAATGAAATTATGGATGAGGAGCTCATGTTCTTGTACCCAACCTTAATCATCAACATAAAGGTTCATTAATCACGTGTTTCACTCTTCATTTCCGTAAACAGCCTCCTTATTTGTACAGACTGGCAGGAGAGGACTAATGCACCAGCAAATGCTTCTGCAAGTTTGTGTGGATAAGCCCTAGCATAGCCTTGACGGCCACGATAACCACTGCCCCTCAGAGTCATGGCTGGCAAAGGAGAGTGTGGAGTCCTTTCTGACGAAGGTTTGTGTCACTGCCTGTGGGTTGGGGAAGAGGAGAAAATTGCCCCAGGATGAGGAGATGGATGTGGGTAAACAATGAACAAACCTAGAGAATGAAAATTAAGAGCCTCTGTTGCAGTTTCCTAGGCACCAATGGTCTTTCTGCTGGAGCACAGCCTTTGGCAAGCCGCGGGGATAAGCACTTTGTCAGACTGCTTGTCGTGGTGCTCTGGAGCAATGCCTGACTGTGGCTGGTGAAGGCAATCAGCTGCCATCAGCCAAACCCACTTTCAGGGATTTTTATATCTAGTATGTCAAACTGTTTGTCCTTGCTTCTCTCCTGGTGTATATAGTTCATAGTTCTGTCCTCTCAAGCTGCTCACCAGTCACTAACTCTTTTCTCTCCTGCAGTTCCTCTAGATTTGTCCAGTGTTCTAGGTTGCCTGTTGTCCTTCTGCTTTACCTTGTTGTTTCTCTTGACATAAACAAAATTGGTATAATTAAGGTGTTCTCTGAAGGTTCAAAAGTATTGCAATAGGATACAGAGATTTGCCTTTAGGACATATGTCTGCTTGAGGCACAGGCCAGAGCTTACAAAGGACATCTTTTAGCTGTTTGGTAGCATAAAAGTGCTCTGTTGGTCTCAAGCCAGCTCCTGACAGACATGTATCATCATTATAATGAAAACAATTACCACAAGTGCAATTAATTTGGACCTCTGAAAGCAGTCAGATGAGGTTTGGTAAGTGATACAATCTCAGTCCTGAAAACAAAAAACAAAAATTTGCTTCAATGTTCTGCATTGAAGATTAGGTTTTTAACAGAGCCAACACAGGATGTAACAGCTCCCTTTCAATAGAAATCTGCATTTTGATTTCCCACCTCAGATTTAGCAGTACTAACATGATCCTATGCCTTTGCATCAAGCGGGTATAGAAAAACAAACATTAGAGTGTTTTACATAAGGCACCAAAAAGATGGGTTAGATGGTATGCTGAATCCAGCTATGTAATTACCTCCTTGCTGATGGCCTCAAAAAAAACCCTTCCCACAGAGTAAGTCAAGTGATGACAAATGTGATTTCTCAGGGACATAACACCTTCTTTCATTCCTTGTAAATCAGAGTGACAAGAGAATTATATGGAATTCTCCCTAAAGAAGAAGTTGCAGTCTCAGCAGAAATCCACAGAAAGAAGCAAGCAACAAGACTTAGCAGGAAGGAAAGTAACATGCACAAAAATTCCACCTAGTATTGAAGTACCGGAAAACAAAATAATCTAAATGGGATTAGGACGCACTTTGCATATGACACGCCATGCTGAATTTATAATCAGAATAGGAGAAATCTTGCCAACACTTGGGCACCTTACACAGCTACTGATGATGATCCCAGTGTAGACCATCCTGAAAGAACTTGTATGTCTATGTCAGATGCTGCCCATTGCCATGTCTCAGCAGCAAGAACAGTTTGCTGGGAGGTGCTGAGAGTCTTCAGATCTTGCCTTTTCTAATGAGACTTCTACATTTAACCGGGATGTTTTAGGGGGACATCTCATAATGCGTCTTTCTAGAATATAGCCAGCTCTTCCAGAGTGGCTGAACAAATAACCTTCAATGATGAGATTATTGCTATAAAAATACCATTAAAATTGCACTCACTAGTGTACGGAAACCTGTCATGGCTTCATGCCTTATTAGCTACAGATTGTTTGGATATAAAATATGACACAATATACGTCCTCTATCTCAATTGATACAGAGTTTTGTGGATACTAGGAAAACTTCCCTTTCAGTTATACTTGGTCTAATAGACATTGTGATGAAAATACTTGACTTGGATTAGATGCAGAAGATAACCCAGCCTGTAACTTTCCATCTTGTTAAGAACATTAAGCCCATTCCCCGAAATAAATCACTTGTTCAGTTTCATATGTCTGCTGGGGCTAAACACCCTATCACAGTAAGATGGAACAAGACAGATTCATCAGCAACCACAGAGACCAGGCCCAAAATAATTCAGAAGAGATTAGGCCTTGAGCTGGCACAGTGCCTGGGAGTGAATTACATCCATGCCACTGGACTTACTGGCCTTTCTCATATCGCCCTTACCATATCTTCCTACAGTGACTTAGTATCTAGCTTCATTTGTTTACCTTTTTTGTCAAATATCTTCAAAATACCAATACCATAACTAGTAGAAGATTCCTAGTGATGACGTGTTGGCATCCAGAAGCCTCAGGTCTCCAACTTGGTTTGGCTTTTATGCCTCTCCTTGCTAGTCATTTTGGATTCATTTTGCTGTTCTTAGCCCTTCCCTCTCTGTTTCCTGGTACAAATTTCTATCAATTCACTGTGGACATGTCTGTTTGGCCAGCTCTCAGGCTTGAGAAGACTTCAGTGAAAGTACAGGAAAGGGAATTCTACTCAGAAAAGTACAAAGACTATGAGAAAAAAAATATTCAGAACAGAACTCTGACTTTCTGCCAGCAGACTGACTTTATACTGGTTGACAATGGACCCCTGGTGTTTGGCAGCAGCTATCACTCCATGGAAAGAAAAGGGTTTCTCATCACCAGGGATGTGTAGCAGGCCTTCATGAGTTGTCATTCTCTGTGTAGACACAAGGGGTATCAGGACACTTCAGTAGAGGAGCTATTGCATGAGATAGCAGCGTTGAACTCTGTTCAGGGAGCACAGCTCTCTTACTGGTAATAGCCAGCACCAAACTGTTTTCAGGTACTGGTCAAGTATCTCATGTACCTTTTTGTTTATTTCCGCTCTAAGGCCTTTGTTTAGGGCATGGCAAATGGGATCACTGTGACCTCCGCTCAGCTCCATCTGCTGATAGAGACATTATTTTTGGCTGTAATGTCACTATTGTTTTAAATAATTTAGACTGAAAACTTTTAGAATGAATTTCACAAAGGGATGCCTGCAATGGAAATCATAATGTTTCCTGTAGCACCCTGCTCTAGGACAATATCTAGATGGAAGACGAAAGCCTGAGCTCAGCTCTCCCTCCCTCCTGCATGTAACACTTCAAGTTTCTGAGCTAACTTCACATTATCTGGCTAGGACCCCACTAGAAATTAAGTTTTGGTGCATGGGTCTCAGCACGTAGGCTTGACTTGTTCCACTGGCTGTTCTGCTGCTGTGATGTAAGACACAAAGCGGTTTCCAGCTACTGAGGGCATGTGTTCAGGAGACAGAAAAGCAGAGAAAGGAGGCGGGACAGCATAGAGATTGCAAAGGGTGCAGGAACCAGACCAGGGATCTTTAAATCTACTTCCTGCTTTATTTAACTTGCAATTAATGCCTTGCATTTGAAGAATAGATCTTGCCATACACTTCTATCAGTTCAGTCCTTAGGCTGGACTCAATCAAACAAAAAAGTCATGACAGGCTGAAAACAAATAAAATCCCCACAGATTGTGCCCTTTGGCTCTGAGCCAGTGAAGTGTACACTTGACAGCTTTTCAAAGATTTGAGGCACGCTTCTTAGGGAGAAAATTGCTGAAAGTGAACATTCCCATATAACTGTCAGACTCCAAAAGCCACGGGTTGGAGGAAAAAAAGTGGCATTGCAAATCTTGCTGTAAAGTGGGGGCAGCTGATAACATTCAGACTGCAGGAACCCAGGACCCTATTGTGCCTGGATTGTTTGGCTTATGTATGATATGGACAACGACCACAACAGTCAATGTGTAGCCTATCTCCATTAATTCAAAATGTAACATGGCTGCTGTTCTAAGTCAGTAATGGTCGATTTCTGTGTCAGTTTATAGACAGGTCTCTTGAAAGACAGCTGGTTTTGGCTTTTGGACAACTGCCAGCACTCACTGAGAGCACTGTACAAACAGTTTCTTAGTGAAATGGCTTGGGAGGTTGCCCATCCTGTTCTCAGTGCACATTGCCTTTATCACCAAATGCACAACCACATGGGCAGTATAACTTAAGTTTCAACAGAAAGAAGGCTGAAGGGCTACGGACACCCAATTCACATCCACCCTCGAAAATTATTTCTGCCTAGTGAAGCTGGAAATAAGAGTTGTGAAGTGCACTGATGAAGAGAGCTACACAGCTCCTACTCATTTTAAACATTTCAGTAGATGAAACCTCACTCTATAAAAGTTGTTCATGCCCTAAGCAGCTTTTTCAATGAGGAACTCTCATGGAAATTTCTCGAGAGGAAAAAAAAAAACCCTGGTTAAGGCAAGGGATATATGTTTATTGGAAGTAATCCTAGACCCACTGAAATTACTTGCAAATTTTCATTGATTTCAATAGGATGTTGATCTTGACCACTTTTGCTGGAGAGAATTCCATAGGATGGCAAGTCATTTAACTTATTGTATGGTTTAATGCAGGGATTTGAAGAAGGGCACCCTTCCTAGCATGCATGTGGTGATGTGTGGTCACCATTCTACTATTCCCAGACTCTTTATAGCCTACAGGTTATGTAGAAATCTCAGCTGCTGACATGTTGTCTTTGATGCCCAAGTTGTATTACATGACTGAAGGATTCAAACTCATTAACAATTATAAATTTATTAACATAGATACAATTAAGCATAAAACAATTGGGGTATACGTCAGTCTACAAGCATCTTAATGTAAAGTTTCAAAAATCCCAAGTGACTGTCCACAGTAACATGTCTGGAAAGCTCAGTTTTTGCTCTCACCAATGACAGCTTATGGAGCTGGATCCTGATCCTGGGCCTGGTCACTCCTCCTCAGCAGATTTCCTCACCCACGCCATGCCTTTCTGAAGTCAGCAGGCCTCCATGAGCATATTAGCAACTGTCTTAGCCTCAACTGCAAAACTCAGCCCAAAGGAAGAGAGAAGAGAAGAAAGAAGGAAAGAAAACACTTCATTTCTGACAAATCAAATAGCCAAATCAAATACAGTGAGGAAAGGTCCTGCAGAAATATATTTATAACACACAGGATGTTAAACAAGTCAGTGATAGAGGCAGGATGACTCGAGCAAGTTAAGGGTCCAAATAATGCATCAGGCTTTGAGTTGGCAAGAACGCTACAGAACCAGATGTAGGCTATGAATCAGCAGCTCTGGAATGCCAGCACAGAAAGAATGGTAGTAATGATCCCAGAGGACACAGAGGCATGCAGAAACTGTTCCAAGACCATTTTAGCAAAGCACATGTTTCTAATATATAGATATTCCTGTGATAGTAATGTCTCAAACACTTATTAGCTTAGTTCCTCAAAGTGTTAATTGAGGTCAAAAAGAGTTCCTGAGATCTTGAACAGATGAAATCTTCTGCCACCCAGACACTAAGGCAACATTTAAAATAAACTCCCCTCTGCTTTAGAAAGACCTATTTGCCAGAGGGTGGAGGCAAAATCCTGAATTATTGCTGCTTAGTTTCCAAAATCCAAATTCCATAGGCTGACTTCTGCTCTGGCTGGCACTACAGTGGGCTGAGGAACAGATGGGAGCGATCCCATGCTCCCAGCAATATGGTGGGTGGGGATAAGAGACATGCTGTGGGCCAGAGCAGCATTTGTCCCCAGTAACTTCAGCTGTCTGCTATAAAGCCTTAGGATAGATGCAGGTCCAGTGAGAAGGCTTGGCACATATCGCTACCCTCACCCTATTGATTGTGCGCTCTCCTTGGCGATGAGGGATGCAGGATTATTGCAGTACCCAGGCTTCATTACTAAAGATCTTTTGGACTCTGTGAAAAGTCACTTGTACAAGTCAGTGAGAGTCCTTATACCTTTTGCTTTTTGGCAGTGTCACTCATTTCTTCACTTCCAAGAGAGGTGAGGGATACCAAAATACTGTTTGGCCCTTTGGTCCATTTGAATTCACAACCTCTGTGCATTCTTAGAGGAAAAATTAGATTGGGTTCATTAGAGAAAACAACTGAAGTTTCTGTTTCTGGAAAAAGGAAAAGCAGATGATACTGCCTGAAGAATTACTTCTTCCTTCCCTTAATTAAGCCATACTGCAGGAAATTCTACAGCAGTTAGAATATATCTACTTAACTTCAAATGTCACTTATTGATACTATGATTAATTTTCCTTTTTTATATTGAACAGAGAAGAAAATAATGTGTTTATGAAGTTCTAACAATACGTTCCAATTTTCAACCCAGAAAAAACTTTAAAAGAATTTCTTGTGGTTACCCCTATCAGCTAACTGAGAGTATACCCTGCTCTGGTCAGCATACAGAGAGACCATTGTCAATATTCAGAAAACACCTCAACACTTCACAGAGAAATCACATGAGAGGATCTTCCTGGTGACCAGATGGGTCAGCTGGCAAGAGGAGGGCTGATAGCGAAGCTGAGAAGCCTACTCTGTTCGTGTTTATAATTACCACACAGGCTGCTCAGGAAATTTTTCCTCTTTTCTCGTGAATCTACTGTCAACAAAGTCAGGCTTCCATAATCTACCTGAATACGCATTTTCCTTGAAATCCATTTCAGCATTATGAAGCAGGAATAATCCTATCACCAAGGAAGCAGTAATTGTTTTCTTCTTCCAATTAAGAATTAACCTTAGCTTTGACGAGTTTCCCAAATTACTTTGGTCTAGTTCAGAGCAGCAATGCTGAGTTCTTCTCAGAGAGCAGGATAGTAACTCTTTTTTTGTCTAGCCTAGTGAAATCTCTGGATGTAATTTGGATGAACACAGCTCAGAAAAAAAAAAAACAAAATATGATGAGAATTTCTAGTGTTCCATTTTGCTTCTCAGCAGAAAAATCCCATCCAAGATGGCAATGCATTTTACCATGGGTTGTGGTCAGGAGGAGAACATTGTTTTCAGAGGACAATTGCAGACCACCATTGCTTAGGCTGGCACTGTTCTGTGCTCTGAGGCATACAGTAAGCTACATTTTTCTCAGTGCCACTATGTCCAGACTAACGCTTAAGGGAAACTTAATAATAGTCTGCATAGGCCTTCTGCACTCATGCAATTATAGCTGCAGTTGTGTGACTGAAGGGAGCAGCAGCAGCAGCAGTTTTCTCCCACTGGTAATGTATCTCAGTCCTCACTTGAAAAGACCACTGGTAGGGTGAGAAAATTCTGTCCTCTGTTCATCCATCACTTGCTGCTGCCCAGATTACTTAGATGTGCATCAAAACTGCTAGTTTGGGTGCTGAGGACACCTCTGTGCTGGGAACTAGCCAAACACCAAGCAAATACCTAGCAGTAATACACCGATGATGATGGGAGGGATGACACAAACTGTTTGTTAGAAGCATAAGGTTATGCCTCCCATTGCAAAGCACCTGGGCATTTTAGAAATTTGGGGGGGGGGGAGGTGGTTTAAGCATGAAAGAAAACTGTTCAAACCTCAGCCTAGTTTTGTTCCAGTTATTGAATGGAGAGTCTCATCTTAGCACAATAATGTAAAACAAAAGCTGGTTCCTGTTCAATACCTCTCCTCTAATAAGAAACTTGAAATAAAGTAAATCAAAATAAAACAGAATAATGAACTGCCATGTGTATTTCATATGCAGCTGACCTGCTATGCCCTCTATATACATACAGATAGTGTGTGATGTTCTTTCAATTCATCACTTTAGGTAATACAGATGTTTTTCTCTCCAAAGTAAAAGGCAGAAAAGATGAAGTAAAACAAAATGTAAAAAACCCCAACCAACTCTATGCCTAATGCCTTGTATTTGTGGATCAAATAAAGCAGAACTGTTTGCCATTGTTTCTGAAAAGCTTATGGGCTTGGATATTATCTCACTGAGCAGAAAATCACCAAGAAATGGAAAAATTAAGAAAGGCTTCATTTGTAAAAGTATGAGACCTCACTATATGTATTAAAATAAGATTATCTGCATCTTGAGATCAGGGGTATGGCTCTGTGTTTGATTCTTGCCAGTTATGCCTTTGGGACTTTGTCCTTGCACTTGTAACCCAGGCAAAGAAATGGCATGCAAGAGAGAAAAGTGCTGGAAAAGCTCATTAATGCCTATGTAAATAGCAGTTCTTGCTTTGTATGGGCACTGTGAACGCTTTTACAAAGATTCAGTGAATACCCAAGCAGTCTCCACGCTGAAGGACCCTATATTGCTTTACAAACTTTACACAGACATACAAGGTAAGATTAAAATGCATCTGCACAACGGCTCAGACTGATCTGCAGCTAGAATTACCCTATTAATTAAGATTTTGATATTGAAAGGTTTTTCACATGCATCACAAGCGAACAAACCGCTAGCTGTAAAAATCCGATACTTGGAGTCTGTTGGTATAAAAAACAGCGGATGCGGAGCAAACATAATGAGTTTGGCTGAGTCTACATGTTCTTTCTGCAATTTTACCTGGTTACATTCCCGACCTGAATTAGATCATAGATGACAATGATAATTTCACACTGAGAAGCAAAAATACATGCCCTAAGAAAAGAAAACAGTTTGTATTCTTCAAAATGAATGAAAACTGCACAGACTCACGAATTGCCCATGGTAATTTGTCAGCAGCAGGCAATCAGCATATTGTGAAAAATATATACTACAGTCAGTTCTACAGATCTACTGTTTGTGATTTAAAATTATATAGCTTGCTAGTGTAAATGTTTCCAGTTTTGTCAATGATACGTTTGTTCCTCTGACAAAACAATGAAGCATTCTGTTGAAAAGGATATTTTACTGTGGCAACCTCAGAAATGTAAGAAAATTTATGGTAGACATCCAATGCATTCATTTGCACAGTCGAAAGGCAAATCATCCATCATCTGATTGATCTGATCTCTGTGACAGCCCTCAAACTCCATTAGCAGTATTTGAAAATACAAACAAGAGTAATGCAAAGACTTCAAGTTTTGGCAGTGTGTCATCATACGCATGTAATGTTAAGAGATGATACTTGTTCTTCAGCCATCAACTTAATTCATCTAAAAACACAATATGGCAAAAGAAAATTCATTCAATCAAAATAATTCTTTCATGTTTTGATTTCCGCAAATAAAACTTCCATTATTCATCAACTTTCTCCTGTTCTTTAGGAAATGGACCAAGAAACCCATAGAAATTGTTTGAGTGAGGACTATTGCATATAGATGAATCAGTCTGTGAGCACTTGCTTCAGGAGTCTGGTATTAGAATACTAAACCATTTCCTAGCTTTAAATCCTACATCTTGAATTATGTGGAATTCTTTTTTTTTCACTTATAACTCAATTGCAACAGATAAAATATTCTCTTACTTGGAAAAATGAACTTGGAAAATATTGCAGATATTTTCAAAATATTGATACTGCTCTTCTATTTAAATTTTATTTTTATTGCACATGCTGAGAGTTTTAGAATTTGATTCTAAATTATTGAAATACATTAAATGATTGTAAGGACCATTTCATAAGCTGGAGCTTATTAAAACAATCTCTGTATTTAGAGACAAAAAGAAAATAGCAAAAATATCCCCTAACATAACATATGGTAGCTTATTCTTCATGTGATTGTCTTTATTGTCCCTTCCAAAAAAGATGATCCCTCTAATACCCACATAAAACAGCATATAAATTAAAAGGAACATTGTACGCTGCAGTCTGCAGTGGAATGTCTGCATTCGATCATTGCAAAGTGTCAAATAAATACATATAATACACCAGTCTCTACAATTTTTTAACCCTGTGTGCGTAGATAACTACAGAAATCTGTACTTAGGCTTTGTTTTCATTTGATTTAACATGCGTTCATTGACAATGATGTTTCTGTTCCCACTTGGCTGGTGGGAAAAGCGCACAGCAGTCCATTACTGGCAGGCTCTTTAGTTGGTCTGTAAACGATTCCATTTCAAAGCTGATTGTTCCTTACTTTTCTTGCAAATATACCGCAAGCATTTGCCAAAATTGTCTCCTTGACACAAAGTAAAACCTTTCTTTAAAACATTTCAAAAGACAGTTTCAGTTTGTTGGTTTTTTTTAAATAAAGTGCAACAATAGGGTGGCCAGAACAATTGAGAAGTCATGGCAGAGGGGGAGGAGGGGAGGGGATGTACTAATGTGCGTACCAGAAGCGCAGTTATCGCAGAATCACAGAATAGCTGAGTCTGGAAGCGAGCTCTGGAAATCATCTAGTCCTAGCCCTCTGCTAATGTCCTGTGCCTTTCACTGAGTACATAAATACTATTTGGAAGCTTCTGTAGGCTCATAACTCACATCAGAGACTAATCAGCCCTTTCAGAAGGCTAATGACAGAGCTCTTTGTGAGTACTTCAGCAAAAAGTTTGAATCAATATCATTTTAATGGATTCTATTTGTTCTTTGCAAAATACAGACACAGAACCAATCGGATTCTATGTTGTTCCCTTCAAATAAGTGCCAAATACAGCCTCTGCTTTGGAAAAACTGTTCCAAAAAATGCACTAAATATGTGCAGCACATCTGAGACTATCATGTAAATAAAAAGGATGTTCTGAGACTGATGCATTTCTGCTATAGGCAGTTTTCTGGAAATCTCCTTAAGGTGGATTCAAATTTACATTTAAGAGCTCCATGAGTAAATTTAAGCATCTGAATAAAATTCCCCTACTTAGGAGTCCAACTCAGTATTCTTCCTAAGCTCTAGGCATCTAGGAGTTGGCCGTCCAAAGCAAAGTTAGATTACCTGGGCTCTTTTATAGTCAACAGAAGGTACATGAGCCTCTCCAAAGGATGATTTATCTGACCTGTCTTGCAATAACATAAATCACCTTCTGAGGTATTTAAATGTATCCATAGACTATAAGAGGAGACTAGGAAGATTAGACTAGATGCTAGATTAGATTCTAGATGCTTATGATAGGTTAGATGAAATCTGCTCTTGGTTTTAACTGTTCTGGATGTTTAACACTCTAAGAGGCTGCCTGCCCCAGGCAAGGTCAGAAAAAGAACATGACATCTCTATGGCAGACCGAATGTCACTTTTCCCCCTCAAAACGCTGAAGCAGCTCTCCTGGACACCAGCCAGACTACAGACCATGAATACCAAGGTTCTATGGTATCTGCTGTTTCCTTAGACAATCTGTTTTCTCTTGCTACTTCTCAAAAAAAAAGAAAAAAAAGTAGTTATTAGCAGAAGAACATTGTTCCCACAGAAAAAAAGATTATTATGGGGAGCAAAGTAATCTGGAAAAATTAATAATCAATTAACCAGTTCACAGCAAAAGCCTTGTTTATATGGTTTTGTTTATTTTAATGTTTAATGTTGAGGGGAGATCAAAGCCATGAACCCTGGTACTCTTATAGGAAGCCTGTCTGAAGCAAACCAAACCTTTGCCCCTTTTTTAGTGTTCTCATTAGGTTACATAAATATACTTGCTAGCAATGCAGAAAATTCTGTTGACCATGTATAGAAAGGAGCAGAATTCAATTTATTACCTCATGCATAATTACCATGTCTAACAGGAATAAAAACAAAAGCCATACTTTTGCACTTGTGTGTGCAGATGAAATCCTTACAAAGAAATGCATTTGCTAAGTAAAAATCTGTCACGTTCATGTAATTTTTTTCTCAGAAAAGAAATGCTGTTTAAAGTAAAAAACTTCTATGCATCAGAACACAGTGGTGTGAGGACTGCTATACCTTCATTAATACATATGAGATTTTCTGAAAGAGTTTCCTCTACAGTCTTGTACACCTCATAAAGCCTTCAGTGATCTTAATAAAGATTTATACCACATCGGTTCTTTTAGTTAATTCTAAAATGATGCAACCAGCATGCTAGTACTTGTCTTTATTTTAAAGACCAAGTCATGCTGTTGAGCTGTGAAGTACAAGAAAGAAAGGGAATGTCTGCCTCCCAGGGAAGGAGCTGTGCCACTTCCCACATCTACATGCAAATAGGAGAAAACAAAAATGTACTCCATACTTGGAGCAAAACCCAGCTCTTGTTACACGAGATGATTAGTGGGGATTTCTCAGGAAATCTTTTATTCAACCATGGAGGAAGAGTCCTAAGCAGTTCAGAGTTATGAACGGCCAGTCTTCTGAGCTTACAAACACTGTTTCTCATTCTCTGGATTCAGACCTTAGCACAGTCTAGAACATAGCAACAGAGGACTGAAAAAAGACTACTTAGGTCACTAAATGGTGCCCCAGGCAATCCAAGAACCACTGCAGCAGATACTTAGTCTTAGAAAAGCCGTACAACTACTCCATGAACAATCCCATACCTCAGAGTGCACACCTTTCCTGATTGCCTGAAGACCTGAGATACAGCAAAAGTTGTACCTCTGGTGTACCATAAGAAGAAAGCAGGAGTGATCATTTCTCAACATCCTCACAGTAGTAAGAATTGCAAGTAAATTGACCAAAAGGTGCTAAAATGTTCCAAGAGCTTCTAGCACCAGAAAAAACAGCAGGGCATCTTGCCAAGCACTAAACCCACCAGCCCCTACTCGACTCCCAGGCTGAAACATTCAGTGCAAACACACTGAATCACCTCTCTAACATCCGTTTGGGTACCAAACCTACTCATGATTTGGCTACAAAATTATCTCAAGTGTTAATTCTAACTCCAGAGTAATTCTTATCTTGTTTTGTGATCCCCATTCATAAACTTATCAACCTCCATCTTAAAACACTTGGAGTTTCTTATAACAATGTGCCATTGTTGTCTACCTTTTCCCAGGGAAATCTAGCCGTGGGGAATATAACAGGAATCTAATGCATTTTTTTTTATTAAAACAACATGAACTTTTGTGTTAACCCTTACATTATTCTGCTAAATATTATATGTCTAAAATAATAACAATCAGTGCCGCTTCCTGTAGACCAGGCTGTACCTTCCAGCAATGGAAGTAGGACTGATGTATCTGTAATCAGTGTAATCTGTAATCCTTACACAGAAAAGACAGCTGCTCCAGATAGTCAATTCATGCATAAAAGATTCAGAAAATTAACCTTGCAAATAGTAGATTAAATGCACAACACATATATGCATAATTTTTTTCAAAGCACACTAGGTCTGGTACTCACCTATGTCACTGTGAACCATGAGGTGGTAACGTTAGAGAAGGAAGATCTCCAGAAATTGTGAAGTATCCTTTCCTCCCCCATTTTTAAATGAATTTTTGGAATTGTATCTGCTCTGGATACTTGATCATCAGTACTTAATTTTATTAACAATTTTGAGAAATACTTATATGATTTGAATATTACACATAAAATGCTGATAGTATATTTACAGAGTAAATAAATGCAAATTATTTACTTTTGAGTAATGACAAATGCACATAACAATAGAAGTGGAAATTTTCTGCACTAAAATCACTTCAGCATACTGTTAATGCTATTGATGACACCTCTGAAGACAAGAGGAATGAAACTGTTGAAAATGGAAACACCAATATTATTGACTTGGAAGTAAAAAGGAAGATTCTGTTGATAAGGCTTAGAATTAACAGGTAAATGAAGTCAGAATTTTGTAAAGGAAACATAGAAAGCTCTGTTTCAGGGAAAACACTTGAAACAGGACGCTGGTATGCATACAGGTATTTGTTACAAGGCTGCTAACTCTGACCAGTGTTAAGAACAACATAAACTGGACCTCCAGCATACAAGGACTGTTGATGTCTCATACTAGAAGTTTGACTCAATTAATTTCAAATACATTGTCATTTAGAATATATTCTGAAAAACTTTAAAGTCTATCTATAAAACTATTTTACAAGTTATTCTAGAAGTATTTCTGATTATCATGAGTGAAAGTTTAAGTTTTCTCCAAACATTTTAGATTTGCCTGTATCAGGACACTCCTCCATTCCTTTAGGAGCTATTATCAACACAAGATATCAGTACTGGAAGAAAAAAACCCCAGACACTCCTTTCGGAAATTAAATTCTCACTCGTTCGTTTCTGAACAGGCTAAAAAACGAGCGCTCATCTGTGCTACACTGCATATTTTGAGTATGCATCTATGTATACCTCAAGTACGCAATCAGTGGCTAACTTGGATACCTCTAGTGATCTTAGTGTGACAGCACAAGGTTCATGCAGACTAACTATCCTGCTGAGCCATGACCAGGAAGAGGTCTGGTGGATAAGATAAGAGGAACTAAAGGCCACACAAGGCTTCTAATCTAGAGTGACTTTAATAAACTTTTACAGGCTGATCTGCCAAGCAGCAACAGCAAATGAACCATCTGCTTCAGCTTCCTCCCTTTCAGCTCCCAACCCTCTTCTTTTCTAACCCTCAGGTACTCTTCAAGGTAAACCTTTAATCCCACATCGCTGAACCATAGTCAGAGGACTGTGCGCTGCCTGTTAACTGCTTGGCCAGCACAAAGGCATATAGAAAATTCCGTATTTTTTTGCTCACATTAAGCTAGGTAAGTTCCAGCTACTGCAAAGAAGCATTGTTTCCCATTTTAGAGGACATAAACCTTATTGAAAACTTTATTGTGTTTCCTTCCCTTTTAGTTGGTGGCAAGGCCAATGCTTTTGGGGAATTCAAAAAATGGAGGCTATACCAACTGAGGAATCCATTTCCTCATTTTTCCATCTAAGTACAAACCCTGTCTTCACAGCTGTAACCAAGGAAGGAAGCATTCTTTGCCAGGAATGATGATACTATTGTTTCTGAAAGAGGTGCATATGGACAAATCAGAATACAATTATTTAAGAGGCATGGGAATCAAAAAGGCAATTTCAGTTTCACTATTTCATTTTTTCTCTTTGTTTCTGGCATTGATTTATAATGTTCTCCGAACAATTATGAAAACAACAGGTCATTGATGTCTAGTGAAGAAGAGGAAGAACTTAGAAGTACCACAGTCAAAAGGATGAATAGCTTTGAAGAGGAATCCATGTCTCCTTAGTATCAGAAATAGAAGGGGTTTCATAAATTGTTCTGTTCTTTTGTCTTTGCCCATATTATTCACCATTTTGGTAGGCATCACGACAGAAATTATTCTTTCAGACAATTGGATAGCTGGAGTGATGCAGTAGAAAGCATTGAAGCAACTCTGGGAGAAAAACTGTGTCCTGTCATCACTATCAGAGAAAAAAGGACAGGAAAGCCATGAGCAGAGTCAAGGACAGATAAACAAGCAGCAGCAAAGTCATACAAATCATGGAATGCAAACCCCATGATCTTTAATGCTGTGAAGATACTTAAGGAAGAGAGAATTAAATATAATTAAAGTGAGGGGCAAGAAAGGTTGTATTAGTAGCTATACTTTTTTGAACTGCTTGAGATGCCTGCTGAACATCGGGAAGTATATCAGGGAAAACCATTACAGGGCTGGATAGACAGGGTAGGGCTATATAAATGCTGAAAACTGACCACCTCCATGAATGAAGTATGGATGTGAAGGAAGTTTACTTAGGATGACAAAAGCTCTTTAGATGTTGCCAGAAAGTGATTAGTACCTGTCTCATCCCTTACTTGATTTTTCTTTTCTTTCAGCCACTCCTTAGTGTGCTAAATCAGCACTTTAGCACCAAAGCTGAATAACCACCAAGAACTGCTGCTTTCCCACATAGTAACTCCATGTTGTAAGATCTGGCAAACATCCAGATCAAATTCAGATTAAAAAAAAAAAAAAGACTTTTACTAAACATCTTGAAAACCTGATGAAACCTCTCTACTATATCCTGTGGACAGCATGGTAAATGGGCTTGATGAAAATCTGAGGAGATGGAGAAAATGGTATGAATTGCACTATGACAAATGCATGTGCATGCATGCACACCCACACCACTCCCTTCACCTAGGGCAGCTCTCCAGCTAACGCAGACTCTTTAACTTTTCTGCGTGCAAGGCACACATCCATTTATGGAAAGATTAGAAGTCAGGACGGTGAGTCTATGTGAGGTCAGCAGGAACTTAATATAAAAGGTTGATTTTGAAGCACAGTTGTCCCACCCTCTCTTCCCCCCGTGAATGGTTTGTTTACCATTGCCAGAGAAATTTCTTCAGCATACAACTTGAAAAAGCGCTTTCAGCCTAGCAATTTCGAACTGGCCTCTGAAAGTCAGCTCTGTTCTGCATAGCTCATGTGCTGTCACCAACAATAAATGTCAGAACTGAGATAATTCTGTTGATAAAAAAAATAGAAAGAGGGTTGGATTCCTCTCCTCCAGCATTATTTCTGCAGAGCTTATAGAGAGTCATAAATGTATTTTTGCCAATAGATTTCAGACATGATTTTGAGTATAAGCATTTCAAATTTGTTGAGTAAAAAGCTGTGTATCTTTCTAAACAGAATGACTCTTAAAAAATAAATATGGATTTTACAATCACTTTGTGTGTGTGTGCACGTAGCAACTGTGAAAAACACCATTTTTAATTTTCATTGGCTGATAGAAGTGTGACAAGCTTGGCCAGTTAGCCACGAAAGTTAATAAACAAAAAGGATGGCAAGATGCTAGCTCTGCTCAAGCAAGCTTTTTAGGTCCTTCACTAAGAAATCAGCTAGACTTTCCCAAATACTAATATGTTTTGAACTTTAGATTTTGAAGAAACATACGAAAAGATGAGGGCTGGACTGCTGCATTTAGGCGTTTTTTTATTCCTTGATATCTGTACATTCAAATTCAGGAAAACACATTAATATTGACTTTTGGTGGTTTTTTTTTTTTTGCAAGTGCCCAGTGAACTACTCTAATCACAGCAGAGGCAAAAGTGTCAGAGAAGGCTCCATAAGCTCCATCGAAAGTTCTTTTGAATCACAGAAGATAAGATCTTGCTGCACAATTACCTGCACAATCTTAAGACAGAAGCTCTCAAAAAACCCACAAGACCCAGGGATTTGTTCCCTCACACTCAAGATGGGACACTGCGTATGATTTCTGACACCCTTATAGCTGGCTATATGAGACCACAGGAGACACTGTGGTGTGCTTTAAAGTACACAAGATATATGACACTAATGTATTTTGACAGATAATACGTATCATAAAGATACGTGATCATAATAGAGAGCTTGACATTTCCTTATCATTCAATCTACTTTCCATTCTCTCCTTTCTCTGAGTCTGGGGCCTGAAGGAAAACAAATTAGCTATGACCTAACCTGGACTATGTTAGAGTGGTGGGTTTTGGCACATAAAAGCACTTAGACTAATAAAGCAAGGTGATCTATAGATCATATCAATGACGAACTGTGACTGACACTTTACGGGATGCACAATCTTTGGATCTATTGTTGATTGTAAAGTTCACAATGTAACTTGTGTCCCCGAGGGGTTTTTTTGCCATTTACAAGTGAAGAAATAAGCAGGGCTATATTTTCAAATGTAAATCTTGTATCCACGCTTTTGCTACTTCCAGGCAGGGTTACTGGGATATGGTCCTTCAGAAAAGCAGTCCTGCAGTGAAGAGGAAGAGAAAACAAAATTGAAACCAAATGGGGAAAAAAAAAAAGGCAACTCTAGAATAGGGACAAAGAAAAATATTGCATTCTGAATACACTGATGTTCCATAGTTAAGGCAGACTTCCATTTAGCAGCTCAGGTAAGGATCTAGTCTCTGCTTCCTATGAAACGCTAGTTTCTCCACCAGCTAAGTGTGTGGCAGAATGATCATCTCGGCAGGATTTCTTGTCACTTCTGGATGTGACTTGAGATGTAAAGTAATGAGGTTCATAGCCATCAGTGGTTTGAAATCAGGCTGTTGTGAGACCACCACTCCTGTCAAACCATCTTGACAGTTGGATCAGCCAAGAACAATTTTATGTCCTTTTTAAACATTTGGATGCCGATTTTTTGCAAAGCTTGCCCAGTGTATATTTTCCTTGTCTTTTAAAAGCCTGGAAATGTCTCTGTATTACTCCATACTGGCATCAATTTTGTTCTGCAGCACCTGAGCCAACTCTTTTCTGGAGTACCTCAGTTACAGACACTCTCATGATTGCACTTTAGGTCCATCACCCCTGTCCCTTTCACTAACAAACCATAAAGCAGCTCTAGGGCCGTGGCCTCTGCGTGTGCAAAGCTTCACCTGCCTTGCTGACTGTTTGCCGACAGTAGAAAGTGAGGGATCTTAGATCCCATTCTTGATGCTGAAGGAGCTCCTGCAGCATTCCGACTTTTCTGCCTGGTTCTTTCATGCCCTCAAACTTGGCTCTTTCACTTTGCTTCTTGCATGGCAACTACTTTTCTCAATTCCTTCTGTGAATTAAGCATCTTCCTTCTTCTTGAATTCAAGTAAGTCATGCTCCTCGCCTTCAGCTGCAGCTCCCAGATCAGACAGATAGAATGCAAAAGGAAAGCCTGCTAAACCCCTGTTGCCTAGACATGGAGCACGTTCAATTGCTCAGTGACTCATACATATATATACATTAGTCACAGGCAGTAGCTGTGATGGGATGGAGGTTTTATCTCAGTAAAAGCTCCAGCAGGACTCTAAAGGATATGTTCATATGAGGGCTTTTTTTTCCTCAAGGTCAGTCTTGAGTAGTTTTAGATAATCAAAAGCAGAGCCCAGACACGGGTTTTTCCCCACTAAATTTTGATCCTAAGGTTCTCTACTGTAACTCCCACATGAAATGGTTATAAGAGGTTTCCTTTAGCAACATGGCAAACAACGCAGGTCTAATCTCATTCTTTGAAACTGCTAAACCATTTTTGCCACAAGTATAACAAAATTGCTTCAGGCAGGCACCCAGCAAGCTAAGATACAATTGAGTGGTCAGTTTAGCAAGGGTTATGAACAATGAAAAGCAACTGAGAATAGGGTTTTATGATGGAATGTTTCAGACAACAGATGCTGGAAGGTTTTAATGGTTAAAAATATAAACAAGGTCCAAAAGTGTGTTACTTCTTCAAAGAGAATTCAGATTCAATGATTTAGGTAGCGAGCTGACAAAATATTTGCATGGATTTGCACAAATTATCTGAAATAAACATGTAAAATACGATATTATTCCCAGAGCTTGCTTTTGCTTTTAATTAGTCTACCATGATTAGAAATAATTAAATACTTTCTTGGTGATTGGGAACAAACTAGAGCTTTTTCAGGGGTTTGTGCATTTCCTGTTAAAAAGTAAAAATAAAACTATTTTTTAGAATTACACATATTTTTGTCAAGAAGAAGTTAATGTGTATCAGCAGATGCATCCTCGAAGTATGTTTCATCCTCTAGTTCACATAAAAGCCTAAACTTGATTGGGACAGAGCTACATTCCACATCATATTGTTTGCTGGAGTGAAAAGAAGCCTTAGAATTTTGTAACTGAATGAGAGCTTCAGATATTCTTGTTGGACTCCCAATAGTATTTTAGGCCACTAAACTCCATCTGCCAACCTGCTGATCTCAATAATTTACTTAGTTATTGAGTTCCTCAAGCTAAGTTGACCAGACACAGTCTGTTGGTAAAGAGACTTTAAAATGTATTTGAATAAGGTGTCTGAAACATAAAATTTTGTTACTTTTAATTATACTTTTCCAATGGCAGGCAATGATGATAAACTTCGTAAATCATCTTAATAGCCTTTATTTACAGAGCCTGTTATATGCAACAAAGAATTTTGTTTGAGGTACACCATATCTGGCAGATTAATCACTCTTTTGTCCTAAAATTGACTTGCAAATTTGGAATAAATTTGACCTGGAATGCACCTTAAATTCTCAGAAGTCGTGTGCTATATTTTCCCAGCACATTGCGAATCGAAATGAGAAGAGCTCTTGTGTTGGCATTAGGAACACCGAATGTCAAAAAGTACTGTCAACTGATGAACCTCAGAATTTAATTCTTTAATGGGCAGGAGGCAGCACCTTTAATTTGCTTCTCCACAAACACCTGGTTTAAAGATTTATTCAGATATGTAGTATTCTTTTAAGACCAAATCAAGATCACTTTTACTCTGCTGTAACAATTTTGATGGTTAATTATATCACTATCCAACTATAGCTTCACCATAAGGCTCAGGTTTGCCAATTCCCTTTGCTTAACATGCTTTTATTGCTAGGAAAGACCGGAGATCTAAAGGAGCTGTAAATCGTAAAAGAATTTATAGAGGTTTAATGTACACATCATAAATGGGATGAAAAATGGTTAGTGAACTCACAAACACAAATTCGTCAGATAAATTACTTCTAGTAAAACACATTGATCTTTACTGAGAAACTTTACGAAATGTGCTTGTCAGATAAAGAAAACTTATTTATACGATCATACTAGGCTTAAACACCAAACAGAAAGTTTCACTTTTTATGACAACTGATAGGTCATCTTTTCTCATTAAACAGATTACTTTTAAATAGAGTCCTTTATCCTAAATTACAAAAAATGTATGCTACAGACATTACATAACAATATGGAAGACAGTAAATATATTTCCAGTTGGCAAAGAAGGAATATTCTGTAACTGCGACAAAATGAGAAACTTAGCAGGATGTTTGGTCTCTGCCCTGTTTGCAAGAAAGTGACATCACATCTTTAAACACAAGCCCTCAAGACTGCTGTTTTGACATGTGTTAGCGCCAATAGGGACAACATACTGCCCTCTTTGAGCACACTGCATGGTTGTGTCAGACTTTAAGTAGGCCATGTGAAAGAACAGTTGCTGAGAATTTTGATCAGCAGGTCTAAGAGAAAATTCATGACAGAATCCCTGAAACGGATATGAAAGCACTCATGTTCAGTTCAGCAGAGCTCATTTAGTAAGGGCTCCCACAGCCAGTATGGGAGATACCATCGGTCAGTTTTCCCATGCATTTGCACAGAACCAACAGCTTCCAAGTGGGCAGTTTCTTCTACATAGTTCACACATGCTGGCATTTTTTGTTTCAACATAGTTAAAATGAATAATTGCCTTCCCGTGTGTCTATGTGGTCTTTGTGGAGTGTCTACTGTTCGAAATATTGAAAAGGTAAGCAAGCCCAAGCATTTTTTTCTTGAGAATCACATCATTATGAGGTTCCTTCCTTTACTGAGATGTTCTTACATTGGGTACTACATGTCAGCAAATGTAGCTAATGATACATCCCCTTGGCATATGGATAATGAGAACAAGAATTTTCTTAAACAGATTGGGGTAAAGGATGTCTCAGCAGCTGAAACACGTACTTCTGGGAGTAATAATCATGAAGTTGTTTATTGTGCAGATAACAGTTCTTTTTTCTCATGTATGAAAGCAAATTATTTGAAAAAGTAGTAAATAATTAACACACCTTTCGTAAAGGTAATAACTTCCTATCATAGGAAATCTGTGAGGATCCAAATCCACCAGCTGTATAAGAATGTTCCTAGCCATGAGGCTGTGAATAATCCCAGAAATAGTTGAGTTAGACACATTAATATATCTTGCTGACTGTGATACAAGTGAATAACTTCTAAAATAGCAGTCAACAAAAATAGGCTTTCTGACATGTGAAGGCTAATAACAATTATGTTGAAAACATTTTATTGAAAACACAGGCAAACAGAACTGCAGACAGGTGTCTATATATATCATATGCTAGACGTGGAGCAGCACTGCGCCTTCTGAAGACTGTTTGTCTTGGCTTTACCAGACAACTATTTCTACATGTACTGATAGGTGGGGAGGTGTAATTGTTGCTGCCCTGGATAAGACAGCACAGACCTGCAGAATTTTTAATGACAGAGGAAAAATAAACTTGTTACAACACGAACTCGATTTAGAAGACTTGGCTTACCTCATAAGATAAACTAGGCACAAAAATACTTTTTGTATTACTGTGTGAAAAGAAGCCGTACATGAAACTAGATTATAAGGTAATTCTTCTGTCATGTGGAGTAGTTTTGAAGCAGCGATCACCTTGTGCACTTACTCTAAGTGAAAACACACTATTGAAATCCCTAAACTGAGAAGGGTCTTGAAAATGGACGACGCCTGATTTCAGATGGTCCCTGTCAAAATTCACCATCTTTTTCCCTTTTTAATGAAAAAGGGAGTACTTTTGAGGGAAGGACATTGCTATTTTGAAAAATTTGAAAGTACAAATTGAAAAATTTCCAGTACAATGATGGTTTCTGTCAGAAAGCAGACTTGACTTAGCCAGGCTGTGAGTTTGTACTTTGTCCCAGTTTGAAAGTTCATACCCGGATATAAGAGGCACAGTTGTAAACTTGTGAGACTCTCGAGAATCTCTGATCAGAAAGGCTTTTCCTCATGCTTTTTGTCTAGATAGAGTCCGTAAGTTTTGATTGACTAGAATTAGATCTCCCTGTAGTAAATAAATAAAGCTTGCAATACACTAAGCTTAAAAAAAAAAGAGACTGTGCAGACCTTTTTTTTTTCAAACGGGGTGAAAAGGTGGGGAAGAGACTGTCAGCCGGAGGGAAGAGCAAAGCCGTGCACTGCCGGGCGCTCCGATCCCCAACTCGCCCCAAGCGCACCACCTGCTTCCCAGCTCCAGAGGACACGCCAGCCTCACGGGTCACGGGCTCTTTGGAAAACACTGACAGTTTCCTGACATCGGCGAACGCCTCACGGAGGCGGTTTTTCCTCCTCTTTCAGCTCTCCGAGCAAGGAAAAACCAAAACCCACAAAAAGAAGAATCGGAGGTTTCTATCTCAACCGCCTGCTTTAAGCCTTTACTTCACACCCGGCCTATCAGTTTTCAGGCGCGCTTGCAAAACTCGGCTCTAAGCAGAACTGCCCGGCTCGGCCGTGTCGCGACCCGCTCACACCCTCCAAGGCCAGCGAGCGGCCGTTAGCGCAGCCCGCCGCGCCGGACCGCTGCCGCCGGCCTGAGGCGGGAGGCCCCCGCACCGTCAGGGGTGCAGCGGTGCTCAATCACTCCCTGCCAAGGCAGCTGGGCGAGGTCTCATCCCTCCTTGAGCACCGCGTCCGAGGTTAACCGCAGGGGTGACGCCGCCAAGCCGCTGCGCTCCGTGCAGAGGGGGAGCTGGGAGCTGCGCCAGGTACGACGGGGAGAAGGTGGGAGGAGCGGAGAGGGGGGTGGGCTCGGCCCATCACACCTCCCTCCCACCCCTGAGGGGAGCCCCGCCCCCTTTGGAACCCCGCCCCCCGACCCAATGGCCGTCCCACGGGCGTCGAAGGAGCAGACGGCAGCTACCCCTCCACCCCAGCAACCGCTTTGCGCCTGCGCCTTAAGGCCCCTGTGGAGCCTGGCTACCCGAGCACCGGCGCGCCTGCGCAGCAGGCCCCAGCCGAGGGAGCGGGGCTGGGCGCTGCGGTGAGTGACGTCTCCTGCGTGCTCGCTGCTAGCCCCGCCTCTGCCCGGCGAGGGAGGGCCGGGACTTGCCGGCTGCAGGCGCCGCCATGGCTGCCATATTGGGGAGGAAGTGAGAGCGGGAGGCGGCGGCGGCGGCCAGGAAGGAGCCCTTCCCTTTTCCCTTCTGCTTGGGCGGACGCAGGCTTCCCGGCAGCGGCGGTAACGGCGGCTTGCGAAGCTGCCAAAGCGAGCGGTGTAGAAGCAGCAGCGGGTGGCGGCGGAGCTGAGCGCCCCGGAGGCGGCGTTGGCTTAAGATGGCGGACCCGGCGGAGTGTAACATCAAAGTGATGTGTCGCTTCAGGCCCCTCAACGAGTCCGAAGTGACCCGTGGCGACAAGTACATCGCCAAGTTTCAGGGCGAAGACACTGTCGTCATCGCGGTGAGAGGCCGCCCCGAGCGGGAAAGGCGGGGGAAGCGCCGGGGGGAAGAGGGTGTCAGGGGTCGGCGGGGTCAGATACCTTGGGGATGGGCGCGGTGTGAGGCGAGAGGGCAGGGCTGAGGCGCTCGGGAGCGCCCACGGGCGGGGATGCCTCGGGAAGAGGGGTGGCCTTCTTGGGGGTGGGGGAGGAAAGGGGAGGAGGGCAGGCAGCGCTGTGGACGGAGCTGGCTAGTCTGGATGTGGGCACGGTCGGGTAAAGAGCGGGGAGCCGTTGAGGACAGAGGTCCCCGAGCGGTGGGCGCTGGGCTGTATGGACTCGTCGATGGTAGCAGGTCAGGAAGCCTTTGATAAAAGCTCTAGCGAAAGGCTTGCGACTTGGGGCGTAGCGTGAGGCTTCATTGCCAAGCCCGAGCCATGGGGCACGCTTCTGTGTGTCCACGGGAAACGGTGAATTACGAGGTGGAGAGTAACAGTCGAGTCCTGCAGCCTGTCCCCCGGCTAGGCTGTGCCTGGTTTTGGAGACCGTGATGAGTTTGACCCCTAAATACGTGCTCAAAATGCATGCGTTGGCGCTACCATCGAAGTAATTGTCTACAGAGAGTTTTTTGGGAAGAAAATGCAGAACAACAGTGCAGGCTTCAGTTCATTGGTGCTTGTGATCTGCTAATGAGTCTTCTGCTAATAACTTTTTTTTATTTAAATCGGCATAAACAGACTATTTGGCTTATTACATATTTGTAAATGTATTTTAATTGAAGTCACCTTGCAAAGTATGAGGCCTGTTATAAAACAAACTGTATGTGACAGGGGAAAACATAATCCTTTCCTTTTTGTTCAGGGTTTCATATTTAGCTACAAAGTGGAATTGGAATATGAAGTTAGAGTGCAGCAGTTTATTGTTTGATTGGTATTGTCCCACGAACTTTATTCCCGGTGGTTGTTTTATTTTTGGTAACTTTTAATTTGTGTTTTCATGTAAATACTTTTCTTTCTAGAGACAGTGCTGGTTCTGCATTGCTGAGACTAATTTAGATGTCAGTTATTACCTGTCTTCAAATTTCTTTATTCCTTCTTGAGGCTACCGATAATAGCTTTGTCACATAGCATCTGAAGTTGAAGGAGTGATTTAATAAAATACTTTTTTTTTAGTATGACTTACTAAATACTGATCCTCTAATCTGTTAATACTCAACTGTATTTGCCAATAAAATATGGAACTCCATGAGTCTGGAGCTACAAGAACGTTAGCATGCTTGTGAAATGAGGTAATTTGGGTTTATTTCAGTGGCAAGTTAGTATCTTGAAGTACATCTCTTCTTGAGGTTGAACAGGTAAAATCCTCAAAGGAAGGAACCAGACCTGAAAAATGGAAAATTTGACTAGAACAAATGATCCCACTTCCATCAGCTAATATCCCTTCATTGTGACACTAAATATTCTGCTTAAAAGCCGCAATTAAGTTTAAAAACCTTGACGTTTTCTGACTTCTAAAAATAAATTTTCCACATCTTCTTTCAGTAGTTCTAGTCTAAACGAAAACTTATATTGCTTAAATACTCTTTAAGTATGCTTTAGAAATATCTAAAATGTAAATGGGGCTAAGGTGGTACTGTATCTGAGTAGAGCAGTGTGGTGGCATGCTCCTGGGGCGTCATGTGGGGCGTTCTGCTTGGGGTTAATATTTAGTGTTATAGCTGTACTTTGATGTTTTCTGCAGTGGTCCTCGGGCCAGGGCTTGCTGTGCTTGACTTTGGGGGAAAAATGCCCCCCACCCCAATTATTAGATTGGGTAGCAGTGACAGTGTTTGTGTTCTGTTTCACAAAATCTTAATAAAGGATTGGTACACTGTGATTTTGTTTTTCTAATGGTGAGTATATGAGAAGATCAATGTTCTTGAAGTTACGAGCTGATTCTGTGAAACTGTTCAGACAATTACTTATACTTAGGGTTTTTTAATTTTTTTTTAGCAAGCTAAGTGGGTTTTTACAAGGTTTACAGATCTTCCAATCTGAAGCTGTAGCCAGCCACCTCTTCTGTGTGTTTTAGTTGGAGGATGATAACAGAAACAGTCCTTCACATGAAACAGTTTCTAAAAACACTGCAATGAGCTGTGTGTTTGGTTACTTTCAGCTGTTTAATTTCTATGTTTATTGCTACATGTCCTGTTGGCTGCCTGATGAACAGTAACTGAGCCACTTTTTTTTTTTTAATAGCTGCTTTCCTCAGCTGCCTGAAGGATTGCACCTTCTGTGTGCGCCCAGGTCTGTGCTGAAACAGTGAAGGCCTCTGTAACAGTACTTGGGAGTTGCCTCTAATGGTAGATAGGGAAGGTGAAAACTGGGAAACGGTGGAAGCAGAGTTTATACCAGACTGCAGACTGGACTCCTCTGTGGAGGAGGGTGGAGAGGGAAATCAGTGACTATAACCAAACCTTCCTCCTTCTTTGACTCCTCTGTCATCTCTGAGCTATCTATCCTTCCTTCTCTTCCTTGCTCATATGTAATTACCAGCATGGTTGTCTTTCTGGACAAGTGAGTCATTTTGATTTGTGTTAGGTAGAATACTTTGTTTTAATTGTAGCTAGTGTGTAACAGCAATGCAAGGGTACATATGGTGTCGGTCTGTTTTCAGGAGCAGACTTTGAAAAAGCATTGTCCTTCCACAGGATGAAACTTTTTAACTAGTAAAGAGCTTTTAAATTATTAACTACATGTGACTTCTTTCCATTTCAATATTTTATTAAATATTTTTTTCTAATGGTTCTTCCTGTTAATTAAATGTAAGGGTTTTGTTAGAAACAGATAATAGCATGACTTGTTATAATTATATGGCTTATGTGATTATATGTTAAGCATCATAAATGCAGCTATATACAAAAATTGATAGCAATTTACTCACGGGTTTCAGGCTTTTGAGTAAGATGAATTAGGGAGGAATAGCAAGCTTATAATATTTATGTCCTTTATTTTTCAAATGTAAAACTGCTTGCAACTGAGTAGCTTTATAGTTCTGCATGACATATCTATAATTATTTTTTAAAAACTTTTCTATACCTAGGTTTCTCATCTTAAAATTGTCTGAAAGGTAAGATAGATGATTGAATACAGTGACACCCGAGGATTTCGGACTGAAGCCTAAACTGAAAACAGTACTATCAAATGACTGAAGTGGCAAGGTGTTATGAGCAGTATCCCTCTGTTGTGTAAAAGTTTCTAGTAATGATCATAGTATATTCCATATTGCTATGGCTTTTAAGACAGAATTGTGGCTACCTGTTGAGACTACTATTTTTTGTATGCAAGATGTAACCCCTGTGATCCTGAAGAGAGTTTGAGACATTTAGCTTTCTTTTTCATTACCTTTTAAGCTAGTATTGGATGGTAAATGAGAGCCAGGCTAGGTTTAAGTTAATGTTAGAATCAAGTTAATGAAGATCACTTGCTGTTACTGCAACTTTAGGCAAAAAAAAGGAAAATGTCATTCATGACTGTATAAATGCAAGAAGCAAGGTGCGTTCTTAAAACAACTTTTTATATTTGTTGGTGTAAAGGAAAGCTCTGTTTAGTTAGAAACATAAGAATAAAAATGCTTCATGTCTACAGTGCAACATTAAATGTGAATCAGAAATTGCAATGTGTAGCCAAAACAATAGTATTCTTTCAGTGTTATTGTCTAATTTTTTTTTTTTACTTCATTCCATGAAATGGTGGATAATAGACACATTTTTCAGATGATACGGGTATGATGATTTAACAGAAAGCAAATATTCTAGCTTGCAGTAATGTGTAAAGGGAGAGGTATACACCCTGGCTTCTGTCCCGCTTCCTTAAAAACACCTCACTCATCTCATACTTTTTTTTTTTAAAATATATTTAAATGATCACTTTTCTGCCAGTGGTACTTGCTTTTCTCTTTAGAAGAAACTTCTTACTAAAACAAGGTTTGGCTGAAAGTCTTGGAATTCCAAAGTTCCAAAATTCATCTCTGTTTTGATGCTGGACATTGATTTTTCTAGTCAGTTTTTTTAAAACAAAATTACATGGTTTAGTCCTTCTGTAACAATAAATAACTGCTCTAAAAGTTGATAGTTGAGTTGCAGTATTTGCGCAGAAATAGGAAAACTAGGGTAGAAAAAGCTGAGAAGCACTAACTACTCTGTATTGGCTGCAGTTTTGTAGGCATAGAGCTAAGACAAGAAGAAAATCCTTTTTCCTCATCCTAAAAATAAAATACTAATTTGGAGCAGTGCCTTTTCACTCATTGGCAATGTTGGACTCCCGTTAGGTATGTCCAAGCAGTAATACCTTACCTCAGTGATAGGAAGAGCCGAGACAGGTATTTGACATTATACTTTGCAGAAATTATTAGGTGTGGGTTTTTTCTTTTAACATATTTTGTGCTGATGGGAAGAATGTTCTTTAATAAAGATGCAGAACTTAAAAGTAAGTCATTGCTTATTACTTCAACCTCTAAGCAAAAATAAGCTAACCATGGGTGGGTATAATGTTATTTTAACTGTCCATTCTAGCAAAAAAAAAAAAAAAAGCAACACCAAAACAGTAAAGGGCATCTAGGTATGCTATAGTAGAAAAATATACTACTGATTTATCAAGTAAATTTTCACTACTGACTTTCCTTCAGATACTGATGCATAAAAAAGAAGGTGAACTCAGGTAATCTTATAACCAGTCTGTAGTTTACAGCAAGTTACAATGGTAAAAAGAAGTCTTTTAAAAAATAATTTCTGTGGAGATAACCTTGAGGATTTCTTGGACTGCTGAGGTAAGATTTCAGTCTAGTTATGATCACAGATTCTTGCGTAGTCCTCTTTGAAGGTACTGACAAAAACTAACTTTCTGGAAGAAACTTGTGCATGCTCCAAACCTTGTATAATTTAGATGGGTTGAGCATCCTTTTATATAAGGATGACGGGTAACTGCTCTTCAAGTTAACTGTGGAGCTTGAACATAAACCCTTTATCAAGATTCGTTTTAACTACCACTAAATCGTGTTGGCAGATGCACTTCTTTTGAGGGCTGTGAGAGCGCTTGTGAAGTCTTTGCTGTGGGACTACATCCCCTCAGTACAAGAAGCTACGGGAGTTGTCTCATTGGTTGATTGCTGACAGAGCAAATGCTAGGGAAGGAGTAAGTGGAAGTGAATTCTGTCTGTTTGGAGAGAGGAAGTCAGAAGCTTTGATTTTTTTTTTTTGCTTGGTATTTCATGTGTTGGTTGTAGGTTGTATGTTAAATTTTTATTAGGATTTGAGCAATGCCTGATGAACGTTTCTGCAGTATGTCAAAACGGCATCATATCTTGGTAGTGACACTGCTACTACCAGTGTTATGGACATCGTGTGGTCAAGTTGCTTAGACCTTTTGTGTTTGCGTGCATCATAATATCTGATTGTTTACTACTTGGGGAAGAAAAGGCATCTGGTATAGAAAAAATATCTGACACTTTAATCTTTCTTGATTAATCTCTTAAAGGTAATGAGGATGCTTTCTAGGGCAGGGTAATCTGTAATACAGTTTTAGCTTTGTTTACAGCAGAAAGTAGACTGTAAAGAGAAATGATAAGACATAGCATTGTAGATGTCAAAGATATGAAACCATACAGAGTGGGAGTAACTTGTATTCTTAAAATGTAAGTATCTGGGAACCTGCTTGGCTAAACCTACTTGGTTAGATACTGATTCAGTGATGATGGAGCAGGGTTTTAATAGGTGTGATAAATGTACTGTGACCTGTGAGGGGAGGGAAATATGTAACTGGGCTTTTGAGTGCTTTGAAATTGTATTGTGGCTTCACCTAGGACTGTATAATACTGAGGACATGTAAACAAATATTCCACTTTCCACCTGCAAGGGAGGGGGAAATGACAAGTGGTATAAACAGGACCACCTTGTGAGGATTCTTTTGGCCAGAATTATTAAATTTTGTGGTGTGTTGGTAGCTTGTTAACTTGAGGGAAGTTGGTATTTGTCATGTGCCTAGCAGCTTTCACTATATAAATAAACAAGATCAATTAAAGGCATTACTGCCTGAGCGAAGCCATAGCAGCCTGGTCTTCTGTTCTTACTAGTTCATGGCATTCATCATACTGCAATTCTTTATATTAATATTTTGTGAAACAAAAAGAGAGTGTAATTATAGAGGATACTGTAATTTGGCTCTGTTCTCTTATGAATGCATTTGAATGGCAGTGGGAGAGTAGATAGTCTAAAAAGTGTCTGTATATGGATTACTCTCAAATTAGCAAACATAATTTTCCTTTAACACAGATAAAGAGTAATAGTTCAGTCAACCTTTGCTTGGCAGAAGAACTAAAAGAAACAACACAAGCCCCTCTAAATGCTTTTTAAAAATACAGAGAAGAAAGCTTTTGCAGAACCTGCTGCAGATACCTGTAGATTGCAGAATGGTTGCAGGCTAGTGCAGGTTGTGCCTACAGTTTTTTCTGATCAAGGTATCTTCCTGTACCAGAAACTAGGCCTGATATTTTTTATTTTTTGAAGTTGTATTTCTCTGAAGTAAATAAAAATGTGCTATTTGGCATCAGAAATATTCAGTAATACATAAATACATAATGATGTATATGTATACAATCAGACACATATACTGTGCAAAATAATGTTTGCATTTTAATGTACTTTTCTGTTCTCTTAGTTGTTGTGCTCTACTGGGAACAGTAAAGATCAGATATGTTGGGATTTGTGGAAAAATAGTGAGTGCTGTTAACAGTTGCTGCATAGACTGTCAGAAAATAATTTTCAGAAATTTTCACTAATTCTTCTAAAATCAATGTAATTGGAATAATTGCCATCTATATATTTTCTGGAGCAATAATTTGGAGAAGAGTTTAAATTTTACAAGTACAAACACAAACTGCTAATGCTGCACACATTGTTTGTAGTGACGTTGGACACTTATCACTTTTCTCACTATTTTTCCAATGTGTAATATTAAATGTGATCCTCCTTATGTTATTTCAGTGCATAGAAATATGCACTTGAGCATGAAACAGATCTGATCACTGTTTTGTGATGTAGATCACTTGCATTTTGTAGTGTAGCTGATTGAAATTTGTGAAGTTGGATGCTTTTTGAAAATACAGCTGCTAGTGAGAGAGAAAATGTATAGCTAGTGTTGTCTTTTCTACAATGACTTTTTAATGTAATGCATTCTCAGCCTTTATTTTCTTACCTAAGGGTTACTCGAACTTGTTAGTTGTTTGTCTTCTGGTGTACGTAGCGGCCTCAATTCTACCTGTAGAACATAGGAATTTGAGGTGTATTTCAAGCTAAAATGAGTAATCAAGAAGGCTTGTGATTTCCCTGCTGTGAAACAAGCATCCTGACAAGCTTCAACACCTTAGGCATAATTTTGGTCTACTGAGTCTTGTGGTTTCTTGAGCATGTTTACACAGCAAATGCTGTAATTATTTTTTCCAAGAGGGAGCTCATCCACCTGAATTCAAGGCCTTTCAGCAGGTAGATATATGCTGAATCTAAAAAGCTTTGTTTGGTGTTATGCTAGATGTTACTGAAAGACAAATGGAAGGCCAGGCTGGGGAAGAAAATGTGGTGTGAGTGCAAAAGATAGAAACTATGTTTCTTTGCCAGGGAGGCAGTTCCAGAATATCCTTGGGCAAGGATGATAATGAATTATATATAGGCAAAATGGAGCGCTATGTCAGAACTTCTTACAGTGTCTTCCAAATGAGTCTTCTGTGAAAGCTTCCCTTCCTCCAAAGTGGACTTTTCCTTCTGCTTATGGAGCTTTATTTTAAGGCTAACATGTATGGGGAAGTAGTTCTTGTGCTGACTGTAGGTGATCTGAATGTGCCTCTTTCATTTGAGGTTTTTATCAAATATTACCAAGACACATATTCTGTGTGATATGGTATAAGCTGTTTTCAATAATTTGGGTTTACCAGAGTAAACCCGCTACCAGAGTAGGAGAGAATAAGGGGTTCTCAGGCACACAGACTAGGCATTGGCTTATCTTGTAAATCAAGTAAACTGAGGTCATGTGGAGAGTAGTTCTGGAGAACTATTTAGATTGCACTTTGAAACCAAAGATAACTAATTCAAGGTCTTACGTGTAGGCAAGCATGTGAAGATTTAGGCAACACTATGTAAGCTGATTTCGTTGCTAGTCTTCAAGTGCTTAAAAGAAAACAAAAGTTTGGGCTAAGACAGTATATGCTACTTCTAAACTATATGAAGAAACACCTTCCAGTTCTACTTCCAGCATCTGATTTTTTAATAGCTTTCTGTGTCTTTCTTTTTTACAGTCCAAGCCATATATATTTGACCGTGTATTCCAGTCAAACACATCACAGGAACAAGTATACAATGATTGTGCTAAAAAGATTGTCAAAGGTAAGGTCGAACAGCAGCTTTAACCATAAGGAAGTTTCTCATTTGTCTGAATTTCAGTGTTGAAAACCGATAATTATATTGCTCCCTTTTACCTCCTGAATTTTTAATAAGAACCAGTGTGGGTCATAGCAGTATAAAATCATCCTGTAGTTGAGCTGATAAATTATGTCAATGCTTAACCTGCTGTTTCAGTCAATTGCAACATCTGATGACATTTACCTGTCATGTTTTGGTTTTTTTGCAGTTCTTTGCAAAAGATTGTTTAAAGCAATTTGTCAGAAATTGATCAAAATACCTCTTACCAGTTTGGTGGTGATTTATTGGTGAAAACATCCTACATTGGTTTGTTTGAAGGAATATAAGAAGAAAGGAAACTTGTGAAATCGTGTATATGCTCTAGATCTTTTCTAAGCTTGTTTATTCAATATACAGTTTAAGGCAAATTTTTTAGTGTGATTTTTAGCTTCACAATTAAAAGTTTACATGTGAGTTTCTGCTGTGAATGTCAGGGTGTACAGATCCTCCAAACTTGAAATTGTCAGAGTTGGCCTAGTAACTTCAGGAAGTCAAGTCTTGTCAAAAGAAGGTTATACCACATTGAATTGGTGTAGTAAACAATTAGCTAGTTTCCTGAAAATAAAATTAATTTACTAAGGAGATCAGTAATACGTTCTAATTGGCATAGCTTTGAAAACAACTTTAACAAAGCCATATCAGAAATATCAACTATTAGTGACAGGAGAAGATTGGATAAATGTGGGGGGTTTTTGATCATTAGAAAAGTGAATTGTTGTGGAAAATCCTTGCTGCTGCAAGTATTTAACCCTTTAATGAGTTTAATAATAATTGGGATTAGAGCAGAAGTTTGCTCCTTAAACTGGAGTTAAATAAGAATTGTAATACTGCCCCTTTCCTCCATCTGAAAATCTGATCTCTCTATGTGCAGCATTTCTAAGCTGTGCTACATCAGGTGGCAAATGAGCTTGAGTGCAAATGGATTAGGGCTATAGTGGGGTGGCTAAAACTTCCCCATTTGGGGTATCTCATGCTTGTTGTTGGAAGATAAAAGTTCACTTACAGGATGTGATTCTACAGTAACTGACTTGTAAACAAACCAGCCCACCGTCACACACCCCTCAATCTAAAACTTGGGCTTGGTTCATTTACGATTTGAAATATAAGCTTTTGACCGGAGAGTAAGATGCTTGAAATTTATGGCATAGCCCATTTTCTTTACTATTGGACAATTAAACTTTCCTGAAGGCAGAAAATACTGCAGTGTTCTTATATATGGTTTCTTCTTGAGTTATCAAAGACTATCTGTTCAGCCTGGCAGTTGTATCGATTTCCCTATTGTACCTGACTCTGAAGTCCTGATTTTTTCTGGTTGCAGGAATGGATGCTTCTAATACCGTAAACTTCTACAATGCAGTCAATAATGACTTAATGTGTTAAATAGGTAGGGGGGAACACCCTACCTCCCCTCCAACTCTTGCACAGAGTTTCCAAACATGGAGTGATTTAACTTGCTGAACATTTTAGGAATTGCCTGCTTGCGTTCTATTTCATTTGACTTTCCTTTACAAGAAAGAAATGAACCCTAATGAAAATACTCTTTCCATTTAGATGTACTCGAGGGATACAATGGTACAATATTTGCTTATGGGCAAACATCATCTGGAAAGACACACACTATGGAAGTAAGAAATCTTAAAATTTTTCTTCTTAATGTCACTGTCATCTCTTCATCATAAGAGCCTTATCCTTCTTGAAACTGGATGTCTGCTTGTCTTTATCTTGCAATTTTAATTTTCTTTCCCTTTCCACTGTAACATTTTGGTACCCAAAATGTTTTTTTTAGGACTGAGAATGACAATTATTTTAATTTTTCATCCCTCAGTAGCAGGATGAGAAACACAAGAATAATGTTAGTAGTACCCTTTCACTTTTGGTAGTTTGGGAGATTTCTGAGGCTGTTCCCTTCACTCCTGGCAAATGCTGGGGCTAAATGGATAGTCAAGACTTTCCTTTATAGATAAAATAAGTGCATCATACCTGTCAGTATATTAAAACCAGTTTGTCTGTTAAATGTTTCTTTTGCCTTTGGATACTGTTTGTGATGTTGGATTAAATATGAATGTTTCATTTTATTGTATCTTTTTCTAACAAGGGGAAGCTTCATGACCCAGATGGAATGGGTATTATTCCAAGAATAGTGCAAGATATTTTTAATTATATTTATTCTATGGATGAGAATCTTGAGTTTCATATTAAGGTAAATTTTTCTTCATTGTTACCTATTTAATCTGTATTAAAACTGAAAGTAGTCTATAGTTAAATGTGTATTCTGTATCTGTTTTGAATGCCTGTAACTTGGAAAACCTAATTGTGAGTTATTTCTGAAGTAACTGACTCTTTGTAAAGAAGAATTAAGTTAACACTTTAATCTTGTTTCCATTAAACATTGATGGTAGCTATCCTGATAACCTATGGCAGTGCTCATAGTGTTTGAAGCTTTTGATTAAAATAGTTTCTTCTTAAAGGTGTATTTTAGTTCAGCCTTAAGGACTTGAGCTAGATGTGGTATTATGCGGGAGGGCATAATAATCATGCTGAATCCAGATCAAAAAGCAAAGCATTTTTGTTTTCTGATGCTGTATCTTTATTCTCCTTACCACTTCTAGGTGTCATATTTTGAAATATACTTGGATAAAATAAGGGACCTTTTGGATGGTAAGCCCTTTATTTATATTGAACATAGAAAATAAATTGGTCTAGAGAGGGAGATTTAAAAAACTGAAAGCTTTATCATGATTAAGACAGGTATGCAGTGTGCTAGTAACCTATACCTGGTGAAGGGTACATCAACATGGGAAAGCATGGAGCTAATCTATATATTATTATTAAAGCTGCAGTAATGGTTGTTTCCTGTATATTACATTTTTATGAAGTGTTGCTGAGAAATAACATCTGTGACTTGGACATGTGTACACAGCTCATTCATTTTGCAATGAAACTGTATATACCTTAGCTCTAGAACTTTTTCTCTTCCAGTTTCAAAGACCAATCTTTCTGTTCATGAGGACAAAAATAGAGTTCCCTATGTAAAGGTGAGCATCAATTTGATACGTTTTCATCTTGCACTCCTCTAGTGTATACCACTTACTTCTGGCATGTTGGTGTGGTGGTTTTTTGCCCCTCTTTTGTTTTTTTTAAAGGGTTGCACAGAGCGTTTCGTTTGTAGTCCAGAAGAAGTTATGGATACTATAGATGAAGGAAAATCAAACCGACATGTAGCAGTTACGAGTAAGTATTATCTTTTGTTTCCTTTTAGTGCTTTATCGATTTGCTTCTGGTATGCTTTAAAAAGCAGGGAAGGCAAAAATAGTGAGCTAAATAATTCAGGTTTTGAAAGGGTCTAGCATAAGCAGTTTTAGCACATCTTCCAGAAACAAGTAGTTAAATTAATTTCTTGTTAGAAAAATTTCTTGTTACTTAGACTTGGGATTGAAAGGAGAAAGGGAGTGATCAGTGAGGAGCTCTGAATCGTTGGAGAAAAAGGTGTAGTTCTGCAGTAGGAATACTGCAAAATCCCAGTTTGTGGAATTTTTCAGTTAACCTATGATTCTGAGTAAGGCACTGTGCCTAACTAGTTTGGCCATTCAGTTGCATATTCTAAGAAATACTGGTCAGAATATATATTCAGACATGCTGCAGATTTAAGCAGCATCCCAGTGTCTCAAGCTTTCTGGCCTGTGGCATGCAACTGAGTTGCAAGGAGTCATGTCACAGGTCTCAGAATTCCCACAAGAAGCAGGAGTAGGAAGTGACAGAAGGTTTTTAAAAACAAAAAAACTCCAAAACAAGGAAAGATGATGCAAAATAACACATATGTTCTTAGCAAGTGAATTGACTGTCAGAAATCTGAGAGCCAGTTTGAGGTTGAGTTTCACAATCTTCCTTTGTCCAGTTATTTAGTCAGATTTATTTAAATGAAAGAATATATAGTCATTGAGAAAAAATGAGAAGGGAGATCTTCTATTTTTTTAAGGATTGAAAATAAAAATATGATGATGTTCCTTTTAAGGAATAACTCAGTCCTGCACTTCCATTTCATTGCTTCTAGGTAGTAAAGTTCTGAAGTGAGGACCAGACTAAGTAATGGTGAAATTATGGAAATTTGTATAGAAGACTATGTTGAACTACTTCTGTGGCATCAATAAGCTGGTCTTTTTTAGGCCTGTGAGGGGTTTGTGGTTAAAAGGAAGAAGAAATAGGCAGACATTGTCATTCAGATTGCAGTCAGTTTAAATTTTGTTAATGAATTAAAATCGTTCTTTAAATTCAGTAAGTCTTGTTTACTCTGCATGTTTCATGGCAGAGGGGACAGTAGGTATTTAGACAAGAAAGAGCTGAAAGGTTGTGTCCATCTAGTTCAAATTTTCCCAGAAGGATAAAATGTAATACATTGTAAATCTACCAAAAAAAAAAAAAGTGTTCTGGTATCAGAATGTAAAGTTGCTTTCTGTTCTAATAAAGTAAATTAAATGTGTGAAATCCATAGTTGGCAGGCTAGCAAGTCTTATCAGTGAGCTTATGTGGTATTAATAGAAGCTCAAGGGAAACTGGATCTTTGTTACTCAATTAGACAATACTGTTGGTTTTGCGGCCTCTGGTTTTATTGTCATTGAGAGATTATACAGTTTCATTAGTTTTAGATCTGTCACTTCACTGTGGGAAGATACTGTTTTGTTAACTTAGTTTGGTTATAAAAATATTTTTGGTAATTTATATATTTTTGGATTCTAGATATGAATGAGCACAGCTCCCGAAGTCATAGTATTTTTCTTATTAATGTAAAACAAGAGAATACTCAAACAGAGCAGAAACTAAGTGGAAAACTTTACCTTGTGGACTTGGCAGGTAGTGAAAAGGTAATTCTGAATTTCTTTTGTCTGCTCTGAAAATCTCTAGTTATTCTTTACAGGCAAATATTTTACGTTAATGTAATACTGATTGTTCAGTCATCTTTGAAGTGTTTTAATTTTGACTTTGAAATGTGCTTGCTAAATCCTAGTCTGTGTTGGTTATTAGATACTACCTCTTTAGCTGACCTGCGTTTCTGCAGTGAGGGTTTGCAAATACAGAATAGTGTGGGTATATAGGCTAGAGTTCAGTCTTGGTATTTGTGAGAGCAAAAAGGTGTACAGGTTTGTTGGCTAGCCAGGTACCGGAATAAAAATTTGATGGATATGGAATATCTGAATTTTCATATGTAGTGGTACCAACTTTCTTAATTTGAAATTCTGATTAACATTGTTTAAAATGACAGCTTGTTTTCCTGTGTCACTGGCTTAATGCAGGAAAGGAAATACATAAGATTTTGCTTATTCTGTATCACTTTTAGCAGACTGTAATTAGGCTTTTAAGAGCTGGATTTTTGACGTTCTTTTCATCTTTGCTTCTGAGTTTATCCGTCTTTGTCTCAAGCTTTTTTCAGCCATTTCTGCATGCTGTTGTCTTTCCTAATGTCATTGTTCTATGGCCTTATTGTTGTCTCTGATCCTCTGTTTATTCTGGAATGTGTTTCTTAGTAATGGTCTTTCCTCTTTTAATGAGAATGAAACCGGAAGCGTTAAAGTGGAAGTTAAAGAAAAGGGCAGGATTGTAGGTCTCCTCTCTCTATAGTTCTTTTCACTGTTTATTTAAAACTTTCTTTTCATGCTTTGCCCCATCTTTTTGAAATACATGAGGTTTTCTAATGCCTTGTCTTGGGTGGGTTTAAACATAGACAAATAGGATTGCTTAATTGTAGTCATGATCACAGCATGGTGAGAATAATAGTAAAGGGAGGGTCATAGAACTAAAGTCAAATTCTGCCCTTGAGGCAGAAGAGCTAAGGTAAATAGAATGGTGTCAGGGTATTTTTTTTTTTTTTTCCCCACATATCTACTTAAGTTCCTAGAGCACTCATGTAGGTCAGATTCAGCCTCTAAAATCTATTCTCACAAATTCTTGCTGATGAAGACTTTCTGTTATATCTTCCTGATGGGGTGGCGATGGCATGTGGTTTGTTGGGAGTTTTTTGTGTGTGTTGTGTTGGTGGTTTTTTTTGTTAAGGATGACCTCTGGGAGAAACTATTCATAACGCCTATTTCTGTTTACTTTAAGAAAATCAAACTTTTTGACAAACTTCAAAAAACTTTTGAAGATTTTTATTTGACAGAAGGTATTGACTATACATTTATCTTCTATGAAAAGGCATACTTTGCGGGGAAGATAGTTCAGTTTGAAGTATCAGAAGCGTCTTCAAACACTGAGTTTTGAATGAAAAATTGTTGGTGAATCAGGGAAGGAGTCTGAGGAGGAGTTTGCTTATTCTAATCCAATTGCTTATGAGTACCTCAAAGTCAGGGAGACTGATTTAAAAGCAAAAAAATTACTAAAGTGTTATATTAAATATGGAAGGTGTTTTTTGAAGATGCATTTAGTAATTTACTGAAATACTACATAGGTTAGTAAAACTGGAGCAGAAGGTGCTGTGCTGGATGAGGCCAAGAATATCAACAAGTCTTTGTCTGCTCTTGGAAATGTCATCTCAGCTTTGGCTGAAAGCAGTGTAAGTGTTCTCTTTTGTATTTTTGTACTTCAAGGTTAAAGGCTTGCATCTCTGAACATGATATTTTGTAGAAGTTCTTTACTCATCTCAGTGATATGCATGGAGCCTTTTAAACTAATCCAGTTCTATCAATGCATTGCAGATGGCCGTTATCTTGTGCTGCATTGGCACTGATTATTAATAAAATTAACTTTAATGTTGAGGGACCTAAGTGTCATACCGGAAGTTTTCTTATGCTTTAAAAGTTACCAAACATAAAGTAACATTTTATATCACCCATGGGTGATCAGCCTCTTGACTTATGAATTAAAGTATAATTGAATGTCTTTCTAATGAAGTTATACCTAATGGAGGAGTAGCTCTTATTTCAACAAAGTAATGTGCCTGAAAAAATGTGACTGATTCATTAACCATTTTCTTCATAGACTTATGTTCCATATCGCGATAGCAAAATGACCAGAATACTTCAAGATTCACTAGGGGGTAATTGCAGAACCACTATTGTTATTTGCTGTTCTCCATCTTCATACAATGAATCTGAAACTAAATCTACTCTTCTGTTTGGCCAACGGTGAGTAAATGACCTAATATTTTGCTCTTACTATGCTCAGAAATAAATGCAGAATGAGAAATAAAGAAGTTACTCTGTCGTGAGCCAAATTAATTAGAATGTTTTACTTTCTGTAATTATTCAGTATACACATGGCTAAATCTTGTGATCTATCTTACCTCATTATATAAAAATCCTTACACTGGGCAAGATCCTGAGGACTCTGTATTTCCAGGATGGTGCATAATTTGGTTCAAAATCTGCTTTAATGTATAGTCTAGGAGGGTAATTAATATCTTTTTTTAAGTGGAAGGAGGGAGGAAGGAGTTCTCCCCTGTTAAGCTGAATTCTTTATTTGTCGGTAGAGCCTGTCCTCTGCCACCCTTTGATAGCATGTTCAATTACATCTTCTGATCTGTTTCCTCTATCTAGCATTCCAGTGACATTTGAGTTAATACTTCTAAATTCCTGTGTCATTTGTAATTGAATTTTTAAGTACCAATTTAAAATTTGATATTTTATTAGGTATCTCCACTGCTTTATTATTATTGCTTCATCATGATACTCCAGTTCCTGACCACTAGAGTCTATGACTTAATTTACTGGAGCACATCATGAAAGCTGTCAGCATTTTAGTTATCTCCTCTTCTATGTTAGCTTGCCTCTTCCATGTTAGTTCAGTAAGATCATTTTCTACTGGTCTCTTCAGAGAATTTTTTTATTAATGAAAGTAGACTAGATGACTTCAGAACTTCCTAAAAATCTTGCAGAATATGGGTAGTTAGTAGGTGTGGAGTGATGACTGCATTCTGCAGCAATGGAGGTTTTTTGTTCTCCTTTTACAGTCTAGGAAGTCTTTCCCTCTCCTCATTATTTCTTGAATGAGCTATTGGGAAGAGTCTTCCAGCTGTAGCTATGTAGTTTCCCTGCCTCACGCTCTTGACTTCTTAAGGAGTTAACTGACTATGCCTCTATCTCAGCCACCACAGTTAGTCTGGTATATTATTTCAACTGTCTAGGGATGTTAAATTTCTGCTGAAACCCTCAGCTGAGAAACTGAAAGCTAGATAAATATCTTGTAACTTAGTAGGAAATCATGTGTCTTTTGGTAGTAATCGGTCCCAATAAGACTTTGCAGAAAGGTGCTTGTAGGAGTTGTTGTGGGTGTGTGTGAATTTCTGCCATTAAGCTTTTTTCTCTTTTGTTCTTTGAGGGGGCAGTAGGAGATTATATAGAAAAACTACTGAGGTAGGTGAGGTATAACACTGAAGTGAAAACTATATGTTAACTTCATAAAGATAAATTATTAGTGCCGGTTGCTTTATCTCCAAAGCTAAGATCTTTGGATGAGATTTGCCTGACAGTGTAGACAATCACATCTGAACTTTACAGCTTGCACACCTTCTTGGTTAATGGACATCTAGTAATTGGATTTTTAGGTTGAAATGAGCTGTTTCTTAAATAAGCTAGATGGTTTACACCCTAAAAGTATTATGCTCTCCACTGGAGAAATGTTTGCTAGGTGTGGTAAATGCTGCCCTTTGTTCAAAGCTGTGCGCTACTGTCCCTACTCAGATTCTTTCAGGTGAAAGTATGCAGCTGAATTTTTTTCGACTCAACCAGCTTGAGATTTTTCAGCCTTCCCAAAGTGTATTGTATTGCTCTGTCCATTAACAGTTGTATCAATCCAACTGGAAGAATAGTAAGTTGACAGGGCATAGAAATAAGCTTTTGGAAGAGATGGGAATGCTTACACTTTCACCAGTGATATGCAGAAATTTTATTTAGTAGCCTTTAAGTCCTTTCTTGAAAAATGAAGTTTCAGAGCTTTTTGCTCTTTCTCTGTAGAGCAAAGACTATAAAGAATACAGTCTGTGTCAATGTGGAGCTCACTGCAGAACAGTGGAAGAAAAAATATGAGAAGGAAAAAGAGAAAAACAAGACTCTGCGTAACACCATACAATGGCTAGAAAATGAACTCAACAGATGGCGGAACGGTGAGAAGCAATTATATTTTTATTCCACAAACTTCAGTCAAGACAAAAGACACTGAATTAGTCTTCAGGATACCAAAAATAGCTAAGAGCACTATGCAATACAGTAATAAGAATGTTAAAGCTAGGACATTAAATTGATATTGGAGCTTCATATGTTTCACTCTATTGCAACTAGAACAACTTCTAATAATCACATAGTGGCAAAATGTCTGAAAATATATTGGTGCTAGGTTCTTCCGCACCTGGTTTAGTAGCAGAGTTAGTTACATACATTCTAAAAATTTTATTTCGGGGAGGACAAAATTACATTAATTGTAAGTGTAGAAACAAAGTAAAAAATTTCCTTTGTTTTGTTTTTCTAGTTCAAATCAATATCACAAGATCTTGCCTTCATTTGAAGCTCAAACATGTTAATAGGCAAAAACCACCACTCAAACCCGCAGACTGCTGACAGTACATAATGTGTGCCCATTCTTTTTTCCTGAATAATTAACTTACTGAATGAAGTGTCTGGCAAAGTGACAATTATAAATGAAGCCTTAAATTCAGGAAAGGAGGAACATAGGTTATGCTTACAGATGTATTCTGGAGTTTGGCAGCTACAGAAGATGATTTTGCAGTCTTGTAGACAACTGCACTTATCCTGATGTAAATCTGAGAAAAATGAGCTCCCTTAAGTTTAGTAGGATGTGATTTTTTTTTTTTAATTTATTTTTTTATTTTTAATTTTTAAATCTTTTATAGAAATGGTATGAGGCCACATCTGAAATGTTAAGTATACTTCTTCCAAAATATTTACATAAGATACTAGAGTGTTGGAAAGAGCCCATTACTTCCAAGGACTGCATAAAATGTTTTGTAATAAGTGTCTAAGGAATTTATTTAGTTTACCAGAGAAGTGCCATGATTAGAGCGTGGTATTTTTTCTATGCAGAGTTAGTGAAGTGTTCTCATCAGAAAAGGTTTAATGAACATAAGTCTAATTTTAAAATACTTTTTCAGTTACAACCAAAGCAATTTAAAAGTAAATATGGCTACCTAGCAAAACAGACTGCCAAGGGAAAATAAAGGATTTTCTGTCTTCAGGGCAAGTTAGGTGCCTTGCTAGAAGGTATGGTTTGATGTGAGATTTGGAGCTCATAGCAGAGTAACTGTGTGAAATGTAGTGTTCTGTGGTAAGCAGAGATGTTTTGGATGATCTAGTGGTCATATTTTTACCATGTAGTCATGTGAACTCAATTGCTTATTAACCGTGGAGCAGTACTGTTAGTAGGGCGTGTGTAATACTTCTCAAGGATTAACTTTGTGGAAGATACTTCATGGCTGACTGTACTAAAACTAACCGTATCCTTTTCTTTAAGGGGAGACTGTACCAGTTGATGAACAGTTTGACAAGGAGAAGGCCAACTTAGAAGCTTTTGCAGTGGACAAGGATATTACTGTTATTAATGATAAACCGGCTACCACGATTGGAGTAACTGGTAATTTCACTGATGCTGAGAGAAGAAAATGTGAGGAAGAAATTGCCAAACTATACAAACAACTGGATGACAAGGTGTGCCATGCTTATTTAGTGTAAGATGTTTTGGAAATACTTCTTGAACTGTATTATGTAATATTTAATTTGTCAGTCGTCATTTGTTAGTACAGCTTGCTTAAGTATTTGCTGGGAGTGCCTACTGTGATTTTGAAGCTCTGATTAAGATAAATCAAAATTGCCATGTCTGGTGCTAAGTGAGTATCCTTTTATAGTCGCTCTCCCTCCTTTGCTGAAACTACTGAAAAACATCCTGAAAACTGAAGTATTAGTACATAGTAAAAAAGATAAAAATTAAATGAAGGAAAAGTTAATGAGAATCTTGAACACTATTTCTGATTTCTGGGTGTAGAACATTCCTAGCTGATTGTTTGGAATAATGCTTGTCCTGGTTGGAGTTAACTCAACCCGGGACCATGCTGTACCAGTAAAAGGAAAATAATGAGAAAGCAGGAAAATGAATAATTTGAAGACAGCATTTTTTCCTTCCACGTTATGCATATTTTACTTGAACATAATTTTAAATTTAAGCATTAGTACTAAATCTGGAAAAAATACTGTAAATCTTAATTGTTTCTTGGAAGTTAGAACACCTTGGAGAAGACTTGCAAAAGCACAGGTGTAAGAGTTTTGTCTTTGAAGCATGATGCTTTACACATAAATGCTAGGTTAAGAGCCTGATGGATCAGCCAGTGAAATAAAAAAGATTATTTTTTCTTACTTTTATTGCTTTCAGTTGTGTAATTATCTCAGAATATAGAAGAGTTAGATGCCTAATATCTACTGTCTCTTAGATTATTTTCCAGAGTGGTATTTGTCATTTTTTTGAACACTGTTTTACTTGAACTGCAGGATGAAGAAATTAATCAGCAGAGCCAACTAGTAGAAAAACTGAAAACACAAATGTTGGATCAGGAAGAGGTGGGTTTCACTCTTGCATCTTTATTCTATTTTTGTTTGTGTTTTCTTTAAAGAAATTGAAGATGTTCTGAACAGGTCACAGTCTATGACCAGGATGTAGAATGATGGATTACTACTGTACAATAGCTCTTTTATTCCTTATCTAAATGCTCTGCCTATTCATTCCCCCCACTTACACTGTACCAATGGCTAAACTTAAACCAGTTTACTTGAACCTTAAGTAGTCATGAAGGCATTGAAATATTTTATGCAAAGGCATCAGCAGTTGTTTTCCCCATGCAAAGTTAGTAGTTCATCAAAACTGAAGATACCTTAATTTACTGTAAAAAAAATCTGTTTTAAGGGGTTTTTTTTGTCAGTTGCTCTACTGAGAAGGGTGAGGAGGAAAATTTTCAGCCTGTACTGAAAAAGGAAGTATCTCTGTGTTACTGCAGACCATACTTACTAGAATATTCAAGTGATTTGTGTGCTTACATTGCCCCTAGTGTAACAGAATCAAATGGGGAAAATACCTGTTAATAATGAAATTGTTAATTTCATTTAGCCAAGATATTAGAAAAAAAAATTCTGTATAGCACAAGAATTAAAAAGAAAAAAAAATTGTTTACATGGCAAGAAGGAAATGGGTTGAGGACTCAGGAAGTTTGAGCTACTGTTTAGTATTATTTAAATAAATAAATCTGCCTCTTTCGACAAAGTGAACAGCTGCTAGTTATCCTTCAGCAGCTATCAGTGTTAAATTGCTGCAAGTTTAGTCCCTAGCCTGTTGACAAATTCAGACTCAGTAGTGTTCAGTGGCTTTTTTGGAAACTTGAAATATTTCATGTGCATTTCCAGTTGCTGTCCTTACGTGTCTTGATTTGTAATCACTTCCACTTTGAAAATACTTTAAAAGCTAAAGAACTATGGACATGGATGATAAGTTTAATTGTTCATTATACTCTCATTGTACCTGTCCTTGGCATCCTTATTGCATGATGCTAGACATTAAAATGTAGACATAAGCTATTGTAGTAATTAAAAGCATTAATAAAAATTCAACTTAGATGTGGAATTTTCTTAATGATTATTTGTTGTTGTAATTTAAATCTCTATCAATATTGCAGCTTCTAGCATCAACCAGACGGGACCAAGACAATCTGCAAGCAGAGCTGAATCGCCTTCAGGCTGAAAATGATGCTTCTAAAGAGGAAGTGAAAGAGGTGTTACAAGCCCTTGAAGAATTAGCTGTCAATTATGATCAGAAGTCTCAGGAAGTAGAAGATAAGGCAAAGGAATATGAACTGCTTAGTGATGAACTCAATCAAAAATCGGTATGAAATTGGGATACAAAGTTGCTGACAGTCTTCAATGTAACTTTTCTTCCCTTGCCTGTATTTCTTGCTTGAAGTCATTTAAAGGTTTTTCACAAGAAAAAATGGGAGCCTAGGTGTAAAAATAAAACATCTTTAGTTTTAGCAAGGGATAGTAAGTTGTAGTGAGCATGCTACAGATTTTCTTGAAAGGAATGTGTATTTGCATTCTGTATGGCATGTAAAATAATTCATCTTGATGCCTTTAAATATAGTCAATTTATTTTACTTTCTGAACAGAGTGGTCCTGAACACTGAGGGCGTATTCCAAAAGATTGCCCTGGTTAAAACACAGATGCAGCATCAGTCACACAGGATGAATACCATATGCCTCCTCGCATACCTGCATAGTTTCTGAATTGACTGACAGTTTTTGCAGCCAATTATTTGGCAGACTTCAATCAGTTTTAAACAGTTAGTACTCTACTCACTATACTAAAACTTCATGTCCTGGAAAGGATCAGCATGTTTGCTGGCATTGCAGACAGGAAGATGAAAATTGAGTGGGTCCGGATCCTCTGGTGACTGGGGCTTTCAATTTTCAGCTGGAAAGATTTGACTAGATAGAGCACTGGTATTAAAATTGATGTTCACAAGATCATGAAACTTCTCTTTAAAATTCCAAATATTCTGAGCTGAATAACCTTTATTTGTGATTTACATCACTTGAAGGTTGACTGAAAGTGAGATGATCTCTGGACTTCCTCTTATGAGTAGCATTTAAAATTTGGTGGCATAGGCTAGCTGTATGTGTGTGTGATTCTGAAGTGTGTGGTTTGGTTCTTTCTGGTTTTTTGTTTGCATTGTTTTTAGTCAGTATATAGATAGTTAAGTGATTCTGGATATTATAATTAACTAATGTCCATTGAGTGTCTTGAATAACTTAAGCGACAAGAAAGCAACAACTGTTCTGAGATGTAGTAAAATTAAGAGATTGCAGTGTTCTTAGTCTGTCACAGCTAACTCATGTGGTAACCACACTTTGGCATCACTGGCCAAAACTTTCCTGCTGTAAAACTTCTGACATTTTTTTTTTTAAATAGAGAACAAAGAGCAGACAGCTTTTGAGTATGCAAGCTGCTGAGCTGCAGCTGTTACAATCACAGCAGCTCAAGCTAGCTGAAAAATTGCTCTAGAATAAGTGTAGGGCTTGTGAACTCTTGGAATTGGGTGCCATTTTTTGATTTGCTGTAGGAAAGAGTAAGAGCTCTGCAGGCAAAGCTGAAATTATTTTCCTTTACAAAAATACGGTGAAAAGTGTTGGACTTACTTTCCATGTACCTCTTTCCTATGAATGCAGTTCTCTGCAGTATTTAACGGTATGTAAGTCTGAATGCTGTTTAACAACGTTGATGTGAGTTTTGTTGCGGACTTGTAAGATTATATTTTGTGAGTTGAAGGCCTCTGTCCTTAGTACTTTAGATTTTTTTCGGAAGAAGTACTGCCACTCTAGGACTTCTAGGGCTTTTTACTACATGGCCTATTCACATAGGTTGATTCCAATATGGTTTTAGGCATAAAAATGGGGCATTTCAGTAGGCAGCTGCATGTTGCTGTATTTAAATAGTATGAAACTAGTTCCAAAAACAAGAGTGTGTTTGGTTTATTAAAGTGTAACTTCTCTTACTGTAGGTCACTCTAGCCAGTATAGATGCAGAGCTTCAGAAACTTAAAGAAATGACCAACCATCAGAAGAAACGAGCAACAGAAATGATGGCCTCCTTACTGAAAGATCTTGCAGAGATAGGAATTGCAGTAGGAAATAATGATGTAAAGGTAAGGATTAGTCAGTGCCATTTTAATGCTGTGTATTACATGCATGCACTCTGGGATAGGTGGAGTCAGTTTTCTTAGTATGGTAGAAATATCTATCCTAGGAAGCTCATGTATATTAATAAGCTTATCAATTGCTTATACTGTGACTTAATCAGGTCCCAAACAGAACTTGATTATGCAAAGACAAGGCAGGTATGATTTTTTTTCCTGAAGTAGTGTTTTCATACGTACTGTTAAGCTGTGATTATGGCCATTCCATATAGCAGTATCGTCTTGGAAATCTAATGGTGACCTACACTGGCAATCAGAATGATATTTTTATTTCAGTTCCTCATTCCATTTTTAATATAAGTTAAATCTAGAAGATCACTGTAGGACAAGAATGTAAGCAGTGTTAGAAATCTATAGTGAACTGTATTTCCCCTTTTTTTTACCTTCTTTTTTACCTTTTTTTTTACCCATTTTTATCTTTGTGCAAACTTCTAAATAAGCAATCAGAAAAATTTTTTAAAAGTTACATTTTGGTATATAAATGCTCTGATTATCAGTTGATGCGGAAGATGTGTGCTGAGTGCGAAGTTGTTCTAGCTCATCTTTAATTCTGTTTTATATGAGCTTTCTAAATGTGTCATTCCACACTTTGCAGCAGCCTGAGGGAACTGGCATGATAGATGAAGAATTCACAGTTGCGAGACTGTACATTAGTAAAATGAAATCAGAAGTAAAAACAATGGTGAAACGTTGCAAACAGTTAGAAGGCACACAAGCTGAAAGCAATAAGAAAATGGAAGAAAATGAAAAGGAGTTGGCTGCCTGCCAGCTCCGTATCTCACAGGTAAATGTTCTTTACAGTGTACTTCCTAAATATTGTAAAAACAGTCCTAAAAACTGCTGGGGGAAAAAAAATTTTGCAGTTTCTTGATGACACCTAGCAAAGTACATTGTAATTGAACAGCCACAAGACTCTGCTCTATCCCAAATGCTCTCTTAGGCTTGGATGCTTCTGAGTGATTGTGTGACAGGATGTCAGAATTTCTGCACTATGTCTGTAGCCTGATAATGCTTTTGTAGCACTTGTATTAAATACTAGGGTCCATATGTTCTCCATCACAGGATCCTTTACAAATACAAATCTTACAGAAGCAGTGGCTAGTGAGCACTCTGCCTACTAATGCAGCAAGTTGGAAGTGGGAGAGGTAGCAATAGCACAGTAAAATTACGGTAAGCTTGCATAGCAGATTAAATTTACTTCCAATGTGAGAAAGGCCATTTTAATGTGATTGTTAGAAGAGATTAGTAATGTGACTTCTAACACTTCTAAATTGCATCTACATATGCAATTTAATTTTTCTACTTTTTGTTCTACATACAGATGGTCATCACTTTTTAAATCAGAATACTTCAGTGCAGTCTTCTAAATACAGTGGTCCTCTCTTGCCTCTGATAGTATTTAACATTCAAAACATCTCTTCTCCCAGCCAAAAATGCATTTCATTCCAATCCAGAATAAAGATGATGTCTTCTAGACTACATTACAGATTTAGTTCAGCAGTCGTATTCTTCTTAGAGCTTAGTTAGCACCATTTTTGTTTTGAGATCAGGTTACTTGTTTAAAAATAAGTGTAAACTATTTATGCAGATGTAATTCTGTGATACCTAGTTCCAAAGTAAATGAATCTTTCCATTCTACAAGCATGAAGCCAAGATCAAGTCATTGACTGAATATCTTCAGAATGTGGAACAGAAAAAGAGACAACTGGAAGAGTCTGTGGACTCCCTTAATGAAGAATTAGTTCAACTCCGAGCACAGGGTAGGAATTGCCTCCCTATACCCCACCTACCACCACCACTGTTTTAAATATATAGTGATAATCAGGGATTTGTTCTGTTCTATTTAGATTGAAGGGCAGAGCTATAGAATGGGGTTTTGTTACTGAACGTGTAGAATCAATCAGTGGGAAAGCACATTTGCTGTTTGACAGAACTGCTATGGATAGGATTAAATTAAAGATGCTACTGATTTAATCGATCTTTTTGGTGGGAGGGGACTTTTACCAAATTTTAAGGTTTTGGGAAGGGAAGGGGGGATTAACTCCATCTCACTGTGATCACCTAGTTACTTCGCTGAAATGTGTTTTTTGTCCTCCTCTGTCCCTACTAGAAAAAGTCCATGAGATGGAGAAGGAGCACTTAAATAAGGTTCAAACTGCAAATGAAGTCAAGGTAACTTAATTACATTGTTTTTAAGAAAAATAAAATGAAGTATGGTAACTTCTTAAAGCGTATAATACATACTGTTATTTCTAATAGCAAGCTGTGGAACAGCAGATTCAGAGCCATCGTGAAACGCATCAGAAACAAATTAGTAGTCTAAGAGATGAAGTTGATGCAAAGGAGAAACTTATCACTGAACTTCAAGAGTAAGTACTTGTCATTATTTTAGTAGTGCCAAATGTCCCTGGGCTGTGTGAGGTACAGAAGCATAGTATGGTAGGAAGGAAGTGGTGAGGCTTTCCTCCAGCAATGTCTTTCTAACTTGTGTTGCTTTACTGAATGTCCTGTCTGACAGGTTCATTTGATATAATATTTACTTTCTATGTTCAGCCAAAACCAGAAGATGATGCTTGAACAGGAACGTCTTAGAGTTGAGCATGAGAAGTTGAAAGCGACTGATCAGGAAAAAAGTAGAAAGCTGCATGAGCTTACGTAAGTGATAATGGTGCATAAAACAAATGTTTGTGGGAACGCTAACATTTTAAAAACTAGTGACCTAATATCATGAAATGGCTCTCACTGTATGATATGCCTATTAAAGAGAGTGGTTCCAGAGCCTTTGTGAACTTCACTGTTTTTAAAACCTTTGCACAGCCTTAATATTTAAAATTGGAAGTAAAATGATGAGATATGGCCACAACTGTTTTTTGAATAGGCTATGGTTTGGACTAATTAACTTTGCAACTAATCTTGAGATTAGACAGCTGCATACTTCACTGAGTAACTAAATACGGTGTATTAATGAATTATAGACTGAAAAGTTAATGCAAAAATTGAAATTGAATTCTGCTTGCAGATAAGTGTCCAAGGGTCAAGCTGAAAAACAGTTCTCAGCTTCTAGAAATCTGACCATAATCTCCTAGAAATGTTTCTAGAGTGTCAATGCGACCCCTTTTCTGGCATATATGAATTTAACTTTACAGAAGTTACAAATACATTATACTTAAAACTTTCTCAAAAGTACATGCTTTTTGGCCATGTCTAAAAGCACACTGTGGCTTTCAAGTTTTTATTACAGAATTTGAAATGATCAGAGGGACCTGGTTAGTCTGTACTAGTAACTTTGTATTTCACAGTAAGGCTGAAAAATAGTAAATGTTAATTTAATTGACTAAAATTTTAATAGTACTCTGGTCTTGTGTATGCATCTTATTCTGACTTACTTATATCCCACAATGATCACAAAAGTTACATTAGTTATAGGTAGGCTTTCTTGTAAGATTTTAATTTACGTGCCATGTTATTGCTTGTTGTTTTAGTTTTTCAGGTTAAACTATTTATAGCATTGATCCCTTAAAGGCACTTGCTATATTAGAAACTTCCCTCTTCAAAAGACTGGCAAAGAAGCATTAAAAATTAGTTTGGTATTCTCTGTCCTCCTCCAGACTTTTTGAATACAATTATTTTCCATTTTATGTCACAATCACAGAATCATCTGTTGGAAGAAACCTTTAAGACTGAGTCCTACCATTCACCCTGCACTGCCAGGGTTATAAATGTGCATGGCAAATGACAGGCCAGAAACAATGCCGTTTATTCACATTTTATTCTTTGGGGGTGGGTTGGTTGGTTGTTTTTTTTTTTTACCTCGAGTTGTATAAGATGCCTGGAACTGCTTTTCCAGTGACATCTGAAAAATGGGTAGGATCTGAGATATTCTTTAGAATATTTTATTACCTCAAATGTTTAATCATTTAGCTGTGAACTAGTAGTGGAACTGCCTGAGTAAAGAGAAACTTCAAGAGGAGCAGCAGGTTTTTGGCTTCTTAATAGGAACACTTAATTTTCACGCAGTTCCTGGGCTTCCTATTCCAACCTCAAGTTATAGAAAGAAAAGTCTGCATTCCTCTTCTGTATCCTGTCATCTTGGTAGTAGCACTGCCTTATAATTCTGAGGGACAACATCAGCAGTGCAGTGGATGCTTTCACATTAAACAGGAAGACACAAGGTCTGTAAAGTGATACTCATTAGGTTATATTCCTCTAAACTGAGATGGTTGTTTATGATGCTGGCTTTAGCGAATGTGTTGGGTATGAGGTGGTAGAACAAAACAAGGAAAAAATCCTTAATTTGTTGCGTTGGTCACCTCAGCTGGTCAGAGCTAAGAACATTTGTAGGGTAGGATCTCCCCAGGTATTCATCCTGAACCTGACTCTGAGAGTCTTTCTTTACGTATTTATGTGTCTGAATGTACTTGTTTGTATTCCTTCAATATTTAAAGGACTTCCCTCTTTCCCTCCTGCAACTCCCCCCACTTCCACCCCACCCTATATGGATTTCTGAGTGTGGTGTCATCTGTTGGTTACATGCTTAATTGATGACTCAACTGAAAGACATTTTTCATTTTTCATTTGTACCATATAATGTTTATTAATTCTTTTTTTTTTTTTTAGAGTTATGCAGGACAGACGGGAACAAGCGAGGCAAGATTTAAAGGGTTTGGAGGAGACTGTGGTAAGATAGAATATATTCTAAATCAAATGTCAATACTTCCCTTTTTTTACTCCCTTCAGAGTTTTTTTTAATTTGTGAGTTGTTTTTTTAATTTCTCGTCCTTAACTATAGGCAAAAGAACTTCAGACTCTTCACAATCTTCGGAAGCTCTTTGTTCAAGATCTGGCTACTAGAGTGAAAAAGGTAACATGGTGCTCTAGTGAAACTCGGTGTTTCTAGAGAGTGCTACCTAAATGTCAGTTTAGATCTAAATTAGGAATTGATCTTTTGCGATGTAATTTTTCTGGCTTGATCTTAATACACAAGTTCACATTTGTACTCACCCCCTCTTCCTCCCCGTGCCTTTGTTACTGCAGAGTGCCGAGATTGACTCGGATGATACAGGAGGCAGTGCTGCACAAAAACAGAAGATTTCCTTCCTTGAGAATAATCTTGAACAGCTTACAAAGGTTCACAAGCAGGTACAATGAGGCTTAATTTCAAGTTTTAATTAAACTTAAATTAAATTAAAACTACTTAAGGTGCATTATTCTAGAAGTGACTGAATGCATTTTAGTCATAAGGTAACTGTTTTATAATTAAATACTTCTGTATCTTGAGTGTGTCTCTTAACATAGAACAATAGACTAAAGTTTTCCTGTGAAGTAATTTAATAGCTATTTTAAGTACATGTGGGTATGTAACAAAATAGCTGCATTTAAATTGAAGAAGATCCAAGTTAGTGTTTAGAGTTAGTATATCCGTCTAGGGGATGCTGGCCTGTCCAAAGAATGTGGACTTTTAAGTGCTTGGGTGTGTAGCATGTTCTTCCACAGTAACTGATTTTCAAATGACAATCCTACTGATGAACTATTAGATTTAGTAAAAGCTTAAGCAAAGGTAATTTTGTACTCCTACTGCTTTGCCTGTTTATGGACAGGAGGGTGTTTGATTGGCTCTCCCTATGAAGAAAGATACCAAGAAAGTAACAAATTCTGGTTTTGTAGCTGGTACGTGATAATGCAGATCTTCGCTGTGAACTTCCCAAACTGGAGAAGCGACTTAGAGCTACAGCTGAAAGAGTTAAAGCTCTGGAGTCTGCACTGAAGGAAGCTAAAGAGAATGCTTCTCGTGATCGCAAACGGTATCAGCAAGAAGTAGATCGTATAAAGGAAGCTGTAAGATCCAAGAATATGGCCAGAAGAGGACATTCTGCGCAAATTGGTTAGTAAAGAATTCCTTGCCCCGCTAAAGCTTCATTTGTCTCCTGAATATTTTTTTTTTTTTTTTAATCTCTGTGCATGTGTGCATCTTTCAACCCGAGTTGGAACTGCATGCATGAACATGATGTATTTTCTGCCATGGCTTATGTTTTGGTTAATAGACTGTAAGGGTGGTCAGGTGGTGGTCTGTGGTTGTTTGGATTTTTTTATTTTAAATGCGGCTCCTCCTGTTAGCTGGATTTTTGTACATGCTGGGAAAGGCTTACTGACCTATAATTCTAGCCTGAATGTGTGTTCCATTTCCTAGAACAAAACAGTACACTGAATGTGAGTCTTAAGTCTGTAATATCATTCCATTCCAGTTTTGAAGTAGGTATTCCAAAGCAAGGAAAGAGATTAAGCCATCAGCTACAACAACAAAATTGTCTTGCTGTCTCTTGATCTTGGGAGGGAGAGGGGCAGAAAGAAACCCACAACTAACATCCTAAGATCCTTAATTACCTTTTTGGTTCTCTGCTTCAAAACATATAGCACTCCATAGCCCTCTGTAGGGGAAAAGAATCGAAAAAAACAGGAATCTGTAGCAGTTAATAGTATAGTGGGAAGACAGGCATACTCCCTTTATGACTACCAGCATACTACCATTATGCTGTCAAGGGCTGAGGGCCGAGAGGGTGTGTGACCTCTGGTGGACTTAACTGTGCCTGTTACATTATTGTTGTACGAGTAACTACATGTTCCAGCCTGTTTGTCCTGTCTCAGGATTTCAGTAATCAATGCACTTCTCTCAAATGGTAATGCAACTGAAATGAGCTTTGCAGTTAAACTTCGCTCATACTCTGCAGGTCTGAAAAGAGTTGTTGCAGAATCAAGGTACACTTTTTTCCTGGTCACCTCAAGTGGTGGCTTGAAGACAGGTGCTTGCTTTCCTGTCTTGTCTTTCTGTCAAGCGATCTCCAAGAAGACAAACAGAATTCTCTAGTGAGCTTACCAAAGGTATAAAGCCTCTGGTACTTAAATATCTAGATGAACTAGTTAGGTCTTACTGGAGATCAGCTTCCTATAAGGCAGAAATTGAGAAGTGTTTCTCTGATGCTGTTGCTACCTGTAGCACTCTTACCTGCTGAAACTTTAAATGCTTCTGTTTAATGTTACAGAACTTTGTAAAGTCATACCATTGTGCATGTCCTGTTGAGAGCTAGTGCAGAACTGATTGAAAATATATTTTATCAAAGTGTTTGCGGTTTGTGAATTATCTGTCTAAAGTACTGGTTTTGAATTCAGTAATAGTGGAAGTTTTATGTGGTGTTAAGAAGCTGATGAAGCAGTGTTGTCTGTGGAGTTACTGATATGCAGAACCACTTGCAGAGCAGAGTAACTACTGGCTTATCAGTCAAGTAGATGTGGAAGTATAGCAGGGTATAATGATTGCTTACATGAACATAAGCCTTGTGAAACTTAATCTAGTGATGTGTCTTATTTGAGTCCTATTGCCAAGAAATAGGACTCTCACAGGTAAATACATGAGGTGGGGCAGGTAATACATGTGAAGATAATAGCTATCAAAAGCTTTGCTAGCTGTAATTCTAATAGGGACAATAAAAGCAAAACCTTGTCTATTTTTCAGGGCCTGTTTCAGTTGACACTAATCTGTTAGGTTCTCAGAATACCATCTCCTCAACTTTTCTTATTTGAAGTGCATTCAATTTTGATGATTTCATGTGAGATACTGTGAAACAAAGCATTAGTAAACTTGAATAATCGAAGGTAAAATTGTGATATATATACTTAATACATGTTTCTTTTCATGCAGCTAAGCCGATCCGTCCTGGCCAGCATCCAGCAGCTTCTCCAACTCATCCAAGTGCAATTCGTGGTGGCGGTGCATTCATTCAAAACAGCCAGCCAGTTGCACTGCGTGGAGGTGGAGGACGGCAAGACAAAGTGTAAGTTTGTTTTGGAGGACTTTTTAAAATGTGTGATTAAACCTCTTTGTATTATTACAGTTCATTCTGTGGCATAAAATCACTTGAATAATCAGACAAACTATTTTTACAGCATTTTATAGTTAGAGGAACAGTATACATGTACATCTGACTACAGCTGCTGCTGCTGCTTTTGTTATAAAGCTGGTGTTTGTTGTGAAACAGTAGTTCTGGAGGTCTTCTGCTGGAGTAGAACAAAATGTGGAAACAGTCAATTGGAGATAGTTACCAGTCACAGCTGATAGCCATTGTTTGGGAACAGAGTGGATAGTTTAATTTCTTTTGGCTTGCTAGTATCTTTTTAAATACAGCTTTCTTCAGAAAAACATTCAGCAATAAAATAAAAAGTGATCCTATTCTTATATGCTGTTTATTTGCTGTTCGTACTATATTTGCATTCTGCCTCATGTCAATAAATTGGAAGTATTTAACAGAAAAATTCATGTCTTTATCCAGTAAATTTAAAGTGTTTGCCTAGCTAAAATACAGTTACAGTAATTGAAATTGATGTGTGCACTCATTTGAAAATGTCTCTAATTTCATAAGTAATTACACATAGTCTGGTACTTAATATGCTTAAGTTGCTCACACAATCATGTCTCCTTTTAATTGATGCCTGCTCTATAGTTGTTCTGTTGGGCACCTAACAGTAATGGTTTGCTACATTCTCTGTTGTCATTGGCACTTTTGAGTGTTTATATAAATGTCTTCTAGGCATTCCCTTAGTTAGGGTTATCTGCATCTTCAGTTTGAAAATACTCAAAGGGATTGCATGGTGCTTAAATCCTGGGTGCTTCTCTTCTGAAAGGATCCAGAGGAGCTTGTATTAATCTTGTTTCGTTTGTTTCTTTTTATTAGCTGTCTTGCTTTTCAAAGCTTTCTCTCCAATTTAGAGAAATGGGGCTGTAGCACTAGTTAGGGTACCTGTTTCTGTTTAGCAGTGTCTCTTAGTAAATAAGAGGTTCAAGTCATATGTACTTTAACCTTGAATAACATTTACCTTGAATGACCAAGGAGCTGGCAATTCATGGATTCCTAATTACATTGATATGGCAAAACGAATGTTCAGATTGCCTTTGTAGCGAAAGAAGGTATCTAGCTCAGCGGTCCAATGTGGAAATGTTTCAAGGGATGATCAACACAATTGATTTTTAGATGCTTACTTTAGCATAAGCTTGCACATGCTTTGATGTTGCTTGGAATTTTAACTGAAGAGAGCCTATTTAGTCTCATATTTCTTTGACTACTTACAGTAGTTGATATAATCAGCAATAAATAACTGAATTTCAAGCATATATCCTGCTTTGGAGAAAGGGTGTCACTGTTGGTCCTGGGGAATTTAAATAGCAGACGTAGTGCTTTGACTTTTGGACTATGAGTAGATAAGCCCTGAAGGAGCAGAAAATTGCTAAGAATTGGCTAGAACACCTTTTTAAGAAACAAACGAAAAAGCTACGGTGTGATATGCTTACAGATTCCCTCAAGCAGTTGTAAAGCTATTGTGTAATTCTTCTAATGTTGGGATGTTACCTATTGCTGTAGAACCAAGGGAGTTTAGCACTTAAAGGCAGGAGAGTGAAGGTAATGTATTCCAACTTTTCTATCTTATTTTTGGAAGACTCTGTCCCTTGTGGAAGTAAAGGAACAAAACTTTTTTTGAACTTTCTTTTAACTATAAATTTGTTCTGACCATGTGAATACTTAGGTAGCCAGTATCACTGTAATGTTTACTCCGTTAAGGCAATCAAGATTGGATACCCAGTCAGTTTATTGTGCTGTAGATTTGTTGGTAACAGACAGCATTGCTTAAAAGAAAATTTCTTATTTGAAAGTACATGTTTTATTAGTACTTATAGAATTAGGCTCTTATAGTAGACCATATTCACATAGCCTTTAAGTGTAAATAACCTGGCTTTTTTGGCTCACAAGGTACAAGCTTAACCTTCTTATTTTTGTTCTTATTTACAGTTGCTGAAAAGTAAATGCGGTGTGAGGAGGATTGGATATCATGTAGAGGGAGTCATTCCATGACAATAATCTCTCCCTTTGGGGACTGTAGGATTATTTTTTGAAAATGTATAAATTATACTTGGCCTGTACAGCTCTTCCCTCTTATACAAATTCTGCTAACTGATTCCCAAAAAAAACCAACTAGAGTGCAATTTTGGCGTCTTGAAAAATGACATGTTACTAAAGTGTAGCTCTGCTCATTACACGGTTTGTCTTTCATGTCTTAAATTTAGTCTGCACTGTGCCAAGCTGAATGTACGTTGAGAAAAATCTTAGTTCAATTTTTCTAGCTTAATTTGTGTACATCTTATTGTCTTAGGGCATGTGCAACAGTGTTTAAGTATACTTTCATTTTTATCACTTCTCATAACACTACATGTCCCACTGAATTAGAATGGCACTCTACCTTACAGTTTTCTTTTGGAATGCTACATAGAGCATTGGAACTAAATTTATTTGTACAGTGTAAGAATACTGAAGTGTGCTTAAGACAACTGCCATAAGGCACTGCGATTGCTACACCACAGAACTAAAGAGTTCAGTATGAACAAGGCTGTTTAACTGTTATCTGATTAAATGCCCATTTATCGGGTAATTTAGAATTAAATATTGTACAGTAATAAGAATAAACCTAAGTTTACAAAAAAGACTTTGGCAATGGATTATCCCATCTGTCCTGTTCCTGATTCTACACACAGTACAGTCTGGTGGAGTGAAAACATTCTGCTTCATTCTGATGAGCCTGTCTATCCATTTGTCTATCTGTGATGGTTCAGTTTCACTGTTTTATGACAGTGAAATGAGTGCAATCTAAAGTTTAACTTGATATTCTACTACATATACAGTACTGGAATTTTGGGCTAAAATTTTAACTTTAAATTAAAAAACAAAATTCAGCAACTGGCCAATGAATTCAGATACACTAGTAAAGGATACAACTTTTTAAAACTGATGTATCTGGAAATCCCAGAGATGTGTTTAAAAAAAGTAATAAAATAAAGTGCTACCCTGAATTGTATTTGTAATCCGTTTGTAAGTAGGTATATGAAATGTCCAAAGTAGTAGTTGTTGAATATTTTTCTTCTCTTTGCAATAAAGTCCTGTAAAGTGGCTAACAAAATGAAACATGGGGGTTTTTTTTTTGATCTCCAGTACTCCCACTGAGCTGAATCTGGGTTTTAAAATTTTGTAGTATAATTTGCCTAACTTATTAATAGGGTTTAGCCACAGTGATTTTTAGAATGGCCGCCTTCTAGATAGCAATTAGTTACCAGGTCTATGAGAAAGAAGGAACTTAACATTACTGAAAGAATTCAGTAACCTTTCCAGACCCAGTTGGTACCAGTTTGAGTGCTGGCTTGAATTTTTTGCTCGGTATTCATCAGTTATTGTGGAAACAGTAGAGACTGTATGACTGTTCAGAGAGGAAATCACTTTCAACTTTTATATTATAGACAAAATATTTATATTATGATGAAGTGTAGTCAGATTTTAGACCTTGAACCACTTTTTTCTATATCTACAGTAGTCTGAATTTTTAATAGTTTGATTTTTAAAGGTTGAGTGTATCAGTTGGATACGCTATTTTGGAGTTTTCAGCTTTTAAGACCATTTTGTTCATTAAGGCTGCTAAACACTCCAAACTTGCAGTTGTTTTGGAGCACGATAAAAGACAGCATACTGAGGGGGGGAAAAAAAAAGGAACTGCAGACTATTTTGAATGAAATCTCTCATAATGGAAACAGCACTGTCCATTATCTCTGTCAGTGTTAACTACAGATTTTCAGACCTGCATTTGTTAATATGCAATCATAAGACCAAAAAACCCCACTTTCATTAAAATACAGTCAAATGAAGCAGGATTTTTTTTCTCATGCCGCTGAATGGGGGTTTCATTCCTGTAGGTAATTATCATGGGTTTTGGTGCTGAAAATTGCTGTTTTAAAAAAAAAAAAAATTAAATGGTAACTAGCCTGTAGCTCAGTGTACATCACCTTTTTGTATTTAAATTTTTTTAATTTTAAACCTTTTGTGACATTTACCAAGAACTGCCTCTTAAAATGTAAAAAAGCAAAAAAAAAAAACCCCACAACTCTTGTTTTCTGGTTTGGCTGTCATAGCTCAGCCAGACAGGACAATTACTGTTTTTTGTAAATTAAAATATTCAGTCTATACAGGGAATGTTCAACACTGCTGTTTCAACTTGCAGTCTTTGAATGGTTCTTATTTTTATGTTCCTCTAGATCATATTTTTTAAAAGATGGTTTAGGATAGGAACTTGGTGAAATAATATTTATTTCTGATGAACAACTAAATTATTTACATAACTTAAATGCTGACTCACTACTGTGTGTGACTCTAAATTTGACATGAGGACAAGTCTACCTGTGGAATATGATTTAACTTCAGTACACTTAAGATGCATTAAAGCAATTGGTTTGGGGAAGACGCCATATAGTTTTAACTTACCTGCATGCTGTAAATGTACTTGTGTTTAAATAAAGAGAAGAAAAACCTTTGAACTTCTTGCATTTATTCAGTCTCTACACCTGGTTGTTAAATTGTCTCCATATAATACTTTTCACTTGATAGGTTTCATGACCAGTTACCTCTATGTAGTGGTGATTGCTCAATGTCTCTAACCTCTTATTCCAGTGTTTGTTAATACAAGTAAGATTTCCCACACACAAATATGAATATTAAAGTCTTTGTCTTCGAAAGACTGTTCGTAATAGGAAAAACACACACACAAAACCCCAAACTGAACAAAAAAAATCCCCAGCCGTTGATGCCTATGGAAATGTTCAGAAATTGATTACAGCCAAAGTATATCAGAATTTGAACCCCTTCAGTCTGCGATTAACCTCTTCCAAAGGCATACACTCTGTAGTTCATAAATATGCCAAGGCAATAGCCATTTTTAATGGCTTCTCTTGCTTGTGTTTTAAACACCAACTTCCACCCTATCTATCTTGGATACAGTGAAAGAATTCTGCCTTGGCACAGGGTGCAGACACAGGCATTCTTTCTCTTATACATTCCCTCTTCTGCTCAAAGCAACTTTTCTTTCCAGAGCACTGATCTTAGAATTTGGCTCTTCTCATTTAAAAAAAAAAAAAAGACCCCTCAGCAACAAACCCAACCCTGCTCTCCTTAAGCTATGTCTACATGTAGTTATTTCTTAGCTGTAATTAAGAGTTGGGTATGTAAGATCATTGCCCCATCCTATCCACCAAGGTATTTCTTTTTTAAAAAGGTTGCATTCTAGACTGAGCTGAAGTGAGACAGCTATACTTTCTTCTTTCCAGGAGTAGAAGGAAATTTAAGAGCTAGAGGAGATTGCCTTAATTCAGGCCTACTGGCAATCAAGCAAGCATTGATGCACTTACATTCCATACCTGTTCTTTAAAATGAAACTGAAATGAAACCATGCAGAACCTGGTCAACCTTTTTGGCATGTGATATGCATTTGATTTAGTTCCTGAGCAACATAAAGTTGGATTTCAAAGACTTTCTAATGTGACAATGCATTGATCTATACTGGGATGCATGAAGAATGGGTGCCTGCTGGCAGTGATTCAGCCTGCAGATTACAAGTTCTGAAAGCTGCTAATTCATCTGTAGTACCTGATGCCTGCTGTATTTCCAGCTTGAGCTGTAGTTGCTTGTGCTTTTGTGCTTTTGTCACTCCCAGTGAAGCCAGTGAAGAAGGGAAGTGAAATGGAGATCTTCTGTTCTGCTAGTCTGACAGAACAAATGGTTGGTTCAGTTCAGACCAAGAGCTCATCTACCTAAATCTGTCTTCAAAGGTGCCAGATCTATGAGTTGCACAGAAAGTCAGTCAAATGTGATGATTCTTCTCAATAGTCTTTTCTAGATGGGTCACCTCGGGGGCTTTCCTGAGTATAGGGTCAGATGTCTGCATGGTGATGCTCAAAGTTCTTTTATCCACATGCTTGAAGATTCTTGATTTTGATTGGAAAGGAATTCCCAGGAGTTACCACTTGCTTCATGATCCTCTCTTGTTTTTTTCCACTCGGCTTCTGCTGATTTGGTAATCCTTTATTCTTGTTTGAGAGAGATTGATCCCTTTCCAACATTTCTGTGCCACCTAAGCTTTTGAGACCTCTTCTGTCTCTTCTTTCTCAGGACTCATTTTCCTGTCACAGTAACCTGTAACAGTTGATTCTACTTTTTCTGAACACTATTGAACTGACTTTTTTATGGAGCAATCTAGTTACATAAGGCTGCAATCTTTTTTCTGGATAATATTCTTAGAAAAAAAGATTTAGCTAATTTTATAGAGCTTTGAGATACATAAGCATACAGAATGTCTAGAATTATGTAAAAAAAAAAATATCTTGGAAGGAAGAAATTGCATCTGTAAAACTGCTTCATAATGAGCTAATCTGTAAAATATTTCATAGAGTATCCTACTAAGAAAAGATGGCTCAGTCACACCAGGGAAGTGCTCACTTTTGAGTACATCTGTGTCTTGATTAGGGAATGACCAACTCAAACGCTTTCAGTTGCAGACAAGGACAAAGGGATGCTCAAAAAGGAAAGTAAATCTCCTTTCACACTGGGGTTACTTAGGAGCAATGGCATGACATGAAATTACTTCTGAAATTAAGAAAAAATATTACATCTCTGACAAGGAAAAACTGCAGTTACTGGCACTGATAACCTGTAAACTACTAAAGAATTAATTGTCAGAACAAGTTTATTCTGTTGTCTGGTTTCCATCTTGAATGGACCAAGAAGTTCTAACACCAATTCAGGAAGTATCAAAATGCATCACTGATATTTAACGTGGAAAAACTCTCTCTAGTCACTGAAGTAGGTAATTAAACCTTGCTAAATTGCACAGAAAACAGTTTGGAAGATGATTACCGAAGACTGATGGATATGTCAGAATTTTTGCCTGTGGAGTTTTGAGCTGATGAATCTTCCCGAACTCCTTCTAGGACTGTTCATCATTTTATCTTTAATCAATACTTGCTGGGAGGAATGCAAAGCGAGCTCAGGAGGGAGAGTCATTTGAGCTGCTAGCTGCTTTCTATCAAAGTGGAGGGTATCAGTCAACTAGGCTATCCAGTGCAATGGAGAGAGGAGGAGTCACCTGAAGAAGAAAAATTCAATGCAAAAGAAAAAAAGATAAATACTTGCAAATGAGATAATCGTAAGGCATCATACTTAGCCTATTCACCTTTGCCAAGGAAGGTAAGAGGCTAATAAATGGGAAAGAAAGGGGTGTTGGGTAGCATACTGCACCCTGGATGCCTTGCAGGTGTGCATTCCGCAGCGTGCTGCCTGTAGGGTCCATTGAGCTCTACACGGAGCAGGCATACCGGTATGGCAGAATGGAGCTGAATCTGTCAGCTGTCTTCACCTGAGGGAAGTGTTGATAGGTACCTCCAGCAGGAGAGCAGTATAATCCCCACTCTCCATGTTCTTAAATCCACAAAACTGGGCGTGGAAATGACTCAGGGGTGCCCCTAGGTGTGTCTTTCAGAGAGCTATTTCCAGAGCATCTCTTGTGAATAACAAATACCTGGGAGCCCCTGTCCTGAAAGTCAACTCAAATTTTCTCCTGCAGCAGGAGAAAAATACACTTCACAGCTCATAACACCAAATGGGAGAAACCCATGAAGCCACTTGCTGTTCCAGGGGATGCTTGACTTGGCTTTTGTCAGCATCATTAAGAAGTGTGTTAAAAAGTAAATGAGCTCAGCAAGGTGTAAATGAAGCTGTTACCCTGTTTGCTTATTGCCTCCATCAGCAGGTCCAGTTCCTTATTGCCTTCATCAACAGATCCAGTTCTGATCAGCCCAGGGGGCGTTGTGCTGCCAGGATAGGTGTTTTAGGTGATCACTCAGCATCCTATTAACAAGCAGGTATTTGCAGAGTATGTTGTGCCGATCTTTTCCTGAGAGGGTGTAAATGATTCTTTAAATGCTTTTACTGCAAGAAATACCCTTCAGCAGAAACCATGACAGATCTTAGTCTGCTGCCCAGGAAAGATGGTTTGAACCACAGCTTACTGCAAGGCCTTTCTGCGTTTACTGCTTGCAGCAGCCTGGTGACCTTCTGTGGTTTCTAGGGTCTGGTTTGCAGTGGGGACTGCAGCAGGTTACCCCCTCTTCCCACAGCTGATGGAAGAGGGCAGCTCCTTTGGGAGAGGGTATCCTCTCCCTTGCACTCTCAGAGCTGTGCCTCTCAGGTTTTCACACCCTGGTGGGTTATTTTGCAGAGGAGGCCTTTGCTTGCAAGTGGTCAGACAGAAGCCCTGGTCCTGCTGTCACGAGCTTCAGTACTGCCACCTTTCGCCTTGAGACAGGAGGGCTTCCTCCTGCCCACCTTGGGACCAGCGTCACTGTGCTGAAGGAAGGAAGGGGCTGCCTGCTTTTCCTGAAAGAAATTCGTATTCCTGGTTCTACAGCTCTGTTTTTGTCTCTAACTGTGAGTCCTTGTGCCACAGAGGCCACAGGAGAAGAGCTGAAACGCAGGTCCTTGAGTGGAAAAAACAGACCAGGCTGTGGAGTAATAAAAGTTTCAAGTGACACTTTCTAGGTGTGAAGTTCAGCAAATAAATAAATAAATAGCTGGGGTCTTTCTAGCTGCCTAGGAAAGGACAATTTTGTTCAGGAGCCTGCAAGGTCGTGATGAAGCGTGAGCCACACTTGTCGTGTCGCTACTTGGGGCAGTGAAACCAGGACTGCCCAGCTGGGGTTAACCTTCAGAGACAGTTATTAACAACTGGAGACTAACCTACCTCGTGCAACCCCGCTCTGTGGAGACTTTATTAACCCAAGACCTCACCGATGTGAGAGAGAAAGGAGGGGGCTGCCCTGGGGGAAAGAGATCTTGTGCACTGGGAACGGCTGGTCCAGGGATGCAGCTGTTGAAGCGGACGGATAGTCAAAGCCCTGCGCTCGCTCTTGGCTTGGGCCTCTTTTCTGCCTTCAGTCCGAAATCCCAGTTAGGCAGCCAGGCCCTACCTCCGTTCGGAAGGTAAAGCTGGCGCGGAGCCCCAGTGCCGGGCTGTGCTCAGCGGCCCTCGACCGCTAGGGGGCGCTAGGGGCCCGCGAAGCCCGGCGGCGGGCCCGTTCCGGGCGGCGGGCGGAGAGCGTGGCCCCTATGGCGGGCCTTTCGTTTGGGCTGCCGGGCGGTCATCCCCGCGAACGACTGCTCGGATCGTTCGCGTTTATCAGCCTGGGGCTCTTGTGCGGAACGGCTTCCCCCGGGTACCTCGGCGCCCCTCTGCCCCACAAAAAGCGGCGGTTTCCCACGTTCACCGGCCCGCAGACGGGCAGCCACCGGGCCACAGCGCGGCCGGTTCCTGGGGGGCTGCAGCTTGACTAGGACTAGCTTTCTTCAAGTTGCCGGGTGTTTTTCGTGCTTTAAACATGTTTATATTTTGTACACGTCCTTCCCATCCCACAAACCTCTCCCCGATCTCTGGATTCAGAGGGGACACTTCACCAGGTAACAAAAACCGTTGTGGGCCTCCTTGGCGCCGAGCGTCCAGCAGCCCTGGCTCCTCGGGGCCTGCTGGGCCCCGCGTTCCCCATGGAGCTCAGCACGCCATTTGCCTTTTCCGTGCGTTGTTGCTCACGCAGCGCCTCGCATCCCCCAGCACCCCGACGTCCTTTGCTGCAGGGCTGCTGCTCAGCACCTTGGTTCCCAGCCCATCCTGGTGCACCCACCAACCCGTGGGGAGAAACCCCGTGGAATTCTGTCAACGGTCAGGGCTGGGCAGGCCACTAGGCAAATGACAGGTGCTCTCTATTAACCCTTCCCAAAGGGGAACTGAAAGGCAATAAGGGAGAGAGACTTATGGGTTGGAAAATAAAACTGCTTTAACAAAACAATAATGATAAAATAAATAGTTAAAATAATGAATTATATACTCATATATAGAAAAGCAATACTGAACCCAACCCCCTGATGGCAATCACATCACCGTCACCACTGATGCTGTGGGCAGACACTGCAGAAGGCCCAGGCTGGGCTCAGCAGCAGATGGGAACTGGATGCAGGAGCTGGATTTGGGAACTGGATTCAGGAATGCATGGATTGGGACTGAGGGCAGAATATACAGACTTCTCCTCAAACACCAGCTGTTGAAGAACAGATCTGCGATCCCTCAGCTTTGTACCGAATATTATGTATATGGAACACCTTGTTCGTCAGTTTAGGTCACCTGTCCTGTCCGCTCCTTCCTGCAGGTGTGACCTTTTACTTTACAGCATCCCAACGTGGGACACAAGATTTAGCACCTTGGTCTGCACAGGAGCAAGTATAAGCCAGAGCCTTTCTGCACACCACTCCTGGCAGTAACTGTAAACATCAAGAGCCGTCACTGCTAGAAGCAGACACTGTCTGCTGAAACACTCCATTAACTTCACAAAGTGCTGTCACTTGGAAGAGACTGAGCTGAAAAGTAAAATCACTGAACAGAATTAGTTTTGTTCTAACTCAAACCAGGACAACTTTCTACAGGTGTAGTATCACTGCGGACCCCCCTGATGTGTGACCTTTATAAAGTCACTCAAATAAAACCTGTAGAATTCACACTCATGCTAAATACCCAACTAGCTCTATTGCCATCATGCAGCACAAGTGCCCTTTGTCACAAAGAAATCCACTGGGAGTGGATCCTCTGTGTGTCTTCCAGTATCATGACATGTAAAGAGGTGACTGTAAAACTTCTATCCCACAGAGATGCATAGAATCGAATCTTCACATTAAAATATTGTGAAAAGCTGCATATTATGTTTCTGAATAAGTACCAGAATATTCTCCTAGGCATTTTCCAATCTTTATTTAAACTATATATTTTCAGAAAGATACTTGGAAATGTCACAAAAATTGGTAACTTTATTTGGACTGCAAAACACTGCTATAAGATGCAGAAAGCCAGACCTGTGCAGTGAGCATACACTCATAGGTGAAGCTTTGAGACATTCCTATATTTTTCTCTCCTTTCCAGCTGACTTGTCTCCATTGATCCACAGACACATGAGCAGCATGACAGAGGTGGGAAGAGTCATTCCTGATGACAAATGGATTTTTTCCCCCCACGCTTGTTATTGTAGAGGACTGACAGTTTCCCTTGGCAGCCCGTACAATGGGCTTACTCTCTAATAAATGCAGATAGCATTAAATTAATGTTTCATTCCCATGGTGACAAACAGTGGCACCCAGTTCCAGCACAGGACAATTCAATGACAACATGGCAGCAAACAAGTACCTCTCCTGTTATGGGCTAATCAGAGATGCACAGTGTTTGAATCGAACTCAAAGCATCCACATAGCTTGGAGTGAGTTTATTAACCTGGAAACACGCTGCTGAAAATGAGCTGGGAACCGGGAAATGAGAGAATATGCGTAAAAAAAGAGCCAAATCACATAAAAATAAGCATAAATCATAAATCAAATTTAATAAAAATTTTCATTCTACTCTTCATCCATCTCTAATTGCAAACTATGCAGGAGCTGTCAGGGGAGGAGAACTTCATCCACACCCAAGTTCAGCACTGTAAGTATGCCTGGAGACAAAGAAGAGGATCCTCGGTTCATATGATTGGTTGATGAAGCTGGTAGATTTTGGGCTGCCAGCCTGCCAAACAGTGGAGTTTGGCTTTGTCATGTTCTTTGGTCAGAGTTTGGTAACCTAGGATAAGGTAAGTCTGTAGAGTACCAGACCCAGAAGTGTTTGGAAACGGTTGCATGTAAGAGCCCCAACAGACGAGAGCAGATATCCACAACAGAGAGACTCTGAGGGCTGTTGAAGACTGAAGGGTGAGCAGGCCCTTCAGCACCCTGCCATGCTGCTGGGAAAGGAGCTGCTGGTCCTCAGGCAAAACCTGGGTTGGAGGCTCCTGTCTCTGCTTCTCCTCTGTGGCTTTTGTCCCATACAGCGGGATGCATAACTGGTGGGACTTCATTAGGCCCAGCAGCAAACGCATCTTTCTTTTGAATTTATAATACATAAGGGTAGACACTCTAGAGGGAACAAGATACTGAGCTCTTGAGACAACTTGCAAAGAAGGCGAGATTTTGCAAGGACAGGGTATTCAGCCTTCATTAATACAACTTGCCCCAGGGTTTTGTTCTTCACATCAGCAGTTCTGCAGGAGGGGAAGCACCAGCAGCAGCAGCCTCTCAGGACAGAGGGCTCCTCTTTCTCTTGCACTCAGCTGTACATGTTTCTGAAAGGCTATTTTGCTGCATGTGTTCTCAGTCAGAGCAATGCTTCAGTTAGTGCTTGGAATAAAATCTTATGGGTGCTAGTTGCTTTTTTCTTTTCATCACATTAGTTATTTAAAAGCATCTCATTCGTGTCTCCTAGAATTATTCTAAACATTGAATTCACATTTGTCTCTTTATTAAGGAAAGCTCTTGGAGCCACATCTGGCATGTTTTATTGATCATAATCTCATGGCTGGAAGCTCATCTTGGTAGCTATAGCAACAGAATTCTTTTTTTCAAATGTCAACATAACTCCACAAAAAGTGGAGTAAGGGGGAGCAGATCGTTTAAATTACTGAGCAGCTAATAGCTCTTTTTTCTGTAACCAATTCCTGGTTTTCTAATTTCATACAGTAAATAAAGGATAGGAACAAAATCTTTTGACAACTACATCTGCTGTGGGTGGAAGCTCATGAAAGAGCATAGCATGGATGCACATTGTGTCTCGAGAGTCCTTTTTGCTGGTCGTGTGTTGCTCCCATCCTCTGCCAGGCTGCAGGCAACACGGGCAGGCTGAGGGGATGGACCCTGGAGGAATGGCACCAAGAAGCATGTATTCACAGCCTTCCCTCTGCTACCCAGTCAGGCAGGAGTCTCAAACACTGCCCACAGCAGCAGGGCTTGCTCCAGCTCTCAGGAGTAAGAGGCACTCCCAAAATGTGCCTAAGGGCACTTTCTGTAAGTAGACTCTGATGCCTAAAGACCCCTGTGAGGTTGGCACCACCAAGTTATTCTTACCAGAGATTTTCTCAGGTATGCCTTCACAGGCACAAGCTGCCCCTGAACCAAGGGGACCTGTGGGTAACCTGGCCTGTGTTGCAGGATGGCTCTTCCCTCTGCTTCCAGCTCCGATGTTTGGCCCTGAGAGCATTCAGAGCAGTGTTTCTTCATCCTACCTAGTAGCAGCATCCTGCTAGCACTTGAAAATGGTGATGCTGGGACAGTCAAGTGAAGCAGTGGGTGGATGCTGTTGCTTCCCTTGCTTTCCCTTAGGGCTTTCCAGCAAGGCAAGCAGAGAACCGCCCTCAGCCTCCAGCCAGAGCAGAAAGTCAGATCCAGCTGCAGCTGCCTGCCTTGTTCAGGTCTGCAAGAAACAACATATGAGTAGAAACAGTATTTCTAAAAAATTTCTAGAGATTCAACCCCTGACATCATCTTTTCAGCAGCTGAAAAAAATATCCCTTTGGAAGTGCTGGAGAACACAGCCCCAGGAAAATCACAGAGTGTGAAGGGCAGACTCCTTCCCTTGGGCCCCCCACTGCTCCCTAGGTAGGGGCTAGAAACTGTTCCCATCAACTCCCTAGTTGGTGATCAATGCTTTGGTGGCCTTCATGTGTTCCCCCAATTGGTGCTTGTGTTCCAAGTCCCACTCCCGGCGTGGAAGCTCTCCCTGGGGCATGCAGCCCCTGAGCAGGGCTGAGGTTATCAGCAACACCCCACAAAGGGCCTATTTTTATTAATATTTATTATAAGCTCACAGCTGAGGACAAGTGATCTGGGAGCTCTGCCACTCTAAATATCGCCTATTTGACCCCCACTTCCATGCAGTCCTCCTCCCTGCAGCCCCACCAGCAACGCGGCACAAGGCTTTCCCTATCGATGACCTTTCCACCCAAGAAACCTGTTCAGATCAGTATCTTCTTTTAATCCTGCTCAAAACCCAAGGTGGCTTGGAATTTTTCTGAAACATCTTTCCTGGGTTATGATAAATCTCCATCCATCTCAATGGATGGCTGCAGCCGGGAGTAAGTGGCATCCGCTTTTGCCCCAGCCACTTATGCCCGGCTGCAGCCCCAGCATTTTTTCCCCGTGCAGATGATGCAGCCACTCATGCATGTTAATCCCAGCACCAGGTCACTGAGCGGGAACAAGGCAAGGATTGTTCCTCCAGAGCCCGGGGGAAAGTGGGAACGCAAGGCACGGGGAGGGAGAGGAAAGACGTGCCACCCCATCCCAGACAGCGGCAGAGGGTGAATTGTGTCTCTATTTTGCTCTGGGTAATACCAAGGGCTGGTTGCTGAAGAGGTGCTGGGAGAGATGCTAAGACCTTGTTGCTGCTGAATAAAAGAGTGAGTTGGCAAGGGTTGGCGCTGACTTGGTGAAACATGTTTCCCTTGTGCTGCACCCACAGAGCACCTGGCAAAGGAGATAACCATCGGGAAAATATGTAGCTTTGGTGCTGCCAGGGATCTGACACAGCAAAATACTTCTGCCCTTATTGGTTTCTGCTGGTTGAAGTGCACCTCTCTGCCAGGACAGGTCCCTCGCTGCTTTAACACTTAGAAATTTGGGGAGGTGAGGTGGTGGGTACAACGTCAGCGGGAAGGACCAATTTGTCACATGGTTAAGGATGTGCTCCATAATGCTTTGCTTCAAGTTCAGTGGTGAAGTGCATCGCTGTGAAGTTTCCAATTTTATATGGTGAGAGCAGAAATGGAAGAGTAAAGTATATCCATAAGAGCAGACAAAACCAATGTGCCTGGAGAGATTTTCAAAGACAAAATGCCTCATGTTGTTAGGGGAAAAGTCAAGGGGACTTCTTCAGAAAAGTGGGTGTTGCATTGGGCTGGAAAGGAATAAAGGTGTATAAAGCTTTTCTTTCCTCAATTTCGTTTCTTCCCCTGCCCCTACTTTTCCCAAATGCTATCCCAGGAAAAGGGGATTGCACCTCAAGCAAACATTTTATTGTCTTAATACAGTTTAGGGCCTCTAACAGAGCAGACCTGGAAGAGTTTGCCTGGTACTGCTACTAGCAATGGGCAGCATCATTGGCAGGATCCTCAACAGAAAATTCAGTGTCCACTGGGAAGTTTTGGACTCACACAGACCTCAGATATTTTAGAAAAGATTAATGAGAACACCTTTTATTTTAATTCCTGTGTATCTTTACAGCAGTGCAGATTATGCACCACTGCACATATCTAAGAGGAACCTCAAACAACATCATAACCCAACATTTAGGTGTACTCACAGCAATGTGCCCTAACCCTGTAAGGATCTAGTTCTGTTACCTCCTGCTTTACCACACCTGCACTCACAGGTCCCTACATGTCTGTCACCTCCCAGGCCACTGCAGCCAGGGAGGGGGCAGGTACTGACCCCTCTTACATCCAGATTAGGAAATCTGGTGGCATGGAATATGCTACAGGGGACTTTTGAGTAATTGGTATTCAATAATTTTAGGAGCGAGTATGGGAAAGGGCTTTTCTACCTCTGCTGATGAGTGGTGACCTCTAGGCCAGAGACTCATGCTGACTTGACCCTATAAATATTTATGGACTGTGTACAAAAAAGGGAGATCTTTCACAAATGGAGCTGAGAGGGCAGTGAGAGCCTGCAGCTGCCCTTTGGTGGAGGAAGGGCATGGACCAGGGTTTCCCATGTCTTGGCTGACTATTTTAACCACTAAACCAATAGGTGAAAGTAACAGCAGCAAAAAACAAGTGCAGCACCTAAATGAGCCAAAACAGAAAGTCATGATTCATGTATGGGTCTACAGCGAGGACTCCCTACACCCACTTCCTATATACATTCAAAGAGCTGAAAAACCTCCTCTTCCTTTTTTTTCAAAGAGGAGATTAGAGGAGTATCTGCAAAGAAGTGTTTAGCCCTCGTGGGGAGCAGTGCTGGGCGCTCCCCTTCCCGGCAGCTATTCCAGCAGCTGCCTGGGGCATGCTGCACTGCCTGCACTGGCTTTTCATCTTGTGGGTACGCACCTAAAGGACCTCTTCTGTGTCCCCTGTGTAATTGGGGTGTTTTGAATGCTAGCCAGAAAGTTAAATATCACCAGGTGCTATTGCAGCCTAAATCACCCCTGTGACTCTAGTCTGTGCTTGTAGCTAGTTATGTGTGATGATTGTAGCACAATTGTATTCTAGGCTTGGAGCCTGAAAACGCCAGATAGAGGAGAGCAAGGCAATGCATTTAGCTGAGGAGTTACGTTTATCTTCTGTATATATTACTGATATGATCATTTGTATTTGACTCAGTCAGCATTTGTTTAATACACATGCATTAACAAATACTCACAAAAATCAGATGGAAGCTGACTGCTGTCTAATACACCAAATACCTCAGGCTACTCACAGCACTACACAATGTATGCAGTTTTATTCAGGTATATATATATATATACACACACACACATAAATACATATGTATGAACACATACATGTGTGTGAGCGTATGCACATATACGTATATCTGGATTTCTTATTCCTCAAGACTGTTATATTCTACTGATCCTTTGATACAGAGACAGCTTTGTGGATGCTCTCTGGCTGAAATGACCTAATTCAGTTTACGCCGTGAGTATGGGGTTAGGCAGGGCCATTCTCTGCTGTGCATGCAGCCCCAGCCCACGCAGCCTGAAGGCAGCAGCAGCCCCACCAGTGCCCAGGGAGGCTGTGGCCAGAGATCTTCCTGCTCCAGGGAGCAGAGCAGCTGCGGGCGAGCATCCCCCTGGCTGGCGGGAAGGGAGCAGCTACCCTGTCCCAGCAGGGCATTAGCTGCATAAACAACTCAGTGCAGATTGGGCCTGGTGCCAAGTGTCAGAAAAGTTGGTGGTTTTTTTAATACAGCTACTTCCAAGGCAAAGCCTCAGTTGGTAACGGTCCTGCACTGCAGGCTCCCTCTGTGAACCTGCTGCCCACTCCACGGAGTGCAGTGAGCGAGCATTTGCTAAGGAGCACACAGTGCCTTGAAAATGCAGTGTGTCATCCCTGCGCTGTGGCTTGTCCTACCATCACTGCTGGCACCAGCAACTCACCGGCTGCTTGTGCCAGGGCAGACCGAGGGGGTAGCCAGCAACCCAGGCACCTTGCTGCCAGGTAGCATTGGCAGCTGCTGCCCCTTCTGCACTGGGTGGGGGATGATGGCAGGAAGTTGCTTGCTGCCACCTCTCTTTCTGCACAAGCATCCCCAGAGCATCAGTAAAGTGGAAGATTTTGTCCTGTACTCTGATTTACTTGGAAAAAGATAGGTGACTAAATATTGACTCACTCTGCGATGAGACTAATACTTTCCAAACAGCTGCAGGTCTCTCCTACTCTCTGAAATACTCTTGTGGGGGAGTGCCGCGGAATATGTTCCCCTCTAATATGTTACTTTACTTTGATGTGTGTGCTAATGGATGTGCAATACCATCACTGAGATTACCCCAGACTCTCACATGTTGGAGACTCAGTATAGCCTGTTTCTATACCGCTAAACATTTTTAACTATTTTTTAAAAACTAAAAGCAGACAGACAAATATTGGGAAAGTCTTGCTTGAGACGGGGAAAACAGCTCCTGGGGGAAAAACGTTTTTATTCCTTAGTTTATGAAACACTTCGCAGAGGTCAGACTTCTCTGTGTAAAGACCGCACAAGGGGGTACAGAATGAGTCTCTGAAAGTCTCATAGTACGTTGGTAGCAGAGGTAGAAAATGTGTTATTAATTAGGCATTAAATAATTAATGATAATAACCAAGATGCTGATGGAGGGGATGGGGGGTAGAGCTGTGTTCAGACTAAAGCACTTTGATCTTAGTTGGCCTCTTAAACTGCTCTGAGACAGATTTACACAACATCTTACCTCTGCCAGTACGATTCACTGTGCCAGCTGAGCTGTGCCCCAGCCCTCCCTATCTTCCCTTGCAAAGGAGGGCAGGCCTTTGCACACAGGAAAGGGAAGGTTAAAAGGAAAAAAAAACCAACACCCAAACCTCAGGAAAGGGCATTGTGCTTTGAAGGAGCCAACCTGCTCACCCGCTCCCCAGTGACTCATGTCCTTGGTGGATGTGAGCAGCAGCCTCTGCATGAACCTCAACCAGGATGCTGATGGATGCCAGGGGCAGCCATGGGCATGTCTAGGCTAAATGGGAGGTTTGCTCTCAGGTGCTGAGGCTGTGGCGCTCATCAGCGTTCCTGTCGCAAAACAGGCACATACCAGTCTCGACACAGGTTCTTAGGGACATTGTGTTTGCTCTGCAGGCACTTTTTGAATGCTCCTGGCTGTTTGCAGTGTCCAGAGTGTCACCTATGCGGGAGCCATAACCTCAATTGCCCAATGGTTTGAAGACTCCAGAGGTGCAGGAGGTGGTGCACAGGAGGAGGTGCTCAGCAGGGAGGAGCCCGTGGCATGCAGTGACTCAGTGGAGCGTGCTGCCGGGCCCGAGGCACCCGGCCGCCACCACCGAGCTGCCCCGTGGCAGGCGTGGGTGTGTGCCGACTGCCACGCTTCTTCCTGGAAGGAGTCTGCTGCCGTTCCTCCTAAAAAATTATGAAATTAGCTTGTTTGGAGGAGTATTATTCATAGTCATGTTTCACTAGGTAAACCTCCCAGTCGGGTGTGATGCCAGCAAAGGCTCAAGGTTAACAAATCAGGGCATCAAAATCCACTCTTCCTACTTGACCAAAGCATGTATGAATTTCACTCTCACACCGGGACATGGGGATGTAACTCCAGCTGGCCCTCAGCCTTTCGCTGGCACTACCTGCCTAAGATTCATTGCCATTTTACACTTTTTGAATGACTGGCTTGGATAGATCTAATCTTTGATGTATTCCTACCAACTTTGTGTGTGTGAACAGGAGGAAGTACAGAAGCACCTGTCAGGACAACAGCAATTAGTTGCAACTTCCAAAGTAATATGCACAATTAACGCTGTGTCATGTGCTGAGTATCAGTCATGCAATGAGAGGGTTGTGATGGCAATTAGGAATTCCAGAGTTTTAGGGCAATTGCTATGCCAGAAATCTCTCTAACTTGTACAAATTGTCCCGGGTAGTATTAATCCATTGTGCAGTATCAGGCAGAGGGACTATTTGCATCTGACAGTAACTCTCCTGCAATCTGATCTCCAAGGAGATGGCAGTCCCTCTGTCCTGGAGCACATCTCTGGGTGAGAGAGTAACCCTGAGCCCAGCTGAGAGCCAGCTCTCTCTCCCTGCAAAAAACAGTCAGTGAATATTGAAGGTCCTCCTGCTCACCTCTCTTTACTTGAAGTCTCCTCTTATGCAAACTTGAAGAGACCCCTCCTTCCCTCGTGAGCTTCTCCCCTTCCACGCAAAATGGGGAGTGGGCGTGCAACAGGTGCCCCAGGGCTCCAACCTGCCAACCCATTGAAAAGCAGGGGCACAGTGATGGCAGCACCAGAGCAGCGCTTCCCTCTACCACGTTCACCACCAGGTTATGTGAGTATTGCACACACAAGACTGACAGTGAGTATTTCTCCATTACAACACCTGGGAAGAGACCTCCTCACCTGCCCAACAAATACGAAGCATGGAGAGCCCTGCAGGTCCTCTGCTTTGTTGTGCCAGAGGGGCTTGAAGCCTGAAAGCTTCACAAAATCAGGTTTTTCACTCTTGGAGGCAAATACGCCAGTTTTGCAAATGCTAACAGCCCTTACCTGCTGCCTACCAGTTTGAGGAACAGACCTCAGACTTGCTCATGCCACTGGAAATGTGTGAACAAAACTGATCTGTGCCTGCCTCAGTGCCCGCAGCTCAGCAATGCTGTCCACCGAAACCACCAGGTCATGCAGCTTGTCCTTGGGTATCCTACCTTCATTGTTACACATCCAAAATACCTGTCCTGGATCTGAGATGCCTTTGCAATGACTAAGCTTGTGAGTCTCCTACCAATAACATCTGCCATGGAAAAAGACATCCCGAAGGACAGCTCTGCCTGGCTTATGTCACCGCATTCATCCTCTGTCCCCATCAAAGGCTTCCAGCATCACAAAGGCACTGCCAGACATTTTTGCTTTGGGGATTTCCCAGTGTTTGGGTTTTCTCAGTCATGGTGACTGTCGGGTCATTTTCACGGTCACCTCCGAATGCAGGGAAAGGCTGGACTAGCTGCCTACCAAACAATGCAGGGACATGCAAGTGGTGTCCCCACTGAAGCTGAAATTTAAAATGATGCCACTTTTAATATGCTAAGGCACTGAATCAACAGGGAGTTCGGTGCCGGTGCAGACAACGCAGTGCCCTGTGCCTGTCAGAGGGAGGAGAGGGAGTGGGACAGTGGGCTCCCCAGCTTCCTGTTAGCACCTCTCCTGCTCTTTCTTTTTGATTTTCAAGACAGCAGAATTTTTTTTTTTTCCCACCAAATGCATCCCACTTCTATACCCCAAAGTCTTTTTGGTCTGTTACTGTTTTTCCTAAAGCATTTTGAACTAAATGCTGCTTTCAAATCTGTCCCCAAGCCCTGCTGGTACTGCTGGATCAGGTTTTTTAACTTTCTACCCCTTAATGGTCCTCTTACGATACTTACTGCTTCCACTTTGAATAATGGGAGACTAATTTAATTCTGCATCTTGTTCACGTAGTAATTGCTATTAAATCTCTGAACCCTGATGTAGTATTATCATGTGGCTTCCATCAGCTGCTACAGCGGTAGGGCTGGATCTCCAGACCAGGAGACCAGGTTGTACAGGACTCAAGAAGAACCAAATACTATTTTCACTGCAGACTTTCCATAGGTCACTAAACTGATGCCTGCACCAAACCAACAGCCATTGTTATACTCCCTGTTATTCTGAACAGGGAGGTGGCCCCATCGCGGCATTATGAACTAGTTTAAGAAAATTACTGATTCTTTTCAGTTCAGCAGCTGAACCAAAATGTTAGTAAAAGAAACAAAGAAACAAAGATCAGAGTGAGTATTATGTAAAATTTGCAGGTGTTTCTTTTAGGTTAAAAAAGCTTTGTCCACATAAACCATCCCCATTTGACCCAAAGCAAAATATCTTTTTTTCCTTGGACCGGTAAAAACAAAAATAAGGAGAGGCTCCAAACACAGATCTGTTCCTACACACCCAAATTTATCCCTCCCCAATATTACCTCACACAGCAGGTGGAAGAGATGGCAAAATAAGGGAAATTTAAACCCATATCTGCTATTCAGGGTAAGCTGAGACATCCTTGAAGGGGGCTGGCCCAGAGGGGCTGGGGACAGCCATATATTTGGGGGCCAAATGCCTTAGGAAAGACAGTTGTTTCTCCAGCTCTTCTCCTTCCCCCAGCAGGTTTCCAGGAAGTCATGTGAATAAAAGCCCTTGTAAGGAGAAAGGAGAGAGGTTCACGGAGACAAGCTGGAGAGGACGATGCCAGCCAGTGCCGCAGTAACAAATCCTCTCTCAGAAAGCAGCTGTGCTCCTATTGTGCAGGGTGAATGACAAGGCTCTGCCAGGATGTCACGCTGACCCAAAATGTTGCTGCTGTGTCCAATTGACCAATAAATCATGTCTTGTTTGAGGATGCTCTCCTGAATAGCTGGGTCATCACTGCTCATTGGCTAAACATTCCCTAATGGGTTAGGTTTCATTTGGAGTGCATGTGAGTCCAGGATGCCTCGGGGTGAGTATTTTTCAGTGGCGCAAACTGAAAGAGCCTCCAAGCCAGCGGAACCAAGAGCATCCTGCATCATCTCCCCTTTGTAGTGGGAAGAATTGTCACCAACAATTAATCATGTTTTGGGTTTGTTTTTGTTTTTGTTTTTCTTTTTTTTTCCCCTAGAAATAACTATTTGGCTCAAATTTATGAACACTTTTGGGATGACTGAATTTCTTTTGGGGGAGAATTTGCGATTTCCTTCTAAGAAATTGCTGAGATCTACCTGTTAACTACTCTTAGCAGCTGTGAGGCTCCTTCGGTCAGGTGGAGACCAGGTAGAAGAGACAGAAGTGAGACACAACATATTCCAAGCAAAGATATAATTAGGTATTAGAGAGAGACTGATCCTACTGCATAGGATAATTAGGAGATTATGGAGTGGCATTGGCCTGGATTAGACCTGACAGAAAAATCTCTGCCTTGCTATATAAAACCTCCCAGGTTTTGAATTGGAAACCTGTAAACAAAAGGTCTTCACTGTCTAAAACCCGTGTCCTACAGCAGACTTGTGCTGCTAAGGCTTGCATGTTGAGGAGTGAACGGAAACTTGTGTGGTCTCCTGGGTTAGAAGTAGAGGAACCCATGAGGGAGGGGAGTTCCCTGAGGTTCACCTGCTGCTTCCCCTTCACTGCAGGGCAACTGGTCTCAGCTGAGCCTTCTCTGGAGTCCCCAGCCCTCTGTGGCTAAGCCTTTCTCTGAGCCCCTCCTGGGTGTCAGCAGCATTGGGACAGTGGGCTTGAGGACCCCCTGCTCTGGCTTCTGGGGAGGTTCCTGCTGGGATCTCCCCTTGGGTTTGGGAAGAGGCTTGAAGGGCACCTGCCACCCCGTCCAGCCCTGGGCCCTGCGTGGGAGGATGGAACGACTCACTTATGTGGTAAGTGAGGCCAAGGAAGGCACCCTGTGGGATGGTGGGCAGGAAGAGAGGGAGAAACCTGCCTGCACACAGCCCTGGCACAGAGAACTGCATCAGCCAAGCCAGCCCCCAAATCAAATAAATGCAAATAAAATTGTGAGAATCAGCTACACAGATTACATTTCCTTACCGCCTTCCCTAAAGCATTTATAAAATCAATAGCTCCAAAAGAATAATTAAATCATACCTCTAAATGGGCCAGCAGCAGGATAGGCTTGGAGTGTTCTTGGTATGTTAGTTGATTAATTCTCGCTAAAAGTCAACTCTCCAGTGAAGTATCCCCCAAATCAAGCAGTAAGATCAATACTGCCATTCAACCACAGTGTTTTTTGTGGTGCCCAGAGCTGTAGATTCCCTGAGGAGAAGAAGGGAGTGAGGAAGCGTAGTGCCCTCCTGCAGCTCCGAGCACTTTGCTGTGGTTTTCTTTGTCATGCACTATGGTTGCAGCAGCAAGGCTGCCTAGCTCCCATGGCATCTTCTCTCCTTACCGCTTTTTTCCTTTATCTAGTATGAATTTTTCAGCACAGAAGCCACCTTTTACTGCATTATATCTACTACTTGTTCACAGCAGTACAGACTGTAAATGGGACCAACTCTGAGTACTTCACTTCCCTCATTACATACTCTCCAGCACACAGGTGGATAATAAAATAATAGTCTGCATCTTATGGTCAATTAACATGAATAAATCCATGGATGAAACGCATGTGACAAAAGCCCAGTGTGCGAAGGCCTTGCAGCCTCCACAGATCCATTTTCTGTTTTTTTCTGATGCTCAAATAATCCGTGTACAGTAAAGCTTCAACAGCCTTCACATATAAGTGCCAGATAATAAGAGAAGACCTTGACCAAATCAAAGGCTTCTTTTACTTTGGAGAGCATTGATTTTAACAAGGTCATTTGTCTTTCTCTTGCTGTGCAATCACACAACGAAAAATTGTAGGATTTACAGAAAATAGAGTCATCAGCACATCATCTTGTCAGACTATGATTTGTCTGGAGATGAATGACTGCCAGATTCCCTCAGCCTAGGAAGCTAATCTGAACACTGTCTGTGGTCTACTAATTTTGCTAAACTTCCCAGTACTCACACCAAGCCAAATATTCAGGATACCAAAATGGAGATATTTAAACGTGTGATTTTAATTAAAAATTATTCCATAGCAAGTGCTTGGATTCTCAGATCCATCCTCTTTTAAGGTATTATTTGGAATCGTTTTGCATTTTTATCTATGAGCTAAATCTTTGTGATACACCATAGGCCTGTCTAGTAAATGTAATTGTCTCCCCTCTACATTGTATTTTCCTTAGTGAAGATTATTACCCCCCTGAGTACCTTACTTAGCCCTTTGCTATCTGATTAGCCAATTTAAAAGTCATTTGAAGTTGTAAGTAAAGAAGAAAAAGATTTAGAATTATAAAAAGCAATGTGTATACTTCTATGAAAGCAGCTATCTGGGGGATATTAAATGACCGCAATGTACAGTCAGGAATAAAAGGTAACACAGCAAACTGGAGCTGTCATTTCACCTCCCATTAAGAGATTAATTAATTTTCTTTGGATAGTGATTGCTGTTACGCTTCAACACAACAACACATGATAAGAAAGTATAAAAGTTTCTTTTAAAAGAAGTGCATAGGGATAGTCATCTGCCTGGCATCCTGCAAAGTACAGTAGATCTTTTTTCCCCACAACTGGCCCAGCAGGATCATTAGGTGGTTTGTCAGAGGCCGCAGAAAGGCTCAGGAGCTCCTGACATCAGAGTGCATCCCTCTTGCCAGAGTGGTTTTTTGGTTTTGTAAGATGTTGAAGATCTTACTGTTCCTAAAATACCTGCTTGCTTAGGGGACTTTTAAATGTGAGTCTTCTCACTTGTGTTTGGGATTAATTAACCCTTGCGAGAAAAAAAAATCTTCTTGTAGATCTTAACAAAACGACCTGAAAAGGTCTGTATTTAAAAGAAAGCTTACCAACTGTGCGACAGACTAGTTCTGCATCGCAATCCTGTCATCGCTGCATGGCAATTGCTTTGGGGTTCACCCAGAGCCCCGGAGGCAACTTGTTCCCCCAATGCCCCCAAAGATGCCACTTGTGCTGCAGCGAGCCCCAGCTTACAGCTCAGTCACCCAATATAAGGGGCCCGACTTTACTTCCAGAACCGGGATGAGTTTCTCTGGCAGTCCACCCTGGTCTTCCAGCAGATGGCAATAACCCATAATGGGTGAGCGGGGGGCTGCACACCAGTGGGGCAGGAGCCTCCCCAGCAGCCCTGCCAAACCCCCACAGCAGGGAGAGAGGGGGAAAGCAGGGAAGAGAGAGCAAGGCAATGAATAATAGATTACTAAAATCTAGCCAGCTAGAAAGTGCATACACAGGAGAGGGGAAGAGTGCATAATTCATCTATAATTGCTCGGGGGAGGATTTTAAATAAAGAAGAGAGATGGGTTGCACATTCCCTTTGTTTCTTTTTTACGTTTTCCAGTGTTTGAAATGTGGTTTTTGTTCATCCGTCTTGGCCTTAGGGCTCAAAGGTGACCCAGGTACTGTCCTGCCATCTGTCAGGTGATGCGGCTGGTCACACACGGCATGCAAGGCATAACTGAAGCACGACCTAAAAATGGCTGTTGCCTGTAATACCGCAGGCAAAAAGTGGTGAGCATAGAGGATGCACCTTTAAAAAGACAGAGACAAAATCCTGGCTGTATCTTGTTGATGGGTATTTCATAGCTCCTGAAAATACTCTGGAGGAATTTCTATCTTGTGATTCACTGTTAGTCATCCTGTGCACTTTGCAAACCATCAAATTTATGTAAGGTTGGCTTTTGTCACAGCAAATGAAAACCTGTTTAACTTTCTCGTGTTTCTCCAGAATAAACAAGGAAACAGCAAAGAACAATACAGGTTGGCTAACCTGGAGTTTATAAAGGATGTTTCCTTGGGAATCAAGCATGTTATTTCTAGAAGTGATGATTTTATATGATAAACTTACACCCCACATCTGTCAAGATTAAACGCCTCAAGATTCTTATTGTCTTTACAGAAAGCAAAATAAATATAGACCCATGCTCTCAGCTCAGAAGTCTGTGCCAACATCCCGTCTCTGAAAGTCGAAAAAATCAAGCTCTTCTGAGGGAATAGCAAGTGAGACAACATGTCCTGGTTTCCTATTCACCAGAGGGAGGTACAAAGGGCTGGACTCTGCTGTAAAACCTGAGTGTTAATAATTGCTGCTCTTCCATGGCTACCTGCGTAAAGCTCCTTTTGTTTTCTCATCTTGCTACACTCTTGGCCTCACTGAGACTTTGGCAACAAGTTCCATGTTCTAGTTTGTGTGAAACCCTTTCTCGGTTTCTACTCTGTAACATTTCAAATCACTGAATGTTCCCTTCTTTTTTCTTTCCTGTTTTATGAAAGAGAGCGCTTAGAAATTTTTGATCTTCTTTCTCCTTACCATGATGTTATATTTTTTCTTATAGTGTTTCCTTGTACTGGTCTCATCCAAAATAAATTTTTTCAGTCTCTTAAAAAAAAGGCTTAATAAAGTGGAAAGAATGGGTAATGCCCACTCATAAAGCATGCAGAAAAACAATGACCTACTCTTATAAGAAAAGGCAAATCTTCCATTTTTATGTTTCCCCTGGCCTCTTCCAAGAAGCAAATTAAAAGGGCTGAGGAAGATAATTGTTTTGGGTGGGTATGTGATTGAGATCCTAATAATAACATAATCGCAAGAGCAATAGTGGAAGACCTATATCTGTTAAAAATTAGTAGCTGTTTATTATTTACCCACCACTGTTATCAGCAGACCTTTTAACTTCTGCTGGTATGACAGCTTCTCAGCCTCCACAGCAACAACCTGTTCCATGCTTATTTTTGAATTGTTGTGTGTTCAGCACATAATGAGACACCCAGTTTGTGGCGTGCATGGAGTATGCGGTCCAGACTCCCAGCTCTGCTTTTATTTTACTATCCTGTTATGACGAAGCTGATGCAGGGAGGTGAGCGCTGCCATGTCATTCAGTGTCAGAGGGAATAGCACAGAAAACTGCAGTTTGAGCGACCTGCTCAGAAGTAACTGCCTTGTGCTTTGTTTTCTGACCAAGAGACAAGATGCCTACAGATACTGTGTTTCTTTTAGTGGTTATTTTTTAATAACTTGTGGTAATTAATGCACTAAACAATTTCCATTAAACGAGAGTAGGAAGAGATCATATATTTCCCAGTGAATAGTAAAATCACAACAAATACAGTCTCATTCATTCAAAACCATCAGAGATTCGATCTGAATTCATTTGAATGATGCTGCCTAGGGAGAGCAAAGGAAAAGCAGTGCCACCGTATTCCCATCACGGAGATGGGGGAGGGGGCTGCCTCTCTTTGAACAATCACTCTCATCGCGAAGGATACAGGTTCAGTGTCTGCGTGAGGGGATTTAAGCCCCCTCCACCATGTCCTTCTTAGTCCTTCATCGCTAACTGCCACATCATTAAATATTCTGGGGTGCCTGCAATCCTGTTGCTGCTGTTCCACTTAGCATTAATAATTAAATCTTCACTGGCAGAGGGAATGAGCTTCAGATATCTTCCATCCTCGAGGAGTGCTCCAGGCTGAGAAGTATTCACATCCTTTGTTGAAATGACTGCTCATATATTTTCCACACACCAAAACTGTGCCAGCCAGAGGGACTGAAGGTGGCCCACTTTAAGAGTGACTGTCTCATGGTTAGGATGCTAATCTGGAAGAGATGGCAAACATTATTTTAAATACAGTTTCTGCTTCATTTGAACTAAACTACAAGGTCTTTGTTTTGCTATAAAAACTCTCACATTTAAATTTGTTTTGTCCCAAGTCAGGGCCTGTTTTTTCATTTTGTTCCTCCCTTGCATTTTTGTCTCTGCAGGAAGCCTGAGAACTCTCCCTCCCTTTTCATTAACTGTAAACTTAATGATAACAAAACTCTGAGCCAGTGAACACCTCTCACTTGGCTTTGGAGTTTATTCATCCTTCAGGTATAGCTATTATTTCATAATTGGAAGCACCTTCTAGGTATTCTTTTATCAGTAGTATAATAGATACTTACAGCTTTGCTATTACTTCCTTGTGAACCTGCCTCGGTGTTAACAGCTTTTATCTTGGCTCAGCTGTTTGCAACAGCTCTGGGGTTCCTCCCTTCCAGGATACAGTTTCATCCTGACCGAAACCAGCATCCTACACAGCATCACTCTGGTTAGGGCAGACAGGTGCTGCACCATATTTCTTCCCACTCTGCAGGAAGAGAACGTGACCTCCGTTATGTAAAACAGTGGATGGAGTTCACACATTACGTACTGCTAAAGTCATGACCTAGTACGTACAAGGCTTCTTGACTTTCTAATTAGGGACTGAGCTAATTAGAACTGGCTAAAGTGTATACTGAATGTGTTTTTATTTCACGAGCTTCAAAAGAGATATAAGCCTCTCTCCCTTCCAAAAAATGTTTATATTTGCCATCAACGTTCTCACTAAAATGTTTAACATTTATTAAACCAAAATGTGACTTTTCAAATGAAGCTTGCAATTACAGCAAACAATAGCTTTGATGAAAACAAGAGAATTTGGGGATCGGCTTAATGACAGTAATACAGGTAGAGAAGTTTTCACGGATGCTTTAGGGAGTACCAGCACAACAAATGGCTGAGCCTGAGAGAAAAGGGACTGGACAACAGCTATGGTGAAGAGGTGCAATGCAGTGTCATGGCTAAAACGGTCTTTCTTTTCCCCCTTGCTTTATTACCAAGCCATAGTAAAGTCAAAGCTATGACATACCCAAAGCATTCCAGGAGATTGTTCACATCAGCTTGGGTGTAAACCTATGCTGGTCCAGACAAAATACTATAAATTTCCATTCTTTCTAACGACAAATCGATTTTATTATTAAAAAAACCCACATACAAATAATCAAGAGCCAGCCAATCCCTTTTTAAGAGTTTTTCCTATGGTTTGCTCTCTAGTGAAAAACTCGAATAACTCATTTCTGGCTAGAAGTAGCTGAGACAACAGAACTAATGGCAGCATTGACTGCATCACCTACAGCATTATTGCTACTCTGGCCTTAGAGCAATGAAATGCTTTGTAAGGTTTACTTTCCTTTTTCAATGGAAAACAATTGGGCAAACAGAAGGAGCATGGAAAATGAGCAGCAAAACTTGCAAGAAAGGAAACATAGGACAAAAAGTGGACTTGGATGCCTGAAGATATCTCTATTTGAAGAAGGAGCGACAGGATTGGAAAGGGGTTGGTCCCTGAACTCCAGTGACTTCTTGGGAATGGCTATGATGTGCTGAAATTACTAAGAACTCTGAGCCAGCACATAGTTTCCTTCATACCAGCCCACTCAGGGACTTGAAATAACTTTTTTGTCAGAAGCAAAACACAGAACTAAAAGAAAGAAACACAGCAAGTCATGGAAAAGCCATAATCTTCTACCTGACTCTTTCTGCAGTAGCTGTTGGCAGAGAAGGTTTGTTTTCTCTTTTATGAAGCAGAATTTAATAAAGAAATGTTGGTACAGGGGCTGTAATAGAACAGACAACCAGAGAAGGAAGAATTAAAGGTGGCATCTGTAAATTAATAATGGTCACAAGCACTGGAACTTGATCGTCTATACTGTGAAATTGTTAGAACAGTCCTTCCCATGGTTTTGGTTAGAGGTTAGCTTGCTGTCCTGCACCAATGACCTGTGATGAGGCTTTTCCCAATAGGTCATTCAGATGTGAACACCAGATTTTGAAGAGTAAGAGCTCTGTGGCTGTGGACCTTTCTGGGCCAGCTGGCCTCAGTGTCTGAGAGATGCTCAGGCCTGTTTAACTCACCGGTGTAGGCACAGCCAGGGAGAATTCAGGGACTTTCTCATCCTTCTCCCTTTGACATAAGCAGCCAAGTCACATCTTCTCTTTAAATGTTATCTAACAGTATCTTGAAATGAGTTAAGATTTTTCCTGATTGTAGCGCTCTTTGAAGTCATTCAAAATCTCCACCCTTCTGATGGCAAGGAGCTTTTAAAAAAAAAAAAAAAGCCAATTTGCCTCCATTTTGCTTAGAGAGAAAAGCCTCTGTTGGTGTTTCCCCTGACACGTCTACAAAGAGGAGTCAAAATCCCTCTTCACCTTGTTGTGTTCATACGAGAATATGGAAATGGTTACGGACCTTGCAGAAGATGTAGTGCACTGTTCACATATTTCAAATAGTTTCTTCCACGTTGAATGTTAAAAAATAAAAAGTATTTTTTACCCTGGCTACTACTGGCTATTCTAGTTCTTATTTCCATTATGTCTAGAATGCACCTCCTAATTTCCCACTCACATCTACTCATAGGTCAAATAGGAGAGCCACATACCATATTCCATGCAGCAGCAGCTTGCCCAGTTACATAGACAGCCCTGGACGCTAAAGCCGTGCCTGTACTAGTAAATAAAACAGGCTAAGCCTGTCCTCTGCTCCTGGTGAACTGGCAGCATCCATTGGCTAAACCATTCCACCCTCAAAACGAGTGGATGCATCCAAAGTACCTAATGGGAACAGTCTCCAATCCATGCTAATTCTCAAACTGCTTGAACTGGAGAGGTTCAGTTTGGCCAAAACCATGTGCCACAACCGTGCCAGGGGGCATGCTAACAACTTAACATGGTGCGTGGCCCCATTTGTTTACCAGCACAGCCATAGCCTTTGACTGTGATTTTCAAGAATGTTTACTGAGTTGAATATCACAGTTACCAGATGAAATATTTTTCTGAATCACTGTGATCCATAGAATGAAACCTCTTCCATCAGGATTGCTCTCTAGCTCTGTTTTCTTCAAGACCAATCCTATGGTGACCAAGTAACATTTTTCAGAGAAAATATCATGTTTATAGAACAAAAGATTTCAGAGAAAAACTGAAATGTTTCACATGCATGTCTATTTTTCTGAGGATAGGTAGGAATTAAATTCACTTTGGGCAGCTAAAAATTAAAATTCTAAGTAACTTTTTTTTTCCCTCATAAATTTGTCCAATTCCTTTTGAACATGAAAACTTTTGGCATTCACTAATTCCAGTAGCAATGATTTCCACTCTTTAATTACATCAATAGACTCTAGAGTGCAATTGTTCTGATCACATACAAACGCCTACTTTGAGATGAATTATTCTCCAGTCTCCTTTGACTGTAACAAACACAACTCCACTGATTCTCAAGGGAGCTTAGACACCTATCTTTGATGTAGATACACTATTAGATACCCAAAACATTTGGGCAGGATGAACCTCTCCCCTGTCTCTTAGCTATGCCTCTTAAGCTGAGATGAATCCCATCTGGTCAATCAATTTCTGCTGTTCCTCAGAAACAGCATTCAGTATAAACTGGACAACCTGATATAACTTCACTTTGACAGTCTACTGGGAACTTAAGGGGATGTTGAGAAGCCTCTGTAGTTGCATGGGACTGGCAACCGCAGTAGGAGTTTGGACTTCCAGTTTCAGAGCACCCAGAAGCAAGCACGTTGTTCGCTGAGCCATGCCAGGCCCTTGACCTGGACTAAATTCTGAACTTTTGTGATTTGGGGAACCAGAAACTCCCTCAAGTATCTCTCCAAGCCTGAGTTTTGTTCAGTATAATAAAATGAACTTCAATACAAATAAACTATTTAACACACAAGGTTTTATTTCATTGTTTTTGCACGGCTATGTAATATATTTATATTTATTTTAATTCTGCTTATCAGTGGTTCATAAACACAATCACTTCTTTTTCATTAGACAAAAAATAAAGCTCTTAGAAATTAAAGACACTGGTGCAAGACTCTCCTTAATTCTCCAAGGTATAACTGGACATTTACATTGTGCTTTTTGAATAGCAATACCTTTCATTATATGTTTATCCCAGGAAAGAGACGTTATTATTTAAAGGATTAATTGTGCCTTTTGTGTGTTTTGCCTCTTAGCTCAAACCATCCCTAGATCAAGATATGACTAGTTGTACAGACCTGACTAAGATTTAGCTTAGGCAAAGGTCTTAAGTGAAGGTAGCACAAAGAAATGTCCTCCTTCACCCACTGCCTACTTTAGCAATTCTGTCAGAAAATTATTCAATACCCTTCTCCAGTTTTAATTCTGTGCTGTGACTCAGAGGTGTATTTTCATGCTCAACATAGAAGAGATACAGTTTGGAATACTATGCTCAAGAAGAGGAAAGCGATAAACAGTTTAACTTCGCAAGTTAGTGAGCCGGGTCTTGGCAATTGCAGAATTAAAGGATCAGTTTGACCAAAACAAATCTCAGTTTGTTCTTTAGTAGTGCTGACAATCAGATAGTTGTAAAAAAACAGTTCTTTACTTGCAAACTGAGACTGCTAATACAAACAACAGGCACATGTGAATTTTTGTCACAGCTTCCATTGGATGATCTCAGCGAGAGATACAAATAGTGACCACCACAATGACCACGAGGCAAAGCAAAAAAGCACGTGTTGACCACAGTCCATTTTGGCTAATACGATTTAGAAAAATAAGCTGCTGGCAAGATAGAAAAATCTTACAAATTCCTCCCCGATTTTTCACAGTAAAACAAATTACCTCTCTCAGCTGTGGATAAAAGTTCCTTCTTAAGGCAGTGAACATTCCTTTGTAGTGTCATGGTGAAAGAAGCTCTTAAACGAACTTCTCAGAAATCTGGGTTCCTTTTTCTATATTCTTTCCTTTCTTTGTTCCCTTTTCATTACAATGCGCAGTTATATAAATAAAAATGGCTCATCTCTTAGTTGAATCGGGAGGTGGGGAGTAAATTGACAAGTTCATGCAAAAAGCCCACAGTAGCTGCACTTTGTTAAAAAGTGCTTTTGTAGTAGTGAGAAAGAACAGAAAGGAGGAATTGATTGTAAGTGTATGTGTAGGTGGCAAAAGTATTATTAGATAGAGGTGAGAGGCTAGAAGGTGTCAAAAACCTGAGAGTAGGAGCAGAGTAGACAGGAGATGCCCCAGGGAACATGCTTTATAACATGTAAGTCAAGCCATTTTATAAAATACACTTGTAAGTAGTATTTGAAGTAAAATAAAAATATTTGCTACTTTTAACAGAACTGTTTGCTTAATTAAGTGCATTTCTTTGTCTAAATCCAGAATCGTTTCTCCAGTGCATATCGCTACTGCGATTGTAAGACCAAACACCGAGAAAAAGTCTCTGAAAAAAGGAGTGAAACCCCAAAGAAAGAGCAGAATGAAGAGGTGGATATCTGCCGCATCTGCCTGTTAGCTGTGAGAAAGCTTTTAGTATTTGCTTCTCAGCCATTTCCGAAAGAAAGAATCAACATAGTTCATAATCAGATTAGTCTGTTTGGTAAAGGGAGTGAGGGGGGGTGGCAAACAATGAATAAACCACACGGATTTAACACTGATCGTGTTTTAAGCAGCAGATTTCTGTTGGTTACCTAACATCAGTCCTGGCGTTATGACTAACAGGCCGGCAACGTCCAGTCACAGACACGCATCTCAAATTAATTAAAACCTGACACGCATCTGGAATTACTGCGATTGAGGCATAAAATTACGGACAGCTGAACTTGTAGGGAGTTGAAATAGAGGACTCAGGGAAAAAAAAAGGCAAAAAAGTAAAATGGGAATTTGCCCTTCAGACTTAATAGGCTCAGTTTTTTATACACATGACCCTGGAATTTCAGAACTTTGAACCTAAGGAGAGAAAGGCATGCTTTCTATGTCTAATTCAAACACTGAAACTGGATTTTTCCAAAACTGGATTTTCAGAACTATGACACTTGTTTTCTGTGGATTTGTGTTTCAGGATAGATTGTAAGCATTGCGTCAACTTTTCCACAATGGCAGTGTTTATAATGTCACTTCCGTATGTGGCTTCTCCTGTACCTCTACACGGCTCCCTGCTTTCACAAATCTTGTGAGAGCTTAGTTACGTTTGAGACAACTCCCTTTTGGCAAACACAGTTAAATTTGGACAAAGGTTTTGAAAGTTTGGCCTAACAGGACAGACAGATGCAGTTCAAACACTGGCTTTTCGTAAGGAATCAGTTTACAGAGATGGATGTCTTTGTGTGAGAGTTGTGATACAGAACATTCAGAATGCAATAGATACATGAATTGAGAGTCCTGTCGTTTCTACCATAGCTCACACATACCACATAAAGCAATTGCAGTTGGCAAGTCTTTCAATCTGAGATGCGTGAGGTCACTACACATACTGGATCTTTCCACCTAACCTATACATACAGTCCCTTCTGAGGTGTCAGTACGACACCTAGCCCCCATCTCCAGGAAAAAACAAGTAAGGGAGTAAAGGTTATGAACTCTTTCTGCTCCAGTGAAATGCGAGAGAAATCCTCCATAGGCAGAATATGTAATAGATGCTAAAATTGGAACTTGGGCTGGACAGTTTATTTGTAATGTGGAATCCTTCATGACTGCACCTGGGCAGGGACTCAAAATTACGTATCTTCTGGCACCTTTGGCTCTATTATGCATGTTGATATTATGTGGGACCATTGGTTCAACACTGACTCAGAGGGAAGAGTGCCTCAGCCTGAATCACTAATGCCATATCCTGCAGCACTCTGGTGAAGCCTTGGCAGAAAGGAAGGATAATTACCATGCGGTTACTATGACTGATTTTTGAGATGCTTTTATGTATACCTCAGGCATGTCAGTAGGTAAAATGCAGTCAGCTTGCTCAGAAACACCCAAGTGTCCTAAGGATTTTATTTTCTACCACAAAACTGGGCATACAGATAGACAAAAACACCCAGCTGAACACCATACCCTGAATTACTCTGAATCTTTTTCACATATATCGAATTTACAGGAGTATGAATACAAAACTGCTGTCCTTTTACATGTTTCTTTTGCCTTTTAATGATAAATAATTGACATCTATATACAAGATGTTGCTTCCCTTACAATAGAAATACTAGTCCCTAGTCTGTTTTCCCAGACTCTGTGAGTAACTGCTGAACGAGTAGGTGTGACAGCGGTATCAGCTTTACAACATCAACAGAATTTTAAAAACGTTTTGTGGAGAGACGGCCCAAAGTCAAATGATCCTTGGAGTCAAGGGGAGTTTCACAGGTACTCAGGCAGAGACCCGGAGCAAAGCTTCAAGATATTTGCAGTGTTTACTACTTGTCTTGCCTGTTGTCACGTACCACCTGACACAATGCATCAAGGAAATATCGATACTGGAAATATCATTCAATATGAAAATGTGTCCACATGTTCAGCTAACCCTATTGATGCTATTTTCATCTTTTCCTCAAATAGAATCTCGTTTCTCTCTTTCTCCTTTGCCCTCTTCAGCTCTTTTCCAATTTTCCCTTCAGCAAACCCGTTCTTCTCACCTGTAAGGATTTTACTGCCTCCTTCCTTCTTCTGTGTGTTAAAATAATCAAAGGGAAAAGTTAGGGCCAACTTTAGCCTTGATGAGATTAATAGAGTGCAGACAATTTACCCATCCCAGTGTCATTGTTTCAGGATGTTTGCAGATTCATTCAGATAGCATGGTATCAGTAGCAGTCAGTTCATGCTTTCAAGGTTATCTTTGCAACCCTGAGGACTACATACAATTTTTTTAAAGAGAAAGATAAGATTACTTACAACCTGAAAATGCTGTGAAGGCCACATAAATGTTCCCAAACTGGACGTTTGCCAACTTTTACTAATATATAAGAGATACCAGGCAAGGTAACTCCGAATAACTTAATAGGACCATTTCTTTCTTCTTTCTGGTCAGACTACTTAAAAATTTGAGGTTTCTTCAGTTACCAACTATTCCACACTCAAGCCGCCTGGCTGCAGGGAGTTCTTGTTTTCCATGTGTTCTTTTTATTATGGACAGAAAGGCCTAGATACTTCACATTATCAGGAGAATTACAAAATGATCTTATCGCCCTGGCAGTCGCACTGGATTACTTTAGCAGACTATAATAAAAGTTGGATGCAGAATGGATGGAAAACCTGCATGCTCATCACATTCAAAATATGAGCAACATCCCCTTGGGGGGCCAAGGCCCACGCTAGTCGCCAGGCTGCAGCCCCTTGAGCTTTCCTCGGGCAGGCAGGCCCGGCCCCGGGTGTGTCGCCCACCGAGACCTCAGCCCGCGCCACACGGCCGCCGCAGCGCTGCTCGGCTAAACACCCGAGCGTCCTCGCTGCGCGGGGCTCCCCTGCGCAGGGAGGGCAGGACCAGATCGGATCGGAACGGATCGCAGCGGATCACAGCGGCGGGAACCTGCGGAGCCTCCCCCCGCCACACCCCCCACCTCCCTCTGGTCCCGCCCCCGGCACGTGACAGGGGAGCGGTGACGCCGCCGTGCCCCGGCACTGTCACTCGGAGCGGGGCGGGCGAGCGCAGGGGCCGCGGCTGGCGAGGAGGAGGGGGCAGTGAGCGAGAGCAACCGCCGCCGGAGCAGGACCCGGGCCCGGCCACGCAGCCGAGGCAGGTGAGGGGCCGCGTCTCTCGGCTTGGCGGAGGGGAAGTAGGAGGCGAGCGGGGAGGAGCGCGGCGCTGCCGCCGGGACAATCGGGCATGGTAGGATGGCCCTGCGGCGGGCGGAGGGCACGTCCGTGCCCGGGCTGGGGCCGGCTCACGGCGGCGGCGGCTCCAGCTCCCCGGCGCCGCCCTCCCTCTCCCGGAGCGCGCCTCCCGTGCCAGGCGGTCGGTGGGGGGTCTGGGCGGCGCCGCCGCGCGGTGCCCCCGTTGGCGGCGGCAGCTTCGATCCCCAGGCGCCGCCGGGAGCGCCGAGTTGGCGGCGGCGCCGAGAGGCAGCTCCACACCTGGGCGCTGCCAGTGGGCCCGCGGTGGCGGTGCGGAGGCCGAGCAGGGCCGCCCGACCTGCCCTGTGCAGCCGCCGCTCACCTGCTGGGGCCGCGGCCGGCGGGAAACAAAGGGAGACGACGGGCAGCGGCGCCTTAGCGGCCCTACCCGGGCGCCCCCGCTGATCCGTGTAGGGGTTGGACGGCCTTGTATTAACTTGAGCGCAACAACTTCGGATGGTTTAGCTGGGGTGAGTCGGTGCGGGTTTGCTGCGCTGTTTATGGCCGGTTGTTGGAGTCAACAACTTAACAAAAGCCCGCGACGAGGAGCGAGTGGGCTGGCGATGAGCTGGAAGCTCGTTAAGGTGTGGGGTGCTGCCGCGTGGTTTGAAGAGTTGTCCTGACAGTTGTTTAAGATGCATCGCTTATTCAGTACTCTGAGTCATAAGCAAGTATTAAATGGTTATTTACTATGCCTTTAATTTTTAAGGATGCGTGAGCCCTGGGAAGCTACTTTGCTTGGAAGTAGTGCTCGATTTGTAACCTATGTTAGTAATCTCTGAGGAAACAATAAAGGATTAAGCTTGTTTTCATAAAGCTTGTAAGTTGTCTGTGTTTTGTCTGTATCTGTTGTTTACATCTTTGCATCTATTTTTATACAACTTTTGCATGCTCTTGATGCACAGTTTGCAGATGGTGGTTTTTACAGGCACCGCTGAGGGCTGGTTGCCTGCATGAGGATAGGAGCTGAGGAGTTGGTTGTGCTGGATAAAGAGTGGTGCCTCTTTGAAGCAACTTATGACTAGGCTTGAATTCTGACAAGGTTACTGTGGGACCAGTTGCCCAAGCAGTGGTCATGCAGTAGGATAGGTTGAACCACTAAAAAAACTGCCCAGAGAGAAGCAGAATCATAGAATCTAGTAAGCTGTAGCCAGGGTATTTCATCTGGCCCAAAGTGATAAGAATTTGTACTAATTTAGCTTCAGTAATTGAGTTTATTTCTGTATCAGCACTGAGGAAGTGTTCCTTCCAGTAGTGGGTGAAGTTTGATGCTGAAAATGGAAAAAGATTAAACAAGTCAACTGCTGCTGCTTTGTAGGACATCGTGAACAAGGTCACATGAAGAATTTTAAGGTGATGAGTTAATGGCGTTTTTAATAACTTATCATCTGTTTGTATTATAAAGTAAGTAACAATTTGCTAGCCATGGTAAGGTCTTTTCCAAGAGGGAAAGAGCAGAAATAGCAAAAAGCAGTTTTAGTGCATCTCAAGTCTAGAGCCTGGTTCTAGAAGATCGGAAGAGAATACTCTGTGTGCGGTAATTTGATAAGAGAGGTATGGAGCACCTGTTGTGTACCTCCTGTTTTTTACATAATAATTGTAATATTTATATAATAATTATAGTATTTATATATACTTTTATATTATGTATGATCATACCTCTGATTCTCTGTGTGTGTTAGGACCACACTTCTCTCGGGACCGTTTACATATGCCTCAAGATGAGTTCAGCTGTGCGGAGGGGGCCGCGGTGCTGCAGGGCTGAAGCTGCCCGAGGAAAGGCTTCCCTCTGAGCGGAGGGGGCTGGAGCTGTCACACTGGGGGCTGATTAGGAAAGGTCTCGTTTTCTGTGGACGTACAGAAAAATCCAGCTGGAGGCAAATGTTTGCATGCAACCTCCCTGATGCTGGGTTTGCACCCTTCCGTGGGGAGAGGCCTCCCGCGCCGAGTCTGCAGCGGGGCACGGTGCGGGCCCGGCCCCGGGAGGAGCGGGCTGTGCCGCCCCGTGCAGGGGCGCGGCGGGGAGCGGAGGGAGGAGCTGACCTCTGCAAACACCGAGGGTTGCCAGCCTTACTCAGCCTTAGCTGAGTAAGAGGTGGGAACGGTTCCCGTCGGAAGTCGGAGTCTGAAAAGATAAATGGGTGCGTAAGGGGTGAAGGAGCCTCTCGCCGCTCTCTGCCTGAGCGCGGCAGGGTTGCCAGTGTAATCACAGGTGTCCTGTCTTCAGGACAGCGTGAATGCTCTGTGAACTGGTAGAATGTGTTTCCATGTGGGGAAGTGGCCCATCTTAAATTAGTCACCCTGCAGCAATCTTCACCAGACGAAAAGTGTGGCTTGAGCCTGTTTTTTGATCTTCATAAATAAGTTTTTCTTTAGTCTTTTTTTTTTACTGTCAGTCGGACCATTCGTTGTACTAATCTCTTAATCAGGTATTGAGACTTTATTTAAAGTATTAAATCTTACAGGTGTCCTCTGTGAAAGTAAATAGTTTTGCATGCTTATCATCCTCTAATTCTGGTACTTCAACCTTTACCAAAGTGGGTACCATCCAGCATTACAAGTAATGGTGAAGAAAAAAATAAACACGGTGAGGTTACAAGGTCTGATCTGCTGTATCACTTCAGTTGTTGACTAGTAGCACAACGAAGTCAGTAATTCAATTGTCAATGTTGAGCATTCACGTCTGAATTATTCTGAGCCCCTTAGAGTAGAGGTTTGGCCAAGGGTTCCATGGCTCTTTAACCTGACTTTTATAAGACAGACACATTTCTGAAAATGCTGTTCTATAAGCATAAAATGCAACTTGTTGAACCTATCTGTCTTGAAAAAAATTTTACGCATGTATTCTCAATAAATAGTTATGTGGATTTGTCGAAAGAGAAATGCAAAATTCATGTTTTTAAACACTTCGTAGCCCTGTGGGAAACCATAGGCTTAAGCTCTTCTCTTCTTGGTTTCTGTATGGGAGAAGGAGAAACAGTGTGAATGGGTCCTGTCCTACTTTTCAACTTCCAAGGTAGCAGACCTTAGAGGTAGACTGTAACTCAAACACGTGCGTTTTTCTGGTATCACCTTGAAGCTGTGAAAGGGGTTGGTAGCAGCTTTGAAGAAGTGTTGTGAGAAGTCAGGTTTAGTAACAAGGAAAAAATAACACTGGTATGGCAGAGTTTCCAAAACTAGGAAGAGCGTGGGAACGGCTGCAATTTGGTCATTTTTACTTTCTGTTACAGTTGCTAAACAACGGCAGAGCTGCACTTAAAAATACCTTTTTATGTAGAACAGCAGGTAAGCAAGTTGTTTTGTACCGAGGCTGTAAAGAGACTATAATGCTGTGATTTTCAGTGTACCCTTTCATGATAGAGAGAGTAAACACCAGAATCCTAGCGTTCTGTTCTACTGCTTTGTGTTCCTACTGTCAGTTCTGTTGAGTGTGGTACCATCATTCTTTCTGTCAAGTCCTTGATACAATTGCAAGCCTGACCTTGTGATTCCATTTGGAGTCTTATAAATGGTGGTAGCTTTCAAGTTACCTGTAGGAAGTGCTTCCTGCAAGTAAAAGAAGATGAACTGTGGGAGAGAGAAAGACCCAGTTTAAAGATGGGCACTTCTCTCTTGGCATCATACTTGAGCTTTTTAGCTTCTCCTTTTCCTATTGAGTTATGTGGGAACTATTATGTATTTTTTCCAGGGCTCAGACCGAATAGCAGAACTTGTGAAAGAAAAATTGAAGAACTGTTAGGAGTTTCTGCTTCAGCTCTCCCAGAAGTCCTTTTTTTGTTGTTTCTGTCCTTAGTCCAGTTTCGGGTAGCTGAGTTCACTCTGTGTGTGTGTGCCTGCATGGAATTGGATTAGTTCCACTCTGTGGCAGGGTAAAGGCTACAAATCTCATCACCAAGTCTTAAGTTGCAGAGTTGCAAGTTTCTACGTAATTTTTCTCATTCATGAAACGTGCTTTTTTAAAAAATATTTGTTAATCTTTATGAGATTAAATGTGGCAGCATTTTACTCGAATTCTCCTACATTCTATTTGAATGCTAGAGGTCTTCCCCTTTACTTATGTGCTTTGATTTTTAAGATTAGGAGATCATTCTTTCATGTTAATTTACTATGTTGTGTTCAGTGTAAGTTTATGCTTATCCACTCATGAATTGTGACACTGATGCTACATTATTAAATAGAGACAACTTGACATTCATGAGTGCAGATCCAGCCGTCTGTCGTTGTCTCGATTATGAGATGCTGAGTGTACTTTTCAAAATTTTCATGTATTATCTATTTTTGATTTTGGTTCATAGTCCTGTTTCATTATTGTTGGGTGCTTTGTTTGTGTTTTCTGATTCAGCCTTTCAACTTCTGTTTAGATCAGGTTTTCTGTGAGGTAAATATCGCAACAGGCTCTCTTAAGAGTAAGCAAAGTAAATATGCAGGATTTAAACCACCAAAACCAAAGTATCTTGGAAACCTTGAGTACTTTCATCTAATACTACCATGGTTATAGATTAAATTCTGTGCAGCAGTTTAAAGAAATAAATAAAAAAGTGATTATATCACCTGTCTACACACAACAGGTAGACGCAGAGGCAACTTGATCTGCAGCCTCAGACAGCGTGGTTCACATAGCTCCCTGGTCATCTCCTTCTCCGGTTATGTGACGGTAGAAGGGTCTGTAGCACGTGCAGTGTGTGCAGGTCGGGGATTACTAGTCCATGCTGATGATTGGGGTAATAGGGTTGGAGGAAGATTTGAGGGATTTTGTAAAGAATTTTGAGCGCGCTGAAGGGACTCTTCAACTGAAAGAGGGATCAAAATAAGCAAATAATAATCTTCTCCTTTTGAATATTTTGACTAAAACCAGTGTAGTAACACAGTTCCCTGAAGAAATTAAGCATGTGTGTAAACAAGAGATTGACTCAGACTAGTCTGCCCCAAGAAGGAGGTTTGTGTGAACAGGAGAGTTAAATTGGTGACTGAGTTGTTCTACTGACTTTCTGTTTTACCACTGAGAAAGATATTTGAAAATATTGCATTTTTCCACCAATTAATTAGCCTGAGGTTGACATAAATTGAATAGGCATGGTTATTTTTGAAATTATTTTTCTCTGAAGTGCTCTTAAATAATTACTACATATTTTATTTTTCTTACAGCTCTGATTATAAACAGGAAAATAACACTTCTGAAACAGAATGTGGCTTACCTTTTGCCTGAAAAGGTGAAATCTTTTCAGATAGAAATGGCCGACAAAGGTGGGAAGATCCTTCCAGGACAGCTGTACATTGAAGTGGAATACGACTATGAGTATGAAGCCAAGGACAAGAAAATTGTAATTAAGCAAGGGGAGAAATACCTCTTGGTGAAAAAGACTAACGATGATTGGTGGCAAGTTAAAAGAGATGAAAATTCCAAACCCTTTTATGTGCCAGCACAGTATGTGAAGGAAATACCACGGAAAGCACTGATGCCACCTCTTAAGCAGGCAAGTGTGCTGCCAAATAATGCTTTGAAGTTGACACATGGATTACAGAGATCGACAGAAAATGTGAATAAGTCACCAGAGCTTTCTAGTTTTGGAAAATCTTCTCCGGTTCAAGTGTCTTGCTTAGTTCGAGATGCCAATCAAAATCTGGGACCGAACAACAGCCCCGGTCAAACTCTTGGTTTGAGTCTGGACCTTACCCAGAACAATGGAAAACTTAACAATGAGTTACAATCTCCCAAGGTTTCCAATCAGTATAGAACCATCTCCATGGGTCACTTCCCCTGTCCAGAGTTTCTGGAAATAGAGAAAACCAGCTTTTTGCATGAACAATCTTGTGATTCAGCAGGAGAATGCTCAGAAAAAATTCACCAAGATTCCGAGTCTGGAGATGAACTTAGTAGTAGTTCCACAGAACAAGTGCAGGTAAGCTAAAAAAAAAAAACAACAACCCAATGATCCCTGTAGATTTCTGTGTTGTGGTTTTTTTTCCTTTCGTTTCCTTATTGCCGTAATTGCTTGCTAATGTTTTGAGATTTATTCCTTATAAATTCAGATTATTTTAAGTTAAAATGTTTCATCTCAGCATGAACTGGTTAGTGGTCTAAACAGTTGGTGTGTATAGCTCTGTTCCTTGCAGAAGTACTTTGCTTTGGGGATTAATTCCATTTATGTTATCCTGTGATTGAATGTTGCAGAAATGCTTTTGTTCGTTCGTTCTTAAGATTGTTTTGAGATGACACTGAGTTTGGGTTACACTTTCTTGCAGAGGAAGGAAGCCTATTGCAGTCACTCCTCACTTCTTGGCTTGTTGATATAATAGTGCTGGTTACTGTCAGCTTTTCCTAAGTATGTGTATAGGTAGCATAGGAGCTGTAAATTGATGTATTAGTGCATTTAATAGTGTAAAAATGGTACACTTAAGATTTATATGGCGTTTAATTTCTGGCTTGATTATTTTATTTGTAGAGTCTTACTGTAATGAGTAAGCCCTGCCAGTTCTGCTCTGGATTAAAACTCAAAGCGTGAGTTTGTTAATTAGTATGGAAGAATCTCAGGAATGGTGTACTCCCACTTCAGGCTAAAACTAAGCATTGATGGCCTTTTTCCTTAGTAAAGTGGTTTCTCTTGCTTTCTATTTATTTATTTTTCATCAAGCCTCCCCCACCCCCAACAAAAGATTAGCACTCTGATTTAGATAATCAGGTCACTTCTGGTAATGGGAACCAAGTTGTTTAGTCTATTGTAATCTAGGTTTGTTCTCGAACCAATGATATATATGTGCATACACGTAATTATGTATGTATATAGGTAATTCCACACACACACCCCCCGCCGCCTCCCCATTTTTCTGTAGGGAGACATTAAATTATTTTAAAATTCTAAGGTTTAAAGCTCCTTTGTCTTGAGCTTTCTTACTCCATAATGTGAGACTGTTGTTGCTTGGGTGCCAGCTGATCATTACGATAAATCCCACTTGACAGTGTGTATTCAGAGTACCAAAGGAACTTACTCAAGTGTAGTATTGAAGTAAAAGTGGATGCTAACTTTAAAATAAAAATCTTGTCATGGAGAGCTGTGAATCAGTACTTTGCTAGTAAGACATAATTAAGACAAAGCTGTTTAGTTAGTGATGGTGGGAAGATCTCAAAGATACAAGATCGATGGGGTGATTTATAGTCTTGAACTGTATGAGCTCATATATATATTGGAATACACAGAATCAGTAGTTTTTCAATATCCTACTCTACTCTTGGCCTCATTTTTGAAATTCAGAGTTTCTCTTGTTATGGGACTTCGTACCTCTAATATTTATAACTTTTACGACAATTTTATTTTAACTCTTTCCCTGCCCTGCCCCAGTAAATAAGGAAGAAATACATAGGATAATTTTTTTTTTAGTAATTTTCCTCTTATGCAATGTGAAGATTCATCAGTTTTCTTGCACTTCCTTTACAGCAGTGTCCTAGCTCACTGTAGAACGAGCCACTTAGAATTTGCAAGGATAAAGTAATTATTAGGTATTTATTTCAGAAGCGTGTGTAGTAGCTCATCTACTTCCATAGTAATTGATTGCCAAACAAAATATGAAAATAATAAGGAATCTTCAGGAAATATATCCTACTTTGAGTAGTTGTTAGGGGTTGAGCTTCCGAGTAGAACCCAAGGTCCCTAACGCTCCTTAAATCCCTTATTAATATAGGGAAAAGGGAAACAAAACTCAAATCTCGGAATGTATGGATGGGAAACTGAAACAAACTTTTAATAAAAATTCTAAAGTACTATCATATCACACAACTATGTATTAAATGCAAAACAAGAAAACAATACAGTAAGGGTTAACACTGCAAAGGGAGGAAAAGGGAAAAGAAACTACAATTATGGCCGATTGGCCGTAGGCCAGGAGATGACGTCACGCCAAGATGGTAGCTCAGAAGATGGCGTCTATCCAAAATGGCGGCGGGCCAAGTGATTAAAAGTTTTTAACAGCTTAGAGAAGTATTTTAACGAGTTCGCGGGGAGACCTCTTTCCAGTGTCTGTAAAAACTTCAAGGACACTCCGGACCGAAGCTGCGGCTTCTTCAGATAAAGGAGAAGCCCTCGCGGCTGGAATGCGAAGGGGGGTGAGCTTCCCCCGCGTCCGAATCCAGCGGTAGATTCTCGCCGAGTGAAGAATAGCTCTCCTCTTACCCGATACGAGAGAGATGCTGACTGAGTCCCACAACAATTCACAGCAGAGCTGGGCCCCGATAGACAGAAACAGTTCTGAGTTAGGCCCCGGGTGGGGGGGCAGGCCGCAGGCTTTCGGCCTGGATGGTAGCCAGCCCTCTCGCTGTGGCTCTTTCTCCGAAGCTGTCCGGTGTCCAAAGAGAAGGAGACTCCTCCTGGCTGCAGATTTTAAGGAGTATCTGCCGGAAGAAATCTTTTGACCTGCACTTTTAGCCAATGTGATGCCGGGTTTATGGAACTTGTATGAAATAATCCTGATACTCTATTGGGCACATTTCCAAACCAAGGAAGTCTTGGCTCAAACTGTGACAGTAGTTTACCATGCTGAAGTTTATATTGTACGTTAAGACAGTGCCTTCTACTGTGTTGACTATAGTTTGATGCATCTTCTCTAAAGTAGATAAAATTAATGTTAAATGGGTGTCTTTTGTCAAAAAGTAAGAAAGACATGGCCTGCTGCTCAGCTTCCACCAGACTTTACAACTGTTGATGCTGTGACAATCCTTTCACCTTTCTCCCCCTCCCACGCCCGCAAATATACTTGACTCAATGCTACAATCTATTTATAAGTTTGGATTTGAGTGGGGCAGCTATGCACATACTTGTAGATTTTTCTGAGTTATGAAAGTTCTGAAGATGGGAGTTTTCACAGTGCTTAAAAATCACAAATCATAAAAATGCTACACTTCAGCTGTGGAAAAAGCATGGCAGTTTCTGACTACTGTTACTGAAGAACCTGCCTTTATCACGGTCTTGGGCAACAAGAATGTGAATGCTTACTGTACCTTGTCTTATTTTAAAACTGAAGTAACTTAATCTCATTATGCACAATCACAAGCTCTTTAAATACCATGAAAATGTTTGACGTTTAATAGCCATAGGGATTAAAGCAGTAGTAGCAGTGATGTCACTGTTAGTTCAGTGTAGATATTCAGAGTGCCAGCCTTGACACTGGAGCAGCCTCACGTTTTTTTAGAATTCTTTCAATAATGAGCATTGTTTAGTAGAAATCAGCTGTGCAGAAATTAATGGCTCAGAAAGCTGTTTTTATTGCGCTTAGTCTGTAGTGAGAACATCAAGTTCCTGGCTTTTACGCACAAACAGGATTTCATTTCACAAAACTAACTGTGTTTCTCTCTCCCCTGCCTGCTGTGGAGTTCAGTCTGCATTATAGTAAACTCTAAACTACAGGTATTTTCTCTTAAATTTGCAAGATGAGAAGCTAGAATCACCTTAATACTTTTGTGTAGGTGATTTTTTTTTTTTTTTTTTTTTTTTGGAGGGGTGGGGTGTTGAGGTGATAGTATTCAGCCATAGTCCAAACTTCACTGTGTTTTCGGTATCCTGAGTACAAATATATAAGATGCAGAGAAATGCTTCTGTTACAAGATTCTGCTAAGAGGTGGTTACATTACTCTCTGGAGGTTATCCTTCTTCTCCTTTGCAGTAATGAACTGCAGGTTCTGCAGCTGTACAGTCTCAAGCTCAGAGGCTTGGTGGAAATGCTGGAAGATCCAGAGCCTCTGAAGTACTACATAAAGGAAGGATTTTTTTAGCAGCTGAATTATTACATGAAATGAAGGATAGAGAGGTGACAGTGTGAGCAGATGAGTTTGCTAATGAAGATGTAAGCAAATGATCTGGTCAAGAGAAAGATCAGGTCTGGGTAATGAATACTCTTGACATCTTATGCAAAGAAATTCCAACTATTGGGTGGAACTCTAGTGTATAAGGCATTGTAAGAATCAAATGTTAGTCCGTGGCCTTGAACTGTAGGAAGGCTGGAGGTAATTAGAGGAAGCAGGGCTTGAGAGGAAACAAGCTGCAGTTTAATCAGATTTAAATTTCCCGTGGAGGTGGTAACTGCAGGTAGGATTGGAATTGAATGAAATGGTTCAGGAGTGCTCAGCTGGGCATAAGAGTCACTGACATGATGGTGCTTGAAGCAGTGAGAATCAATGAAATTCAGTAACATTTTAGGAAAATGGTGTCAGGTGTGATGCCCTGGTCCCACAGGAAGGGCAGAAAATATTCCTCAGAGAGGCCAGGGATGGGGGAAAAAGGAAAATTCTGGAAGAGGAGAATTCTGTAGCAGAAGATGGACAATACTTGAAAGAAGCAGATGGGACGTCCCAGCAGTATACAGTAGAGCCCTGAGTAATTGTTTGGAAGAAAAAAAATTTACATGTTCAGGCATGCCTAAACAGGAAAGAAAAGTTGAAACAAAAGTGGAAGATTAAAAGTGGCCTTGAAAAGGAGCTTTAGGCAGTGTTTATGGGTAGAATCTACCAACAGGTTTTGAGAGACAAGGTGAGCAGATGAGTAAAAGGTCATGTAAGTTCGAAGGTCATGTCAAGAGTGATTAGGTATTATCTTTATGAGAATGATACTTTGAAATAAAATCCTTACAGACAGAAAATCTGCTTCTAGCAATGCTAATGCATAACCTGTGTGGAATAACTTTGTTTCTAATGAGCGTTACCTCCTCTTCTGTCATAGGAGACATAGAATACGTTTAAGAGTAAAATACATGCACTGTCTTAATGTTACTTTCTGTGCTTATTAAAAGTTACTTTTAGTAGCAGGCTAGTTGTAATCATTTCAAATATAGACAGTGACCTATTTGCAAAGATTGGTCTGTCTTTCATCCTCTTTAGTAATTGACTATTGCATAAACTGTGAAGCACTAAAGGGGATTATCACTAGGATGGCTGTTTGCTTTAATTCTGAGTAGTAAAGATCTTGCAAAGAGATCTTCCTGTCTTACCTGTGCAGTTTCTGTGGGATTGCTGTAACTTTTTTTAACTGAGAAAACAATTTTTCTGTGTGTTTCTGTAGAAGATGTGAGCGTGCATCTTCTGGAGATCTTTGTGTTCTTGACTTTGTCACTTAGTTGAATGACTGGTAACAAGTCATTAGCGTTAGGCTGCCTTGTTGGTCAGACATTAAACCTCTAAAATAAATGGCTGTTACTGGTTTTCTGGGGCCCAAAATTAATTTGCTTCTATTATAAGAAACTTCATGCTGTTTTTTATTTCATTCATTTGCCCAAGGAGTGAATAATTTGTCGGTGTGAAGAAAGCATGCTACATATAAGTTTTTTCTTAATGAAACTGAGCGTGTTTGCAGATTCATGGTGACATGTATAATGTAATGTTTTGAATTACACATTATGTACCATCTTTTTAATGTCTCAACTCCTCAAAATCAGCATTTGTTATTCTAATGATGTTAAATGCTGAAATATGCCCATTATAATGAGGTGAAGAATAACTTTCGATGATAAGGAACTAAAACCTTTATAATTTAAGGAACTTTGTAAAACATTAATTTCTTTTTTTTTTTTGGTAATGTCAATAAGTGCTGCTAAAACTTTGTAAACAGCTTTAAATGTTTTATAAGTGACATCAGTAACTCTGAATGTTGTCTGTCCAGAACCTTTAAGGAATACTTTTCATGGCTTTTTTTTTTTTCCTACCCAGTGACAACAGGTTCAGATAGTTTTGCTTTACAGTGGTGCTGTCTGTGATCAGCTCTATTTCAGTATTTTCAATATGTAAGTCAGCAATTCTGGATTCAGGTGCCCTAGAATGAGAAGGCGCTGTGTCCCACTAACACTGCCTACAGCACACATATTCCTCTGAAATTCCCTGCTGCAAATCAGATTGACCTCCTTTTAAAAAACAATGAGGGAAAAAAAACCCCAACAAACACAAGTATTACCTGTGTGAAACAATTCTCAAAAAATCATAACCTGCGAGACAAGTTGGGTTTTGTTGACTGGCTTGTTCTAATACTGGTATCTGAATGCTCTGAGTAAGCTACAGATCTACTTGGTACATGAAGTTTCGTGTTGTGCTTTCAGAATTGAGGCAAACATCTAGAGCACTGTTAAAATTCTGCAAGTGCCAGCAGAGTCTTCTGACTTTTCACCCCTGTTTACCTTAATTTCATGCAGAAAATGATAAAGTGGAACTTCCAAGGCACCAACTTAAACTTGTGACTTTCACCCTGGTAGAACTATTTCCCAGCTCAAATAAAGCTCAAGCTGTAGTGGAATTGATTTTGCTTTTTTTCATCTAGAAAAGTGTAGTTTCTAGTGTGCAATATGAGTTTTGGTGCTTGCTGTCCCATCTGCCTTTTCTTTTGAAGGAGTGCAATATACCACCCTCAGCAGGGGAGATGGCATGGTCTTTACGAGTGGTGGAGTAAATGTATGAACAGAAAAGCATTTGTAGGAAAAGAAATGGGTGTTTTGTCTGACTGCTGCGTAAACTGAAAGCTGGAGATGCTGGGGACTTGCTTGTTCTCCACTGGCAGTGCTTCTGTTAGTTTTAAGTGCAGAGCCTCCAGACAGAGAAAAAACTTAAATTCCTTTGTAATAAACAAAATCCCATTTGGGAATATTTGATCATATCTTGTTCTTGCACGTAACTCTGAATATAAACAATTGCATTTGGTATGTCTTTACCTAGTTACTGTCTAGGCAGTTTTCTAATATTGCAGTGCTTGCCTATGGCGTAAACGTGCTGTTATTTTGTAGAATTCTGAAGAAAGTATCATTTGTTTCACAGCAGTACAACGAAATGGTAGGGAATGTATGACTTGGTAGAATAAAATGCAGAACACTTTTTTTTTTTAGGCAGCTCTCTGGAATAGTAGACATTTCTGCTTGAAAAAAGGGAAGTAAAATTTATGTGTATCTAGTTCCCAAACAGCTGATACTTCTCTGATGTGCCTTGCCAGATAGGTTTGATTTAAAAACAATGAAGAGAAATGGGTTTTGTCCTTCTGTGGTGTTTGTTCTAATGCTAAAGGACAGTACTTTTGGACAAAGCAATCTTTCAGGATAGTAAGAATTTAAGATTTTAAAAATACTTTTGTGATGGTGAGTAATTGAGCAACAGTGTTAGATTACGCTTAGCAATTTTGAATATAGTCTATCTTAATATGGCTTCTGAGCTAGTTCTTGTCAAAGACACTAACTTAGTAGTGGATTGATTTATGGAAGTACAGGGTTAATGCAGAGAAGCAACCAATCAAGCATAGAGAATGTCAGTAGTAGGAAACAGCAGAACAAAAATGCAGAACAGTGGTTCTGCATGGTATTTCTGTATTTTAAATAGCATGCAGTTGCCAGCCTCTGTCTCTCATGTTGAAAAGGAGGTAATAGTGCTGAAAATAGCATAGCAGAGGTGAAAAGTGTTAGCAGAGACGCGGAATAGTTCTTGTGTGAAGGCTTTGCACAATCCTTACACGCTAGTGAGTGTCTGTTTAGTGTGGCATACAGAGGACTCCTGATTTTTAAGTTGTTGTAATTATTGGTGCTGAAATGGCTGAGAGATTGTTGAGAAGTAAAGCAGCCTTAATTTTTGGTGTTTTTTCCCCTTCTTTAAGCAGTTTCCATCTGCTTGTTCTGTCTTTTCTTTAGTAAACTCTTTGGACAGAGACTTAGCTTGTGTATAGTGATGCTCTGGAGACTGGCATGGGTGTTTGGAGTCTATATTTCAATTAATTCTAGTTCTCCATCTGATAAAGCAGTTTCGTAAATGAAAGCTTAAAGTTGAGGAGCTGTCTGAGTGAATTGAGCTTATTGCTTATGTTGATTTTAATGTTACCTTATCTGTCTTCAGCTTCTGTTTGTAATCAAGTTAATGTTTAGAACTTTTCTGGCTCCTATCTTAAATCTGAAATTATGTATTACATTTTGCATTTAATTAACATAGTTTTAATTGCTCCCTTTTTAAATGGTTTGCCGGGGGCTTCTGGATGATGTTCACATCATCGAGTCAAATTAGGTAGCCATCTTGTGTTCTGTTTAAATGCAGGACTGAAGAGCAGTGTTTTATGTATGTTTTCTGGTGGGGCATAGCATACACAGTTGCCGTCTTTCTCTTCCTTTTGTGGGTTATCATTCAGTTGAATTACTTTGCTGCTGTAGTCACCACCTGGATCTACAAATATTTATTGCCTGTACTGAGATGGAGTGATGTTGGCTTAAGCGGTATTGTGATCAAGTATGTCAATAGCCTATACATACTCTTTTATTGCATCTTGAATGTTCATAAGTAGTCTAGCGTGAAGTCTGCAAATCTGCTGGATTGGAGGATGCGCTTGCCTTTTTAGTGTCATTGATGTGATGGGATTTCTGCAATAAATGTGCTAGTGTAAAGAAATACTCTAATAAAATATTATGTCTGATAAAACCAAAAATAACTGTTAACAAACTTTCTAGACTTTCAACTGGTTGTTCAACATACCTAATAGTGTTGTATAGACATTTATTTTCTAGACAGCTTGATAGATTGCCAGGGTATTGTTTAGAAATGATTCATGCCAGAACACAAACTTTATGCTGTGTTGTGCATAACCACTATTAGGTCTTTAAGTATTTAGAAGAAACTTATCCTGTGGCAAAGTGTTGTAACACTAAATATGATGTTCTTAAGTGACTTTGATTTGACTACCTTTCCTGTTGAAATTGAATAAAGATGCTTTTCCCACCCCTTGCCGATCATCTGTCAACATGCTTGGCACTTTCCATATTGATTCCTGGTTATCTGCATCCAATTCAAAGAGCTAATAGATGGCTGCATTGTGCTTTAGACCCAGGGGACTACATAAGTGTGTATGTATATGCCTATATTCTCTCTATATAATTATCCATATAAAGATGTAAAAAATCAGGAGCCATTGATCTGTTTCTTGATTGCACTTTGATTTGGATTTTCACCTCATACAGTGCAACTGCCAACTTCAAACTCCCTCACAAAACCTTCATGAGATGTACTCATGAGTATGATCCTTTTGTTAATCCTGCAAGTAAGTCCCTTTGTCCCAGCTATGACTTTGTCTCATCTCCTAGGTGCTGCACTCTTAACTTTCAGTGGCATCTTCATGCTACCCTAAGGCCCTGTACTTTTGATAATGTAATGTGTGTTACTCCTTAGCTTTCATGCCTGCAAGCTATGCCAGAGGACTTCATCACTTCCTCCCAAGCATGCTTTTCACACCTGAGCTCTGTGCCTACCTTGCTTTAGACAGAGAGCTGGAGCCTGAGCTCCTGGAGAAGAGGCATTGTGTCCCTGCCATTGGTCCTGCTGTCACACAGTGTTGTTCTTCCAACCCTTTGCTCATCGCACATTCGCTCTCCTGAGCTCAGCCACTGGAGCTTGCGCCAATGGCAGATCCTAATCAGTCATCCACTCTAGCCTTCACAGTAACAAGCTACAGCCTTCAGTTTTACTTGCTGTCTCCTTCTACTTGCTTTCTCCTTCCTCTTGCCTTTGCCAGCCTGAACGGTTATGTTCTTTATATGACTGCCTGAGAGGACGTTTAGGGTGAGGGAAGTAAAACTTCAGAGAGATCTTTTCTTGTTATTCTTCTGTGCTCTTCTCCCAAGGAGAGAGACCTGTCTTAGTTCCTTTTCTTCAAGTTTGAAAGCACTTGTTCCTACAGCAGGTTGTGAGTTGTGATGAACCAAGGTGTAAATCTTCCTGTTACGTTTGTTTACTTTTCCGTGTAAAAACTGCATTGCAGCCCTTTCTGTTTTTTCCCTAGTTCATAAGTTGCTACTGGAACCATCGGTTGAGCAAAACTTGGATATGTGCTTATGCTCGATTTCCCCCTCCCGCCCCCTTTCCTTCCTTTTATGGAAAACTGGAAAAAACCAAGTCTTAAGTGCTATAATCTAGCTCTCAACTCTTTTATTCTTCTTTCTTTGCTTTGTAAGGCTCTAAAGCCTTAGCAGATTTTGTCCAAACTTATGGTGTGATGATACCCTGTACAGCATTTGTGAGGGCTGTAAGACAGAGTGCTTTCCAGCTACTGCATGTCTTTGACATGCTCTTTATTATAACAGAGACCATTGTGGAGTAAGATGATGTTACACTGACCATTCCTTTCTTTGCCATTGATTTTTTTGAGGAAAATTTTTGTCTGGAGCTTGAAGGGCTGTATTTAAATACTGTGTCCATAGGTGGTCTCAGGAATTCCATATGCTTATCATGCTCTTGCTTCATCTTCTCATAGTGCCTCCTTACTGTCTGTCCAAAAACTGCTGCTTTGTTTTACCACGTATTATGTTAGACTGATTTGACCTCTAAGGACCAGGCTTCTTTGTTGTCCTTGGTGTGGTTGGATCTGGGCTGGAGTGCAGCCTCAGAATTGTTGTAAAGTAAATAAAATTCCACAAATACTAGATCTTTTAATAGTCATCTAAAAAAAAAAATTGCTGGTTTAATGTGTGATTTTATTGAAGTAGAGTGGAGTTGCAGGCTTGCTTTATTTTAACATCCATTTCAATGTTGAAACACAAAATTAAGTGACAGAAGTATACTTATTTACTTGGGATACTGAATTGCAGAAATAGCAATTCTTAAAGTGAAAGAAATTTTTGCCAGTGTAAGGAAAATAAAGGGGAAGAAAGAGTGCAGAAATGCATAACTGAGTGTTTCATGCTTTCTGCCCTGAAACTGGGTGCTTACAAACTGCGAGTAAGAGAAACATACTAAGAAATAGTCAAAGGACAAATAATGTCTTTTTTTTTTTTAGTTGTTGTGGGGAGGGCAGAAAGAAGCAGCCTGGTTGAGATTCTCATAATTTTATTGCTTTGTTTAGTTCTACTGTAAGCAGTGTGTATAGCCTATTGCTGAGTATTTCTGTGATTTGGGGATAGTCTTTAACAGTACAATTGTGTACTTGCCTTTATCATTGGAAAAAACCTCAAAAGCAATCTTAAAAAATCAATAACTTTGAAGTTATACATGGCAGGTTGGATGTATTTCTGAAAATATTCCTCCTACAATATGGTGCACTTTTGTAAAACAGAATCACAATGTTAAAATTAGTGATAGCAGCTTATTCTAGCTCAGTTAAAAGTTGAGAATTAAAAAAATCCTAGAAACACCATGGCATAATTACTTACAGGATTCTTTGTGTGGTCTTGAATACTGTGTCCAGTTTTGGGTCCCTCACTTCAAGAAGGACATTGAGGTGCTGGAGCATGTCCAGAGAAGGGCAACGAAGCTGGTGCAGGGTCTAGAGAACAAATCCTGTGAGGAGTGGCTGAGGGAACTGAGGTGGTTTAGTCTGGAGGAAGGGAGGCTGAGGGGAGACCATACCACTCTCTACAGCTACCTGAAAGGAGGTTGTAGTGAGGTGGGGTCTGTCCTCCCAAGACACGAGTGATAGGACGAGAGGAAATGTCCTCAAGTTGTGCCAGGGGATGTTTAGTTTGGATATTAGGAAAAATTTCTTAACAGAAAGGGTCATTAAGCATTGGAACAGTCAGCCCAGGGAAGTGGTGGAGTCCCCATCCCTGAAAGTGTTTAAAAGATATGTAGATGTGGTGCTGAGGGATATAATTTAGGGACTCTGGCAGTGCAGGGTGAACGGTTGGACTTGACGGTCTTAAAGGTCTCTTCCAACCAAAATGGTTTTGTGATTCTGTCTTAAACTGTTACTAAAGGAAATATTCCTCCTTTGCTCAAATCTTGAAATAACTCTTATAAAATTGTATTAATGACTAACTCTTATTTTGTTCATCCTATTATATCTTTCAAGGCAGAATTTTTAACTGAAGTCTTGACTTAAACTGTTGAGTATATGTCTTGTTTGGCATGAGTCTTGGGTTTGTACTTTATCATTACTAGAAAAAAGTGTTATGTGTGGTGTAATAGTAGTTGTTCTTTGTCTTAAGTCATTAAAACACATGAGATTGAGGAGGTTCAAGGAGCCCTAAAAAACTTCAAAGTTTTGATTGTGTGCTGGAGGATATATATTGTGGAGGCAGTGTCATATGAGTTTAGGATTTTAGACAAAATTAAGACCTTCTGTCTTAATTCTTCATATTTCTCTCCCATCCAGTATAAATGAAGGATGCTGGTGTATGTGGGAATTTTATGGTTTAGTTGGAAACTTTAGCATGCAAACTAAACAGCTGAGTAAGTGTGTGTACTGGAGATGACAATAAATAAACAGGCAGCTTCTGGTCCTGTTAAGAGCCCAGTTTGTAATGGGAATTTAATTTTAAAGTGGTTTTCCAGTGGAGCTGTGAACTTCATTTCCCTAAGTGCCAGAATCGGAAGGCAGAGGGGTTTAAAGCACAAAACACATATAAAGTATTGGAAAACCAAGAAATATGCTCATTTTAATGCCAAACATTTTTTCTCTCTTTTACTTTTTGCCTTAAAATTTGTTTGCTTCAGGCAGGCTGGTGAATGTCCCATTCAATTTTTTTTATTATTGATATTTGTAACTTCTTGCTGCTGCTAGATCCATTTTGTTATGGTGTGCCAGTATGGTTAAAAGCTCTGAACTGCCTTGATGAAAGGGTGGCATGAAACTTCAGTTCCTGCTCAATATAGATGATTCTACATGCTAAAATGGAAAGTATGCACATAGGTTCTTAGTAGAGTTTAGCAGTTTAACATCTTCCTGTAACTCTCGTCTGGTGTTTCTCTGAGAGGAATGGTGGCTGCAAGGCTTCAGAATTTGTTGTAGATTTTGTTATGATTGCTGCTCTATTGCCACGTCAGATCGTTTGCCCATCCTCTACTCACCCATTTCAATGGCAATCTAAAAAGCACAGCTATTAATACTTCCAGTAAGTGATATTTAGAACGTAGAACTAGTCACCCTATACACTCAGTTGCTGCTCTTGGGAAGACAAAGGTGTTTGGAGTAATGTTAGCATAAAGCCTTTTCAGGTATTTAAAGTTTCCCAATAAGCTTTGTAGTTTTAATATGGTTGTTGTACTAGATGTCTCTTTCACGGGCACCCCCTTGCCGTGGGGAAAGAGCTTGCGTGCCCTTGTGAAGTTGAGAGCTATGCTGGTGGTGGCATATGCCTCCGGTAGGGTCTCCCAAGCCAGACAGGTCTCAACTGAAGGGTCAGACAAAGTGTGTCCACGGGCAGGATGGGCTCACTAGCCTTTGGGCAACCATCCTAGGAGAAGGACAACTCTAACTCCAAACCCGGGCAGATGGAGCTCGTTTAGCCCTGTAAGGCCATCCATCTAAGAGAAGGATACTCTAACCAAACCTACGACCTGAGGACTTCGCTGTCACCGTCCAAGCTCGCTAGGCCCTGGCAGATGAACCTCAGGTGTAAAGGGTGGGGCCAGTCTCGCGCACGCTGCGCCTCACCTAAAAAATCCACCGCGCAGGCTTGAAGGGTGTACTCACGTTTAAAGCCCTGTAGCGACAGGCAAGGGACGAAATGGCAATACCACCCAAGGAGACCCTTCGGTGTGCTCTTTGCAACCGGTCTTGCCTATCCCGCATTGGCCTTTTCAGCCATCAACGCGCTTGCAATAAGCGTGGGCAAAGCCCTTCCCAAATCTTCGTCTGCGAAGCCAAGCCATGAAAAAAAAATGAAAAATGTACTAGATGTGGCTGAACAGCAAAGTCTTAGTAGTTGTCAAGCAGAATAAGCTGTATTTATTGACAGTGGTGTTGCAGAAAGCTCTCTGGGCAGCTCTCTTGCAGCACGGTTACTTTACAGACCCTTGTGGAACCTGGAGCTCCTACGATGCCTGCAGTTGCCCATAATTCACCTTTGTAGAGAAACTCAGAGGAAATGTCTCTAGAAAACGGCATAGAAATCAACGGCAAATTAACCTTGTGAAAACTTGTATGCAGTAATTTTAAATACATAGAAAAACCTTGTTTCTCTGTCTGCTTTATTCATGGCTAATTTATTGTTTTTCCAGAAATAAGGCTTTAAGTGTCACTTGTGTATAATGCTCTGCTTTAGCTAAATTGTCAAACAAATAAACAGTCATCTAAAGGTGCATCATTTACTGATGTCTGCAGCAGAAAAATAACACACCCTGTACCCTAGTATATATTTTTCTTGGAGACTCCCAGAAAATTCAGCTTCCATTCAACCTGTGTTTTCTGCAGCTGAACAGCTGCTTTCTGTCAGCTTTCAAGAAGACCCTTTCAGCATCTTTATTTGCTGAGCTTTCCTGTATACTTTAGTGTAGATTTTTTTAATGCATGCATGTCCTTAAAAGCATTTTTTTCAGTAGCTTGACAGATAGTGCTGCAATACTTCATTATACTTGTAGTTTCAATGAGAATGTTCTCTAAAGGGTGGTGGCTCCAGTGATCAGCTGAATGCTGAGCACAGAATTATAATTCAGCAGCATGGGGGAGGGCCATGCAAGCGGCAGGGCACCACTTGCTGCGTGTTGCTTAATCAGCATGAAACTATTCCTGCCATCTCAGCTATAATGTACGGCTAATAGGTTTGCTTTATTACATAGAATAGTCAAAAACCCGTGGAATGTTTTAGTAATTTTAAGTAGCACAACATTTCTCTTAATGAAGTTTGACAGCATTTTTTACACTCCCTCACACCGTATAACAAGAGTACCGTAAATGCATTCCTGTGTACTAAGTGCTGGTAACCTATTTGTGTCATGAAAGTTTTCTTACATGAAAACTTTTGACATAATTTGAATTTCTAATGTATTATATAAAATAAGATTCCTGGCAACAAAATCATCTGTATAATTAGTCCATTTTAACATTCTCTTAATTTTGCAAAGTTTTATATTTGTCAGAATACTTTGCAGATAAGTCAGAAAAACCCAAACAACCAACTTTTGTGAGTGTTTGGGGTTTTGGGTGGGTTTTTTTTGTTTGCTTTTGTTGTTGTTGGCTTTTTTAAATTATCCCCCACCCGCAGTACTTAGGATGTGCTTTGGGATATGCAGTGTAGTGGGGTGTTAGCATGGCCTCTTTCACTCAGGCTGTCAGCAGTAATTTTCTGAGAGGGTTAGTGCCATATTCTGAATCTGAGTTTTTTTCCTCTGTGCCTTTTGCTTTAGAGGCAGGATTTGTTGGTTTTTTTTTGTTATGGCAGTTTAATAACTTCTTGATTTTTCTGATGAATTGGAACACGTCTCTGATATCTAGGCATTGGGATAACTTTCATTGTCAGTTGTGAGCGGTGAAAAATGGTATTGTATGGCAGAAAGCCAATTCAATTATGTCAGTTTGTTTTACTTTTAATAATTTTTGAATTTGTATTATAAACATGGGAGAAGTGGGAAGGGTCACTGTGTTTCCCCTCTTCTCACCTTGGTACTGGACAGGCTGCACGGGGGCGTCTGCATGGTGGACAGGGACATTGTGAAGAACGCAGCTTCTTATTTTTCTTGTAGGGCCTGGTTCACTTTACAGTTGTGTGCACTTATTCCTTCCTCATTCCTGCATTACCTCTAAGAGTCTTGCCTAACTCCTGGAGCCAGCTTTCGGGAGAGGCTTTGACAGTCTTAATCCAGCAGTGCTCTAGTTTGAATGCAGTACCATATGTGGGAAGACCGGATGCCATCTTTATGATCAGGGTGTCTTTAGTAGACTCTGTCTGGCTTGATCTAACTGACAGCAAGCCTTTGGAGATGGAGCTGGTACTTGAAATGTCAAAATACTTGATCCACCCTTTCCCTTATTTCTGGCAGGCTGTATCTCTGTCTCAGCTCTTCACAAGCGGTTCTTCTTCCTATGTAAACTTTGTTTGAGAAGGAGCTGCAAAAAAACAGGGCAATTTCTGTTGAACATTCAATTACGCCGAGTTGTTGATACTTGTCTGAAGGAATGATATCGACACAGAAAGCTGCAATAAGACTTTTTGTGTTCTGTTACTTACACAAATGGCTTCTATAGCAAACACAGCATTTTATGTAAAACAGGTATCTCCAAGCCTTTAAATGAAAAATTTCAATTTAGGATGTCAAATGTTAGGTATTGGGCTAATTTTTTTTTCGTCTGTTTTTGAGTTATCAAAGAACTCGGAGATATCACAGTCAGGGCTAATTGTACTGACTTCTTAGTCTGATTTAAATTGAAATGTGTAGAAAAGGTTACAGTGAAACAGAGGAAATATTTCTGTTGACCACATTAATTATCGGTCCTATCTATAGATGTTTTCACATCAATATACCCTCCTAAAACGGGTGCTTAAAAAAAAAAAATCCTGAACTATGCTGTGGGGAATTTGGCTGACATACTGTGCTGTTTAACCTTCCTTTGTTTCAGATTTTGTACCAGTGTACAGTTGGAAGTACTAATGTGGAGCTGCTTCCTATTTAATTAGATCTGAGGAGTCAGAATATAAAATATGTATTTTAATTTGATTACTGAAAGCTTGATGAGATGCTATTCTTAAAGCACTTAATTTCCTGTTTAAAATTGGGTGGCTTTTCTGTGGAGTGGGCCTGTAATCTCTCAATTCTTGTACTTGGACCACTAATCCATATGGTTGCCTATCCAACTGTAGCCTGGAGCCTCTGCTAGCAGTGGAGATCCTTGTGTTTTGTTTATGTTTGTTTCCTTTGGCATAATTCCTAGTTGAATGTTAAGGTTTGATTCTTTTTTTTTTTTTTGTATTCTAATTGCTTAGTAGTTCATGTAGGAGATAAAGGGACCATTAGAACTTGTTCTGACACCTCTTTAGTAATGCATACCAACAAACATCATAGGATAATTTTCTGTCTGATTACCTGTAGCTGTTATGTTTAAGGGAGATGGTTAGAGGAGGTGAGATACTCAGGCTTTTGAGTGTGGATGGCTGTGCCAAACATCTGGGGATAGGCTTAGCCTGTTACTAGGAACCCATTCGTTGTTGTTTGAATATTCTGCCATACACTTTTTTTAAGGTAAATTTCTAGACCATGTGACACTGCCTTAGTCCCTTCACCAATTCTTCTATTTAAGATGCCATATGCATACTATAGTCTGTATGCACTGATGCTATTTTGAGGTTCTTTCTCAATTACTGTAGCATACAATCCACAATTTAGATGTGTTCTTTAGGATTAAAATAATATCTGAACTGCAAAAATTACAACTAACTGCTTCTGAACAGATAAATATTGAAGTTTAGATTGCCCTGCAGTTAACTCGGAAGCTTAAAAAGGCCAAGCAAAAGCCCCAAACCCCAGTTCACTTAGTTTGCAAGACCTCTGTTTTGTATTACAAAATGCAACTTGCTTCATAATTTGCTTATTTGCAACTTTTCAGGAAAGACAAGTGACTTGAAGTTTCCTGTCAGTGTTGCAGCTGTAAAAGTGAAATAGGGAAAAAAGGCCTCAGGTCTCGGTAAAACTGCTCTTCCTTAAACATGGGGGGTTTGTCATCTAACTCACAACATTTTGGGTTTTATGTTTTGCAAATTGTACCTGGAAATTGACTTACCAGCTCCGTTTCTAATGGCTGCGAAGTGATAATTCATAGTCAAGGAAGAATAATTGAAGTATGTGCATTGCTGGTTGTCTGGCACATATTGCTTTGGGTGATGTAAATTCTGTCCTGGAAAGCTTTTTAGTGTAGAGATGATTTCACTGCCTTTGTGATCATCTTTGAACAAAGAAGTGGATTTGTCCATTGTTGAGCTTACCTGCTCTGAAAAATCTATGTATTAATCCCACAAAGTATAGCATGGTGTATATTTCCTGTCTGGTTTGTTTTGCATCTTATTAATTTTTCAGGTTAACCACCTCAGTGAACAGGACAGGACACACTACAGGGTTAATGTGACTCAGTGAATGGGAGCATGTCCTTATTTTTCTGAAATCTGAGAAGCTTGATTCTCCAAAACTCATCTCTTAGATCTGTGGGAGTGTCTGAAATTGGGAGCATTACTAGATACAGTGGAAACCACTTGCTTTATATGTGTCAGTTTTGCCACAGATTGAAGAAAATTGTCCTCAGCTTTTTGTGGTGTTGGTGGGGAAATCTCCCCTTTCCTTACTGGTATGTTGCTGAATGTTTTATAACGCTTCTGTGTTGTATTTATTTTAAGTATTGTTGTACCCTGGAGTTTTGCAGAGGAGAGGAAAGTATAGCATCTTTTCTGCTTAAATTGATAAAGATATTCACACCATACCTGACCCAGGTTTGTTTACTAAAAATTAGTAGTAGTGAAATGTGTGGTGGTTTTTTTTTTTTTTAGTTTTACAAGTAGTGACTGTAAGGACTCCGAACAATGCACCGTTTCTATTTTTCTTAAAGAAAAATGAAATAAATTTTGACAGACAGAGTCTTAGCCATGCTGGACAGCTATATAATAGTCCTTTTCCTCACTATAGTTTCCATTCCATCTCATTTGATGTCAACTTTGGCAAAAATATCCCTTTTCTTTTTAATTCTGTAAGGTAGTATATTAGATGCAGAATGATAGGCTTTTTTGTGCTTTCCGTGCAGACTGGTAGAAGACCTTCAGCATTGCCAGAATCGGTAATGCCTCACTGATGAGTGGGCAACTTGCACTATAGTGGATGCAACAGCTGAGTTCCCTAGATGTATTTTATTTTGTAGTTACCTTGGCTTATCTGTTGAGTGAGATAATGACTGAAGTTTATCAAGTTTTATCTTGTAGGTGCATCAGCCATCGATGTGATACCGTTTTTTTCCTGTGGTTGGAAGGGCTTGGGTGGCTGTGAGGAAGATATTTTATTTTACATTTCATGTATAAAGTATTGCGTGCATTATATTTTATGTTAAAATAGGTTTCCTGAAATACTAACAAAAACATTTCCTTCAGCAATCTTTTTTTTTTTTTTTCACTCCAAGTGGAGGACTTAAGCTGGTGAGCAAAATTGTATTTCTCTCTCCTCTCGTCATACTACTGTGTTCTGTACTCTGAGGTGACACAAATAGCTGTCCTTGTTCAGCTTAAAAAAAAAAATCTTTGAGCTGCTTGGGGTACTTCCTTCTTCCTTTGATGGCATGAGGCCTTTTCTGCTTCAGGTATGTTCTTTAATGCTTCGATCACCTTGGTACTATATTTCCTGTTCTCATAGGCTGTTGATTTTCTTATGAAAAAACAAGGACTTAAGACTAGCATTGCAGTTGTGCATACTTGTAAAATAAAACAGCCTTGTCCTGTATATTTTAATAGCTTGGTCAATTTGTTTCTAACTTCAGATGTGAACGTGCTGCATTTCAGGATGAGGATTACCAATGTGTAAAGCTATACAAAACCTTGTGAGAGTAATAAAAATAGAGAGGAAGCCCAGTGTGGTTCTTCCTCACTGCACAGGGACAGAAGCAAGAATACCAAAAGCTCTGTTAAGTTGATGACTAACCCACACTTAAACCTTCAAGGAAACTTTCCCTATTTTCCTGATCAGGCTGTTGCAGGGTTTCATTCCTTGTACCTTGTTTCTCTACATACCTAAGTAATTTTTAATTTAGCCAGTTGTTTGGCTCTCCCCCCTCCACCCCACCCGCTGTCTCTGGCAGAAATGGACAATTCCCTGCTAATTATTGTCTCTCTAACTGATTCTGTTTGCGATGTTTGAAGATCATGTTGTCTCCCAGCCACCTTTGGGATGTAATGATGCAGCCAAACCTCCTTAAGAGCGAACAGGTTCTGAAAGAGAAGGTCCTGCTTTCCTGTCTCCTAAGACGGTCAGATACTTCAAAGGCATCTCTGACTGACCTGGCAGTGATCTGCAAACATCTAAAGGGTCTAAATATGGGGTGGTGATGGTGGTGGTGGTGTTTGTTTTATTTATAAAGTCTCAGTAGGGTAAATTTACTGCCATTCTAGTTTCTTCCATCATCTTGCTGCAGGGGCACATCAGCATATGGGGGCAGAGGGGAAGGGAGATGGAGGTCACTCCTTGGTAGTGGGTGGCCAGTAGACCAGCTTAGCTATATCTTAAAACCATATCAGTAGTGTTTTATTTTCTGAAGTAAATTTGTGATGGTTTTCTAAACATCAACTTGTTAGCTGAGTCCTTTGAACTGTGTGCTTTATTAGTTTGGTGACATGAACTGGATTAGCGACAGCATTTGCTGAAGTTTTGGTATAAGCAGAAGTGTCAGTGTGGCTTCTGCCTTTCTGCACAAAGGAAATTCTTTGCTTGTGTGTATGGGGAGTTAGGGTAACTAACTTATTTAAAATGGCAAATTACTTTTGGCTTCCCTTTCTGCTAAGATGAGCAAACCAGTTTTTCCAAAAGGAAAAAGAGAAAAAAAGGATATTTTCTTTTTTTAACAGTAGATACTCTGATGTGTTATAAAGGATAGTTGTTGAAAAATTTGCCTGAAATTAGAAATGTGGAAACAATCAGGACTTTGTGTGTACTGACTTAAGAACAGTTACGTCGTAAGATTCAGGTTTCTCTAATCTAGGACTGTTTTATGTTAGAGTATGAATAAATTACTTGACGAACAGGTTTTGCCATGATTTTTCTAGACTTTGGGCATATAATATGGGCTTTAAATTGTAGAGGTATGGAGTTAGCATGAAAGTATGTAAAATGTGCTTCTGCAAACCATATATTTCAAAATGGTATAGCTAGTCAAGATACCCTGAACATACTTTTGAGATGTTGCTCTCAGTTTATAAATTAAGCAGTACTGAAACTTGTTTCTCAGGTTTTTAATATAATGTTTATGGACGTAAATAGCTACACTGGCTGTTTTCTGAAGGGGTTGTCTGTTTATTCCCAGAGTGACATTCTAATCAAGGAAACTGCCCACTGGAGATTCGGGGCACATGAGTAACGCGGTATCTTGGGAATAGTAGTTGCAAGTAATAAACTTGGGAAAAGCACTGAGAAGCAGATGTGGAGGGAAGCAGCTGCCTATTAAATGGTGTGAAGTACAGCTGCCTGGGTGTTTGGGAGAGGATAAAGCCTGCTGGTTGTGCAAATGGAATGTATTCTTGTTAATATATTAGGAAGGCAAGCCAACATGAATTACTGTAGTATCTGATGTCATACTATAACGTGGTTGCTTCCCAGGCTAGGTAGCCACGTTATTCAGGGGTCTGCCACCTTAATTTATTCCCATAACCTATTTCCAGTATTCCAGTGTGTTGATACAGTAGCATTGATCATACTCTTTAAATGCTGGTGAAGTTCTGCAGCTCCATGTAATTAAAAACTTTTAAGCATTGCAGTTCATAAGCTGAAGAAGGTATTTTGAAATTATTCTAACACCTAACAAAGAACTATAGCATAACAAATACTTGCAGAATTTGCTGCTGGAAGCAGCAGTTAGTGAAGCAGAGTTTCACACAAGTGAAATCTGCTTTTACAGCAGAGTAGAAGGACAACAGCTGTAAACTGTGTGGGAGTTTTGCATTTTCTTCTCAACTGTTTAGAATTAAATACCCTTTTTGACAGAACACAGATTTGATGACTGCTGTATTTTAGAACTGTCTTTTACAAATTGGTTTTATCTGTTCTTTTTTTTAAAAAAAACCTTAATATTTGGGAAGTGAGCCACTAATACACACATATATAGTTTAAAAATTATTAATGACTCTGGCTTTTTCCTTCTCTTTCAAACAGTAGAATATTACAAATTTTGTTCTACTGAGTCACAGGTTTTTGCTAACTTGCATGGTGGTAGCTAGATTTCATTCTGTTTGATCAAATGGTACTCAAGCCATCTTTTAGGTTTGTCCAGTAATACAACTCCAGTAACTTTTGAGTAACCTGAGAATCTTATCAGAGGTGATATTTACTTTCCCATCTGCACTTTTCATGCATGCCTGGCTTTACAGTGCTTTCTGTAAGCACTAGACCCTCAAAAGTACACTTAAATGCTGTGGGATCTGTACTTTTGAAAATGTAAAGTATAGAAGAAAAATTGCTATTCAGTTTGAGGTGACTTTAACTGATGGAAACATTTTCTTGACCTTTAAGCTATTATGAGTTCAAATAACTATTTTACACCCCCCCACCCCCCCACCCCCCAATTATATTTCATAGGAGCTAACTTTATAGATGTGCTATAGTACTGTAACGGTGACAGCATGGAAGTGTTCCATGAAGATGTTAGTAATCTGTCTTATAAAATACTTTGACCTCTCGGAGACAAATGAGGTGTACGGCTGTACATTAAATCAGTTAAAACAATAAATGGCTTGTTAAGTGAGGGCTCTTCAGTACTCCTGAAACTTTTGAGATTATTCTGCTGTAACACTTATATAACAACTAAAGAACTTGTTGTGCTCTTGTGATACTGGCCTTCTGAAAAGCAGTGGCTGTTGGCATTTTCCAGAACAGTTTTCCACTGGAGAAAGCAAGTTAGGTTTTCCTGGTGTTTTCTTAGCGTGCTGTCTCTAGTTTTTATGGAAAATAATCATTGAGACACATCACAAATTATTCCCAGCGGTTTTATTCTTCACAAATCTGCGTTCAAACATGTACTGTGGGTTCCCCAGAAGTCAAGAATTGACAGCAGTTAAACTAGAACACGGAATAAACTGTTATTTCCACTAGTATTGTTGAAACATCCATATTACAGAACCAACTTGATACCACTTCCATGAAGGTGGAGGAAAAATAAATGTGTAAATTTACCTGTCCAGGTTGTTCAGGATCTTGGCTAAATTTCTGAAATAATTACAGATACTGCATTATGTCTGTTGAAAGTATCAGTGTTTTATATGCTGGAGTGGACAAAAAAAAAAAAGAGTGAAGGAAATTTACTGGCTGACTCTTCAATATTTTTAAATTTGGCAACCTGTTTCTAACTGGGATGAGCTTGCTATGTAAGCATGTATGAAGTAAAGTGTTTCATATGGTGTTTAAATTTTCTGCTATAGGAAAAGCAGCTTTGTTGATGTCTTCGGACAAAAGCTTTTTTATGGAAGGGAGAAGCTAGATTGTGCAACTGGCAAAGTACAAGTACAGTAAACACTGTCATCTTTGTGCATGTTTTACAAAGGATTCCATTGTAAGATCTTATTTCCATTTTTTTAAAATATTTGACATCACTGTTGCAATCCTTTGATCAATGATATACTTTCTTTTATTGCTATAAACTTCCTAAGTTCATATGTAATAGTTTTTCTCACTGAAATGGTCAATAAGCACTACAGAAATTTGACTTGAAAATCTGAGTGTACAGGAAAACAAAGTATTTCCATCAATTTTCTTTGATTGGTCACTTATGATGGATGATCTGGGGGTGTTGTCTCTTTATTTCATAATCTACTTTCATAAAGCAAAATATTGATGAATGCATTAATATTAAAAGGAATTGTATGTAGATATCTGCAGAAATAGAAGAAAGTAATAGCTCAGCCTGTAATTCACTGTAAGTAAAATGCAAAATTGACCAAAAGATAGAACCAGCAAAAATAAACCAGATGCTTAATTTTACTGTTTCCAATATGATGGAAAGTTATTGGCTAGCCACTTAAATTACTTCAAATGTATCTGCTTAATTGTTAAATGGGACATTTTAAACATTTAACTGTTGAATGGCCTTTACTCGGCAGATACTTGAATGATTGGTGGGGGATGATTTTAGTTCTGCATTGCTTTTCAATGTCATTTATTTTTTTCTTACTACTTCATAATGGCAAATCAACTGAACGTGAGAACTTTGATGCCATTAAATAATACTTGCACGACTATAGCTTGTCCGAAATTTATAGTCAGTTATTAACAGGCTTGTAATATTTACTGTCACCCTTTTAAACCATAAGCCAACAGCAGAAAGAGGAAGGAGGAGATGAGCTAATTATTCCAGTTGAAGCTGACACTTTGTGAAAATGAAACTGTAGAGTTTTTGAGATTCCTTTTATATCTTTCCTGTTGAATAAAGCTGGTATTGAAGTCGCAGGCCTTCTTAAAAGGACAGTGGCAATTCCTTGGCAAGAAGCTCGGTTGTTGAGGGAACTGGGATGCTTCGTTCCCTGTCTTGGGATGCTGTGGGATGCGCTTGTTCTCCTTACTCTGATTTGCTGCTGCAAAGAGCTGGCATTCCCTCATTTTCCTTCAGTGTAATGCTGTTCTTTCCCACGAATATGACAATCTTGCCTTTAACTTCATAAATTCATGACGAGTATTGAGATTTGCCTTTGTATTTTTTTTCTTTTTTAGCAGCTAGTTTCAGCAATCTGAATGCTGCTACTGAAATGGGAAAATTTAATTTCAAGTTCATTACACTATGAAAAGCTGCATGACAACTAAGTAATTTATTTGTAAAGGAGGGGAACATCATGTGTGAGAGGTCATGTTTTGCGGGCTAGCATTGCTACCGTTGCAGTTGTTCTTTAAGCAGTTGTTACTTTCTAGAAGTTTTTGTCTTGGATTTAAGTGCTGTGAAAAAAAAAAAAGTGCCAGTTTCAAGGAAACTTCATTTTCTGTCTTTTAATTGCTGGCATCCTTGATGCAGTGTGTTCTCATTGCATGAAAGTACACCAAAAATGGTTTTTTTGGTGGATGGGAAGAGATCTGTAGTTCTCATTTCTCCCAGAACTGCGATCTTACCTTGCTGCATTACACGGAACTCTTTTTTTTTAAAGTTTGCTTTAATTTTGAAGGCTTAAACAAATACTGCTGTCTAAAAAAAGCCATTTGTATAAGGTAACATTAAAATTTAAGGTATTTTTTGAGTAGCTGATACGCATTTTGTTATAAAAAGTACCTTGTGAAGGATTGTAAGTTTGCTTTTCATTACACTGAGTTCAAGTGTTCAGAGGCCTGATAGCATATCTGTGGCCTTTGTTGAAAATCTTGACTGTTCATTCATGAATGATTAACAGGTTGTTTTATTTAAAAGCACGTATCTGCTTCCTACTGTGTCACTATAAAAACTGTGTGCTGAAAAAGCTGTGTGTCCAGTCCCTATTTGAAGAATGTTGTGTGTTGATCCTGGAAAGTTTGTCCTGCCTGCATGAAACTCTCTGCCTTATCTATATGCAAGGATTTAGTGCTAGCAGGCTTTTCTGTGAGACTGAACTTAAATACTGCAGATTTCCAAAGTATTAAAGTACAGAGCATTACCGAGCTCAGAGAGAGGTCCTTATGTTCATAAAGTTGTCATGGTGCTTAATGTGCTATACAATTTTCTTTCAAGTCTTTGTTTTCTGATTTTTATCACTTTTCTAGCAAGAGTCCTTCACTGTTCTTAGCAGGAGAAGGCAACATGAAAAAGTCTGAAATCCATATCAAATAAATGTTGAAATGTTTTGAGTATATGGCATTTTGTGTGTGCGTGCATGGGCATGTTGAAGGACGAGTTCTTGAGATTCTGATAGCAAGAAGACAAGGAGTCTCTTTTGGTACATTTAATTCCATGTTTACGAGCATTCAGAGCTTGTTAGTGCAAAAACGAAGCTGAGAGAATGAAGTTCTGTCCTGGAAGTCCTCATGTACATACAGAGCTGTTTACTGTTTAGCATATATTTAAGTTTCCCTTAACTGCGTATGTCTGATTTTTGGGAAAACAGCCATGGAAATGGTCAGAAACTATTTTGATCTAGATAATGCTTTATCTATTTGGATTTATACATTGGTAATGAGGAAGAGCTTGGTAGATGAAAGGAAAACAGTTAAACTAATATGCTTTTTGCCATGAAACTATTAAAGGTTTTTAAAGAACACACTTTAATTTAAAGCAGTCATCTGAAATGAAACGGTGAGGTGATGCAGTGCCTGGGAGCTCTACAGGGACATCTAGTGGCACCTGCGTCCACAGGATTCTGCTTCCCACGTTGGGGGCGGGGGAAGAGGGTTGACCTTCCTGCCAACACTGCTGTAGAAAGTACACCGAAGTTAATTTCGGGAAACTTTGAGCTTTCTGAAAACTGTTTCCCTTCTCAATAAATGATAATTTCTTCACAACATTAGGCTCGATAAGGTTGGGTGCAGTTGAACTGAGCATTATTGTAGACACAACACACCTCATTGCGTGGCTTGAAGTATGAGGAAGTACTATTGTATGTGATGTGGTTATTTTAAAAAGTTCCTGATAGAAAGTTGTATCCCTCAAAGACATAATTATGAGCTAACTTGTGTGTTGTAGTTAGACTGAAGGTTTTGCGTTTGCTCCTGCTTTGCCGAAAGCAGTAACTTACAGGTGCCTTTCAAAAGTCTTGCAATTCTCCCTGAAAAATCTGTCAGAAGAGAGAGCAGTAGGGCATGAAAGTAGCTGCAGGTTTGGTTGGCAGGACGGTTAGCTTCTTGTTTGTTGTTCAGGACAACAATTCCGGCTTTCCACTGAAACCCAGAAATTGGTATATTGAATTTGGAAGTACTAAGCATTCAGAAGAAAACCCCTCATTACACTTTCGTATCGTGTTACTGTTTTAAACTTAACTAGTGTGCTGCCTGAGTTATGTGGCAGTGCATTGGCTGTGAGCTTAGCAATTGGCTTAGCAGTTTCATCTGGAGTTGTTCTGGTTATAGTGTTGAAAACCTCAGTGTGAAACCTCTGAGCCATACTCCTACACGTTGCTTGAGAAAATGTTCTGAAAACTCTGTCAAGCATTCTGTGTCATAGGCTTTCTGTTTAGAAAACACTTTTATTAAAGTACAGAACTGTTCTTTTAGTAATGGCATTTCATTGTCTTCCCTAAAACAAAAAAGCAACTGGCAAATGCAGGCCAGACACAAAGCCTTCTTATTGCCTGGTGTGGAAGTGCGATTTTTAGGAGGACACGAGTATTATGCAAGCCCCTGGCCTCCTGCCGCAGCAGCCAGGGCACTTGATGGTGCTGCTTTTGCCACTTCCTTGAAACAGAAGCACCTGGAGGTTTGTACGTTCCCTGGTGCAGGTGTATGTTGTTGCTTCAAATGACAAACCTGGGGGTTTAATGGCAGGATGTGGGAAATGCAGCTCTGAAGGCTGATTGGGAAATGCATACAGAAACTGTGCTCTTGAATAAGGAGACCACAAGGTTGCTCTCCCAGCATCTCAGGGAATTGAGGTTCATCCCTGAAAACAGGGGAGTGATGCTTTGTTCATAGCAGCGTTTGTTGTGCTGGTTTGTTATGTTCTCTTGAGCAACTCCACCAAAGGCAGCCAACATACCCACCCCAAAAAAAAAAAAAAAAAAAAAAAAAAAAAAAAAAGAAGAAAAAAGTGGGTGGAGGGAGAAGACACGGCGGGGGAATGGAAAGGGATTTGGATAGCAGAAAAAGTGTTTTACTGTACATCAAGTTTTGTAACAGGTTTTTTCTTTTGAATTTAGATAGAGGCATATACTAATGGGTTTAGGCTCTCTGATTTTGCCCGTGCTGCAGTTTCACTCCCCCCCCCTGCACCAGTTTGCCTTAAACATACTGTACTTGCTATATCTAGTAAGCTGTGTTTTCTCTTTTAAAGGCACACATAACAAGTCTGTGCCTGTTTTAATCTCATTAAGTTCCTCTCTAGCTGTTTCCCCTTTTGGTTGTGGATATGGCCCATATTTGGTTCTAGCTATTGTGCAATCAGTTTATATCTGATTGTGTGGCATGATATGCTGTCTTGCCTGAGCAAACCCTGCTAATTTATGATTAGATGTGGCCTAGATTAGCGGCTTAGTCTTTAAAAGTACATTATAAAAGATCTTTTATGTAAAAGATGTTATTTTTCCCTGTGAAAGATGCAACAGGAGGCATAAGGACTTTCCTGCAGCAAAGCTTCTGAATTAAAACCAAACAGGGGGAAGGAATAGTATAAATTATATAGTTCCTTCCTTTAGAGTGCCTAAATAACGTATTCTCAAAGAGATGGCAGTGCATTACCAGGAAACCATTCAATCTGGTTTAATAACAAGCTGTTTTCAGAGTGTCATAATCACAGGTCTTGTGAAAACACATGTTCTTATATTCTTCGTGGTGTGTTTTATGTACTCGTTTCATACTTTTAAAATCGAGCATCTGAAAGTGCATTTCGTTCCTAAACACTTCAGTGGCAGCATTCATGGTTTCAGTGAGTGCCGCTTTTAATCATGCTTTCTGCTGGCCTTTATGTTAACAAACTATTTATTAATGAGAAATTGTCATTACTGTTTTGTTTTTGTGTAGATAATTTTGTTCTACTTATGTGCATGTATATGAATAAAATTAAGTGGATAATAAGATCCACTTAATTTCTGTAAGAAGATCATGGTAATCAGAACACTTGGTGATACTGCCTAAAATATTTTTAAATAAAAATCTGTTTATAAAGGCTTACAGCTAAACCGTCCAGGTGTTTTCCAGACTTTCAGTCACAACATCTAACTGAACTGTCTGTTTAGATCTTGCTGAGAAGATAGAAGTGCTGCTTTGCGTTCATCATCATCTGGATTAGCAGTCAGGGGAGAGGTTAGGGAACTATCTTTGCCTAACAAGTAGCATCTCAGAAATGCTATCTTTTGTCTTGAACAAGGTCGCATTACTTGCAGTTCCTGAGCAATACTTGAACTTTAAAGCAGAAGTTTTTCAACAAGGCAAGTGTATAATTATTCTGATTATGATTCCAGTGTATTTCAAATCCACTGTAAGGCATAATTATTGGCTGTCGTCTGGAGAAAAGCTGAAAAATTGTTTCAGTATTAAATAAATGTAGCTTGTGATATCTACCGTATAGTTACAATCTAGTATTTTCATGCCGCAGCATCTTGTGGCTGTCCTTTGTGCTTTTGTACTTAACAATAAAAAAGGGAATTTGTAGGTTCTTCTACTACTGTATTATATTCTGAATTGTAAGGGAGCATTCTAAAATTCATTTGCTCTTTAACAATACATTTCTTCTCTCAATAGCCAACTACCCCACCAAGCCAAGGGAGGCCTGATTCACCAGTTTATGCTAATTTACAAGAACTGAAAATATCTCAGTCTGCACTTCCTCCACTACCTACAAGTGCTCCAGTCCAAATAAATGGGGAATGGGAAACCCATAAAGATATGACAGGACGCTGTTATTACTACAACAGAGGATCACAGGAACGAACCTGGAAACCTCCACGTTGGACCCGAGATGCAAGCATTAATAAAGGGGATTCCCAGAGCCATGCAGATCATGAGGTAGTTCCTTCTGAGATCACAAGCAATGAGATTGTAATGCATATGAATGCTGTTTTGCTGTGGAATTTCATATTGCTGAGTTTCGAGGTGTCAAGGAGTGTCTTCATTTGTCTTTTTGGTCATGTATCTTGGCATGAAGTAGTAAACAATTTAGTTCTTCAGTTGCTTTTGTGTACAAGAACACATACGTGAACTGTGTACGAGAGTACTAAGTTGTAAAAATTTCTTACAGTCCCTCAGGAGGTATTACCTTTTAAAGGTAAAGGAAAACTAAGACATTTTGAAATTTGAGTATTCATAGGACTATAAATGACAACAGAATAAGATAAGCATGGTAACTTCTCTGATGTAGAGTGCATTCTCTTTTCCACTGTATTTGACACCTACTTGGGGGAGAAGGATGGGGGGAGAGGGGGAGTGTGGCAGCGCTTCTAGGAACAGGATTTATAGGAGTACATTGAAAAAGGCAAGGGGAATTATTTATTTTTATCAATATCAGTTAAATATACAGTAAAATAAAGGCAGGTGATATGCAGGTGTTTGCTACTGCTTGGTTAATGCTGTGGCAGTAAATTTAAATAGAGATGTTTTTCTTACAGAGGAAAATACTTTTGTAGAGAGGAATTAAGATGAATGTAGAGAACTCCAGAGTTCCACAGCACTTTCCACCCACATCAAAAATACTGGCATAATTGAAGTGTCAAATGAAAAATATTGATTTTTTTATTTTTGTACTTAGATTTATGCATACTATTAATAATTCTATATATTATTATGCTTTTTTTTTAAAAAAGGGGGCATATGTGACTGTTCAAACTCAAAACTCCATTTAATTCATGAATTCTTAAAGAGGTGGAATAATCAGTGAATATAAAAAACCAAGTTTAGCTGGATAGCTGGTTGCAGCATTTTATTTGACCATTTTGCTTTAGGAGGTTTGAATTTACACACTTGTCAGTGATTTCTGCCTTGGATAGCTGTAGAACAAACAAGGAGAAAGGGCAGTTTTAAAGGAGCAATATTTTGGTACCAAACTGTTAACTTTGAGAAAATAATTTTTTTCGTTCTGTGAATGATATCCTAGTGAACAGAAGATGAGAACATTAAAATTACTGTGCTGGAAGCTCCTCCTAGCCAAGTGTCTAGGTCTAAGGGTAATGAATGCTAATGGGGGGAGGAAATCCACACCAGCTTATGGCAATTAGCTGTAGGAGCTAGCCCGTAAAGATATTCTTTAGATATATCAGTGTAGGTTTTTTCATTATGCAAGCCTTTTTGCTTTTGCAAAACCTTTTCACAAAGCTTTGACACAGACCTTGCTTAAGAGAGTTGAAGCTTACCAGTAAGTTATTTTTGATAAAAGATGATTTGGGCTAATATTTGAGGTGCAGATGTGTTCTCTGCAGCCAGTTGCTAGGGGCAGCTGGGCAGTGGTGTGTGTGTGTATCTATCTGGACTGCAGTGCTTCAGTTAAAGCAAAGGAATAGTTGGGAGACATATATTACTATTTAAATATGCTTAAAATAGTGCTCTTGTATTCAAACAGTACTTAGGTTAATCAGTTTACTGATTGAAATAAAACCCAAACATTTATCCAGAAATCTTCTACATATGTCACTTTTATATACCCATTTCAAATATGTATAGTTTAGGTGGATTTTCTCCTGAGCCTATTACGATGTTTAGCTTAATTTAAATGTGGACTTCTCAAAAATTTTAGATTGCTGGAAGCCCTGTTATAGTACCAGAAACAGGAGAAAAAGGACCTTTGCATTCCCTTTGGTGATAGCCTTCAGAGCAGCTGTGATATCCAGAAGTATTTAAAGAGCCAAAGAGGGAAAGGCTGCGCATATTGTCTACCTAGACTTTAATAAAGCTTTTGACACCATTTCTCACAGCACTCTTCTGGAGAAACTGCCTGCTCATGGCTTACCTGGGTGTACTTCTCGCTGGATAAAAGACTGGCTGCATGGCCAGGCCCAAAGACTGGTGGTGAATGGAGTTCAATCCAGCTGGTGGCAGGTCACCATTGGTGTCCCCCAGTGCTCAGTATTGGTGCCTGTCCTCTTCAACATCTTTATCAATGATCTGGGTGAGGGGATTGAGTGCACCCTCAGTAAGTTTGCAGATGACACCAAATTAGGTTGAAGTGTTGATCTGCTTGAAGGTCAGGAGGCTCTACAGAGGGATCTGGACAGGCTGGATTGTTGGGCTGAGGCCAGCTGTATGAGGTTCAACAAGGCCAAATGCTGAGTACTGCAGTTGGGTCACAGCAACCCTCTGCAATGCTAGTGGCTTTGAGAGGAGTGGCTGGAAAGCTACCCAGAGGAAAAGGACCTTGAGGTGTTGGTCGACAGCAGGCTGAAGATGAGCTAGCAGTGTGCCCACGTGGCCAAGAAGGCTAATAGCATCCTAGGTTGTATCAGAAGCAGTGTGGCCAGCAGAAGTAGGGAAGTGATTGTCCCCCTGTACTTGGCACTGGTGGGGCCACATCTCATTACTGCGTCCAGTTTTGGGCCCATCCCTACGAGAAGGACATTGAGGTGCTCGAGCATGTCCAAAGAAGAGCAATGAAGGGGGTGAAAGGTCTAGAGAACAAATCCTGTGAGGAGCAGCTGAGGGAACTGGAGTGGTTTAGCCTGGAGAAAAGGGGGCTGAGGGGAGATCTTATGACTCTCTACAGCTACCTGAAAGGAGGTTGTAGCAAGATGGGGATTGGTCTCTTCTCCCAAGACGTGAGTGATAGGACAAGAGGAAATGTCCTCAAGTTGCACCATGGGATGTTTTGGATATTAGGAAAAATTTCTTCACTGAAAAGGTTGTGAAGCATTGGAACGGTCTGCCCAGGGAAGCGGTGCAGTCACCATTCCTGGGGTTATTTACAAGATGTGTAGATGTTGTGCTTATTGACATGGTTTAGTGGTGGACTTGGCAATGCTGGGTTAATGATTCAAATCAATGGTCTTAAACGTCTTTTCTAACCTAAAGCATTCTATGGTTCGATGAAATTTCCTTGCCACAGGCTAGTGACAGCAAAAGTAAACTGGTGAAATGTTTGTGGCTGTCACTTTTGATATCTCTGACAGTGGTCTGTTATTTCTCACCAACTGTCCTTTCACTGGATAAGACTCTTTTTAGTCTGGATAAGTTGATTGCTTTTTTGAGTAGTAACTCTCCTTGTAGTAACTGGTTTTCTTTTGTCGTAATTCTTCCTTCTTTTCATGGAAGGACTTGCAATAATTTTTTTTCCCTCTCCATCTGCAAATGCACCCTTGACTCTTAACTCATATCTCTGTACCATGACTTCACCACATGGTTGCACCTTCAGAAAGCTTGATTTTCAAATGTTTCTTCCTTGTTGTCCATAATTTTTTTCAGCTCAGTTCTTCTGTTTGTTCATGATGCTTGAGTTACCACAGATTGGTCTTCAGACAGAGCTATCAAGTTTTCAATAGCTATCAAGTTACCAATGAATGATGCATGTTTTGATTTAATTGTTAACTAGACACAGCTTTATATTTCCAGTAGTACAAGTTCCTTAAGTAATTTGTGTCCTCTCAGAGAGGTTTATCAAAGCTTAAGAGTAGGGAGATACATGTTGCAAGGTCATGTCAATCCACTTTCCAGCAGTCATGTGTTGATTTTGAAGCTGCTTGGTTTTTTTTCTCCTTTCTTTTCTGTTTTGCATTTGGGAGTGTACTTCACACTTCACTGTTCGTATTCACCTTTTCATCTATGACCCCTGAGTACTTAAACCAAAATACTCGAAGTAAAGCTTGAGATCTGAGCCTAAGCTACAGTAAATTATAGGACATCCCACGTTTTTTTCTGATTATGAAATCTTCGAGCAAATATGTCTTAATTAGTAAAACCAGATTTAATTTATTATAATGAAGTTAAACTGGTTTTTACGCACTAGTCTGAGTTATGCTCATTCTCTTCAGATTTAGTAATAAAAGGGTGTATACAGGAAGGTTAAATGCTCGAGGTATCTCTACTGATTTGTCCTCAGAGGAGCTTGTGTTGTTTTAGGTAACAAAATGGCAAGGGGACATAAAAATGAGAACTGTGAATGATCATATATTCTAATATATGTGTGATGTGTTAGAACATGAAATAGCTTATATTTGGTCTTAGAGCTTTGTGATTAGGAAATTGAGTTTTATCAGATAATTAAGAAGGGATGTAATTGTATCTAATTTGTCAAGTTGGTAACAGATATGACACAAAGCAAACAGTTGTAGGTTATGGCAGTAATTTGAATGGGGTGGGGGGAAGCAGTGAAGACCCATCAACAGAGCCTCAAGGCAAGTGTATAAGATTTTGGAATTACAGGTAAAATTTATCAGAGGTAGTGACTTGTATTTGAGGAAGGAGTGCTTAACAGTAACTGGGAGAAATTTGTCAGGTAGTAAAGTTGGTTAAGGTGGACTGTGAAAGGAATGAGATGTCATTGTATTAGAGAAAGGCAAACCTCTAATACCTAGCTAGGAGACCATAATGTGAAGAAGAGACAAACAAATTAACCAGTAAGCTGTAGAAAAGCAACAGGATTTCATTTAAATTGAAAACTACATTTAAAACACGTGGCCAAGATGCAATTTCGTTCCTTGTTTTTTTGTTTCAAAACAAGTGAGCGGTTATAAAGGTATGTGATCTTTAACTACTCGGTATTCTTTCTTATGGCTTGGCTTTGTAAACTCTGAAATAACTCGGGAATTTTGTTTAACTTTAGGTCTGCAAAGATACGTGAGATTAGTTAAGCCTTGAAGCATTAAGACTTATTATACGGGCACCTTGCAGATAGACACATTCTTACTGAGCAATAGTGGTTTTTCTAGGAGAGTTTTCATTTTTAAATCTTCTGTTTACTTTTACATGTGTACAGTGTTTCCTCAGTATCAGGAGTTGCTTGGAAGAGGCAAATACAAATGCATTATGTTATTTGGTTGTAATAGTAATGTTAATAGTAATTAACATTAATTACTGTTAACAGTAATAATAAAAATGTATGAAGTTGACTGCTTTGAACATATGTCAATGCATTAATATCTAACCATTAAAACATAATGTAAATTTAAATAAGTATACACAATATAGCTATCTTATAAAAACAGTAGTTCAGATGGGCCCAACAGCACTCTTATCAACTCCTCAGTCATAATTCTTGAAGTGTAAAAATGGGACCGAAGTCTTTTTTTGCCCCCCAGTGGTTAGAAATTGGCACTTCAGAATTTCATGTTACGCCATGTGCAAGAGAAGTAGCATTTTTTAATCTATAGTTTGCATGCTCGCATTCTGTAGGCTGTAAAGGGTGCTTACATTTTTTCCTGTTATTTTATTAATGACCTGAAAATTTCCCATGGGTTTTGCTGTGCTTGGTAAGCTGACTTATATCAGCACAGGCAGTTAGTGTGACATGGGTGGTAAGATACGCAGAAAGGTAACACCAAAGATCTACGGAATATGGAGTAGTCCTTTGGAAATGTCACTACACATGTAGTGTCTATAACCACTGACTTTTAAAAACTGGTGACTTTCTGATACGTGGATATTTTTAGGTAAGATTTAAGTTTTTCAGGAGAGGTATTTGTCTAGTTTAAAGTTGAAATGCTGTCTTTCTCCTGCTTTATGGTTTTCCTCAAAACCCTTATACTTGTGTTATTGAACTGTAGTCAGGATTTAACTAGTGTAATTCCTGAATAGCAGGATGTGTTCCCTCCTAAGTGTTACGCCTCCTACTATCTGAGGTTCCAAGATAGTGTGGAACGAAATCCGCACTGAATTCCTTGTGAAACTGAGGCATAGATGTACTGTTACAGGAGATGAATGCAGGGAGATGATTTTTTTTTTTTGGTTGTTACACAGTATAGATGCTTTGAATAATGCTACAATAAGCTAGCAAGGAAATGAACAAGATGTATGAGGGAACAGAAATTGATGTCTGTAAAAAAAAAAAAAAAAAAGAAATCTTTTTTTCTTCTTTACAAGTCAAATTTGTTCCTTACATCGTAGTTCACATCTGCCTTCAGAAAATAATCTTACACCTCAGCTAGCTGTGCCTGGTAGAAAGCCTTGCTTTTGCATTGTTCATTGTCACACACACCAGAGGTGAAAGGAGGAGAGTGGAAATTCCTGATATTTAAGGATGTATTGTGTAAGTACTGTAAAGTGCTGGGGCCTACAAAGGTGCAACTGCAATTTCAAGTTGTCCTTAATGATTATTGTTTTTCCAGATACTATTTGGGAAGGGAAGAAAAGGGTTTAGGTATGAAAAATTGGGATGTACCCAGAAAACCAAAGTAGCAGGACTCCCAAGTGTTTAGAGGCAATGCAGATTACTCAAGCTAACTCTCTTCATCATTCAGTAATGTAAATGCGTGGGAATAAAATTCAGATCAGGAAAAAATTGGAGATTAAATTTGAGTAGCTGGTATAGTAGAATTAAAAAAAAAAAATTAATCAGTATAAACCAGTTGTTCTGAAAAGACTGAATTGCCTAGCAATTACCAAATATTTCTGTACTGTAAAAATGCTTCTCTTATTCTCTGATGTAAGTTATACAAAAATGAACTTCCTGAATTTATTATTATTATCTTTCTAGTCAAATAATCTTTCATCTTTCAGATTTTAAAACGCTTTCATTCTCAAAACTGCCTTGTATGTTTCTGACTACTTATAGCATCTTTCGTCAGAAGAAAACGACCACAGTTCTTGTTACAGCCAGTCAGATAGTCAGTATGGTTCTCCTCCAAAGGGTTGGTCAGAAGAGTTGGATGAACATGGTCAAACCTTATATACCAATGACTATACTAATGAAAAGGTACTTTTTCCTTCTTCTCATCACATGTTCTAAATCTTTTCCACTAATTCACTGTAAGAAGTTCAGGTTTCATTTCTAGAAGTGAAAAGCATACCTCAGCAGTAGCTCCTTTTGTTACTTAAATATGCACAAAACTTTAGCAACTGAACTCATTTTTTTCTTGTGTGTGTTCTCTACTATTTAGAAAAAGTCATCTTATTTCCTGTTGGGTATCAGATTATATAAATTAACATATCATGTATGATTTTTTTTTTTTTTTTTTTAATTCCAGCCCTCCTCATCATCTTGGTTACACTTGAGGAATGAACTGCATACCAATAATCATGGTTTTCTTACTGTCTTTTAAGAGCTGTCTAAATAGGCCTTCCGGTTAGGAAGGTGTCGAACTGAAAATAATACTGCTTTATCAGTTTCATCCGCTACTTACTAGGGATTTTCAGTACTCCTTTCAGATGTGGACAAACTTCTTAATTAAACTACAGCCATATCAGCAGATTTATGTTCTATTTTAATTAAATAATTGCTACTGACAATGTATGTGGATCTGGGCACATCATAAAAATTTCTCCCACATAGGATAAATTACTTTATATTTCTTTATATTTGTAAAGCACTCCATTTTTCTAATTGTTCACTAAAGTTGCGTTTTGGGGTTTTTTTTAACTTGAAAAAGTGTTCATTGAAACAGTAGTTTGTTTATAGTTTTGGAGCACCACCTCTTCTTCCAGTCGATGTATGCAAGTTTTTATTTTTACATAATTGAGCTTTATGGCAGGTTTGGAATTTTATCCTGTGTAATCTATTTCTGCTGAACACATGTAGAGCACACACCTGTGTTTTGGCAAATATGCAACTTTTTTTTTTTTTTAATTTGCACTGGAATTCATAGGAAAGAGTGTTTCCTATCATAAACTGTTTATTGAAAGAGAATTTTCTGAAACCTGTTTTACCCAAGAGCCTCACTGTGTTTCTTTGCATATTTTTGCACAATGTGCTTGTAGACTTTTGCTCATGACAATTCTTTCCTTTCTACATAACTAGTCACAGTTGTCATAGTTTTACCTCTTTGATTGTGGGAGTTACTTATAGAGGTTACAGAAAATATATTATCTTTTTCATGATTTATTTAGGAACTGCCTCTCATGTGCCTGTTGATGTTTTAAAAATGGAGTTGTTCAACAAGTGCAGTTACCGCTTAAATTAGCAGTTGCTGGCTGAGCTTCTGGTAATTCTGTAATTTGTATAAAATTCTTACACAGATCTGATGCAAAGGTTGTGCCTCCTTAAACTGATACCATAATGTTGATAAGTGAGATATGTCATGTTCAAAAATACCTGTTTATTACAATCTCTTGTGTGATATTGCAGGACTATTTTCTGAGAAGTTACAGGAGTTAAAAATATTAGTGAACGCAGTTCAAGAAGCTGGAAACTTGCTCTCATTGCTGACTAACCTTGGTTAGCTGATGGGGGTTGTGCACTAGACACTGCTGAAGTAGATGGTGTTTTATTAAAAATTAACTGTAAATCCCAGGTATCGGAGATTTACTATGTAACAACTGTCACTCTGATTACATTTCCTATCATCGCATTTCTTTCTACAGTGGATAAAACATGCGGATGAACAAGGTAGACCCTACTACTACAGTGCTGATGGTTCCCGATCAGAATGGGAGTTACCTAAGGTGAGTGACCTAAAAAAGAAACTTTGGCAACTTGGGGCTCTCTTCTCCTCCTCAGTTCTATGGGGCCTTTAATGGGAGTTGCTCACAATAGGAGGACTTAATATATTGCGCTTGGTTATTTCTTGTGTTTTTGTGGAATTTCTGATAGTGAAGATTAAAAAATATATTCCAAGGACATGAAAAATGGGTGTATGTGACTATTCAGGTGTCAAAGAAGATCTTGTATCTTTGCTGAACTGAGGTTTTCAAGGCTGCAGATAGGTATGTATGATTTTGTTGTGATAAAGAAATCTCTCTAGGAAAAAATATTTTTTTTTTTTTTTTTTTTTTTTTTTTTACACTGCAAAATGTTCCTGAGAAAACATAGTCTATTTTAGTAACCTCCAAAATGCTATACAGACAGCTGTTTAAAAGCAAAAGTTGCAGCAGAGTTTTGCGGTACCTTTGAGGATGACAGTTTCTACAGAAGTGTGTTATTAGTTTTGTAATGAAAACAGGAATTTCTAGGGAAATGACAGAGCTTGGGGCAGTTGGTACTCTGAGGGTGAACCCAGTACTATTTAATTCTCATATTCACTTTGAAAAACTGTAGGACATTTGTCATAATGATGTAGTTGTATATGTCTTTCCTGCTATTAGGATGTTTTTTTAATCCTACATAGTAAGGTGACCGTAAACAAAGTTTCACACAGAACTGTGTAAGTATATGAAAGAGCATGTTTTTCAGTAAATGTTTTATCAGTCAGAAAAGCAGTTTCCCAAGTCACTTCCACTTAGAAAGGAGCAACCTTAATACAGAGTGCTTTCATAATATTTGTGAGAAAATACCTAATGTTGAAATTTGTGAAGGAAGCTAAATATTAGACTGTTCTATCAGTAAAGGAATTTGTGTCTGAGTCACTGAAGAGTTGAGTAAGCTTTGTGATTTCTCCTCTTGGTCTGATGTGTTAGATAACTTAAATTTTGTACCATAAGTAAACCTAGCAATATAATCTGTAACTTATTTTTTTAAAAAAGCTTCTTCGCTATTTATTAGCTATTAGATTAATTAGAAGTCTGAAAATCTGCTAGACCAGGTTTACCAGAAGCAATTGTTAGTTCAGTATGTATAATTGAAGTTAATTTTGGGGAATAATGTCTCGGGTACTTCATTCTATGAATTCTGCAATGCAGAAGGTTTTGACTGTGAAGAAGTTGCTTTCCACCAAAACAGATTGGATTTAGATTTGAACTGAATAGCAGATTAAGTTGGCTTTAATCCAACAACAATAAGCCATGAAGATAATCCAGAACTGTTACCTGAGGCATATTAGCATGAAGGGATGGTATTTGTGTGTTTAGTGTAGGATATTCTGGTGGTTCTAAACAAACATCTGAGCTCCACTGTATTAATATCCACCTACAGGGTGAAACGTAGCTCTGTTTTGGAGTTTGTGATCTCGTATGCTGTAGTTCTTATTTATATGAAAATCATCACATTACTGTTACAAGTCTTCCCTAAAAATTATTTTTTCATGAGTCATTTGGGCAGAATGTACTCTTTAATTCCTTCTTGAAACAGTAAATCTTGGATGGCATCAAGTATAAGGTTAACAGGTGTAAATGCACAATCCACTTTTGGATTGATGATCCAAGAGCCTCTCTATTTCCAGAAATCCTTAGCCTTTAACTTTAGATGTTGTGGAATAGATTAAATATTTTAGCAAAAGATTTAGCTAGTTTTTGTAACTGTTGATCTGAAGAACATAGAGCAGAGATACCACACTTGTGATTGAAGTGTGATTGAAGATTAGTCTCTTGAAAATCTTACTGAAGCTGGTTCCAAAAGTGCTTAGGAACAAATGATTTTGAAAGACAATGTAGACCTCAGAACTTGTTTGAAGAAAAATAATCTATATTGAAGACTCTTATGAGTGATGAGGGAAAATTGTAGAAAGGCTTCAGCAGTGTAACTCTTGCTTAAATGAAAATTAATTTACTTGGAAAAAAACCGCTACTTTTGGTCAGTTTTTTCCTACTGTATTTAATTCAAATATTGCCTTTCAAAATTGGTTGTGAAGTAAAGTGGTGGAACATCAGGGTCATGTAGTGCTGTTAAACCAGAAAAAGAAGATAATCCTTTTGTTAGATGGTTCTTAATAATCTGGGCTTCTTTAGAACTAAAAAACATCTGGAGGTTTCTGAAAATAGCATGTTAGCTGAGCTAATACTGTAACATTAAAAATCTTCATTGTTAAGCATTAACTGTAAACGTGAACATGCTCAGGAATAACAGTTCCCATATTCTTGTATGTGTACTGAAAATTGTGAAAGTATGTATTGGGAAGAGGGGCAGTTACAAACCAAATTACTCTAGACAGTCTCATAGAAAGTCCTCTAGTCATGTATATTGAAATAACGTCTAGGAATAGCTAGCAGGAGCTGGCTGTCCTCTTCCTGAGCTCTCTGATCCAAGAGCAGGCTTTGAAAGAAAATATGTATACTATAAGCCTCTGGAGGGAACTTTTGGTGTTAATATTTACAGACTGTGATACTGCAATTACACTTTCTCTTCTCAGAACTCCCTGCAGCATTAGCTCCCCTTGCTGTATCCACATGAGGTGGAGGGGATTAATTTTTGCAGTCTTAGTAGACCATCAGTCTGTTAATTCACACTCTGTGCCCTGTCAATGTTGAGTGTGAGCTCAGGGGCCTCAATTCTGATACAAATTCTGATTTTCCTGCTGGAGACCTGAATGCTGTCAAACAGAGCACACTGTCAGAAAAATTACCATAAAACACGATACAGGTAAGATTAGGAAGATATCATGCAATCAAATGGTGAAAGAAAGTAAGGGGGGGAACATGTAAATAGGGCGTGGTTGCCTCATGGTAAATTTGCCTTGTTCTGAGCGGGCTACTTGATTTGACGTAACATACCTTGTGTGTTGGCATTCATATCTACTCTAAGTCAATGCACTAAGCGGTATCATTAGCAATAGTGAATGATCTTCACATTCTTGTCATAAAATTTGGGATTGCTTGGCAAAAGTTCAGACAGACTCAGCTGATGTGAGGATCTAGATGGTTTTGAAGGACAAAAGTTCAAGTGATAACGACAAACCGGAGCAGTATGAGAAGGCAGTAATTTTTTTTTTCCCCTTTAATGTGCATATTTGTACTGAAGAGGCCTGGTCTGGTCTTCCTCATTTGTCCTGGTGTTTTGTGGTTCCCACTTCACTCCCCTTCTCCAAAATAAGAGGAGACAGGGCAAGGAAGAGTGCCTCCAGCTTTTGCTTGGGCAAGCAGTAGGACCCATGGTACTCAGTGCTGACTTGGAGCTCTTCTTCAAAGATCAGCAGTTTTAGTGATCCTGAGGATTAGAAAGTGAAGCAATGGATGTCCAGGGCAGTGAAGTGAACAAAGTGGGTAGTCACCCGCAGGTGTCTTGCAGTCTCTTGTACGTCTGAGATAGATAGACAGTGGTTTCCTCGTTCTGCGTAAGTTCTGTTCCTTCAGTGCAGCTGATGCCTCCAACGGCTGCCACCCAGACATCCTGTGGTAGAGAATGAGGCATCTTATTTCCCTAGGGAAAGAAATGGAATTAAATCCCTAAAATGGGGGGGGAAAAAACCCATATTTATGTAGGTTTAATAAAAAAGTATTACTGATTTAGTTGATAAGAAAAGCAAAAGCTGTAACATAGGTGTTATGTCTATCGCAGCACCAAAGAAGTTCATTCAAGGCCGATGACAGCAGTAGCAATAAAGAGTAGTTTTGCTCTCAGGTAATATTGAAATTTTTTTAATCTTTGATTTCAGACAGTCTACTGGGACAATTAGAAGTAACATGGTAGGGTATATAAGGTGCTAAAGAGTAGTAGGATATCAGTATTTTTAAATGCTGCTGTTTTGATCTCTGATTGCAAAAAGAGAGAGTAAAATACTTAACGTGGGGTCTTTGCTAACTTGTACTGTCTGTTGCTTCCCACTCTTTTCTCCTTTCACCTACCCATCTCATCATTTCATCTGGCTGAGGATTTTGTTAACACAACCCAAGAAGAATCTTTTTTCTGTTTCTTAAAGCTGACAGATCTGTGTCATCTCCATAAGAATGGGGACAACTGCTACAAATAACTCAGATGTTACATGTATTTCAGCCACAATTAGGCTAGGACAGAGCCTTGAGCCATACCAAGTATCAGGTTAAAATTAAATATAAATTACTTAGCCAGTTGAGAGGGTTAGAAAATTTTGTACCGAGGCAAAGAAAGCTTTTAAGTAGCTTGTGAAGGAATTGAACAAATTCAGCACCGAATGAACACAGCAGTGTGTGACCTAAATTTACACCACTGGTGTCCTTACCCCACACCAAGAGCTGTTACAAGAAGAAGTCAGTGTTACTTGGTGCATGCAGCCAGAGTATGAGCTAGTAGCGTGCATATTTGGAGTTGTGTGCTACTATCAAAAGCTTTAGGATTAAGAAAGTAACATCGCATCCAAAGAAGATGCTATTAAGGCACCTGGTGTAGCAGAGATCATCTTACCAGGAAATGCGTAGTCTTGCATGGGTCAGTTTAATTGCAGTGTATGGCCCTTGCCTGAAGATTACATTAAGGCTTAGGCATAGAAAGCCTGCCTGGAGTTAGGTAAAATTCAGTTTTTTGTGTGAGGGAAGGAGAGCCCAGCGTATCATTGTTGCCTCCGCAATAGGCGTTTACAGCTCTGCAGGTAGGAGTCCCGTGGTGTCAATAAGTGAGTCTGACCTGAAAATGTTCTGCAAGGCTTTTTCAAGGGGCTTGGGTGGGGGCAGTCCAAAGAGTAGTGCGGGTGGGGTCATCTGACCTGACTAGGCTACTAGTTCTCTCTGGCCAGTGGACTCTACCTGATCTAGAGGATGACTAGTTCAGCTGGAAAATGCATTCTGAAACAGTATCTGTGTCTCACTGTGATTCTCTTTGTAGATCACAGATCAATCCATTTATTTTTAAGGCGGAGGCTTCTCTTGAGCCCAGAAATACATGAGCTTTTTCTTTTCCTCCACTTAGTGTGTTTTACTATTTTTAATGAATAAAACAAAAAACAACAACCCCCCTCACACACATAAATATCTGAGCAAAAAATGGCTCTATTATCAGCAAATGGGGCAAAGATGTCAAATGTTGCCTTCAAAGACTTGTCAGTTTACTAACACTGTTTTTATCACCAGTGCGAATTATTTAAGCTGCTAAGATGCATATACCTTGGTGTTTGAGTTGTTAGCAGTGCTTTGTTAATGAGCTATGTATGCTGTTGCTTTGCTTTCTCCTCGAATATGTTTTGTAAAACCAGAGACTGAGTTATCTGTTAAATAAGTTAACCCCTGATGGCTTGTTATGCTATCAAAGGCATCTTTTAAATATAGATCACCTGTAATTGGGCTTGTGCCCATATCCTAATTCTTAGCATGGACTTAAATTCAAGATAAATTAATTTATGTCTTTGACTTTTTAAACTTAAATTCATCAAGTTACCCAAATGGAAAGTTCATGGAGGACTTCCGTAAATAATATTCACCAGTGTCATTGAAGTGTCAATCTATTTCTGAAATAAATGGTTCTGTGTCATAGCAAGAAATATGTTTGAATTGCTCACTTAAATGCATTAGAACTGCTGCAGGGAACACTGTGACAACCCTCTGTGATTCAGACATTGTTTTGCTGAAAATTGTTTAGATGTTAGCTGTAATACAGACAGGCAATTTTGCTGCGTATTGCTTAGCTTGCTGCCACGGTTTGAGTTGTGGGTGCACCTGCAGAGTGGGTATTTCCATAACAAGAAAGTAAGCTGGTGTTAGATTCCTTGCCGCACGAATGATGATTCAGCTTTTGATTTACCAAGGGGCAAACTGAGACTTGCTTAAACCTCACTGTTTTAAGGAAGCAGTTGTCATGTGATGTAAATCTGCTGAACCCAATACAAAGCCAGTGCAATCTCAGAATTGGATTTCTGCAGTGACAATGAATACATTTGTGTCTGTACATGAACTGTCAGGTTTTATTCTCAGTACTGCAAGATCCATTAACTTGGGAGTATTTTACTGCTCTTGTGCATCTTGAAATAATTTAGTGAAGCACTGAAGTTACTTACCTTCTAAGCATCTGTTGACTCATTGGAGCATTAACTCTGTTCACAGTAAAATACAAAGCTAACAAAAGCATAGTGCCTGCCATGGCAGTATTAATGCTGTTTCTTTATTTGGGCAATAAATGTAACTGCATTATGCAGTTTTGCTTAAATTTATAATTTATGTTATTTAAGTTGAACATTGCCATGCATTGTGACGTGTAGGTACAGGTTATTCTGCCTTTGAAGAACTGAGGCTCCGAGCTTACAGTAGAAATTAATAGCAAACCTGTAGAATTCAGTGTGCTTGCAAAGGTTATTGCTTTAGCCTTTTTAAATAACAAGGGCACTTGACTTTCCTTTGTTACTTCTGACCCAGTGGATTCTAGTCCTTTACATGACTTGACAAGTGCTGCTTTGTGTTTTGTTCTATGTGCAGGTTTTAGTCTTCTGATGCTGATAGAAAGAATGAGAATTTTAATGACTTAAAAACCCCGTACATTGATGTTGTCTTTTTATTTTCAGTATTAAACTTTGAAATATTTTTAGAACTTCTTATAATGTTACATCAGTGTTGGTGGTGATGATTTAAAATGGCACTGCTACTAATGATAACTGTGCTGCGGTGCTCAGGTCTATTTAAATGCTGGGTCCTTCTCATGACCTTCGTATTTTCTCAGCCTGTACATCTTTGGATGCTCTTGAGTTAGTAGAAAACCTGTGTTGTGATAAATCCATTCTCTCCTTGGCTATTACAGCTCTACTGAGTCTTTAAATTATTTCCTGCTAAATATTTCTTTTCTGTGCTTACGTACATTCCACATCAGCAAATTCTTTTATAAGTAATTTGATGTGATGATTCTGAAAAATCAAGTCCTCACCCTCGTGTGTCCTCTCCTAGGCATCCCTAATGTTTGTGTCAAAGAGAGTCTTACCCAGGCAATCATAACTCTCAAAGTAAATACCTTGGTGCAGAATGGTAGGGTTTTTCTGCTCTTAACAAGAGCTGGACAGGTGGTATAGTACTGTCAGTGCAATATGAAGAGTGAGTGTTTAGATCTTGTTTGTATTCTAGCTCCTTGGTGATTCTCAATATGCTGGTTCATTACAAAACAAGCAGTAAGCTGTTGCACAAGAAATCAAATGTCTATCTGCCAATGGAGAATATTACCCCCACAGTCCCCACAGAGAGGACTACAGCAGAAAGGATGGTTCTGAAGACTAAATGCAAAATAAAACAAAGACTATTTTCACACCCTTGGGTAACATCAGGAATCTGAAAGTTTGAGCTGTTAAAGTGTATGATTGGTATGTCCAAGTCTTGTTTGTGCGAATTAGATTCTACTTACAGTTTGGTTGGTTGTGTCTTTTTGGTTTTTTTTTTTTTTTTTTTTTCCTTTCCTCCTTCTCCAGTATAATGCTTCACCACAGCAGCAGAGAGATATAATAAAGAGCAGGAGTCTGGACAGGAGGCTACAAGAACCAATAGTGTTAACAAAATGGAGGCACAGCACAATTGTGTTGGATACCAATGATAAGGTAGGAGCAAATTAAACAGCATGCTGGAATAACAGCTGTTCCTGATGTGTGAAGTATTTAATCTAACAGAAATGAGTGTGCATGAATTTCTGAAATCTCATTTTTTCTTATATTCTGTGTATCATTGTGTATAACATTCAGCGAAACCAAGGGCTATTTGATAACTTTACTACTGTTACTTTGTGACTAGTAGCTCTTTCGTTGTTATCCTTGAAGTATTTTAACTAGTGTTAGTTCAGGGTTTGGCATATACAGCCATTTTACTTATATGACTGTGAATCTCCCGATTCAGTTTAGGCTATGTAGAGTAATTAGGGTTTGAATTCAGGAATTACGGATGTGAGTGAGGTTCTCATGTGAGGTATAGTGATATTTCATGCCTGAATATTTAACTGTAGGAAACACCAAGTATGAATACACTTGAAAGATGGCAGGTACATAATTGAAATATTAGTAGAGTTGAAATAAAAGTTGCACTTGCTAAAGTAAAAAATATGCCTTGAAGATGTAAATAGTAGTATTATATAATGGACTTATCCCTTTTAATGACTGTTCCTTTGATCTCCACTGTAATATCTCAGGAAGGAGGTTACAGCAGGGTTGTAATATTGTTATTGAAGGACAGGGGACGGTACTGAGAGTGCTGAATTGCTTGGCTTTGATCCTGTCCAGAGCTGAGCTGGGTGTGTAGTCTGAAAAGAGCTCTGGGTCTGTAACAACAAATCTGTTTTCTGCCCATTTTTAGGGCGTGCTCTTGATAGTCTCTTTTGGGTTGTACAGTAACAGATGTTGCTTAGGCCATCAAGGACACAGAGCCTTTCCCTTGCTCTATCCCTCCGCCTGTCTCTCTCCAGTTTGATTTTTGTCCCAGTCATTTCTGCTTGTGCTGGAACATTCTGCCCATGGGTGAGGAAAGTTGATATAAGCTGAGCGGGGAGGAACTGAAAAGGGTGTTTGTAGGCTGGTGACTTGCTGGTTTCTGTAACTTTGCAGCAGTCCCTCCTGCGATTCATGGAAACTGAAATACTTTGTAATGCTGAAATCTTAGCACAGACTACTCAGAATGAGATACCAGGAAGTGGCATTGTAAGCTCCCTTTTTCTAAAGATAAGTGGGCCTATAAGTGGGCCTGTGTAATCACAGATGTCAAAGACAAATCAACAAAACACTGTAATTGTGAAGAAAATGGATCTGCTGCCCAGAATGTTAACTTGCTTGACCTGCTTCCAGCACATTTTGATGGCTTCCTTGTTGAAATGGAGTATAGGAAGGTGAGTTGTCATCAGTTGCCTTAGTTCCTCAGAATGTGATTTACTGAATTTGATCTTAAGCTTTTGAGCTGTCACTTTAGGATATATCATACATGGTGCTGAGGAGGCAGTGGACTGTGCTTAGCTGGAGACTTTGCGCCCGTACGCATTAGTTTAGCTTGAGCGATTCTGAGGTCCCTCTACTGCTCCTTTCCCCTCCCTACACCTTCTTACACATCCTTCTGTACCGAGTGTGTTGCGGCGCTGCATGAGAGACAGCCTAGATGGAGTCCTGACAAATCAAAGTTGAGTGGACATTTCTAGCCTCATGTGCAGTTTACACCTAACAAGTATGAACAGTTCTCTTGGAGACAGCTTAAAGTTTTGGCCTCACTTTTAAAGGAAGAATTATCTTTTTATTTTTTGGCATAAGATTTAGTTCCGTTTTGGAATGGCCTTTACGTAGTGCTGCACTGAATGAAGAAGCTCTTGTAAAACAGTGAGTGAGTGGAGCTGTTTACTTTTCTTCAAGACCCAAGACCTTAAACCTAGTGAAGCAAGCATGAAAGTGCACAAATGCCTATATAGTTCAGATAAAGCACAATGTTAATGCTTTGAGAAAATTAAAAATATGCACGAGAGCAATAAACCAGTGTTTCGTGGAAGGATGAAATTCGTTTAGAGCATTGATGCACTCGTTTTATTACCACTGGCAGGCACACTGTTATATTCTGCTTTAAATTAGTCTGTGGGAAGGGAGTAGTTCATGTCCATAAATACTGGATTTCTTGTTCCAGAGTTGCCTAGTGTGTGAAACCTATCTCAAATTCAGAATGAAATAGAAAGAAAAACAACAGATTATTTGTCTGGATAGGCATAGCAACCCCAAGTTAGCTTTTTAGCTGATTCCTAGGAAAGCTATTTTATTTTTATTTTCATTATTTGTTTTTCCTGGAAAACCAGCATAACTTGATTATATGGAAACAGGCCAGTCAAAAGAGTGCTTGAAGTATGTCGGCATTAAAGTGTGGGTTGCCATGGCTGATGAGGTTTTGATGATATGAAATGTACTTGTTAACTGTTTATTGGCTGTGGCACATACCTGTATATAGCCATCAGCTAAAAAATTTGGTAAGCAGAGGGGAAAAATACCTTCCTAGGAGCGTAATGTTGATTTCCTTAATTTTCCCTACAGATGTCTGAAAATAAGGAAAATTGAGGCTGTTCTTAGGGTTGCTAATATTCTCTATTATGCTACTAAAAGAACTAGTAGACCACTTCTGTAGGTAGATGTACAAATTAATATTAATGCATGGGTATGCAGAGATTATGTACTACTGGAAAAGCAGACTGAATTTGGGAGACCTGTGAAGGGAAATAAGAGGAAGGTGGAGAAATTTATTAGCAGTAACAGAGAGCAAGTGACGTTTTTCTTCTGTTTGAAATTCTTTACCAGAATTTCAAGCAGTGTCTTTGCGCAAACCAACCAATACTTCAGAGGGAGTGCACATGCCTTTTTTTGTTGTTGTTCTTCCAGATGGGCAATTTTTCTAGTTTTCAGAGAATCAGTATTTTCTTTTGGTCTATAGTTAAGTCTAGTTCAAAGCAAAAACCTGAATATCTAGAAATTTTCAGTGCTTGATCATAAGGAAATTAATGATTATGACCTAGAAAAATTAGTGGAGCTGGGATATGCTTTTCTACGTGTATAACGATTTATTGTACTAGCCCTGTGTTTACTAAGCATAGAGAGGCATAATCTGTTCTTTAAAACCTTGGAATTTATTATGTGGAGCCCTGTAATAAGTTAGCATTATAAACATGCTCCATAATTTGATAGCAAGTCATACAAAAAATCTGACCCTTAATAAGGATGAAAGCTTTGCTTTAAGCTGATACAGTAAGTATTAACATTTTTTCATGTGGATCTGTGCTAATTAACTCAGTTTGAGTGTTGTCTGTACATCTTGTAAGAACACTGTTTAGTAATCAGGCTTATAATATGACTATCTGAGAATATCATGAATGCTTAAAAAAAATACGTTTTTTTGGTAATGTGTGAGTGTGTATAAAGAGAGATTATCTTTAGGGTTAAAATTAAAAGAATTGTAAGGAAGATAATAACTTGTGTTGCCTATTTGAATTTTATAGGAATCATCAACTGCTTCTAAGGCCAGTTTTCCTGAAAATGAGTCCTCTCCTTCTTCACCAAAGCATCAAACCACAGTCAGTATGCAAAGTGTTTAAATAGATATGTAGATGTGGTAGAAACTGGGCTGTTCATGATTAGAGAATTGAGGGTAAGCCTGCTTGTTATTGAGAAAATCATGGGATAAAACTACTTGAGGGCTTTGTATTTTAAAAGAAATGCATTGCATCCAACTGTGCTTTCAGACAAAATGTAAGTGTCTTCGCTTTAAATAGATCTTGGAGATTAAGTTAAAATTCAATGTAGAATAAAGTTATGTCAAATTATGTAGAACTTTCTCCAAGAATCATGTTGTCTTACCTTGCAAAGCAGGTAAGTATATAGTATATGAAACCTTTATTTTTTCACTTGTGTTTTCAGTTTCCTTGAAAGCACATAGAGAACCTGGCATAAATAAACTTTTTGATTTAGTAGAATAACTACAGGTAGCAAAACTTAAGCTTACTAAACTCATTTTGAATGTTTAACAGATTTTTTTCTTAAGCTTATATTTTAAATGTGATCATTGCTTTTTAGACAGTGGGAAATAATTTTAAAAAATGAAGTTTTTTTCTTTTTAGTTTTGGAATTGTACTACAGTAGCATTGAAGTATGAGCCTTGATTAATTTTTGCAGCCCTTTAGCTCAGGGCAGTAAAGGCATTTGTGTTTCATTCTTACTCTGCACACAGAGGAATGGTTAGCTGGCTTATTCAAGCTAATCCATTCTTACAGCTCTTCAAACAGTTTCCACAATAAAATAAACATTGTTTATTAAGCAAGCATAGTTGATAGCTGTACACACAAGCAATTATTGCTACATGTATTCTAATGTCTTCAAATATGGCTCAGACCTTGAATTATTAAGATTGTGTTTTGTAGAAAACTCACTGCTGCTTGAGATAATAGAAGACAATAATCTGTACTTTCTTTAGCTGTCCCCTGGCATTTAAATATGACAAAGCAAGCTGGTGAATTTTTGTCTGTTTTGATCCTTAACTCGCTTTACACTGATTTTTCCCCAATTACATTAATTTTTCTATTAGTACCCCCTAGCATTACTGCTAAGTAGGGCATTATGATACTTTTTCTCAATAATTCTTCTTTGAGTATTCTCACCAGTTCCACCATAAGTAATGTGTTAAAACCGTAATTTATTTGAGAAGGTAGGCACGGGTTGCTCTGTCAGAGTGGAAGATGGGGACAGGCAGTTTCACTTAATGAAGCCAAAGGTTTGTTAAAAGGTGCAATTCATAGGACTGTTAGTGGTGCTCTGCATGGATCACAACTAAAGTGATATAAAGAATGGGCTTTTTTTTTTTTTTTTTTGCGGGGGGTGCAGGGGAATAACTAATTTCTTCTGTTGAAAATACCAGATTTGGAAAATAATGTGTGTATCACTGGCTTGGGAAATTCAGCCCAATGGGGATGTTAGAGTAAGTAGCAGTTACTACTGGACTGAAAAAACCACCTGAACCACCAGCTAAACACTATTATCCTTGAAAACATGCGTTTCATGGATTTATATGCTGTGCTTGAAGCATGTAGGTGAAATTTTTGAGGTTGATGAAAAACAGCTCTATGTCTTTGGTAAGAGTGTGGTTACAGTAATCCAGCAAAAAATTTCTCTGCGATATTGCATTTTGCAGTTATGGTCCACTTAAATTTGAGATTTAGATGAGAATGCTGAAGAGGATGTATCTTCTGTTTTCATTGGATCTAGAATTGAGGACATTTTTGCAATGATAAAACTAATTTGAATCTTTCCCTAGTTGATTGTTTCAACCAATAGCTTAGTTCTTAAATCAGGAACTGTTACAAGCTATTACTGAAAAGGAATTGATTAAAAAAATAATTTAACCTTCCCTTAGTGCCATTCGCTGACAGGACAAGGCTGGGTTGATGGGAGGTAATGATAGAATTTGTTACCTCATCTTGAGAGTCACAAATGGCATAAGTTGATAGTTTTCCTTTTATTCTAGAGTACTTTTTTAAACATTCCCTTATATTTTATTATTTTTGCATAGAAACTAGGAATATTCACTCCATAGATTTGAAACTTGCAAATAGCCTTCTTGTTCCATCGTGTTCTTTTTCCACTGTGCACTTAGTATCTTCAAAGTAGTGCAGAGACATACCAATATAAATGATTTTTCATCAACAAGACATAACCAAGTAGTTTACAATTCTAATATTTTGCTTTGGGATAGGAAAAAATAGGACATCAAAGAAATGTTTTACTCATGTGTTTTTGAAATGAATATGTTAACATTTTTATGCATTTCAGTTATGTTTTCTTCAAAATAGGCAATTAGGTTAAAATAACCTGGAAGAATTTTGTCAGAGAATTTAGACTGTTTGTTTGTCAGCTATCGCCTTTTTTTAGGAAGGGTCACAAACAAATGTGCTATTAGACAGGTCATTGTAAAGTTACGTTTAAAATTTCCACTGTCTAGTACCACAAATGCTGTAGTTTAGCTTGTCCAAAGGAACTAGGCCCCAAAGAAGGAAAACTTTTTACCCTCTGAACAGTGATGAGTACTTTTTCAGAGGAATTTTGATTTTTCTGATCTCTGCATGTTTAAATACACTTAGACAGTTGCTTGAAGTTACAACATGGGCAAAGATGGCTCATTACCAGAAATTGATTATTTGAGGGGATTGAATTCGGTGCTGCGATGGCAATACAAGCAGCTTTTCTCTTACATTTCTTATGTCTTATTCTCTCTTACAGGGTCAAGAGAAGTATGGGTTATTGAATGTGACAAAAATTACAGAAAATGGGAAGAAAGTTCGGTAAGTCTTGTGCTTCTAGAAGTACGTGTGCGTAAAGGTTTGTGTAAGGCGTCTGTCTTTTATATTAGGACAGCATAACAAGTTTTACAATTGCATACTTTCTGTCTGAATTTGCCTTAGAGATTTTCCTGTAGGACACAGTATTTCCTAATACCAAAGTATGTGTTTCTCCCAGTGAGCTAAAGGTCATGGACTTCAGAGAGCCAGAGGCTCAAGTATGCCAGGGTTCCACACAGGGCAGTGATTTTGTGAGGGTTTACTGATGAGAGACAGCTTTTTAAAATGGGACTGATTTATTTATTTAACAGAAAAACTGTATAGGTTATATCCTGTCTTGTTCCTTAGAATTGGTGTGAGAGGGGCTTACAGCCTTTAACTTCATCTCCTTCGATTTGCAAGGAGTGTACATGTCTTGTGCTCTCTAATTCTTCCTTCACCTCTACTTGGGAAGGGCTTGAAGCAGAATGCGTTGCCCAGTGTTGGTCTCTCTGTAGGCGATGAATGACCTCATTTCTAACTTTCTTGCAGACATTCACGTAACTTGATAATACGTTATGATTTGTAGTGCTGTCTAACTTATATTTCTGGCATTTTGCAAAGAGTCAGTGTTACATACTGTGTATGTGTGGCACGTACTCAGATTTAATTTAGGTTTAGTTTTTATGTTTTTGCTTCTAATTTGTTTTATGTTTTATGTCTAATACTGTGTTATATCTAGTTCAGTGTTTCCGAGACTTTTGATACATGAAGCATGCTTTTCCTGAGGATTAAATAGTCAACACCCAGCTCATATTCTAGAGCCACCCTGACCTAGTCCAATGCAGCAGGGCAGTATATCTGACCCCCAGTTTGGTTCCTCAGAGCTGCTCCTAAGAACTTGGTAGGAAAGGGTGGACAGTGGCTCATTGAATTTGCTACTAGTACAGTATACTCCAACCATTTAAGTTGCATCTGTTGGAATCATTGGTCTGGATTACTGTGCTGCTGTACAGAAAGATGCAACATGGCCATCCTGTCACTTTGAGAGCTGTTGAATAATAATTCATGTTTGGGCAAGGGGAATAGACTGTCAGGGCTTGTCAAGACTTCTGTGTTTTTTAACCTCAGAAGGACGGGTACTCAGGCGTAAAAGCAAACAGTCAAACAGCTGAAACAACTCATTTATTCTTTTTCTGCTTAAATGTTTAAAATGTGTAGCAAATATTTTATTGCCATTTTAAGCGAGCTTATTACATGAACATCCCAGTTAGATGTGATCAATCCATTTCAAAATTATGCTTTGGTATAATCTACTAAGTACGCAGTAAGTTGAGCATTCTGGATTAGCCCCTTTGAAATGATAATTGTATGACATTTCTCCTGGTGAACTGCTTCCACTACTAATTAGCTTTGTTTGATTTAGACTTTGATGGTCAGGCTGAGACTGTTAACATAAGTTCCCTTCTACAAATAGGATAGCAATTAAGACTTACTGATGGCACTAATGACAATATGTATGGTTAAGTATATTAACATACAGGTCAGCTGAGCAACAATGATTGACTGTTTAAATATCTGCTTTCAAAGACAGTTTATCTCATGTTTGTTTACAAATATTTACAGAAAGAATTGGATGTCATCATGGGCGGTGTTACAAGGGTCATCACTGCTGTTCACTAAAACCCAAGGAAGTGGAACTGGCTGGGTAAGCTCAGGAACAAATTCTTCCCTCATTTAAGAGTTAATCACGTAGAGCACAATAAATTAAAACCCTCTTATTTGTAGGGCTTAAATACTGATATACATGCATAATTTGGAAAAAATATCTGTAAATTAACAGGAAAATAGTTCAATGTAACAGTTATAATGTAGAATGAGAAGAAAACCAGTTTTACTTTGTAGATTTCAGAAACATTTTTCAGAAACATTTTTATGTTTTTTAAGTAAGAAACCGATAAAGAGGTATTCAGGTGCCCTGTAGACTTGAACTTTTTACTCCAGGCCAAAAATTCTCGTGTTTATTACTAATCTGTTTGTCTAAACAGTTTGTTTTATCATTCTTGCGTATTTTTTCATAAACTCCAGGTAATTTTGAATGTCATAAATGTAATAAAGAAAATAGTCTGACACTTGGCTTATTACATTGGATGATTTGAATAATGAAGTATTGTTGTCTCATCATTTAGTCTTTGCCTTGCTGGATTCCATATTTTCTTTTATGTCTGCATAGTGCATGACAAGTATTTGTTTTAATGTCTGATGAAGACCTAAAGAGAAACATCACACTGATGATTATTCAGTTTTATATCACCTGTAGTTTAATAGCACTGTAATTAAATTGGCTGTATTTATCCTGCTGCATTCTTACGTTAATAAGAATAGAAAAGGTTCTTTATGACTTTGCTTACCTACTGTTGGAGGTCTGACATTAAACTGTGTGGATCTCCTGTAATAACTAAAGAGAGGTCAGATTCAGCGTTTGTTATTCCAGTGTATTATCATGCAAATTCCAGCAAAATTGCATCTCACAGGTATATGCTATCTTGCTGTGCATTGCTGATCTTTCTCCTGCTGCGCTTCTTTTTTGGTAGGGAATTGGTATTGAAAATTCTTTTCTAAAGCATTGAGTTCATTTCAGAGCTGTAAACATAATTTTTTTGCCCTTCTGTTGCTGTAGAAGGGATAGTTGGGAAAAAATGGGCAAAGATGGATAAAATACATTTAGGGTAGGAGAGAATGGAAGGAGCAAAGTTGGGCAAGGAGAAGGAAAAGAGAAGTAAAGGAAAAAGAATAAAGATATGAGATAAGGTTAATTACACTGTCTGGTAGGAAGTGGACTTGGTGACTTCTGCAATTTACTTTTATAGCTAAGGATCCAAAAAGTATTTGAGTTTTGTAGGTATAAGTATGCATATTTGGAAAGGAAAACTTTTCACCTAACTAATAATGTTCCAAAAACTCGATTGCAGCTACTAATACTTGGTCCAAATGTAGCTCTTGATCAAAAAACATTGTTTTAACTTTATGTTGATAAAATTAAAACACACAGTGCTAAACTAAAATACTCTTTATGAATGTATGATACTGTTATGAATGAATATGTGTGCCCAAATGAATTATCCGTAAAAGATAATCACGCAGCTCTGCTAATTGCCTAGGTATAGTAGTGTAAATTGTGTTATACCTTCCAAATACAGTCATTTGGTGGGGGAAAAAAAAAAAGGATACATTTAAGTGGAGTGAAAGTATCACAGTCACAGTATTTCTGTGTGACACTGTCGGGTATGTGTACTGTCAAGTAGTGGAGTAGGGTCAGCAAAATAAATATCAGCAATATGCACAGAATAAAGTGAAGCTGGAAATATTAAGGGAAAATGTCTTTCAAGGATTTTGTGTTGTATGCCTGCAGACTCGCAGCTGGCTTTGTAAATATGTACTTAAATATTCAGCACACACTCCTTTTGCTCTCTGCGTGGGAAATGTTTTTGTGTATGTTATGAATTCTACCTGGCCTCTCAAATTTTGGTCTGTGTCAGTATTTTAATTTGATGGAGTTGAATCTAATAGCTTGAGACATAAGAATTACATTTCTTCAACTTCTGAGAAGATTATTTGTTTAGCATTCGTCTAGTGATTGATACAACCAATTTTTTGTGTGTGTGTGCATTGTTTTGTGATTTCATCACTTTTCTTCCTTTTTCTCATCAAGTCATTTTGCCAAGGGGGCTCAATTCCTGAGCTCTTGCTCTCGCTGCTTTCTTCTTGGAAAAATGCTCTCAGTCGTCGACCTGCTGTCACCTATGTAAACTCTGATCGAGTTTCAGCTATCACTGTATGTGTTCTTGTTGCATGCCTCTTGTCACTGTAAGGCTATTTGCCACTAATATTGGAATTAAATTTGAATTTTTCCAAGCTTTAAGTTATGTAACTTCATATGACACCTTGTATAGCCTGTTTGCCATTTTCTGAAAGTCATCCAAGGTGCAAATTAACACAAGTGTATTGCAATAATCCTGTAGTTTTTCTAATGGAACAAAGTAGAAAGAGTATCTGGTTTCAGTGCCAGAGTTATAATCCGAAATTTGCCTACTAGTGGAACCACTACTGCCTTGACTAATAAACAGCATGTTATGGTTGATTTTTTTTTTTTAACAGATACTTTATATCTAATTCTTCCTAACACAACTAACGTAGGATGTTTGTAAGGTGCCTATGATGCTTTTGATACAATGATGTACATGTTGTTGGTTAATTCTAGCTATAATTGGAATACTCAAAAATGTATATGTTGTGCATAAAGAGCTGAAAGGAAAAGCGCTCAAGGATATTCTGGCTATATGTCATACAGAAAGCTGATGTAAATTTGTAGGACTCTTTATATATAATTTAGTCACCTGTAGTTAGTCATGTTTTGAAGTATAGGTGCCAAGCATAAAAGTGTTGCTTATCAGAAATCGATAAAATGTTGGTAGTTAATACAGTACCTTGTTGCTCAAGGTGAGTGTGGAGGAATTTAGGTAATATTAGAGTTAGAAGAAACAAACAGGCCTGACTGGTTGTATAATTGGTTTTTAGTACCACTTTCTCAGCACTCTTATCAGAATCAAACTAAAGCTTTCATGGAAAAATATCATACGTCGAAGACGTTAAAAGCAATGTTTCAATGATTTGCCTTCTTGCGGATTTAACAGTATTGGTGATATTTAAAACTATTTTGGTACCTTGGCTTATATTTCCTGGAATGGAGAGCGCACTATATGTTTTGAGTTCAGTTAAGATTCCTGAGACTTCTAGAACTGTTTTGATGTATCTTAATGGTTGGTTTGGCTGGTTTGGTTTTTTTTTTTCTCCCCCTATAGTGGGGAATAACTGTAGGTTTATTCAGTTAACCTTGTGCTAAAATTGATGGAACTGCCTTTTCTTTGTCTGTCAAATTCTTTGCTATGTATGTGGAAGCCTGTAACAGATAATTTGTAGATGGTTTGGTATCCTTTAAAATGCTAGTGTCTATAAGGAAACCTGGAAATTTTTAAAAAACATGTCTTTTCACAGAAATTTAAATTTTCAGCTGTTGAAAGACGGTCTCTCAGCTTTTTGGTGTGAATGAGTTATAGCAACTGCCAAATTTTAGCAATGTGGCTTCATAAAACACAGCAAATGGTAACTGCTTAAAAGAATTCATCTGTCAACATTCTGTAACAGGACGCTGTCCTCAGTGTCAAGTACAGTGGTGGAAACCCCAAAATGGGTAAACTTCTCAAACATGAAGGAAATAAATGGTCTTTAGGCTTCAGCTGGGCAAACTGGTTTACTGTGTCTAAGGCCAAGGATGTTGTTAAGTACATTACTACAGTTCATCAGTGTTGCACAGCTGATTATACGAGAGCTCAAATGATGGTCATGAAAACTATTTGGGATGTAAGTACTCCCATCAGGGTCTGGTTTCAAAAACTTATATCATTTTGTTATGACAGTGAAGAATATTGTTATGTGTGGAGTTGTGGTTTTTTTTCTTAAAGCTGTAAGCTCTGAAGCTCCAATACCAGCTGGGAAGGAGCATCTATCTCCTAAGCCCTATTTTTCCAGTCCCTCCATGTGTGAGGAGGACTTGGAATTAAGATGTTTACCCAACTCTTAATTAGAAACAGAATTATGAGAATGAGACATGTCATTTGTACATCCAATGTCTTTCCATAAGTAACATACATTTCTTTATACAAAGACTGCTGGAATATATCACAATACAGACTGCTTGGCTTGGCCTGCGGAAGATTCCAGGACTTGGAGAAAACTCTTGAAAAGGCCTTCTATTTATTGATGTCAGCACACATCTTCAGGGCAGCCCTTAAGCTACATAACATCTACTATGTTTAAAGCAAAAAACCAAACAAACAAAAACAACCCAAAACAAACAAACAAACCCAACACCCCCCCTCCTCCAAAACACAGCAAACCAACAAGCAAAAAAACCAACCAACCAACAAAAAAACCCAAACAAAACCAAAAAACAAACTGAAACCAAAACAACCCTATTCTTTCCAAAAAGTAGAAGTTATCTCTGCCATATAACTAGCATAAGCACATCCCATGACTATGCTTTTTTCCTAGAAAAAGTTCAGAAGATACTTTGGGACAGCTGGCAGCACCATGTATAGACCTCTCCCCCCTTTTTCTGTCTCACACTGCTGTCCTTTCCAAACTTCCCAGACAGCTCAAAACAGAAATCCAGTAAGAATAAGGGTGTCTGCTCAGTAAGAATATATAGTATATTGGTGTATCAGAGGAGCTTTGTAGAGAGGCTGGATTATTTGCCTGGGTTTCCTCATCCTTGGATCTCACACAGCAGTGCTTGTATGAAGGACAGGGAAAGACTACTTCTTGCCCCTTCCAAGAAATTTAGCTCCTAGTTTTTGGGTTGTTCTGTGCTTCTCTGAAATGCTGAAGAGAGTCAGGCCAAAAAGATGGGCAGAGTGTAGAGGTGTTTGAGGTAGCACTGCGATCTGTCAGGTGGGGAGCCAGCAAGCCAGCGTATGGGGGGGCGTTCCTTGTGTTCAGAACAGCAGTGACTGTTAAGTTTTTTGTTGTTTCTTGATTTCACCTGTAGCTATAATCTTTCTCGACATCATCTGGATGGTGTTGTTAATGAATCCCCTCTACAAATTCCCACCCTTCTCCATCCCCTGAAAGATTGACTTAGGCTGTCAGTAAGTGTGTGGCTGGGGCACTTTGGTTGTGTGAGAAGCCGTTACGTGAACCTCTCTTAAACAGGCAGCTGCTGCATAGCTGCCCACAACTGCAAGAGCCATTGTGGCACAGTGGTTGTTCCTTTGGACCCTGCTGCTGAGCTTGGCCTCTCTCAAAAGCACTACTATAGTTAATAAGAAGTGTTCTTGGGTGAGGTACCTGAGAATTAAGTTGGAAAGCCAAAGGGTTTTTTTTGTTTGTTTGTTCTTTTCCAAGTGCTAGTTGGCAGTGGGTAAATTAGAAATATTGCTCTATTCTGGTATTTCATGAATAAAATAAGTTAAAATGCTACTTTCCATTCAACATGTAATTGCCCTTAGGACTCAAAGCAGGGAGATTTTCCAGTGGTAAACAGTCTTTCTATAACACAATTAGCATTAATTACCATCCGTGCTGGGAATTTAATCAGAAGCAGCAGATTAGTTCTGTTTTCTGAACTGTTTTTCCTCCCCTTGGATGTGGCTGTTCTTGTACAGGCTGGAAAATTGTGTTCACAGCAAGGAGCTTGTCCTGGGGCTTACATCTCCCAGCATTCGCACATCAAAGACTTTTTAAAGAAATGGAAAAGAATCTTTCTGGTGGATCAGATGCTACAAGCTTCCCCTAGAACTACAGCATTAAATTTCTGTGCTACAACCAAGTGACTTACAGCTCTCCCTGTTCTGTATTTTATTTAACTGTACTCACAGATAAAGCCTTTTGTTTGTATGGGTCATTGAATTGGTTTCCTTGAGGACTGTTACGTCAAAGCTGTGTGGTATAGGTTGAAACCCTAGTAAAAATACTTTATTTTTTAAAATTGCAGTATCTAGGATAAATGTAAAAGTAGTAGGTAAAAATAGCTTCCTGACACTCTCCTCTATACTGAAGGGTTATTTGTGGGTTAAATGCCTTTTTTTTAATCACTTCGGTTATTTGCTGTTTGTTTAGTGGCTAGACAGTGAAATTCAGTTCTGTTTACTTCCTAGGATATGTTCCAGTATTACAATAAAAGCACTATAGAAAAATAGAATGTGGAAGGCATTGTTGGGAATCTATGTACACACACAGAGGAAATATATATATTACAAAAATGTGAAAACTGAAAGTGTTCTTTTTTAGTGCAGGAGGGATGTGATTCCTATCTAGGAAAGCTACTCTTTGTGGTCTGATTTTTTGATTTTATATACAACTGTTGATTAGCTGACAGAGAATGGTTTGGGGTTTTTTGTTCAGTTACTTATTAGCAAATTTTCTTTAAAGCTCGGGACTGTCTTGACTAAAATCAAGCTACAATCAAATGCTGTATGGACTTCTACCATTTCTGATAGCAAAAAAAGAGCTCTGCTGGAATCTGGCTGGCATTTAAAGTTACGGCATTTTAAGGGCTTTAAGCTGAGCAGCTTTTAGTAGGCATTTTTAAAGATTGTCTCCTGTGTGGTTTTGGTCTGTTTTTTGTTTTCCTGGTATCATGCCTGTTGATTTGTGACAAAGTACTGCGTTTGGGTTAAGTTGTATAGATTTTAAATAATGTATGTTATAATTAGATGCTCGGAAGACATGTGTATCTGTTAGGAGTTTCTTTGGTTGTAATTTGTCATCATTGTTCCTTTTTTTTCCAGAAGTTTGGTGTCAATCAGTCTAAGCCAGAATTTACAGTGGATCTCAAAGGGGCATTGATTGACTGGGCCTCAAAGGACAAATCCAGCAAAAAGAATGTTATTGAGGTGAATTATTTTATTTAAAGGCAGAATTACATGTACTTTAATGACTTAAGAAATTTTCTCTAAACTGAAATAAAAAACTTTGAGTTTTCTACATTTCTTCCTGCTCAAATGTAGACGTATATTAGTACCTGCAAGTACTGTCCATTTTTAATATGTCTGTATGGGATATGCTTTTAAATTTTAAGCAGACTGTTATTTACTGTTTTCACTGGTACGTGTTCTTCAGTAGCTATGTGTTATCTAAGAGTTGTACCAGGGAGAAGTTTTGTTTGATTTAGGTAATTTCACTTTTGAATTCTAGTATGTTTATCAACTCTGATGCCGTTTTTGTTTCTTTAAAGCTAAAAACCCGACAAGGAACTGAGCTCTTAATTCAATCTGATAATGACAGCTTTATTAATGAATGGTATAAAGTTCTTAACTATACCATCAACAATCAGGTATGTGTTTGAATCGCGAAGGCTCTATTTTCAAGGTAATGATGTTTAGTAAAATAGTTGATGGTAACAACTCCTAGTGTTTCATGTACATCTTCATGTCTTGATTTTCTTAAGTGTGGGCAGGAGGTTGAGGATATGGCAGTTCCTGGTGGTGACAAGTGAAATATAATAGTGCCAAAGGAAGAAGGATGGTCCACTGGATTAAGAAACTGGGCTATGTGGGCTGACCTCCATCTCAGAAATTAGCTTCCTTCTGTGAACAAATACTTATTCTGTCTCAGTGCCCTGAAAGGTTCTGATAGAGGGGGAATAAAGTGGGGAGGATGGCCAAGGGAGTACTTTGTGACATATATTAATCAGTTTTTGATATTGCCATTCACTTAACACAGCTGCACTAAAGTAAAATTAAAAATGGCAAAATACTGTACTATCTCTTCTTATCAGATGGCATAATGCCAGCTATTTAAGCACCAGAAAAGTGATCAAGTATTTGCTCTTGATATTGTCAAACAAGATTTACCATCTTTGAATTCAGAAGATGTTGGAGGAGATCTTGAAGAAAATATTCCTCTCATATCAAGTTGACTTCATGTGTATTCTTCATTTTTATAGTTACTGGCCTGGCTGCTGTCCATGAGCCGCATTTATGTTCCTTTTAATGTCAGTCAATGGCCTTCATTTCTTTTAGTTCTGATAGTGTTGCCACATGTGGGTGTTTTCCACCAGCAGGCTATTATGAATGGTTTAGTTTCTTTCTGAGTCCTCATGGTTTAGACTCCCAATTTTCTGCTTACTCTCAGAATGAAAATGTCATGACCCTTAATAACCAGGCAAGGCAGTCACTCAGTGCTACCCTTCTCCTGTCTGCCCTGTGTCATGCAACTGAGACCACTTCTTCCCTGCTTAAATGTAGATGAACATGGAAAGGCTGAGATATACCAAGATGAGAGTGAGGTATTACATGTTAGGTTGAGGAAGTGAAACATGTTAGGTTGAGGAAGTGAATGGTGGAATAGGGAGAGTTTATCAGCACTCTGAAGGGAACAGTGATGTATTGCTGCTGGGACCTGGTAGCCAAGAGACCTAAGATTACAAGCGAAAAGTTCAAAAAGTACATTATTAGACTACCTGATAATTTGGAGCACTGAAGCTTGCATACAGATACCTATCAGATCTGAAGCAAACTTTTAATTTTTTTAACTTTATGGTAATAGTAGCTGTGAACGTCTTTCCCAGGACAGAGGTGCTGGTTCTATTGTGGCCGGATCTTCCTCAAAAGAAGGTACAGATTAGATTCTGGTCTCTTTGCTCCTTCAGGCTGCTGTTGTGGCAATATCCTGTACAAGAGGAACACCTGTTTGTGAAGGATGTGGCAGCTCGTTTTTTTATATACGGAAATTTCTGAGTTATACAAACTAAATTTCAGTTGATTTTTTTCCAAAAGAGTTAACGGTTTTAAAATTTTTCAATCCCAAAAAGCTTTTAAGGCCTCTTGAAGAGAGCACTGTCCAAATGGTCTCTGTGACAGAGGCATCCTTAGTGGAGACATTAATTGGGCAGTCGAATATCGTGATCTTTGATGTGTAGAAAGGCTTTTGAAAAGCAACAGAGAATGAGGGTGTTTAAAGCTAACATCTGCCCTTCAAGTTAAAGTGCAGCTTAGTCATGCTCTGGAGTATGCAGCCTTGCCTTATTTGTAAAATGTCCTTCCTTGTAACAAAAGACACCATACAGCCAGATTTTTGTAACTGCGTGGAAGTCAAGTTCACTTTAGCAGAAGTGAAGTAACAAATAGGTGGTTTTGGAAGGGATTATATAGCACTGAGACCAGAGGAAGTTTCTTTTCCTATTTTCTGATATGTCTGCAGTCCCGCGTGTAGCGTAGGTATGAAGCTACAGGTTGTCACTTTAACAGACTTTGGTATCTGCCTCCGCACTACAGCGTGATCTACATTTTCACTGGACGGTGCTTAAATAGAATATGATGAGAGAGCAGTAAGGCAACAGGGCAAGAATTTTAGGCACTGGTTTATTTACTTTTTCAGAGTTAATTCAGTTTATGTTTTGTCAATGGTGAATGTTTGCATCTGTTCAGACCTATTTTCTATTAAGAAAACTTCAATTACAGAGATCAGAAATAGGGTAAATGTTCTAGAAATGTTTTTTAGACTATCAGTTATTTCTGCAGCAGACCATGAAATAGCTGATGGGTTTGAAAAAACCAAAATATTTCTGTTGTTTATTGGTTGATGTAATGAAGTGTTACCATGAAAGGCTGGTTGTACTCTGTTCAGTGTCCAGCAAAACTTTCTGTATTGGGTCTTACGATTAAATAGTGTTTCCCAAAGTTATTAATTCTGATAGTGAGAATGGTATAATCTCTGAAGATATTTTTAGCATCTAGAGTGCAAGAAAGAACCAACTGAATATTGTTATAGCGGGGAAAAAAAATGTATATTCTAAAACTGTCCAGAGGAAATGTGTGTTAACGCTGTATTTCATGAAGTGGCAAACTGATCACTGTGTATTCACTTAAATCTAATAGGTAGTAGAGTCAGATGAAGCATTAGAAGATGATGTACCAGATTCCCCTGGGGTGGAAAAACAAGACAAAGAAAAAGAGAAAGAGAATAAAGACTCTAAGAAGCTTCGTTGTGAGTTGAATATTTTCCATTAATTGGTTTTAGCAATGCCAATTTTTACTGTTTACATCTTCAGTATTATGTATAAATAGAGAAGAATTCAAAAGGACAACTAAAAATTAAACTACTCAAGTTTGGAAACAGGCTTTTATGTAGATCATTCTACATCTTGGTTCAGTTAGTAGATTTTCTTCCATGTTTTATTAATCACATTTAAAAATAAATTACCAAATGTCTTTGGCTCCTGCTGGATGACATGTGAAAAATAGGAGACGATAGACAGTAGTGAAATGGATTATTTTCAAGGTGTTGTCAAATGCGCAGAAGTAATTAGTCTTTTTTTTCTAACTTTTATAGTTGCTTTTGAATAAGAATTATTTTGTCCTTTTGCATATTCAAAACTGATTAGAATTGTTTTACTTGATTTTTTTTGTCTGTGCTACAACATCTGTAAATGTTTGCAGTATTAATTTAAGCTGCGATTTTGCGAAGTTGCTAATGATGTTATATTGGCTCATTTAGAGAAACTAAACATTTTCAGTTACGCCTTCAGAATTTTAAAGCTAAATTTCTTGTAGCCACAGAAATTTTTTCCTATGTACAGAAATGTATTAATCAGGCAGACTGTTTTCTGTCTTTTACTTCTGGGCTGTATATGTAACTTGCAAGAAAGTATTTATTTTTTCAAAATAGTTAATGAAAGGCAGGACTGGTTTTGAAACTTAGCTGTATTTTTAAAATGCCACATCAATTCTGTAAGTATTTTATTTAGTTAGTTTCACAGGCAACACTTGGTTTTACAAGTTCTTTGTGACAGTGTCATCTCTTAATGGTTTGCGAAATGAATGCTATTTAGAAGGAGTTCCAAAAAGTTAAAGGAAAAAAGGTGGATATGTTTCAACTTCAAATACGTTTTTTAATCTGGTTTTGAGCTTAGTTTTTCTTTTAATGTTGGTTCCTTGGGAGATAAATGCAGTGTTGGTTTTGTGGGTATTCACACTAAATGTGTTTGTTTTTTCAGCAGTGAAAGCACCTAGCAATATAGATTCCACAGATCAGAAAAAGACCAAAACGAAGCTCAAGAAGTTTCTTACACGGCGCCCTACATTGCAAGCTGTCCGTGAAAAAGGCTACATTAAGGGTAAATGAACCTTTTTAACAAAGGAGATAATTTGAAAAGCTGAGTTTAGTAGTTAATGTGTAAAATGGGGGTAAAATTGTCTCGTTTTAGAGTAAAACACATCTATATAGCTGGTTTAACAAAAGTCTTGCATGTATAGTGGACCTGGTGATGGACTGTCATTCTTCTGAGCACTGCTACTCTCCACTAAACTTCACAGAGGATGTCCTCTCCTTCAGCTCATTAACTGCACAACTGCAGTGAAAATTGAGGGCTCAGGAGCCTGTTTGAACTTGGAGTGCTTCCTAGTTAGAGAGTCCATTTGGTCTGCTGTTCTGAGCTGGAAACTTCAGATAGCTGATTGACACTGGTGCATACAAGGGAGAGAAGAGTCCTTTGGGTACAAAGCTGAATGCCGTGTGCTCATCTGTTTCACCAAGGGTATTTTAGTCTGAGTGGAACCAGAAAATCACGTGCCACCTCATACAAAATGAAATATTTAGGCAAACCAGGGTGAGGCTAAAGGGATCTTAACTTAAGCATCTTTTTTCCCTAACTTTTTTTGAATGTATAAAATTTTTAATTGTTTAACAATGAGTCTTATGTATATCCTTAAATCAAACTTATGAAAAAATTGATTTACATTTGTTACATTCGTAGAACCTTTGAGAGAACAGTATTTGCACAGGTTTAAGTTAATGTGTTTATGTAAATTATTGACTTGGTACGCACTGTAAAATGTCATTTATTTATTTATTTGTATGCTTTAGCAGGACTTGTAGGTGCTGCTCTACTAGGGTCAAAATAGCATATGGGTAGGCAAATGCCAGACCAAATCCTACTGTGATTTGTCTAACTACATGCTTTAACAGGTGTGCTTCTGTTGCATGTGGCATTCGATATATTTGTGTATCTGCAAATATAATTTAACTGTAAATGACGGCATTTTTGTTTGGGATAAGGAGGCATTATTCCCAGACTTTGACGTTTTGCTCTGCTTTACAGCTTAGTATTCATGTCGTGGCTCAGTGACGTAACTTTTGACATTAGCAACAGTGAAGGCTAAGCCAAGTTTAATTTGTACACATGCATGCTGATGATTGGATTTTTAATAAAGACTGTAAGGAATGAAGAGTTTGTTTTTATTTAAGATTATTTTTATGTACATTTGAAAACCTGGACCTGTGCTGTACAGTTTTACATTTACTGTGTGAATGAAAAATACAGAAGTCGTTATTTAAAAGTGTACTTTTCTGGCTGCTACAGAACAAGCTTAGTAAACAGAAAACTTGGCAAACCCAGTATGAGCAGAAAAAATAATTAAAAGTTCTAGGCAAAACCCGCACTTGAAACAGCGTGCACCAAGCAGTGAAGTAAACATGCTAAAGTTTCTTACGTGGAAAAAAAAAATTTCAAAAGTTACTTCAAGATGAGAGGGAAAAATGTGATTCCTGTATACGTGGGTATTGTTAAAGTCAGAGGGAATTGTAGCAAATCGGTTTGTTACATGCTATTATTTTCTTGTACTACCTAATCTGCATTGCTTTACCTGCTACAATTGCATGCTGGCCTGGCTTACTACTGCGTGGACTTTTTCAATCCCTTGCTACTGATTCTGCTTATTCAGCTGTCTGCGTGAGTAGCAGCAGCAGGAGTGAGGAGTTTGGGGTGACTGGCCTTATACACATACAGCTAATAATACCATTATATGCCAGTGTTCATACTGTGTAATTGGGTTGGTGTGCTGTTTGGATTTCCCAAAGAATAGTCAGATGCAAGTGTGGTTAATGAATCTACTTAATAAAAAATGGGCTAGATGCTATGCACGATGCAGATGCAAGAGCAGTTTCTCTCTTGCATAAGCTCTGAAGTAAGACCTACTAGATACTGAGAAGATGGCCGCTTACAGACCTTATTTAACAGATTAAAAAACAAAAGCTTTCTTCACTTTCAGAGTGTGAGCTTGGCTTCTCTATCTCAAGACGCTGTTTTAGTCTCCTGCATCTGAACAGCGGAGACCATCTATTATTTGGGCATCTTTGATGAAAACTATATAAATGGGTCTGACGAAAGATACTGGTGATCACATAATCTGAACAAGAGGAGTAAACGTGTTGCTGAAATACACTGAGACATAGCAAAAATCTTTTGTCTGCCCAAGCTGATTTTCATCTTTGCTCCAGTTTATGATAGAAAACACCCCCTCTGGATTCTGTAGCTTTGGAAACAAGACTCAAAATTACCTTCTCCCATAAATAATCTGTATTTAGATTCCAACCTTGCAGCCAGGTTGCCTATGCATAGTCATACTTGCATCCGTTCAGAGCTGTGTAATGTCTGTCATTTACAAATCCATGTCACAAAAATGTTAGAAGGTAAAGACTCTGCATTAAAAGTAAACTAGTATGTAATGCTGGGTTAAACAGTAGATGCAATGAAAGATGAAATTTTACAGGGTTTTACCCCAAGCAATGCCAAAATCTTTCACTTTGGTTAATGTTTACTGTCCAGATTTTTAACAAAGATTATAGTGAGTGTATTTTGAACTTGGAACAGGAATGGAGTGCAACAGGATATTTGAATCCATTAAATTTCTCATTGCAGTAATGACTGTGACTCTTACAAGCATCTCCTGATGGATTAAAATTATTTCAGCAGCAAAAGTTCCTCACTCAAACTCATGCTTGTGTAACTGCTGACAACTCTTTCTTACTGGGAGCTTTTTCTTGCTGGGAGCTGCTGAGAGGTCTTTTCAAAACTTTCCTATTTTCACTCTAATGCTGCGACAATTGTATCCAGTAGTCTTCGCCCTTTATAGAGGTTTGTTTTAACCTGAACTAGTTCTGTCACTTGAGTCCTGTTCCACTATAAATCAGTCTCTTTACTTGGTTCCAGATCAAGTGTTTGGTTCCAATCTCACCAGCTTGTGTCAAAGAGAAAACAGCACGGTGCCAAAGTTCGTGAAGCTGTGCATTGAGCATGTTGAGGAACATGGTATGGTTGAAGTTTTTTGTTTCTGAATCTCTCTTGCTCACCACACTATCTAATTTTGAACATTTTAATCCTTAAAATGCTGTAGATTTATTTGGGGAAAATAATCTGAAAATAGTGTCTGTAGTTAGCAATGAGTTTTCAAGAGTTGGAGGGTAGGTGAGGTCCAAAATGGGAGAAGATCTTGTATCTGAGAAATTCATCTGCTTCAGTATGTTCAAGCTGAGGAGAAGGCAGGACAGCCTCCTGGCAGTAAGGCTCTAAGAGGAAAGAGATTACAAGAAGTATTAGAAGAGCTCAGCCCATCAAGATTTTTTCAGATGAAAAGAGAGACTGTCAACATGCAACCATTCTTTTTTGGGAGGTTTAAATGTACTAACAGTCATTTACATTAAAACTTCCTTGAAACAAACTTTTTGGAAAAAGTTGTGTTCCTCCTCTGTATGTGCTGACTGCCAGAAGACAAGTCTATTGGTTTGACGCCCTTCAGCGAGTTACATCTATCGCTATGTGAAGTTCTGTGCAATTTCGGACATGATCAGTGTCCACATATTGACAATTTTTGTTTTCTTTCATTGAAAGTAAGTATTGCCTACCTAGTAACTGAGAAAATTGTATGTTTGAAAGCTCCATGTGACATTCTGGGTTGTCTGATGTAAAGGACATCTTCATGGTTTTGTTGAAAGTGTTGGTCGTGACTCCTGGCTTGGCTGTAGTCTGTGCTGTTTTTTGCTTCTTTCCTCCTGTGGTCATTGCCCTACTTCTTGGAAAAGATGACTGAGAGGGGATTATGGAATCTCCATAATCATCAAATATATACCAGTCTGTTAATCTGAAAACATTCCCTTGAGAATCAGGGTAAGTGTTACAGGGGAGTACTATATGTGAATTTTAATGCATCTTCTGTCAAGACTTACTTAGGATTTTGTTGCAGCCTGTAGATCTCTTCCTCGAGGCTGCTATCCTGTGGCCTGTGAAGGGGAAAATAACTGCTTCCATTGCCTTACTCCAGTTTGACAAACTGCCACCTTGCTTGTAACAGCAGTCTTTATTCCATTTGTGATCTGCAGGTTGTGAGAAAGGGAGTATTTTGCTTTGTTCTTTTTTTTTTTTTTCTTTTCTTATTTTAAAGGCAGGACCGCAGTGAAGATAGTGGTGAAGTTTTCCTTTTTTAAATACCTGAGGGGAAGCTTGACAGAAATGAACAGCTTTTTTTTTTTTCCCCACTTCTCCAACTCTTCTTCCTACTGCCAATACACTTCAAATCAGTTTTTTTTTCTGTAACGGAATGACTAGTGGATTATGGGGAAAAGGGATATGTCAGATGGTGCTGGTAACTGTGCTGTGTTGCATCAGACAACTCCTTGAGGAGCTACAGGGACTTGCAGGTATTCTGGCAACACTTACCCTCTCAGTGGCACTGACTCACATGCTGCATTCACATGGCGTTTGAACTAAATTCTTCTAATCACCTCTGAGTAACTGCAGTAGCAAACACAGAACAGAGTTTTCTTATTTTCTGGTTGAGTGTGCAATAGTGTAAAGGCAAGAGCTACCCATTTTAGTTATGTAGCCTGTAGTGATGAGTGTGCATGCACATCATTCCTTCATGCAAACCCGGTTACTTGACAACTTTGAGATGCTCTCCATGCATGACTTGATTTTTCTTAACCATATATGAAAGAATTGAACATCCACAAAATACTTGGTTCTTGCATGTTGGATTCCCATATGGTCCCTGCCCACCTCCCAAGAGCATCTTAAACGAGACACCTGGTGTCATTGGAGGAGCTTGCAGCGGATGCTTCATTAATACTGTTCTACTACATAGGAAGTTTTAGAGATTACTTTGAGCTTGACGCTACCAAACCTGTGTCAGGAAACTAAATCTCTTTTGATATGCCCTGCCAATCAAAAAAGGTACTTGAACTTTTTTTTTTTTGTTGAAGCAAATGTTCTTTGTTTCAGGGTGGGTTTCTTTTGTTTTTAATTTTGCTGAGTAGACCTGTAAAGAAGCAGCCTAATGATTTGAGAATTCATACATGTGTAAGGTATTAAAATTAATTTATCCCTTTGTTTCAGGATTAGATGTTGACGGCTTATACCGAGTTAGTGGCAATCTTGCAGTGATACAGAAGCTAAGATTTGCAGTCAATCATGGTAAGCTTCCTTCAACTGTATTAAATTGCATGTATTTTCATATAGTTGAAGTTCATAAAAAGCTCAGGAAAACTTAATAATGTATAACTGCAGTCTTGCATGAGAAATGATTGGCCTCTTCAAAGTAAACTGACTTCAAAATTGCAGTGTTTAGTGTGTAACGTACATAATTTGAAAAACTTAGCATCCTGGAGGTGTGGTCTTATGTGGAGCTTAGAGGCAGTGCTAGCATGTGGTTCTGAGAAAGGTGGTAATGGAATTTGAGAGGGGTGGTGTTATTTCAAACAAATTAACTTTATACCTTGTAGAAAAACAGTAAACATACTAAGCTTCCACTAGAATTAAAATTGGAAGTTAATGCTTTTAGTGAGATTTGGTACTGCCTTTCAGTGTGGGGTGCTTAGCTCCTCTTTGCCATAGTCTCTATGTAAAACCCTTTAATGTGGCTCTTAGCTTTTGTTCAGTGGGAATCCATGGGCAGCTTGCCGACTAGGAAGAGGACAGCAGCCCATCTACAATCTGACCTCTGACTTCCTGATTGACAGGGTCTAACAGTACATTTTGTGTGATGTCAGCAGCTCCAATTCCCCTCTGGAAAATGCCCTTGGTGTGGAGGAGCTGCCTGTAGGCAGAGTTTGGCCCTGTCTGTCTGTAGTGGTTGAGTTTTTGTGACCCTTTTTACACTTCTGCAGCTCTGTATCTCAGCAGAGAATGGGCTAAGAGTCTTCACTGCTTTAAAGCAGTAAGTACAGAAGACTAATTAAGATTTTTAACAAAAGCTTTTATAGGTAAATTATTAACATTATTCATTTTTCTTTCTCAGATGAGAAACTAGACTTGAATGACAGCAAATGGGAAGATATACATGTCATCACAGGAGCTCTAAAGATGTTTTTCAGAGAATTGCCAGAACCACTGTTCACATATAATCACTTCAATGACTTTGTCAATGCAATTAGTAAGTCTGGAAAACTTGTGTGTGCTTTTAATCTAAGGTCTGCTCAATATGTACAACCCATTTAATTATTTTGGACAGTAAAAAAAAAAGTGTTTTGGTTATGAACGTCTGTAAGGCTTACCTAAAATAGCCTGCCAGTACCATACAGTCCAGGAGGTGGCAGTACGTTACCTCATATCAGCACTGCAAAACATTCGCTTTTATTCCCAGCCTTTTAAATTTTATGCCAAAGTTTTAAACAAAAATACTGATTTTTTTGTTTCTACACCTCATCCTTCTGCAGAACAAGAACCAAGGCAGCGTGTCCATGCTGTTAAAGATTTAATCAAACAGTTGCCAAAACCAAATCAGGACACTATGCAGGTACTCTTTAGACACCTAAAGAGGTAAGTAGCAGACAAAAGGAAAGGCTTTGTATCACTGACCCTCCCTCAAAGCTAAATAACCCAATTAAAAGTACTAGGTGACTGTTCCCACTGCATTTTCCTTGCTTATATTGGACTTGATGAAAAAATATATTAGTCTATACAAGCTCGCAGAGCGCCAAGCAGGCTTTAGACAGTATGTATCATAGTTGAGATGTTTACTGCCAAGTCCTTATGTTTGAGGAATTGTGAGAAGATCAGGAATAGCATTTCAGAACAAAACTTTTCCTTAGAGAGGGGAATCACAGCAGCTGTGTGTTCTATTAACAAGATTACTTGTTAAATAAGTACTGTGAATAGTCATTTGCTTTGGATTAGGTCTTTTTTCTGTCATCCCATTACTTAACACTGATAAATCTCTTTTTGTGTGTATTTTTTTTTTTCTCTCTCAGAGTTGTAGAAAATGGAGAAAAGAACCGAATGACCTATCAAAGTGTAGCAATAGTTTTTGGTCCAACCTTATTAAAACCAGAGAAGGAGACTGGTAACATAGCAGTCCACACAGTGTACCAGAATCAGATTGTAGAATTAATTCTACTGGAACTGAATTCCATCTTTGGACGCTGACATTTTTCATGGAGTAGAAATGGGAAGTGATGGGTTGGCAGCAGTACTCCATCAGAAGGAAAATCTCTTGCTGTACACGATGTATTATGTTTGTGGACCAAGCAGCAACTTGTTTTTGCACTTTTGGGGAGGGACGAAACAGGAGAAATGTTTGACCACTTTAATGCAAACTAGAGACAATACTTCGGATTTCTTTGACAAGTTCAATGTAAAAAGTGAATTGAAAAGTTTATAGTTTGCCTTTTTAAAAGTAGCATTGGAAAACTGTAATATAGGTTCATACACTGGATTTCTTGGAGACTAAAGCTGTTAATCTCAAACTGGATAATCTGGAATTTAATCTTTAAGTTCTTGCACTTGATAGGGAAAAGTCCTGCCAACTGGTATGGAAAAATTCAGTGAAGTTACATCTTAAGTTTGTGTATTACAACCTACTCAGATCTGTATGACACTTTTCCAAGAGATTTCTGCATGCGGTGACTTAAACTTGTGCTAACAGTTTGGTTTAGTTTTTCAAATCTAATTCCTCATTTGATATCTGTTCTCCTTTTTCCTCACCCCCCCACTGCCCCCCCTTTTCTTTCTCTCTCTCTTCTCTTCTTTTTTCTCTCTCTCTATTCTCATCTTTTTTTCTCTCTCTCTTCTCTTCTTTTTCTCTCTCTCTTCTCTTCTTTTTCTCTCTCTCTTCTCTTCTTTTTTTCTCTCTCTCTCTCTTCTCTTCTTTTTTTCTCTCTCTCTTCTTTCCCCAGCAACCTTTCTGGAATGTCTTAGTTGCTTTATATAAAGGCACATTATTTCAAACACTGAACTTGTAAGAATATCCAGCAATGGATATTTGTCTTGTGGCATAATAGAAGTCATATTTAATAAACATGTTCATTTTTTCAGGGTATTTCCTGAGCTAGGTTTTGTGTTATACTGATTTAAAGCTAAAATCCTAAGTAAATACCAACTGTAACACTGTGTTGAGTTCTCAGTATAATGCTGTGGTAGTGGAAGTTTCTTGATGTAAATACAGGCTGTCCTTTTGATTCTTGTATATAATTAAGTTCCTGTATAGTTTAAGAACACTCTAGTCACACATTTCTAATCATGGGTAGATTAGCTACAGTAGCATAATGTTTCCAGTGGATGTCTGGGTTTCAGCAGGGAAACAGGTTGGGGGAGGGAGGGAAGGGTGGACCTAACTGTGTGCACTTTTAGATGTTAATTACATTTGCAGGCAAATAACTGTAATGCAAATGGTACTGGAGAAATACTGAGTGTGCTTGCTAAATTGTTAATGCACTACAAGAGGAGCCTTTTAGGTTATTTAATATGTACAGGATACATTAGAAAAATGTATTATGAATTCTAACATCTACAAATAGTGAAACTCATGTTTTGATAGATATTGATGGAATCCATGATGCTAAACTTAAGATTTTCTTTTTACATTAATGTAGAATAATTTGTAAAATCGGTTTTGAAAGATTTTGTTACAGGGAGCATGGTCTGCTGAAGATTTTTTAAATGTATTTTTCTAGACTAACTGCTGTATCTGACATATTTGTTATGTCTAACCTGAATAGAGAAAACCGTTAGTTCTTCTAGAGTTTGCCAGTCCCACTCCCCCTTTAAACAATAAGACAGATGTATCTTACAGCTTAGCGTGGAAAATACTTGTGGCAAAGAGCTGTCATGCTGGATTAAAAGGCAAATGCTTACCTGACAATTTTAGGAACTTCCCAGTCCCTTTCTTTAACAACTTAAATTCTAACATAAGGTTCAGAGAGGGCAGAAGTAATTTGTGGATATAAATTTGCAGTCTTTAAAACATATCCCAACTTCCTTGGAACCTACTCTGCAGAAAGCAGATACAGCGGGGGAGTAATTGTATCTCGCCTTTGATCTGTTGTGTACCTTTCACAACACAGTTCTGGCTTACAGGAAAGGGGATGTGTGGTGAAGTACTGAGGTGTAATCAGATGAATGGTATGAGAATTTCGTGAGCATAGAACTTGCACGTAAAGTCTTTGGAGATAAAAGAGAAGATGAGTTACCTTGTGGCTTTCTCACTGTTGTCTTGTGGTAATGGTGAAGTCTTGTGGTTTGTTGCAAAGTGACCTGGGTGAGAACTGTGAAAGCTCCATTCTGTGTTGTGTTTTCAGCCTCCTAGTAGGCTGTCGAACCAGAGCAGCCCAAAGTGGCAGGTGTGCCTCAAGCTACTAGAAAATATCAACAAGGTTGAAATCTGTTGCTGTAGATTATTCAAATTCCAACTCCAGCTGTAAAGTAAGAACTCCGACTGCTAAATGAGAGGGCTTATCCACAAGTCACCTTTTCTGTACGAGTGTTAACGTTTTTCAAAGAAAGAATGTCTTTTTAGAACAATTTGATAATGAGGATGTCACACTTTTCCTTGTATTCCCCCAAAATAAAGCATTTTGTTACTACAATATGTAGTATGGTTTTGTGCAGTAAAGTTGTCATACATTTTAATGTTCCCATTTTTAGTTTGGGGAGGGAGAGTATTCTTTTTAATTGGAAGATGCTGAGTAGCTGAACATTCAGGAAGAGGTGGCTGTCCAAGCTGACGGTATGCTTGACGTGACTAGCTTGAAACTCTGTATGTCAGTACGTTGGGTTTTTCAGTATTTGAAATACCTTGTGTTGTTCCTGCAGTTAGCTTTCTTTTAAAAAATCAAAAACATGCAGTAGGAGAAAGCTATTTCTATTAGATAAAGTGTAATTAAATTTATATATTCCTCAGTTTGGGCTTTAAATCAGATTTGGTTCTGGTTTAAAACCAATTTAAAGACTGAATATAAACTTTTTCAGTCATAACCACTCAGATACTGGAGGTCCAATTATTGTATATCGGTGCCAGCTGAAATTGTATTCCAGCACTAGAGCTGTGTTCTATATTTCAGCTACACACCATTAGTACCAAGCCACTCTTAGACGTGCTTGATCTGTACCAGTTATGGGTTTCACTTTAAATCTGGAGAGAGAAGTGGACACAAAGACAAGGCACCTCTACACAGTTGTTCCATGTAAACTAATTTTTTTTTTTTTTAAATTGGAGTTGCATGTAAATAAAGCTTTCTGCATGCAAGTGGATAGGTCACACTTCCTGCCCAGGCCCAGACTTTCCTCCCATCTTCACACAAAGTCATGATAAATTCCCTCTGTACTGAACCCATTGTATCCTGGCAAGTGAATCCTCGCCTGGCAGTGTGAGTGTGATGGGAGTTTATGGGTAATATAGTATTAGTTTATTCCTATGTGGAGCTCTGACTTTTTTCCCCTTAAAGGGAACAGCTTTAGTTAGCCTCAAAGAGATGATATTTTCAGAATCAGTTGGTTAATTCATAAGCCATAACATAAACTGGGCATTCTGCTGGGCCAAGGGGAAGGTACAGCATGTCTAATGAGGCCGCCTGCAACTGCCGGAGAGAGGAGAGCTCCTCTGAAGAATCTTAATTAGCCTCCACAATTGCAAAGTTTTGTGGGCAAGCAGCTGGTAGGACTAGATCAGACCTTTACAAAAGTAGCCCTATGTGATTGTAGGTCCTAAATGAACATTCCCCCCCACCCTCCCCCCCCAGCATTCTTGTAAACAGAGCACTTGTAAAACAAGATCACACTGTGTAACAAACCAACATGAAAGACGTTCAGAGGCAACTTGGCCTCTCAGTCCTTTTTATTTCCTTGAGAATTAAATGGCACATCTAATGTTAGTTTCCTACGACTTCCCCAAATGGGTTGGAGTTTGTTAAGGTACTTAGCTACTACATTTCAAAATCAAAAATCTGTATTGCAAACTTAGAACTGGAAAGAGGAGTTAGCAGGGATAGCATCAGGTTTTTTTCTCGCAGAGCCCCATCTTGCAGCTTATTGCACTCAAATGTGGTTGGTGAGGGAAGGGGAGAGCAGATCCTTAGTGTGGGAATAAGTAAATGCAAAACACTGAAGGCAACTAGACAAAGCAGGTGTGATGGACAAGCAAGAGAGAAAAGAAAAAGACACTTAGATAATCTGCAGGAATCTAGGCCAGCGACCTGTGAGAAAGCCAGACTGCCAAGAGTGTGGGTTTGGGTTTTTTTTTCTCCTTTTTTCCCACTCATACAAATCAGAATGGCTGTGTTCTGTAAGGGCAGGTTGCTCTGTAAACAGGTGGAGTTCAAGTGACGTTGCAAAATGGCAGTGCCCACCTTTCTCCGGACTTTTCTAGAGCAACTTCTCTGTGTCAGTTCCTCAGTGATGTGCTTGTGTCCAGGTTCACTTGACGCAAACATGACTGCTAATGGGAGTCAAGAACTATGTTCTTTCAACATAATTGTGAAAGCACAAGCAGTTACCTGTGTGATACGAAAATAAACTTGTGCTCAGTTTAGCAGCATTATTCTGGTGGCACTGAGTGCCCCATGTGAGATCTAAACCTTGTGGCGCCAGGTCCTGTAGCCCATGGGTAGCGCTGTCACAATCTCAGCACATCAGAAGAAAGAAATCTATGAAGCTGAAAAGTTGGGAATATGCAGGCAAAAATAAAACGCCAAGCTGAACTGTGTTCACGAGCGGTTTAGAATTGCATGTGTGGTGCAAATCTGCTCAGACTAATTTGTTAATTCATAGTGTGAAAGAAACAGCCGTCCTTTAAAAAAAAAAATACTGTAATTAGAAGCTGTTGTTTTTTACATCAGGCATTAGAAAATAAATGTTAAACAATGGTCAGCTTGTCTGGGTCATCACATGCAGCCAAATGGCTGAAATCAAAGCGCTGGCCACCGATGTGCTAGTGCCCTCTGTCTTTTCTTTACCCAGAGGGTGATGCTGAGGTGGTGGCTTGTTGGCTTTCTGCCTGTGAGCATCCTGCCTAGCTACTTGTTCCAGAAAAACCACTTTTTTCCCAAGAAAAACTTTCCTATCAGCCACCAAGCTCACGTGCCTGCTGCAAGGATGCAAGATGCTGGCCTTGGCAAGGCCCCTACCAACACACATGTGTGACCCACTCAACTTCACAGCTTCTGTGAAGAAAAATGGAGATGGGGTTGTGCAAGAGGTAAAGCCTCTCCTCTGGCACTCCTTTAAAGCATTATGGACAACGGAGGATGCCACCGTATTTCCCACTATGAAATAGCTCAAGCACTGATATCAGCAATGTTCTAGCACTGCTCTAAGTTGATAGGGCTCCTTTTACTATTAATCTCTCCTTTTCCTGCATCCACCCACCTGCTCTTCCTGCTGCACTGAAAGTCAACCCGACTTGGACTGTTTGCTTCCTTATTTGTACAAGAGCCTGGAGCCGGGGGGCTGGAATGTGCTGTGCTCTGCCCAGAGCGCGGCTTTGCCCGTGGAGGCTGAGGCGAGGGCCACTCAGCCGTAGACACTTCATTAAAAAGCAATCATCAACGTTAAAGCTAAATGATAACATGAATGGAAGAAAAAAAACCCCACACAGCGTTGAGGAGAACTAAAAAAAAAAAGGTCCTTTCCAGGTAATAGTTGAAGCAGGCTGAGAGCTGCTCCCCTGTCCCAGAGTGCTAGTTCTCCTGTATTGCAGAAATGTACATCAGTGAAGCAATTAAATATTACATTTGGCTCAAGACTAAGGGGAAACCGTGTAATTCCGTGCAACCGTTGAATCACCATTTTGTACTGCTGGTGTCGGCTGAGCTGCGAGCCAGCTGACAAGAGGACTGCATCATCGTCAAGTCTGCATTAAAACACTGTGGCTATAGGCCAGGAACGTTCTGCATGAGCTTCCCAGCCTGCCCCATTCAAATGCATGAAAATAAACAACTTTCTGTCCACCTTTCCTTTTTGTGCATGGAGTACAGCAGCCCTGTGCAGCAGGCCAAGTGCTCAGGGTGTCCACAGGTACAGCTTCTGTCCCTGTATATACACAATATAGTGAAGGGGGGAGAAGACAGTTTATTATAAACATTGAACAGTGGGCGGCATCACTAGCTCTTAAAAATCATAACTAACTCCCCAGGTGGTTGTCCTCATGCTTTCTGGGCTTTCTTTGCATCCCTGAGATAAGAAAGCCTGAGCGCGTGAGGGCGGGATGCAGCGCCATGAAGCACCGAGCGCTGCTGTTGCTGGCGATGCAAACTTCGTTCTGCCAGCATCAGTCTCGGGTGGCAGAAGCGATGCCCGTGCTGTACAAACCAGAGGTGGGGACTAGCACCTTTCTAATTTATTAGGTCATGAGCTAAGGCTTGTGGAATGTTGCAGGCCAGACAGCACGCTTATAATGGTCCTCTCCGATTTTAAAGAATCTATAGATGAGGTTGGCACACAGCCTTCCGTTTAGCCATTGGCTTCCTGTTCCTACTTGGCCGTTCATGCGCTATGTCAAATGAAAGCGCTTCTCCTGCCCAAAGCTTAATTTCCATTTCTTGCACTGCTCAACTGAGCAAACCTGTCTCGTCACCTACAGCAGCAGTTGCAGCCCTGCTCTGCTGGAGCATTCCTGGGGACTGGGATGGCCATGGTGGCACCAGGTACTGCCACTGTCCGCACTAGTGACCACCAGTTCAGTAAAGCCCTGTTAAAGTTACTCTTTCTTTACCGCAGCCTGAAATATGAGTTGGGTGCTTGCAGCCACAAAGGCTTCCCTCTTTAAAATGACTCACACCAGGTAACAACGAAAATCCTCAAAGCCAGGAGCTACTACCAAATGGTGTAAATGCTTGGTTACTGCTGCTCTGCCACCATGCAGCAGAGCTGGGCACGAACGGGCCCTGGCGGCCCCCGTCAGCATGTCCTGCCCGGACACAGCCAGCACCCAGCACTCCCCAGCCGTAGACAGGGGCACCCAAAGGCAACTGCAGACACAGAAGCCAGGGCTGGGAGACACAGAGCTGTCTTTCTCCCAGGTCCAGCAGCAGTTTGGGCTGCTCTTAAAGACCTCCACTGATGGATGGCGAGGGTAGAGTCTCCCACACAGTCTTACCTAGCAGGTAATTCTCATCCCGCTCAGAAAGTTTTTCTTTTTGCACATCTAAATAGCCCTTGCTGCAGTTAACTGTAATCTTTCGCCTTAATCTGCCCTTATCTGTTGCTTTTATCCCATTCTGCAATGTACACGGTGAGCTGTTTCCCTGCGTCTCTACCCAGGCAACATCAGTCCATGAGACTACAAAAGGTTACCGCGCCGCATTGCCCCCTTCTCTAGACTAAGCAGTCTCAATCCTCACAACCTTTCCTTGGATGTCACACAGCCAGCTGGTTCGAGCGTGCGACAGGGAAGTGTGAGTTCACATCCGCCTCAAGGAGACCCCTGCAGCACTCGCCTGTTAAATATAAATACGTTGCAAAATATCCTTCCCTTCCCCTCTACCCTTTGATACTCACCCTTTGGGCCAGCACCAGCCTTTGCTTTATGGGCTTGTCCAGCCGCACTGCTGCATCCTGGCAACTCCCACTGTCGGCTGATGCAGAAGCTCTGCTCTGGGTGTCCCTGCATCCACCCCTGAATCCCTGATTTCCTGCCACTTCTGGGACTAGAGACCTTACAAGTCCTGGAGCTATGGCGGCAATCAAGTTGTGTTTTGCTTCCTGAAGCAATTAGCCGTCACTTAGGCACACTGTACCCTGTTTTCGGTATAGCAGAGTGGCTTAAGGGCAAGTGCCATAGCTACCACACCCGAGCGCTCTGCAGGCTGGAGTTTCATGCCTGCCTTGGTAGGGTTTTGAGGGAGAAAGGTGTGCAAATCAATCTGCTTGACATCAGTAGGGACACCTCTGTGGAAGTAGCGAATGCTCAAACTAAGAGCTGATACCTCAAAGTGCTCCAGAATGTACACATGAGAGGTGCTGGCAAGGGAAGCTGGCATTAATTAACAGGGAGGAAAGTGAGAACTATCATGGGCAGCTGCACTAGCACCGTGCAGCTGAGGTGTTTACTCTTATTCCTTTGGAGAACAACAGGTTTGGGCAATATCAACACCCAGGTAACTGCAACTCTTGCTTCTGTGTTAACAAAAGCTTTGCTGAAGCATCAGGGACTAGAGCTCTGGTAAAAAACGCTGCTCTGAGGGCTGGGCTGTGGGCCAGAGCAATGTAGCTTGAAGCAGCACCAGCAAGCTGCCTCTCTGGCTGTCACCAGGGCACTGCAAAGGGTCCACTCCGCCCCCCACAATACAGCCTTTGGAATGGGGAGAGGATGAATCGCTTTTAGGAGCTGGTGCCAAAAGCAGCAGCCCCAGCACAAGGTGCTGCTGTCTCCCTATAGAACATTGCAAACCCTTGGAAACTGGCTGACCCTGGTGTTCCCCTCCCCTGCTTGCTGCCTGTACAGCATCCCTCTGTTGCTTCTGCAGTGACTTTGTGGTACCTGCAGCAGCTATCACCTTGTCCTGCCCTAACCAGTAGCTCCTGAGACTCAGGTCATCTGGGCAAGAGCTTCCCTGCCTGCTGTGCACCAGGGAAACAAGGGAAAGCTGGAATTTTATTTCTACCCATGGCATGAAAATCAAGGCCTGAAGGACAGTGCTGTTAGCTGCGTTGTGGCACTGGAAGAGCTTTTTGGAGACAAACACTGAATGTGTTTATTGTGATTATAATTTTCAAGACAAAGCTTGTTGTGATGAGTTATTTAACTTGGAGACATTCTCTGCATCTTATATACAAAAAAATCAAGGCTCTGAACATTAAGAACCAAGATTAAAGAAAAAAAGAAGGTGCTAGCAGATTTGGTCTAGTCTAGCAGATTTGTCTGATAAATCCAAAGTTTGTACCTCTGTATTACTGTTTCACCTGAGCTGGTGATCAGCACTGCACCTGCATCACCAGGAAGAACATGGCAAATCCTGAATTTCGTTTTGTTTCCAGGCATTCATGAAAAGGCTGTACACTACTGAAAAGCTGCCATTTAAACTCTGAAAATACTGTAAAGCCTTGCAGTGGTAGTTTGTGGGCTAGTAATGATTTCCCCCCGAGTGCATTGCTGAGTGGAAGATGTGCCCAAGTCCGCTTCCTGACAGATAGCTTAAAGTCTGCAAAGCAGAGCCCCTGATTCCCCTTTTTATTCACACAAAATGTTCCCCAATCAAGCGACAAAACTCTGGGTGAAGTTGGAAGAGCTGGAGATTATAACCTGGGGCAGAGCAGATGGCTGAGTCGCAGTGATTGAGTTACTGCTCCTTTGATACCACCATCTGGGCCCCCTTCCACCTGCCCTGCAAACAAACCCTGGCTAAGTTTTTGCCCTCCCCAAAGCCCCACTCCCCACCAAGCTGGCCAACAGCATCTCACGCTATTCGAAAGAGTCAGGTTTTATAGTTAAAGTGCTAGAAAGAGAGGGAAGATATAATCAAGAGGACTCTAGTCCTCTTTTTGCAACCTTAACCCTGCTCCTGTTCACTCCGGCAGAACAGCACTGTCACTTTCCCGTTGGATAATGAACTTGGGTCTGCCAGACTCTTTCCTAGGGAGGTGAAATATCTAACAAATTCTGGCCGCTGTTACCCATTAAGAATAAATTGTTTCAGAATTGCCTTGACCTGATTGCGTCGGTCGTCCTTGGTCCTGGTCATTGTCCTCATTGCCAGAGCACACTCATTGATGCTACTGGGCTGCAAAAATCCCCCCTTCTTATCCTGCTCCTTGAGTTGTACACTGGATGCAGCTCTGCTCAGGCAGGAGGACCCCAGCTCCTTGTGGAGCCAGCCATGACAACTTGCAGGAAGGCTCCCAGGGTGGCTGTGGCTCACCCCATTGTGATCCCTACTGCTCTGGGCACAAGCAGGAGCCAAGAGCCTGGACCAAATGTGGTCTGGATCCTCTGACTGAAGAGTGCCATGGAGAAGACAGGCGATGTTTGCCAGCCCAGAGACGGGCAGGATTTTCAGGGAAATTTTGGCCAAGCCCTCCCCTTGCCTGAGACCTCCCACTCCTTTTCTGTTTGTTTGACCATCTTGCAGGGCTTGGCTACCAATAGAATTAAGGTCACAGCTCAGTCTGTTAAAAATACCCATCCAATTATCTGTTGGGCCATGTTTATCCTTTATTTTCGTGGCTGCAAGTAATCCTGGAAGGCACAGGATCACTCACCGCAATGAAGAGAGCCGGTCTGGGCATATGGTCTTTTTATTCTCACCCGCTTTCTCCCAAAAAGTGCCACGTGAGTGCTCTGATCTCCATTTTAAAGGGGTCTCGTAGTCTTCCGTTTGAGAGTGCTGCAAGGTCTCTGCCATGCAGCAATCTGTTCACAGCATAATTATTCTCCGTTAAGGCCTCAGAGACCGAAAGGCTCCTGACATTTTTCATTGCCTGGAGAAGGGTAATTTTTCATTGCTTTCCTGAGGATTCTTGCAATTCTCAACAGTAATGGACCATCCAGCTACACCAAGATGCAGCCTGTAGTTTATTTATGTCTCTTGATGGACATAAGCTGAAAGACTTCCAGCTAAGATCAGGAAAATGGGGAGGTGTAAGCAGAGCTATTAAGCAAATTATTGCAGAAGCTGATAGCAATCCACTGTGTCTTTCATTGTGTAATGTAACGTGATTTTGAAACTGCACGAGAACTGGATATGCTTTACCAAATACTAAGCTCTAAGTAAAAAGCAGCAGGAGAGAAAGGATCTCAGGTTATGTTAAAATAAATAAACTCTGAAATACAATGAGCAATATCATACATGCCTTTAACTTTATCTGTCTCCAGCTACAGATCTAGAGGCCAGATCCCTGCTGCAGCTGGTATGTGATTGTGTCAGCTGAGCTGCTGGTGGTGGAAACATCACTTCACCTCTGTGGTAAACACTGAGAAAAACAGAGCCTAGAAAACGTACTTGGGCAGGATCCCCACATCTCCAGCTAGGTACTGCGTTTTTTCACATAGTCTGTTTAAAAGAAAGTCATTTTAACAGAAGCCACTCTTGCAAGAAGCCAGTAAACAAACAGAGCACAACAGGGTTGAAATTTTGGTTTGGATTTGAAATGCTGTTGTATGCAAGCAGTGTTTTCAAATACTTCTGAAATCCAACATCTAATTTAACTTACCAAAACAGATGAGCAACAACCTACAAGCCTGAAAAAGAAAAAACGTCTTGAGTTTTGCCAAACTTTTCCAGTGATTTGCTAAAGAATAAGTATTTTAGTTTTAAGCCCTTAAAGGGAATTAAGTCTGAGAATGAAACTGTAAGGCAAAAAACCAATTATCTTTTAATTTATTTTTCTGGTAGCGTTCCCAGTGGTGCTGAAGAAAGGCAGGTGGGCTGGGCTGCCTTCTCCCCCTTACAAAGAGTACAGGGAGGGGCTGGGGGTACAAACAGGGTGAGGAAACACTGCCCTGGGCATGGCAAATCCCTGCTCCCGAGTCAGGCAAACCCCTTTCTGTCCTGCAATTACTTCTCCCTTGAATTAGACAATGGCACCTAGGTCACAGAGTAAAAGTCACTCAATTTTCTTCGACGCAGTGTAGGGCAAAAATAACTAACGATGATGCTGCTTTGCTCCAGAGAGGGGCCTTTTTTTCTTTTTAAACCCAGCCCTAAAATTCAAATTAGCCTTCAGCTCAAAGCCTTTACCACCAGGGCATGAATGCTAAATAGCCTGCTCCCAGTCCAATCTGTTCACTGCCTGGCTAATGACTATTCTCCATAGAAACCCTACCAGAGTCAGTTATTATTCTCTCCTCATGCACTTGTATCTCTCTTGTATTTATATAAGATTAAGTAGCCCTGTTAGGTTTTTACCTCTCTGATTGGAGCTTATTTTAACCTCAATTAAGCCATCAGCCCAGCTTTCTGAAGGCAGAGCAGTAGCATAGCCATTATCATTCTCTCCACCTTTTGTATGAAAATGATGCTGAGGATTGGTTGCTTTGGGGATTGCTCTGTGGCAGGTAACCAATGCCGAGAGTCGGGAGGATAAATGGTGCCAGACTCCCAGAGGTGCCGTGGCACTGTGTAATTATTGTTCCAGACAGCTGAAAGCAGCAGGGTTTCTGGTTTCCCTGCTTAGTTTCAGTCTGCCATGATTGCTGGCACAGAAAGATGCTGATTATAAGTAAACATTAATTATGCCCTGCTACCCCACTGCTAGCATCGCTGTGCTTGCATGCAACAGAAGCACAGTGCTGCGCTTGGCTCCCACTACTCAAAAAACATCTATAGATTCCAACATCAAGATTTTAATCTGGCTTGGTCAGAGGACATTACTCCTAATACCATCCTTATGCATATAGCTGGAGTTACAGAACTTCTTGTACCACTGCTTACGCGCTGTACTTAAATGCTGTTACTAAAACAACGACTTAAGTACATCTTTTTTGAAGAAGGTGATCTCAGGTGATGCAGCAAGCAAATCTGCTATCTGGAGAGGAATCATTTTAGTGGCTTTAAAGGAGAAAAAAAAAAAACCTAAGGCAAATAAAACTTATCAATCATCCTATATGTCAAGGTAATGTTTTTCAGATGATGTCCTTTTTTTAAATGGCAGCCTACTCCTTCCTCTTTTTTATGTGGCTTTGGGATTTCTGTTTTTCTTTGCTAAAGGAGGCTTAAAAATGCAGAGCCCACAGCATTGCAAATGGTAAACACTGCTCCTCGAGTCGCATGGACAGTTACAGAGTGATTTCTGTGGCACTCGAAATGCAGTCTCCAATGCTGATGGAATTTCACTGCACTTTGATTGCATGGCACTGCAGTGAAATAGGTTCAATTTGATTATCTGGCTATTCCATTTCACCTATATTTACAACCTGTCTGACCTCTGGGGGAAGGAGAGGACAGGCAGCCAATCATGCTGGAGACATTTCAAAAGGTCAAAGCAATACAATGTTTACCACTGTAATTCACAGGCTCTACAATTCAGAGACTGTGCTCTCATGACAAAAACTGGCAGAAGAACACAGTTAATGTGAAATATTTGTCCATTCCCAGAGCAAACACAGAAAATAGAGAACGTTTTAAAAATTCGTCCCTTTCTCCTTTTGACACACAACGATGTGCAAGTGCATAAAAGCAGCGCATGGACAGCACCTGCTTTTAAAAGTTGCCCTTGGCTGGTGCCGAAAGGTTTGTATTGAACTGGCTTCTTGGGAGCTGCACACACACCACACACCCCCCACCTTGTATGCAGCCTCAGCTCTGACGTTAACACATTTACAGCCCCATGATGATGCTTTTGAGAGTTCTGCCTCTCCCGCCACCGCTCCCAGATGGGTGTTACCCTCCACACCTCCCCTCCACCATCCTCGGCCAGCAGTGAGGCCATGCCGTCCCTCCTATGTCACACCAGTGGCTCTGGGGCAGAAAGCGCTTTGCAAATTTTAATTAAGCTTCACATGCGGTCTTCCCATCCTGAAGTACCGAATCATTAAGGTCATAAACAAACACCACTCATTCCAACTGGTTAGCTAATAAAATAGTGTGATGACTCCAAAGCATTATTTTAAAAATCTTATATACTTAAAAGGCCCCAAAAGTGTCAGGAAGAAGAAAAGCCGCTCCAGGCTCATGCAAGTCAGTGCAGCTACCCAGTTCTGGTTTTTCCATCCCTCCCAAGCCTGAGTCCTGGGTTGGGGTGGCCGTGCAATCTGGATCCACATTTTTCATGTCTTTACTCTTTGCATTTAAACACTGTTTAGTTTTAAGTCTCCACTAAAGTTAGGCTTGCCAGAGCTCCTGGGGTCAAAGATGCTGTGAGTTATAACAGTTTAATTTTGAAAGCTGGACTGGTTTTGTTTGTTTTGAAGTAAACACTTTGTGTGACATCTCCTGAGAACTCCTGTTGATATATCATCTCACATGTTACTGGATTAATACAGGAGAGAGCAGAGTCTGAAAGGCAGCTGTAAGACCTACTTCTTAGCATCTTTTATCTTTGCAGGGAAGATAGAAAAGGCAGCCTAACAGAGCAGACCTTCTTGAAAAAGGTACTGCATTACTCCATGGTCAGTACAGATTGCAAATACAAAGTGATTCTTTTAAGAAGTATTTCATTTAGGTCTTGATCCTTTGAAAACGATCACTGCCCCTCCCTACAACTGCCACAAGCTCCTGGTCCTCTCCCTTGTTCCTAACAGAGGTCTCTGGTGATGCCCTGCCACTGTGCAGAGACAAGCAGATGAGGTTTCCGTCTGGGACAGGGGCGAGCACTGGCTTGACTAATGCTGCTCAGACTGTTTCAGGCAGAAAACCGTTTGTTGATGTAGCTCCCTCAGCTCCAGTCAGGCATGTATCACCCAACCACCTTCTGCCCAGTCTTAACTGGGGTATTTGATGAGACATCAAAATAATAGCAGCTTGCGCGGAGGGGAGGAACAGAAAGTAAGACCTGTGTGCTATTGAACATGATAAGCCAAAAGAGCAAGGCAGGAAAAAGGAGTGTACCAGGGCCATAGACTATGCTTGTGAAGCATGTTCGAGTCTCACGCACAGAGCATCTTCCCCGCATCCCAGCTCTCCCTCACAGAAAGACATATCCAGCTTGGGCCAAGGAGCAGCTATCAAATTAGAAGGTGTTTGAAAGCAGCTTCTGCTCACACACAGGGCTTAAAATGAGCTTTGCACCAGAGGAGGTAAATACTGGTTTAACGCTGCAGCACCTGGCACCAGCTGGGTGTGCTGCAGGACCAAGGAGTGGGACACAGTTAGGTGGGGTGCTTAGGGGTATTTCGTTCAAGCTCAACCATTGGCACAGGTTTGGGGTTTTTGCATACATGGAAAAGGCTGCAATTTGCCTTCACCCTTAGTTCTTTTAAATCATCTTTGTTTTTCTCCATCTTCTTCCATTTCTTTTTCCTCCCCTTTCATTTTGTGCTTCCCATCCTTCAGCAAGAATCACTCGCCTTCTCCCACCCCTTTTCCAAAGCATCTCAGTATTTATAAATAGTTCAGGCTGTCCAAAATTCTTTAATACAAGACCATTTTCCAGTGGATTATAAACCCATCAAAAGCAGAAAAGTTTGGCCAGCTTTGCTAAGAGGGATTTCTGCTTTGGTTTGTAATCTTTGAGCAGAGCCATCACAAAACCTGCCCAGAGGAGTCTCAGAGGGAGCTCAGAGGAAGCCCCTGAGGTGATAGAAAGCATTAGCACATCTATCGTTCGAGGCAGAAATTTAGAAACCTGCTGGGAGATCACCCTCATGTTAGTGATGGGCCTTTTTTCGTCTCCACATGGCCTGACCAAATTTGGCCAGTATTTGAGCCTCTGAAAACTCTCAGACTGCACACGGTCAATATATGCCAGCTGGAGTTTGCCAGCTAAAATATATTTGCACAGAACATGCTTCATCTGAGGGGCAGTGAGACGCCAGCTGAGTTTTCCACACCTCCCCTCGTGGGGCACAAGCACTGGGGGGGCAAAGGACCAAATTAAAGTTATTTTAGCAACCTTAATTTTAGAGTTCCCTTTATTTCAGTGCTTGGCTCAACAACCCTGCTTGAAGCTGTGCGGACAGAAAAGATAAAGATTCCCGCTGTAATTGAGCCATTGGAGAAGTTAATATTAATTGTATTTGAAGTATGCAAAAATTAAGGCTTCTGCGAGAAACATGTTCACGTCACCAAAAATACCAGAGGTGTGTCTTTATTGTTTGTCAAAATAATTGCTTAATTATTTATAACTCTGCACTGCATCGCCAAGATTTACACATCTGTTCAAATAACCGAGTTGCTTAAAAGAGCAAGATGATGTCTTTGTAGAAAAAGCTTGTGTAATTGGCATAACCTCATCTTGGCTGGGCTCTATCATAGATTGTCTGTAATATTAAATTACTGGGGTACAGACTGAAAAGAAGATAAGCCCAGCAGGCTAACACTGGGGGTGGGGAATGCCAAGAAGGGTGAGAGACAGTCTCTGCAGAAGCAAGTTTCTCCCTGCGAGCAGTCTGGAAACCAGGATCAGCAAAAACCTTAGTAAAAGTGAAGCAAGGCATAAAAATAACAACAAAAAAAGAAGGAAAACAAAAATAGCCACACCAGGAAATGAATGTAGCTCCAATGCAGGATGAGAGAGTAACAGGAAGTGTTTTTGCAGATAAGGCAGCCCAGTAAAAAAAACCCCAATCCCCTCACCCTGCAACTCATGCACTGATCATGGGAGGGTTGCATTTACCATGACGTCGGCTGCAGCTAACTGCTGTGAAGGAAGGGCACTGTGTGGCTTTTACAGCTTGCAGAGACCATGGCTGCTGCAGAAATGGGCCGGCAAGAAAGGGTCAAAACTCACAAAACTTTGCCAAAGCCTTTATCTGAAATGCTGGGCACATGCACGTTGGGCAGAGCTGGCGAAAGGTGGCTGGGGAGCGGCTGGCTGAGGTGGAGCCGCCGCCTTCCCATGCAAGGTGGCAGGTGGCAGGCGGCTGGGCCAGGTAAAGAAACTCCCATAAGCAACACAAAGAAATGTTACACGATTAACACAAGGTTCCTTATAGAAAACCTACAATGGAAAAAATATCCTGTTGTGCTTCTTGCTAGCAAGCCTCCTTTCCTAATTTGTTTCTATTTAATTCCAACTATGATCAGACAGAAAAACTTTAAGAAGAAAGAGGACAAACCTCTAAGCCAGCACAGATTCCTCCAGGCCGTTTACAGCCCTTCAAACAGCTACAGCCACACGGCCTTGACATTCCTGATCTTTTACAACAAACTGGGCATTGAAACAAGATTTTTCCATGTTTGCTTTCTTCGCGTTACGAAAATCAGAAAGGAACAAAAAAATTACAAGCTGCACCAAAACACACAGACCCAGAGCGACATTCCTGAGTGTCTGCCCTATGTCTAACCCCGGGCTGGCACATTTAACTTGAGCTGCTCTGGAAATGCCAGCCATGTCGATGGCCATCATGAAGCTTGCGTATCACGGCTGTAACTCCAGCATCAAGTTGGTTAAGAGCCATAGAAGCATTTGTGGTCCAAAGGGGCACTCAATGCTACAGTCCCTTAGAGGCACAAGCATCTGTGGCTTTAGGGTCTTTGGAGCTTTGCCCTGCTGGAAACAAAGTCAGAATCACAGAATCATCGAAGAGTTGAAGTTGGAAGGGACCTCTGGAGGTCATGTGGTCCACCTCTCTGCTCAAGCAGAGACACTCAGAGGAGGCTGCCCAGATCTGTGACTGGATGGCATTTGAATATCTCCAAGGATGGAGATTCCACCACGGCCCTGGGCAACCTGTGCCAGTACGTGGTCGCTTTCACAGTAAAAAGGTGTTTCCTGATGTTTAGAGGGAACCTCGTGTGCTTCAGTCTGTGCCCATTGCCTCTGATCCTGTCACTGGGCACTGCTGAAAAGAGTCCAGCTCTGTCCTCTTTGCACCCTCCCTTCAGGTATTAATATACATTGAAAAGATCCCCCCTGAGCCATCTCTTCTTCAGGCGAAACAATCCCAGCTCTCTCAGCCATCACAGGGAAAGCAGAGCAGAAGAAGGGCTCCACATTACAGATGGCTAAAGTCTGGGTGCTGGAAGGAGTGGAATTGCAACACCCAAACCCTTTTGAGCACTTAGGCTTTAGGTTCTTGCAAAGAAGCAGCAGCAGAGGGGAATAACACCCAGCCTGCCAGGGCTTCCTCGATGGCTGGCAGGCAGTGAGTTTCCAGCCTCCTCCCTTCCCATCACAGGTTTATTGACTACTGGAATCATGGCTGTATCCACTGCCAAAACAAAATGAACATTCATGCCCAAATTGTTAACAGATGTTGGGAACATCTCAGAAAATACATAAAGCCCTAAATTGGTCTTTCACTGAGAGATTAATATTATAATGTCATTCCGGCACAGTGCCGCTCACAATAATCTGCCTAGCCAAAGAAAGTAATTAACAAAGTTAAGACTGTGCTATAAGTCCAAATAAGGGAAAAGAAAAATGGAAATCTATCTTAAGCTATCCTTAGCTCACCTTACTCTGTCTAGACGTGGCAGGTTGTCAGAGAACTCTCTAAGCGCCTTGGGAGCAGGTACGCAGCAGATCCAGTCCTTCAGCTCCCAGCTGAACAAAGTATGACTGATGCTTGCAGACTGGATCTCACTGGGAACCTCAGCAAAGCACAGCTGGATTTTAAGCCTGCATTTTTCAGTTTCCTAATTTATCAAGGCACAGGTTGAATTTGAAAACAAAACCAACATAACAATTTTTATGCAGAAAAGCATGAGACTTTTGCATTTTGGAAGGATCTGAAGAACAGCTTGCTAGAGAGACCTCCACAGAACATCCTACCACCTGTGAGCTGATTTGTAGAAGGAAGACAGTTGTCAGCTTAATGGCAATAAAAACCCCATAAAATTTTGCTTTGGATATGATCTAACACCACAAACCTCCTACATGTACACAAATAAAAACCCCCTAAAGGAAGGAAGATAACATTGAGCAAGAGGGAGAAGATGTTGTGGATTCAACAATTTTGATAGCAAACATATCCAAAGAAAAGGGCTACTAACACCGAACTAATCACCCTGCTGCTTAGCTAAGAAGAGTTTAACCTTCTCCAATCTGCTGGTGCTCTTTGAAACTGTGTTGATACAACAGAATTCACTTGAGACATGGGGTTTTAAAGAAAGACTTTGACATTTTTCCTTAGAAATTAGGACCTAAGATGCAGCAACGGAAGGAGATCAAGGTGGGCAAGAGCTGGTTACAAAGAAGGAAAAAGGCACAAGCCAAATGGAACTGGGAAGTGTTGATAAGCATGAGCGGAGCACAAAGCAGACTATAGCAATTACACCATCGTTTTGCTTTTATGCCAATACCATATTTTGAAAACACAGTGCTTTTCTCGTCCCTGCAGCATAACCCACAAAGTCACAGGCTTGCAGTGCCAAAAGCCTTCAACTTAACTTACTGTATATTTATATCATTCAAGAAATGAGGGCATTTCATTCATAGCATCTGAGCCTATATATATTTCAAGATCTTCAAGATCTATATTTCAAGGTTTTGAGTGACAAGGCTTAATAAGGTTATTCTGTAATTACCTACTATGAAATTCCTCTAAAGCTTCTGACTGACTGCTGCCACAGACACGTACAGGAATAGCCAGACCACTCAGTACAACAAATTCACCCTCCTGCAAGCCTCCATATTAGCAAACCTCCCTGCGCTTCCCCCCATCCCTATCTGAGATCAAGGACGCCACCGTGTCCCGGTTCACAGCATGGCAGGAGCTGAAACTGGAAGTGACATGTTTAGAGTGGTCATTTAGCACTAGCACAGGCTCCATGAGTTTCCACTTCCCTTGATATTAAACAGGTGTTAAACAGTAGGCAATTTTATAAGTTTCTTTTAACTGGAAACTGTCTTGAAAGCAACAAAAACCTCACAGAGGAGGTTTTATGAAATGTCAGAGGGAAACATCTGTTATTTGAAAACCTAATAGGAGGAAAGAACTCCAGCTAGAAATTTCTCTTTTGCACATTTTTCCCATGCTGGGAAGTGCTCCTCTGGGACTCTCTCTCTCGCCTGCCTGCAGCTTTGCTGGTTGAAGGCTTGCTTGCAAGAGCGGTAGATCTAGGGTTGCTAGAGGTTCAGTCAGGACCCGAGCCAGCAGAGAGCAGCTGGGGTGAGGCAGATCAGCATCACAAAACCCTTTCCAGGCACATGAGGCCATGCAACAGCTTAGCACCCTTTTGCTTCTTTATTTTGCTGCACTTCCAGCAAAATCTAACTTAAAAGCACTGCTGGTGTTCATGAAGTTGTGTTGCTCATCAGAAAAAAAAATTATTTGAGGGCCTGTCCTTTAACTGAAGTTTACTGAGGACATCAAGGAGGACTCCAAATACAGGGAGTAACAGGTAGGAATGAATGACGAGTGCTTACAATATAGACAGATTCATCATATTCCTCCTCTCAGCATCTACTATTGGACACAGCCATAGGCAACTGGGCAACTCAGGGATTATCCTAAGGGATAGGTTTGAGAAGCCATCATTTCAGTTGCAGGCACAGCCCTGCCTGCTCTTCTGGGGCTCAGGCAGGGAAAGTGATACTTTACAGATCATTATGCAACTGGTGTTTCAGGCTCCCCTGACATCCTCTCCTTTGCTGCCCCAACCTCAGGCACAAGGATGCTGTGGATCCCCTGTTTCTCACAACCTCAGAAACTCTTGACAGGAGCAGTTCAAGTGGTGATGCAGTGGGTCCTAGCAGAGAGCAAAGGGGTTGTTTTTCTATCTAGACCTGGGGCTTGGGCTATGACCTGAGTCTGATGTAAACCTCGGTATTATTCATATGCAAAACCAGAAGACCTGAAGTAGATCAGCAAGACAAGACATACTCAGATTCTTGTTTCTACAGTCATTTCTTTATTTTTCAACTCAGCTTGAGACTAGCAGGGTCTGGTATCCTCCCATATCAGGGAGGGAGGTTAGCAAGAGGAACCACAAAGTTTTTCCTCTCTGTCCCAAGAACGGGTGCTGGCCAAAGCAGAAAACAAACCTAGTCCTGGGGGGACTACTGTTAGCTTCATTTGGCTTAGAGCAAACTCTCAGAGCCAGAGACACTTGTTGTTTACCATTGTGCGGTCAGCTTTAAACTGTTCAGTGTGACTGTTTTGGGTAGAATAAATGGCTTTTGTTTCTATCCTCCACTGTCTTTGGCTCCTGCATGTACTGGTTTACTTTTTTACACAGATTAAGGGGATAGGCTAATCAAAAAACAGGCATCTAACTCCACAAGGTTGGAGCAGATGGTGGTGCAGTACATATTGCCAACTCAGCCTTCACATCTGGGACCATTTGTCGTCCCAGTACATGCCATTGTTGGTATAGAGATGGGTTTACCTTAGCCATCAGTGGGGCATCACACACGTGGGCAAGCACCAGCGTGCACACACCCAGGTGAGAAGTCACATCCATGTCCTATTCCGCCGGATTTACCTTCTTCTAGATTTGTGTGGTCCCTATTGGTCTATGACTGCACCTGCATTGAGATGTCCTGGCATAATTTTAGACCCTGACCAAGTACTTGCAATGTCTGTCCTGGCAAAAGCCTCAGGCGAACTCAGCCCAGGGCCTGTGACATGAAAACCTATAAATAGGACATGCAGGCATTTGTTAGTCACACATTTTCTTGGGGCCCTATTTAGACAACGATGGATGATGGGCACAGGACAGAGCTACATGCGAGGCAAACACTTAACAAGCATCTCTGCACTGGTTTAAGTGGGCGCAAAGATCATGATGATTCAATGATTCGATGATTCGATGTGCTAGCCATGTGCTGCTGGCAGGATCAGGGGCACTGGCTGACACTCATTTTTACAACTCTCCAACCTTTAAACAAAGAAACAAAAAAACCCAAAAAAACCCTTGGGTTTTTTGGGAAGGAAAAGAGTGACACGTGCACACACAGGCACTTTCTTGTCCAGACATGGGCTCAGCCATATATGGTATTTTTCTTTTTCTTCTGAGTAATCTCCAGAGACATCACACTTGAATTGTCTTGGCTCTTTGCAAGAGCTGTTTGTTGCTGTGTTACATCCCCATGGTATTTTCGATGAACCAGGCTCCTAAAAGTCTTAATGTGAAGTCCCTTAGAAGAAAGATATTTGACATTCATCTGCTGCTCAGTTCCAGGGAAGGTTACCTTGGATAGACTGCAAAGTTATGAGCTAAATCAGCCCCACCTGGGGATACACCATTAAGCCTACAAGGGAAACCCAGCAAATGCTTCTGCAATCCTCCTGGAAAGTGCAGAAGCAAGACGGTTACTTTGGCAGACCGTTGAAGCCCATGCCTCATGCTTCACAGCTGGTGCAGTGCCACAGCCACCTCGTTGCTGCAAGATACATGATCACAGTCATCGTGGCTACCTTTTCATGTGACCATTGCAGTTATCCTCTTCCCCACTCCACCTGCTCCCTCACAGTTCTATTTCCCATGTGCTTCCCTGAACTGCTGTGGTTAGTGATACTCTTGCACATCCATCCATAATCTCTTTGCGTGCAGATCATAAAAGAAGCACTTCTGATGCTGAGCCATCAGCTCATAAAGCAGGCAGTGGCCTAGAGCACAGTGGATTAACTTGATGAGATAGAAAATAAGAATAACTATCCCATTTTCATTATTATTCTAAAAATTCAGAGTGGAGCAGGAAACCTGACCTCTGTAATTGCCTTCTCCTCCAAGGCAGATGTCATGTGAAATAAAAAGGAGCCAGATTCTCACCCAAAAGCACTTCTAACCTCCTACAAACACACAAAGGTGATGCAAAATGCTCATATTTTATCTGCAAATGTTGTATTGGGCTAAGACAGTACAGGCTGACACTGCTGGGTATGAGTTCTACACGCATGTGTCCTGAAACACTATTTCAGCATGTGTTCCTATTAGAAATATGGCTAGGTGCACCAAAGGATAAATGCTTAACCTCTAAGGAAAGTCAAGCCTTCACTTCCCAGACCCACAGCCACTGCTGCACAAACTTAAAAGCCCCAACCCATTTCCACCTGTGCTGTGCAAGCCACTTCCTCCAACCTCTGTCCCATTTGTCTCCTTTCAATTGTCTTGATTTTGTGGACTGAAACATATGGATAATCTTATGGAGATAAGCTGGGGGCTCCTGAAGTAATAGGAGCCAACAGGGAAACATTGATGAAATATCTCAAAGAAACTAAGGGGCGTTCCTCAAAGAAGGTGCATGCCAACAGCCCAGCTGAAGTGCCTCTACACCAACGTGCACAGCGTGGGCAACAAACAGGAGGAGTTGGAAGCCATCGTGCTGCTAGAAAGCTATGACCTGCTTGCCACTACTGAAACATGGTGGGAAGAATCCCATGACTGGAGTGCAGCTATTGATGGCTACAGGCTGTTCAGAAGGGATAGGTGAGGATGGAGGGGTGGAGGCATTACCCTCTACATCAAGAAATGGGTAGAGTGTGAAGAGCTGTCCCTGAAGAATAGCCATGAGCAGGTTGAAAGCTTGTGGGTAAGAATTAAAGACCAAGACAATAAAGGAAACCGTGTGGTTGGTGTCTACTACAGGCTGCCTGATGAAGGGGAGGCTGTTGATGAAGCCTTCTTACTCCTCCAGCTGCAGGAGGCATCGCACTCACAGGCTCTTGTCCTGCTGGGGAACCTCAACCGCTCTGTCATCTCCTGGAAAAATGGCACAGCGAGCTGTAGGCAACCCAGGAGTCTCCTGGAATGCATTGAGGAGAAGTTCTTAAGCCAGGTCATGGATAGCCCCACCAGAGGGGCTGTGATACTGGACCTGATGGTCACCAGTGCAAGTGAGCTCATCGGAGATGTCAAGATTGGAGGCAGCTTGGACTGCAGTGATCATGCACTGGTGGAGTTCACAGCCCTGAGGGATAGGGGTCAGTCAAGGAGTATAGTCAGGACTCTGAATTTTAGGAAAACAAAATTCCAGCTCTTCAAGGAGTTAGTCAATAGGATGCCCTGGGAAACGGCCCTCAGAGACGAGGGAGCAGAGCAGAGCCGGCACCAAGTTAAGGACACTTTCCATAGAGTGCAAGAGCTGTTGATCCCCAAGTGTAAGAAATCAAGCAAGGAAGGGAAGACACTGGCATAGCTGAGTCAAGACCCGCTTGTCAAACTAAAAAGCAAGAAGAAACTTCACAGACAGTGGCAGCAGGGACAGGTATCCTGGGAAGAGTACAGGGACACTGCCTGGTTATGTAGGGATGGGGTCAGGAAGGCCAAGGTGTGGCTGGAGCTGAACTTGGCAAGAGATGCAAAGAATAATAAGAAGGGCTTCTACAGGTATGTCAGTCAGAAAACGAAGGTCAAGGAGAGCATACCCCCTCTGAAGAACATGACTGGCAAGTTGGTTACAACAGATGGGGAGAAGGCTGAGGTACACAAGTCTTTTCCTCAGTCTTCACTGATAACCTCACTTCTCATACCTCCTGAGTCGATAGACTGCAACACGGGGACCAGGGGGGTAAAGTCCCTCCCACTGTAATAGAAGATCAGGTTTGTGACCATCTGAAGAACACGACCATATATAAGTCTTTGGGACCTGATGAGTTGCATCCCAGAGTCCTGAGGGAATTGGCTGATGTATTTGTCAAGCCACTCTCCATGATATTTGAAAAGTTCTGGCAGTCAGGTGAAGTCCCTGGTGACAGGAAATAGGGAAACATTGCACCCATTTTAAAAAGGATAAGAAAGAGAACCTTGGGAACTACCGATCTGTCAGCCTCACTTCTGTGCCTGGCAGGATCATGGCACAGATCCTCCTAGAAGCTATGCTATGACACATGGAAGACAGGGACGTGGTTTGAGACAGCCAGCAGGGCTTCAACTGACAAACCTAGAGGCCTTCTGTGATGAAATGACTACATCAGTGGACAGTGGAAAAGCTATGGATGTCATCTATCTGGACTTCTGTAAAACCATTGATGTGGTCCCCCACAACATCCTTCTCTCCAAATTGAAGAGATACAGATTTGATGGGTGGACTGTTTGGTGGATAATGAATTGTTTGGATGGTCACATCCAGAAGGTAGTGGTCAACAGCCTAATGTCCAGATGGAGATCAGTGATAAGTGATGTCCCTCAGCAGTCCATACTGGGACCTGTGCTGTTTAATATCTTCATCAATGACATAAGCAGTGGGATCGAGTGCACCCTCAGCAGGTTTGCAGACAACACCAAGCTGAGCAGTGCAGTTGACACGCCCGAGGGATGAGACACCATCCAGAAGGACCTGGACAAGCTGGAGAAGTGAGCCCACGTGAACCTCATGAGGTTCAACAAGGCCTAGTATGAGGTCCTGCAACTGGATCGGGGCAATCCCCAGTATCAATACAGGCTGGGTGATGATGGGATTGAGAGCAGCCCTGTGGAGGAGGACTTGAGGGTACTGATGGATGAAAAGCTGGACATGAGCCGACAATGTGTGCTTACCCCAGAAAGCCAACCGTACCCTGGGCTGCATCATAAGATGCATGACCAGCAGGTCAAGGGAAGCGATCCTGCTGCTCTGCTTCGCTCTGGTGAGACCCCACCTGGAGCATTGTGTCCGGCTCTGGAGTCCTTAGCACAGGAAAGACATGGAGCTGTTGAAGCAGATCCAGAGAGGGGGGCCACAGAAATGATCAGAGAGCTGAAGCACCTCTGCTGTGGGGACAGGCTGAGAGAGTTGGTGTTGTTCAGCCTGGAGAAGAGAAGGCTCCAGGGAGATCTTATTGCAGCCTTTCAGTACTTGAAGGGGGCCTGCCTATAAGAAAGATGGGGACAGTCTTTTTAGCAGGGCCTGTTGTGACAGGACAAGGGGTGATGGTTTTAAACTAGAAGAGGGTAGATTTAGGGCAGATATAAGGAAGAAATTTTTTACAATCAGGGTGGTGAAACACTGGCACAGGTTGTCCAGAAATGTGGTAGAAGCCCCATCTCTGGAAACGTTCAAGGTCAGGTTATATGGGACTCTGAGCAACCTGATCTACTTGATGATGACCCTGCTCACTGCAGGGGGGTTGGACTAGGTGATCTTCGAAGGTCCTTGCCAACCCAAACCATTCTGTGGTTCTATGACGCTTACTGCAGGAGCCTTTTACCTTACAAATTCACCAAGTGGTGAGTGAAGTCGTGAGTTTTTTGCAAATGCCTTAATCTCCACTAATTAGGACCCCTCTTTTTAAGGATATATTTTTTAGGCTATACTGACATCTGCAGGTGCACCATAATGGATTTTGGAAATTAGACATGCTATGTTTGAAAAATCAGCCTTCAGTTTTGCAAAGAAAATGATGATTGCACGACTCTCTCTGAAGGGAATAGAGGAGCGGTGCTAGTTCCCAGGAGAGGGTGCTATGCAGTTCAGTGGCCAAGCTCTGCTACCCAACCCACAATGATGAGCAGATTTAAATACTCCTTGCTCATAAAATAGTTCTCAGACCAGTAAATCACATCAGGCCAACACAGTGAAGCATCTGCAAGCTGCAGCTCCTCAGGATTAGCAGAGATTGCCTCTGGTATATTTTTGCTGGTATTCAAACAGTGTTGACCAATGTTGGCCTTAATTTATTGTTAAATTATAGCCAAATCTACATGTGGAAAAAAGCAGGAGATTGTAGGTGAAAATGAGGGTCAAATTAACTTAGGTCATCATGACTGGAATTTAGAAGTCAAGTCTAAGTTGAAAAGTTCAGCAAAGAAAGAGATACACAAGAGTGGGTAAAATCTTCATCCAACCCCTACTTGCTGGAAGTGATGGGGAGAGGAGAAAGGAAAACAAGCATGAGTCAGGCCAGAATGTATGTATTGGTTTGTGTTTTGCGATGGTCTAAACCTGAAGTTTGATCTGAGAGCTTCTGAAATGCAAGGAATTCAAATTCGGGTCCAGACTTCATACTTGGATCCATTCCAAATAAAACCAAAATGGACTAAGTCTACTGCTGCCTGAAGATTAGACACCTTCATCTGCCAAACTGTCTGTTACCAAGCATGACTTTAGCACAATTAAAAAAAAAAAAAAGAGGTGGCAGTGGAATGCATTTGGCTGATTTTTAAGCAGTGATTAATAGTCTAGATCTGAAAATGCCATCTAGGAGGAAATAAGACACTCACCAAGCTCTGAAACTGGTAGCTTTCCAAAGTATATAAAAACCATGTAACACATTGTCAAAACAAGTTACAGATAAACAAGTATACAACAGGTGAAAAATGTGACTGCAAGGGGTGTGATGACAGCTCTGTTTGCACAATACATTAATTTGAAAGTACTTGAGCATCTGTTATATATTTAGCTCCTTTCTGCTAAAGACAATAAAGCAGGTGAGCATCACTTACATCTCAGAGACCATATGTTTGCGAGATGCTGGGAGGTGCCGGCAGCAGAGAGAGAAAGGCATTCGCTTCAGGGGAGGGCAAAGCAGACTCAATTTCTTCTTTGCACAAACTGCTCTTTATTATCATAAAGTTATTAATGCAAGTGATTTAAAATAATATACACAGAATCCATCACCTGAGCTAAATGCCTCCTATTCTTTGCTCCCAAGACATTAAACAAGAGTCTTGCTTTGGCTTTTGTGGACAAGTAAAATATAGAAAAGCAAATTAAAAGTGGTTGCTTTCCTCAGCCCTTTGTACTGCATCCTCTCCTAAATTGTCAGGAGGAGAAGCTGGACATGAAAACGTGGCTCCCAAACAGGTTTCTACTACTAAAAAGACACTCCCAGCTGCTTAGCTTAAAGCCTTAGCTGGAGGCAGGAAATGAAGAGGTTACGTTGTTTTAAAATTTCCTGTTTATGATGTCCCCACTCCCAGAAACACAACAATGGCTGCTTTTGCTCCCCCTATTTGAGGTATATGTTCATGTTTTGAGGAAGAAACTGCGGAAAGGACTGAGGAAAGTGGTGACTCCTCTTTATTCATCTTGTGCAAGACAACTCTGGAAGTACCATGTCCAGTTTTGGACACTCCAGCACAAGACAGACATTGATATGCTAAATTATGCCCAGAGGAGTTCACCAAGATGGTTGGAGGCTGGTGCACATGATGCACCAGGAGAGGCTGAGGGCTGGGCTTGCTCAGCCTGTTGAGGGATGGCTGTCAGGGCTCCTACTGTGATCTACAGCTGCCTAGTGGAAGGGAATAAGACACAGGAAACCAGAGTCCTTTCAGTGATGCACAGCAAGAGGCAAAGGATTCAAGGTGGAACATGGGAAATTCCAGTTAGCTAGTGAGTTGGAAGTTATCGGTTGTGAGTGGGGTTTGGATGAGATCTCCTCCTGAGGTCCCTTCCAATCTACACCATTCTGCGATTCTAAAATTGGATACTCCTCCATGGAGGAACAACCCACCTTCTTCACACTTCAGGTTTTGATGGGAAAGGCAAAGAAAGGAACAGAAACCATACGAAAGCAAAGATGTATTTTTATTTGACTACATGGTTTCCAGGACAATTTAGCTAGAAGGGCCCAAGTAAAGAAGCTCCCTGGGTGAATGGGGAATAAAAACCTAACCAGGTAAATGTGTCTACTCTTCACTGACCGCTGCACTGCTGAGACAGCCAGGCCTCAACCTGGAGAGAGGTTATAAATGTAGAAATTAAGTTTAGCTGTGTGCACTAATTGGCCAAATGATTTGGTATTAGCGTAAGAGCAAAAGTAGAGCTTCAGAGAAGTTTCACGGCAGCTGAAGAGCCTGGTCAAGTCATAAGAGCAAAATATTGCTATTTGTGAAGATCCCCAGATTGCTTGCTGAAAGGGTTTTGAAGTGTTTTGAAATCACATAAGAGGATTCCTTTCTTTTCCAAGTCTAAGGAATTCAGGTGCTATGCTACAAATAGTGGTTGTGCTACAAAGACAGAAAAATTATCTCTGAAAGGCATTCAGAGGGAGCTATGTTTATGTGCGTGTACTGAAGTACAGAAGTGCAAGTGTTATGGTGTAACCTTGCGTAACAAGTATCTGTAATTGTAACAAAGGGGAAATTCTGTAGGATAAAAAGCCAATGGATTTACTGCTTGAATGGGTTTTGTTCTAAATAATACTTAATGTGTTTTTTTTATAATGTATTAAATGTCTATTTCTTAAGGAACCGTACAGTGTTCCCTCATTCATGTTAACTCAGACTATTGACACCTTCACTCAGTAACTAAGACCCATGTTATGTTTTTTGAAAAAACAGAATTGAAGCTTCTGTGTCAGGAAAGGGTTAAACAGGGATCCCCAGTAAAGAAGAGCTGGATGGTTACAGTAGGGCTGGCACTGAAATGGGGTTACATGGGCATGCAAACGGGGAGGACCATTAACGTAGCTAAGCGCTATCTCACCACCTCTGTTTCCCTGTTATCAAATTGGGAGGTACCTTGCTGGGCAGGACATCTCCAGCCCACCAGATAAAGACCCCTGCTAAGCTGCAGCATCCATGCCGGACAGCATCACGCTCTTGGGGAACCAGCTGGCACTGGAGGAGAGGTGGGAACCACCACCCAGTCCTTTCCCATGAGAGGTGTTAGTGTAAACAGTGCTCCATAAACCCCGCTCTTTCTCCGTAAGAACAGCAAGGGAATCACCCTTCTCTGCATCTATCTCGGCCATTCCTGGGGAGCGGGAGGGGGCCTGGCAGAAAGGGCAGAGGAACAACCTCTGGGAGCTAAGCAAACCTGCCAGCGTTGTTCCCCAACTCTTGGAGACAAGAGACAGGCAGGCCTGGGAGCCTTTTTGCTGGGTCAAGGGGCTGACCCCCACCCAGGGCTCCTTGCTTTTCCCTATGCCAGTGCTCCCAGCAAGGCAATGGTGGTGGAGGGGGAGCGGCCCTTGGGGGCTGCACAGCTGCTGGGCTGCTCTCCTCAGGCAGGCCCCTGGGGCTGCTGGAGTAACACTTTGTCAGCTTCCCAAATGGAAAGCCAGTGCTGACCTCTGTCGTGCCCTCTTGCTCACCTGCCACCTCCATCAGCCCAAAGCCCCCTGGAGTCCTCTGCCTGCTATTTATTTATTTATCTTGTAAAGATTACTGTTTCATCTTCCAGCCCTTCCTGCGCCCTCGGGGGAGGAGGTAATGGAAGACCTGGCAGGGGATGCACTCTCATCACCCCAGGGGTTCCTTGCAGAGCCTTTGGAGAGCTCCCCAGCAGGAAGCTCCAGCTCCTGGGAGAAAACCACATTGGCATCGATAAACATTTATCAGTGCTGCCATTATTAATCCATATGCTTTTAAAAATAGAGAACATGAACCTAAATAAAGCCAGGGAAAGCATATATATAAAAATAGCATGAAACACTGGAGACTTAGAGTAACGTCTTTCCTATACTGGGGGGTATCCTTCTGCATAAACACAACAATAAATAACAAGTGCTTCAACTAACTAACTAGCTATAAATAGCATCTTGTGCACGCACTCAGATGATTTACATGCTTGCCCTGGACTGATTGAGCTGGAAGGAGTTGCAGCCTGTTCCTCTTCCTACACGGCAGGAGTTTTCCCATTACTTAAGCTTCATTGTTTTCACAACTTTTTATTCCAGGGCTTCACGCATGGCTTGTTTGCTGCTCAGTTCCTTCCCGTGTCCAGCTTCCCTCCTTGCCAGCATTTCCAGCAACAGAGATGACACCTGATGGTGAGCTGATCAATGGCTGGTTTCCTTCCTTTGGACTCACCCCGTCCCACACACGCCACAGCCCATCAGCTTCCCAGATGTTCCCACTTGTTTTGTTTTCGTAGGATATTTGAAAACATTTCAAATCCACCAGCGTCTGGATGAAAATAACGCAGGCCTCAAGCAACTGTGCTGATTTTAATCTTATCTGTCCTGTTGAAGAGGAGACAACATGTGTACTGTAAACACTCTTTTCACACATGTGCGTGTATACATGTTGTCCCATGCAAATAACTTGTTTCTTCTATTGGTTACTCTTGGAGTGAAACAGTACTGTTTCAGGCAGAAAATATCCCGTAGCACCAACAAGAAGTTTGCATTATTTGGATTGTTATGGCAAAGGCAGTAATGGAAATTTTCCTCGGGTAAACACATAGTACCTGAGATTTTCTCCTTGCCTTCATGAACATATCTAAATGAGCTTTGGCTGCATGAATTGATAATTGAGAAGTCACAATATAGCCCTCCTTGCTCTCCTGCCTTCATTGCTGTAGAATTACATTTGCTGCCTTTAAAGCTCCCCTGCCCCTTCAACTAAACAGAGGCCAGAAAAAGGGAACTAAGTAAAATACACCATTGACCCAGAACAGCGATTCACGGACTTTTTAATCTGATGTGCCAACTCTAAGGCTTTTGAGCTACAGTACCACAGGTGAATGCCATCTCTGCTGCAACCCACATATTGCTGGAGGTGGTTCAAAGACATATGGGGATTGAGAGCCTGTTACAAGGAGAAGACAGCACTGCTTCTGCTGAAGGCAGGAAACAAGCCAAATGAGAGCTTGTGATGTACAGATGAGTCAAGACTGCGCTTGCTTAGTCCACTGCTCTGTCGGCCTTGACAACTCCCACAGGCAACCAGAGTCACAATCATTGACTGAGAACTGTTGGTCTAGAAGAAGTCATCTGTTGCTTTGCTATTTCTTTAGGGAGATATGGAGGCAGACCTCCTAGTTTATCCCAGCTCCGTGAAGATTTATGTTTCTCAAGCAGCAGTGACAATTGCAAAGAGCATTTGCCAGTGCAGAGGCTCCACACAGCCGCAGGATGCTGCAGAAGGGCTGGAGGCACTCCCACCCATGACGATTGTTTGCTTGCAGCTGGATTATGCACATGGTTGCTTCCAATGTCCACAAAAGGTTGAAGAATGCAGGGAAAACAGCTCAGACAATTGTTTATTTGTGTTTAAAAAGGAAAGGAAAAAGACTTTCTCAGGGGAGAACATAATTCATGGCCAAGCACATGTCTTTGGGACTGGAATAAACGGTGCATTCTCTAAAGGAGATGAAAGCTGGTATCTTCTGCCAGGCTGGGCCATGACACTACCTCGTTCTTCTGTCTTAACACAAGTGACAGGAGAGCTTCTTCCACAGCTGACTTCAGCAGAATTAGGGTCTCAACCTCCTTGTGTATCTGTCAGTAGAGGGCAATGTAGTTACAAATAACTGACCCGCTCCAGGTCCCCACCCAGCAGAAGGCATAGACCTTACCTAGTATTTTATATTGCCATGTGTGACCTAACAGTGTATCCTGCTGTTATGTGCTGTGTTTAACATACCAGTAAAACTATGTCATGCAGCTGATACTAGAATTAAGGTCTAGGGTATTTGTTTATGAAAGCAGGATCCCTTGTGATCACTGCTATTTGTGGCAAGGGAAAGGAGGGGACACAGCCCTGGAATGGGTTTCCAGTGGGCGTTTGTTTACTGTACTTTTCGTGCACTGGTTTATCAGCCCAGGGAATAAGTTATAGCTTCCCAGCCTGCCCGTCTGGTTACAAATTCCAGTCTGTTCCTCCAAGCCGAATATAGAGAGCAGCTGGCCGAAGCTAAATGAATAATACTGCCTCACAAAACAATAGTTCTGGGCTCAACATGTTGCACAGACATCTATTCTGAGTTTGGATATTTAAAGACTAAGGAGGCATGACAGGCACATTTATGGGGCAGGAATTACCAGACTGTGCCTTGGATGTGAACAGATTAACGCCTTCCTCCCTGCATGTGTCGAATACCCTAGAGGAGTTCACCTCTAAAAAGAAAGTGTCTCTGAAAAGCTGACAAGTCTTTTTCCTTTCACTTCTTGTACATCCAGGATTTGCACACTGGATAACCTAAAAAAGAAAGGTTTTGTGCTACAATGAATCCTATCTAGAATAAAGCAATGAAATGTAATGCTGATATTTTACTCCATCCTGTACCTTTTATCAGTGGGAAAAGGCAGAAAGATCTAACAGGGCCTTATGGTTTATAATTTTCTAATTTCCGGGCAAACTCTTCTCTGGAAGGACGAAAGCACTGTTAAGAACAGCCTTAGCATATAAGGTGCCTCACTACTTAACACCAATTATTGCCCTTCGAAAGCTAATGGAAAAGGAAGGGAGGTATTTTCTGTTTTACAAGACAATCAGAGCTAGGATATAAACAGATACGTAGGTTGCTTCTTTCTGTTTCCTCATCTGACCACAGCTATGAATGCCTGTATATACCTGTATTCCAGAAGCAGACTGGATCCCTATTTTGCGCAGAACCTGCTAGCCTCTATCCATTTCAGATGAAGCTGAACATGTTCAGAAGAGTGATTTGTACAGAATTGTGGCCTGAGCCTGCAAAATGTGCTGAAAAGCATGTCTCTCAGGACAATGTCTCAACAGACTGAGCCCTTCTCATGCAGACCAGTGCTGGGATGAGGCCTTAAAACGTGTTTGTTTCACAACTCAGTGATGTAAAACCGGGTACAAGAAATCATAGGAACTTGCCAGTGGTTTTATAAGCTCATGGTAGCTTCAGGTACTTGGAAGCTCCAAACATTGATGATTCTTTTTATCAGGAGGGAAAAATACTTCCATTTAAATGGTACTTAAGGGAAAAAAAGAAAATCAATCTTTCTTAACAACCTCACTGTCCAGTGACCCTGGGGTCAGAGAAATCTCCTGACTGTAGTAGGAAGTGACACTATAACCCAGGTTTAGGGGCTAAGATATAAATGAACATAGGATAAGAAAGCTCCAGGTCAGCTGAAGGTCCAGGCTTCACCTAATGAGCGATGGGGACTGGCCTGCAGATAGCTTGCGCACTGATGCGTTAGCAGTTTCATGACAAGTAACTCAAAATACCTAGTAAAAGATGTTGAGATCTAGGTTAAAATAAGAATGCTAGGAAATCCAAAACAGCTATTCAAAGCAGCATTTGCTGTCTTTTTCTGCAGTTTTGAAACCAACACAGTTCTTACATCTGATCATGTAGTTCTGCATGCAGCAACCAACCAGGACAGTGAAAAAAGCAGAGGACCGAAATCCCAGTGAAAAATACAGCAGGTCACAATGCTGACTTTTGTCTGAAGATGGCACATGATATAAATGCTTTGGTGTCACCAATAATGTCCATGTTAATTAAGCTGATTATGTGATTAAATGCTTTGCAATACTAAAAGTGTTTAGCTGAGCCTTTTGGAAAGCTGATAAAAGAAGTGTATAATTATTTTGTAAGAAACAGAAAGATTCAGGTTCAGGTTGTGATTTCCAGAAAAAAAGTAGAACTATCATTGCTGCAGATTTAAACATTCACAGCTGTATTTGTGTCATAAAGCTTACAGTGGATAAGTAAGGCGCATATTCCCACGATCCAATACTGCACACCTATTTACCTGGGTAACCTCTCTAAGGTCTCAGTAAAGAGTGAAAGACTTCTTTAGTGGGCAAATCGAAGAACCTAACTTCAAACTGTGCTCTGGAGCACAGGCTTGAGGAGACCATCTGGCCGGTTTGGGCTGGACAGTGCCTTAGAGCCATAGAGAAATTCAGGTCGGAAGGCAACTCTGGAGATCATCTTGCCAACCTGCCGCTTGGAAGAGGGTCAACTACATCAAGTTGCTCAGAATTTTGACCAGCTGGGTTTTAAATATCTAAAAGGATGGAGGCTCTACAACCTCCCTAGCAAACCTGTTGCAGTGTCAGGACCTTTTCCTGCCCCCTGATGAAAAAGGTTTTCTCACTATCTAATTGGAATCCTCCATGTTCCGGCTAGTGTCTGATGCCTATCTCTGTGCACCACGGAAGAGTCTGCCTCCATCTGCCCTTTTGGGGAACGCCCTCCTGAAGACTTCTCTTCTCCATGCTGAACAAACCCAGATCACAGCGTCTCCTCGTACATTGTCTGCTCCAACTCCCTTATCCTTTCTGTGGCCTCCTCTGGACTCATTCCAGTTCATTGGTGTAATGTAGAGTCCAAAAGTGGACACAGAGCACCAGATGCACTCTCATATCTCTCAGCCTACTGCCTCTGCTCATGCTCATACAGCTCATTGTGGAGCTGGCTGCTTTTGCTACAAGGGCACACTGTTGTCTCTTGTCCCACACGTGGTCCACCAGCAGTTCCAGTTCCTTTTCTGTCAAACTTCTCTCTGTCTGCTTGACTCCTGCCTGTCCTGCTGAGTGGGGTTGTTCCATCCCAGGTACATGACTTTGTGTTTCTTTGCTGAGTTTAATGAGATTTTTCTCAGATCATTTCTCAGCTTGTTATGTTACCCCTGAACAGTGGCAGCTCAGCCCTCCAGCATACCAATTAACACCCCCGGTACTACTGGTGCTGTCTACAAATTGCAGCGTAGAGATACTGGAAATAATTAGTGGGACAATGTGCATCTAAACTCTCCGAACAAACCATGTCTGAGATCTTCTCTGCACAACACGCTGTGGCAGCAGCCACACACAGCCCTCCTGGAAGTCAGTGGCAGGGACAGACACTCAGCACCTGGCAGGGCTGAGTTCGCCACTGCAAAATGTCCTGCCACATGCAGGTGGTCTTCCTAGGTGCCTGTCACGTTTCAGTGAGCCAGAAGTGTAGGACCAGAGTGACTGAATGTCTAGGGTATGCGTCCTGCTCTATCCAGATGATTTATTGTTGCAATAATACAGTAAGCAGCAGACAAAATGTCATTATGTTTGTTATCAATCCTTTTGCCATCAGCCTGTGCTGCAACGTTTTTAAAAACCAAGGGCATGGGAAGTAACTGAGAACCTCTGAGCTGACAGTTTCCCCTGAATTCAGCAATTCCCCATCCCACTTTTCATCCTGGTTTTAGAGCGCTTTTTGCTGGGACCAGCTCTGTCCTCCACTGACAAGGTTGCAGCTGGTCCCAGTCCGACAGGCTAAATGATCTATTTCTATCTCTGACAATGTTTTACTGCTCTGGAAACTTTGCCAGGGCCATGTCTCCAATTTGGATTTGATCTAATAAAAGTCACAGAGTCTAAATGGTGAAGCAAACAGTGTGGGGAGCACATCGAGTCCAACCTCCACTTGCCGCTGCCGTGACACAGCGTGGTGCCTCACGCTCCTCGCCCTGGCTTCCTGCCCGGGTCGTTGGAAACGGCTCTTTGTGTCCAGTGGAAGATACCAAACCCTATTCTGTACCAGGGAGATCCCTCAAGCAAGAAGAAACCACTTATCCCTACCTCATGTAAGTGTTATTCAGCACAAAAGGTTACATCATTTCCCAGGGATGTGATTACAAAGCCTAAAAGACACACTCACACTGCCTATTAATAAACATTTGGTTAGGTAGACGACTTAAATCTCCTCTCTGTATGCTGAGTTTTGGCAGTGCTGGCCACGCAGGGCTCCAGCTTTGCCCTGCAGCGTGCACAGTGTTCCCTGATTCCACACTAAATAGGTTCCCACCTGCTGCAAGATCCGAGGAATCACTTGACATTACTTGCTTATAAATAGCGTACACCTAATCCAAGCGCAAAGTGCAAAACTAAATTAGACTTAAAATATTCACACAGTCTACACCTGGTTCCCTGCTAATGGCAGCTAACACTTACACTAGTAAATGCCGTTTTTCTCTAGCAAAGCTCTCCCCTCTGAGGCAGAGCTTCTCATGCTGAGCAAGCGAGGCTGGGACAAGGGATGTGCTCTGCATCTGCCCCTCGCTGGTGCCAAGTCTGTCATCTAAGGGGGCCAACCCTGAAGGCTGCTGATGGATTTTTCCTTTCAGAGAGTTCCTAAGTTTGCTATTTTTGTATCATGCACAATGTACCAGCTCTTTTTAATTTTAAATATTAAAAAAAAAAAGAAAAAAACCCATATCTTGCATTTCAGAGATGCTGAGAGAGTGTGTACTGGCCACCTCTGAAAACACAAATCAATATTTATTCAAGGTATCTAATAGGTCTTTATCTAAAATCTTTCATTTTCTCAGTGACACACTGCATACAGAGATTGATGACGTGTCCTCATGCTTTAAGGATTGCTGCATAATTGTTTCCATGTAATAGTAGGATAACAGGTGATGTATTTTTAGCAACTAACTTTGGCCTAAAAGGCAACTTGCCTGGCTAGACTTCCAAGGAACTGCTGTAGGAGAAAACAGCCACTGCCGTACAAGTGGTTCCATAAGCAGTGCCTGCATCTGCCCAGGCTGCGGTGCGTGCCTTTACTGAGCTGGATGGTTCACAGGTTTGCAGGGCAATCAAAGCTGTTAGAAAGTTTGAACAGTGAACAGCCTGGGCCAAAGCCCAACAAAAACCATTACTCCAAAACAGGATGAAAGTTTTGAAACTTCTGGATAATTAATTTTTATATTTAAAAAAATTGAAACACTTTAGATTTTTATTTTAACATTGAATTATGCTTATCAGAATGTAAGGAGCGGTAAGTCAGAAAAAAAGGCCTTTATCTCTGGCCTGAGGAAGGTATTTGGGGGTTCACTCTTCTATAAAAGCTTTGGCTGCTAGATAAAAAGAGAATCCATTATTCATACAGCTCTATTCAGGATCTCTCAGCCTACGTGTCCCATATGGCAAGGTTTAGGCTTTGAGAAGTAGTAAATATCAAATATTTGATGCAATTTTGATGTGGAGGGAGGAGAGAAAGACTAAGCAAATGTTTATAATTCGGGTTCTGTTTAACCCATGTTAAAAAAAAGTCTTTGAAAGCCACTGTGGAGGCAGTGTTTAATCTGTTTCAGTCAGAACTATATCTCCTGGCAAGCTGGAACTGAGTGAGAGGCATTAAAAAGAGCCTTCACAACCTCTATAAAGCCTTTGTACAGTTCCTTTCCGCTGGTGGTTATGATCCTCTTTCTTAGTGGTGTGAAAGCTGTGCCAAAAAGTCCTTGTAAACAGGACTTCTGACTTGATCACTATGGAAATTATAAAATAACCGTAGCACTCAGGGCATCCAAGTAAATGATAGGCAGAGTTATGAGTAATAGGTAAAAAATACTAAAAATTTGCAAATTGTCTATTATTTGTTGAGGATTGTGAAAAAATAGAGACGCTGCCTCTTCTGAGAAGCATATGTGCCTTAGTTTTTAACCAGTAACATGCAGCCAGACTGCTGTGGCTGAAGGGCGAACCGCTGCTTTCATGTGCACTATTCAGCAGCAGCCCCATGCTTTAAAAGCTGCAGCCTAAACAGCAGAGCCACCCAGTAGGAAGGATGAAAGGGAAACCAGGGTTTTGAAAATAGTCTTTCTGTTCCCTGCTTTACCTCGCAAACTATGAGCAAGCCAAAGGCTCATGTTCTCCATCTTTAAAAGGCTGATGACAACACTCTGCTACCCTGCAAGGATGGTGAAGAAATGTATGTTTAAGACTGTGAGACTCTCTGCTGCTAAAAAAGAGGGAAGTGTCCTAGACAGCTAGAGAGACAGGCTGCCCTGGAAATCCCCGAGTGAGGAATGTGGCTCAGTATTTGCGAATTATAGTTGACACTTTTTTTTTAGGACTCGGTATTTTCTGGCAATGATAACATGCTCAAAGGAACAGACCCACAGTCCCTTGCAAATCATGCGCCAGAGCAGATGTTGTATTTCTGATGCTTTGTTCCATTACATATATTTTTGGAAATCTAAAAACTCCCAAATCCTCCAAATCTAGATTGAACACACTATCTGGCTTGTAACATGAATATACATAGCTGAAGCCCTGGTTATGACTGTCAATACTAACCAGAGAACACTAATGTGCTTAAATTTAAGCCCACTTAATTTGAAGAAAGCTATTCAGGTGCTGTCAATCAATCTGGGAATTTGAAGAATATTTAAGCTGGTGATTAAGTACTTAACATTACAGGTTAATGCAAAATTTTCTGTCCTACTTTTCTTGTGGTTATACTTTGACCTGTATAAATATTGGAGTTCTGCCTCATTCCTTCCGCTGCAATCAGCTCCACGTCACCCCAAAATAAGCTAGGACTAAAGGGGGTGCAAATGTGCGTTCCCATGTTAGGCTACCCTCTAGCAACTCCCTTGTGCTGCTCATTTGCTCTCGCTGACGAGATGCAGACGTTCACTAGACGTGCATGAGAGATCCAAATAAAGCATGAGGAAGAAATAGAAACTCCACAGAGCTGTTCCTCTTTCCAGATCTGTGGTGAGGTCTCCTTGCGTGGGAAAGGAGAAGGACAGTGCCAGAGAAGGCATGGATGGGAAGTGGCACTCTCTTCCAAGAGCCTGGGTTTTATTCGAGCTCCAAAGTGCCATGAGTCAAGGTGAAACTGGCAAACTAGATCCCTCTCTGCCCAAAACAGCTTCCATCTAAGAAAATCCTGACCCTGTCATCATTTTGTACATAAAAGGGGGAAGATGAAACTCCCTCCCCTCTAAGAGGCTGGGGATTTGAGTGCAGGACAGCGGGTCCACATCACAGAGCAGAACAGAGCATTTGCACTGCTAGCACCAGAGCTTTCATGGTGAGACTTTGATTTCATTTTTCTTGAAGTCATAGACTTGCAACAAAGGTTTACAGCATGTTTTCAGTACAAAACAAACACAAATACATGTAAAAACTCCCCACCAACTTTCTAACCATTCTTAAAGTGCAATGCCAGAAAAGATGACCAAACACAATGTAAAAGACTTAAAATCCAGAAGGTCTCCCATCCTTGTTGTGGGTTATTGTAAAATCTTGTGGTTTTAGGCAGACGGACACACTGAATGTTGAGGCTGCCAGCATCGCATTGTTGAGCACCATGTAGGCCAGGGCAATTCTGGACTTAGAGGTGGAACTGTCCCGTACAACAAAGCAGAACTAAAATAAACCCCTTACTGTGAATAATGCATGGGCTTGGTACTCCAGGAGACCAAATCTGTCCCTCCAACCACTGTGATGGCAGTGCTGTGCTGCAAAGCTCCTATGCAGTCATGTTTCTTTCTTGCGAACCTCATTTAGGGAAGAGGAAGTTGAAGACTTCAGATGTCCTCTGTTCTCACAGGTCTCGATGTATTTGAGGCCAGGAACAGTTCACATTTACCTCCCCCTGATGTTGTTTCAAGAGCTGAAAAAATTCAGTGCGGGGGTTGAAACTCATTGACTGGTTGGAGCAGAGATCACCCAGCAGCAACGTCCTCCGCCTCCACATATGGCTGCAGAAGCCACCTCATCTCCTTCAGCTACTGTCATGTCATCCCCATAGCTGCTGCAATTACTTACTCTGCTGTGTGACACTAGTGAGGAGCATCATTGATTCCTTGCTTGTTTTAATGGAGTTTAGCAGCTAGAAGGGAGCTAGAACAAATGCTGCATCAACAGCCAGTTCACAGATAAACCTCAAGTGGTTCTCAAGCTGTAACTGGAGAAGTGGGTGATAAAGATGACATGTACTGACAAATATGTGGGCTCAATGTGATGGTGGATTTAGTTCCTGGTACTATTCAAGGATTAGGATTTTTGGGGTTAGCTACACAAACCGAGGTATTTACTGAGTCAGCTTCTCTGCAGTTAAGGAAATCATATTACCACCTGCCTATTTGACGACTGGACTGTAAGGTTGCAGTGGGTCAGTAAAATAATATATTCTTACAACATGATAGACACATTTATAAATGGCCTAAAATCTAGGTCTTGCAACAATGACACATGGAGCACATGCCTTTGAGTTTGTTTAGTCTAAATGTACATGTGAACAAAACCAATATGTTGTTTAGTTCAGTGTTAAAGAAAAATGCTAGTGACTTATTTCTAAGTGTTTATTCTAGTATGTGTTCACTTCTTTGGGAGCTGTTTTTTAAAGAGTATTCCCAGGGTAGTCAGGATGTTGGTAAATATTCATTGGCAAAAACATCCCCACGTGACTGGAATTCACTCCCAGCAGGCATTAAATTGGAACAGAGGAACAAAGGATATGCCAGACTTGATCAGACCACTGGTCTGTCAAGCCTGGTACCCTGCCTCTAGCAGTGGCCTGTTCTTTACGCTGCAGACAAAAGCAAAAAAAAAAAAAAAAAAATACACCTGTCTGGAAATGCATCCCAGATACTTAACTCAGTCTTACCACCTCATCTTAAGTAGCTGGGACTGGAGTTACAGATAATAAAATAACTTCATATAGTATTGCAGGGAACCATTGTATTCACTTAGCTTTTGGATCGCTTTATTGATCATCTAGTTAGGAGAGACCTTGCTTTAATATTTATGCAGCTTCTAAGTTTCCCTGACACTGCTGAAAATGAGCTGTGGCTTCTCAGGCTTAGTTCTGGTGGGTGAGTGTCTCAGAAATCAATCCGATTTGACTCTGGCAGTTTGACACACAAAACCTGCCTTTCACTTTCAGCTCAACAACCCAAGTTCAGGAGAGCTGGGCAGTGTCCTGAAGTCAGCACCTTGGGTGGCCTTTGCAGAAATTGTTTAATTCCAACAACTAGGTTATGCTTTTATTATCGTAGTTTATCCTGTATTAAGGCTTCTCTATGCCACCCTGCTCAGGATCTCCTGTGGTAGTCCACGCACAAGCCTATTTCAGATCTGACACTCCCTGCCCTCAAAGACTTTATGGTCCAGAAGAGAAATTGTGGCAAGTGAATGAAATTGTTAAACTAGTAGGGATGGTGGAAGGTGGGCTAGTATATTCATCAGGAGAAAACTAAGAGCTTTCTCCCACACTGGTACAATGACAGATCTGATCTGATCATTGAGCAAGTGGTTTTATTGGCAGTGTCAGCAGAAAAGTTGTGATTTTGGTGACATGGAAACTGAGTGATGTTCTCAGCCTTGATGTATTGCACTCTGGAGCAGGTCTGGGGCCTCTTGATGAAGAAGGTGCTCAGCACCCAGGATTGGGTGGCACATAGAGTCTCTCAGAGAATCTGAGGCCTCCAACATTATGTTCTTCATGGGCAACACATGAATAATACAAGTATGTCGCATCTGCGTGCACACATGCAGGTCAAGTCTCTTCAGGTCTGTGAGCAAGCAGAGCACCTCTGTTTCCAGGTGAAGAAAAGGGAGTTTTAGACATACTTTCTTCAGATTTTGAATCCCCCAGCCTCAGGCCAGTCTCAGGCACTACAGGTGAGAAATCTTTGATCCTCACTGCACTATATTATACAAGGGATACATGTTGTGAAGTCCTTGCTTTTGACCCTAATAAATTGTAACCACACACGTTGTGTGCCAATGCTGTGTCAAACTAGTCTATGTGAAAAGTGATGCTCACAGAAGATGGGTGCAGTGAATGTCACTGGCAATAAGTGACTGCCTGCTGAGGAGGGTGGTCATGGTAAAAGGGACCAGCGCTTCAACCTTAAAAGCTGTTATGAGCACGTCCAGTCTGTATGGAAAACTCAAATCAAGAATAGACATCTGTGTTTTCAGTCTGTTGACTTGTATTTGACAGCTTGTGTTTTGGCAGCCTGAAAAGATTAAAAACCAAAAATGCAGCCCAGCCAGGGCTACCCTTGCACTAACCCAGATAGCTGTGAGGCGATTAGAGATGGAAGGGTGGCTGAAACACTGGGCACAGCAGTAGTGGTGGACCAAAAGCTCTGTGAACAGTCTGGTGCTCCCTTTTCCTCAGCTGGTAGCTTTTGGGGGTTTTTTGAGGATTTGAGCTGCCCAGCTGCTGGGTGAGGGTTTGCGAAGTGTTTGTGTTGAAAATATTTCCATCTGCATTTCTCCATGCAGAGAGCATGGTCCAAGGGTCCAGCAATGATCTGTACACCCCATCTCACTTGGGCATGCCCTGGCCTGAGCGGCTTCACTGCTGGTTTCAAGCTCTTCCCAGTGCTTTTAGAGCTGGTAGAGCTCTTGCCCTGTCTCTAGGGAGAATTCTCATGCTGATGGTAATGGAAAAGAGGAGCTCATTTATCTGACTGCCTGGGGTGTAAAACTGGATGAGATAAACAAATGTTGAGCCTCCGATGAATAACATAAATGTCCAAGTCTGTACCTGTGATCTTATTTCCCAGTAAAGTTTTTTTTTTTGTTTCTTTAACTTAAGAAAAGAATTAAGATTTTTGCCTGATTGAGTCCATAACAGGACAGCAGATTTAGAGAAAGGAACTTGTCAACTTTTTGCTGCTAGGGGACTAAATGCCAAGAAAGATAAACACATGCAATAGTCATAATGACATTTATTAACCCTTGCCACTGTTCACACTGTGTCAGACCAAAATACCTGCATCACGCTGAAGAAGCCTATTGTGATACGCTGATGACAATGATATGCTAAATAATTTGCAGGCATTCTCCTCTCCTCAGCAGCAAGAACCAAGAAGTTGAGACCACTGTGCTGATTGTGGAAATGCATATATCCTAGTAAAGAGCTATTTCTGCGCTCTGAGATAGGAGCTCAGAGTACTGCCAAATGTCATTCTGAAATATGTCGATTTGGTGGAGGGGGCAACTGTTGTAACACCCAGCAGCGTTGTCTTCTGCTGATGTGATGAAGGCAGGAGCCAGATGGAAGGCAAGGGTCTGCAGGCTGCGCTGCTCCAAAAACTCACTCTGTAGTTGAGCAGCAGCTCTAGCTGAACCTTCCAGACTTCTGAAAGCCTGTGACCATGCCAGCTCAGGGTCATTTAGCAATAATGCCTGACAGAGAGGGCACTTCTTAAAAGCTAACATGTGACTGCAGATGTTTTGAGGCTGAAAAGTAATCCAGTCAGTAAAGAGCAATAGGAAATGCCAACCTGGCTGGTCATTGCAAAGTAAACCATTTGTTTAAAGTTGTGATTAGTAAGAGGGCAGGGTTACATTCCCAACATCTGTAATGCTTATAAAGAAGCAAGGAATAGAAAAGCACCATAAAAGCCCAGCGCTAGTCTCTGCAAAGACAGAAACACTGAACATTTGGAATTATTTTTGATTACTCGTGTAGAACAGCATGCACAGCCCTTATGGAGTGTCCAAGCTGCCATGTGGCTTGTTCGGGGGAGTCATGAGTGTCTGAGCAGACATATGGTGAGGTGAAGAACCAGCCGGTGCAGGTTGACGCAGACACTGCCAACTCACTTTTTGCTGCTGCTGGGCAATTAGGCACAACAGGAACTCAGTGATTTTTTTTTTTTCTCTCCGTGTTTGTAAGTGAAAAGACATAAAATGTCTGCAGGGTTCACACACACTTTCCCTGTCATTGTCTTCACGTGCGTCCCCCCACCCAGCAGTCACCAACAAACAGGACAAAAATAACACTGTTTGAGCTGAATGTATCTCTGTGCAGCGGGATGGTGTAATGCCCTCTGCAGTATTCAAGCCTTGCCTTGGGACTCTGCATACGGCTCATGGGTGAAGCAGCCGCACAAAGAGGGCTGTTGTGTTGAACAAGTTCCTTCGGCACAATAAAAGTCTCTGCAGTAAGAATAAAGCTCCTTTGTGCAGGGAGTGGAGCATTTCCAGTGTGGGGCAGTGGAAGGAACACCCCTGGAGACTGGGCAGCATCAGGCGTTCTCCATCGTCCTTTCCCCGGGCAAGGCGTCTTTCCCGGACCCTGCCTTCTGAGAGCGGAACACACAGCGGCATTGACCTCAAAGAAACAAACTGCCGAAAGAGGCCTTCTCCTGCACCCGCCTCTCCTGCAGGCCACAGACAAGCCGCTCGAGGCCCGTGGTAGCCATGCTGTTCTGGGAGGAAGCTTGGAGGTTGCAGAGCTGAGACCTTGCTGCTGCCCGGTTGTCTCTGACAAAGAAAGGGTGAGGGGTCTGGGAACTGCTGCTGTTGCATGTCCAGGCCATCAAGGGACCCTCTGGTAAGGACGTCAGGCACGGCTGGGACACCAGGAGCGTGTAATGCCTTCTTCTGAGCCCTGCAGGGCCCCAGTTGCAATTCAAGTGCTGTCTGGAGAGCCGGAAAGCCCCAAACCAGTGTTACACCCTACGCGGAGATGCCTGTGCTTGAAGGTTCTCCTGATGCTGGTGTAGACCCAGCTGGTGAGCCGAGGGAGACCCTGCTGCTGCTCCTTCCCAAATGAAAAGCACTCTGTAAAGGCAGGAGCACTTGTGAGGCCTGTGCTTGAAACCACATCTAAAAACAGACCGTGTCAACAGAATATCAAACCAGACATCAACTACCTCTGAAACCACAGGCAAGGGCTGATGTGAAGATGAATCTGCCAAATGTGCATGGCAAAATGGCTGGTGTGACCACGTTTCCTGTTGTCCCCAGGCCTGGGGCACTGCAGTGCCATGAAGCAAAGCATTCATCCCCAGCAGTGCTGGCCAGGGGACGGAGCAGCCTCAGGCAGCTCAGTGCAAGTGCTCACATTGCTGCCAGCGCTCCCCAGCCCCACAGCTGCTCCCCGGCAGGACAGTGGGCACAGCATGGGTTGTCCAAGTGCTCAAATGCTGAGCTGGGGAGGGCAGCAAGACCTGATTCCATTTGCTGTCACCAGCACAGGGCACTTTTCTGGCTTGTAAGGTGGGAAGTGGACAGGAGCGTTCCCAAATGAGTGTGGTCTGCAGAGAAGCAGGAATTAATTGTCAGATGGCAAACAGCACCAGGCTCTCTGGGCACCCTGGCATCTCGTTAAGCTGCATAGAAAATGTTTTTGTCTGAGCCTAGTTACAGCAGGACCTGTGTTGGGTAGGAAGACCTTCCACAGGGGCTGGGGGGATGCAGGCAGAGGCTGTAGGTAGAAGGAAATGTTTCTCGATTTCAAGCTTCACCTTGGTTTGGAGGAGGGGTGCTGATGGTGGGAAAGGCAGGGTGAAGAGAATTCTTGTCCTGCTGCGATTGCTCCTGTTGAGCATGAGACACAGCCCAGTCTCCTCTCCTGGGCTGAGGAATAGTCTGCCGGCTCCCAGGTACCTCTGCTGGTGACTGCCAGGGCTCTGTCTGTGAGTGGCTGCCGCTGCGCACCACTGGAATGCCTGGGGAATTTCTGCCTTAAACCCCACCCTGGCTGCAGGACAGTCCAGTGCCAGGACGAGAGGGACCAATTAGAGAGACAGCGGGGAGCGGGAGAGTCTGCAACGGTATTCACTCACTGTCGCTTCAAAAAGGTTTTCTTCTCTTTATGTTTAATATGCAAATATTTAATGGGTTGTATTAGACCATAACAGTCGTCACTCGAGACTTTCCATTCAAGATTAAACAGGTGCTGAGTCTTTCTTTTCAAGGCCCAGCACAGCTGTGAGCCTGCCCTCCCCAGTACGTGATTACGGGATGCTGCTGGGGCCTTTTCCACACCTCTCCCCCACGATGCCTTGCCCGCTTCAGCAAGGACCCTTTTTTTGTGTCTTTCTGCGAGAGACTGTCCTCACTGTTCAGAAGGAGCAGGAAAAAAGAATCGTGATTTATTAGCTCTGGTGTAGAGGGCAAAGTTTTGACCTCAGGTGTGAGTCTGAGAAAAATACTATTTCCCTGACAGCCAGCCCTCTTGGAGTGAATTAAAACTGCTATTGTGAGGAAATGGATTAAAGCCATTTCGGCTGTTACGACAATATCAAGGTGGTTACTTTATAGAGCGTCTAGGATGTAGGCTCGCCCCAAGGTGCTTTATAATCATCGGTTTAAAGGGAGAGAATTTGCCTGCAGAGATGAATCAATGGGTGTATTTTATGAAATATTAATGACTGCTTTTGTAGATGTAAATTTGGGGGTCTGTGCCTGCATCTCTCCATGCTGTCCTGCAGCTTCAACTTAAGCTCTTTTTCTTTTAGTGAGGATCATAATCCAGCAGCACAGTTTTGCTGGAGGAACTTTACATCATCTTCTAATGTAAACAATATTGTAAGAGCCCGACAGCCCCACAGGATTTTCATTGAGCGATGATTGATGTGGAAAGCGATGGAACTGTGGTGATTCTCCATCAGTCACAGCTCTCGCTTGGCTCTAAAACTGACCCTGTTAGCACAGTCTGACTTGGATCATTTGTCTCAGAAGTACCAAGGGATTTTAAAACAGCTGTGGATTCAACCATTTCAAATGGGAACATATTTTTGGTTTGTGGTAAGAACAACATAAACCGTATGTGTTTCAGAACTCGGGCCTCAGCATTCCTGGCTTGTTTTGTCAGCACGTCTTTCCTCTCCTCGGCAGCATTTGCACATGCGACTCCATGGCGGCTTTTTTTTTTTTTGGTTTTGTTTTTCCACTTCAGGTCTTCCTCCCTTCTTTTTTCCTACTGTTCCCAAAGAAAGACAGAAAGAAAGAAAATGCACCACCTTTGCTTTTTACAGCTAGGCAAGTTTTAAGCTGTGGGAATGCTTAAGAAAAGGAAGTATTTGTTTTTCAGCCTTTGATGTATCCCCCATCTGATGTGTTTTCTTCCAAATGCTGTTGATTGTAAAAGTGCCCACTGGTAAAAGCAAGTACCAGACATCACAGCAGAGCTCAGTGTGCTAACTGCATGCTGCCAGCCCTCTCTTTGTGTCCAGATGGGTATCCCATTTCACTAATGCAAAATTACTCTGATTTTCTGCTCTTCTTCCCAGCCCTTTCCGTTACTCCTCCCCTTCTCCTTCAGCAGCTTCTGTCCCCACTGACATCTGTTCCAAGGAATGATGAACTGAGCTTTGGAGCAATTACCACAGTTCGCGTTTCCCGAACCAGTTTCCCACCAGCACTAAAATTCAACAGGGTGTAAAAGGTAACAGAGTCTCCCACCTCAAAGCTAATGATGTTTTGCCATGAGAACAAGAGCTGTGGATCTTAATTTGCTGCTGCTTTCTCATTTGTACAATTCTGAATCGTTGCTTAATGAAGCCCACCTGGTTCCCATGATGTGATAGTATATTATCCCAATGCTCATGTTAAAGGACTTCTATTTCACCCCAAGCACCTGAGGCTGCTCAGCAAGGAAGAAAGCTCTAATGTGCCAACTTGGATTCAGATTTTGCAGCAGGAAAAGCCTGGTTTTGGAAATGCACCTCCACCTTACTTGCGGCCGAGCGCAGCAGGGGTTGGGGAACTGGTGGGCTGTTCAGGATGCCTGCTGTCCAAGGCAAGCTCTGTGCTACAGCCAGCGGCTGAGGATTAATATCACAGAGAGAGTGAGAGACAAGTTGTTTCCGTAATCTGTTCACATAATGGATGTGAATGTCAAGATGCCGCCATCTGAAGTATGAGCACCTTGGAACAAAACAAAAACTTACTGGTGGTGTCAGCTTTCAGGAATGCTTTTCAGAGGTGGTGGAAAGCTGCACATGCAGCACCAACTTCCTTCAGCATCTTCTTTTCTGAATAAAGGGTGACCTCAGGCCATCTCCCCTTCTTCACAGGGAGTCACGCACAGCTCTCTTATAAACTAAATGCTCTACACAGTTACTACAATGTGAGCAACCTTTTGGCAGGTGGTTTCTCAAGCAGGAGCCCTGCTTGGGGTGGATTTGTGGCTTCAGTGTGTGCAGACTCTGCCAAAGGCCTGCAAAAGGACCAGAGCATCTACAGCCCTGCCTGAGGTTTTAACCCCTTCTTCGTTGCAGACTGCCTGGAGCTCGTGTCAGACATGAGACATGGCCTGATTTGGCAGTATTCTGTGTACGAACACCTCTGGATCTGGAGCTCTAGGACCAAACAGAAGCTGAAGCAGGGTTTAGTGCCAACCAGGAGATGGCTGTAATCGCCCTGGTACTGAGCTGAACCCTTCTGTGCTCATGAGCTTTCTGGGGGGAGGTTTAAGTACTGTCCATATCATCACCATCACCACAGTAGGTCAGAATGACTGTGAACTCTGATTACACGGGAGAGCTGTCTACTCTCCAGCTGTTAAAATATTTCATTGGGGACACAGGTAGAAAAAGCTGGGTTGCTCATGTCTTAGCCTTGGGTGTCCAGCAAGCCTCATCCCCTGTGGCTGTAGCACTGCTATATGGCAGTAATAGGAAATTTCGACTTGCATTATCCCTAGAAAAATGCTACTGACTCTGCAGTGGGTCACCTTGTGGCAGAGCACTGCTCCCCATTTGGAAGGATCCTGGCCTTAACCCTGTAAGACCTTTGTAATAGGGCCATGGAGGACAGAAAGAGAGTTTTCCCGGGAGTTCCTATATTTGGTGCCTATACTGTACAATGACTGACATCTTGGCAATTAAATAGCCTGGGTGTTGCATCAAAAGAGCTGTGAAAATAATCACTTTTTCCCAAACAGGCACTCCTGCCCAAAAGTGCTTCCCCAAAATTTCTTTGGTAGAGAACCCTTAAAGCCTGGGTATCACTCCTTCCCTGCCCCAAGTCAGCTGCAAGGACATCACCAATACCGAAAATACTAGATGCAAAATAAGTGTTAGATCCTTGGATTAGACCTTGTCCATGGTCTGTCAGGATACTTCCAGGGCTAAACAGTATTTCCAGTCTCCAGCCCCATGTTATCAACTTTTCCATCATGTAATGAAGGTACATTTCTAGGAGAACAGGAGTGCCCTGGCATTCAGACCTGATTTCCTGATTTGAATTGAGATTATTCCATCATGGTAATAACAATATCTGGGATCTGGATATAACAATATCTGGGGTCTGCTGGAATAATTTAGTAAGCCATGCGAGGTCACTATTGTTTCTTATAAGTATGACTTAGACATAATTTACCTGGCAGTAACTTGACCTGGAAGAGAGAGGTTTATCTTCTTGGCATGCTGTGTCTGGGTAGCTCGACAATCTCTACATAAATTTGAGATCTTTCATTCTCCAGCTGTTTGTTATTACTTATAATCACTTAATGCAAAAAGTATTCCTTCCAGAGGCCCCTTTCCTTGACTTTCTTACCTTTATTTTTTAAAAAACCGGAATATATTGCATGTAGTTTTGTATTAGTATCTTAGGCCCATGTCCTTGCAGCCACACAAATTTGGTCATTGCACCAAAAGCTTTTGTTATATTTTAGAATTCTCTCCACTTCTGTTACACTATATTATAAAATACGATTTTCAGGAAACATTGATTAAAGGACCTATATTGAACACCTTTCCTTGTGGACATATCCCTTAGCATTGCTTAGAATACCTTTTGTGGGGAGATTACAAGCAGAACAGGGGAATTATCTTAAAGACCGCTTCCAATCAGATGAGTCTGTGATTCTGTGATTCTGTGCAATTGCAGGAATACAGCAGAAATGAGGAAAATTTGGTGCAGGAATTCCCCAGGGAGGCCTGGTCTTGGCTTCTCTCAGGGTAGTTACAGTGCAGCTCTTACACACTCCGCTCCATCCTTCTCTGGATATTCAAGACCGACAGCGGGTCAGCAATGCCCTTCCTCGTGTCTTGGGACACCCTCCCTATCCCTTGTTCCCTTCCTCAGTGCCAGCAGGGAATAAACGTCTCCTCATCACTGCCTCAGCTGCCTGCCAGATGCTTCCTTCTGATGTCTTCAGTGCTGCCCCTTCTCCCACACCTACTGCTGCTGCTCGCTGAAGCACTGGGGGATTTCTGCTGCCCTTTGAACCTCTCTGGCTGCTGGAGCATGAAACACCCCCTCAGCATTTTCATGTTCTAGAAAGGGTGGTTTCACTTCTCTTCTGGGTTTTGGGGGTTTTTAACCCCAGCAGGGCAGCCCTCTGCAGGCTCCACTTCCTGCTCCTTTACCAGAAACAGCCAGTGCCGAAGAGCTGCCCTGTTCTCCTGACCAAGCACTGCAGGAAGCCCCGTGCCTCCTTCACCATTGTAAGGGGAGTGAAGGAGAGACAAAGCCCGGCTGGAAGCAAGTTGTGCCTCTGGTGTCTGCCTATCACTGGCAAGACCCAGTGTGAACTGACTGACGTGTCTCACTGTCTTGGTCACTGACGGTCCCACAAGCACGTGGTGGCTGCTCCTGTCTTGTGCACTGGCGCTTCGCTTCCCTGGGGCAATCCTAGTGGCATGGCCCGCAGACAGGGCTCATGCAGGGTGAGTCCCGAGGGACTGGGATGCTGGGGAGCTCTGCTGGGTCGGACTGCCCTGCAGCATAGACACAGTCCCTGGGAGCTGGAAGGTGGCAGACCCTTGGTGTCTGTCCTCAGCTTCACTGGCAGAATAGAGGGCCAGTGCCTTGACATGTCCAACATAAGCACTGGGCTTAGAGGATGGGCACCAAAATGTAGTCACTCTGGAAGGCAAAAAGAAGCTCTCTGGAAGTGGTACTGATCATTTGGCAGAACATATTGGCCTTCAATAAAATACTTTGCAATGCAAACCTTCTTTACTGTTTGATATAGCCAGTATAGTTGTTGCTGGGATCTATACAGTTTTTTTCAACGTTTTATCTTTCATGTTATGGTTATCTGGACCCCAATCATTACCAGTATCTCCTTCCCATTATTGTTGTATCTCATTTAGCAATGTGACAAACAGTGGCAACCTCAGAAATGCCAATTTTAAATAGTGATTAAACCCTCACCCACACTTTTAAAATGGGATGATTGAGAATGTTTTTTTTTATGTAAGATGATCATCATCTCATCAGCACCCCCCTTAGGTTGGCTGTTCTTTTTCCTCCTCCCTCATCTCAAGACATTGCAATTTCATCTTTTATTTGCTCTTATTCCAGCTCATGGCTCCATTTCTGGTTGGAAGGCACAGCCTCCGAACACGGCTCTGCTGATGTCTGTAACATTAGCACAAGGCTGTCAGGGAGCAGATGGCATGTGAACAGGAGAGGCTAAACTGGCACACTGTGATTCAGACAACCAACTTCCCTATTTCTGGCTCTGCTTTGAGGTCTATGTTCTGCTGCTCCCCATCTCAGAGGTGGGGGTGCAGAGTCACAGCATCCTGCCACGGCCAGCAGCCAGAGCTCAGGACTGTGTAGAAGAAGCATGTGCATGAAGCAGGGCATCAGCTATCAATGAGGAACCAAAAAGGGGACTGGGCTGGCAATACCCTAAGGAACAAACATTTTTACTAGTCCTGTTGCAGAATTTCCTGCTTTGCCACTGGTGAGGAGCACTCGGCCCTGTGTGAGGGAGCTGCTCCATCCCCTCTGGTTCCTCTCCCACTGCTTTTGTTTTTGCTGTGCGTTTCTCAGCAATTGTCCCCACAGGTCATCCCTAGCACTTCCTCCTGATGCTTAGTCAAGTGTCTGCAGTGGATCGGAAGTGAAGGGAGTTTACCCAGCAGCATGCTCCTGGGGAATTTATCTAGCAAGGTTTTAACTATGAAGAAATGTACAACTTTAGCAAAATTTTAATAAGCCCCTGGAAATTGCATGGGGGTTTTTTTTTGAAAAGGAGATTTAATTGAAAATTCAGGGCTATGTCTGCCATTGGGCTATTACTTATGATAAGTGTAATCACTGAAAGTGGATTTTACTTTTAAATTATGGGGCAGTGCCAAAGGAAAGGAGCATAATTTCATTCCCATAAGAGAGTTGTCCAAAAACACTTGAGAATGATGTTCTGCCTGTGCAGCTTGACAGAGGCCAGTGTCTGAAGTGCATAAAGCTACAAGGGGCAGGAAGTGGAAATGAAACTATTGCTCACCAATCTGTACTGCACAAGTACCAAGAAAAAAAGGTTATTCTACCCAAAACACCTATGTAAGTCTCAACTCTCATGGCAAGTATTTCCAGAACACCTATTTAAGGCTATTCTGCCATGGCAGTTATTATGGCTGATGACAAAAAAACAAGGGATTAAAGCTGTTCTTGTCTGATGTTCAGTAGGTGGCTCTGGATGAAGCAGCTGCTGCTCCATTCCCACAGGTCCATCACAAAAGCTTTAATGAGGCAACAAACAGTGACAGCCCTGTGCCACAATGTTGGATTCAGGTTGCCTCTCCCTATCTCAGACAGTGAGCCCACAGTGCAGCAGACCGATGGGGCACAACATCTCCCTGAAATTCACAGCTTCTTTGACCCAAACCCTCAGTCTAAAGCCCTTGCTCAAAGGCCTCCCCATCTCCCTTCCCAGTCCACTCTCCCTGCTGGCCTCAGCCTGCTTCTGGCACAGGCCCCGTTCCCCCTTTTTTTTTTTTTTTTTTTGGTCTTTCCTTCACAATTTCTGCCTTTTGTCTTTCTTGCTGTCTATGCCCTGCCATAGGTTCTTCCCCACAACATCTCTCCCCTCTTCCTCCATCTCCTTCCCAAAATTCTCTCCCCGAGGAAAACGGCATTCACTCCAGCTGGGCTGCTCCATGCACTCCCCCTCTGCTCTGTCCAGCTTCTACTGGGTGTTCCCTCTCACATCAAAGTTCAGTCCTATCACTGCCTTGCTGTATCTGCATTTCCTTCAGGGAATTCTCCTACTTCCTGAAGGCAATATACAACTCAAGAGGACCCAAGAAAAAGTGAAGGTTTGGGCATCCCTCTGGTATCAGCAGATGGGAAGAAGCTTCTTAACTTGACCTGTGAGGACTCCACTATTGCTTTCACCCATGGACCATTTCCCTGGCTGCTCACCTGACAGCGATGGCTTTCTCTCCTGATTGCTTCTCCCTCCTGCTCTCTTCAGCTGTGCTTTTTGCTTCTGGTTTCTCATATCCTTCCCCATCATTCCCTCCCCCACCAGCTGTTTCCCCACCAACACCCTTCGTGCACCACCATATGGTTTGTTGGTTACGGCATCAATTGCATCTCCACCTCTCAGTTATGGTCATGCTGTGCTCTGACTTCTCTGCACCTGCCCGGTATCACCCCATACCTGACATGCACATGTTTGCCTCCTGCTGTCACTCTTTGACTCAGACCAGCCACCCATCAAGGTGGCAGGTTACTGCCAGGAAAACAGGGGGAAGGAGCTTACTCTCGGTTCCCACCTGGCCTGCTCTTTGCCAGGCTTTCCTTCCTTTTTTCCCCATCTTCTCTCACTGCATCATACATTTTGAGTGTTAACATGCCCTGTTTTGATTTTTCAGTCCACTCCAAGAGACAGCGGACTGACTTTATTTTCTCAGGATTTTTTGTTACCATTTTAGAAACCTTCTCAGCTTTTTTCAGCTTGTGCTTTTCTGTGCGCCCTGCCTCTGCCTCTCAAAGGACCCTCCCATATATTTTCTTCCCTCCTTCTCACATTTACGCTCAAAGACATATTCAGATTAGAAGAATCAGGGAAGACAGTCCTTTTTAAGTTCCAGAAATGCTCTGGTCTCAGCAGATTTCAGTGATGTTATAACAGATTAGTCTATTGCCTGGGAAACCAAATCACCCCACCTGCATCCTGCCCTGCCCTCGGCAGTGACATGCACTTGGACTCTGCCAAGTTCGATGTAATTATTCCTTCAGTATGTCTCTCTGGGCTTCTTATTTATCCCATGTAAGATCTACATGTACCTTTTTATTTCTGACACTGACCACACCTCTCTTTCCATGCCCTCTCCCTTACCCCCATGTCAGTAGGTCATTCCAGTTCATTTCTTAGCAAAAAGTATTGGTCTTCATAAATTTCTACCATTGTGCTTCTCTTTCCAGTCAAAAGAAAACAGAGATGAAATGAAACTGAATTACTTTGGGTGTTTTCCTCTGCGTATTTGTAATCTCATCCTGAAGAGCACTTCAAAAAAGATGCAGAAGTGCTCGTGATGACTAATACAATGCAGTCATGCAATTAGCACCATGCTCAATTAATAACCTAGTCTTAGGAAAGAAATTGCAATTATGTCAAGAAAATTTATCAAAATCCCCAAACACTAACCATCCCGACATCAAGATATGAGTTCATCTTTTCTCCTCAGTCACTTGCCGCTGTATAACCTGCAGCAGGTCAGCATGTGTGAACCCTTTTCTTCTTCAGAAATAATGGTTTGCCGTACGATTCATGAAGAACAACCCAGCCCAGCACCTTTTCGCCAGTGTTATTTGGCGTTGGAAGTTTCAGAGGAACATGTAAGTTTCACTTGCCACAATAAAGCAAAATTTTCCTGCCTCTACCTGGCAATGAAGTTATATGCTTAAGGAGAAAGATTGCCTCTTGTGTACTTTTACAGTCCCTAGTGTATCTACATGTACAAATCTTATTGTTACCTGTACATGGATTCAACGATTTTGCTCTGACTGTTCAAAAAAACTGCTGAAGCTTTTCTGAGTGGAAAGCTTTCTCTTGTCCTTGTGGTTTCAGGTGCTGTCTATCTTTCCTCTTACTTGATTTCCCCATGCAGCGCAAGCCAGGGTGAGCTGGGTGCGCTCTGCCATGCCTGCAGCACGGAAAACGCATTTTTAGTTCATCTTTCACCAGTGTGGTGGTGAGGAGTCGGCTGAAGCTGTATCAGGAATCACAGCAAATTTACATGCCGTTACTCTAGAGAAGAAACACATGCTGCACCAAGTACAGGGTCTAAAACAATAGACGCTAGGGGGAAATAAAAGCATGTCAGTGGGTGGACTGTTAAGCCCACACAGCCAAATCCTGAGAGGTCCTAAGTCCTCACAAGCAACTTGGCTTCAAGAGGACTTCAGGTGCTCATGTTCCCTCGGGATCTGGCCACAGGGCTTTAATTTAATGAAAAAGTCTCCACTGATTGGGTGGAGTGTGAAAGGTTTTTAGGAACAACAGGATTATTTTTCCTGGATTTGTGGAGCAGGCAGCATGGATCCAGGTTCATAAGGGCAGTACGTGTTCCCCTGGAAATGGCAGTCATGACTCCTGGTCATGAAATACCTTGCTGCTTCCGGACCCACTACAGAAAGTGTGTAAAATGGGGAACAAAAAGAGCTGCCGTCAGAAGGGCTTGTAGGCAGCGGAGCTTGCAAGGTTCTCTGGAGGGACATAAATCCCTTAGTTCAGATGGCTGTGGACTCATGACTCTTCAACAAACTGCATATTGTACAAAACAAAACTTACATTTAAACAAAAGAGACTTCGTTTCCACGTGGTGTGGAGGGGTTCCCATATGACTCCTCTCAAGGATGCAAAGTGATTGCTAACAAAACAGTGTATCAGTGCTTGTGCATCCCACAAAGGGCAAATCTTTACCATGAAACTGTCTTAGTTGTATTATTTCTATTATTGTTGTTATTATTACTTAGAGACACTGAACAGAAGTGCTTTAACTCAGAGTATTATTTTCAGTAGTTCCAACAATGCCTGCAGCACACCTGCTTTCTGTGGTCATTTCAAGCCAGCTCCTGCTCTGTTGTTATTGGCTCCACACCAAGAGCCAGCAAAGCAAAAAAATTTTCACTTAAGCCCAAACTTACTGTTCTCCTGTCAGCTTCCCTGTAATGCATTACTCCACCATGTCCTTTGACCTCTTGCATTTCTTTGTAGAGAAATATAATTAACTGTGAGTCACAGCTTAGCTCTGGGGGTTCAAAACAGTTTCATGTGTTTACTCAAAACATGAACTTTTTTCCTTCTCTTTAAATTTCCAAGCAAAAAAGGTGATGAGGGTTAAACAAAGCATTGCTTCTTACAAGAGCTCCAGAGCCCAGCAGGGCTGGAAGGAGCTGATGGGAAGGAGGAGGGCAGGAGGGATGGACAAGAGGATTTCTTAGCCAGACCCCAGGAGCCAGAGCTGTGTCTAGGAGCTCAGGTGCAGGAATGAAAGAGGGACATCTCTACTGCACAAATAGCCTCAGCCTTGGAGGAATAAAAAGGAAAAGAAGATTATGTCCTAGAAAAATACAAACCAGACTATGGTTATCTAGTACATAACTATCTAGGCTCTTAAAGGGGTGTGGGGACAACACTGCAGCTTTGCAAGAAGATCTCACCACGCAGGATGGACAGCATGGTTCAAGATCTCATCAAGAGAGCCATGGGTGACCAGCCACGGTGTGCAGCATCAGGCAGCACTGGCAGCTTCCAGTTTGGGTGTACAGCAGCAGCAAACTTGTGGCCTGGGATTCAGTGCACAGTCTTTGACTTCTGGATCCAGAGGGCTGTGAGTAGGAGACCCAACTGCAAGCCTGCAAGAAAATAACCTTAAATTTATACCATGTGGTTAGGCTGTAAACACCCTCACCAATTTCTGTGCTGGCCTGGGGAGCTGGCAGATGAGGGCTGGGGAAAGGCTGCGGCATCCAAGCTCCCACTTTCCCTTCTCTTAGCACCACAGCAATGTAGGTGATGGTGGACCTCTGCATATCACTCTGGGGTTTGAGGGAGTGTTTGTTTACACGCTGACTGCACAAAAAAGCTACTGCTATCAACAGCAACACCATCATTTGCCCTTCCCGTGTGGGCTCTCTCATGGGGAGAGCTCAGCTAATACGGTGACCTGTCCCAGGGATCCAGGCAAATACCAGTATCTTTATTTCTCACTGAGAAATGAGGACACAGAGTGGATGTTAAAGTGACCTGCCACCTTCTTTATTCACACATTAATTAAGGATTTGTCATATGAATGTCATATGAATGATGAGAAACTTTGTCACCAGAGGAAGGCCTTATTTACTTGTTACACTAATAGCACTGTATATAGCACTAATACCTCTGTAGCAACCCTACCAATACTGTAGAAATCTTGCTTCATTTATGAACTATTGTCAGAAGACCCAAGGTGTTTGTAGAAACCTTGAAGGACCCAGTTAAGCCACTTTTCCCATCCTTTTTCTGCTGCAGAATAATTTCTTATGTTGTGGAACACGCTCACAGCCCATCTGAGGGAAGCTGCTGCAAATCCAACATGTGGATGCTGTTAATCCCATAGGAATTTTCTTAGGAAATGGAGGGAGAAGGGAAGTTGCATGTAGATACAGGAATAAACAAAAAAATCCTCATAAAACTTCAGCACATTTCTATTTCTCAGGCATCCAGAGCCATCCAGTACCATAAGCAACCAGTAACTTTAAAGAGATCTATTCAGTACTAATAACGAGAGGTGCACTTGGGGTTTTACTTTTAAAGGGATGTGAGGTTTCTAGTCCTTACAAACTTAACAGTAGTCCCATAGCTGATACTCTACAGAAAGCCCTGATAACCCTTTGCAACTCCAGTCAGCACCTTTGAAGTAAATGACATTGCCACAGTAATAGCTCTAAAGAGCTATGTTGGCTCTTACACTACTGAAAGACCATCTATTTTGTACCACTGAGGTTCTTTGAACTAACATTACTCCCCAGGCTTACAGCATGTGACACACCTGCCGTCAAGATTCTTTGCTTCTTTCTTACTGCTCTTCCAAAGCAAGCTTTCCTATAACTTAATTTTTTATTGCTTTTAATAGAAAAATACCTGGTTCCACAACAAACTCAATGTCTGACTTTGCGGAATGTTATACAAACAGTCCTGCTGAGACTGAAGCAGCAACCAGTCTCTGGAGATTCGTGTTTGTACATGTTCTTACTTCAATTCCTGTTCCTCAATGCAGTCCTGAAAACACTCTTCCGTGGAAACTAGTGGGAAAAAGGTCTAGATTTAATATCAAGAAAGGTGCAAAATGAGTTGGAAAACAGATTGTGGGATTTTTGTTTGTTTGTTTTTTTATATCATCATTTCATTGTCATATTGGGAGGATTAAGAAATGTCCCAACAAGGTTTGTCACAAATCTGGAGCAGACTATGCAAAGGCAGTGGCCAAAAGCTATTATAAAAGACAAAGCTCACATTTAACATCATGCATCAGCTAAGAAGACACGAAACCTCACAGTACAACTCTGATCTGATAGTGATACTTTTGACACCTTGATGTCAGGAAGTTCTTTGCAGCTTATTTAAAGGCACGATGGAGTATCGAAACAGCAGGGTGACACCATGCACAGGCCTGGCATGGCGATGACAGCCTTGCGTCTATGGTAGTAGACTTGAGTTTGACGTCAATGCATGATGCTTCACATGAGGAAGATGTGCTAACCTGTATAAGATTGCATGCCCAGGGGATTTACCCTTGATGATTTTCTGTGAGCATAATGAGAAGCAGAGTGCTCAGTTATAGGCACTAGACTAGATCCCTCTGAGCCATGGCTGCTGTTCACCACCTGCCATACTGCCCCAGTAACCTGAATGACAAGCTCAGTACTGAACAAGCTTCAAAGCCTCATCACATCTGGTCCTTAGCAGGAGTGGAATAAAAAACACTGTTCTGGAGTAACTGGTTGTAGCCAGGGGCCAGGAGGCAGCTAACAACCCGTATGCTTTTTTATCTGAGAATTGTCTGCTAAATATCCAAATCATGACATCTAATAAGGAAAGGAAACCAATAGTAATTTATCTGAAGCTTTATGGTCTTTTGGGCAAACTGCTTCTCCCTGCCTCTCAAGCATAAGTCCATATAGCCAATGAAGATTGGCTACTCTTTTAGTACCCAAAGATAAATTATCATCTTGTTCACAATTCATCTATACCATTTCCCATAGGAGGACAAGGATTGAATTCAAATTGATCCTGAAAAGTCCAAAGGAATGGGCAGAAATCAAATAGATGACAGTAAAAGCACTTAGGAGGGAAATGTCATATTCAAAAGTTCCCGACAAATAAGCCTAACCTGCAGCCCTCGTGAACAATGACCTGCCATGTGGCAGTGTGCAGAGAAGGACCTGGAGCTTTTAGAGATCCAGAAACCGTGGAGTCCTTGGTATTGTCTGCCCGCAGCACAAGAAAAGGCAAATGTCATCTTGGGACACACCTGCAAAGAGTGTTTTATTTAAGACATGGAAGAAATTAATGTGCTCTAATTGGCACCGGTGCAGTCTCATCTGGAGTTTGGTGTCTGGTTCTTGGCACCATGTTTTAAGGCAAATGGAGGTCGGACAGAGTCCAAAGGAGCTCGTGTGAAACACAAAAGGTTTACAAGATGTATCCCAAGACAAAAGGCTGCTGGAGAGGGTGTGAGGGAATGGGATGATGTGGGAAACCTAAAAACACTTAACTGCCAGGCAGAAACCCTTCTGCTCGTTATAGACAAGTGATGTGAAGTGTGATGTCCTCCATTCTCTCTTTTCATTTTGTGGGCCTGGTACAGCTTTTGCAGTGCAAATTGTTAGAGCATTTTCAGAACTTTAATACGCCCTTAGAGGAACCAGACCTTCCTCAGATCAAAATCCCTCAAGATTCCCCTCAGGATCCGGTTTTGTGGCTGGCATTCCTCACGACTAACTACTTTTGAACATAACCAGTTGTCTGGGAGATTGTACGGTCTAGTCCTGGAATGCTGCGATTAAGCTGAGACAAGCTCTGTGACATGATGGTTCTTACTGTGCAGCATCAGTCTGCCTAGTGACTTCTTTCTTTAGGAGGCACAACCGGACACACAACCTGGAGTGCTTTGAGCAATTTCCAACACAAACATGTCCAGTGGTGCACCAGGGCTGGTAGGTACAACACAGGACCTACAGAAGACCTTCATGTTTCTGGACCAGCAGTTGGACTCAGGTGGCACTTCCTCAAGCAGCTGAATTGCCCACTGCCCAAGCAGAGGAATAAGCATTGGAGCAGCAGTGTATTTATTAGGTCCCATATAAGAGGGGCACCCAGTGCATGGATGAAGAATTACACCATGCTGCAGTGACACTATGGGGCAGGAGATGGTGTTTCTGCCATCCTACAACGGAGGATCCCAAATGGAAGCCTGGGGCATCCACAAGCACAACTTGTCCAAGGACCAAGTGCAATGCAGTGCCCAGCAGGGCTAGCAGCGGGTGCAAGCGTGAAAGCCAAGGCAGGCAGCAGGACAAGGGGAATCGCTGGGACAGAGGTTATTTTCCCAGCATGTTCCTGCATATCCCTGCAGGTGCTGCCTCCCCTTTCCTCGCTGGAGCCATTGCTCACCCAGGGTGTGGAGCTGGCACAGACCTGCATCGACCCCAGATCCTGTTTCTGCGCCATGCTGATCAAGAGTGCAATCATGCACACTTCCTTCCACTTTTATGCAAAAAAAATCCACCCCACACGTATTTCCACTGCATTTGAGGTCTTGTGTAGTCTTGGCAGAAGTGGATGGGTTTTGCCCAGAATACACAATTCAGTGTTAATTATGTCTTCCTGCTGGGCTTTAGAGCACAGAGCTTTCAGTTCAAGAACAGCTACAAGAGCTAATGGATTGCTCCGTTACCAGGATGCAAATCCTTTCTAGAGCGCATGGAGGATCCTGCCCTGCTGCAGGTCACAGGGAAAGCCCAGCTCCGCAACAATAGGAGGACGGAATTCGTTAACTCTTCAGGGAAGGAGGGAGCATCACCAGCACCATAATTGCCTTCTACTGGTGCTGCTGGGGGCAGAACAAAAGAGCATCTCACTCCTCCCAAAGCATAGCAAAATATGTTGTAAAAGTGAGAGGAAAAAAAACCTCCCCTCATTGGTGTCAGTGAGAGGCTGTAGAAAAGAAAAGCAAGGAAAAACAGTGCCTGAGATGCATTCCCTTCCATGTCACATACAGTAAAAGTCCATATTTTCTGCTTCTACTTTTTCTGCTTTTACTTGGACATGGATTAAACAGTTGCTTTCCAAACCCCACTTCTCCTGTGTATTCATCCCACATCTAGGATGACCTATAGGCCTCTGCTAGGGCTCCACTGGCAAACCACTTCTTTTTTGGTGATGCTCCCTGAGATGTGAAAGGTGTTGAATTAACAGCGTATGGGAGTCACCTGGAGCCAATAATAATTTAATTCACCTTCACTGGCACTTAACCATCCAGCAATAACTGTTTCAGGTCTGCTCTCTGCACAGCTAATTTAGGAACTTCATAGACCTACATGTGGTGATCATCGGACTCTAACACTGACAGGTTACCTGAAGGAAAGTCCAAAGTACCTCCCAGAACAGCGAGTACTTTGGCTAGTGGTGACCACATCTTAGCTTCCCTTCCAAATTCAGTCTTCTAGGTGTAGATGCTCACCTCCTTGAATATCCTTACAGGAAAAAAAAATACTGAAATACAGAGCAGATACTACAGTATCTTGGACTAGATCCATTATTGACACTGGACCAACATTACACACTTCTCAAAGACACTTTCTCACTTGCTCATGTGGTACACAGATGCAGGCTGCTGGCAGCAATCTCTAAGGCAATGTGGGTAACTTCCAGATTTTCAGCTACCCTTTGTCTCCATTTCTTGTGCAAGATTCTGGACAGTTTATTCTCATTTGGGTCTCTGTAGTTATCACACTAAAATATTCTCACTATTGCTGTATTTTGGCTCCCACTTGAAAACGGGGTAAGGAAAACACTGCTGGATGAATGGAACCACACCCAGAAGTAGAAGCAAGGGTTGATGTCGTGCCCTGGCAGACCACTGAGATAATCCTGTGACCTGACTGCCAACGGGCAGAGGTTTTAGTGGCAGCATTTCTAGCAAGCCTGGTACTACCAGGAGCAAAGGTCTTCACAGTGTGGAATTACAGCTACCAGGACCAAAAAATAAAAGGCTGTAAGGAGCGAGAATCCTTCTTCATGAGTCAGTTGAGGAAACAGCTGGACAATGCCTGACGCCCCTTTGCAGAGACAGTTGCGAACATCCTCCTTCACATTCAGAGGCAGTTTCCCGTCTCTAGAACAAGTTGTCTAGCATTGGCTCGGGAAACACCAGAAGAAAAAAATGAGAAATACCAGGCTGATTCCAGGGAAGAATTTCTTCTGTGAAATGAAAGTAAATCATTGTGCTGCTTTATGACTGGTGCTTTTACTGTGAGATATTGCACAAGAGGCCTAAATAATGCTGACGTATGACTGTCTCCAGTTTTGTCTGGCTGTAATGTTTCTCCTTAGCTCACTGCGCCTTGGAGAAGGTTAGTTATGAGGAACAAGAGCCTTTCAGGGCTGCAGTCTGCTTGCACACGAACCCTTCTCACTTCACTAGTAATAAGCATGTGAAGTACATATTGAAGTCATTCTTCATCAGGTTTTGCTCATAACGTCTGAAATCATATTTAAAAGTAAAAAGCTTACTTCAATTTCAGATACATACTGAGATAATTGCATTCATAAACATAAATAAAAACTGCATAATTTGGCAAATAAAAGGCAGAATGTACTCTTCCTATCCCACATGCGGACAGCCCGTTTCCAGCATGAGCAGGTCTGTGGGGGACCAGTGTGGGAAGCTGCCACAGAGGAAATCAAAACAACTGGACACTCTATCCCCAAGCTCCCGGGAGCCCCAGCCTCAGGCCTGCAGAGGTCCATCTCTCTTCCTTGTTGGACTGTCCCCACTTCTTGCACATTTTTAGCAGGGTTTGCCATGCTCTTTTTCTGTCCAGATGGCTTCTACCTCAGTACTGTCCCAAGAGACAGGAGAGACCCGAATCTCAGCAAACCTGCTGCTCACCTTGTCCAGCAGAATAAGGAGGAGATGTTGCAACCCCTGCCTTTGAAAGAAAAGCATTGATTTGCCTCTTCTCACGTAATACTGAGGATGCTTCACCAACACCTCCCCTACCCACCTCCTCAAAGGGCAAGATGATTGTCTCCTCTCCCGTACTTCATGTTTTTGTCTTTTTTTTTTTTTTTGAAAAAAACTCAGTTGAAAAACAGAGTCAAGTCCCCACATGGAAAATTTGAGCCTTTGCAAGAAATGATAAGCAGCATGAAGCAAATCTTGCTGGAGGAGAGTCAAGCAGGGTTGGCAGACTGCAAACGTTGAGCAGGCTCAGAGGTGTACATCTGCTTTTGTGCCATGTCTTCAAGCCCAGTGCCCTGGGTGTGCTGCAACTGCTGCAGAGTTGCATCATATGTGTGGGATTTAATGAGTGGCAGCAAAAGTGCAGGAAAGCCATGGCGTGCCTTCCCTTCAGATGAGGCCCGGGTTTTGAGCAGTCAGTACAGGACAGCCCGTACTGCACAGGGCATCTGGTGACTGAACACCAGGTGACCTCCGAACTGCAGGCGATGCTCCAGCCCTATCCGCACAGCTACAGCTTTGCTCTCCTAGAGCTCCTAGGACTGGCTAGGCATTATGGAAATCACACCACACAGCACGCCTGTGGGTGATGATTTATACTTATCTTTCCTCTAAAGATAGGGAAACTGGAGCAGAGACAGGGATTTTTTTCCTGCTGTGGAGATGTTTCAATTGTTTTCATCCTTGAATCTGACATTTATGATACTGGGGATTTCTACCTTCCACCTCACTTAGTCCTGCACTGGGGTAGGATGTGGGCACTTGGCTGTCCCCTGTGGGAAGCTCTGCCACCTGGCTTTGACAGAAAGGGACAACATAAGGCAGGAGGATCCCCTCAGAACCCCTGCAAGCAATACGCTGGGTTTTCTATTCAGTAGGGCAGCGCACCGCTCACCTGGGTGCAGGAGGAGCAAGGCTGGTCTTTGGGAATTTTTTGGAAGCTTTTCTAACTGTCAGCTGGATAGCTATAAAAATACCTCTGTGGGGTCAGGTCTGAAAACACTGTAGGGCTGTCTTCTTTGTTGGAGAGATTTTGTACGGAGACTAGGTGAAAAGCAGGAAGGCAACGGACATTGACACATTTCTTTTTCATTGTCGCAGCTGGTGTAGCTTCCTAACAGAGATCCCTGGACTTTAATTTCATGGTCAGGCCCTCAAGTCCTCTATTATGTCTCAGTGTGAGGACATCCTGCCGCCTGAGGCTCATTTGTAAGCACGGGAAAAACCAACCCATTCTAATTCTGAATATGCTAAATGACTAATAGAGCTAATTGTGGCCTCTGCTCTTGTGACATCTTGAAAGTGAAAACGAGATGTTGATGCAATAGGGCAAAGGACATGTTCTAGCTCTGACAGTAAGTCAGCAGCCTGGACTAAAGTAGCCCTGTGCCTTTGCAGAGAATGTACCGTGCTGCCAGCAGGCCACTCTCACCTTTGTAATTTAGGTTTTGGCCATCAGTACAATCTTAAACACCATTACTCTTGGCTTCATTCACAGAAACCCTGTGATGGATAAAGCAAACCCAGAAGAGTAGAATACCTGTAATCCAGCCCCTACTCATTATTTTTAACAAAAGCAGCAGGCACAGACATAGGAGTGGGAGAGTGGGGAAGCATTATTTTAAGAGAGCCAGCAGAGGAGGTGGTTCTTAGCTCAAAACCAAAATGTCCTGCTTGCATCATAAAATAAATTAAGTTTTCAGCAATAACTGGAAGTCTATGCAGCCACAGGGAACAAAGAAGTTTGTTCACACAACGGCGGTTATACTGCATTTCAGGGTAACATATGTCGGTGCAGTACTAAGAGCAGAGCAAACCCAGTAGATGGGTTTTAACTGTGAGCTGTTACTACTACAGACTGCAGTGAGAGACCCTTTCCTAAAGCGTTTTCCACCATTGATAGAGGCATGTATCTCAGCCAAAGAAAGTTTGTATAGGTTGTCACTCTTTGGCAAACCAGGTTTAAATTCAAGTGGAGAAGATTTCAGAAGCACGAAATCAAAGGCATTAAGAAGATGATGAACTTATCAGTAAGCATAAAACATCTTCAAAAATTATTTTGGCTAGATCCTCTACCAGGACCAAACTGCTCCATCTGAGCTAATTCTTACTTTCAGCAGCTGTACACAAAACTGCAGCCCTCAGAAGCACCAACCAGGCACTGCTGTCTTCCAGAGGCAGGGATGCCCTGGGCAGCTCAGGCTGTAGCTCAGCACAAGCTCAGTGCCTGCTTTATGCCAGTATCAAAAGGCAGCCCCATGCCCTAACCTTCCTTTCTCTTGCTCTGGCAAAAGCTTGTGTGTTATGCAGTGAACTGATCCAGCTGAAAAATAACACAGGAAAAATGACTGGTTACTTGTTAAGTGGATTGATCCTGAACGGGGCTATACCAGCCTGAGAAAGGGCAGAGAGTGAAGGCAGAGACCAGCAGCTGAGAGGGGGTCAGATTGTCCCTTACAGCAGCAGCAGCAGCAGCAGCAGCAGCAGCAGCAGCAGCAGCAGCAGCGGCACTTGTTAATACTGACTGCAATGGTTGTTGAATTGCAGACTCAGTGTTTGGAAAAACAGTTCTCAGGAGGTTTAAACACATTTCCAGAGGTCCACGAGCATCAATGTACTAACTAATCCTTCAGAGCCCACAGTCTGGGTCTTCCTTTGCCTGTATCGTTTGGGGAACATGCTGAAATATGCTTAAACCCACTTAAACCATTTGGGCTGAGCTGCATGCTGGTGTGGGAATAACAGGATAATCCATGATTATGTCCATGTTACAGCACTCATGAAGAACATCGGAAACTTGTGCTTCGTTTTTCCAGTGAAATGGGGAGGGTCAAAGGCAGCACACTCTGTTCTGGCCCTCTTGGAAGGCAGAGACTGTATTATTGTGTTAGTTCTACTTTGCATGACAGAATTCTGTATTTGTTTGGCTGGAGAGTGAATAAATAAACATGATTCTTAGCCTGTTATGAAGAAGAGGGTGTCAGTCCTGTTGGCAGTGTCCCATGTGAATAATGGCCAGACACTGTAGTTAGCACCATAATTCAAGCCTCCTTTTTAGAGGCAGTGCAATAGCCAACTACTAATTAGAAATTCATACTTGCTTTCCTGTCGTTTTTATTTTCCCTTTTGTCCTCTCAAGTTACAGCATTAATTAGAGAGCAACTGAACTAATGAAACGCTCTACACCTTCCCTACCTTTCTTGTCTGGACAAGCAGGTCAAAATGGTTCCGGTCAAGAAGTATTTGCATTTTTTGGCATCAGACTCTCCAGCTATTTGGAATTAGTTTTAGACACAGTGAGCTGAACAGATTCACATTTCACCAAACAAAATTTGATTTCCATTATCAGAGAACAAAAAATGCAGTATTGCCCTTCTTAAACAGAGATGGCAGGGCCACAGTTAGCAACTAGATTAAATAATAAACTACAGTAAAGTGGGAATTAAGTTTTTGTTTTCCCTAACATTAAAAAAAAAAAGAATATTTTAACTGCAAAGGAGAAAACGAAATTCCTACAATGGTTTTACTTACATAAGCAATCACGAGATGAGCAGTTTCTGTAGAGAAGGATTATTCATACATGGAACAATTAGCTGCACTGAGGTGGTATTTCCCTTCCACTCCTCTCCCCCGGAGGTTACAGGTGAAGCTCCCACTGGGGAGGTATCAGGACCCAGACAAAATGCCCCTGACAGGTGGCCTTCCAAAAAAAAAAAACCAACAAAACACACCCAAAACCCCACATAACCAAAAAACGCAAAAAAACCCCACCAAAACAAAACCCTAAAAAACTTACAAGGAACAAGATGATATAGTGGGCCAGCAAGAGCCATAGAGACTCAGCAAAGCTTTTCTTCTGTCTCCTCCACAAGAGTCACTAGCAGAAACTGGACTCCCCCCAGACTGACAGCCCACTCACCACTTTGCTTGTAGCAGTGATCCCTGCATCAGTCCGTGCAGGGAGCAAAGAGGCACAAAGATCATGGGATTCTGGAAACAATTCTGGAATTAAATTGCTAGTGGCAACCAATCACCTAGCCAGATGTCTCACCAGCTCAATTTTGACATCTGCTGGCCCTGAATAAGATGCTCTTATTGTATACAAAGTCTGAGTCTTCTGCTTGAGCTGAAGAACTGGCCTCTTGACTGCAGTGTAGTAGGATAAGCTTGTCAAATGGTGTAGCTGCTAAAGGGTGAGCTCCACTGTGTTGCTGAAAAATCACAGAAACGCTTCATCTGCCATATTCCTTCAGAACAAACTGCATGCTAAAGTAAAAGGCAGATGGCTTGGTCATGGTAGAGAACCCTCAGCTGTGTTCCCAGCTCTGCCTGAATAGCCCTGTGCAAGCTATAGTAACATTCATCAGTTAATTTTTCATCTGCCTTTTTTTTTCCCCCCTAAGCAACTAAACCTGGACTCATAAGGTGGGTTGGGAAACATACAGAAACTGTGATAACACTCATCGCAAGTGCAAATGCTAGAATTCCTTGTTCCTTGGTTTACAGAGGGCCTCTCTCTAAGATTCAGGACATTTTAAGACCACTTGACACAACATATTGTCTTGGAGACCAGAATGCCAAAGATAAACAAATATTCTAATGGCAATGCCATGTTTTGGGGAACATGAAGCACTGCTTAAGTATTTATAATTTATAGACTGAGGAGTGGCTGTTCTCCTGTCTTGGGCGATGCAGGAAGCCAGTTCCTCCAAGAATGCTTGCTAGCTCCTGCCTCCAATTCTTTGGAGCTGTCTAAATGGAAAGAAAAGCTCACTCCAGGTCAACTACTCAGCTTGTCTTGATCGAAGTCCCTGTTATCTCTACAACCACATCTGAGATCATTTGACCTGGTCAGGCTGTCACCATGACCACTTCAAATACTCCCTTGCTGGCAGCAGCAGCTTGCAGAAAGGTGCTGCTGACAGCACAGCCAGCTCCAGCCATCAGAAAGGTTAAACCTTCCTCCCCCTCACTCCAACACTTAGGGCTCACGAGGACTCAAAATGAAGTATGTACAAGTGAGACAGCTGTTCAGCTCCTGCTCTGGAGGAGACCAGTGGGCAGCATTATCTTCAGCCTGAGCAAAAGAAATTGAGGACTTCTGTCCATTTAAGTGTTTTCCTGTTATTGGGTTGATTTGATTGAGGGAGAGAAAAAAATTCCAAGTACCCTCTTTATGTACAGTGACATGACCTTACAAACCTGTTGGAAGTCCTTGTTATTTCCAGAATTTTGCATGATTTTCTAATGAACTTATTTCTTGAACAATTCAGTCCAGCTTTGAACAATTTGGTCCAACAGATTTTATTCTAGCACAATGAAAAAAGCAAAATGGTCCCTTTGTACCTTTGCAATAGCTTACCTATCGTTAAAAAAATCAGAAATTTTCACAGAATTCAGGGGTTCCAGTGATATTCATCAACAGTCATGCGGGATTTGGCCTAAAGAGAGAGCTCCTGAACAGAAAGGGATGGAAACAGGACCCAGTCACATAAACTGTTGTCAGACTTGCAGTCTGTCTTTGGGCCCAGGGTGTGCTAAAAACGAGCAGACTTTCCAGGTAAAAGAGGAACAGAAACTCATGAGCAATGACACAAAGTTAGCGTAGGTGTATTTCAAGTTTTTTTTAAGGTTTAACTCATGTATCCCCTTAATTCCCGAATTAACACGCAATGCAAATCTTGTGATTATTACACAAAGATGACCAAAACTCGAGGTTGGTCCCCAATATGGAAAGGTTAAAATCTACAAGCAGAATCAGAGAACTTGAGACTCACCAGAAAACCAAAGGAAAGACCAAAATGGAATTCTCAATATATTTATTTTAAAGATTACTTCCCTCTATCCTCATAATTCTTAAAGATCTTTTTGAGGATCTGGTAGCGTAGAGGTATGGCCTTGAAGAACATTATACCGAGTCATAGATAAATACTACATGACTCACGATTGGCACAAACTTTGCCATGAAAGTGCTCCTGACACCAGCACATTTCAGTTTAATCCCAACTATTTCCTAATTACACTTTAAAGGAAGAGCATATTTTTGTGAAGCAATGAAATCTATCGTAATATATTGTTTCCTCTAGAGACAACATGCATATGTGTATGACAGACATAATACACACAAATAAGATGATTGTGTGACAGTTTAGTGACTGGAGGTCATGAAAAAGCAGAGAGATAAAACAAAAATTGTAAATATTTGATCACTTTTAAGAGTTAATCTGATCATCGTAACCCTTTTGTATTCATTTTTTTGGTGCAAATCAAACTGTTCAAATATCATTAGAACAACTGCCCAGGAAAAGCCATGAACAATAAATGATAAAATACAGACTCAAAAGATAACTCTAATATTGAATTTCCATTATGAAATTTAGAGATTATTCTAGTGACAATTAAAAAGGTAATGAGGAAAAAAACCCCACACTTATGTGTTTAAGTACCAGCATTTGAATTGTAAAACACACAACAAAGCCTCCACCCAGGCAAAGAATTGTACACAGGCTTAATGAAACATAACGACCTTTCAAGAGGTGCTCGGGACAGCACATATTAAGCTCTTTCCTGTCTCCTCCTCCTCTGCTCAAAAGCCATCCTCCATCTTCACTACAGCTTTCATGAACAAAGCGGACTTTTCTCATCCTCAAATCATTAGTTTTACCTCTAATGGTCTTCTGTACACTGGAAACTATTATGATTTCTCCACTATAGACTCCTGTGCTGGTTTGGAGTGTGCACGCCTGATCTTCCACTGCTTTGACGGTAAAAGCCCCAAGGCAGTATTGTGCCGTGGCAAAACCTATGCTTTTAGTAGTGTCATACTTTCTTCTTGTAAATGGCTTCGCTTTCAAATTGCCAATCAGGCTTGTGGCCACCACCACTCCAGGCATGCTTTGCCAGCAGAAACATCAGCGAAGTGCTGCTTGTACAGGCACCGACTGTGACTGGCAAGAATTGCATTAGAGTAATTTTACTCAAGAGTGGGAACACACCACTTCTTGCCAGATTAAGCAATTTTTACTCAATCTGTCTGAAGATTAGTGCCTTTTAGGGTAAATATATTGCATTCTGGGTTGATATGCCATGGTGCAGCCACCTTCTACTAAAATTTAAGATAGCTATTAAAACACATGCGCACTCTAAGGTTAGACAAAATAACAAAACTTTCAGATTTCTTTAGTAGCAATTAAATTATCTGAATATTTATAATTCAATGAAAAAAAATATTTCAAGCTCATACATACAGCATTGCTGAGTATTGCACATACGGATAGATAGGCTGCTCCAGAAAACCAGCAAGAAGACAGCAACATGGCTATGGAGAATTTGAGAATGCCACCAGCATCACCACTGGGATGCCATGTGAATACTACTGAAAGAGGAGAAAACAGTTACTTCTCTTCAACATATCTTATCTTTTTCAGTAGCTTTAAGTCCCTCTTTCTGCTCCTCTTTGCTTGGGATCTCAGAAGGGTATTCCTCATTTCAGGGCATGAAACTTAAATAGTTACTACTTCTGTAACATTTTTCCTCTAGTTATTCTTTAATATTTTTTCTATTCTCGAATTACTTCATAAAAGAGGATGTACCACTGCCACAATTTTGCAACTGGAACTGATTTAGAAACATAGCAATTAATTATATTCTGGAGTCATAAAATGGGTCAGTGGCAGAACCAAAACGAGAATGTCAGGCTTAGTCAGTGCTGTCCCATGCTACATTCAAAGGACACTCTTCTGTCAGTGTGGAATGGTGACAGTTCCCTGATTGCTTAGCTGAGCTGTGCGTGGTGAGCATAAGGAAGAAGCAAGACAACAGCTCGGGCGCACAGGGCAAGTGACGTGCTTCTCATCTTCTGACCAAAGAGGTCACAGGACAGTAAGTTTTAAAACTGCATTCCAATTTTACTGCTCTTTTCCAACTTATGTTTAAAGGACAGAATGCAAAAGCTTTACATTTTTGCTTTCACTTTTTTTTTTCCATATGTGAAACATAAAGTCTCCTTGAAACTGCTTTGCCAGTAACTTAGAGAGAAGGTCCATGGGGCTGCAGCTGGACTGCTTCCGGTACCTTGGTGGATGGACTCCTTCACAGCTGCCTGGGCTTCCCTACACGCCCAGCTATCTGCACTGCAGGCTTCTCACTGATGGGGCTGTGAATAAAGCCTGCATCTCGTAAGCACATCCACGTTCCAGAGGAGTTTACTCTGCTACAGGAAGATTCACCACAGTTTTTGTGTTTTTTCAAATGGATAATAAATACTGTTATAAGGTCACAAACATCAGAGGCATCTCTGAGCTTAACAGATGCAAAATTGGATACACCAATCCCTTTTGAAGATAAAAATGTTAATAACAGTTTCATAGTCTAAGTAATGAATATAAATTTTCTCCCCCAAACCAATGACATTTTCTGAATCAAGATTGCTAGGACTTTGCCCTTCATCCAAGCATGGTTTTCTCTTGCTTCATTTAAGGTTCTGGAAATTGAAGTTACTGGCCTTTCACAAGCAGCTAGCTGTCACTTACGCGAGTAACCTTGGATCTATTACAATTCTTTGTTCTATTATCAAAGACAACAAAATTTTCCCATTCCAACAAATTTCTCACTGGCTTTATTACTATAGACAAGCGAAACGTTCCTGGAATATGAAAAATGTGAAAATGTTAAAATAGTTTCAAAAAGGTGTGTTTCATTACATAGAACAGAGCAAGCCAGCTTTACCTGCAAAAAATCCTGAACTACCCGATCAATTCTCTTATGATAATAATTACAAGGCGACCTTATTGATGCAACATGAATGGCTGTTTTTTACAAAACAATTTTCTCATGTTTACCTCTGATGCTACCGAGTTAGGCGCTTACTCCACTGAAAGTGCAATATTTGGTATCCTGTATGGCAAAACACAGACAAAGTAAAGCAATAATGTATGGCATAAATCCTCTGCATGTATTAAAGTTGAGATAGTGATTGAGAATTATTAAAAATATAGATTTGTGAATATAAAATAACTCACGTGATGTTTGGGTTAAAAATTAACTGAAATCCCCTTTTAGGGATTGCTAAAGAACAGAACTTTGCTTAAAGAACAGTCTCTAAACTTTGCTTAAATTCCAAAACATTGTAAACATGCATGTGTAATACAACTTTCAAGCCTTCATACTTACATTACTGAAATTACACGTATCTGTAGTGTCGGCGCTGTGTCTTTGGAAAGTTCATCAGCAATATATACATCAACATTTCCACTAGCTTAAAATCAAGAAAGCAGTTATAGTCTTATTTGTCTTAAAAGCAGTCTTATCAAAAAGAGCATTAAACTGTATATTAAGACAGGTACAAGAGAAAAAAATAAATCCCAAACCCACATGGTTCGTTTTGAAAACTCTGTTTCTTCAACTAACATTGATAAATCAATACATCAATACAGCAATTTCTCTGCCTGCACACAGTCAAACATTTCTTTCACTTATGTACTCCTTACATAAGACTGAAACTGAGTATCGACACTGAGGCAGGAACCCTGTTCAAATAACATCTCATAGCAGTAACTTAAAAACATTTTCTAAATTACCAGAATAATGACAGTAAATTAGACTTGTTGACGCATTTTATTGTGAGATGGGGAGTCTGGTAAAAAACTAGAAAATGACCATGATGTAACAAGGAACTTAAAAATGAAGTTTCAGGTTTGTAACATACATACATGAATACAGGAACAAATTGGCACAAAATGTTAAACATTGTTCCCAACACTGTTTATAAGATTATTCTAATTTGGCTTACTAAGGAAATGAGAGTTTTATGGTTAGACTAATCTCTTAATAAAACTGCAGAGCATCATGCTATTAGTCACACAGTGAATTTCAAAATTTAAGAGCTTTATATTAAAAACTGGGTAAAGGTAAAATGAATTGATTGCAATTGTAAAATTAATACATTCCCATTTTAATTCTTCTGTTCTACAGTCCAAGGCAAGTATAAATGTTAACATAACACTGTTAAATCAAATCTCAATGCAAGAGAACCGATTGCATCTCTACTTTAAATCTTATCAACTTTCCAAATTTTCATACTAAAATATATTATTGTATTAATACAAACTACAGTATTATACACTACACTGTGTAATAAATAAAGAAATATAAAAATAAGACACATAAATATAAAAGTTTTCTAAAACTAAAAAGGTACATATGTCAGTAAGAAGGGTATTAATACTGCCAGGTTTGAAGACATACAGTACAAAATGTTGCACAGATCTATAAACTAAAAGAAATAAAATAATACTGATAGGTAAAAATCAGCTAACATTGTTAATAAATGGGGTCCATAATAACTAACATTTGAAAATACTTATGAGCCAGATAACATGTCATGTATGTGTCTGAAATTAAAGTAAACCAATAAAGCAATAAAGCAGATTAGAAAATTTCCCTTGTAATTATTGTAGAGAAATTCTGCAAGTCAGGTATTAACCCAAAATACCACCAAATAATTAAATAATGAAATATACCCAGTGTTCTTACTTCTCTGATGGCTGAGTGTTTTTTCCCCCATAATTAGTTTAGAAGTTTGAAACAAATCAACAAATGCTAGTTATTGTAGGCCACATATTGGATAAAGGCTGCTTAGAGCCTTTGTAATACTGATAAATGGCACTTACAGCACACAGGTCTTGCATAAGGCCAAAGGAGATACAAAGCTTCATATCAAATCCTTCATATTGTTACTACATACTCAAAACACAATTACAAACACTGATTTTGACGACTTTGCTGTTCTTACCAGTATTAACACTGTTAGTCCCTGCAATCAGTACTCAACAACAATCTTTTCAACTACATTTTAATCACGAGTAAGAAACTTCAGTTCTTCTATCGTCTGCTTTCTTAAGGCTAACAATACACTTTAAATGATAATATGCTCTACTACAACATCTAATGTCATAAACCGCTACCTTCTAGGTTGAATTTACAAAGGTAGCCAAGCACTGCTTGCGACTGCATTACAGGTTTCTGCAAAAGGGAATTTTGTAGTGCAGAAGTTCTCACATTTTAAAACATAAGAAAATACTGAAGCGGATTTAGGAAATGTTTTATCATAAAAAAAAAATTCATATAAATCTCTCCCAATTGTACAGCTTAAAAATTAATCAAGAAAGAAAATTAATACTGATAAAACAAACAATGCCAGATGCTTGTCTAATAAAACAGGTTTCCTACAACCTGTTAAATCTTTGCTTCCAGAGTCACTGTATTTTTCTAATCTGCTTCATGTTATAAACTTGTTCCTAACTTTGAAAACTGTGTGAAAAATTACTAAGTTTGAGGTTCAGGCACACCTGGATTTCTTTTTTTTTTTCTTTTTCTTTTTTTTTTACATATATATTTTTTTACACAGTAGTGAACAGAAATCACAGTATGCAGGCTACTGCGTTTCCATGAAAAGCATGTATAATATAGAACGAACTTCATTACCGATTTTTTTTTTCCTTATAGAAAAAACTATCATTTACGCTTTATTTGTTTTTTTCTTCCGGCACCTGCCCATTTTTCTGTGTAACTTCTGGTTCTGCATTGCTTGCTTGATTTACAGCTTCATCATTCTTGTTACCTTCAGTTTTCCCTTCTTCTTCTTCTTCTTCTTCCTCTTCTTCTTCATCCTCTACTTCTTGTAGTTTCCTACATTCTTTTTCTTCCTGAAGTCCTTCTACTACCTCTTTGTCTTCCTCCTCCTCTTCCTCTTTTTCACTGTCTTCCTCTTCTTCCCTGGTTAGACTCTCTCTCTCATCTGAGTCGATCTGCGATGGAGATGCCCTGGCACCAGCATGCTCGTTACTGAGGACCTCCTGGCCTGCCTCCTCCTGTTCCGTGCTGTCACGCTCCTCTGCTTCTCTTTTGCAATAGGAGTAGCGATGATTCATGTGTTGAGAGTAAGACCCCGAGTGTGAAAACCGCTTTCCACATTTGTCACATTGGTAGGGTTTTTCCCCAGAATGTAGTCGCATGTGTTCGATCAAATGGTGTTTGTGTTTAAATGCTTTTTTGCAGATTCCACACTCATGAGGTCTTTTACCTATAAAATAAAGCACAAACAATTGGGCACCTTGAAGCTTAAATTCTAAAAATTTATATGGTTGTTTTCATTATAAAATGCTGTTGGCGAACGTATTACCAACAATGAATAATTCTATTTAACAAGACATTCTATTCCATGCATTATCAGCCTGAGTTTCTCACCTGAGCCCAAAGGGCAAGGGTGCAAGAGTACAATGGCACAATTACACGGGTAATTTCTAAGTTTTTTAGGAAAACTGAACATAGAAGGACAAACATTCTCAGATGTAACTTTTAGCACAAAAAAGCGTGAATATAACTAAACCAGAAAGGAGACATTTTTCTTGCAGCAAACATTATTCTGACTCAAAACCATTTTAACTTTTCTATATTGATGGAATTTTAAAATCAGCTAAGCTTTTATGTTGGTTTTTGTGTACCAAGTTCTTCTTCCATGTTACAGGTAAAGGAAGAATAGTTCTAAAATCTAGGCTGACATAGGCAAATCCCTTATCTACAAAACTTGCTGACTACACATATATTAACAAGAAAAATCTGCTTTGGTTCACTCAGTTCTCTTTCTGCTCTGTTTTTCCAGCTTTCTACTTTGTTGCCTTGTTTTTAGAGTCTCCTATAAACGCAGCAGGAGCCTAGTAATGTTACTTTGATTACAACACTCAAAGCTGTTTCGCAAAACACCTCTGCACAGTCTCAACCCAGACATGATAGAGAGAGACAGTAAGACAGCAGTTTTTTGGTCATGCTATAAAGATGATCAACAGCTCCACATCAACTTATGCCAAACAAGCAGTGAAATGGGCGATAATCTCTCTTTCCAAATAACAAGTGATAGGATGAGAGGAAAGGGCCTCAAGTTGCACCAGGGGAGGTTCAGATTGGACTTTAGGAAAAGTTTCTTCACTGAAAGGGTTGTCAAATCCTGGAACAGTCTGCCCAGGGAAGTGGTGGAGTCCCCATCCCTGGAGGTATTTAAAAGATGTGTAGATGTGGTGCTTCAGGACACGGTTTAGTGGTGGACTTTGGCAGTGCTGGGTTAACAATTGGACTCGATGATCTGAAGGGTCTTGTCTAACCTTAAATGAGCCTATGATACTGAACACTCTACTTAATCTGAAAGTAGAATGGAGAGAATAACTGTGTTATGAAAAGGAGTTAAAAGATTCTCAGGACAGGAAAGGTATGAAAATACATAGTCTTAATGAATACGACTTGAGAAACTTGATGAGGTGGTAAAGACAAAAGGGAATTTTAAATCTTTTTAATTCTATATGTGAGGTGAAATTAAAACATTAATACACAGAAAAATAATAATAGGCAACTAACCAATAAAAAAAGGGTTTTTTAAGACATCACAGACGAAATAAGAGAGCAACAGTTACTAAAAAAAAAAAAAAGGACTAACGATACTGGAACTGCAGCCAAAAGGAACAACTATGGTAAATTAAAAATAAAAATCAAATCCAAAAAGGTGTTCTTCTGGGGTTGGATTCCCTGTCTAATGACTGGCTGTTAACTTCAGATCATTACACATGTGGCTCATTTTGAAAACCCTTCATGCTAGACAGACACACTGCCTTTCATGTAAAGTATCACACACATACACAATCCTTTTTCTTAATTTATGATTTTAATTTTTCTTAATTTATAACCAGGCAAGGTAAATTAGAAGTAATACACCCTTGATTACAGGCTGTGGCTCACAGATGATTGCCCATGAGCCGGATGGAAGAAACTCTCCTTTTTCTTCTATACAGGGTTTAGAGCTTGCAAATTTGAAGAAACAGAATTGCAGTTCTGTCAAACAAATATACCAAACATAGGTTTCTAAAGAAAGCTGAGCACAGGTGATAACAAGGACTACTGCACTTCCCTACCAAGAACTGGATTCCAGTTGAGATTACCAGTTACACACTACCAATGAAATAATGATCTGAAACTGCTTTTCCTAGTACATACCTGTGTGTTCATACTTATGTCTCAATAATGAGCTGCTCTTCTGGAATATCTTGTCACATAAATCACATGCATACATCCCGTTTTCTGTCTTTCTCATCTTTTTCTTTGGGGGTGATGAATCAGAATCATTTTGATCTTCCACATTCGATACTCCTTCTGAGCTAGTGTCTTGTCTCTCATCCTTAAGAAAAATTATGAAAAAAGTTGAGTGTAATAAAAATAAGCACTGATGCAGCACACAGTTTATAAAATGTGAAGCTGCATTGTTATTCTCATTCCATTCTGTAAAGAGCCCAATAAAATTGTTTAGAGTTACACAGTAAAAAAAAAAAGTCTTTCATTGCATTGCTCTGCTTTGCGGTCCCTGCCACCATACAGATGCAGAATTCTCACTGGGACTGACTTTAATTACATCCAAATCTGACTGTTGGACAGGTCTAAGCTACACTGACTCATCATGTTTTAGGGCTGTAAAATAAATGCAATGTTAGGAAGGAGAAGAAGATCGCAGACCTAGAAAGTACCTCAGTAAGTTGGAAGAGCAAATTCAGTATCTAACTGCATTTTTTCAACTAATGTTTGTCACCCATATTTTGCTGCATCATGGATTTTATGGAAGTTAAGACTATTTTTTTGATGAAGCCTTCATTAAAAGCTATTTAAATTACCATTTGAATTCGCATGTTGGACTACCCTCTTCCTCATAAAACTGCCATGAATACTAATTAACCCAAAATATGGGGGACTTCAAATGTTTCTTTAATAAAACATTTTAAAAATACCATAACTGTTGTCTGTTTCCAAGCATTTCAAGTACTGAAGCTCACCTGTAAAAAACCACAGTATTTTCTGCTGATACTGGCAGCATCAGTACACACAGAAGTAATTTTATCATATATTATCACATCTGAATGTAAAAATGAACATGTTAGCTACCTCAAATGTTGTCTGTCTCATGAACTTTAACATATAAGCAGCCTTGTAACTCTTCAAGGCTCCTCAGTTTCTGGCAATACCAATACCTGCATGAAATGCTGAACAGCCAAATTTCTAAGGTCTCATTAGAAAAGCTCAGTCTGTACATGAGCCACTTCTCTGCTCTGTCCCTACTTCAATATGCACAGGTGTTTCTCAGGAGGACTGACTCCGATTAGATCACATCTGGATGTACTCAGCGAGAAACAGGGCAGGATACAGGAATGGCAGATGAAGAAGATAAATACCTGCCCGACTTTCAATTGAATTTTGTTTAACAAGTCATTATGGTGTAGGATGAATTCGGCTACTCTGCAAGCCAAGAAAGCAGAGCAGTGTGAAGGGAATAGCCAAAAGTTCCACAGAGTTTATTTTCTGGATGTGGGGAAAGAAGAGATATGGAGCCAGCAAGAAACACAAGCCACGGCTTTGCTTTTGGCTTAGGAGAATTACACTGTCTTTAAAACACTGAACACTAATGTCCTAGCAGACACTTCTGAATGAATGAATATGGTGAAGAATTGACTTGTCTATGCACAGAACTATACAGTTTGTCAGTTTGGACTCAAGCTGTCTGAGCTAACTAGCTTTGCAGAGACTGAACAGTAACATCATTTACCCATTAACAATGAAGCTGAATAAACCTGATAGCTTACATTTACATTTTTATTTAATTTATCTTGACAGTTAGTTGAGCATGGATACAAAACAAATACCTCGTACACAACATTCAGGAATGCAGGGACCGAAGTACCTGATTTCCATTGGCTTGGGTCTGTTTTGGTGGTGTTTCTTGAACTGCAGGACTAACTGTAGTAGAGTATGTGTAAGCCACCTGTGGAATCAAAATGGTTTGCTTATTGGCAGCGAGAGCTCTCAAGCATGGAACACTGTTCTGGTCAGCAATGGCAACTATTGTAGGTAACTGGGCAGTGACTGTAGGTATAGCAATATTTATGGGATTGGCACTTGGTGGGATTACATTTACAATAGGATCAGAGTCTGTAATACTGTTGTCCTTTTGTGGTTCTTTTTTTGCACAAGTTAAGTTCAAAGGTTCTTCCTGGACAGAATAAACACTGTTCTGGTAAACACTAGTTATGGTAGATCTTTCCAATAGTTCTCCATGTTGCTTTGGTAGCGAAAGGTCAAGAGGTTCTATTTGTGGCTCTTCTTGTACACCCTCTGCTGTGTACGTATAACCCTGTGAACTTCTTGATGAAGAAAGGTTTAGTGGCGATGGGGATGGCGTGCTACTGCGTGAACCATTAAGTGTTGATCCTCCTGGTAAAGTCTGAGATTTTGTTGTATTGACAGGATTTTGTGAGTTATTTGTGCTGTTCTGGGGTTCGCTTACTTTTGTAGTTGCTGCTTGATCATCATTATTTGCAGGACTGCTTAGTTTAACTTGTTCAGGAGAAGATGGTTCAGAAGACTGCACAGAAATTTGTCCAGCTTGCATTTTTTCAAACCACTTTTTTACCACATCTAGTGGTAAGTTTACTGAATCTGCGATTTTTGAAAGCTCTTCTGCGCTTGGTTGTGCATTTAATGCATAATACGCTTTTAGGAGCGATAAAAGGTTCTTTAAAGGTGGCTGACCAGGAGATAAGTTGCTCTCCCCAGTTTCTGACGGGACAGGGGAGTTGGGCTTCTCAGCTTCTGTTCCACTGGGCTGGGGAAGCTGAGGAGGATTTTTCGTTTCATAGTGCTTTAGTTCTTGAAGTGCATTAAGATCTCCTGGACAGTCATCACAAAGAAGACAAGTGCTATCATTGGTCTCTCCTTCAAAGTTCTTATCCTTCTCAGACTTCACTGTAAGATCTTCTGGTAATTTTTCATTTTTGCAACTACTTGTAGGAACAGAGTTTTCTTTTTTTAGATTTTGTGGAACAACCTGAAGTTGACTTGGCTGCTCCAAGCTGTAGTTGATGATAATTTTGGTTGTCCCATCTTGGTCAACCAAAGGAAGACTGATAGCTGAAATGAGGGAATGGCCAGCTTGTTGTATAGATGCATTGCTGATTGTTTCTTGTTCTTTGGATGCAAGATTAGCATGATTGTTTTCCAATACTTGCCTTATTACATTACCATCCACTGCCACTTTAAGTACATTTTGAATGTCACTTAAGTTGATGCTTATGGGAGACACCAGACCTACTGTTGGTAGAACAACAGCTTGCACCACACCCTGAGGAGAACTGGTTGCCTGCAATGGGCTACCACCACTAAAAACCCCATTCTGCAAAGGGGTCGAACAATTAATTCCTGAAGCAACCACTATGGGCTTGAATTCATAATCCACAGGTTCAGTTTTAATTTGGTTAACAGGAAGTTGCTCTTGTAAGGGCTTATTTTCTATCTTTTGTCGTATCTGTGGTCTTGCTGGGCTACCTGGTGATGCAGAAAGGGAAGGGGAGGAGCACTGAGACGTCTTGAGCCCTGACCGGGCTCGACCATTCACGGGCATCAAACCAATACACTTCTTACTGCTTATGTGTGAACTGTATGAACCAGAATGAGAAAAACGTTTCTTGCAGTTTGGGCACTCATATGGCTTCTCTCCTAAAGATAAAAAAGAAGAAAAAAGGCATATGCAACAGTTTACTAGGTTACAACATAACTTCGACAAGCAACAGTAAGTAGAAAAGAACATATCAGTGTTCTCTCAAAGAGTCCTAGGGGAAAAAATAGTCTTATACAGTGAATTGAACAGTAAGAGTAATTATGTCATCTACAGCTCTGATCCTAAAGTCCTTTAGTAAGTTTGAGATCCCCCAGTAGATATAAGATGGAGCCCACATGACCATGAAATGTTTCAGTATCTCCCAGTAACTGTCTTGCATATTACAAACATGAGTCTACGTGATACTTGCAGATTTTATTGAACTCCATTCAGGTAGTACCACTACTAACTTCAGAAGCTGCATAAACTACTTCAGAATGGAAAAAAACCTAGAATATGATTAACTAAGGAAAAAAAATGCCATAAATGCAAATCATAGTTGTATAGGAGGCTATGCACATTTTATTGCAGCAAACTCAAATACAGTATATCCATATTTTCCTACAATAATCATCAGCTGAAAACCAGGAAAAGTTTAAGTAAAGGGAAACCAGACTCATGTAGAATACAGATGTGTATTTGCCTTCAGAGATGAACATCAGGTTAAATTGCCAGGAAGAGGCACACAACCATGCCATCATTACACCCCTAGTCAGAGTTGGCTTTTCAGAGGATTTATGCTACAGAGGAAAAGAGCTGAAACAGCTGGCTTGCTGCGGTTGAAAGGTATGTTGGACTGAGGTCTTCCCACTAAGGCACAGTGCCACTACCCTCTGGAAATGAAATGAAGGTGATATTTGCTGAGGGAAAACTTCTAAGTGAGGTGCACTTCATTGCTGTTATGACTGAGCAAATGATAAGAAAATAAAACATGGCCTAAAAACTTTTGCTCAGACTTTCTGTCAATAGATAAATCTGAGTTAAAGACAGAAATAGAGAATCTCTTTTGAGTGACCACATTTAACTTATTGTTATATTACATATTAAAATATATTATTATATATCAAATTTCTCATAAATTGGAACTTTTCTTATAAATTGAAACTGTTGTGACAGTATTATCATATCCTAGACCTGTGTCCTGAGGCTATTTTAATATGACTAATCTTGAATGGTGAGAGTCGCAGCCACAGTAGAAAGTAGAGTTCTTATGTCCCAATAGTTATCAATTAAAATTTCCTAGCAAGGCTCCTAACATGCTGAATGATCTGCAAAGACTGAGAAAAATCAGACAAGTGAAAGAGGACCAGAAGGATGCCCACATTTCTTCTGCCCCAAGTGAAGTTTTTCTTAACTGTCAGAACTTAAGCTGCAACTGTAAATCGTCCTGAGTTATTCTACAGATTTCCTGCACACAGAGGAAGGCTACAGTCAGTGTTTACAGAGTCCCAGAGGAAAAAAAAAAAAAAAAAAAAAAAGGAAAACACTAGTATTTTAAACTTGGAATTATAAGACCGATACCACATCAAAGTTATAAAAAGTAGAAATGGTAACATTAGTACACTGTTCAATGCTTAGTGTATTTACCACTATGGATTCGTAGGTGCTCCTTTAGGTGATGTTTATATTTAAAAGCTTTTCCACATTCAGTGCACTTGAATTTTCGGTTACCACTGGACTGCGTCACATGTCTCTGTAAGAAAGAATTCGTAATTATTGCATTAGGACAGCAGGTTGGAAAAACATCTTGTATTTTCACATTGTAACAGAGAAAATGCAATACAGAACTGAAAAGAATCAATTTTAATTTTAAGAGACTGAAGGTGGTATGCATTATGCACAAAAAAGAAACAAACTAGAAGTCAGGTTAAAACTGAGCCATGTGTATCTTCTGAATAAATGTGGTACAGTGAAAATAAAAAAAAAACCCCAAACCCAAAATATATTTGCCCCTTCTAACTTCAGAGGAAGCTTGCACTGACATGTTACATGAGTAAGAAGTTCCAGGGTGCATGCTAATTGTACTTGTGAAAGCAAAAAAACCAAGAAAAACCCCAAGCCCACCACCCACAGAATATGTCACGCAGGATAGAGAAACATTAAAGCATATAAAAGCCTATTTAAAGTTTAATCAGTTAACTTGATTTTTCCATTTACATGCTTCCAGTGCTTACTGTCGGCCTCGGATTCCTCTATGCAATGATGCCACAGGATTGCTCAAGAGAAGATGTCTCAGTGACAACAAAGGCACTCTCAGTCACAATTAATTCTCAAAATAAATGCAAAAAGCTGAATTAAAACAAATAACAATATGAAGGGATTTCCCAACTACACATCAAACCCCTTCACTATTTGCATTGATGCTCTGTAGTTATTTTTGTTATATTGTTACACTAGTTAAATTGTTTTTGTTATATGTTGCCTTCACCTCCTCATTATAGGTAAGCTCCAAATTATTTTAAATTTAACTTTATTGTTATACCAGTTTAGAAAAAGCAAAAGCTATGACAGACATGTAAATATATGAAGTATATATGTGATATGCATATGCATGATATATAATTTTATCACTAACTATATAAATCTATGAATGTGTATTTTTAAAGACAAAAATTATGTACGTTTGAGAAGTCGGAGCAGCTCAATTACCAATATGAAATGGTGAAATTAGAAATTTTTCTGTTTAAAAAAATCGTTTATTTAAAAAAACAGCGGCTCCTTTTTAAGTAGAGCTCACTTTGCAAAAAGAAACCACCATTTGGATGCAGCTGCAGATTTATGGTAACTGGGACAATTATTTTCATAAACTCATTAATAGAGCTGTTCATGTACTCTGGGGAAACAGCCTGCCTGCGGGCGGCTACCACGAACCGGCCGGCATGCATTAGCTTCCTCTGGTGTCAAACTCTGGCAGGGAGCTCCTACACCTAATTCTGCTCTACTCTGGTCAGCAGTGCTGGGAGCAGATGCTCATTGAGAGCTGAGGCTGTTCTGAGTGCAGACCCAGCAGCTGGGGGCTGAGATCTGTGCTGGAGAAATGGGGATGAATAAGAAGGGAAGACGATGTTCCTGTTCTGATTTATGCCTTTCAATCTGAAGGACCCGCAGTGGTGCAGTTTGCTGGATGAAAGTCTCAGCACTCTGCTATGAGATATGCTGCCCGAATTATCAACCCTCCTCATTCTAGACCCCCTCCTCCTTTATACGATACAGATGTACAGATGCTAACAGAAGACAAACTGAAACTAGACAATGTAAACTGCTTCCAAGTGCTCTAGTTCAACACCTGCCTTGGGATAAGCGTTGGTTAAGCTGCAGTTTTCAACTCAGCAGATACTGCTCCTACCCCCCTCAGGGTGGGCTCCTTCCCCTCTCTTCTCAGGCTCTGCAGTGAGGTCTCCACTCTGACTTATCCTGATTAGCACTTGACCCTTATTCCTGGGTTTGTCAGCTGTCTGTTGTTAGTCAATGCAGCTTTTCAGCTTTGTTTAACGAAGTCCCTTGAAGATGATGTTCTAGATGATTGTGCAGGAGTTGCTGCATTTCACTTTAATGACCAAATTTCACTGAATCTAGAGGACCGTGTCAGGATTTACTTAAGCCTGCAGAGAATCAGTTTCTGCTGTTTGACTTGAGATTACACAAGTTAAAGGATTTCAGCATATATACAGCTACCGCAGATGCTGTACTACATAAATATTCATACTAGATATTAGTGCATGTATTCAATCTGTCAGAAATGTTTCTGCTTCAGTCTTTAAAATTCAATGTTCTGCTTCCAAGGTACAGAAGCCTACATTTCCCTTATCAAATTTTTAACGAGTTCTCCTGTTTTCCTGGTCATAGCTATAAGCAGCTTTGACCTTTCTGCTAGGCAATGTTTCCATCTATTTTGCCATACCTTCTTATTTTGTAATTCTTTATTCAGCTTTCTTGCTGTCTGTCCTATACTTCTCTTTTTCATAAATCTGGGACACCTTCTGAGTTGCTCTCCAGGATCTTCCTTAAGACTAAACTGAGAAATCATAACTCTTCTCTGAGGTACCATCTCTGACACCCTTCCACTTCCATTTTCTCAGATTCAAATGGTTTCCCCCCTTTCAGTAACGTTAAATCCACATTTTTTTGTGCCTCTGATGTGTGGTATGTTTTTTTAATGCACTGTACATAACTGCTGTTTCCTGCTCATTAAAGAATTAACTGCAGCATTCGAAGAATAGTACTTCGCATTCCTTTAAGGACTGAAAGAATAAACATCAGCATTAAGGTCTGAAAGTAGCCACTAACACATCCCTGCATCAAATATTTACTGTGCTTAGGACTGAAGCCCACTCCTTTCATAGCAAAGAACCAAAACAAATTAATTGGAATCCTCAAAAGTTATTTGGAATACAGGAACTACAAGTACATCAGGGATTTGTTCACCAATGGTTTGATCAGGTCTTCAAGAACTGCCATTTCTCAGCAGTGTAAACAGCAATATAAAATTTTAAGAAACTAGCTATGGGTGCTCTGTAAACTGATGAGAAGAAGAAAACAAATAGTAGAAAGCAGTTATTTATACCTCAATATCTTTTTTGGTGCTTCATATGTGAAAGCAGATGATACATAAGCGGCATCACTTTCTACCCACCCCTTACTGGATTAGGAGCAGGCAGGGGAGTCATGAGGGATGCTGGGGATAGGGAGGATGGGGAGATAAAGGAGCATGTGCAGGATGGCTCTCAGCTCCCTGCTCTCCACTAGAGCAGAAGTAGCAGCAGTTTGGCCTCTGTCCCAGTTTAGAAAAAAAACCCGATTTTCTCCTGTTTGGAAGGTTTGTTTTTAAAGTGACCAATTGGACTATTCCCTCCCATGTCACGTTTAGCACCTCTCATTGGTTGTAAAAGTTTCTCGTGAGCGTTTCTGTCCCTTTAAGAGGCGCGTATCACCCTCGCCTCGCTCTCTTGGGACTCTGCGGGACTTCCTGTACACTCCTCTTTGTGCTCCGACGGCGCCCCGTACATTTCCTGCTTTGCACTCTGAGGGGCGTCACGGGCTTGCAACTTCTCTCTGGGAAAAGGCTTTCCAGGCTCGGGGTTTGGCTCCAGGGACCTTACAGGCTGTGTCCCCCCGGCTCAAACCCTTCAGAGGAACTCGCCTGCCTGCCTGCCTGCGGCCACGGCACCCCACGCTGCCGGAGCAGATCCATTGTTGCGGAAACCCCCGCGCCGCCTGGGACAGACCCCCCTGCCGCTGGAGACACCGCGCCTTGGGGCTGCCCCTTCCCCGCTGCTAACGCCGCTGCTTTTGCTGCTTTTCTTCCCTCAACCCGCACAACCAGACCGGTAGGAACAGCACAGCCTGCGGTTTGCACGTGGGATCCCGGCGTTCGTAACAGCCGCGGCTCCTTTGTTCCGCTCCACGAGAGAGAGTGCCCACGTGGCTGGCACCATCTTGCACACTGCCGCGGTATCGTTCCTTCCCTCACCCACGTTTAACCCTCGCTGCTCCATCCCGTACAAACCCTCCAATATTGCATTGGTTTTTCCCCGGCACATAACATATTTTGTTCTAGTGTTATTAAACTTTGTTTCAGTTTTCCAAATGTTCAGAGGTCTCACAAATTAATCTTCCTTTTCCTATCTCCGCTTTTTAACTCTCTCTCCCCCCCGGCGCAGGGCAGAGGGGTTTTAGGGATAGGAGAGGACACGTCCCTGTGATTGGCTTGCCTCAGCCAACCGGTGACAGCCTATGTCCCCCGTTCCTCAGAGGGAGGCAGAGTGTGCACACACCTCTTCCACTGCCTTCACTACACCAGATACTATCTTGTACAGAACAATTACAAAATCATCACATGCTGGACATTAACCAGCTAATGAGGTTATCCAAATACTCTCCTTTCAGGTGAAGTCCTTTCAGAATAAGACATGGATTTCTGAAGATGCAGTTGTTTAAGATTCACAAGCCGAAGGTCTATACTTTACTACGGAAAAAAGTTAATTTTCCATTACACGAACGACGTAACCATGGATGTGCACGTGGCCAATTTTGCGGACATGGCAACTTTATGACAATAACATAAACAAATACATACTTCAAATTTCCCAGGTATCTAAACTATTGCAGTTTTGATTCTGGCTATGGATCTAGAGATAAAAACTCACACTGAAACGGGTGTAATTTTGAGTTCCAGATACTTCATAGAAACAACATTTATCGAATGCAATTATGCTTTCAAACGTATAAACCCATTAAAACATATCCACTGGAATATGATTTAAGCTTCCCTTTGTAGCAATTCTTCTGAGATTGTTTTCTCACTTGGTATTTTTTTCCTTTTCATTCAAACTACATGCAAATATGGGAAAGGTTTCTATCCCCTCAACTACTTTACCATTCTGTTTTTAGGCTTCTAGTTGGAAAAACTGAAAATAAGCATGGTAGCTCACAAAAAGGCATTATACAAAAAGCAGTCATAAATTTTATAGTTAGAAATATAAGATGCATATAAGACAATAGTAACTTTAAAGTGGAAGCCAAGGCAGTAAGACAGCAAGACAGAAAATGAATTGCTCACGGGAAATACATTTGAGTAAACGAGAACTGCCAAAGCCAGAATATGCTGGTGAAGTTATTCCAAACCCTGTGAGACAGTAAAATCCCTGCAACAGGATGGCCAATACTTCTTGTAAAAACTTTCTCTTTTTAATTTACTTGTGGATGTAAAATGCAGAACTTATTGGTATATTGTCTTATAGCACGGATTGCATTTCAAAACTGTATCTCTCAGTTCAAGCACGTGAATCAACACAATGGTTTTTTCTTAAGGACAAAAATGGGTACTGTACATTTTGAATTAGCCAAACATGACTTATGAAAGAAAAATGTTAAGTATTTCATAAAGATTTGAGATTAGATTTGAGTCACAATTTTTATGTAATGTTAGCCAATGAACAGAAAAACCCTAATTACCTACCAACACAATAAAGCACTTCTGAAAACTAAAACTGAAACCCAACCATAGTGCCTAGATGAATTCAGATCTCATCTTTTGACAGCAACGGAAGAAGTCTGCCTTCAGTAGTAAGTTTAAGTAAGTGCTCTGGGATAATCTGATGTGAACAGCTTACTTGCTCTGTATATTTTTGCTCACGAAACAAATCACAGCACTGTTACAGAGGATGACAAATCCTTAATTCAAATGCCACTTACTTGATCTCTTCCTGATTTGTGTGATGTCATGTGGCGGTCGAGCTGCGTTCTGTACGCAAACGTGTAACTGCACAAGGAGCAACTGAAGTTATCTTCATTCTTTTCATGGCGATATTTAATGTGTTCCTTCAGAGAGGTAAAACGCTTGTACCCTCGATCACAGTATGGGCAAGTAAGCAGCTGGGAAAATGCATCCGGTGTTCCTACACAGTAGACACAACACAACAGTTTTAAATAAATTTAAGTTCCAAACTTACTACCATCAACAAACATGCTTTACATTTATATGTATTACTGTAAGAAAACATGCAGCTGATAGAAGCTCCATCTGTTTTAGAAAAGGAATAATGATAATTAATTTTTTTTCCAAGTTACTAACTACAGTCTGGTTGGCTGCTCCAGTGTACACTGGAGATAGTCAGCTCAATAAGATCACCCAAACCCACTCCTCTCAGTGAGTCTGTTGGACTTCCCAGTACAGCACTAGAGCTTCTATAGATGTGTTTCTGTTTAAAAAGTGGTCTAAAAATTGTGAAACATGGTTTAAGATCTGCTAATCTTTGTAGATCTGGTTAGCTCAATCTCAGACAATCCTCAAATCGTGTTTACAAATTTAAGTCTAACACTGCATCCTGTTTTCAGCTCCTAAGGAATAAATATTTGCAAGCTGCAGAGAGTATTTTTTTCTCTCTCTTTACCTTACTCAGAATTGTAAGTGAAAACAGGGTTGAAAAAAATTATTAGAAATGTGGTTTATAATTCTTATACCTGGACCTGTTGGAGTGGGTCCAGAGGAGGGCCATAAAAATGATCAGAGGGATGGAGCACCTCTGCTTTGAGGACAGGCTCAGAGAGTCGGGGTTGTTCAGCCTGGAGAAGAGAAGACTCTGGGGAAACCTTTCAGTACTTAAAGGGGGCCTATAAGAAAGATGGGGACAATCTTTTTGGCAGGACCTGTAGCAATAGGACAAGGCACAATGGTATTAAACTAAAAGAGGGGAGGTTTAGACTACGTACGAGGAATAAATTTTTTACAATGAGGGTGGTTGCCCAGGTTGCTCAGAGAGGCGGTAGATGCCCCATCCCTGGAAACATTCAAGATCAGGTTGGACGGGACTCTGAGCAACCTGATCTAGTTGACGATGTCCCTGGTCAACACAGGGGGATTGGACTAGATGATCTTTGAAGGTCTCTTCCAATCCAAACCATTCTGTGATTCTATGGTACACAGATATGTACCTGTTAGTAGGACATACGGAGTGACAGAAAAGAGAGAGATCAAATGTGAGGCCATAAATGCAATTCTAATGCAATCTATGGAATCTATTCTGTTGGCTTTCATGAAGTTACTTCTGTATCAGTACAGGAGAAAGTGAAATCAGATTGAAGCTGAATATTATTTTCACGAGTCTATTTCTGAGAAGTCACAATTTATGGAATTTTAACTCCATCTTCTTATCAGCATATGTTTATCCCCCATATATACTAACTTATTCTATCCTTGAAAAATTATTTTTTTAAAGGATTGAAATAAATCTTTCTTTATAAACTGACAAAAGTGTGTTTAAATAAATGTTTATATTTGATCAAACTATTAATTTATAAGGTGTGCTATCCTCCAGTGACTGTGCACCATGCTAAGCGAGAGTAGGAGAGAAAGGTGGAAGATCTTTACTGATTATCGTCTTATGCTCTGAAGCATGAGGGGCAAATTTGTATGCACTGTCATTTTAAGTTGCAGAAATATAAACATTATTAATAACCATAAAATTAACCAGTATTTTAGAAAGTACTTGTGAATTACTTATCTTCATGAACTCTTCCAGCAGTTATCGCCATAGATTGATTATATGCTCTATAAAGTAGCAATTTGTTCTGTTTGTGACTTTATTTTCTGAATGTGCCATTGTTCTTGCAACAGTGAAAAGGAAAAGAACAGCCAGACCAGTATTCATTATTACTAAAAACCAACACCTTCTCTGTCATACAGGTTCTTTTACACTTATTACGGTTAACAGGCAAGGTGACACTCGTATTGAACTGTTTTTTGTGTTGTTCTAACCCCTTCTGCTTTTCCTGGATGAGCCGGGTTGTCCAAAAATGAATCCATCTCCACATGTGCAGACACAGTATGATTTCCTTCAATTCTCATTTTTCCATCTACAATTCAATTCTTCTGACATGAAGAACATTCCACTTCAGCACAAACACAACTCAGTGAAAATGTCAGAAGCATGTTAACTTAAATTCTGTTTCCATTGGAGCAAATGGTGAAATGGCAACGGTTTCCCAAAGCCACTAAAGACTCTAATTCTCTGTCACTTCTCTTGTCCGGTCCCCCAGTTTGGAAGCATGTATCTTTAGCAATTATCACTTTATTTTTGGCACTTTCTGTTCCAAATGATTAATACACAGCATTATTGTTCAGCACTGTAAAATTACTGGGCTAGGTCCAGTTTAAATTATTAACACAAATGTGTATTTTTAATGATTACATGGAAATCATATTGCAAAGCTGTAAAACTAACTTGACAATCTGTGTCACTGCAACCACAGATTAAAATTTTAAATTAATTAAATTGTAATTTTTAAGATGCTACTGTTGAGCATACATCTTACTTGAATTTTGCAAAACTTGTAAAGAAAACCACAAAATATTAGGAATTCAGGTCCTATTTCTGTATATAAGTAGGCACATAAACAGCTTCAATTCCTCAAATATTTTAATTTACTTTTTTTTTACTAAAATCTCCAATGATGTAAAATCTCTGTGACAGCAGAACAAGATTGTTAGCATTACCCCTTTTGCTGCTTGCTCTGACTCCAGCACAGTTACAATGACATTTCTTGTTCAATTATGTACAACCTTTATGCAGGATGTTACTTTCTAAATACCCCAAGAAAGGAACACAATCCAGTTGAAACTGCAGTTGTCACAAGTTATGAAAGCTGAACACTTCAGAAAGCAGTGCAGAATGCAAACCCAACCTGAACAGGATTTGCTTTCAATTATTTCACGATGACGATGCCTTCAACGTTTCATGATGAAGAAAGAACAAAGTATGACTTTTCATCTCAGAAGATCAACTTAAGCATGAAACTTCCTGAATGGATTTATGAAAGCTTGAATTTTTATTTCCATTTACTTGAGGTTATCATTTAGGTACCCATACAACTGAACCCCAGTGCATGTCTTGTTTCACAAAATCAAGCAGTAATGTTTTTTGCATGATGATCCCATCCTCTTGTAATTATTTAACTAAGTTTTTTCCCCCTTGAAGTGTAGGCATTGTTGTCTTCTAAAATACAACAGAACTTTTCGGTCAAGTAGTTAGTACAATCTACTTCCTAAGAACTGAACTGGTGTCATGCTTACCATTTTCATCCTGACCACTAGCTTCTGGTGTGCCTTGTCTCTGGTCCTCCTCAGGTGCTTCGGGGTAGATAACAGCTGTGTCTTCTTGCTGAAGGAATTCTTCAACATTAGGGTCATGGTTTTGTTCATTTTCTGCATCAGAATCACATTCATCCTCTTTTACTAAGAGTGAAAAACAAGATGCAGAATATGAAGAGTTTAAAAAGAACGCAAACGAGATACAGGAATTCACATTGCCAAATCACCCTCTACCCAAGGATTTCAAAACTCTTTACAAATAATTGTATAGTTCAAGCCCCTTAAGATGCAGGAATATGACAAGTTTTAAACCAGAGAACCAGTGACATAATGACATTTAAACATTTGACTGAAAACACAGCTTGCTTCTTCAACTCAGTGTATTTTTATCATTTTAGATTCAGCTGTTTCCCTCAACTTCCCTGAACATCTTCAATGCAACATTACCAATGATTTAGCCCTTGTATTTTGAAGGCCAGCTTACTGTCTTGGCTCCTATGTTTGCAAACGAACATTTGTTACCTTCAAGACATGTTATTTAAGACCTGTTAATTAGCACAAGCCCAGAAGATATTTAAACTCTGAATAACAAGTTGGGTGGCTGAAACGCAGCAAACTTGATCTTTGAGTGGTTTGTTCTCCAGTGTTGGAAATGGCTATCAAAAAGGTTCAGATCTAGTTACATCCTTCAACATCTTCTAGTTTAATCCTTAAGAAATCAATCAATGAACAATTGTATTTCAAAGTAAACAAATAATAAATTGAACATTTTATTTAATGTTTGTATGATAAATATTTGCTACTGAGTATTTGCCTAAACACATTGCTCATAGAGTTTACTTTTACCATGGTGGAACATTCTGTGAGAGCTCTCCTTGCAGCACGCTAAATCATGACAGATCTCCCTCAGTACTAATAATGTGAAGCCTATTATTAATAGGAAGGAGAAGTATCATGATTCATCTCTCATTGTGAAGTCATACTCAATCCATAATTTGACACAATCTTTTTCTGACGTGAGGCAGTCTCTCGCATATAGACTGTAATGCAATACATAACATAGTTCTCCAACCTGTTTGGAGAGATCTGATTTCATAGTAACTAAAAAAAAAAATGTGTGAATTTACTGTTTTAAACATATCAATGTTTAGGTTTGCTATTTTTTTTTTTTAAATAAGCATTACCCTGATAATATCTAACCTTTTAGTGTTAAAGGTATTAAAAAAAAAAAAGTATAAAAATCTTTTTAAAAGCTGGATAGATTACATGTTAAATTTTTGGTCAACCAGAGAAATAAAGTTTTGTTTGGTTCTGAAACTGAAGTACACTTTTTTTTTTTTTTTGCTTTCTGCATAATGAGTACAAACAGAGGGGCTGATAATAAAATACCATGTTAGCTTAAGTTTATTTTGGTATATTCCTTATTAGTTTAAAACACTATCTATTGTCTTGCACTTGTATTCCATACAACTACCCAGGAGATGAGTGCTGCTCCTTGTTCTGCTCTTAGGAAACACGCTGCTGCAGCAGCGCTGCGGTCAGTGCTGTGGTCAGCCCTTGCAGTTTAAGACCTCTAGTGTGGAACAGGAAAGCAGTTTATAGAGAGAGGTGGGAGAATGTCAAAGATTTGAGAGGGATGCTCACCTAGCCAAAATTCAATAGCACTTTATGAATAAGGGACTCAGATTAACAAAGAAATACCTGTACATCCAACTTCATCTGTCTGAGCTTCAGGCCCCAGGATTTCCTTTGTTTCTTTTCCAGCTGAAATAGTACATTTCACAAAAAGAAGAATGAACATACAAAAAAACCCACAGAAGAACAAAACAAAGCCACACACACACCGACTTAATATACTTCGAGTTATTTCTTCAACAATTTTTTCCATTTCTGTATTGTTCAGAACCGCATTTAAACACAACGTTCCTTCTAAAATATGGATTGCACATTATTTCAGCTGTGTGTAATTAGTTGAACCACAACAATATTCCACAGTTAAAGAAATGAAATCTTAAAAGGGAACAATACTAAACACTAACCGTTACCTGAAGAGAGGTAAAGACAGGGACAGTGTGTTTCTCCAGCAAATACAGAGTCAGCTACTTAAATAACCCTGTCTACAAATACAGCTATCTGATATACTGAAAAATTAATGCTGGAAACCACAGTATCACAAACCAAGTAAGTTTACATTTTTCTCTCCAATTAGCCCTTTTCAGAAATGATTGATAATTTGCTGGTAATACCTGCAAACAGCTACCTAATGCATTCTCTCTCTTGTAAATTGGCTAGAAACCACTTGGAGGCTGCGATTGCTTAAACAGACCAGGATTTTAAACACATGCTCCCCACTTCAGATAAACTGTGCACTACAAAAACACTTCACAAATCAATTCCAATATTCAGGACAAGTTTGCAGGTACCACACATCTGTAGAACTAATGCCGTGGAGCCCACCTGCCTCTGAAGCTCCGCCAGTTCCTGCTGCAGCGTTCAAGGATGCAGCATAGAAGTTTTAACTCAGTACAGGTTGTTGGTTCAGATCAATAAATGGCCCAAGTTGCTCCTAATTTACGTTGTTGGTAGCCTGGACCAGGAAGTTCCTACTGGAGAGGCCACTGCTGCAATTTCTGTCAGCACCTGCCTCATGGCAGGCGTGCATAACAGAGCTATGTTGGTTGTTTCGCTCCCTTATCAGTAGGGTGCTATGCTAATATATGTGAAATTAAAGCATTATTTCATAGCTTTATTATGAAAGCCTTAGAAGCTTCATAGCTACACTGCAGAAAAAGACTCATACGTGATACAGGGGGTTAGAATACACAACCACTATGATCTGAAATGGCAACTTTTATTTACCTTACTTCACTCTACTTCAGTGCAGGGAAAAATCCTTTGGTTTGGCTAGTCAAAACCCTAGAACACCGCAGCTTTTTGACCACAGGAGAAGCCAATTTCTCCTTTTTATCGCAGATGATAAATTCCAGGGGAATTTTAAGTTCTCAGATAATACCAGCTTCCTCAAAGGGAAAGACTGTTAATTCTGTCTACTTTGATAAAATCCCACAGACAAAAAATATCTGCAGATAGTCACAAACAAGAAATATGTTTAAAAGAAACTGTAACTCTTAAATCTTACTTTAATTTTAATCGTCATCTGAAAAAAAAAAATCCCAAACAGCCCATATATTATTGGTCAATACTGGATTGTGAACTAATTATATTTTTGGCTCATGATACCAGAGACTTGGTTCAGAATTTGTACTATGGATGATTGCATGAGATGCAAAGTCAAATAAAAAATTTAATTTCTTGAAAACAATCATAACGCACTATTTTTTTTTAAAAGGGTTTGTGATTTTTCCCCATTACGAAATAGTCTCTATGGAAGAGGGGGAATATTATTAAGTTATTACTCAAGGAAATTTAAATCACAGTGTCTCTAGCAAATTCCATTGGCTTCAGTACAAATAGCTATGCTTTCCAAGGGAATGTCAAGGAATTTATGGCATTATAGATAACTGATGATATAAAACTGTGAGGAGTGGCTGACACACCAGAAGGCTGTGCTGCCATTCAGCAAGACCTGGACAGGCCAGAAAGTTGGGCAGAGAGGAACCGAATGAAGTTCAACAAGGGCAAGTGTAGGGTCTTGCACCTAGGGAGGAATAACCCCATGCACCAGTTCAGGTTAGGGGTTGACCTGCTGAAAAGCAGCTCTACAGAGGTGGTGGACAACAAGTTAACCTCTTGCAGCCAGGAAGACCAGTGGTATCCTCGGGTGCGTTAAGGAGAGCGTGGCCAGCAGGTTGAGGGACGTTCTCCTCCCCATCTACGCCTGCCCTAGCGAGGCCTCATCTCAAGTACTGTGTCTAGTTCTGGGCTCCTCAGTTCAAGAGAGGCAAGGAACTACTGGAGAGAGTCCAGCGCAGGGCTACGAATGTGATCAGGGGACAGGAGCATATCTCTTACGAGGAAAGGCTGAGGGACTTGGGTCTGTATATCCTAGAGAAGACTGAGAAGGCATCTTATCAATGCTTATAAATATCTGAAGGCCAAGTGTCAAGAGGATGGGAACAGGCTCTTCTCAGTGGTGCCCCATCATCGAACATGGGGCAATGGGCACAAACTGGAACACAGGAAATTCCACCTAAACATAAGAAAAAAGTTCTTTACTTTGAGGTTGACGGAGCACTGGAACAGGCTGCCCAGAGAGGTTGTGGAGTCTCCTTCTCCAGAGACTTTCAAACCCACCTGGACGTGACCATGTGCAACCTGCTCTAGGTGAACCTGCTTCAGGAGGGGAGTTGGACTGGATATCCCCAGAGGTCCCTTACAACCTCTGACGTTCTGTGTGATTAATCTTAATGAAGTTAAAAACCTTCTCAAATCTAATAATCACAATCTGTGTTTGATACTCTCTTTTCCCAATATCTAAAAGTGGGCTATAAGACAGGGAAGAGCCCTTTTCTACAGGGGATGTTCCTCCTTGATGCTGTAGGAATAATGAATAATTTGAAAAATGTAAGCAGAGGTCCATCTTTATAGCTATGCATGGTCCACATAGGAAGGCAACTTTACAACTGTATCCTCAGAAGCCCAATTACCACACTGCAAATACAGCTGCTGGGAAGCAACAGAAATGGATATGATGGGGGAACAGATCTTAAGACACTGTTCCACCAAGTAGAAATAATAGCTCTGAATTCCAGAAGAAATTTGAACTACCTGCTGAATGACTGCTTAAACACAGGCCTCCACGAATAGCATCTAGGGCATGAATATCTATCTTGGCATTACATCTGGACATACCAGATAGCTGTAAAACATGTTCTTGGACTTCTGTATCTCATCACTCCTTATAAGCAGATGCTAAGAGATGTGGTGGTACTTCCTAGGGTTAAATGGTAATGATTTTCAGATAACAGGCAACAGTGTGTCCTAGTAATGAACATGCATGACACAATCACTGTGTCACAGGCTGACTGTAAAGATCTCTGTACAGGTAAGATAACTGATTAAATTTAAACCACTAGCAAAATGGAAATTTTGGTTGAAGGCAAAAAGACCAACTTTGCTGAAATTTCCACTGCAATCTTATCTTCAGAGAACAGAATAAATTCCAAAGCCCATCAAAAGAGTTTCTAATTTAAATTCTTTAGAGCTAATTTTCTGATACTCACGTAGCAAGCTCTATTTACAGCTTACAGTATTGCCTGACTGTTCCTGTGAGTAAAAACTTGATCAAAAAGATGCCACACTTTTTTAGCCTTCCTCCCAAATGAAATTTATACAAACTAGCGCAGCAACCTTCCTCAGCAACCCACTACACTGAAAGACACAATGCATCTTACAGCACATAGGCTCAACCTAAAATTTTATGAGTTAAAGGAATTTTTGAGTACCAAGAAGAGCTTAAATATAAAACATAATTTCATTAATTTTTAAAGGTTATTTAAAGGTCTGGACAATTTTTTAAAATTTTCAATTCTTCAAAGATACATTAGTTCCAGGTTTGAGATCTCTACATCTGCTAAATACTTAGAATACATAATCATGCTTTTTAAGTGTTTTAATAAGTCAATAATTTTAACCTTTGCTTTTTTAATTGCAGCACAGGTTTTACTTTAAAGCAAAAGAGAAGTCCTATTACAAAATTATTGCACACACGAATGCTGGCACACTGCGAATGGTTTGTGCAGGATATACATGGTTCGTTTTTTCAAACCGATATGACTATTTCAGTTAAACCTCTTGCGATACACACCTTACATTTAAAACACCTGTTACGAAATTTAGAAATTCAGTTAGAATGACTGGAAACGGAAGGAAACTAATCTGATAAAGAAATGTTATATGTGTTGTTTCTATTCCTGGGCACTTGTGAACAGAATAAATATGTAAAAAACTCGTTCTGTCAAGTTCAGCTAAACCCAGGAACTTTCAGTACTACTTTACCAATGAAACACAACTTGCTAACACTGCTGTGGTGTATGTTTTCTAAAAATTATCACCAGTCCTGAAAAGGGTATTCGCGTTGCACAGGCACCTACCCCAGTACCTTTCCCTGTATGAAAGAGATCATATATTCAATACTTCTCTCTCCAGATTTTGAATGTGCAACCAAGACTGATAATGATTTTCAGCTCACACCTCTCCTTCTAGGAAAGCTATAAAACAGTAAATAGTCCTTTACTGTAGCAAATCTAAGCTCCATAAAACCTAATGCAGTCTTAATTTTTTTAATACTAATTGTCAGAAATCCAAACAATTTATTTTAAAAAACCTAACTACTGAATAAAAAAAATCTGCAGACTCCTACAAAAGAGGCTTCAGAATACATTTTACAGAAGAAATTTACAGGAGTTTGAGCAAGCCTGTACGGGAACTGTTTAATCTTTTGCCTGTCTAAACCCTGAAGAAAGCCTGGCTTTGCCAGCAATGACCAAGGCAGACAAAACATTGTCTGCATTGTGATTCTACAATCACAGCGGATTTTTGTTCAAATGCTTCATTTTAGCAAACAAATTGTAAAAGGTTAAAAAAAGTACATTAGAAATAATGAGTCAAAAAAGATGTCATCACATGTCTAACGCTCCGAGAAACCCCAGAAGATTGTCTGAGGCAAAACACTGTGTCATGACTACCTGCAGGTACAACTCCAGGAAATGTGCAGTCCAAAGGGTCTTGACCCCACACCTCTGTGAGCCACCACTCTTCTTCGCTCTCTGTTTCAGGTTTCCTACACCTGTGCTTGAAGGGCTCAAGAAACAGCCCCTTTTTATGTAACTGCAATTGCTGATAGATATATCCTGAAGTAGAGCAAAGATATTATAGGAGAACTAAGAAAGTTACCTACCTAATAATTTAGCTCCAAACTACTCATCTTTGGGCACAGCATACTCTGGCAATAGCAGCTATGTAAAAACAGGCCGAGTTGATGCTATTCTTTGAACTCTCATCTGTTCTCTCTCAGCTGGATTGCAGTTAGGGACCATATGACTGCTTTCTGTTTATTTAGATGTGAGGTCATGCGATTTGTCTTAAACCACCAGTTTTAGCAAGATAGATGCTAAAGAGTAACGACTGGAGTTCACACACTAATGGAGATATGTCAGAAAATATTCTGTACCCTTCAGGGGATTAAGGCAAAATTCCACAATAAATTCCACTGATCTACACATTTGTCCAAGTTTGGCTCAAATGTAAGCATGCTGTGTGATAATATGAAACTCAGTATCTGACTCCACAGTAAAAAAGGCCCACTTCCCAATTGCTACAAATTTTCATCTTCTAAAGCTGCTGCATAATATATACAACTTTTACCTCCTTCCCGTGTTTTCAAAAGACAGATTCATTATGAGTAAGGTAGCCAATTCTAAAACTAATAATCTAAAACCTATTTTTTCTGGCTATATTTTACAAAGGAAAAGTCAGAAGCAGCTCCCAGGGAGAAACTTAAATCTGAATATAATTTTGTTTCCTGTTTTTGGCTTACTGCTTACTCCCCAAGCTGAGCAAACCCTGAACCTTACCCAGCGCTATGGCAGAGATCTGCCATGCAAAACACTTCCAAAAAATTAAAAGCAAGCAACTACTCTCTGATCACCCTTGAGAATGCTGCATTTACAGATCTGAAGCTCCTGATTAACAATGCCAATGGATTAAATGCACCTCTGAATCTGCCTTAAATATTAAATAAAGACGACCATTACATGTTATTTCACTAACAAAGTGAACAAATAAAGTCCTGTTGAATCTTCATTTTAGAAACCTTTCTCTTCCTTTTCAATGATGATGCTGTGTACATACCGTCATCGTCCCAGCAACTGTTTGTACTCCCTTCTCTTTCACTGTTTTCCGGCAATACTGTATGGTCTGTTGGCAAGTCATCTTCTGGCACACTAGCATCACAGTCTGCTGCATCGGTTACACTTTCTTCTTCCACTATATGCAATTTATCTTCATCATCTGAATCCGAGTTTGCTTCTACCACGTTATTATAATTGGTGACTGTGGACAGACAAAAAGCAAAATACTGATCAATATACTCTTAATTTACAGCATGGAGGTCCAAAGCTTTCAGTACTGTGGCCAGATGCTCTATTTGGAGCACCTCTAAAGGGTTACATTATTATTATTTCTTCTTTCCATATAGGGATGGCAGTGGCTTGTGAGCAAATTGGACATAATGGCAACACACAAGGAGACATCCGACAGCTGTTGGGCTTCCACCACTGCTAGGAACTCACTTCTGCACACCCAGCGTAAGGCTGCACAAGAAAAGGCAGTGGACAACACCACACTGAAGCCACACTGAAGTATCAGGCTTCTAACAAGATCACTCCCATTTGGATACCAGCCTTACTGTATGTTTCCCTTAAGAATATTATGGCCTGCTCAATAGTCAGTGTAACACTCAATACTGACAAACATTTGGTTACAGACAGACATGTCTAATGGAGATAGGCTGTATGTATATAGCAAACAGCGGAGTATAGAATGAACAAAACCACAGGGAAACAACGGGCACTGCAGAACAAGTGACCCCAGGCTGAGCACACTCCAGAGACGGTAGCTCAGTCACTCTTGTCCTGTCCCACAGAGGAAGTCCTTGTCTGCAGTTATGAACACTAGCTGTGCTCACCATACCATCTTCTCGCTGGCTTTTCCTGTAACCAATGCCAACCCCATGCTCCAGATATGTGAATCAAGGAGCAATAAACAGGAACAACAAGGAGGTTTGATTCAGAAGGGCTAAAGTGCTCCTTATCCAAGCTAAAACATTCCTGTAGTTACACCCAAAGATCATACTAAAGACTCGGTAGAATGAATGCGAAAGGAAAAGTCTTAGAGGTGACTTAGAAATGAAATCTTGTGTAACATTTTCCCCAGCTGCTGTGAAACAGCAGTAACTCCCTCAGCCTGGAGAACACATTTTGAGAGCCCTATGGACAAAGCATTACACAATGATATATGTTTCTATCATATGGAAGCAGATTATTATTAAAATAGTCTTCATTTGTAAGCAGAGAAGATCTGTTACAGCCATTTCAATACAAACTGTAAGGATTATGTATTAAAACTAATTACTTTCACAATCTGTTGAAATGTCTTGTTGCTCACACTGAAGTTACACTATTAAACATTTATATCAATATGCTTATCACTTCTTCACTGCCAAGTTTGAACTTCTTACTGAAATGCTTCAAAATACAGTTTAAGAAAGAGAATAAATTTATCGATGAATAAACTAACAAGTCGTGGCTGCAGCACTCCCTCAGGCGTTAGGAGGATTATACCTGGGAGGCACACCATCACGCTACTTTATGTTTCCTGTATCCTGTCACTGTTAGCACACAAGAAGCCAGACTGATTCTTTGATGTGAAATTCTGCCTATTAAGGTAGATAAATAGCAAACTCGACTCCTGCTCTTCTGAAGTTAGTAGGTTGTTTGTTGTTTTTTTTTTTAAAGTAGATACTGTAGTTATTAAAGCATTTAAGCAGGGCAAGTGAGTAACGTTATAAACTGACAGGCTACTCTCTCATTTACTCCCAATGCAGGAGAAAAAACATCTCATCTAGAAAATGTGTAAGCATGACAAAAAAGCCTTCTGAATTTTAACCAATCATTCCATGTTTCCACATTTTACGTTCAGTGCTATTTGAAAAATGTAGTAACACCCCACTATTCATGGTATTGACCTCTTCTAAGACAACAAATGTAGACAAGCTGCCTAATTACTAATATCTGGTCCATTTCAATTGATAAATTGATATTCATTTTATATTCTGTACCTGATTTTGCAAAGTAGAACAGGTACTGTAAGGGAATGCTGTAACGCTGCGTGAAAGAGAAGACATACATGTAATTCCCTCACCAAAGCAGAAGAGATTTATTAATTTGCCTGAGAAAAGGTAAATGCAACTTCAAAAAAAGTGTAAGAGCACACATAAAACCGGAGGAAATGGAATAATTGTTTTAACCTGTTAACTGGGTTTTACAGTGATGCTTAGATGTAGAGGATTATTAATACAAAACACCAAGGTATTAACCTTTGCCAAAGACAAAGGAGATCACTAAGAAACGGGATCAAAATTTACAGGCTTAAGTTCAGATTTCAGTAGTGTAGATAATGAATACTTGATTTTTTAAAAATAAATTTCCTGTTTAGTTTGGGAAATTAAGTGGAATCCCTTATATTAGATTCAGAGTGGTTTTTATGGAAAACAAAAATATCATCAGAAAGTTTGTCCTGAAGAATCACCCGTAGGGAGGAAAAAACTTTCTCATATTTTTTTTTAATTTTAAATATAATCTATTAATCATGGCTCTATTTACCTCAAAACATTTTCATACATTCTCACTACACTCACTCGTGCTAACTCATCAAAACTTAAAATATCTTCCTTCTCCATAAAAATGAGGAACAAATGGTCTTTGAGATCTCGATTCCTTCCACTGAAGATCAGTTGTCAACAAAGGCAACACATTAAAATCAGCAAAAATCTGACTCTAATATTTCTGTTTTCCTCTTGTGAAGAGCTCTGGGGGAAATAGATGAAGGTTTGGCAATTTAAAAGGCCTTGGCACATTTGGGACAGCCAGGCAACCTAAATACCAAACGCAGCAGAGAGTCGACCACTTAAAATGATGAAAATGTCCATATATCTATATGCAACTCTAGCTAAATGATTACATGCTGTTTTCGCTCTACAGGATCCTTATCTCATCTAGCGCAATGATGACAAACACACAGGGAATGCTCAGTTTTAGGGAATGAACTGAGTATTTGCAGGATCTTGCCTCATTTTTTCAGACTACAAAGTGATGTTCATTCTTTTTATCTCCATTAGCCAGCAGAGTTCCCAAAGCGTCACTTACAGGATGTTAGCCAAAGTGAGAATCCTCATTATATATCATATACATTTGTACAGAACGTATTATAACTATATATTATATAATTATATGATTACATATTCTATATAATTTCCCTACACAGCATTTAGCAGGAATGCTTCAAAACATACAATTAACTGAACTGTAGTGGGGTGATGGTATCTTCATTTTTCAGAGAAAAAACTGGCTGCTTGAAAAACAGAGGATTCTTTCGGCAAACCTGGCACTGCCACGTCACTGTGAAGCATTTTGTGCCTTACTTTCCAGAGGACTTTGCATTTTGACAGCATTTTACATATTCAAAGCACATTTGCATTCATTCCAAATGCAGCTGTGCTCAGAGCGCAGGTCCTTCAGCCTGCGTGTCACAGCAACTCAAAACATAGAGATGACCTCCAAAGTAAGTCACATAAATCCAAATTCACATAAAACTCTTGAAAGAAAAAGAATAAAATCCAGTCTTTCCGTGGAGCTTTCAAATGCCTTAGAGAGCACGCTTTTGATTCCTGCAGTCCTCAAATTACTACGCTTTCCAGCAATTAAGGCAAGGGTTCTGGAGGCAACAGCTTCCTTTAATAAACACCCCGATTCATTCTCTGGGCACCGTTCCTCCTGTGAAAAAACTATGTGATCACATAATTAAAGATCTTATCGTTATACATACATGCAAGGGACAAATCAGAACAGTTGGAAAATGTCAGAATGAAGATTGTTCAAACTTTTTTTGATTCTCTACTTTCAAAGTCAAGTGTTTCATTTTAAATTGTACTAATATTCTTTAATAGAAGCAATTGTTAAAAACCAATCAAACCCTATAATTTATAGTATTTTTAGCTAATTAAAATTAAAATCGCATTACAGGGTATCACACTGGTGCCTGCATGGCTGCAAAGTTTAGCTTTAGCAATGCAGACCTGCTCCTGGTGCCTTACGAGACCAAAGGGTAGTAGTAGCAGGCTGCTATCTTCTCTTGCTTCAGACATGTTTTGGCTGCACATTTCACATTGCTTTGAAGACATTAAAGAAACCCCGGAACTACAGCACTTGGCATCCAGCTCCACAGGTAACCCTCCTCCCCCTCTCCCTTCTCCAGTTCAATCCTAGAGCCAACTTTAGACGTTCTCTATCTGCACATCGTTTTGGGTGTTTCTCCTCATCCTTGATGTTTCCTCAGAATAGCCATGACTGAAAGAACAGGACAAGTTCAGGAGCCTCGCTTGATGCCTGGCATCACAGTAACTGCTGAAGTTGAGAAGAATAAATTTAATTAAACCTTTTTGGACAGAGATTGAAATATACTCAATAAAAAAGCAATATGTAGAGACTACTGCTTACAACCTCTGAAAGAAATTCAATTGAATATACATAAACTGTGACTTTAGGGGGTTTCTAATCAGGTTAAGTATTCCAAGCAGAAAATAAAAAACACATGTAAAGCCTTGCTTAGAAGAACAGTTACAGCTTTCCAATGAAGTAACTACAAATATTTCAAGCTTCAGTAATATCTACTTTTAGTTAATGTCATTTAGAAGTAGTGACTATCTAAACAAAGTAATTCTGGATCACAGAAAATTGGCACAAACAGCAATCGATGTCTCCAAGGTGAGACACGCTCTGTGAAAAGCAAGGGCGGCTAAAGAGGTTTCGTCACCCTTGGCCACCACCGCTCCAGGGATGGCCATCAGCAGCAGGGGAGAAACAGCAGGCACTGAAGGGAATCTTTCCTTCAATTGTAAAAGCTCAGTCTGACTCAGATCATGAACCATGGCTGTAAGCCTCTAAAATCCAGTCATGAGACAAACACATCTGATGTGTAACAGAAACAGGGGCCTATTCTGTCCACTGTATGTAACCTTACCATAAAAATGTACGTTACTGTATTAAACATGTTCACTATTAATTTCAGCTTTGCTTTCACAGATGAATAGAAAAGAGGGCCCCATTTTCACGTGTTACAAATAACACTGAAGACTAAATATTTATTCAATAAGTTTTTTATATCATTAGTATCTATCTTCTGAAATAAAGGTGAAATACTCAGTAAAAAAAAAAATACGTGAAAAATACAGCTTATGAACCGTAATTACTACTTTTCCTGTTGATCACTTTCGTGCTACAGTATCCTCACTCTTAAAGAATAAATGAGTATCTGTAGTTGAAGCTTTCATTGCTCTATGAGTAAATGACTGCAAAATGAATTACAGAAAATTAGCTATGCTTTCTGAATTTTTACAGTCCTAAATGCAGAGAAGATGAATGATATTGCACAATTTTAATTAAAAAAGAAACATAATCAAATGGAATTAGCAATTAAAGAGCTAAAACAGAGAAATATTTTATTTTGCTCGTTGTATACAGCTAGAAACCATGACACATATGTCTAGTCAAATTCAAACATGGCATTTAAAAGGAAAAGAATCTTCAGTTCTCCGATTTAAAACCAATGAACACAGGAAATTTAAGGTGAACACTAATATTGCAGTGATGAAGGACTATAGGACCGCTGTTTCCACAGCTTATACTATAATGGGAGAGTCCCCAAAAAGGCAAGCGACCTGGGTGGCAATACAAAGAAAGTTTGACAAAAAGCTGGCAGCAAGTACTTGCTCACTGCTCCCCCCATTCAGACCTGCCCTCAGAATCATTAGATGACACGAAAGACGACACTCCCAACACAAAGAATGACCCAAACAAGTTCATATCACTCAAATTCTGACAGGAATTTACTCATCGCAATAAGAAAAAAAAAAAAGTGTGGTGGAATACGTAACAGAGTAATTTGAGATAGAGGTGGCAACAGCAAAGGACTGCACTAAAATGAGGACATGTTTCAACAGAACTAACCCATAATATCTAATATGTATTACCAGGATCTGTAAGTGTACAGGGGGAAGGGTGCTTTGAACACAATCTGTTACAATCTTTTCTTCAATACTTGCCAGTGGTCACTGTCTGTTACGTAGAGTCTGGTCCAACATTTTTACTACCTGTCTCTTTTATACCTCTCCATACTTAATCCAAAATCCTACCTACTTCCAATGAAAAAACAAACTTTTAGGAATTTGGAAGTTAACACAAATGCCCTTGAATTTTTAAAGAGGTAACCAACACTTGAGTTGTGTGGGCTCAGTATCTCAACACTGAAAAGGCTGGAGATCCAGAACTGGTGTGAGGGATTCTGTCTTTTAGAAATCCTACTTCTAACAGCTCTTACAAGTTCTAATAAAAAAATCTGAAAGCTTATTCATGAATACCGTTAGAAAAGAAACCTTTGATTCTACAAACTGGAACAACTCCTGTGCTTTGTGGGTTCACGGATTTCTGCTCTGATAGCCTACAACTATCTCTTGGAAACCATTTACTGTCTGTCAGCTCAACTGAAAATCTGCACCTATATATTATTTTGTTCCAGTCCTAAAAATACTTTAAGCACAATATTTTGCAAAGGCGGAAACCTGATAATTTAGCATTCAGTATTTTATATTCAGATTTTGGGGTTTACTATTAATTTTATTACCATTCCTGAATGAAAGGCCACACTTCTGCCTCTACACTGATAAGCTGTCCAGTATCTTTAGTAAAGTTAGACCTTGAAGTTCTTTTCATATTTTTTCTCTCAGTTTAATACATATACTTGAAATGAATAAATACCTTCCATGCAATAATATATACAGAATCATGTTACCATCTGAAGCAGAAACACAGGGAAGAGTTTAAATAAAGGCAAGGCGTATGCTGATGCTTCTAAAATTCTCTGCCTGTTTCCGGTAGTTTTTTGGCTCCTGGAATTCCTAAATGAGATATGTTGTCTTCATACCCAATAGCCTCATTTTCTGTGAATTTTTCTGGTTACTTTTGGAATTCAAGAAAAATTTGGCACCCACGTTATTCTGAGGCAAGCAGTTTCACAGCTCTGCATTGTGGGAAGAAGTTTCTTCCATTGATTTTGAACCTGCTCTGTACTAGATTCAGTGGGTGTCCCCTACATCCTCCCCACTTGTGTCCTCTCTGATGTTCCTGGTTTTATATGCTTCACTGCACAGCTCTCACTTCCACTGAGAAGAGTCCTTGTCCACTTGTTACTCATATAGAAGTTGTTCCACCGATCATTTTTGCCGCACCTCTCTGGACCTTTTTCCATTCTGCTGCATCACTGTGTTTACAGGGGGGAGAGATGACAACCTAGAACTGTACCAAGCATTCAGGATGCACATGCATGATGGATCGGAATAGCAGCATAACAACGTGCTGTTTACTTCTCTATCCCTTTTCTAATAATGCAAGTCATATTCTAGGGCTTTTCTTGACTGCTACAAGTAATTAAACTGGAACTACTGCAGGTTTGTTTTCTGTAACCCCAGAAGTACTGTTCCTGAATGGTACTACTCAGCTCAGAACCCACTGCAGGACCCTGCTCCTCCCTCCACATACGTTGCTTCACTTCTATCTGCCTAGAATTTTATGTGTCTTACTGCTGCTTGGCTATTATTTTTCAAACAAGTATAAGCAACCCTTAGTGAAAATATTCGCTGCTTCCCGATCATGTCATAGCTTCCATCAGGCAGCAGGGTGACTTCCCACAGGATTAGGACAGCCAGCAACACTGCAGAGGGGCAGCAGAAAACACTCTTTAGGCAGCTTGTTGAACTCAGTAAACATACACTACAAGACCTGTTGATTTGTGAGGAAACTGTATTATACTTGTCATTAAATCATTCCAGAAGAAAAAACCAAAAACCCTTGCCAGCAATTAGTTTCTGAAATAGTCCATTTTAAATTTAATTTAAAAACATACCCGTAGTTTTCAGAAAAGTTATTCTGCTTTTAAAAACAGTGTACGTGCTATAACTGTGTAGAATAGAACTATATTTTATAAATAAAAGGTTGACTCATTGTTTATTTAGACATATACACATGTGAGTTTGCTCACACGGGAAAAGGGGAACTGGATTCAGTCCTTCCTCTGCCTGAAGGGATCAAACTTACATCTCCCATGTGTGTTTATATAAATATATGAATAGTTGTAAAAATAAGTCTAAATATTTACATGTAGCAAGCACATTTCTGATAATTGTTTAACTAATAAATATCTCTTTCAGAATGTTTTTTACACCCCTTAAATGAATACTAACATCCAATCAAATACAGCTTGACACGTTTTGATTGAATATTCCGACACAATAAAACCCATAAAATCCAAGAATCTTAACATGCTCTAAAGGTATATAAACCATGTCAATACTACCGGATTATTTGATCTTCTGGTCAACTCAAAGAAACTTTGAGTTTACAATAAATGCTTTGCAAGTGGAATGCATACTAAAGCGTGCTCTAAACACTGAACCAAAAGTGAGGCTGAATGGCTCGGCTTACACAACACACATTAAAATCAATGGTGTAAATACAATTTTTCTGCTTATCAATTTTAAATGATGGTTTTAAAATCAACCGGTATTTGACATTAAAAACAAACTGACCTCAATGTTGAATTTTTCTACTGATATGGCAAAGTCTGGAGCAAAGCCTGATGATCTAAGTCAGGACCAGTTCCCTAGCATTAGGGTAATGGCTACAGCCCTGGCACCAGACTCTGAGATGACATAAGCGATACTTGGAGCAAATCTGGCAAATATTCCAGCCTCAGTGATTAAATTTTTTGCTGCTTGTCTTTGTTCATCTGATCATTAGTGTGATTTAGGGTTAACTTAGTCCCATACGCACAATTACATTGGAACAGGACGTTTGGTAGAGTACTATTTAGAAGCAGAAGCAGCTCCAGGTTTCCCAGTGAGGCAGACACGGTGGAGTTTCTGCCATGAAGGTGAATAAAGGCAGACAGCAGAGAGCAGCTGGGGAATCTGCTGCTTTGGCTGCTCCCGGGAGGCAGCTGCTTTAGCCAACTACCTGCTTTGTCTATGGTTAAGATGAGTTCTGGGCAGAATATATGTATTTCCTTCATCCTTTCCAACCTATTCAAACTACATACCTAAACGTAATAGGTTTTACTTCAGCATCCCTGAAATGATACAGAGCTCAACACCAAGTCAGGAGAGGGATTCGAAAACAAGCCCCACTAATTGTAAAGGATTTGTAAGAGTCACTGGTTCTGACGGCAAGGACAGTGAGCTTCTACTCACACTAGCAGGCAGTGGTAGAAAAGAAATAGAAATATATGATGAAACTGCTGACGCAGAGGACCTAATGTTCTCAATCCATGTTTCAGAGCAGTCTCTTAATAAAATCAGCTCCAGTCTCATCTTCTGGAGTAAATTTTTGTTAGTGGCTGCAACACCCTTAGAAGTGTTCCCAGAGCCTATGTTCTCATTTCGTGTAAAGAAAAGGCATGCTCCCAAGTCAAAGCACAGTGAGTGAGGACAATCAGGAGATTCACTTCAAAAACAAGAGTCCTGATCTCAACTGACACACATCAGGATGCGCACCTGCAGCCAAACACCTGTGGAAGGGACACAAACACTTCTTGCCTGCAGAGTCTGAAGGATAAAACTTTCCATTGCTCATTCCACTATAAAAATGATTACATGTGATTAGCACCAAAATCTCAGCCTGCAGAGGGGAAGGACTTCTTGGGCTTCTGTTCCTCCCTCCTACAAGCAAGCAGGTCATATACTCCCCTTTCACAATTTACTTTTTGAAGAGTTCAATCACATTCTTGACAGATTCCTGAGTGCAGGACATACTGGCAATTGAAAGGAAAGCTATAAAAGCTATACATAGTCTTTCCAGACAGCCAAGAGCTTGTGGAGACAGATGCTGGCCAGAACCAGTAACCACTGTCTTATACAGATTGAAGTAGATGAGGCTGTATTACAAGTTCTGTGGATTGAACACCATACTCTTCAAAAAGAATGTGGATCTGTACCGCTACAAACATCCTGACAGAGAAGCTGCAATAGCAACACAAGTAATCTTGAGAAGGACCTTTGGGAGACAGAAGAATGATAGCACAGAAGACACGGATGCCAGTGAGTACCCAAATCACTCAGCACTGCCGTGCAGGGTTAAAGATGAGTGAACGGCAATGGAGCTCTAGAACTAGTGACAAGTTCATATACAGTCCAGCAAAAGAGAGACCACCATCAAATCCTCCCTTTGGGTTCCTTCTTGAATGAAAACCTTTTCTTCCACTTGCTTGAAGTATTATACGATCATAGGCATGGTTGTTTCCATCTGCGGTGCTGACTGGCACCTCACCTCTGAACAATACCAAGTATCATCTAGGTGACCTGACCACAGCAACCATGTGTTCAGGTAACTCCTGAGACTGTAGATGACAAGCTGAGGACTGACACTGGTTTCACACTCATTAGAAACAATCACCAAAACTATGCAGGCAGCGCTCTCAACAAAAGGCCTTAGTACAGAGGACTGTTGGGTCACCAAGTGGGAACTCTTAGGTAGCCCACATATCTTATAGTTTTAACTGTCCATCACCTGAGCAATACAATCACAGCAGCTGTACACTGGGACATGATATAAGCCTTTCCTAGAAACACTAGGTTCCAAAAACAGTGGCTCCAAAAGCCACTTTGAATGGCTTTCCAGGTGCTGCAATGCTACATTTTAAAAAATTATAGAACTTACGAGGGTGGGAAACAACTTTAAAATCAACTCCAGCATTCACATGAGAATTTACATACATGCAGAATTGACATGAGTTCAGAGATGAGAGTAGAGAGTACACACACAAGTTTTTGAAGTATTTAGTCTTGGTCTAATGATAATTTGAAAATAAAACATGTTTCAATGTATTTATACATACATACGTATTTTCAGGTTTGATAGCCTAAACTTACATTTGGAAATGTAGATGTATATATGTATACCTATATCATCATATAAAAAATAATTTGATTTAGAAATATTTCTCTTATTAAGGCTACTTCAGTAAAATAACTTATGAAACATAGTTTTCAGCATGCTGCTTTGAGACTTTTCATTACTCTGCAGCTCTTCTGTGCTAAAAACGGAAGCTTTATAGCTTTGCAAAATGAAGGCTTTCAGCCCTTCAGTCAGACAGAGCAACTTGCAACGGTAATTTCTCTATTGGATTTGCAAATGATGGTCCTTTTTCTAATGAAAAAGCTAACTATTGTCTAAATATTCTCTCCTTCTAGTCTCTGGACTGACATAAATTATAGATGCAAGTAACAAAATTCTCAGTGGCAGCATCATTTGAAAAATGATATTATTACAAGGTGCCTATAGGTTTGGAAATACAAAAAAGGTCCCAGACGAAAAAAATTAACATTCAGAAACAAGACAGACGAAGGTATATGGAAAAATTAACTGTACCTTTTGCCTGTTATCACCAGTGCACAAGCCAAGGTTGCAGAGCTTTCTACAAATGAGAACTTAACTCTATCTGTGTAATTCCATGTCAGTTGCTGCTCTCAGGAAGTTTTACAAAAGCTTAAAGTAAGTTGAATACTTTAAGGAAGTATGTAAAAAAATTTAAGAGTAGTGAACAGGAAGAACCATATCCTCTCCTAGCACTTTTTTTTTAAATCTACTGGAAAAAAGTTACTTCAATAATTTGATTGCAGCTTTAAACGCTCGGCAGGGAAGAAGCCATACCTTGGTTCGTTCTTCTCTCTTGCAGCTCCCCCATTTTATATGTTGTTCCTCAAGCAGCCTCATAAAATACACAAAAGCTTTCACCCATTATAGGTGACAAAACTCTCTCCAATGCAACATGGAGGTTCAAGTATTTATATTTATGAATGCACGTGCACAAAATAAATATGAACTAGAAGGTGTGGATAGCCACGTTACACACAGGCAGGAATTTTGACTAAACCTCCTGCTCTCTGCCCATTTTTCTCTTTCTAAAGAACACACATAATTTTCCCATAAAATTACACTGACATAAATATCAAATAGATAAAATCCCAACATCTATGGTTTTTTTAAAAAAATCTGAGTTTTCAAAGAATATAGTGTGGGACCAGTCTAGTCATTCTCTACTCCAAAGAGGCAAAAAGAAGAAACCTTTCCCTCATGTCCTATTTCATCCCAGGCAAGTTTGCATTTCTGTCACCAGTATTAGTTTTATAGTCTATCATTTTACTCAGAAGACTGGAAAAAACAATCTATACATCCAACTGGTGTCCCTCACAGTTGCCAGAGTACCATCTGAGACAACTGAGCATGATGATCAATAAATTAAACACCAAATGCATAAATATCTGAGAAACCTTCATCTTTTAGCATCTCCAATTACTGAGCAACTGGAAACAGTAAATTAAACTGAGGAGAGGTTGAGAGGAAGAATTATTTCCATGGGTTACGTTGTCTATTTTACTCTTCAAAAATTATCTGTCCACTGGTGACAGTACCACTCTGTTGTATGTTCGAGATGCTCTATTTGTAAGATGACCACATTGTTTCTACACAGTTCCTACTCCAGATGTTTGACTTTTTTCCTTTATACAACTTCTCACTTATAAAAAGAAGTTAGATAAGAGAAGTATTTAAAAGGCAAGATAATTGATTACTTTCTCAGATACAGATTTTTAAAAATAGATGATTTATTACTACAGTAGAAATTAACCCTTGCATACGGATAAACATCACTGAATTTAAGATGAGCCACAGAAAATTACCTCATCATTAAATGCCACTAGGTATCAATGGGTATTGGTACTAGGTGCCAATAGGTACCAATCATTTGGGAGAATGTGGTCAGTTGCATGAATTTGATTGTAGCAAGCTGGAGACACTCATGTTAAGAGATATATAGGCATAAACCAGACACACACCACAGCAGCATGCTTCAACATTACATACAAGCTTTCTCACACGGACCAACTTGCTAAAAAAGTACAATTTCTGTTTACAACTGTGGCATAAATTGAATACAAATCTAATAAAGTTGCTTTAGATTTATCCTCATTAAAGACTTAATCTGAAGTACAGTTTGATAATTACCATAATCCATACTCAAAAACTCGACAGCCATGTTTTAGCATACATAAAACCTCAGGTTAGTATGAATTATCAATTGTAAACAAAATCACTCCAAGATGCTGACTCAATCACTGTGTGAAATGGTTCTACTCCTGTGACACTCTTCTATGGGTATCAGTTACAGAGCATCCACCCGTGTGTGAATTGGCCTGAATCCTCTGTCATTAACTCAGGTACCATTAGGCCAGGTTAATTATTCAGGAAGACAAAGCTGACACAATTACAGAAATGTATGTTACATATTTCATAACAGTGGTGATTTTATATAACATAGTTACATAGATTTATATACAGTAAATATTTATTTCATGGATAATAAAAAGACTGTAATTCAGGAGTACCAGATTGGCTTATAAAGTTTTGAGATCCTCTTAGGTACAAGGCACTCCAAGTGCTACATTTTATATGAAAGAATAGCCTATTACCGCAATTCCTTCTTGCCCCTGAAGTTTTATGACTGTCATAAGGTGCCTTTAGAAAAGTCTTCAGCATTATGGAAATTACATACATGGTGGAGATATCACTGTAATGAATCACATGCCTTGTGAAGCACTGATATTTTTATTTACTCATTTCTAAATTAACAGAACAATAAATTATGCAACTTCAAACAGATGTTGCATAATCTAAATCAATAAATTATCAAAATAAACTTATTTAGAAAGTATAATTTTATTTTCATTTCATATTTCACGATTTTTTTCCTTAACCTCTAAGTAATTTCTTAACTATACCTCCTGAAAGAGAGCTGGCTTATCAAACGCATAATGGTCAGCTATTTATTATGACTAGTTTTAAACACTCCAGCATTCAAGTAACTCCTCTAGCTGTCCCCTGTTTACGACTCAGAAGAAAGGACTTTTTTTTTTTTTTCTTCCTTAATTTGTCTTTTAAGTTGACAACCTACATCTTGGCTTCACTCTGGTTTCACATAATAGCAGAAAAGCATTTTTAATGGTGTTCTAGGTTTAAGTTTTCAAAATATGGGTCCTGACTTTTGGATTCAGGGTAACTGATTTGTAGAGATTACCTGTTAATATCGTGAGAGATTGTTAGATCAAACATTCCTAATTCAGAATAAAGATTTCAAAGAGATGCTAGAATACCAAAACGTAGACAAACAAATTTTTATTATGTAATTTGGATGATCTGGTCTGCTTCATGTAGCTCTGCAACTTGAATAACATGAGTTTGTTATGCATATTCATACATGACATGCACATAATTTTTTTGCATTTATATTCACAGCTAATCAACCAAAATATTTGCAGTAGAAAATTACTGTCTGGGAGTGGTATGACAAGTTTCGAGTCTCTTCAATTTTTAATTACTTACTATATTTTTACATTACAGTTTTTCCACATTACTGATTTTGAATGCTTTTAAAATATCGAATCACTGACCATTTATATAATTTATTTGTGTGAAGTGGGAAATAAAGCACCAACTAAATTCTAAGTGTGGCTTATTAATTTTGCAAGATAATGAACAGAAACCTACTGCAGTATAGGAGCATGAATGAAAAGACGGTCAAAAAATGCAATGGATTTACAGTGTTTTTACTGCATTTCAAGGTTAGACATTCCCTGGTGTTCTATTTAAACAGGTGGATACAAGAGATTATGAAAGGTCTCATCCTGCTTAAATGGAAGGACAAAGCTTAAGGAAAAATTCTCAAAAGATACAGATTACATATATTGCTAAAACGGGAAATTATACGTTAGTGAACTTCTACAGATTTGAATAAAACTTTGTATATTTATACAAATCGGAATGAAACCTAATAGATATTTCTGACATCATATTAAGGAAATAAACACGTCCTGGTTTTGCTGGGACAGAATCCCAGGCCTGCCATGGTCTGCAGGCCATTGGCAGTTTCGAGTGGGCAGCTGACCCGAGTTGGTTAACAGGCGCATCCCACACCATAAACATCATGTTCATTCCAAAGGGGGAAGTTTACTGAGGATGGGAGCTCCTTCTCCTCCTCTTCCTCCTCTCTGGGGTCACCACACCTGGAAGGGCTTCTTTTCATCCTGCTCCCAAGGACTGCTTTCCTGTTTATTGTGACTGCCGTACATTCGCTGGGCTGAGGATAACTTTGTAAACTTTATATTGGCATTAGTATCAATGTTAGTTTTGCTGTTTCATTAAATCCATTTTCATTTCAACCCACGCGTCTCCTCTCCTTTTCCCAATCCCTATTCTTGGCTGGGAAAGGGTCAGCTGCTATAGCCTCGCCCTGGTTACAGGCTAGCCATAGACAACGTGTTTTCCCATACTAACCTCTTTGCTTCACAAGGCTGTGAATGTAGCACACAGCACACTTTAGCAGGATCTTATTATTCTTGAAGATCAAGTAATTTATGATAGACACTTCCAAAGACAGGGTTGTTAACTTCTTTAAAACTGCAGTCTGGATTTGCGCTGTTCCGTTCCCTTACACGAATAGCTACTGAACCTCTGTGGACTTCACAAGCAAACCCACTGCAGGAAGAAGGGGTTTTGACTAGCACAAGGGCAAGGATCTCCAACATTTTAATCTCATTTTAACTAATTTAAAGAAACAATGATCAAGAAAGCATTTTTCCAATCAGAAGAGACATAGCTTTCCTTACTGAATAAAACTATAGTAACCGGTTCTGTGACGCGACCAAGTTTCAGAAAAAGCCATTCTGTCCACCATCCTCTGCGGGGCCTCTGGAGAAGCTCCCTCAGCTGCTTTGCTTCACTCAGCCTCACAGCTGTTTCTTTATAAACTCCAAAGTGAATTATTCCTTAAACTAGTTCACATTTTCCTGTCACAAAACTCCACAGGCAAATACACTTCTAACCTTTCACTAGTTTGTTGCTGTCTTTTTTTTAATATACAAAAGAGAGACAGAAGATTCCATATAATTATTACTTGGAGGGGCAAATGAAGTGTTGGCACAACAGAGTAGAAGGGAGAAACAAGAGCTTTTTGTCATTCTTCAGTTAGTATAACATTACTGTAATAGAAGCTGAATTAATAATAGCTAATAAGCTCATGTTAAAGCCTTTCTTAAATATTCGTGATTACTTTTCATAATATGCAGCTACACGGAACACTGAATTTCCATGAAAGCATGCACTCATGTTTGTACAGGATCATCACCTGGCACAGCAAAGTGCTTGTAAAAGGTTCCCAACAAATAAATACTTTAAAAAAAAGAGTCCAGCAAATTAAGAATATTTAAAATATCAGTCCATAAAAGATAACTGTGAGATTCTAACTATGATATTGGAATTTACTGTATGGCACATGTGTTTTAAGAGTAGTTAATAGTCATTAGTAACTGTATTCAGTATAGTCCAACACCTCCAAATTACCACTGTGTACACAAGGATCAAGCGAAACATTTTAAGACTTTTGAATTAAAAGAGCTTATCTGTTCCATTTAACATTGAAATTCATATATAAGGTAAATGAATAATGATAAAGAAGAACCTTAACAAAGGATCAGCTAAGGGGAAGCTTAAATAAAGAGACCAGTTTCCAAAAAAAGGAGAAAATATCCAACCCCGTATTTATTCATGTGAAAGACCTGATGTGCATTACTGGCATTGCTGAATTTAATTTTGCCAGCCTTTTGTAAATGAATGGAAAAGATAGTCAGAAAGCAACAAAGATGTGCCTTATTTTAGATTAATACTGAGGACAGTAAGAAACATCTGTCAGTCACTTGCAGACAAGAGACATTCTCTTTGTAAAGGCTACAAAAAACAGCTGAGCACTAACAAACCACAAGGAGAGTGGTTGACTTAATAACAAAAACGGTTTGTTTAGGAGGCAAATTATTTTCAAGCTTCCACTCTTTGGTCTCTTATGAACAGACAGAACTTCTAAAAAGAGAGGAAAAACTTTCAAACACCTTGTCAATTGTTTTTTACTGCTTTACAGCCAATCTCCTGGAAATTTCTCAAGCGGCATCTGGTTAAAATTACAAGCCAGAGAGATACTGAAGATAGCAAAGGTCTAGTGTTACCTGTAGCTATTTTGGCACTTGTAATACTTTAATTTTTTTTAATTTTTAATACGGTATTTCTTTGGAAGATTTTAGTTGTTAAGAATTTTATTTGCTATATAAGATCAATCCAACTGCAAATCACTGACATGGTACAAAAAGGAGTAACAATAATGCTAATAAATATAAAATATTTTAACCTAGTAATTCCAGTTGTGAATCTTAATAACGGGTAGCTACCTGTTAGTATCTCAGATATTAAACACGTCTAGGCTTAAAACCCTTTATTTCTTAAGATAAAAAGAACAAAGAAACACAGAATTTGAAGAATGAAGCATTAAAGTGTGATCAGACCTGACTTGGATCTTCTGAAACGAGAAATAAGTTTTCCAATCTCTGATAATTTTTCCAAGAAGATATCTACACCCATTTTTAAGATCTATCTAATCTTCTGCTTCTCCTAAAACTAGTTGAGACATGTTTATCATTACAAGTGTAACTAAAATGATCATGATCTAAAATGATCAGGATCAAGGAAGAGGCTAACTCAACCCCTGACTGTCTCTGCAGGGGAATTCAGTTTTTCGAAAGCTGTAATGCCATTAGAGAAAGGGAGATGTAGGGAAGCACACTGAGGATTATGACACAAGCACAGTCAGTGAGCAGTAGGCTAAAGAGAAAAAGTCACCAAATAGGAAATCAGTATGTCCATGAGACAAATGGTCAAAATGAAGGTGGAAAGATGAAATGAGCAATTTTTAGAAAGAAAAACCCCACAACTCTGCAAGGTAGCCTGACAGAAATAGCAATTCTGGGAAAGGCAGGAGCACACAGAAAAAGAACCAGGTCTGCTGTGCATACAAAGATTTTAAGTACGTTCAGGTGTGTTGGCGCCTCTGCGAATAAACATATTTAAGAGGACAAACCTGTTTGGCAAGAGCCTTTGTTTTTTGGAGCACTCTTTTGTTTTGGAGGGGGTAGGACAAGGAAGAGACAACCATGTGGTCACTGAGGCTAGCGAGGAAAGGGTCAGGAAGGCACTCTGGAGCAGCCACTTCCCTTCAGTCCATGGCAAGATGGCAGGCTGAGTCCTTGCAGTCCTCAGGGATCACTGGTGGAGAGAAGGTCCATTTGCAGCTCATGGAGAAGCCCACACTGCAGCAGGGACTACTCCCCAAGAAGGCTGTAACTCTGAGGAAGACACATGCTGGGGTCGTTTGTCACTGGGAGAACTGCTGCTGACAAAAGACCCTCACGCTAGCTGGAGAAGTTAATGGAGATCTGTCTCCCGTGGGAGGGACATCACATTGCCATCAGAGACCAGTCCTACTGTCATCAGAAGGACACGTGTCTGAGACTGCTTGACCAATTTGTTTGGAACTACTCTTTCTATTCAGGAAGAACAATATCTGATTTTTCCAAGTAAAAATGGATTTTTTTCTCTCTTATTTTAATAATACGCTATAGACAGATCATTAGACACAGGGTAATTGATAGATTAACCCTATGCAGTCAAAGAAATAAATAGAAAATGTTTTCTTAAATAATAAAAATGTCAGCCACATATACCTGCTCTATGAACTTGTCAAAATGCAACTTCCTCTCAGAAAAATGAGGTACAACTGAGCAGCATAAATGTTCTAACAGCGGTTTAGCAAACAAGGAGCTGTCAACTTCCAATAAGCTATTATTCACACCTCTTTAATCACTGCCACAGAGTCGATTATAAATAGCCTCATACATTTTTAAATAAGGTCATTCTGAAATGAAACAACAAAGAGGGTAGTAAATATTCCAGTGCATAAGCAATTTAAATTCTACAACATAACAGTACCATGCGTTCTCAAATATTCAGTTTAAAGAAAGCCAACAAAACTGTTTATTAACTGGTGCAGTGTCAGATGTGTTAGATCAATAAACCAGCCCAATTATGTGATAGTTTGCAAACAGATCTGAAAGAAATGAAACTATTAAGACTTGCTCATAAAATCCAGCTCCAACAGCATTATTTACAAATATACAGTAACACAAATTAAGTTAATACAATACATGCATTGCATGAGTAAATCTACTACACAAAGATTTTACATGAGTATGAAACAGTTCCTCTGTGCTTTCCCAGAAGCAGAACTAAAAAAACTTATGTAGAATCCTGATTCATATAAGACCCCATTTCAATTTTCTTGGGATTTTTAAATAATTAGAAGTGAATACATAAAGAAAAACAAGAAAAGAACTACAAATGTAGGAGCAAGTTCTTCTTTTTTCCCTCTACATTTTTTCCTCAGGTTCAAGATTACTTGATAAAAGGATATGACAAAATAATGCTAATATCAAATCTATTTAGCTTAGGGAAAAAAGATAAAAATCAGAAATATCTGTAATTATGTGGAATTTTTCTCAGAAACATTAGAATAATTGCACATGTTAAGTGGACAGTGATTTAAAGAAGCTCATTTAGCACTACCAGAAAAAGAAAGAATTAGAAGAAAAAACCAAATAGTTCCCCTTTTACTGACCCCCTAACTGAGTTGTTTCTGTGATAAGTACTAGAACTCTCCTTCGTATTATGGGTTTTGTTTTTCTAACTTGAAACTCATCTTTGTACATAGATACTTACCTGGAGTTTTTCAAAATCACGAAAGTAACACCTACTGATACCTTGTGCTGTATCTGCCCAAATATCAATAGTCTGTATTGCTCTGTTATACACAGTTCATTCCAAAAAATAGGTTCCATGAGCAGGGCACCTTAATACCCCCTCCCCTCTCCAACCTTTCTGGGGTATTTAACCCTGTTACAATTTAAGCCTCACTTCTTTCTTAGATTTAGCTCACAGGTACATTGAGCATGGGGTGAAGTTTATTCAGTTCACAGGCTGCTGTATATACGATTCTTAAAAACCTAACGATTCACGTGAGCAGGAAACATACCTCAATCTTCCTGTCTAGAAACATACCTTAATATTACAATGTTATGTGTAAGTACTCATGCACCTGGACAGACACAGAAGGCCTGAGTTCATTCTGCCTATACGCTGAGTTGGCCACAGCCAGCAGCTGTACTCCCACGGCACCATGTCTAACCCAACAGCCCTGCTGCATCTTCTTGCCTTTTCATGTTTCTCACCATAAAACAAAAGTGACCTCCCACGTTAATGACATTCACTTCAGTTAAGAACTTCACAATTATCAAAACCTTTACCAACAGACATAAACACCCTAAAGATCAGTGTAAAGCATCCGCTGAGTTTGTTCTCAGTCTTTTCCCACAGTAAGGCAGTACTGCTATTGTACACAGCTATACCTTTTAACTCGATTCCCAAGTCCTAAATAAAGCATATTACAGCAGCTTATGCAGGGAAGGGATAAAATTGGAGCTGAACACAGCAAGATCTACACAAAAGCAAGGCATGACTTCATGGAGCAAACTTTGCTATTTCAGTTCCCAGATAATACAGAAGTAGAATTGACATCACCTTCTGTTGTCCTGCATTCATTGATAAACTACCCTCGCTTTTTCCATTCTTCATAGAAGACTGTTTTCCTATACTTCCATCCTAAAAACTTTTGGTAATGACAATGCCTCTTATATGCTGTTTACAGTACGTTCACAACCAGAGTTTTCTTGAAGAAACACAGAGTCAACTATATGTGATTTCTTACTTGTAGGAGCATCTTGCGGGGGGGGGGGCAGTTCAACCTCTTCGTACTATTGAGAGGATATCTTCACTGAACTATGCGCAACAAAACAGAAGCCTTTCTTCTCATTTGACAGAGAACTAGGTTTATAACCTGGTAACTGTGAGAAGTCTAGTTTACAGCAGTTTCAGTGGTTGCTGCAAATCTCATGATAGTTTGCTTTCAGCTGCTTCACAACCTTGGAGAAGTCATGGAGGAATACTAAGTTCTGATAAACAAAAGAAAGAATTACGTTTCCTGCCACAGTCAGAAGTTCAGATCCACAAAGCACTATAAACTGGAGAGGTGACAAGTCTGAACTGTGAAGATATTTCAGGACAAAGCTACCCAGCACTACCATCAGAGATCAAGAAAGTTGCAGTCCCATAGTGACCCTCTACAAGAAAGTATGAAAAGATCATGCAAATGAAACTGGTCAAATCCCATGACCTTTGGGTATCAAAACAATGAAGCTACATATTCCCAATACCGAAAAAACCAAGTGCACCCCAAAGTACAAAAGGGCCAAGAGCAGATGAGACCCAAAACCAATAAAAATCAGTAAAGACATAAAACATAATAAAACTATACCTGTTATTTGTATTCCTTAGTATCAGAGGTGACCTCTATAAATAGTAAAAAAAAAGTTGACCTTTTATAAAATATATATAAAGAATACACATATACAGATATATTTACACACATGTATATACATATAAAAAATAACAATTATTTTTGAAGTGCCTGACATCCTTGAAAAGCATTGCAACCTATTTGACAGTCAGCTAATCTGCAGGGGCCACAATATTATTGTAAATCCTGCAAGGGGGGCAGGCTCTTCTTGCCATGTTTGTACTCTAGCCATCTGAGTTGAGATCAGAAGCAGGAGTGGAAAAGGGAACAGGGAAACAGAAAAGATACAGCTCAGCAAAGAACCAAAAGAGTGAAAAAGAAACCCAACTCTCATGTGACCTAAGAGTATTACTCAATATGTTAGAACGTGACACAATAAGTGAAGAAGAATGTGATCTACGTGCATAGATAAAAGCAGTACAATGGCTATGCCTATATGAATGGTACATGAGAATGAAACCCAATACTTACACAGTAAAAACTGTAAAAACTAGCAGGTGGAAAGCCCACATGGGATGAAATCTCATCTAACTCTATTAGAGTTTAGAGATAACATTCTGAAAAAGATTTTGGGGCACATGCAAAGAGGAATCTGCACATGAACATGAATTTGCTGCAACTGGAATACTGCCCAAAAGCACAGCCCTCCTTTTATCATACTGTAATAAAATTATTTTTTACTATATAAATCAATGCTACTAAATTACCCTAATCTGTTCAAGATAAACTTATCACTCAAGCTGGTCTGCTGACCTGCTTATGAAAATCTCTGCTTCATTTCTCCCTTCTGACTCTCCTTGTTTCAAACCCTTCTCAGTCACCTCACTTGCTGATAGCACAGTTCAAGCCAAGCTCTTATTATCAATAACATATACCTATGCCTTGCTAAATACCTATCTACATTATTATAACTCATTTGTTACAGTTTAATAGATGTACTAATGCAAATCATATGGAATTAAATAGTTTAAGGACGGGTATATGTCTCCCAGTGATGATGCAATGCCAGTATGGAGATATAGTATGTTATCAATTACAACTTAACATACTTATGCGCCATTGGACACGGCATCAGAGGAATCGGTACTAAACAACATCTAAAATTATGTTTTGTTTTTATTTTCCTCTTCAGTGGCTACGCAAACAAGTAATTTCACACTTTCAATAGCATATATTTGGTGTTTCCAATAGATGCCTAGTGCGCTCTGATAGCCGTCCACCCTCAGGACAGGTGGGCTGCCCTGTAGAAGCGCTTATTTCCCTCCAAGGCTAAGTGGAACGCAGGTAGCAGGACTAGCTCAGATTTCAGCATCTAAAATGCTGACAACTAATTAGCACTGGTGCCTCTTGCCCAGTATGACAAGGCACCTAAGTAAGAACATACCTGGGAGAAGATACTAGGCAATCACCTGAAAAGATACAGACACCTTTAGGGTTAAAGCGTAATTGAACCTCTACCCAGGAGTTAGCAGGTAAACAAGGCGTATGAGCAAACTGAGATGACTTCCCTTGCACAAAATCCATTCTTGCTTTTCTCTAATGTTCTAATTTAAATCTATTTGGGTAGAGATGTCTGAACTGCCCCAGTTATGCAGAAATTGTGAGTGCCACCTGCAGAAAGTATGAGAAGGGGCAGCATCATGCGAGAGTAATTCTGGACAAGTTTAACTCCTTAGGAGCTACTATAAAAGGCTGACAGGATTACCATCACTGAACTAGCCTTGCAGAAGACTAAGGCATGCTGTATACTGCACAGAAGGGCCTACCTTTGTACACAGACTTCCGCAAGCAGAAGCAAGCTCCATCTGTCCATGTTCCAACTTGCCCTGATCGAAGCCAATGCCACACCAAAACCCTCAGAGGTGTCATAGCATTGTGCCAAGCACAAGCAAAACCCATCCTGCTATTTACCCTGGCTTATTAGTGCAGGCATGCTGCCCTAGAAATACAGATCACCTATTTCAAACTAATTCAGAGCAGCAGTGCAGGCAAATTGGAATCCAAGAAATAATATGTATCTAAGAATAAGCTTAAGGGAAAAAAAGGAAGAAGCAGTGAGATCAGCTAAGTTCCTAAAGCTTGCAAAGAGCAGCCACTCTTGCTGCAGGTGCCATACTCTGGGCAGAGAACTCCCTGAGATGTTTGGCAGTTTTAATTTCGGCGAGCCTTTCATCCAGGTATGATCTGAGAGATCTCTGTTAACAGACTTGCATGGACCTGTGACCATAATTTAGTTCTTTCCACACATGTAAAATGTTTTCTTCATCACTGGTTGTGGCAGCATTTCTCTTCAGGAAGCTTGTAGTCCTTTCTTACTGCATTTTCCATCAGTGATTCCAAGAATACGTGTATATAGTGACAGCTGCTGATGTGCCCAAACAGAAATACACAGTGCAATATAGCTGAAGAACTAACTAGCGTGGCACCAAAGGGATCCTTCTTAAACTCAAAACACCACCTTAATCACAATTTCTTGTTTTCTACAGTTTAATTTGCTTGCTTTCAGTGTTCCTTGCTGCAAGTAATTAATAAATGCTCAAATTCCTTCTGGATTTAGAGAATGCTGCTTTTTTTGCTTTCATGTGTACATCTAAGCCACTGATGTAAGATGATACATCAGGTACAACCGATGCTTTATCAAATCCCTGGAGAAACAAAGCCAGGTAACCAAATGATACATTTATTTTATGGTAACTTTAACTTGCTGCTAGGTACAACAAAACAAGAAGGTGGCACCTAATCTTCAGTTCTGAACTTTGCTCTTCTACCCTAAGCTCTCGCTACTCCAAAGCCATCCTGCACAACTGGCCACGTTGTGGACATGTCATCCCACGTTCAGCTGTCCTGTCACACAGAGTCCATCTTCTCTCAGCTTACCAGCAAGGCATTTCCAAGAGAATTTGTAGTTTTCCCTGCTGAGCAGCGGAATTAGAAGGATGAAAAAAGGATCAGTGACAGAATGGCTTAATGTGGTTCTTGCCAATAATTTGAAAAGATGAGCCAGTTGTCAGAAAGTATCTATGGAAAGGTCCATTTTGCTTTCTAAAGTCATTCTGAATTAGCTACACACTGGTGCAGCTGGTGGGTCTGTTGAGAAGGAATATGACAGGACAGTTTTTCCTATTCTGTATCTTACAAGTTATGTATACTCATGTCCATATTTGAATCACTCTTAGTGCCTAAGATGAAAATACATCAAAGGGTTATTTCCATACCCATTTTAATATTTTAAACTCATTTTTAACCTCGTACACTGAAGACAGACTACAAAAATCTTATATATTAGCAGGAAATGTCAGTGAATTAATACAATACACTTGAATTTAATGTACAGCTTCCTGGAGAAGAACTGAACAATGTCAGAAAGTGTTTTATGATCCGTACAACCTGACTGCGTGAGGAATATAAAACATGCCATTGTTATAAATAAAAAAAAGCACTACAATATTAAAATTAGTTTCTTTAGATGAAGACTCACCTCTACACCTATGCCATGTATCCTATAAAAAACTATTTCTATTCATTAAACCTAATAAAATATTTCAGACAGCAAACATGATCACAACTTTTAAATAGTCAACGACATTTGAAATTACTGTGTGAGTAGAATTTCACAGGTTCCCTCTGTGTTAGGCTTGCAAGGCATAACAACAAACTGCATTTATTTTCAAAATGTAGAAAAGCGTGTTTCAGAGAAAGACAACTTTCTCCATCTTTGCTTTTTTACAATTGTTCTAAAATATAAAGGTGGTCTCCTTTGACTAATGACAAAGAAAACCACACAGTTACAAATGAAGCGGTAATGAGTCCGACTTCCCAGCTGGTAAGGGAGAACCCCACACAGCACAAGGGAGGTGAGGGGTGCCAAGACACAACACGAAGTTCCCCAGACCTCTGCCAGCCTTAGGAAAGGTCAGAGCCCACGGCTCCAGGTTCCTGGAGCTCCTAGCCTTCTGCTGACCACATGAGAACGAGAAGTGAGAGTGGGAAGGAGGCAGTTTTCCCAGTTAAGTGAAGGGCTCGAGAAGTCCCAGGACAGGTGGAGATGGCAGTGTCAAGACAGGCTTAGATTAAACAAAAAAGTCTGGAACCCATGCCCATAGGTATGTATTTATGTTTGCTTTATCAATTAGCAGCTAAGAGTTTGTTTTGTACACATTTGGTAGCCATGTCTTAGACAAAAAATTATTCTGGAGACTAACCTTTTATTTCCTCGAGGGGAATTTTTTCCGGAAGTACTTACACAGCAACTGCTCCTCCCCCAGCTTAGTTAACCAAAATCTGTGTACAGAGAAATCTCATTTAAAATGCTCTCTAAATGCAAATTTGAAATAGTCACATTTAAACAAATGACAAATAGACAGCTTTGAAGGAGAGGAAAAAAATTCTCATAACACAAAGTCAACTTTAAACTTGAAACTAAGAGTTGACCTTAGACATTAAAAAAGAGAAGGTGGAAAGGTAAAGGGAATGTTATTTTTGCATGGTTCCAGCTCTTAAAAACCAATTATGTTCTAACTTCAGGAAGTTTCTAAAAATAGATTGATAAGAAATGACACCAAATAAATTCTTCTTCCAGAATCAGTGAAAAGCAGTTAACAGATCGGCAGCCAAAAATGCACCATCTGCAAGCTGTGCCAATTAGATTATTTCTAGTAACATAATATCCTCTATATCCCAATCATTAAATATTTCTTATTCATCTAACTTTGAGTACAAGCTCAGTAACACTTTACAATCACAAATCAGGATCAACTCGATGACTCAGTATCTCTGCAGGAGTGGCTGAACGTTGTACCCTGCACACCCTTTCCTTGCCATGTAGTCCACCTACTGAATACAACACATGTGCATGCACGTGTAAATTTTGAGAACAAGTCATGAAAGCACTTAAAATTTTGAAATCACAGGTAAGAGACCACAAGAAATATTTAAATTTTCAGTAGTAAGGAAAACAAAACTCTCTCCACAATACAGCTCTTCAGGTGTGATATCAATTTCAAAGCAAAAAGGAAATCATGACTGTCACTTAGAGAAAGATACAGTCTTTACAGCACTTGCTAGGAGCAACTGTGCATTCAATAACACAGAAGTCACGTCAACACTGAAAAAAGTTTTCTACAAAGAGTAAAGGAGAAACAAATCTTAAAAGTATTAGCATGTGCATGACTAAAATAAGAAAATTCAGTATTTTGTCAAGAATGTCACTATGCATCAAGCAGAACAGGAGAGTGACCAGGTATTTTTACGTGTACAGGTTTTAAAAAATGAAGTGTTTATCATATGAACATCTTCTAATGCTCATCTTTTTTGTTTACATTAGAAAACAATATTCACAAGCTTCAAAGAAATTAAAGTTACAGAAATCTTCCACCTTCTGTTCCAATGTTAAATCATGAGAGACATTTTGTTAATCTATAACTAATTTCAGTTGTCCCACCACATTTGAATGAAATATCCTTAAGATGATTTAATGAAAGGAACTGACACTGGTTAGAAGGGAAAAAAAAGTAAATGCTTGCATATTGAAACCCTGAGACTTAGCTCACTGACTGTCCTCTGAAATGTTTGGTAAGAGCGTGCTGAAATAGCGTGTGGCTCTTGATGTGACGGTACAAACTCATATCTGCATATTTGGGAAAAATTAAGTTTTCAACCATATTATTTGATTCCAACAAAAGGATCCAAGTGACAGACCGAATGGCTAAAATCGTCACTAGTTAAGGGTTTGTCTGATCAGAGAATTAAACTTGATCTAGCAAAGTTAAACAGTAAAAAAAAAAAAAAAAATGCTGGCTGACTGTAGGTCCTATCCCCTATATGCACACCACCATTATGACAGCACACTGTAACAGACTTGAGAAAACTTCTTAATGCAATAGTTCCTCCTACCACTTATGTTTAATACCTTAAAGCTAAATTTTGAGCACCACAAAACATACTTGAAAAAAACCCCTTGCATTGGATACTTGAGAGGGAAACTGTTTGACCACCCAACTGATCACATTGCGAAGCACCATATGATAGAGTTTGTTGGAGTGACGGGTGGTCATGCACTGGACAGCAAGAATAGAAGGGGTTTCTTACGGCACTGCTCTGCCAGTTCCTGCACCCTCTTCCACGGGTCTGCCAGCCTCCCACCACTGACAGCAAAAGACTTCTCTCAAACCTTCAAGGTTTAGGGTCTTATTTGTTCCTAGATTTTGCTGTGAGAATAGGAAATTGTTACAGACTGAGTGAAGTCTGAGACATGTTACTCTCCTTCAAAGCACAAGGGTGAAGTAGTAGCTGGACAAACTCCCCTGATAATGGAGTAGGCAGTATGCTAGGATGAAGAAAGTAAAATGCTCTTTAGTCCTGCTTGTTCCAGGCCTCTGCCTAACTAAGTATCTTCTCCAAGACATACTAAGAGGCTCTCAGCAGTAAGTTAAGTATTGACATCAAAAGCAAGCAGCTTTTCCAGTGTTCTGCTATTCATCAATTAAATGTATGCTGTCCTACTAATTGATATTCTGTCCAATTTCTAAGTTTTTAATTAAATTAAAAATTACTTTCAGAATCTATTACATTCAAAAAAACATATTCAACAGTCTTTGCTGAGCCAACAAAATTGCTATAAATATATGGGTCCCACTTCTGGAATGAGGAGAGAACTTCACATCAGAAAAGGAGAAACTGCATGCCAGCTCCAAGGAGCGGCTGACAGAAGTGCTCCTGGAGTTTTCAACATTACTAATATTCTGTTTTAAACACAATAAGACAAAATTCTTCCGTTGCTCCTGTTTGTGTACAAAGTTATTTTAACACTTTCTGGCTTATAGCAGTACATTAATGTCCTAGATACTTATTAAAAGCAAAATCCTGTAATGAGTTGCTACACTGTAGCCATTAGGTGAGAAAGTTGTATCTCAAAAGGACATTAAGTGGTCTGAAATCTCAGAAGATAAAAATAGTAAGCAACTTAAAGCAAAAAAATAAGTTAATGGTATTACGCAATTTTAAATTGTGAAGAAAAACCCGTCACATCTGGCAACACGTATTCTGACACTGTACTAAATTCCCAATTTTAAGACATGTAACCAGGCGTAACTGCTAGCTTTGAGATGAAAAGATGAAAATCATGCATGTGAAAGGAAAAGAAAGTTAAAGCACGTGTAAGTTTTGGGTTTGGCTTTTTTTTTTCCTCTCTCAAAATCTACCTTAAATAATTTTTCTTTAGGTCACTGTTTCATTTCCCCACTTTAGTTAAGATGTCTTTAGAAGTTGATTTTTTTGAGCTTTTTCTGTAGGACAGATTAAACTACTGTTTTGAATGAAAGAAAACTATATTGCTACAAGTATACAATATCCAGGGTGGAAACAGGACAGGGGTAAAGCCATTAGTTTTTATTTTACAGATAAATAACATATTTTTAAGACTTCTTCTAACAGTATCTAGGAAAATGTATTAACAAACTTCAATTCATAATAGTCATCTGTATCATCCTCAGAAACATTTTAGGATCTACAAACCAAGCAATGAAAGCCACTGGCAGATATCGTCTGCACGGTGTGTGATATGTCAGTGTTCTGCCTAATACGCAGTTGTACGGATTAATGCAAAAAGCATCGAGACTTGTAGAAGAGGATAAGAGCGGACTCAGCATATAAAAATAACTCAGTATAGATTACATAAAAAACATAATCAGAGGTTAAGCAAAGATGACTGCAGAGCTGAGGGGAAATAATGGCTCCTTCTGCAACTTCGGGTTGAGTTCCTAAGGTATTTTACTACAGAGTTCTCACTTAAGTGGCCACCTGCTATTTTTTCATGATTTCTGTCTCAGCGTACAAGCTAGGCAACGCTCCCCCACTAGGCAGGTAGGCAGATTTCATCTGCACAGATATCACTGAGCAGTCACTCGCTCACTCAAAAACTTCTTGCATTCCTTCTTTGCATCCACGTTCTTAAACATCTTCACATAACTCTGACAGTAGGAAGACTAGGCTCCACTTGACAGAGAGAGTAAGACCAGATTTAAAAAACAGGAAAAAAACCACAAGACACAGTGCTCAATAATTTGGAAGTTCAATTTGAAGTACTTAAGTCTAAGTTTTTAAAAGTATTTATCATTTTGACAGCCATGTATACGTGCAGATGAGAACTTCAGAGTGCAGCTGCTCCTGTGAGCACCAAGTGCTTCTGCTGAAGTGAGCTGAGCAGCAGCTACACAGCCAGAACCATCCCTGTTCACTGTCACTGAATGGGGAACAGATGTGATGGAAAGTACACAGCTATAATTAAAGACCATCGTAACCACTAGTGTTCCAAGTATGGAGTGACCATGCTTCAGATTTTATGTATGTTCTCCTTCAACTGGTGACTGGGCTGATCTCTTGGATCTTGGCTGTTCTGTGTAACGCCTGCAATAACTCAGTGCTCAGACTGGATCTCAGACTTATACCTCTCCTTCTCAACACTGTGAGTAATGTTGGCAAATTTATTTTGGCTCTCATGAGTTTCCAGAGACCTGAAATAAACTTGCACTGACACCTTCAAACGATACTATTAATTAAATTCTCAGGAGAGATGTGAATGAAAGCGAAAGTTTGAAAGCAGAAGTTTTACCTTTACAGGATTGTCTGGTACCTTAAAAGACATTTATGCTCCTCATGTCCAAAGCTCAGCTGACACCAGCCCTGGCAAGGAGCTGCAGCCTGCTCCTTGATTGTTCCCCTAAAGCCTTCTCTTCCCCATCGGTTAGTTTGCAGGTTTCCTCTTTACCGTTCCTTTTTGTTGTAACCCACAGAATTCAAACAGGTTAACATAATACCAAAGTAATGCGAGAGGCACATAAAGTTCAAAATTCAATTAAAAAATAGTATGCCAAGCCTCTTCTCAAGTGCATGCATCACTGGGCTGAATTAAGGTTTTACAAGCAGTTTTTCCACAATTTTTAAAACCTTTATTGTTTTATTATTTCTTGTTTTTATATGATATCCCAAGATTATAAGCAGTGAAAGATATGTTAGGTGGAACCACACTCATCTCTGAGGGTCAGCAGCAAAATCTCGCTGAGTGCTTTTTCAGCTATGGATTCAATTTGAGAAATACTAAGGACACCTAAAAATGATTACTTTGGGGACTTGTGTAATAATAATAACTATTATAATTAGTAGCAAAAAATTTGTATCAATTAACTATTTAAGACGGAACATACTTATTTAACAACTCTGTGATAACTAAATCTTAAAAACAGTATACATTTATAAACTGCACTTGAGGACCCTGAATTTCAAAGACAGCATCATTACGGGTGCATTACTAGCTATATTAGAATCTTCTTTCCTGACCATGAATTTGCCATCCTTCTGTAACATACACTTTTTTCCAGTTAAAAAGCAAATAAAAATCCTTAATCAAACCTTATAGAACATCATGTACAGAGCTTAAGACAAACCTTTGCTCAAATTTCACTTCATCACACTTTGCAAAGTTGTTCCACAGCAAAAATGAACTTTTAATAGACATATGCAGAAGGAGGAAATGTAGTACAAACTCCAGCTTGAATACTGAAGTTTTCACAAAGAAATAAGTAACAATAAAAAAAAAAATCTTGCTTTTACAAGGTAAAGTGTTATGCAGGTGCTGCATATATTTAATACATATTTTACACTACTAGTCTACTACACTGCTGTTACGAGGAAAAACTGCTGAAGCAGATGTTTAAGAATTGAAAGGAAAAGAACAGAGGAGGGCAGTATAGTTTTTTGTCAATTAATACTTTAGAAGATAAGGAAATACTTGCAGCTATTTTTAGCCACTGCTTCCTGCTGTTTTCCAGACTTAAAATGTTGAAATCAAAGCGCCACTTGCAGGGTAAAGCTGCAACTATGACAACTTTCACAAGCTGAAGCTGTTACAAGGAAATGGGAAAAAAAACCCAAAACCCAAACAGGATCCTTCTAACTCATCCTGCCTAAAGGCTCTGTGGCATATCAGCTTATGTTAGCCAGGAAGGATCCCAAAGGGTCATGTTTTTGGAGCTGTGATATAAAACCAAACACTGAAAGACAGCGGAAAGAGTGTATAGATTTCTACAGGTTAAAGAGGAGCAAACAAAAAGTTAGAAATAGGCAGTGTTATGAAAGATAAATTAGCAAAATTCCCAAGGAGAACAGATTAAGTTGACGAGTCACCACACTACTCAGTTAAAAATGTTCTACATTTTGTCTAAAGAAGTACGCTACAATATATTCTGTTTCAGTTTTACAGGTGTTCCTGATTTAAAACAGCATGAAACTGATAAATAGGCAAAATCAAATAATCGATTTCCTCAAGACTTTGTTACTCCAGTTGTCACATCCAATTCCACCTTGTGTGTCGTGCTAGGAAATCCTAAATTACTACCATCAAGAAAAGGGTTTTTTTCCGTCTTGGATTAATTGAAACCAGAAAGAGGAAAAAAATACTTTGTACAGTCTTAAGAAAGAGCTAGAGAAATCCAGAAAAGGAACAATTCTTACATATCAAAAGCAGAAGATACCAAGTTTCACCAAGTATTTTCTATCTAATGGTGTATGTTACTTTTTTCTCTGTGTCACAGAAGGATGGTTTTACTTACCAAAAATAGGTATTTAAAGAGCCCTAAGTATAACAAAACAAATAAACAAACAAACAAAAAAATAACATACACCCATACATATACCTGTGCATTTAAAGAGATAAAACCAAGTATCAGTGCACTGAAATGCTGAAATAGTTTTACAAATAGTGAAACCTGGGTAAAAGTGAGTGCAATTCCAATAAAGGTATATAGAAACAACCACATCAAATGCCTTTCGAGTAGTGCTATGGGCTGTTGGTAAAAAGCAGAACTATGTTAATGAAGTTTCTAAAACAAAAGATTATGCAAGAAAATCAACTTTCATACACCCACAATAACAGAGAAAAGCATCCACATATTCAGTCCCTTGCATAATAGCTGTTTCACTTTTACAGAGCTGTAACTCAAAATAGATGTAAAAATCACTGCTTATTTTAACACACTAAACAAAACAATTATGAAGCATTCAACAGTGCAGGTAGAAATACTGTTATCCATTAAAAACAAAGCGAGTGCCACTTCAGGTAATTAACTACTATACAAAATAGCTGTTTGCCACTACAAAATCTCTCCCTATGAGCAAAATCCAAAATTTAGAAAAGGCAGAGTGAAATGGAGAGAGAAAACCAGATCTAAACAGAACGCAACAAACTTTACACAGGGATGACGAGAAAACTTTGTAGAGTGACATAATATAACATACAAGATCATACAGAAAACATTCCATAGAATAGAGACGTATAAATCCTTCTAGCTTGACTTTTAATTTATGCAGGGATTTTGATTCAGGAAGTTACTGGAGCCACCCAACTGCTGAATTTGGATGGTTTGCTGTTCTCCTTTTTCCCCTTAGCATCTGCAATTAGTCACTACCTTTCACGTTTTTCTCCATTTATGGTTGGGTATTAGCAAATAATAGCTAACAAAATCAAAGAGCCCAACTGTTGTAGAGGAACAGTAAATTAAATAATTGACAGGGAGACTGAATAATAAATAATTTGGAGGCTGAAAGATGAACTGGAATGAGACACCAAGCACAGCAGCCCTGCCTATATCCACTGATCCTTGAAGGTGTCCCGGGAGATTGTGGATGATGCCCAGCAGTGCTCTGCCCAGAAATGTAGGTCCAGAAGGACTTCCCTGAGACAGAAGATTCCAAGATATAAGGCAGCCCTCAACTTCCGCAGCAGAGGGATATGCAGCAGGTGGGCTAGACAAGCAGTATGGGCTCCACTAAGGCTAGCTAAATATACTCCATGAGGTCTCTAGCTTTAGTCCAACCTGCCAGAACCAGCACACAGCAGGGTAAGGGAGCCTTCAGGCCTGCACGCAGGGATGGGGATTGTGCAGCAGCTTGTCAGCAAGGTGTCTCCCCACTCTCAATGCCAAGGGGGATCCAGTTGTTCTGAGAAGCTTTCAGGTTCTAAAGTGGGTTCGGTGGAAGACTGTCAGCTCAGAATAGTCTTGGAAAAGATCTTTTGATATGAAGGTAAAGAAATGCTGGTCCTATTGGAGCCCTCGGACATGACGAAGGAAAGCCCACCCACAGGATTCTCTGTGGAGCTTGGAAGTAGAAGGTATGAACTTGAATGCAGATGCAGACCAGGTCTTGTTCCTACCCTCCCATTCAGAGGGGACCTAAAAACCCATACAGAGAACCAGTGCAGGATACGAGGTAACTGTATTCTTAGTCTGACTCAGTGCAGATGGCCCTTATAATCAGATTTGGTGATTGAATTGTAGAAAAAGAGGCAACAGTTTTGATGAATAATTTTTATCTTTGAAGACATGAAAAATCCAAGTCCTAGAACATGCTTTACTAGTTTGGCTCTCTTTGAATTTCACTCTCTCACCAAGTGTGCAAGAACAAAGGGACAGCTGAGGTCAAGAGGCAGAAGAGAGGCTTCAATTATCTTGTCATCATGGTTGAGGGATAGCTCCCTCTTCTAACAGCAGGGAACCAAGGCATTTGTTGTTATTCCAACAGTTTTCCAAGAAAACTGTTCAAAATTATGCAGGACAGAACTAAATTTAAAGATTGCTCAATACTCAAGTTTCTATTAGAACACTGTATTTTCACTTCCTTATAAAAGTAACATTAGCCCACTTCGTTAGAGTTTTGACATATAATCTGAGGCAAATACTCGACACAGAGCTTATCTGTCATAAAACAGTTCCAATCATTTCAAGAAATTTGGATACAGGAAAAATTTTAAAACCTGAAAAAAATGCAAGTGCACACACAGAGAAACCTCATCATGGTGGCACCTCTACATTTAGTAGAAGGAACTTGATATGTTTAACAATGTGCAACTTATAGGATAGGAATTTTTTGGTTCTGCCCCCCAGAGCTGGCCTAAAATACATCTTTAAGGCACTGTGTGAACAGGAAATTTGTACACAGTAACGACTTAAAGCTGAGATCCATGACACCACATAGCAAGTCTCAGTAGGTTTTCTCAACTTCATCAGTTAAGATTTGTAAAAACTGTGGTCACCACCCAATACTGTCAGGGGTCTCCATGCTCCAAAAGTTTCCAAGTTACAGCACCCAAATGCTTTTATACTGCACACAGACACAGCCCCAACAACTGAGTATCTTTTGTGCATATCTTTTGTCCATATCTGTGGAGGCATTATTTGGAAGAATACTGCCACAGCGGCACTAGAAAAAGTTTAGAAACTTTACCCAGAAAAAGTTTTACAAACTATCTTTGACAAACATGACTTCAAGGATAAAGTTGGTCATTTTAAAAAAGGATTTTCCCCGCAATTTTAGCCCTTTGGTTAGGTAAGCACTGAAAATACAATCCAGAAGCCTGAAAGCTTCTCCTATGCTTTCAACTGCTCTGTGCTGACACATAGGGAACATTGAAAGGAAAATGTGACTAGAATGCAAAGGGTATGAATGAAGTGAGGAAAAGGAAAAAAGTAGATTGTAACAGATCTGGTGAGTGGGAAGCTGCAGGAAGCTGGCAAGGGAGGATTTGAGCCTGCTTGGCAAAGTCAGTGGGAACTGGAGGGAGGGTCAGTGGAAAGCCAAATCATTTGGGTAAAGAGGATGGAAGACAGAAGAAGTGATTGACTAAAAGTCAGTAGAAAAATGGCAGATAAAGGACTAACAAGCAGCTGGATGAAGAGTGAGAACAGGGTTGATGAGAAGGTGGGAAAATTCTGGGAACAGAATGAAAGGCACAAGCAGAGATTATCACCACAACTGGGAAACTACAAATGCAAGGAAACGGACCTGGAGGCTCTATCACTGGTGCTGAAAGGCAGCAGGAAGATGACAGATTCATGCAGCTCTTCTCCAGTTCTCCTGATAAGACACAAGTGAGGTGGGGGTACAACGAGACAGAACAGATCAAAAAGAGGGAAAAATTTAAAAAATAAGTCAAAGAAAGAAAATAAAGAGTGGTAGTCAGAAAAAGGGAAAAGGGAGAAGGGAACCAGGTAAGCTTCCATGAAGATAATGGTATAGATTGATCAAAGAGTGTGATCGATACGAGAACTCTGAATAACGTAGTTGGGTATCATGAACAAGACTAAAACAAGCAGCCAAAGTTGGAGCAGCGGTAGGGGGAACAAAAGCAAGGTAGAAAGGAGAAATTTTCATGCTCAGAACTGCTGGAAAAGAAGCAGAAGCACCTATGCTTTCTAGAAAGACTTCACCAGTGTTATGTTTCTTCTCTCTTAGCAAACACTATACAGCCTGCTAACAAAACATGCCTTCTCCTGTTCTAGGGTGGTCAATGTAGTAGTAGCAACAGCCCATGCAGTATCATTTCTTGTGGAATATAAGGTTCAGAACCTGCTGATGAATTGCATACGGGCTGAGAGAATGAAACTGAAAGGTATTAGTTGAGGCTGTTAAACTCCACTTCTCCCACTACACGTGAAAATAAAGTAATATGAGACCATTATTTATGCGATCCTTCCCACTCAAACTGTATTGGTTTTCAGTGTAGAGGATACACCTCCACGGGGAAAGAATGAGCATCTTTGGTTCATTTACTGCAGAAGTTGCAAAGTTGCAATGAGACAAGGATTGCAGTATGACATTCTCTTAGCTAACATAACCACGTGGTATTCCTGTCTGTGCTACAGTCTCTGTTAATGCCAAGCAGGTCATTCCGCTCAAATTTCTTAGATCTACTTTCTCAGTTTTTCAGATATCCAAATTAGTTTGCTTCTAAAGCAAACAGCTACTAAATAATCAGCTGCAGCTACAGCCAGTGGGAGCTGTTCTTGATATTACACAGTAGTTCTGTGCTTAAATCACAACTTAAGCAGGTTTAAGCATTGAAGTCTTTAAGAACGGAAAAAGTCACCCCAAAACAATGGGAAACCTTCCCTTTACAATTGCACCTCAAAGCAGCACTGTGGTAAGAGACAATTGTTAAGTCTTACGAACACCCATTTAGAAATCATTTTTAGTTCAGAATAGCATTGAACATTATACTGTAAGACATGAAGCAACACATGGTGCAATAATGTGGAAAATCATTGTGACTAGCTTTATTAAATACATTCCACATATCTGCATTGAAACTGCAGTTCTGAGGAAAAAATGCAAGTGATCAGGAAATTAACTGGAGTTATCCATATGCATATATGTACACATGTTCACTGAATAGGTGCATCTGAGTTTAGAGGAATAAGACAGAATGGAGGGAAAAAGTTAGTGAGATACAAATTAGGTAGTTTGTCATTTTTTAACCTCTGAATGCTCACTTGAAGTTAAAAAAAAATGTTTAACAGGTAAAAGCACATAGATCAAGAAGCAGAGGAATTTAGAGGGGTCTCGCTTCAAGGGTTCTTTTTTCTTTTTAATAGAACGTGGCTCTCAAGTCCTAGAATACAATCTCCAGGTACTCCATTTGCTGCTGTGCTTCTTTCAAAGCAAATTACATTTGACAAGATTTGGATATCAACAATTAATTAAACCCAGAGTAGCAAATTATGTTCACAGCCCACTTAAAACATTAAAAGCTTCTTTGCTGCTAAAGTTTAATAAGTAAGATTACCAGAAAAAAGACATTGACTTTTGAAAGCAATCCTTTTCTGCTCAGATGCAAGTGTTTGTTGCTTGGTTAGAATCACCACAGAACTGCCAAAGGCTGAGAAGAAACTAATGCTACGCAGAGAACAGGTCCTCTACCTCTACACTGTGAATAAAGAACAGGTGATGGTGAGTCACTTTATATGCATATCAAAGGCATGACTAAGGATGAATCTCCTTGCAAAAAATAGTAACCCTTTGTCCAAAATAAACTTCAGCACCTGTCAATAATTTCTGGAGAATAAATAAATTAATGGGATTGCTGACATGTTTTCTCCTTTGCTACATGCATTCTCTTGAGCTGTATTGGAAAAACTTGAATTAGAATAAAAAAGACACCAGAGAAAGACTGGAATCCAACATGAAGTGCGTATTTAGAGTGGGTGTGCTTCATCTGAAACAAAAATTTCCATTCCTGCAGTTGAAGACCAAACAGAGTATATATTTTAAAAGAAGCCTTCTCACGTAAGAGGTAACAGAAAAGGGAATGTTGAAAAACGGTATGCCTCGTACTGGTCTCAAAAAAGAAAGAATTTATGGCAACTAGATGGACTCTCTGGAGTCTGCAGCACTCTTTGGTTCAGATGAAGAGTCACTAAAAATCTACTGTTCCCTTTTTTAATGTTATGTGTAATCTCAAGGGGAAAATTTGATTTGACAGTGAATTAATCTGTTCTTTTGGTACTTCTTACAAGAGAAGTAATTCTGTGATAGCAGCAACTGTGTAAAGCAACTATATTTCAAGATTTTTCTTCCTTCTTGCATTACACTTTCTTAGATGGAAATTTTTCCTTTTATCATTCTTCCCTGTTCTGCAATAGTTTTTGTATCATGATCATTTTAACTTAGATTACGCTGGCTACAGACTTGATGAAATGTTGTTGATATTTTCCCTTGGTAAGTATGATAATCTGATATATAATTAACAATAAAAAGCTTTTTAGTCTGCCAGTATCACAATTTTGTTTTATTTTCATGGTGTGTTATGGCATCCATATCCTTGGAGATGGAGACTAATCACAACTGTAGTAATCAGAACCATCTGCCCCAAATAAATGCTCAAGACATAAATCAAGACTCTAAGTCAGGAGTTTTCCTGCCAGAATTTCTACCATGTTTCACTCCAGTTCCCTCTCTCCAATTTTCTCACTTCCTATGCTTTCAAAATTCTTAACACTGCAAACAGCTATACAGCTTATGTCAGCTGACTTCATACTTCTGAAAAATAGATTTTACATACTTGATCTCACAATTAGCTGTTAGAACTCAGTAACACTTAGTTCCATAACTTAGAGCAAAACCCAACTTCGATGAAATGGCAATTTCCCTTCAGTCCAAGTCCAACTGTTTTCCATTTCTGCTTTCTGCTTTTGTCTGTATCTACACTCTATTTGCCATTTTGAATTTTCAGATTGTCATTCCACCTCTTTTGAACTCTTACTCTACTTCTCATACACTTCTTGTTTAAAACAGTGCCTAATATGTATGAAGAAAAAACTCCCTCAGTTTTAATGGTAATACATTTAATTTTTATTTTCTTGACGCAGGTGCTACAGCACTTGACTCTATTGCATGGATGTCTGTTGAGAAATATGTTAATTTATCATGTTAGACTTTAGTCTCTCCGGAAGATGAGACAACTACCTGTTCTTTTGATGCATGTATTTGGAATCACTGATCAGCTACTTGTCCTTTATAGCAAGACAAATACTCTGCTTCAATATTAGTGTTTTAAAATACACTGAATTTCCTTCGTCCTTTTTACCTTTCTGGCATGAAATCTCTCTGCAACTCCATGTTACCTTTGTTTCTATGACTCTGAATAACTTCATAGCAAAAGTTACTCTTTCTACTATACAATCACTTTCCCAGATCATTTATAACATTAGTAGTGTATTGAACAGCACAGACTCCAGAAGGGACAATCACACAAATGCAGAAAACTATTTTATCACCATTCCCCTTTCTCTGGTACCCTCAATTTTAAATGAATTTCTCTATCCAAAGACCTTCTTTATCTTACTGCAGACTAGGATTTCAGAATGTTTAACAGGAGTTTGGGCTAACCATGTCCACTGCATCCCCCTTGACCACCTGCTCTGTGACTCCTTTGGAGAAAGCAGGAGTGTGCCATCAAGTCTTCTGGTCTGGACCTCTCTGGACTCACCCTGGAGCTGTACCCTCCTTCCCAACTGTCCCATAACGAAGCAGTCCTGGGCAAGGTGTTATACACCACAGATAGCTCATCCATTTCACTCTCACGACATTCATGAGAAAGACTACATTTGATCTTGGTGTTTGTGGTTCATTTTGCTCACTTGCCCCACCTCCAAACTCTTTAACAACCTGTTTTAAGGCAGTTTCTTTTTGCAGTGGAGCAGAGCTGGCCTGAAGTGAACTTGCCCAACATCCTACACTGTGAACACAGTTATCTAAAAGCATTACTTTTTCTGTTCTGTGGCCTTGTATTCTTCAAGTGCTACTTCTACACATTGATCAGTTTCTAGTATTACAGCAAGCTTCTTGCTTCTGACATTTGAAAAACAGGCTTTAATACTTTTCAGGCACCATATAAATTGTTCCTTGAACTCTTGTTTTGGCCTTCTCTGTGGTGTTTTTTGATTAAGCCTACCAGAACCTAGCATACTTTCTATTCCCTATGCTGGGAATGCACCATTTCAACTTTATGAGAGGTTATCTTCCTCTTTTCTCTAGTACTATTTATTGCACCATCTAATCATATAAACTCTCTTGATCTTTCACAAAGTCAACCACTTGCAGGTTACATGGGGATTTCAAGGCTTCAGGAAAAATCACACCACTTGTAGCTGCCCCTTTTCATGTCTTTTTAGGGTTAAGGAATATTCTTACAGACTTCCCAGCTGGGGGGCTTCATCACAACTATAAAGGACTTGCTTTGGACAAGTTGCAACATCCCTGCAGGAATGAAGTCCAGTCTGATTGCTGTTAGAACAATTCCTCAATAGCAGCATTTCCAGTATCTTAACTTGGGTTCAGCACACAGTTTAGGACAAGTCAAAACCAGTTTTCCTTGCAAGCTCCCCAACAATCTAGTTCATGATATTTTTGTTGTCTGATGAAAGTGTCAAATAGTGTACTGGGATACTGTCAATTTCTTGCACAAACTTACCACCCCCTCTAAAGGGGGACCAACCATGTCTGTGGTCTTTCTGGAATCTGACAGTCTTACAATACTGTTTAAAAGGCAGCTCCAGATCTTTCATATTATCTATGAATAAAATCACTGTGGGCAATGATTTTATTGTGATCTTGAGGGGACAACAAAGTTCAACTGGGGACAATGTTAATGTGTGTATGTGCATACATTTACATATTAATACCAGAGCATGACAGCAGCCTGAACTGAAAGCTCTATCACTCCCCTTCAACCATCACTTTTGCAGCTCACTTGTGTGCTGCATTCTCTACTGCAAGTACCTAATAAAATATGTAATAATTTTTCCCCTCTGTATACCATGCTAAAAGATTTTTCACTTTGTGAGAACTCAGCAATGTTTACAACCAAATTAAACACTCCTTCTGAAAACAAGTTTGTTTGGGTTAAGTAAGGGCATTAATAAAATTAATTTATTCTTTTATTAAATAAAAGCACAGAAAATGTATGAATAAGATGACTGAGATATCTTAATGCTGTATTTTCTTTTTTTTTTAAACTCATGCCTCCTATTGAGATACGCAGCTAGAATTAGCTTTCATATTAGAAATACCTATAGGAAGGTCCATCTGCATTCAGTGTTACCCAGGTCAGTATTGACTGATGAGAAGCCACAATGACTAAACCACAATTTTTGGAAGTAATAAGCTCCTTATACCAAAACCACTTGTGTTATCATTTTCATAACTAAATGATTTCAAGATCAATACATTGCAAACATGTTTAACCAGAATCCTACAAGTGTCACTCAGGCTGCACTGTCAAAAGAAGTATAAGGTCATGTCACCTAGCAGAGATAATACGCAAGACTCCATGCACACATGTACATTTAATCAGTTCCTTGGGTTTGAGACTGAAGCAAAATTTGAAGGGATTAATTATATCCAAAAAACAAAACCAAGAAACCTCCACTAAGTCAAAGACAAATTTACACTAAAATAAAAGCCATTCAGAGATGAATCTTGAAGTTTGTTATACACCAAAGGACAAATATTTCATATCTATTTGACAAGATGTCTTGAAGATGAAACTCTGAATTTCGTATTTTCAAATATCTGAATCATCAAGGCTTGAACACTGTACTGAACTCTCAGGTAAATATTTTCAGTAGCTGTGTGAACGTACAAATACAAAGAACTATAATGTATTCAATTAAACCCTATAATCTTTATCAGAACTACTGTTCAACAATCCCATATTAGCAGCAGGAAACATTTACCACACAGAGAACTCTAATATGATTTCCAAATGAAGAAAAATATTTTCTTGATTAACTAGTAAACAAGTTAGGAGAACATTATTCTACTAGATTTTTCAAGTTGCCTTGATACTACTGAGTCGCACTGCTTTTTTACTCCCACTTCTGAGGTGGGCATTTTCATTTAGGACATTTCTAAATTTCATATTGATTAAAAGAAAATTCCATTAGACTTACAGCTAAGTCACTACATAAGAAAGCCAATTCTGCTTGATGATAAACACTGATAATTATATCAGCTCCAAAGGAAATTGCAGATGCTTTCCAGTCCCGAAAATTACAGAGAAGCTTTAGAGACAAAAAGAAAAAAAAAAAAAAAGGTTAAAAAAGTTCAGAAGCTGACCAAAGTCCTTTTGAAAGATCTTGCCACTAATATATCTTTTTCTTTTAGTATCAGGATAAATATTTTTTTGTTTTCATTTTAGACTAATGTTTTAATCTGAGTTTACTAAGCATTCTTGAAACACGACATGCAAGAGTTCACCAGCTACTGCAGTGAGGAAACAAAGGCTGCCAAAGGCTGGTTCACTGGAATTTACTAAGCATTGGGCAGGGGGGCAGGAGATCCATCTGTGATGAGGGAAACATCTCAGTGGCTCGTTAGTAGGGATAAAGTTGTTGCAGAGTGCAGACCAATGGGTGCACCATTTTGACATAGCAAAGCAATCTCAGTACAAGATAGCAGAGAACATTTGGCCAGGTCCAAGGTCTTGCCATGAGTCCTATACAAAACCATCCTGTGGCTGGTCTTTCTGCACAAGTAATCGTAAGATCCCAGCTCTGAGGTTTAGAATGTAGGCACCAGGACATCTGACATGGTACTAAGAATAGGTGAAACTATTTATTACACACAAAAAACAAACCACAAAACCTCCAATCCCCCCAAAACTACAAGACTGCACCTGATTTACACATGCAAGAGGGTTAGTTAGAGCTTGTAGTTTGGGACAGAAGACTGAAAGCCCATTAATTTCTGATGGGCTTAAGTAGAGAATCTAACACTATTAAAAAATAGAGATAGACAAGAATATGCACTGAAATTTAGCATAGAGAAATAAACACTACAGGCAGCTTATGTCAACTTCATTGTGTTTCAAGGGTTAAGTAACCAGAAGGAGAGAAGTTGAGATTTTCTGTTGACAATAAGTCAGAAGAACTCCTCTTACTCACAAACAGACAATAAATATCTATTTTACCTCATAATCATTCCACTGGATTAAGATAGTATGATCATACTCTACTACCTTGCTTTTAAAATATAAAATATGCTAAACTGTTTGGCACTGAACCTTTGCTCATGCAGAGGTTCTTATTCACGTTTCAAACCTTCCTTGAAACTTTCATCTCCAAATTCAGAGTAACAGGTCAGTTTAATTTTTTTTTTTTTTACTTAATTTTGACTGTTATCTATTCTTCCTCCCTACTTAAATTTCATTTTCATTTACTAGCCATATAATTGCATACAGTCATATCAACAGAAAATTCATGCAATATATGCCTCAGCTGTATTGTATTGTTCTTTACTATTCATTATGATGCATGTTTTGATACCTATGTCTAACTATTTAAATAGAGAGACATCTTTAGTAATACTTATTTACCTACTGCCGTGAACACCTAATCTCTTTGATAATGGTTTCCTGAATGCTGTTGGTTCCTAAACACCTGGAAGCCATCAATACACCATAGCTGTCCAAAATTACTTTTCACCTTTAATCCGACAGCAAGAAGGAAATAAAAACACTGGGGTTAAAATAAAAATTGTTCACAGGATTTGCTCTGGGTTAATTCAAAGGGGAAGGAGGAGAAAGAATGATCCTTTTTCAGGGGTCTGTGTTTCTCCCTTTTAACTTGCATGGAAGGAATACAGAGACCTTCTGCAGTTTCAAAAGTAGTAACTGGACACTTCGTAAAATCATTTTATAAAAATTTAAAAATAAGTTAATAAAAGTATTTTACAACCAGAGGTTAGGAACAGCTTCATAAAGGGTACAGGAAGGAGGAGAAAGGGTAAGAAATAAAATAAGAAATGCTTTGAAAAAAAAATATTTGGCTAAGGGGACCAAAAAACCACGTAGATGCTACAGTGGCATCTGCATCTTCATAAGCGCGTAACAGGATTTTTGACAGGCTAGTATTCTTTACTCATAAAGTATGGTAAGTCCCTTCTTCTACCTGACCTTTCTGATTTCTTTTGAATTTCCTTATTTAACTTTCTATAGCCTCTGCACGAATGTGCGTGTGGAAGAAGTATGTAGGTCACAGAAACATACTCATGTGTAACTTCAGTACTCAAATACTAAAGTACTTGAAGTACTTTGCAATACTATTTTCATTTGCCTTTAATAATAAAAATGTAGGACAGTACTTAGAATAAAATTTGTTTGTGTTAATATTACACACAGGTATCAACAATTAAAGCATGAGTGCTATGCGTATACAAGCTTTTTCTCCTAAAGGGCTACTTATTTGGTACCTGCAACATAAACCAAGCAAGAATTCATTGGAAAAACAAAAAATACACAAGATATTTTAAAGCAAACAATGTCTAGAGTTCTACATGCAGAATCCAAAACTGCAATATTTGTAAGTTTTATAGAATTTCAGAGAAAGCATACAGACATCTCCTGTGACTTCCCAGTTACAAGATGGCAATTACTGCTCATGGTAGTAGAATGTCTGCATACCACCTCCGTAACGTGCATTTACATTAGGTATTAGCCTCAATAGCTTAGGTCTTCAAATTGTATTATATGAACAATGTCACGTGCATTTCCAGGAGGTTGAACTCTTAAAAGAAAAAATTATTTTAATACTAAAGCTCAGCCAGGGCCTGCTCAGCTTGAATGCTTTTCCACTGTGACTATTACAGGTTGCTTAATTACCTAGGATAAACAACATCTGCTTAAAAGAATTGTCTGTCTTACACTTAATAAACACCACTGCTGCTTAAGTTTATAATTCCCAGTTCTTAAGCATTTCACACTGCTCACATACTCAAAACTGTAAAACAGTCCCCGCACTGAAGTTCTCGAAGTAATAACTGGAATAAAAGATCCAGACTACTAGTTTTAAGGCACAGATGAGACAAGCATTTACTTTTAAACCACATGCTAGTTTTAGGAAAAAGCCCAACAAAACTAAAAAAGAGAGACAGAGGGAGAAAAGAATTTGCTCACAATGCAATTAAGAGAGCCAACATGACAGAGACCTTCTCAAGGTGACATCAGAGTCCCAGAAAGCAGCACCCCAATACAGGTACAAACACATACAACGAAGTTCTCTGTATCTGTGCAGAGACAGAGAACACACTTGCATGAATATTCCACGGAATTCTCTAAGTAGGTCAAGACAGTACAGTTACGTGCGATTTTTCATTGAAAGAGTTTGAAACTTCCTGAAGTATCAGAATCGAAAATTTAAGCACCTTAAAACAATGAACACAACTTGCACACAATCAAATTAAAAAATACAAATCTGAAAGTAAGTTGCAAAATATTAAGATAGTTATATACAAGCTGTTGACTAACAAATTTCCAAAAGCCACACAAGCACAACGTCTTTTTCAGTTTAAGATCAGCACGTAAACAACTTTACAACTCTGAATCTGACCAAGAGAGAAGTTCTCTCTCCCCCATCCTGTAGCTTGTACTTCACTAATGACCTCTTGTAAAATAAATGGAAAGACCTACAGCATTTGAAGGTTAAAAACACTGTTTACCAAAAAAATCCGTCACCTGAGAACTGATGCAGGAGATATTCCTGCAATGCTTTAAAGCATGAAGCTTTCATCCTTACAGAGATGGCTTAGGCATCTAGTAGTACAAATTTTAAATTTATCTTTAAAAATCAGTTCTCTAAATTCCCCCCAACCCCCAAAAGTCATAATCCGTGCAGGTAAATCGATGTGCAAAAATGAAGAGCTACCACATCTATCTGCAAGCGTGTTTATGCGGGGGAGGCTGGGGAGGAAGGGAGCACAAGGTATGTTACTTTAACGTCAATCTGGAGACCACTATGTCAAACTTGAATCAGAAAAAAAAAATCTAAACATTGGTAGAAAGAAGAACAATAGTCTTCCTGTAAAATGGATGAAGTAGAGAATTAGTGTCATACTTCAGAAGTTCTTAAGTTTCAAGGATGTTGCTTGGTGTTTATTCCAGTTTCAACTATTCTTCCCAAAGCTGCATAAAGGGTTATTGCTTGGATCAATTTGTTGCCATCAATTAACAACTTGTAAGAAAATGGATTATGAGGCTGTAAAGACTTTTATCTATGGAGTAAAATAAAAACAAACTAGGATTTTCTCAGAGTTAAGAAGAGTTTAAACAGTAGATAGCACAACAAGTAACAGGGCAGGGTGGGGTGGTGGGGGACAAGGAGTAATGAACTTGTTCTGAGTAAAGGATGGATTCTTGTCACAGAATCTGTTATTTGAAAATTAAGATGCTCACCATACAAAGTTAAGACTGCCAAGCACTACATCTCCATTTAAATTATACCTCAAAACATATTCCTTCATGAAAGTTTATCCCTCAGTAATTTTCCTATCTCAGGGAGTACAGAGAACATCAAAAACTATGCTCTGTATACAACTCCAGAAGAACCTTCAGTTCAATCAGCAATAGCTTAGCTTTGCACTAAATGCCAAGGCCATCAGCTTCTCACAACACCTACTTACTGCTGAAAGTTTGTCAGGTAAATATGTAGGACATCCTAAAATGACAAGTTTCCTGAGTTTTATTTGATTTACTCAAGCACAGATATATCTTTATAAAAAAAAAAAGCAGCAAAAAGACTTGTTTTTTTTCTTAATGGACAAGAGTATGTGCATGTGGTATTAATAAATAAATCCATGTAGTACAACCTGCATCAGTACAAATTCAGTACAAATCAGTAAAAAAATCATAGGTCCTGTATTTCCTAACACACTCCACAACAACATGCCTTCAGTAGCTTTCCTCCTCAAAGAGCGATGACAGGGAGAAGATTTCCAAAACGGGGATTCTGCCTGTACCTGTTCATTCAAACACCGCTGAAAGCCTCCCTGCATATTTATTCTACAAATTCCAGGTGAGATTGTACTGATTTATGATACTTAAGCCTAGAAATCAAAAGAGCATTTACACCTCAGCAAAACAGCCTACAACTGATAATTCTGGGAATAATTGCTAAGTTTTCTCATTACAAAGTTGTTTTCAGTTTGCAATATCAAAATACTGAGCATAAAATTCAATATTTGTACTTTGTTGGCTTTTTAGTATAGACTTCTCAGTTTACTTTGGTTCTTACAGGCACAGAGATAAACAGTTGCAGGGTAAAGTCTGCAAGCAGTGTATCTTGTTTTCAGCCTGTGCCAACCAGATGCCCACAGACTTGGAGAGCTGGTCACTCATATATTAAACACACACAAGGAAGTTGTATCCAGAAAGAGAGGGCTACTATTTACAGCTCCTTTTCAGACAGCTGTGTATTATGAAATAGTATTTAAGGAAAACTGATACTCCCTCAAAAGACATTACAAATGAAGTGACCAAAAGGGAGAAACAAGAAGTAATTAAAAAAAATTTACATTGACAGTTCAAAGCAGAAAGACCTCTCCTGACTGACAAGTTTATGACCTCCAATAAGCCAATCCAGTCAAAACCAGAGGTCTCTTAATCAGAAAAGAAACTGATTTACATCGGTTGCTCACAGTCCTGCCCCATCATGTGTCCCTTCCCATCACATACCGCCCGTCTTCTAGCTTAATTGACACGTGTAGCCTTCTAGCAATTCTGTTTATTACATTTTGTAAGTGAGCTTTATGAATTTTACATCTTCTTGTGTTCAATAATATCACTCTATCCATGCATTCGCCTACTTTGTTTTCTCTCCTACAAAGAGTAAGCGCACCTGCCAAACCCTAAATCCATGAAAGATACATAAGAAAATAAGCAACAGTTTAATTTGAAGTTTTCTTACAAATACATTAGCCTTTATAAGAGCATATGTATATTTACATATATATATGTATTTATATATATATATGGCATGTATTTTTAAACCAGCAAGCATATGGACTTCTCGTTCAGGTTGCAAGTTACTCTGTAAGAAAGGGTTAATGTCTTAGTGCACACACTTTGCACTCTGATCCAAAATTGCAGTCTTAATAGGATGTTAATCTGAGTTTTTAATCTCTTCAGTGTAACAGTAGAAAACTAGGAGACAAGAGAGCAGGGTGAGACCATCACTGAGAATCATTCTCCAAAATGGAACCCATAGTGAGGCACTATATCACTCCCCTTCACAATTATTATTTCTGCCTACACGGAATCCACTGAATATTTGTCGTTCTTAAGGAAGCTGCATGGCTCAATGGCAGTAACATAACAGAAGGCTCAATAAATATCTGAAACAGGACTGGAAAGCTATGCTAACAGTCTGACATTCCTCCCCACCCTTTTTGTCCCTCCCAAACAGAGGAGGTTGGCAGGGTTATTGTTGCTCTGCACAGCAGAGTAACAGGAATTAATGCCATCACTGTGCTGGACTTGGAACAACTTTATTTCAACACACTTTTTAACATCATTATGACAACAGCATTGCAGAGTGTCTTAGCATAAAACTTCAGCAAGTATCTCATTTATTATCATCGGCTATTTTCAACTATGAACAATTAAAGCCACAGATATACAATATAAACTTTGGCCTCTCTATTACAGTGAATTTAGAACATACCTTACTTTCTACAAGTTTATGCATTTTAAATATTTCTACATGACAAACATGAATGTAATAACTGCATCCAAGCCTGTTCCACAGAAGAATGAATGGTTGCTGCAAGTCTTCACAAGTTCAATTCAAAATAGGAAGGTTTAAAAACTCACTGTGCGGGTGGCAGTATGAATTTGAGATAATCTAGAGTAACGTGTTCAGCTGTACATCTGATCCATTCCCAGCCAATGACAAGGAATTATAAACAAATAAAACTTCACATGCGTAAATGAATCAACCTTCTGTGGAAGTCCTGCAGCACCAGCAGATTACAAAAGCAAAACCTATGAGCTGTGGAAAGCATGAGTGCAGCAGTTTCCATTATCACCATGCTTGTACACATCTTACAAGACCACAGCCTCTTTAAATAGTTTACAAGGACATGCTGTAACTTGTTTGGCAACTGAGGTATGTCCAGTTTCTTTTCCTCCTTCTACCTGCTGCTGTTCTACATGCTGATGGGGCAAAAATGGAAGCTAGTACAAGGGATGCAGTTTACACTGAGAAATACAGTCATAGTCTGAAGGATTTTTAAAATCCCTCTTAGTACCAAATTGTCAGTGAAGACACATAGTGCAGACTTACATCACTAATTTAGAGCACTATTCAGCTGTAATCTTCAACTGTGTTCCATAAGGAGGGACGATGTTTACGCAATCAAAGAGAAAAATGCTTTAATTTGGCCCAGGAACTTTACATTATACACACTATGTGTTTGTACGAGTAATAGACTGAAAGCACTCAACATTTAAACCTACATTAGAGTACTACATTAGATCAACTGTTGTGTGGCCCTTGAAACGAAGCACAGGAAGTTGCATACAAGCAAAACAAGCACCATTTCTCTAGTTTTTTTTCAATCCCTTCTTCACTCTTCAAATTTTTTTTTTTTAAAGCTATTTAATTGTAACCACTTTTTCTTCTTTAAACTTGCAAATTTTTAGAAGAATACGTAAAAGGTATTGCTTAGTGCAGCTGCTGATTAATAAATAAGATGGTGTTCTTGAAATGTCACAAGTGAGCAGTAACTTACTTGAAAGAAGCACAAATATATGGATTGAGAAAAGATACAACAGAGACAGCTGAAGAGTAAAGAGGGAGAATGACTCAAAATTTCTAAGAACAAAAAAATTCCTACTAAAACTAAACCCCATGAATCTTGCCACAGGAGTACTTTCACAAGGTATGGGACTGTAAACTATTATACTAATATGAAATGCTTGTAAAGCTGAAATATCTACTTCATGTTGTGCTTTATCACCTATCAATCTGCTCCTTTGAAAACATGTAAAATTAAAGATTTGGTCAAACTGCAACGTTTTTATGTTTTTCCAAATGGTGGGACCTAGTCTTGCTTTTGTACAAGTAGTTTGGAATAATTTCAACTTGCTCCCATTCAGGTATGAGAAGTGCAACAGCACTTCTTGTGTGCAGCAAGCACACATGGTCAGGAAGGATACTGAAATGTCTGTTGTGGGTAGTTTAAGTTTTACCCTGAAATATAAACACTTCTTTTGTTTGTGATACATTCTTCAGGAAATTCAATTTGCAACCGTTATCTGAGCTGAATATGTAGTTCTACACCTTCTCTCTGCAAGGACAACTGCCTTTTAAGAGATAGAATTCCTGCAGCAGGCTACAGGAGAGACACTGTTCTCCTCATGATGCTCTCAGCTTTAAATGACTCTAAAAGATACTTAAAAGCAGCACTTTTCAAGAGGATAAATGGAAAAAGCTAGTAAGTTAGAATACAAGTGTAGGTTACCTAAACAAGAAGATGGCCAGGTAGATGAAAGGCAAAAAGCCTTACATATATAAGCTGTAATAAAACACTTCCCCCTGCGCCCCACCAAATACGAAGTGTCTCCCAAGTAGAATGCGTATTAGCTTTATTCACAAATTTAGAAAATTAGATAGCAACTACCAATACCATCCCTTGAAGATCAAAATCCCACTCTGAACTGATTAAATGTTGGATCATCTTTTAACCATTAATTTCCAACTTCCCTGTGAACAATGCCACTTAGTTAAGTACACAGGTGGGAAATACAGGTGTAAACACTAGCTTATATTAGTATGCCCATGCTACTAACAGAAGTATCTCAGTGTGTGACAAGTATCAACTGATACGTGAGATTTTTCCAGAGAATCCAGCATCAGATTTATGGAAACACTCTCCCTTTCCAACCTTAAAAACCAAATGCTCCAAAAACCCAAAACATCACAAACTAACATTAAAAATTGAGATCAATAATATTCAACTTTGAAGAGAGACAAATAGGAGGTTGCAGTTTAAAAAAAGAAAACTAAAGTTAAAATATCAGTCTGCATTTCAGTATCTAAATTTAAGTATTCATCTTCATTCTACCCTCTCATTCCTGTATCTCATCTACATTAGTAGAGACAGCTCATCACTATTTAAATGGAGCTACCAAGTCCACAACCCGTTAATTATTTCAGGACTGCAACACACCATTGCTCTTCTGTGCTAACTAAAGGACCATAAGGACTCTTTCCCTCCATTTACACACACCCACCCTTATCAGTTACCAGACCCTCTAGCGGAGCACCCCAGGGCAACCGCAGAGTACAGTTTTTTAAGGCCATCTCATGCGTAACCACAACAGTGGTCCAACACCTTTACCACTTCTACAGATCACATTTGAAGTCTATTCACTTTCAGTGTGATGGAAATTACACACCCACTTCGCCAACAAGGGTCTAGGTTCCTTCTAAACAAAACATTTTCAGCAAAAGGGGCTGTTATTAATGCCCTTGGATCACTGCACGAATGAGCACAGGCTAACAGTACTGCAGCATTAGTCTTGCTAGGAGGCTTTGCCTCAACGGAATCCCTGAAACAGAATGACAGTCTTGTCAATCTTACTTAAAGTTGGGCCCTTCCTCTCTTCAAATTTTCCTTAAGGAACATCATGAGATAGATATAGCGGAATGCTATTTAACTTTAATAGGAGGCCTATCTTCCCAGAACACTAAGACCCTTTAATCTATCAGGACACGCACTAGGGTAATTAGTTAAGTAATATCCTTGTGCTCTCAGGACAGCGGACACACCTAATTTGTCCTCTTTCCTAGCTCCACTCCCATCCTAGATGGGTAATCATTTACATACTCTTTCTGCCTCTTCAGTTGATAAGAAGACCCCTTACACTGCAGAAACTACCACTTTGGCAGCTTTTCACCCAGGAATTCAAAAGCGGGCTCAGCTCCCAAGCACAACCACAACTTCAATGAACTGAAGACCAGCTGGTAGCAAAAACATGAATTACAGTTTCAAACCTTCCTGGAGGACTGCTACCATTAACTTAATTCATGAGCTGGAGTCTTAAGGACAAACAGAAACTGGTGGGCATGAAGGCCCAGGGAATCTCCCCTGGCATTGGTGCTAGCAGTACATCAAGTGAGCACGGTTCTGCAGAGTCTCTTGCAGAAACATTTTTCTTTCATGTACTGAAGTGCCTTACGATGGTACTTGAAAGCTTGACAAACACAAACTATTTCAGCTTGAAGAGCTTGGATAAGCTGAGTATTTATTTCAACTTTCTGAACAACTACACTGCCTAGGTTTCAGTCACCTTTACATGTACTAAAAGCTTTATAGCTGACAGACTTGATTGCACAAGTATCTAAAGTTATTCATCATTATTATTTCAATAATTTGCCTGTTTGGGTATGCTGCCATTACTTGTCACGCTGCACAGTCTGCAAAGTGGTTATTAATACAAATAGACACAAAAAATGTTCATACATTTCTGTATGTGCCTATTTTCATCTTGCTTATGCCAGAGCATTTCTGGATGTGGTCTTGCTATGAAGGTCTAGATTTAACATCTTGTCAGGTATGATTTAGATATATTAATACCATAAAAGCCTTAATTATACTGACAAAATGTGCCTTTCAAATTTGTTTTGTTCAGGAAATACCATAATATGTACTACCATAAATTATTATTTTGCTAATATAAACTGAATTTAATTTAGAAGCATCTGTAGTTATTAATAACAGTGCTTCTACTTATGCCCCCAGTGCACAGTTGATCATCACCAAGAGCATTACTTTGAGTTACACCGTACTTCACAAATCATCTGCAAAACATTCAGAGGAACTCACTCCTGCTTGGTATTTACTCAAACCATGAACATAAGTTGTTTTGACTTCTGTTCCAAAACTGCATTCGTGGAGTTAGTGGTTATGTGTTCAACTTGTGCCCTTATTGTACTAAGCATCTCTAGAGTGTCACAGTTGGCTTTCATACTAGTAAAAACTATCATTCAAATCCTTATTTTGTGTTTCATTTAGTAAATAACCTGGTTCAAGTGCTTTAACCTTAATTTTTTAGGTAAACAAAATAAACTAAGAACAGTCTTGGCCAAAAGCTTAAAATAATTATAATCAATTTTCAAAATGGCTCTGCTTGAGGGATCGCTCTCAACAGCTCCCGTCCATCAACACCCTTAAATAAACAGCAAAGTTTAATTTCCCCATCACTTCATGGCAGCTTGAATTGAACTTAATAGTACATTTACTGTATGCAGTTAGCATTTTCTCTACAGCCTAAGAAGATTTTACCATCTCTTGCATATACTTCCTTGAGTAGATTAAACTTACAAGATATCCTACAACTTTCCTCTGAACTTTCAACAAGGATATCCATACACTGAGAAGGAATCAGGGTAGACTAGAAAATGCAGTTCACCAAACCAAGTTTTAACTTCTGATCCTGTATTTACCTAAAAAGAACCGGAACTGAAGTCAGAAATTAAAAAAAGGCATCAGGAGCTAAATACTGCTCAGAAGTTTCTAACAATTTTAGAGACTCTTGATAGAAAGCCATTTGGTCCATTCTATTTCTTAAAATGACAATCGTAAAATTTATTATCATAACCCATGAAACAGGCAGCAGAGCCAAAACAATGAGCTATTTATGAGGATACTAACTAAAATGCAAGTCAATGTGAGGAGACTTTAACAAGTGAAACACCTTCAGATCAAGCCTTAGAAGAGCTCTCCATATAATTCTGGGGAAACTCTAAATTTGGCCTCAAATAGACACAAGGAACTTTCTCAGTCATCTACTGCAAGAAGCTGGTGACTATCTCTGTTTACCAACAAAACAAACATGCAATTCCACATTAACCTACGTAGTACTTTTAAAGATTATATAAAAATGCAGTCAAAAGCAGCAAATAATATCCTAAACATTAGAAAAAGTATGTTCTTGATAAGTACAGAAAACAGGTTATCATTACTGTACAGAATTTTCCATAATAACCTAACAGACACATAATAACCTAACAAACCCCTGTAAGGGGTTGGAAGTTGCTGACAATACCCAGGGGCTACAAATTACCTAAATGGCTCTGTTACAGAGTTATATCCAAAGGCAGAGTAAGTGGGAGATGCTCTACATAAAGTGTTAGTCAAATTTAAAAATTCCAAACAAACCAATCAACCAAACAAGCAAAAACACCCCACTCTTCATTCACCATCAAGCAACCTTAAAGCCAGTGTCTATCCTTACCCTGGAAAACTATTCATTCAGAAGAGTAAGACTGATTACCAGAGCTAGATAGCACTAAAAACCAATCACAAGTTCTCCATTTGAATCTGCTGACAGCACAGGAGTCAAAATCACTATGAAAAACTGAAGATGAGATTTATTTTTCCTCCATAGGGTGGATAGATGCTTCCTCACTACTGTTCTTTCAGGGTATCAAGTAAAGGCAAGTGTGTAATTTGTGAGGAACAAGTGAGTGTTTATTACAAGGAAGACACACACCAAACCTTCAAATCCTTCAAACTACACAGTTCCAGCAAGGTTAAAAGGCAGTCACCCGTTTCACTTTGTCAGCAAGTTCTTTACCACACCCGCAAACTAGTGGCAAAAGAAGAACAAAAAAGGTGGCAAAATCACTAACAGAAACAGTAGTGAGATTCAGTGTGGAATATTGAAGTGGTTAGATAGAAAAAAAACAGGTTCCTTACAGCTAGCTAAATAGAGCTCAAATTCCGCACCTTGTGAAATTTCTTGAGGAGAGTAAAATAAGAGACAGGCATTTGTTTCTTCAACCAGGTAGACCAAGATTATTAAAAATCGGTTCCTTACAATTACTTTAAAAGAACATTACCCTTCAATACCACACTTCCCCTTCAATACCCTGAAGCAGGAGTAGACAGAAAAACCTCTACTTTAAGTTCCCTCATTGACCATACATAGCATTTGATGATTTCATAACTCAGACCATGGTATGCCTTTAACTTAGCAGTTTTTATTGTTCAACACTTAGGAAAGCCTGAATTGCCCTTTTTAAACATCAAAAACATAACTAAGTTACTTTTTCAACTTGGGAACAAAGGTAATTTGAGAATTTTCTGAATCATATCCATTACTTCCATGTATTCGTGTTCAAGATATGAAGACTGCTCTGCTTCACACATTTGAAAGCGCCACTGTAAACTTAAACTCAGATTTAAGTAAGCTACTGTAAACAAACTCAGGTGTAAGTGTCTGTCTAGCCAAACTGAGGTAAGCTTCTAACCAAAGCTGAGGCTAACAAGCAATACAAGCGTTATCCTTCATCCTCAGGAGCAGCTGAGGAGCAGCAACCACCTCATCGACTTAAATGATTACAGAATCTCAGAGGAGCACACAAATTAAAGCAACACCATCCCTTCCTAAACATACATACACACACACATAAATACTCACACACAACCCCACCACTTGCAGGCCCATATATTAAGACAGGTAACATAAAACCCCCTCAGGCTACAATTATTCAGCCCCAGAAGCACCTGATGGATACAGTGGTATGTGAGGACCACCACCAAGGACTCCAGGAAAAAATTCTTAAGTCTCATTTTAGTTTGCCATAGAAGACTGTGCCCTTCAGTGTACCTGGAACCAACTTTTCTAAACATGCTGAAAGCTGCATTAACAAGCATTCAAGTGCTGTATACAGATCTTACATCTTGTGCAATGAAAGTGATAAACAGAATGTGTACTTCCATTATCTACTGAAATCGAAACACTCAGTTAAACCATACAGCACGAGCAGTTTGCCTACAGAAAACAGATGGAAGACAAAACTCTGTTCTAGTTTTCAAAATTCAACCCTAAAACTTACAGATCCAGAAACCCACGTTCAATATTTAGATGAAGAGAAAAATGACTATCACGTTCAATTCTGTAGTTGGTGCACAAGAAGGTGTCTAGATAAAACACTGTGTATCTTAAATTTAAATATAGACCTTATGGTTAAATATAGATGAGTTTTCAGATTCAGAAGAAAACATCAGCTATCTCCTGTTGAAAAAAAAAACAAAATTAAGTAGAAACAAAAACAAATGAGAAAACTTCACTCTAATTGTCTGAAGATACTGACCAACATTGGAGCTGCTGTCCACAGAAGACAGAAGCTCCTAAGCTAAATGTCTTATGTCTTCCCTCAATGAGTTCATTTAGATAAATTCAGTGAGATGAAGATGTAGTTAACATGCAAAAAGACAAAAGTTTAATTGTTTCTGGATTCTGTATTCATGACCTCCTGTGAAACTCTAAACAAGGACATTTCTTCGGGAAATGGTGCAACAACTCAACATATGCCAAAGTGGTTGGGGACACATCCCATCCCCTTAAAAGGAATCACTGTTCTAAAGCAGAAAGTTTTCAGCAAGGTGTGAGTAGTCAGTGATCCCACTGAAGGTTTCTAATAGAAAATAGATACTGCAGTAGCAGCCAAAAAGGCCTTACAAATAGCCTCATCAATCTCATTTTAATATGAAGTCAGAAATACTCTGGGACTTTACTATACCCCCTGAAGTTTTTTATCTGTTGTAGTCAAAAAACACTCTCTACTTCTTCTGTGTCACAGTTTCCAGAACTTAAGCAATAAAAGCACACATTAAAGACAGTAAATAAAAGCAGTAAGTCTCAACTTCCTCATGGTGTGATGCTATCTTAAATTTACCTTTTTAGCCTAATGATATTAATCTTCAGAGTTTAAAACACAGTGAGGGCAGAGGAAAAAACATACTTTTAACAAGTTTTCTACTATTCTCTTGAAGTAACCCAAATAACAGGCTGATGCTTAACTGAAAGTACCCTGCAATGATATTCAATCTCATAAATAGTTTTCTCCAGCACCCCTTGCTCCCAAACTTTTAGGTGCTTTGCATGGTTTTGTTCATAGACATAAAAAAGAAGTCACTCTCCAGCACATATGAAGAAGCATCATGTTAGTCTGGAGCCTGGACCTCTAGGCTTCTAGGTCTTGTGTGCCTTACTCTAAGATGCAAGATGAGGCTTTGCGCTGTCCCGAGAGAGAACAAGGGCTTCAACAGGAAGTCTATCAGAAGCTGAACAGAAGGATTACAATAGTGAAGAGTCACAAAGGGTACAAATATCCCATATACTTAATTTTCCTACCATGATTTGTTCTGCTATACAAGGATCCTCAGTGCAATGGGAAAAACAAAAGTTCTTTGTGCAGAGGGGCAAGTGTAGCTGACATGCTTTTTGCTCCATCTGCCTGCTACAAACCACACAAGCAATCAGCCAGCTGTCTCTGCTGTCGATCTCTAATACAAAGAAGTTCCTGAAAGAAACACAGAAGTCCCAAAACCCCTACCCACATGCAAAACCACAGCAAAGAAATGTAATGCTGCTGTCCAGAAGAGACTGGAAGTCAGAGGAAACAACAGGAAGACTTGCAGGAACTCCAAGCAACTTTTTTTTTTGCAGGATAAGAGGTAGCCTTACATCACACTTAAGCAGCAAGTATTGGTCACAGCAGTAATTCAGTGTTTTGACTAGTAGTGACAGTACTCTTACAAACAAGGAGATTCAGTGTAAACTCTAGCGTGACATTAAGAATAAATACATACAAGCTACTGTTTTAAAAAGCAATTATCTCACGTCTTTTGGTAAATGCTGCCGCTTTATCAGCAAACCCTAAAACAAACAAACAAAAAGATACAGGGGGTAGGAAGGGGGGAGATGCCCACAAAAAGGCTACTGCCACCTTTCCTTCTGCAATATGACAGGGCATTAAATAGGACAAAGCCTAAACAGCCACAAATGTAAAGGAATCTTAAAAATATATTTAGTCCCACTCTATAAAACTGTATTAGTCCACACTGTTTTCCTCTGCATAACTGAAAGATATACTTAGCTGCTGAAGGGCCTCTTAAATCTGAGGAAGTACATATTAGTGCTCTACTCAAGTATTTCTTACTTACCTTTTCAGATTTGAAAGCACAAAACTGTGACCCTTCAGCATTACTTAACGCTACTATTCACTCTGGTCTTGAACTTAATATACACGCTTTGCTTTGAAATTAGTATTATCCCCCATTCCCCCAAAAATTTCACATAGTTATACGTCATGGTATCATGATTTGTGGGGTTTTTTTAATAAGATAGAGTAGAAGAATGATCCAAGATGCTGAATGTTACTGAAGCTGGAATGAGGTCTCAAAACTTGGGGGGTGGAGGTGGGCAGAAAAGGCTTTACTTTTTCCGATTACATTCAGTTCTTGGTAAAAGAACATTTAAAAGAAACACTATGACATAACCCAGTCTGTTTTCTTCATCCCCTCAGTTACCTTATTTTTTATCTGTAGTGGCTTCAGACTCTTTGCCACTCAGTTACTGGAAATCAGATTTCTTCTTGACAGTATCTGTCACAATTGCATGGTCCAATACACAAGGCAGCGCAGCTTGCCCACTACTTGCTAGCAATTAGAACTGACTCTCCAATATTTAATACAGACAGATAGCTTAGGAAAGCCTCACAAGAAGCTCTATTTTAAAACGTATGTCCTAAACAAACATTGAGACATGGAAAGAAGACTTAAGACATCCTTGATATTGATACTAAAAGTACCTTTCAGACATTCATTAATGGATTTACATTAATGGCTGCACAAAAGAATGACATTTTAAAGAAATGGAAGGTATCTGTTTTGATACCACTCCTGAATGTTGTGCATGACTGGTAAAACCGATCAGTATAAGAAATAAGAAGCCAACATACAAGTTGAAAACAAACAAACCACCAAAACAAACCACCAAAAATACAGAAACCCATCAACTGTGATTTCAAGTTTGGTAGTAATATTAATTTGTAGCAAAAAGTAAATGAATTGTCTGTATACAACCAAATGTGATGAAAATCTTCTCTCTAGTAGAGAACAGCATATCCCAACTAGCAGCATGACTTAAAAGTACTTTATACTTGTTTTCTCCTTCTCTTTTCTAAGTTCTTTGCTTAATGGCAGGGTCCTTTTTTTTTTTTTCCTGGAGAGGGTCCCTCAGTTAGGAAACATCTGCCAAATAATCTAGAAGTTCATAAAAATCTTCAGAAGATTTAACTTCCATAGGAGAGCTATTCAACAGCTGAAGGGGTAATTTCTAAAATCAGTTAAGTCCAGCTTTTTGAGGTCCATGACTATGGAACAAGTATGGGTAACTAAATCCTTTTCATAGAAATCATGTTATTAATGCAGAAGTATGGACAGCCTATAGAACATTGAGTTGTTTACAATTTAAGCCTTCCAACTTTAGAGTATGAATGAGAATTTTATTTGGACATGAATTACAAAGAAGCACTGTATATGCTTTTGCCCCAAAACTCAGAATTATAGAACAGTTTGGGTTGGAAGGGACCTTTAAAGGTCAAACTTCCACATGTGCTGCTATTGCCATCCCCCCCATGGTAGAACTTAATAAACTATTTTATTGTAACTGGCTACAACTGAGAAGAAAGGATGAATAAGAGAGAAAAGTAGAGTGTCTTGGCTTCATATTTCTGATGCAGAGGGAAATTTTTTCCAAAGTGGACTAAAGTCTAACTGAAGGAGTTCAGTTCTCACTGAAGGTTTTTTTTTTGTTCAAAGTCAAAACTCACAACTTGCTTCCAGTAAGCATGGCATGTTAATTAGTTTTAAACAGGTCATAAGAGAGTCATAGTTCACATACAAAGCAATTTAACCATTCACTAAAATCCTATTCAATAGGCATGAAGCTTAAAAAACTGCTTCTTCCAAAGGTCTAGCAAAGACAAGTTCCAACACTCCTGAAGTGAAAATGTACGCATTGACCTTTGTTAGCAAAACAAACCCAACATGGAACTCACAGCCAAACTGATTACTCCCCTTGGCTGTCCCCTCAGCAATGAGCCTTAAAAATCACTGTCAGAAACTTAAGTGAATTTTTCCACAAGTTGCCCAACCATAAAATGTATTTCAGGAGGAAAAGGAAGTCATCATTAACTGCTAACATTTACAAAAAGTTACTGCAAATCTCTGTGTATTAAGCCAGTCTCAAATCCATAAAAGTCCTGTAATGTCTCCCTCCCCCAAAAGAGGGGAAGGAAACGGATGGAAGAGGAAAGGATGCGAGTACAGAACACACACAGGGAGAGTCTCCCTTGAACATAATAACTAGATCTTAGGTTTCTGAATCATACTAATCCAGTTGCTTTAACACAGCTGACTATGATGTGTATTTGTGTTAATTCTTAAATTTGCCTGCTTGCTGAAAACCTTATATTAATATTTTATTCTGTTTCATAATTCTTCCTTCACTCAAAGCTAAGTTCCAGAATCTTATGCCTTTATGTAATGCAGAGCTTACAATCACCCTCCACAACCCTCCCCCACATTTCACACTAAATTAAGATGAAACCAGTGCACCTCATCCCTCATGCCACAAGACAGAGTCTGCCACATCTGCTCTCAGGCCTGCTTCCCTGTGCACTCTCTCACTGCAGTCCACCTGCCTAGAACAGGTGCAGCAGCTCTGAAACACAATCCAAGGCCACTCTTGGCTGAATCTGCCTCATACACTGGAAAACATTCCACCTACAGCATGATACAGAAGGACATGAGCAGTTGAGGAGGAGACTCACTCTGGATGGTAGGGGATGAACTTAGGGCAAACCAATAGTTACACAGAAACATCTTCAGTCCAGGTAAGTGCAAGGGAAATGGTTTTAAAATGGACACAATAAATGCTTTTGAGACATGGCTGTTTCTTCCAGTGCTTTTCTGGTCACACCCTAATAAATTCACCCCCTTTGCTGCTCTTTGACTAGCATAATGGCAAACAAGACTGTCAGGGGAAATCTGAGGCTTTGGTAGAGCCTACAGCCTCTCAAGACAGTGTTTATTGGCAGTTACATACATGCTCTCCTTTAGGGATTTTACGTTGCCAATACTGCCCAGGACCATTTCTTTAATACATCACGGATGCAGGGGGTCTTTACAAAAGACTGAAGAGCATGAATCTGCTTGACTTGAGCTCATCTTACTGTTAGTTGAAAATGAATGGCAGTATTCAAATATTAAACTGTGAGGACTACTAGGAAAAAAATACAAAACCAAATTGGGCCAAGAAGCAGAAAACATTCCAACACTTTCCAATTCTTGCTCAGAGTTGCCCTTCCACATTTAGACTTCAGAGTGTATGTTCAAACACGTTAAGAGTCCCTCCATTTGTATGGGAGTGCTTCATTCTGCTTTTATAAGCTACTATTCCCTCAGAAAAAGCACCCACACCAACCATCTGTACTCAAAGTACAATTTCTGATCATTCTTCCTGTTTTTCTTCGGCTTCTTTAAAAATAAAAAACAACTTAGAACTACTTTCTCCCCATAAGTCAAAGCCATAAGTGACATCAGCTCTCTTGCGACTAGGCCGGTTCCCAGAAGCCTGAGGCTTCAGGCTTGGGTCATCTGAACTCCACCAACTCCCTTCTATTAGGTATGTCTGCCAGCTGCTCTTCTCTTTCATATATAAAATAATCTTTAAGCAGCATATGGCCTTGACTATGTGTGTATGTTCTGGCAGGTTCAGGCTAAAAGGGTTACAGGCCATTTGTCAAGCCGTATCACATTTCCTCCACACCCTTCCTCTCGTGAGTAACCCAATGCCGCTCACAGCTACAGTGAGATGCAGAAGGATGGCCATGACCAAGTGAAGGCCATTATTCTAACGTAGCAAAACATGCTGGTGCACGTATAGTGAATCATGGCTATTAAAATAAATGCCATGACACAGCAGAAGTTAAAATGATTAAAAAATCAATGGTTAATCAGGTTAGATGAGAAAAGCCTGGTTCTCAAAAATTGCAGTTTTACTGGGGTACAGCCCTCAGTTCTCGCATTCGGCCAGTGGATTAGACACCATACACAAAAGGGAGGCTGCACTATGCAATCCTTCAGACTCATGGGCAAGGAAGCCTGCACTCTATGCACTCAAGAATCCTGTTTCAGTCTGTGTAGCATGAAATTTGTAATTGAAAGGCTTTGCTAGTATAATACAACCAGCCAAGTGATGACCCACATAGTCTGCGTAAGAAAAGTACAGTGCTAATTTCATTTATTGGCTTATCTTAGTATCTCCAATTGTGTTCCAGAAAAATCAGAGTTTTGTCAATATAAACTCCTATGTGATTTATGGAAATTCTACTGCCATAGCTGTATCAGTCACAGCTCACACTGCCACACCTCTTACCAACACCACTGAAACCCCTGTACCCAGGACGAGCTTTCAGCACACTACTATCTGGGCTTTGGAGTCCAACTTTCTCTGAAGTACAGTAATGCTTTGGGATGAGGTATCCACAGATGGTTGGAATGTCAACTTCTTATCCCCCATCCACAGCTTCAGAGACAAGATTTCGGTACTTCACAACTAAATCCATCTACTGAGTCAAACTTTTTCCCTTCTGAATAGTGCATTTAAAATGAATTAATTGTATTTAACAGCAGAAATACCTTTTCTTAGCACAATAAATCTTCATATTAACAGAACAGGGATGACAATCGTAAAGAGATCACACCAAAGGCTTTACCAAGAAAAACAATACATTACTTCTTAGTATATTTAATTATGGTTGAGGAAAGTCTGTGGATGCTTCCATACCAGGGAAAAGGCCAATACATTTCAGAACTTGAAATGTACGGGTATTGTAACACTACCAGAATGAGACAAACCATCTTCTTTACTCAACGGCTCTGAAGTTCATCATTTCTAGATGACCTACAGGAACACTGACTGAATTCAATTTCATCATAACGATTAGGTAATACACAGTGCAAGAATACGCTGCATAAATCTGCTTAGATATCTAAATGGGTAAATATGAAATAACTGGTTGCATAAAGCAACTTGCAAACAGCTGGCTGAGTTTCTAAGCTTTTTGTTCAAATAAATGGTGGCCTAATGCTTGAGAAACAGGAAAAAAAACTTCTGTTTTGAAAGCCTTCAGAACACACATCTATTTGAGACCATACAACATACGGCAATATATATGCTGAACAATGAGACAGATCATATGCAGCCATTGATTCTGGATTTACAACCTACTCTACCAATCCCGTCCTTATTTCTTACTCCAAGTGACTACAGACACTACTTGGGCAACAAGAATCTATCATAGTGTCTGCCTTCCCGATCTTGCTGAAAGTTAGTTTTGAGATGCCCTAAAAGAGGGGTTTTCTCTTCTGACAGAAGACCAAGCAGTTATACGAAGAAAACACTTTCACCTTGGGATATGCTACTCTAGGAATTGCGTACCCTATTTCTAATGGAAAGGTTTGAGCTTAAATAACAGAAGCAAATTACAAAACTTGACTTCTGAAGAGACTTCTGTGCAGAAAGTTCGTTGTGAATTGTTAAGTACGCCATTAAAAGCATTTAGAGCACAATAAAAGAACCACAGGAATGCCCACTCAAGGCTAAGTATCATTTCTACACCTCAAGAAGTTAAGAGTTCAACAGCTAAAGCAGACATAACTTCACTTGCCTGCAGACCTCTCTTTACTCCCTCCACTAACATTCACAAAAGTCAAGTAAATTGGGGGAAGAACAGAAAACATCTAAGAGGCCACCCATGTCCAGATCAGTATTGTCTGGAAAATGCAGTCCTTCGGTGCCTTTTGTGGATGCTGAAGAGGCATCCATACAAATACTACAGAAGTGCCCAAACAGATCAACTTGCCAGGACTGCAATTAGCATTGCAGTAGTCCTGTCTACTGAGACTACTGATGGCACAGTATCATAGAAGACAACTACTGATTTTGCCTGTCTCACTCCAGGGTTAGACTGGAAGGAAGGGATAGAGGCAATACAACGTGTTTATATAGTGCAATAACATAGGAGCATCACAACATTTCAAGAAGTTTGGTCATTTTAAACATAATTTATTAGCAAGCTGTTGTACAATCCCCAACAAGGTACTACCTCAACATGGTAACAGCTTTCAGGTTTGTATCATTAGAAGTACAGCCACAAAGTTGTGTTCTCCAGTTCAAAACACAAGTTGAGCTGTCCATTTACTGCTCTACCTCCATGGATAACACTGGATTAGGTATGGCAAGAGACACTATTAAAGGCTTTAATATATATTTTGTTGACTGTACTATTTATTAATATAACAATAGCATGTGGCAACCTGAAATCAGAAATAGCAAAACTAATACCAGTGACATTTATTTCTAAATGTGAATACCTAGATTCTGAAACCCGGAATTACTCAATCGAACAGCTTCTTCCACCACCTAAATGCCATACATCTTGCCTGGAAATGAGCTGCAAAACAGACTGTCAGACATCTTTGCATAATTTTGCTTCACAGTTTGTTTCATCTACCCCAACCGCATTTTAAACTGGTTGGATTTTTTTGGGAGCTCAAAGCTATAGAAATACTCTTTATGGGACTTTTCCCAAACTCCTACACATTGTAAGTTTGGGGCAAAAACTGCATTTGTTCCATGCTTCTCATACTGGTTACACAGTGGGCTGGATCTATAGTAGGGGTAACAGTTTTAGGAACAGAACTTTTTCCTCTCCCTTAACATTCACTAACTTTCCAAATCATGCCTGACAGTTACCTGCTTTCTACACCGAAAAACTATTATAGCTCAGGGTATCGAAAACACTGCAAAACATTTAAAAGAAATTCCTTACAGGTCCTTTTCAGAAGTAACTCCTCAGGAAATGCTTCAAACCTACCCCAAAACTGTCTGACTCATTTGAAGCTGCTTCACTTGACTAAAGAGCTCTACTAAAGTAAGTGCAGACCATACAGGTTTTAAATGGTCCCTTATCATGTAATTGCTGCTTTGGTAGTTCAAAATAGCCCCCGGAAAATAGTGACCAGCTGTCCAGACCCCAGCAGATAACACATCAGGGGTCTTACTTTACCAAAAATTGCTTGATACACCTCAAAAGGAAATCACTGACAGATATGATAATGTTGTTAGCAATTAATCCAGTCACAGAACAAGAGATGCCTATCAGTTACCAAGGCTGCCGCTATTTCATTTTTTATCTTGATTCCACAGCAGCAGGAACTTGCTACTGTTACTTGGCAGTAAGGAAATTACTAAAATACTGAAGTTGTAAGCAACAGGTTTGTTTTTCACTTTAAAAATAACATACATTTTCCTGACCTGTTCGAGGTTATGAGAAGGTACTTAACTAGGTTCAAAGAAACTCCCATTACAGAAAAGGTGTCCCTGTCTGTAGCCATTCAGACATAAATACAATACAATTCTACATGATTATTGCAGGATTTTTCTGGGTCACTGACCTTACTGAAAACACTACAACTTTAACTCCTGAGCACCATCCTAAAACAAAATCAAGGCTGAATTTTGTATCTGTGTATTTGGCATACTCATCACATTTAGCAACTTATACAGATCTTCTACATCTGCATAGATGGCAGAAACTTTTGCCTACTTCACCAGAAATTAGCTTTAGACTACTGCTAGAGCTAAACACTCCAGTTGGGGGGGGGGTGGGGAAGACTGGGAAGAAGAAGAAATAAAGGGGAAAAAAACCCCCCACAATGGGCCCTGAAACCAAAAAGCATCCACCTTTCATTACCTTTGCAATATAAACAGAAAACAGTGAGCATAGCAAGGTTGCAAGAATTGGGAGAAAAGGAAAACAAAAAATCCACAGGAAACTATTTAGTCAAGAGAATGTTTCAGATGAAATGGATGCACAGCCTGATCTAAACTTGAGTTGAGTTCTAGCACAGATCATGGACTTTTCTTCCCCCTGACCAACATCTCAGTGCTGGAGCTACACCAACAGAGACTGCTAGCATTGATTCAATTCAACTACTGTTACACACTACTGCAACATGAACACACCAGAACAATCACAACCTCCAAAAGAAGGAATAAGTCTAACCAGTTTATAAAACCCAAAACATTTTTCCTTTATGTATGTCCCTACACTTGTGTCAGAACAAATACATTAAAATCCCTACAACATCCAAAACTTGTAGGTATTTTTTGTTTATACTGTTGAAAGTACAAAATTTTAGCTGAGAAGGTAAAAGAACACTCTCCCAAAACTAAAAAAAAAAAATTAAGTAGGATACACTTCCCATGGAGATTCCAACTTAAACAAGATGCAGCCATAGAAAGCCTATGGCGCATATTGTGCTTGCTAGACTAGAACTTAAGTAAATCTGTTCTTTTCAAGAGTTTATCTAAAGTTAGGAAAGAAACAGATTTCCTGAACCAATGTAAGGATAACTCTGTTGCTTGTGGTAAAGTAAGCTGTAGGGGTGCAACCAACCATGGAGATTGTGACTCTTCACTGACTTCTGCGAAGAGCTACATTCTACACTGAACAGAATTGCACTGCATGTGGATATTCCTCATCAGGTAACTCTTCCTCCCCAAAAAACTCTGTTCTGTTTCACTTACAGGAGAATGTTATTAAAGTTAAGAAATTATTACTTGTTTATATCCAGTAAAGCAGACATTGGTTGATCCGTGGGGAGTAATCTCATATAGTATTACTGTCACCAAGTAGAGTCCCCCAGACAACTCCTGCACAATACAGAAAACAGACAGGCTCCTGGGGCTGGCAACATTTCAAAGCTGATCCTGGCCAACACCAGTGCCATTTGCCAGCTGTGCAGTTAAGGGTCAAGTGAAGTTGCGCTTCCAAAAGGCCAGACACCTTAGGTATGCTGAAGCACAGGGTACACACATTCAGCAGAAAACCTGCTCAGAAAAAAAGAATATTTAAGACAAGGGTTGCATATATTCTCCAAACAGTGATGCACTGCATGAATCTTATCTCAACTAAACTGCATTTGAGTGAGTTTTTAACTTTAAGAAGCCAATATTTGGAAAAATTTCACAGAACACAAATACTGGATATTTTTTATCTAGATTGTAACTCATTCAACAAATGTGCAAAGAATTGTGTTCCCCCCAACCCTGGTTCAATACCAGATACCAGCATGATGATCTAGTCTGACATCTTGAGTAGCACAGATCACAGAAGTTTCACCCACCAACTCGAGAAATCCACAGTTTCTGGTTAATCTGTAACCTACTATCACAGACTGGTAGGGGTTGGAAGGGACCTCTGGGGATCATCCAGTTCAACCCCCTGTCAAAGCAGGTTCACCTACAGCAGGTTGCTCAGGATCATATCCAGGCAGGTTTTGAGTATCTCCAGAGAAGCAGATACCCACATCCTCTCTAGGCAGCCTTTTCCAGTGCTCTGCCACTCTCAAAGTAATCAAGTTTTTCCTCATGTTCGGATGGAACTTTCAGTGTTCTAGTTTGTCCCCTTGCCCCATGTCCTGTTGCTGAGCACCACTGAGAAGAGTCTGGCCCTGTCCTCCTGACACCTGCCCTTCTCATATTTATAAGCATTAATAAGAACCCCTCATAGTCCTCTCCAGGCAAAACAGATCCAGGTCCCTCTGCCTGTCCTTTTAAGAGAGATGCTCCAGTCCCAAAATCATCTTCATAGCCCTGCGCTGGACTCTCTCCAGTAGTTCCTCATCTCTCTTGAGCTGGGGAGCCCAGAACTGGACAATATACTCCAGATGTGGCCTTACTAGGGCAGAGCAGAGGGGGAGGAGAACCTCCCTTGACCTGCTGGCCACAGTCTTAATGCACCCCCAGATATCACTGGCCTTCTTGGCCACAGGGCACACTACTGGCTCATGCTTAACTTGTCCACCAGGTCTCTCAGGTCCTTCTCCGTGGAGCTGCTTTCCAGCAGCACAACCCCTAATGTGTACTGGTGCAGGGGGTTATTCCTCCCTAGGTGCAGGACCCCATACTTGCCCGTGTTAAGTTTCATTAAGTTACTCTCCATCCAACTCCCCAGCCTGTCCAGGTCTCGCTGAATGGCAGCACAGCCTTCTGGTGTGTCAGCCACTCCTCCCAGCTATCATCTGCAAACTTGCTGAGGGTACACCCTGTCCCTTCTTCCAGGTCATTGATGAATATGTTGAACAAGTCTGAACCCAGTACCAATCCCTGGGGAACACCACTAGCTACAGACCTCCAATCAGATTCTGCACCACTGATCACAACCCTCAGCTCTGTCCTTCAGTCAGTTCTTAATCCACTTCACTGTCCACTCATCTAACCCACGCTTCTAAGCTTCCCTATGAGGATGTCATGGGAGACAGTGTGAAGAGCCTTGCTGAAGTTGAGGTAGACAATATCCACTGCTCTCCCGCCATCTACTCAGCTAGTCACGTCATCACAGAAGGCTGTCAGATTGCTCAGGCATGATCTCCGCTTGGTGAATCCATGTTGACCGCTCCTGATAACCTTATTTTTCTCCACATGCTTACAGATGACATCCAGAATGAGCTGTTCCATCACCTTTCCAGGGATAGAGGTAAGGCTGACAGGCCTGTAGTTTCCTGGGTCCTCCTTCTTGAAGACTGAAGTGACACTGGCTTTCCTCTAGTCCTCAAGCGCCTCCCCTGTTCCCAATAACCTTTCAAAAGGTGAGGAAGAGTGGCTTAGCAATAACATCTGCCAGCTTCTTCAGCACTCATGGGTGCATCCCATCAGGGCCCACAGATTTGTGGGTGTCCAGTTTGCATAAATGATCTCCAACCTGATCCCTCCTCAATCAAGGGAAAGTACTCCTTTCACCAAACTCTCTCTTTTACCTCCAGGGACTGGGACTCCTGATGATCAGCCTTAGTAGAAAAGACTGAAGCATTCAGTAACTCTGCCTTCTCTGTATCTTGCATCACCAGGGCACACACCTCATTCATCACTGGGCCCACATTTTCCCTAGCCTTCCTTTTGCCACCAATGTACTTGAAGAAGCCCTTCTTGTGGCCCTTGACATCCCCTGTCAGATTTAATTACAAGTGGGCCTTAGACTTCCTCACTGCATCCCTGCATAATCTGACAACATTCCTGTATTCCTCCCAAGTGGCCAGTCCCTTTTTCCGCATTCTGTAAACTTCCTTCTTCCATTTGAGTTTTTCCAGAATCTCCTTGCTTATCTATGCAGGTCTGCTGCCTCCTTTGCCTGACTTCTTACTCATAGGGATGCACCGATCTTGACCCTGGAGGAAGCTGTGCTTGAAAGAGATCTTATGAGATGCATCCCAGAGTCCTGAGGCAACTGGCTGGTGTAGTTGTCAAGCCACTCAACATGATATTTGAAGAGTCCCGGCAGTTATGTGAAGTCCCTGGTGACTGGAAAAAGGGAAATTTTGCACTCATTTTTAAAAACCATAAAAAGGAGGACCCTGGGAACTACCAACCTGTCAGCCTCACCTCTGTGCCTCGCAGGATCATGGCACAGATCCTCCTAGAAGCTATGCTGTGGCACGTAGAGGACAGGAAGGAGAGCCAGCATGGGCAAACCCTGTCTGACCAAACTAGCGGCCTTCTATGACGAAATGACTGCATCGGTGGACAGTGGAAAAGCTATAGATGTCATCTATCTGGACTTCTGTAAGGCCTTTGACATGGTCCCCCACAACATCCTTCTCTCTAAATTGCAAAGATAGGGATTTGAAGGGTGTATTGTTCAGTGGGAGAGGAATTGGTTGGATGGTCACGTCCAGAAGGTAGTAGTCAACAGCTCGATCTCCATTCTGATGGAGATCAGTGATGAGTGCTGTCCCTCACAGGATCATACTGGGACTGTTTAATATCCTCATCAATGACACAGACAGCGGGATTGAGTGCACCCTCACCAAATCTGCAGATGACACCAAGCTGAGTGGTGCCATTGACACAACTGAGGGATGAGATGCCATCCAGAGGAACGTGGACAAGCTGAAGAAGTGAGCCCATGTGAACCTCATGAGGTTCAACAAGGCCAAGCACAAGGTCCTGCATCTGAGTTGGGACTATCCCCAGTATTAGTACAAGCTGGGTGATGATGGCATTGAGAGCAGCCCTGTCGAGAAAGACTTGCGGGTACTGGTTGATGAGCCAGCAACATGTGCTTGCAGCCCAGAAAGCCAACTGTATCCTGGGCAGCAACATAAGAAGCGTGACCAGCAGGTCAAGGGAGGTGATTCTGCCCTTTTGCTCTGGGGAGGTCTCACATGGAGTACTGTACCTGGCTTTGGAGTCCTCAGCACAAGACAGACAGGAACCTGTTGGAGCAGGTCCAGAGGAGGGCCACAAAAATGATCAGAGGGATGGAGCACCTCTGCTGTGAGGACAGGCTGAGAAAGTTGGGTTGTTCAGCCTGCAGAAGAGAAGGATCCAGGGAGACCTTATTGCAGCCTTTCAATACTTAAGGAGGGCCTCTAAGAAAGACGGGGACAGTCTTTTTAGCAGGGCCTGTTGTGACAGGACAAGGGGTGATGGTTTTAAACTAGAAGAGGGTAGATTTAGGGCAGATATAAGGAAGAAATTTTTTACAATCAGGGTGGTGAAACACTGGCACAGGTTGCCCAGCGATGTGGTAGATGCTCCACCTCTGGAAATGTTCAAGGTCAGGTTGGATGGGGCTCTGGGCAACCTGATCTAGTTGATGATGTCCCTTCTCACTGCAGGGGGGTTGGACTAGGTGACCTCTGAAGGTCCTTTCCAACCCAAAGTATTCTATGATTCTATAAATATTAACCAGTTCTCTTGGGCCTCCTTACCTTCTAGCACCCTAGTCTATGGGATTCCTCCAAGTAGGTCTTTGAAGAGGCCAAAGTTAGCTTTCCTGAAGTCCAGGACTGTAATCTTACTTATTGCCACGTAATATCCTGAACTCCACCACCTCATGGACACTACAGCCAAGGCTGCCCCCAAGCTTCACATCTCCAACTAGACCTTCTTTGTTTGTTGGTACAAGGTCCAGCAGCACTTCTCTCTATTTAGAAAGGATTTTAAAGCCAATTTAAGAAATTCACTTATCGATATCATAAGCCAGCTTTTGGTAAACTCCCTAATTTTAACTGTCTTTTAAGATCTGGCCTGTAGAAGCAGAAACTATGCTAAAAGTAACTACTGAGTAGCAACATACATGTACCTTTGCCCGCTAGAAGTACCCAACTCCAGTTTTCACATCTTCCTTTCTTTAGGCTATGTGACTTATCACCACACTTCCTACCCTTCTTTTGGGTAAACTCAAACTATGTTTCTTTTCTCTCAGCACTAATAGTTTTACTGCAATTTTTATGTAAGTTTTTTTTCTTAGTGGTGGTTTTGGGGTTTGCTTTCTTTTCTTTTTGTTTGGCTTTCTTTTTATTACGAACATGGACAAAATCTTTCCTGTATATCATGCTATGTTGGCAACCATTCTGAAAAGCTGGCACAAGAAGGAGGCATGATATTCTAGCTCCAGTCTTCACTAGCAACATATACAACCATAGCACCACTTCCTCAGCATTTTCCTGCAAACAAGGAGCCATTGCTCAGTCCTGGAAGCTCACAGTCAGTTAACCACCATGAACCTCATCATTTTTCAGGACCACCCTTTGTAAGCTATACATACACTGACAGCAGTGAGCATGCCTGAACAATTTTCTAGTGTTTTCTGTAATTACACGCTAGCTGAGGCTAGCTAGTCAAGACTAAAAAGGTAGCAAATGAAGATTCCTTCTGAGCTGATAACCTCACTTCATCACGGCTAAATGTTGGACAAATTATTTTCAGGTCACCAGTTTCTCTTTTATTTCAAAAGTTTAGGTATCGAACATGTGGATTTGAATTCTTCAAAAGGATACTCGAATCAGCTAAAAACATGTTTTTTAAAAAAACAGGCATCCCCTAAAGACTTCTTAAAATTTAGACCAACATAAAAGGACCAGAAGAAAACATTGCATAGACCATTTTCAATCAAATGTATTTTCAGACTCTTGAATGAACATGGTAGCTTTTAATATATTTTCTTGTATAACTTTTAAGAGATTTTGATTTCTACAGAAATAGTGGAAGATAATGTTTAGTCCACAAAATTAAACTAGTTCTTTTCAGTCACCACTTGGAGAAATTAATGTAAAACTTCTAATGTATTTGTGCAGACAGACTTAGTTCCTGTGTAATTTTAAATCAGCTGACAATTCTCAAGCAAAAGCCATGACACAAGAAACAGATACAAACCACTGTTTCAAACTGGACAGATTCTACTCTGATACAGTTATGGGAAGGAAGAGAAGGACATGCAAAGATACCTGTCAGGCTGCATGAATTTGTATCTGCTTAACAAGACACTGAAAAATATCAGCATGAAATTTGAGAGAGAAGGGAGTTACAGTCCCTTCTTAGTCTACACCTGAATGGATGGTTCAAACAATCCCATCACTTGACCTCAGAACCTGAGATTTTACAAGAGACGGTTACAATCTGCATTCCTACAGGACACCTACTGTCTGTTTCACCATTCCACTAATTTATTGCAATGGTGCAAACCTACTACCATTCTAACATGTCTCTTAATCTCAAAAAAGTAAAAAAAAAAACAAAACCAACAACCCTGTACAGTATGAACATTAAAAATGAAATTTCAGCTAGAGCTTTGTACAATGTGGGAGATTTATGTAAAATCATCTATTTAAGCACCATTCTTCAGGTTCTTGTCCATGTCCCTCCTCAGTCACTTCACTAATTAAGTACAGAATGTATCCTGTGGTTACTGAGTGCTCTCAATATTGAGGACATAGCAGAATCCAAGCTGTCTTCATATCCAGAGAGATACTCTCTGGTTACAAAGAAACCTTTGAAAAGGAAGTATTAATATAATAGGAAAAAAGAATAAGAGAATAAGACAAGACACTTTTTTGTGCCTAAGTCGCTCAGTTACACAATTGCCTCTCCCTAGATCTGAAACAACTAGTAGTTATCCTAACCATAACCTCTAACTCAAGGCCACTGCACTGAAAAATTCACTGCTGTTAAAACAGTAAATATATATAATCTTAGTTCTTCATAATAACATCTCACACTTCAAAGCAGCTTTTGCCATTACCAACTTCTCCACTCCAATGCCCCAAAAGTTTCACTTGTGATCATTGATTCAGTACAAAAGCACTATTTAAGTAACCAACAGAAATTAACATTTTATGTTAAAAGCTAGTTGTGACCAACTCTGAGCACATGCAATTGAGTAAGATTAAAACAGAACAAATTAAATTGCTGTTTCTTAACAGGACTTCAAGATAGCATACTGATTGCAAGAAGCTCATTCGTTTCCCATTATGAGATAGCAGAAACCTCACTTGAGTCAGATAGGTCCAGCTACAGCTCAACATCAGATGCTCTGAAGGAGGTGCATGGGGCAGAGGAAGGCAAGATGCCTGCTTCCCAGCTGAACTGAGATACAAGTCTGTAAGTCCCACAGAACTGAGAGGTACTTCAGATCAGACTGTTAAGAGAAAGCATTGAAACAGGTCATCATTTTCAAGATGTAGCTTTTAGAACTCAGGAATTTCAACCATGATTATAATTTTCAAACTAAAGTAACACAAGGGAAATCACAAGGGGAGTTTTAATAGCAAAAAGAACATCAAACAGTTTTTCAGCTGTTAGAGATAAAAACAGCAATCAGGTGAGATAGAGCTCTCATTAAACCCAGATTTAGGAATTTACACATCAACTAGCTGCATAAATTCCTATTATAATCAATGGTATCTAGAGAACTGTTCTGCTCATCCTAAAGCAGATACCTATGTTCAGTCAGCTGAGCTCTTCACGTCCGCTGACTAGGTCTCTGCAGACTATAATGGGAGCACAGGCAATGAGCTCACACCCTGGCATCTAAATTTAGGTGCTCTAGCCTGTGAGCCAGTCCTACAGTTTATACAGCCAAAGTACATAGGCATGCTGATAGGCCAAACATACACATGCTGCAAGCATCTGCTGGGAGAACAGTCCTTTAAAAAAAAACCGTTTTCTGAATAAGGACTCTCACAAGAAAATCAAGTCAGAATAAGAAAGCCTCCTAACAGAGCACAAGTTAAATTCCTGAACTATGTTCCTTATGTTTCAGCTTGTATGAAAAGCAAATGGTTATGTAAGGCAGGAAAGATTCTGCCCTACAAAAGTTGTCTTCAAAACCAGCAACACATCTGAATGATTTCCAGCACACAAATGGTCAGAGAAAATATGCCTCATTCATAAACTGTGTGAGCAGGGAAGGGCTGACAAGGATCTCTTATTAATAAGTAAACATTACAGTTGTGCCACATTTTTTTCACCAGCTGCTATATATATATATATGTATGTAGTGCTGGACTCATGAACTAGAAAACTAAATACATAAAGGCTGAGTGAAAGAAAATAATCTGTTCTTTAAAAAAAAGAAAAAACCCTACACCACAAACACCAGGAGAATTTGAGTTAGGGCATGCTCAGACATTACAATATGACAACAAAGTACCACTTCCATGAATTGATGTAAATTGACCACTTGTTCTTAATCTGTCCCTGCTATGAGATAAAATACAGAGGATAATTTCCACATCCTCTGCATAGATCCACTTGTTGGCAGAGCCAAGGACTGCACCAGTTGCTTGCCCATAGAATAACGCTGTGACCACGTGTCCGACAATTACGCAGGCTAACATCCTTCTCTCTCTCAGCCTCTCAGTATCACACAGTTGCAGAAAAGGACAGCAGAGCAAAAGCACAGGCTATGTTCTTGACCCTTGAGATGCCACCAGTTGGCCTGCTGAAGTGTTCGTCTGCACCCAGCTTTCTTGGTGATCAGGATTCTCCAGGGTAGAGGAATACTGATACTTCTCTCTACAATTCATTAGTGCTTTCTCCTTTGGGATGCCTGCCAGCTTAACCAGGAATGATTTTCAGTCAAGGACAAGCATGTAAAAGCATAGACCCAAGCAGCAGTTACAGGGAGATTTGAATGAAATATTGCTCTAAATAATGTGACATTGATTCTGCATTATTCTGTCTTCTTGAAGTCTCACAAAAGCTGTCATTTCCACACTTCTACTCAGATTTCATCATGACCACCAGAGCTAATGCTTTCCCTAAACCTTTGCTTAACAGAATTTTATTTCCTTCATCTAAAACTTTGTCAAGTCATGCTCCATAGCAACCTTTCTGTTATTTCACCTAAGCACATAAATTCGTGTTCCCTCTTAGCTACTGGGTTGCGATTGGCTCCAAGAAAAACAAAACAGAACAACCAACAAATAAAAACCCCAGAAAACAATTCTACAGTACAAACAGCACAGAGCTGTAAGATCATTTAAGTCTTTAGTAACTGCTACTTAAACAGGATCAAAGTCAGTTTTAAACTAACAGGTGAGGTAACTTCTATTTTTCTTATTGGAATGAAGTGTTCCATAATGTAACCAAATGGTAGTATTTTGCTAAAGCTCAAAGTAGGAACAAAAACACCTTGGGGCTGTCAGTAGCCAGACATGCTAGAGGGCTCAACTCCACTGTCCCCAGACAGAGGGAAACCTGGGACCAATACCCCTTCTTTCACATTTCATGATGAGGTTGTTCACACGTTCAACATATCAGATTCTTTAAGAGCTCAAAACTATATATATATATATATATAGCAGGGCATAGTGGCTTACTGCAAATGCAGATTTTGGTACAGTTTGAAAGAACGCCTTACAGCAGTGGGCTCCAAGCCTCAGAAGGCAGGCTTTCCAAATTAGCAAGACGACTCTGCAGCGTGGCAAGTTGCAGGGGCATATGAGCTGAAGGACCCCCACATGGCAGGCTTCTGGTCAGCTATTCTGCCAGGAACTGTGGCTTTAAAAGCACTTCGGCCCTTTATAGTCTAAATTAATCCAAATTAGATAGTCTTTACGGCACATGAGAGTTCATTTACTGCCCCACGCACTTGTGTTTAGGATAGTAAGAGAAATATAAGATCAGACATGTTAAGTTTGCATTCCTGAATTGCCAACTGTTGGTATTACTGACATGTATAGCTGCCTCTTTAAACTAACCTGCATTTGTGATCATCTGTGAAATTAGACCAGCAGCACACAGCTAGTTTCCATGATGGACTTTTAGCCTTGTATAAAGTTCTAAAAACAAGAGCACTGTTATCTCCTTAATATTCATATCACTTAAAAGAAGTGCAGCTTAATAGCAGGTTTGACTGGCTATTCCTTGCTCTGCCACTCATTTACTCCCTTGCTTCATCTCTCTATTGCACGTCTCCCCATCTGAAGCTGGCAGAAGGAGAACAGTTATTTTGACCCTCTTGAAAGACCCTGAGAGCAACTTGGGATGTACTACTTCAACTAGGTACAAAACAACAGGTTTGTTTCCTTCTGCATTGCTCCTCTAGTTTAGCTTTTCATTTCATAGCTGGTAGAGCTGCTTCTTCAAATTCACCTTCACATCACTAGACATTAAAAAACCTCAAGGGAACACAGCAGATTTGGCAGCCAATAGACGAGCCACGGGAGCATTACTTACTAGAAAACCTCCCTTAACATCTCAAGACTGCAACAGTCTTAAAAAGGAGAACATAAAGAAAAGAGAAACTCTTACACAGCATGTAGTTTCATAGCCTGGCAGAGAAGGAGAGAGGCAGAAATAAGAGAAGAAAAGCTGCCATTATATAACAGTATAAGTGGCATTTTATGAAAGGGAGGTTTGATTTACCAATTAAAAAAAACTTGATAATGCAAAAGTGAACAACCGTTGCCTTTTAGTTCTGATTAATAAAAGCAAAGGATTTTCTGGTATTCTTTACAAGTACCCAAGATACGTAGATGAAAACTCATAAAGAGCTCTGAAAAAAAATGTATCATTTTCACTCAACTACAGTGGAATGGTTCAGAGTTTTGCTCTACTGTGAAAACAGTAAACACTGTGGCATATTTTTGCGGGTGCGTATTCTAGATATAATGTACTAGTTTACAGCCTGCAAGATTACAGGAGTTTTAAGATGCAAGTTCTTGCTATCATTAATGCTATACAATTAAACTAAGCATGCAACAAAACCGCTACAGTCAGATCCGTCGGCTTCTGGATGCAGGCTGTTGACAAGTCAGGTATGTAAATGCAACATTCAAAGAAGCAGAGTTTAGCAGGTTGCGATGGGAAGAGGGAGGATGAACAACTGGAGGGGAAACTACACAAACAAGCACACCATGCTGCTCAACCTGTCTGAGATTCTGAGCAAAATTATCTTGGCAGTGTTGAACAAAAGCATTAAACTTATTCCTTAAAGCAGCAAGAGACTACGGTGACAATAGGTTCCCCAGAATTACTCTCCTAGAGCAGTTACTGGTAGCACTAAGCAGACTGAAGGCTGAAAATGTCCCTCTCTAACACATGCAAAACTTGAAAGGATGCAGCTAACAAACAATGAAAGCCATTACTGAAACCCTATCAGACTGCTTCCTAACCCCAAATACCATTTCTGCCCTCCTGCCAGTGGCTACTGCCTCCATAGCATAGACAGCTAATGCGGGAATAGGTCCAGGCCTCTGCTACTTCATTTTAAAATTACTTTGCTGAGCTAAAGCCTTTTAGTTCCAGCTGGTGTGCCTGGCTGTGACCTGTGAAGCTGAGGACTCCTTCAGTTGCTTGTGCAATGCAAGCAGGAGCCTGGTCTGAGTGTTCATGTCCAGCAAAGGAGCAGAGCAACTGCTCTTCTTCAGCCACTCCAGATCACCATGGTCAGGCAAGAGCTTTCCCCAGAGCACTTGTTTTCCTCTCTTCCAAGGTGGACTGAAATAACTCAATTCTACTTGTAAAAAAAACAAGCCCCAAAACCATCCAGCTCATCAGCAAGTCTTTGTGTGAAAGTGTATTAAATCCGAAAATTGGGAGCTGAGTGAAGCATATTTGTTTTTAAGCAGAATGAACAGGTTTTTAAGCACTTACCCAGTAAGCTATGAAAAGAGAAAGTGAACAGTGAAATATGTGGAAGCTGAAGAGATGTGCAGTTTTAAACACAGAGAACACCAAGTTTCAAAGTTCAGTTTAAAACATAAAAAAGTACACTCATGCTTTCAGAATGACTCTTATTAGGTTAAGAAAAAAAAAAAAGAGAACTCCTTGTTGCCTGATGTTGCTTTTAATCTCTGAAGTTAATGAGGGCAAGTTACTTCCTAGTTTGGAAGCCCTTAAAAACAAATAAAACCCCCTCTTTACTTAAAGTTTTCGAAGTTTGATTAAAAAGTGAACAGGAAAGACCCAAACAAGTGCACATGTAAGGTGGAAAATACTGGCCCAAGTGTCAGATTAGGAAGTGCTCACCCTGTGAGGCGCAGGCGTTCAGAGACACGTTAAGCCGTTTCGGGCAAAGCCTCAGAAGGCGCAGGGTAAAGCTACGCAAGCTGAAAACCCACAAGTCGGAGAGAAATTTCCCACAAGCCTTGTGAGAAAGACTGCCTCCTTCTACTCAAGTCTTTGAATAGTGCTTTTCTTCTGAAACAAAGTGTATGAGGTACAGCGAACAAACTGTAAAGGTAACTAGGCCTTTTGTCATATAGTTCCTCCACCCACTTGTACTTTACCACACAATAGCTCGTTTACAGATTCAGACCACTCCAGCTCCACACAGAAACAATCCTATATTGTGAAGTGAATCTACCACAGGAGTAAAATCTAAAAACACTGCAAAAAGTCTATAATAATCATTTAGTAGAACTCTATGGTTCTTCCCTTAGAGACAAAGGCTCTCCTAATTTGAAGGGGTAAAAACAGACTTAGTCACTCCTTACATGAGTATGACTAATAGCCTGCAAAAGCAAAAAATATGTACCGTACCATATATGAAGCTGTTCATCCTTAAAATAAGAAGATTTGCGTACAAGCAAGAGTAGTTGTAGTATAAAAATCCATGTTACCTCCTCTCCCATCTCCACTAGGGAGGACAAAGCTCTGCGTAACAAAGACCCATTTCTGCATGTGCTACCCAAGGCAAGCTATAGGTGTTTGTTTATATCAGCAGCTAGGCGCAGCAGCTACAAAACAGTGATGGGTAGAATAAATAGCAGATCACGCGGATCAACCAGCAATCTGCCAAGTCAGCTGTACATTAATGCAAGTAAATCATGGGAGACCAGTCAGGTTGTTTGGAAAGTCTGGAAGAAAAGATGGATAGCCTACCTACACTCTACTTGCACTTTCACCTCGCAGAGAATAGTTACTCCATCCCCCCCAAGCCACTACAATAGAATAAAGATAAACGCAGGGATTATGCCAAGTTGACCCCAGGCTTTGTTCTTTCCCTCCAAGCACATTCAGTGAAAAGGTCTAAACACACATCTGATTTGACAAGCATTCAGATTCACAAAGAACGTGGTGAAAGTGAAATCATACTTTGGGCATTCATGGGTCCTGATGTCAAAGGTCATTCGGCAGCATTTCAGCTGCTGATTGCTAGGATTTAAAATGAACTAGTTTAAACCTCCATCACCACAGACATCGACATATAGTTTGTGCCAGCCAACAATATTTCATAGCATGCTTAGCAAAATTCAACTCAGAGATAATATAATTTCTGGACAAACATTTAATCCTCACAACTGGCACTGTCACATCTAGAAAAGAGAAATAATTTTCCTTTCTAGCCAGACTCTTGATGTCAACTCACATAATTCACCTGCAGAATACAGAATTATTATTAGAAAGAAGGTCTGAACAAAGCATTTACATGCCTACCCCCTTTAAAAAAAAAAAAAGCCACACAGTTTTTTCTACCTAACTAAAGGTTGATCAGTTGATTCAAGGGGGAAAAAAGTCACATTTGAATCACTTAGCTAAAACAGAGAACTCAAAAAAACTTCATTAAATCACTTTTAATGGATTTTCTCAGTTTATCAAGCATTATTCAAGTCTTCCAACCTTCATTAAGGATGTTTTAAAAAGGTGCATTAGAAACTAACTTGAAACAGTATCAGGCTGGGCAGCTTCAGGGCTACAAAAAGTGGGGAAGCAGCAACCGAAAACCTGCTGAGAAATAAAAACAGTGCAGGAAAATAAATGTGTTCTTCCAAAGCCTTTGTGAAGCTTGCTCTCAGCTATGGGCAGCACAGTGGTAAACCCAGCTGTCGATTCAGCAAGCTGCAAGACTGTCACTCCAAAACGGGTCACAGTTCAGCCAACAAGTTATTTGTTTTTACCACAGATGAAGAGGTCTACTTGCTGAAAAGCAGCATTTCTGAGACAGCGTTTTCCTAGGAACAACTATATGCCTTTATGTATTACACATAATATAGCATGTTGTTACCAATGGACATTAGTAGACTTCTTTACCGGAGAAAATCTCAAACCTCGCTTTATTACAGGAGGTGGTTTCACATAAGGCTGCTGGTTTGCCGTAGCTGGCAAGCAGACGTGCTCCTGCCACTTTGTGAGCAACCCAGCCTTCCCCAAAGTTGAATGGTAGGGCATCAACATCTCCTACTACTAGCCCTAGTCCCTGTGCCAAGGCATTTTGAGTGCATTTGCCAAAAATCAGATGCTATTCCTTGACGTTTCCACCAAAGCCATACAATTTGGTAACTACACAGTTATAGGACCCGCAACTGACTGCTACTCGAGGAAGTAGCAGGACAGCCCTTGCTTGGTTGGACATGCACCATTAGCTGACAGGAATTAGTTGCATTACACACTCTCATCTCATACATTCAGGCATTAATCTAAATAACCTCTGGGCAGAAGACAGCCTTTATCATTTTGACAAATGGGAAAAAACCAAAACCAAAAATAAAACCACTCTCAAGGAATCATAAAACGGCTTTAAGAAAATAGCTAAGGAAATACGTCCTCTCAAACCTCCAGATTCCCAATATGACTTTTTTATCTGCACCCTTCTCCCATGAATAACTAAGAACCCAATTTAAATAGAAGATTGACATCATCTCAAAGACTGAATATTTTGTTCCAGAGCCCTCATGCCTAAACGGAAGCCCACACGTAACAGGCTTTCCATAAGTGTCCTGCTTGCAGAAATGGAGAAAAACATAAAAAATAAGGACACACTCCGAAAAGGTTTGGGACAGGAAAGAGGACTAAAAAGCTCTTGTTCTTCCTCACATGATTGTACAAGGATCACAAACAGATGTCACAAAGCAAGTCAGACCTCACTTCTCTCCAGATCCCTTTCGTCCTCCAGTGGGAACAAAGCACACTGCTTGCCTAATGACTGGCAGGTCATACTCAGGATAGTATGGAAATCCCTCCTATCCTATCATGCTGTGTAAGCAAACAGATCTGTCACATTGGTGCAGTTGCTTACTAGTTTAAGAATATTCTGAGTTTTGTAGATGGCTACCAGATAGATTAGGAATTTGTGAGGTACAGAGGAATAAGATTCAATTAAAAAAACAAAAACCAAAATCACTCTCCACTAAAACTCCAAAATATCAAATGTATTGATTAGATATGATCAGTAGATTCCAAGGTAGTAATATCAACATGCTTTTGGCAGTGTAGTTTTCCAGAACGCCCTTACAAATCAAAATAAAATCTAAGGGCAAGCATATGTGAACGAATCTGGAAGATTTTGAAAACATGCTTCCTCCAAAACAGAGCTTGACACTCCTTGTTCTCATACACTACAGGCTCATCTGCTGAGGATTACATTTTAGTCTTTGCCAGTTACCCAAATTAAAGAGTTCCCAGTTGTAACAGATAGTGTCCACTGAAGTACTCCGCAATAGTCACATAGGTTTTGCAGATTTGCATGAATTGCTCTAGAAAACCTAAACCACCTATTATTACAGCAGAGATAATCATAAGGCTTATTTAAGGTCAAAAACACTGATTTGGCTTTTCTGGTAGTGGTTTTTTCTCTTTTCTAAAATAGTCTTGCTTGGAAGAGAAGGAGAGGGAAGAAAGGAGATGAAAATACACTGTAGCTCTGCATATCTTAAAATCTTGAGGTTCTTGGACAGCTAGATGAGATAGCATGACAAGAGTTGACTACTTCATCCAGGAGAGAGAGCAACATTGTACTGACGCCTTTAACTTCTCATAAGAACTACTCAATTCTAGGATAAGGAAAACACATGAGACTTTTTAACATTTCTCTCTGAAGCACATCTAAGAGACTCTTTATAGTATTCACAGGAAAGAAATCCCACAAAACAGGATTCACATAGGGCCTACAACACGTAGAAAAGATGGCAAAAAATGGTGTCTCAGCCAGATACAAAAACACATACTCTAATTCTTCTGCTGCAGAAACACACTTCTGTTCCACCTACGGAAAACTGGAGACAGATAAAACTGAGGTAACTACATGGTTCTGGGCTGAACTAGGGAGCAACAGCAAATCACTGTAAATCCTGTGAGCTTCCACATGTTAACAGCACCGTGTTTGTCAAAGCTTACGGCAAGGGCTGGTCATCAGGATTCACAAATGCAGAATTGGGGGAAGGACACAAGAAGGCATCTTCCAGGCCTGTATCCTCCAGGCATCTCATTTTGTGTCAAGCACTGCACCTTCATTTCTACAAGCCTTTCTGTAATTTCATAGTTTATATGTTAAGATACATTTCAGAGGAAACATTAAGATCTTGCCAACTCCTCCTCACTACAATCAGTAAATAAAAGGCAATTTATTCACAGGAAGTTTAGAAATATGTTGTACATTCAGTTAAATCTAGTGATAAATATTCTGAATTGGTTAGCTTTCAAACCTGAAAATACAGATTTCCAGGTTTGAGATTTCTCCCCCACACCACCTCAGACATTCCACAGCTCTGTGGCTGGTAGCCATAATTATAGTGTCTTGAACTTGGGATTCCAGCTTGGCTGTGCTAGTACTTGGCAACAAGAAATGACAAAGTGATCTTAAGTATCAACCCAAAAGCTGTAAAAATTGAAAGATAATCCTCTCCATTAGTACCAGGACTATTTAAAAATACACTAGTAAAATATAAAGTACTTCAACCACACTAGTTAACTAAACATTTATTTTCAAACTAGCAGGTACAAGACTCAAAGTTCTCAAAAATTCCTAGTTGCAGTGAATTTGTCCAAAAGGGACATTTGGAAACGTTCTACAGCTTGGTCAGACAGACTGACACTTGCCACTGATTAAGAGTAATCATGCAACTTTAAGAAGCAGTAAGTTCCACCACCCCCACCATGGTGTACCCCATCACAAGACTTTTGTGAATATCTGGAATATTCTAGCACAGATCCTTTCATACCTGCAAACATCACACAGTATTTGAACCAGCCATTCCATCACTGTAGCCTAAATACCACAGAAAACAGCATGCAAAACTATCTGCCAAAAGCATAATTTTTCTGTTACCTAAATACCTTTAAGATAACAAAACTCGTATTTCCTACATTGCCGTATAGTTAAGTAAAGCTGAGCTTCCAACTTTAACCACTCTGTCTTTGGTATTCTCAGCTTTCTGAATCTGTCCTGAAAACCAGACACAGCACAACACTGTAGCCGTATCAGACCAGGTCAGTTCAAGGCAGCAATACCTTCCTCACTATGATGAGTGATTATAAAAAAATCACATAGAAGATGAGAATAGGTCTAATTTTTTTATTCTTATTAATAAATGGAACTTCCCTAAGCTGCACTAATGTGCAACATACTGCTTTCAGTAGTGTCAATTAAGTCACAGATGTTGAAAGATTTTTAAAATATGCAGCTACCTTTTTCCACCCATAAGAGAGTTCACATTCTTATTTTTACTCAAGTGTCTTTGCATTAGCTACCAGTGACTACCTCCGTTTCCACCTGTGACTGCAGAAACTAGTGGATTCCTACTGTAAACCACAGCAATCACATGTGGCAAAGACAGAGGAGAGGAGAAAAGCCCCACAGATCTTAATAAACTAGCCTGGAATGTAATTTTGTTTCACCATCTACAGACTACCCACTGTTAGAGAGAGTTAACTAAGCTGCTGTTTTATTGCCAGCTTCCTTCATAAGCAGGTACCGTCTTCAATATCATAAAAAGCTCATACTATCAGAACCAATTCTGAACTGCAAAATAAAAATGTATGTAAAGTTAATTAATACTGCTGTCAAGGGAGCAGCATCTGTGGAGCTCTGTGGTATAACCAGTCTCAAAAAAAAAAAAAAAAATCACTCTCAGTTGTCTCCCTTGTTTTTTTTAGAGGGAAGGGCAGACTTTATCGGGGGAGAGGAAGGGAGAGAAACAAGTATGCATGAAGTATACGTTTTGAGGAAGTGTTCTCCCTTAAGGAAAAACAACTCAAGACTCCCTTTGAGTGCAAAGTGCAGCTAAAAGGAGATCTTCAAGGGAAATGGTCCATATAATGGATGGAATATATGTCCAGAACAGCCACAATGAGACCTCACAGCAGCTGACAGAATGAGAAAAATAAACACAAAGGTTACTCATACAGTATTCTCATTGTATTTATTGTAAATTGTAATTTGTACATTTTGCTGCTAAAGCACAGATTTCCAGAGTCCATTAGGCTGTATCTACAGTGACATACTGAACAGACTCCAACAAGCAAGACAGACTAAAATAAATATCAGTTAAGAAGTTTATTTAAAATTAAGTGTTTTAGGACAGGTTTTGCATGTTTTCACAACTCCTCCATACACCAAATTGTTTTTTATGCTTACTTGCCAGTTAGATCGGAAGCTTGTGTTAATCAGAAGCTGTCTTCATTTTTCAAACAAATGCAATACAGGAAGATCTTCCATTTAGCATAAACACAAGTAGTGCACCTTTCTTTTGGGGGGGGTGGGGGGTGTGGAACCTTTTGGAGATTGCATGCCATAAAAACAAACAAAAAAGTCTTCTTGAAAGCTGTAATTAGAAGTTAGGAGGGCAAGAGCAGCCTACTACTGCTTATGGGCAGAGTAAACTGTAAATAATTGAGAGGGTTTCTTTTTTAAAAGACCAGATTCTTACAGTGGGTGAGCATAGCTGTCAAAAACCTTGATAGGATTCCTAGGTATTTTTCCTGCTGCTGTGCTTCTGCACACAGACTTGTGTGCTTGATCCAGCCCACCGCGGCTTTACGTTTTATAGCCTCCTGCAACATCTGGATTCCCTCTATCTCAGTCAGCCATGTTTCTGGCCCAAATTCCTACAAATCTGTATTAGCACATCTTCCAAAAGACTCAATAAACCCAACACACTTCTGCCGGGCAGATTATGTAATCCTTTAACTAATCAAAACACTAGAAATAAAAAATGGAAAAGAAAGAAAAAACCACACCTGCATGGTGAAAATGAAACTGAGCCATGACGCTATTACTCCCTTCCTTCCCCCACACATATACAGCAATCAGGAATAGCAAGTAGTACATCATTCAATTAGCTCATCGGTATTTTCCTGCTAGAAGGATCTTCAGCACTACTCTGTAGAGCACCTAGGAATACTTTTGACAGTTGAAAAAAATTAAGTTTATTTTACACTCATTAACATGATCATAAACCAAAGGCTACTCCCTCCATCTCCCCAATACAAATATCCTCCATGGCAGGCTTGTCATTTTTTGCTTTATAATGCAGTCGGTTTATTGCATGCAAGAAGCCCCAGGCATTTTGTACAGCCCATTACTCTTTGCTGCCCACATTCAGATGGCTAATCTGCTATCAGCCAGAAGCTTGACAGACAAAAGGAAAAGGCAGGAAAACAGCACACACGGCTGCGCATGCGCACTTCAGCTACAAAGTGTTTCAACAGTAGACCCAAGAACCAACAAGGCACACATTTGATTGCAGTTCTACTTAATGCTTCAGTGGTTGAAAGAAAGATGTGTGAGTTCTGTAAAGGTAGATAGGCTGAGCAGACATTTTGAAAACAAAAAGCTTAATTAGGATGTCTATTAAGATACATTAAGGCACAAACCTGGCTTTACTCAGCAAGTGAGCATCCTGGAATTTGAAAAGTCAAACATCTGTCTATTCTGAGGATTTGCTATACAAGATCTCCAAAATGCTCAAAAACTAATGGCAAAAGTTAGAAATATTAAATAACGGCTAAATATAAGCAATTGTAAGCTATCAGAACAAGACATTTGGCAAGTTTTCCATTTCAGCACTTCCATTTTCCTACTGGCTCAGGAAAGAACTCAGATTAATAAGTTGTATATTCCTTCCTATATCTCAAACTATTGTGACATCATACAGATGGAAAAACAAATGCAGTGAAATGAATTGCATATTATACCGCATAACAAGGAGCATTTTAATTATTTTTTTCAAGAGGTGGAGGTAATTAAATGGAGAAGGCTTGCAACTTCATACCAAAAGAAAGAAAATGGCCATACTTCCTCGAGTTCTTAACTACCTCCCTTACTTTGAAAGAAAGCATCTCGGCACAGTCACAGGTAGTACCGGCAAAAGTATTTTTTAAGCATTGGATCTACAGGTAACAATTTGAATCAAATACCTTGTAAGAATTTTCTGTCAGTATCGTAAACCTCTGTTGTACGTGTATTATTCAACTAAGTCTGTTTTATCCTTTGCAGCTGGAAAGCTAAAATTGTCCCTCTTGAGTGAACTGGCTCACAGAAACAGAAAGTCTGACACTAGCTTTAGCCACCCATATGCTGAAGTACAAACCTGGCTCATCCTTTTCAGAAGCCCCAGAAGTCCCTCACCATCATGTAAACACCACATCAGCTGTGCAGGCTGATGGGCATGATAACTCATGTGGTGAAATACAGAGAACTGTGGCATGTTGTAGTTTATTATGTGTCACTGGAACTATTTCCCTCTTCCCATTCAATTCAATTTTGCTTCTCATTTCTGTTTAAATTATTATTTCATTTTTGTGCAGAGTCTCCCAGCATTTTGACTGCAACTGATTCTATCTTACTACACTGTTTGTTGTAAGACATATTCATGGTTTCAGGAATACAGTATGTCAGTTAATTTAAAATTCAGAAAAAAAATACAAGGTAAGCCTTATCAGGAATAGTCTTTTCAATTTAATTACTCCCTGTGGTTTTAGTATCATTATAACACTATTATGAACTACAGAAGTTTACCTTGTGTTACTACAGGGAGCATTCAAGCCAGCCTAATAGATTAAATTATTGGATATAATAACTATACATACACCTACAAAACAAATTTCTATTGTAAACGCAAATTCACTCTCAGTACTCAGTAGCTAGAATATATCAAAATAGGTTACCATAAAAAGAAGTCCAACAATCTGCTCCTATCTAAAGTTTAAAGTTGGCCAGAACAGTGCTTTCCTCGTTGTCTTTGAGTGACCAAAGTTCTGAAATCCCATGAGTCTTGTGTTGCAGGACAAGCACTTCTCTCCTTCTGCAGCACCTCCTCAACAGCAGCACCATCCCTGTCGGCACTCTGCAACCTTATCTTTGTCTCCCATACGTACAAGGTAAGAGGGAGAAAAAGTGCTACATTTGCATATGTAATTATGGTGTAGCTCAGCAGTGAGCAAAAAATTACTGGAAGTTGAGAACAGATATGCTCGATGACCACACCTTAGCTTTTCAAATGAAAATGCTTTTCAAGGAAAGGGAAGGGACAGCAGCAGGGAAGGAAGCCAGTCATACAGCTCCAAACCTGCTTCAAAGTCCTTATTCACCACCTCATGCTCTTTGCAGGGCCAAATGTACCTAGGTCCTTCCTGTGAATAATAACATAAGAATGAATCCAGTAGTATGTGACTAGTTCTATTTCACTTGAATTTACCAAATAGCTGAACCAGGAATACTAGGAAGAAAAAGAAGAAAAGGCTATGGAAAGACATAAACAAAACATGACAGAAGACTAAACAGGGTACAGGTCTGAATAGTACCTCCTTTTCCACTTCACATGACTTACAGTAGATAGCACACAGGATCTTAAGAGAAAAAATAAAATGGACTAGAAGGTGGGAAGAAGGAAAATCTAACACATACCTGAAACAACAGAAGGCAGAAATTCCTTGAGGCATTGAGAAAAACTGTTTAAAAACAAGCATATTTAGGAAAAGACAACTCATCCCCCATATGGTTTGGGGAATTAAGATAACTTTGTTAGATTGGGAGAGGGGGAAGGTGTTAGGAAAACAAACAAAAAACCCATCCTGCTCCTTTAGGTCAAATCTACCAGTTTAGCAAAATCAACCTAATCCCTGTAATTAAGGTCTGATTTTTCTGTTCTTTAGTTCGTACTTTTTCAGACGGAATAGATTTCCCTGGGTCTTTTTCAATCATGCCATATTCGTGATGTTTTGTAATTTCATTTTGCTTTCTCCCATATACACTCTGTGGACAGTTGTATCTACAAAATGGAACAGAAAACCGCTCTATGTCTGTCAGTTGTCTGTCAGAATTTGAAAAGGGATGTTTGCTGAAATAATGAAAACATTTCATATCACAGTAACTGAAGTGTTCCCTAGCATCACTGGCCCAAGTAGCATTTGATCCTAACAAGCATAGACACACTAGTCCATAGGTAAAAATACTCCCTCTACACCACAGCAGTCTCTTTTAACCCCCTTATTTCAAGTGTTGCCTGTGCAAGTCACTCTCAGGATCACGGTGAAAGGTCAGGTTTATAAACCGTTTATGTTCAGTGCTCTTGCCAGCTCCTCCAATGCTCCTGATCTAACGCTTGTGACAAGTTAGAAAATAGAAGAGCTTACAAAAAGACAGAGGATATCTGCATCAAATCCAAAAACATACTTAAAAGAAGTCCATAATACTATATAGTTAGTTAAGGAAGAGTTTGTCTTTTCCTTCTGATAAACTCCATATCATATGGGGTTCTTAGCATTTAAAGAAGTAATTTTACATGTCCTTTCACTCAAGAAGGACTGCTACTCATACTTACGTATCCTAATTGGATAGGATGGAATACCATCTCAGCACAGGATAGAATTTCTCTTTTTTCACTCTCTCGTCTCTGTCATAATTGAGCCCCCTAAATATCCAGAATACTATATTCATCATTAGACATGTTCATTTGTTTTACATAGTTCTCCAAAAATAGGATAGATGGAACACATTGAAGGCAGAGCAACATGGGAGATCCCAGCAAACAGAAAGCAAACATTTGTAAGGGAAGGAACAAAGGATACCAGTTTCCAGGTTTTAACCTTTGGGTGACAGCGGTTGTTAACCAAACTGCTTTGCAACAACAGGGGTAAAGTCCTCACATCAAGGAGATTGTGACAGCTGGGAATGACAGCTGAAAAGGAGAGAACTGAAACAGGCTACTTTCAAACAGTACTCACTTCTCAAAGATGAGAAAGCATATTTTTAGTTAACTTCTGTTGCTCTGAAAAAGCATGTTCAAATAAAAGATACACTACAGTAACTGCTTCACTCTGCTTGTTTCTGATGCCAAGTAAAAAAAAAAAAGGTTCTTTTCTTCCCTGTTTGGGGTTCCTTTGTGGGCAAATGTACACCTCTAAAGAACTGTGGTTAATACGTTCAGCACTAACCAGCTGAAACAATGAATCACTGCCTGGCTGCTCCATACGTAAAGATACAAACTGCACAAGTTTCTTCTTTCTGCTCTACCACCACCTATCCTTCTAACACGTTAATGTAAGCTGCCAGGTACTCACACAAGGAACCAGATGTATAGGCTCAGATACAGGAAGAAAAGACTCAGTACATATATTTTTACTGCCTGAAAGGTGCTTACATACTGTGGTAATGTGGGTAGTATTTTTCTCAGGTGTACTGAAATAAGATTTCTAAAACTGTGCTGCATTTAACTGTAGTCAGTATTTTATCCACCAAGTCTCACTCTTCTTGACTGGGCTTCCCATTTTCTTCAACTGTCAAACAGGATAACTACTATACAAGAAAGGGACAAAGATTATTAAATAAACTGCAGCTCAACACAAAAGAAAAACTAAAATAATCCTGGTCTTTCTTTAAAAGAAGAGGGCAAGAAAAGATTAAAAAGCAGCAATGGTGAACAGTTTTTAAAAATATCAAACTTCTCTTACTTCTTCCAATAACTTAAAAATAAGATGCTAGGAATTAGCCAGAAAAGCAAACTAAGACTGAGAAATATCCATGCAGTTAATTATTAGGTCAAGAAATTGACTCAATCAGAATATCAGAGGCAATGGCTTAGCAAGAGGTTTTAAAAACTTGCCAATGAAACAGGGAAGCAGAAAGCATTACAAACACCTACCCATACAAACCCCTCTATAGAATGCCCCAACAATTCCAGTGTTTCAAGGCATTACCTAGTCAACTGAGGTCAAAACTATTTCCCCTGTGAGCTTTCTCATGCAGCCAACCAGGTACCAGATTCACCACTCTCTGGAAGGACTCAAGGTGCATGAGACCTTCAGTGAGAAGCAGACTACTCCCTTCACTATTCTGTCCTCCCTCCTTCCCACACATGCTCTTTGCCTTGCCCATGTACCCCTACCCACTCATACATACGGCCTCTGCTCTCCAAGTTGTGCTTGGGTTTGATTTTTAAATTATTAAAGATTTCAAACAGCGTTTACCTCAACAAGAAAGTGTCCCTATCATAACTGATCTATCACACTGTCTCGTGACTAGAACTAACCACATATCTTCACTAGTGAAGATAACAGCCTGCTCTCCACACCTGCCTTGCCTCGCACTGCCCAAGCACCCCAGGCAGGAGCAGCACCCACTTCCCACATGGCTTCACCACAGCAGCAGCCCCCTGTGACAAACAAGTTGCAGTGATGAAACCTAGACTTGGCATGTTTGTCCCAGTCAAGTAGACCTGCCAGGCCTGACATTTATTTATGTATTTCTGGGGAATATTTGTTTTAAGGAAGATTTATGATATTTTATTTATCTAGCAATCATTTTCAAATATTAGAAATCCCAGCTACATGCTGAGTTGTTTAGTCATCACTGTCCCAACAAAGCCAATATCTGATTAAATCATCTCTGTCCAGATGTTAACCTCTAAGAAAATGGTCTTCTAAACACCTCACACTTTGGAGAAGGATGTTAACAATGTAGGTCTTAAGCTAACTTTCTTCGTGTTGTATTTTACTTCTGTCTACCTACACATCACTGAACTTAAGATTTGGGAATACCAGGAACACCAGAAGACAAAATTCTATTTTTCCAGCACCTCATTACATCACCACTGACTACACAGACAAGAAACATCACCAGTGAAGATACTATCTTAATACCATCTAAAAATGACAAAAGAGAAAAATTGCATATTGCCACTTGTTTGCTGCAAGTACAGGTATTTCAAGACAATAAATACCAAAGGGCTTAAATACTAAAACTGAAAGGAATAGTAACTGCTAAATGATAAATCTGTTCTTTCTCTTTAAGGCTCTAGATCAAGCCAAATGCAAGGGTAGTCCCAAGGATTAAAAATGGATTGAGACTCAGTCTTGCCATGGACTTCCTGTGTGACCTTGGATAAGTCACTTGAGAATTTAGTTCTCAAAAATAACAGGCCTATTATAGCCTCCAGAATGAAGCACCAAAGTTTGAGACCACAGATGCAAGCCGGGTCCTGCTTACTTGCCCATCACATAGAAGTTCCTACCTGGTGAACCCTGTGAAAAAAAATGTAGGTAAGTATGACCAGAACTTCAGGAATATTGATATTAAGCACTTAAAGTTCATCTGGAACTGCATTTTGAAAATTAGTATGAAAGCCTCCATAAATCCAGGATTATTTCTGTTTTTCAAGCTCTTGTTCTGTGTATTTGTGTGAAACCTCTCATGAGTAGAATTCTTTATGACCTCCAGAGATGCAGTATGTACTGTTAAATACCGGATTTATAGTCAACAAAGCACACCATATTCCAATCAGCTTGCAGTATCAATTAGTTAGTTTTTGAAATTACTACAAACAGCTAATGAGTTGAAAGCAATGAGCTTGTATTTTCAGTAAATAATAATGACTGAATTTAGAAGTATGGATAGTTAAGAGCCATTTGGCTAGATACTGTAGTTCCAGCATTTTCCCCTGCAACAGAGAGCAGTTGCTCAAAAAATCAGTTAAATAAAAAACCCAAACAAACAAGCAAGAAACCCACAAGCCAAGCTTCACAGAAATTGGTTTTATTTCTTTAACATAGTAAAAGAGTCCCATGCATGTCAAAAATGTCTGCCATCCCTCGCTGGCATTTTAAATCCTATTAAAACAGATGTTTCCACAGAAGAAAGGCATAGCACCGACACTTGAGATTACTCCAGCCTCTCCCACCAGCATCCTAAAACTTCTGTAAGAAGAAACAACAGGTTAGTACCACCACCTGAGTCCCAGTGGGGAAGGAGGGAGAGGACAGCTGCAGAATGCCTTCCCCCTGCTCAGCAAAGGGAGGAGCTCACTTGCAGAGACCAAGGGCCTAATTGAACTCAGTGACACCAATATTAACCATACCTGTAACAAAGCCCCAAGTCCACAGAAAGACTCAATGGGGAGGGATACCTGATATAACAGAAAATTTTCTATTGAACATTTGGGCTGAGTTCACAGAATTCAAATCCTCAGACTTAACTAAAAAATTTCACCTGAATGATTTCTACTGATAGGAAATCGCATCTCAGAGAGAAAGTTTCATCTATTTTTCATCAACTGTTTCAGCAGCATGTTTACCACAGTCCTATAAGCAAGGAAAACTGTTTCAGGCAGCTAATCACCTTTAAAAAAACCCCCCAAAAAACCCTCTCTGCCTCAGGTAGCTAATTCCTTAAAACACCCCGATTCACAACTGTTAAAGTAACAAGCACTGATTACTGAGAGAAAAAATGAAGAGATAATGACATTTTAAAGTGTATTCCCATTATATTTCAGTAGTTAACATCAAAACAGAAGTATTACTTGTTTATATGAGAGAAGATTTCCCTGGACTCAAACAGTTAATTCAGTTGTCCATGTAGACCTGTTCCCTGTGCCTGAAATTTTAACTCCGGCTACATTCCTCAATTCCCAAATTGCAAAGTTAAATTAATGCTGGAGTGAAAACACGATATGCAGTGAAAAAGAAAGGGAGGGGGGCAAGAGAAGAAAGGCACCCCCACAAAATGTACAACACCTGACATCCTGCCAGTAGTTCACACCTTGGAGCTAACAAAAACAGACCAGGCTTTTGCCTTATTCAAAATCTTCTTACAGTCCTTTGCTTTGTAACAAAATTTTTTATTTTTATTAGATAATAATTTCATATAAAGAGATGAAATCCAGCTGTAAAGCAACTGAAACAGCACTCTAACAAGTCAATTTACATAACCTTTTGGTAATGAACTCACTGTTACCAGACGGGTGAAAGGAAAAGCCCGCCTCATACACTCTCCTTATATATACCTGACAGCATGCAGAATTTCCTCAGTTTCATACCTTCTCTTTTTTTACCATTAAATAGGCACCTGAAAACCTGAAGGCATACTTATGTTCTTTTCAGAACATCAATATAAAAAGTTGTTATCTTTTCTAACCCTAGTAAGGGAAGTTTTAAACACTTTGCTTGTTTTACTTGTCTCACAACATTGCTGTTATTTTTAGTTTTGCTGTTTAATTAGAATTAAGAAAATGCTATAATATATGATTGATGCAAAGAAAGCAACTAATCTTGATCCTGCAAGCTAACTCAGAATAAAAAAACCTTTTGCTGATACAGAATCTATTTAAAGTCCACACAGGATCTGCATAGTGTGGTAATGCAGATGACTGGCCAAAATCCCATTCCTCCTTTCTCCTCCTCACTTCACTACCAGAAAAAGGAAAGAAGGGAAAAGGTAGACAGGAAAAGAGAATTCCAACCAGTGCTATGTTTCTGCTTTATGAGAATGGTGCTATCGCCCCAACACTTCACTAACTCCTCTGCTGCAGCGCATGGGCCAGAAGAAAGGACAACAACACAGGATAGTTTTCTTCAGGTACAAAGTGCCAGATTTTCTTATAAGTGGGCGCTTTAATGACAATGCAAATCAGCTCTTTTGCTGATCTCCCGTATGGGCCAATAAACAAGGTAGAAAAGGAACCAGCTCTAGAGTTAAGAAGATAAGACTGTCTTTCCACCTACAGTTAATGCATCTGAGAGGTAGCTATTATAGTCTGGTTCCCAAACACACAGGGAGAACAGAGAAACAAAAAGTTTACAGTACAAGAATAGCTGTGTTAAGTTTATCAACAGATAAGCAGAAGGAAAGTTTATAGTATAGTAACTTGATGCCATAGCCCAGTATTATTAAACCATATACTGGAAGTCAAGTGCAACCTCTTTCTAGTAATCTTACATTCTGTGGGAAAGTGGGGGGAAAAAGGCAACTGTAACAGCATAAAATTAGTGTGTCCTATGAACAAGCCAGTCGCTGAAGCCCTGTACACCGATCTCTCATTAACAGAAGATACTCACCTATAAAAGCAAAGTGCATTTAGAGAATCAGAAAAAAAAAAGCCTCATTCATTTTGAAGGTTAAAGGGTTAAACATTTTTATAGCCATTTCCTATAGTAAACATTTGCAAGTCAAACATAAACCCACTGCTGAGAAATCTCTATTATCTAGAATCTATTATCTAACTGATCCTGATGCTTCAGTGCACAATGACTTAAGTTGGGTTTAATTCCTAAAAAAAAAAAAAAAACCCAAATCAAAACCAGCCCAAACCAAGACATACTACATTCTACACTGCAGAACTAGTTGACAAAGATTCAGAGCCTTTTTATAAAAACAAAAAGAGTGCAGCAATGAGGTCCAAAAGTGATGAAGATGAAAGATACCTGGAATGATACCATGGTCTTATACACCTTTTGTTTTCTCTGAGCGATACATGCTGCAGACAAAACGTTTCGTACTAAACAGCCTCAAATCTGGTTTTCTAATATTAAGCACAAAGGGAAAACACTGACAGCAAGTGTGGTAAATAAATCCCTCCCTTGAGAACGAAAGCAGCAGACAGGAGGGGGCTGACATGCATGCAGGAGAAAACTAAACACCATCTTTTTTTCTACCTGCACAAGTTGCCATTTGCTGCAGCGATCAAGAATCTCTTTTCCCTGTTGAAATCAAAAGCTAGGTTTTCAGAAAATCTCTCTCAAGTCACCTCTTGATATGCTTTAAGAGCATGATATTCTTAACACTGGATCTTTAAGAGAAAAATCCATTTTCTTTCCTGTTCAGGTAAACATGTTTACAGCTCCTGCACAGGCACTGGGTGGTTCAGACTCACATGTCACACACGTCGTCAGCAACAAGAAAAGCCCCTTTCTCTGATCATCAACATTTTTAATAAGGTAAAGAGAAAAGCACTTTCCAAACTTACCTTTAGCACAGCCAAATCATGAGCTAAACATAAATATTTACACTAGGACAAGGAATTAATAACATGAGTGTGCAAACAAAAATACTTCCTAGAAAACGCACACAGTGAAAATATGAAAACCGTCCTAAGTTCAAAGCAATCAAATCAACTCGTTCGCCCCTGGAAAGGCCATTATTTATCTCCGCGTTACGGCCGAAGCAGTCAGGATTAACGAAGAGAAGCACCGGTCGTGACTCCGCTAGATTTCGGAGACCGTTCACTGCGTATGAAAACATCTCGGATCGGAGGCGAAAGCCTTCCTATCTGTGACCCTGCACAGGAAATGCCACATAAAACCTAAAATTGCCAAGGAAGGTTACAAAATCTGCTTTACATCCTATTGCGAAGAGCCGCTACGAGAACCAAACTACTTCTCCATTTTCCAGAAAATAAGTAGAGAGTGGGTGTTACGAGCGTTTATTTCCTCCACCGTGTACCTTCCGAATGCATCTTAAAGTAACATACGTACCAAAGGGGGGGGGAAAAAGCACACCACCAGCCCCTCGGCTGCCCTTAAGTCTGAAATGTAAATGTAATTCCTTATATAGACTGCAGCAGTTGGTCACACACGCACGGAGCGGGGGGCCCCGGCCAAACCGTTACCACCCATTATTATACAAACAGGTACCTCCGAAGCCAGAGGGAAGGGAAGAAACTTCGCCGCCCGCCCCCGCCGCCCGGGAGCAGCCCTCCGTTCCCCACCGCCCCGGCGGGTCCCGGGGCGGGGAGGCAGTACTGCCGCGGGGCACAGCCGGGGACCAAGTCCCAGCGGGGAGGAGACGTCGAACGCGGCGAGCAGGCGGCGGGGGCGCCGGCCCCCTCCCGCCAGCCCGGGGCGGCCGCGCCGCGCTGCCCCCGCGCGAATCGCTGCCCGCTGCGGCGACGGTGCCTCCCCGCCGCCGGCAGCCGCGCTCCCCGGGTGTGCCCCCACCCACCCACCCCGGTGACGGCTGGCGTCCCCCATCGCCACCACCCGAAAGGCGAACGCCAGCCCGCCCCGCGGCGCCGGCCGGGAGCGAAGAGCCGGCCCGCTGCCGGGCGAGCGAAGGGAACTCCAGCGGGCGGCGGGGCGATCCCGCCCGCGGGGCCGAGGGGAGGCGGGGGGGGGGGCAGGATGGGGGGGTGGAGGCGGGCGGGGAGGCCCCGCTGCGCCGGGGCGCGCAGGTAACAAGTTTCGGAGTTGGGTCTGCCGAGGCCGGCCGGCCGGCGGAGGCTGCCCCGCCGCTCCCCGCGAAGCTCAGCGTCCCCGCCCGGGCCGGAGGACGGCGGCGCAGCCGGGGGGGCCCCCCCGAGCCCGCTCCCCGCAGCGGCGGCGGGGCGGTCGCGGGGCGTGTGGGGGAAGGCAGCGTGTAACGGTCCCGGACAGGCGGCGGAGTGCGGAGGCACCGCTAGGCGGAGGAGGGAGGCAGGCAGCGAGGCGAGGGAGGCACCAGGTAGCGGATATAACGGTGCGGAGGGAGCCAGGCTCCCGGCGAGGAGCGGCGGGGGAATTACTTTCGCGCCCGCCCGACCTCCCCCTTCCGCGCTCGGGACGGCTCTGCCCGGCCCCCGCCCCGGCCCCGCCGCCGCCCCAGCGCGGCCGGGCCGCTTCCCCACGGGCTGACTGACCGTTATTGCGCCTCGGGTTCGCCTGCTTCCTGCGCTTACACCTGGGGCCATCCGCCATGATCCTCTCGCTTGTGTCTAAATGCTCCAGTCACCTCCTCCCCCGCCCTCCCCCCTCCCTCCCCTCCCCTCCCCCCCGGACCTGGTTTACGACACTGGGAGGTTTTACTTTTACATCACCTTCCTACACCTAGTGCTCGGCCGGAACCTTGTTGCTAGGGGAGACGGGCGCTTTACGGCAGGACATTTGAACGGCGGCGGGGGAAAAGTTGCGGCCACAGGTACCGGGAGCGGCGGCCACTGCCGGGGAACCTTGCGGGGTGGCTGCGGCGCCGCTCGGGGACCCCCGATTCGCCGGGGAATGCGCCCCCCGGCCCTCCGCCGGCAGCAGCGGGGGAGATCCCCGCGGGGTGGGGCGAGGTGGGGCCGGCCGAGGGATGGGAGTTTGGGTGGGAGGGGGCGGTGGGCGTCGGACCCCGGGGCGGTGGAAGGGGATCCTTGCCGTCGGCGCGGCCCGCTCGCACCGCACCGCCGCGTTGAGGGATGGGGCCGCCGCCTGCCTCCCGCGCTGGGCGGGCCGCCCCGCTAACAGGTGCTTCCCGTCCCGCTGCCCTGCGGCCTGCTGGGCGCAAGACACCGGCAGCCTCCTCGAGGTACAGCGGGTTAGGCTGGGCCTGACGGGGCTGAGCCTGTGCCGGCCCAGCTTACCCTCGCCCCCGCGCCGGGCACCTGCCTCTGGCGTTGGAGCTGCGATGGGGCTGTCACCGCCGCCAGATCCGCTCTTTCCCCGCCTCTGCAGCCTGACACCTCCCTCCCCCACGGTCTCCCTTACCGTAACCCGGCCGGGGAAGCAGTCGGGCAGGGTGGGCAGCGCAGCGGTGTTGGCACGGGCTGATTCACATCGTGACGGTAATGTTACGTTACAGGTCTAATCAAGAAACAGACAGCTGAGAGAGAATGATGCTGTTCCCACCGTATGTGAAATCTGTCATTCTTTGGCTCTCCTTAATCGTATTTCAGCATTTACGAACAGAAGAGGTATAAAATTCTATGCCTTAAAAAATAAAAAGGGAAGGGAGCCATTTTTCACGGATAATAAACAACCTTGTTTGAGCTTAATAAACATATTTAATAAATGAAAACGTTACCATCAAACACTCGCACTATTTAATTACTCTTTTCAGACAATAAAATAATTTATTATGTTTCCAATTGTCTCTAGGCTTTCTTAATTCCTTTTTTTTTCCTTATCCTGGTATGATAAGGGGCTTCTGAGGAATTCTTTTATCCAAGGAAGTTAAATATCAGTGAAAGTGTTAATGGGATACTTTTAATAAGAAATTGAAACACTACTGAATTTAAGACATTTAGCTGTTCTGCATTGCCTCCACATGCTGTATGTTCACACACTGTAACATATCGTCTCATCTCACGGAAGTGGCATAATGTGTCTCTAGAAAATGAGCTATTGAACACTGGCAGTTTGTGGAAGTACCTTGCATCTGAAGCTTCCCCGGAAGTCAGTACCATCAGAAATGCTTAGAAAGGGGGTATAGGGCTAAAATGGATGCAGAGTTAGGTAAAGATCCGGAGGGATTTTTTTCAAAATTAATAGTAGTCTCAGTACGAGTCATGGATTTGGGTACTTACATGAAAAATGTTGTTGCCCTTCTTTACAAGTACGAATCACTTGTCTAATGTCTCTCAAAACGGTATATTTAGGTGTAGTGATGTATCTTTACCAGTGTGAATGGGCTGCTGCCTTCAAGTTTAATAACTATCTACCTGAGAGTCATTGAAGAAGGGTAGCAAATCAAACAGCACAAAGTGTTTTATGGACTAATAGAGGTCATTTAAAAGCATTAGATTTGGCTTTAGCTGGGAGTACTGAACCCCCAGTCTAAGGGTAGCTAAGAACAACAACAGGAAACCAACTACATGAGAAAAATGAAACATGTCAGCAAAATTTTGAATTAATGAATTGCAAAGTTTAAGGCAGAATCTCGTTTTCGTCCTGCTTTAATAGTTCAACACCCCGGCCTGTCAAGTTTTTGTACAGAAGATACTCGTGGCTGTGAAACTGCTTGCAAACGAGGGCTCAAGGTGTTTTGGAATTCTTGGATGTTTTTATCGTTCTGTGGATGAATTTAACCAAAATATCATGTACGGGTTTTCATGCTAAGTTTTCATTCCTTAAAATTCGTCATGTTTTAGATGGTAGTTGCAAAATAAAAATAACACATCTGTAAATAGATTTGTAGATTTGTAACAGTATTCCCCTTCATGCCCACACAAAATTGCAGGCCCCTCTTTATGCGACTTTCAAGTAGCTTGTTTTCATTGAGTTTTGTCACTTTTCACCTCCAGATAAGAATTCTTGTTTCTTCATTTTAAGCAATTTATGTTTCCTAACAGAATGAGGAGAGAAACAGTCTCCTGGTGTCTGTAATTGCTCTTTTTCAAATAGCCATAGTGTCCGTTTGAGCATTAGTCTCTTGAGATTTCCGAGCAGCTCGGAGAAACCAGTGACAAGTCTTGCTGTCCATCAGTGTCTGAAGAGCAGAACTGAAACTGGCAGGAGCATTGCTAGCTCTACACTGATATTGGTTTGATAAATGAGAAGAGAAAGCCAAAGCAATCTTTGCATATGTTGATTTTGATACGGAGGAGGTCTAGAAACTAAAAAAGCAGAGAATAACGTTTTGCATCAAGTTATTGATTACCCAAATCACTATTCATTGTGGAAAGTGTCTCATTCACAACTTGTAAATAGATATGTGGATGGGTTGGGGTTTTTTGGGTTTTAAACTTTAATATATTTAATTCAAGCAACTAAGCACATCTTTGTATACTAAGTTCCCATTATTTATGGTGCTAAAAAGCATCACAATTAAGGCTGCAGCCACTGTCACAAAGTGTTTTGACCTAACACATTCTAATCCTGGACACAAACCCACTAGTTAAAATTCCTGCTGTCTTTGTATTGTTCTGCAATATGTGAGCACATAATGTAAGTAGTTTAAACTGGTTTGTGCTGCAAGAATGAAAAATTCTCTTTATGGCGCACAGCTTTCAATCTGACTTTCAGTCAAGGATGCAGGAATTAATTAATTAATTTGTAAAATCTCAGCAAAGCAGTATGTTTTCTGCATCCTCCCGAATGTGGCAGGCTTGAGAAAATGTTTCTTTAAAGGAGGAACTCTAAGACACTGGTCATCCGTAACAAGTAGTTTGTCTCTAGTGGGACAATTTATGTGGGAATTTAGGCAACCTAAATAGGCATAATGTAGTTGAAATGTCAGATTGGATAGGTGCTGTACTTCTTTTTTGAAATGTGTTTCCATTGACTGAAGACAGGAGTTAAAATACTTCAGTAGTCACACTGGAGTATGGATACTCACAGCTAATGATTGCTACAGACAGTTCTTGCTGTTTTTAAAATAGTCATGTACGTTATGTTACGGTTTATAATCTCTTGAGTATGTATTATTAAATAAAAGCAATCAGTCCTGTGTTTGTATGCCTACTCCTTATTCATGTTTATGAAATGCAGTTTCACATCCTACTTGGAGTATTCTAGATTTAATGGTGTTCATTTAGTTGAATGAACTTATAATTACTGTGGAAAATGTCTCAGTGAATTGTTTCTCGTTTCATTTCTGGTTTGTGGAGATTCTTCATTAGATTTCCATTAGTGAATCTTTATTTTCACTTCCATGTATTTTCTTGGAATGTCAGTTCCTAAAATTTACTTTTCAATTCAATTTTTTTTCTTTTTTTGGAAATACACTTTTGCTCATCTATTAAAACTGTAGTTGAAAGATTTACTAGGAGAACAATGACCTAGAAATATGCAGCTTGACTGCAGCTAGCTGAGGAACTAATCTTGAATAAAATGCGGATTTTAGAGCTATCAACCTATAGTTCTGGTGCCCTTCCAGATGGTCTTCCAATTTGTATTTCTGCTTCCGAGTGAATCTAGTAAGTTCTCTGGGATGCTGTACAGTCTTAAAAAATAGTAAAGCCACTTGGAATTGCGGAGCTTGTAAATATTTATCAAGATAAACTACCCTTTTTTCATTTTTGTCAGCGTATAATTTTTTGTTCTGTTTCTATACTTTAACATTAATTTATTTGTTCATTTAAAGCTTGAAGCTATGTTTCCTAATAAATTGTCATGTCACGCACAGCTTGAGAAGGCTGTACCTGCTTGAAAGATTTAAGTGTAAGGGTGTAAACTGCCATGAAGATCGATGTATATGTAGCTATATGTAGCTATATGTAGCTATAATGACTTGCATATATGCAACTGACTTTTCAAAAGTCTTCCTTGTTAAGAAAAAGTGTTTGTGCAGATCACAGAGGCCTTCAAAACCATTTTGTTTCTCTTGATCTCCTTTTGCCCTACTTGTTGCGTATTGTTATTCTCTTGAACGAATTAACCTGTGCTGATACCTGTGTAAGGTTGATATGCGGTATAAAATAAAAATACAAAATCATCTACCAGGACCTACAATTCCATTCTTATGCTAATTTTAACTTCAGATGTAATCTCTGTCTTCAGAGCCTTCACACAAGTAAAGAATTGTTTTAGAAAAGGCAAAAATTTGAAAAGGTCACTCCACATTCTTGATCCAAAAGGCAAATCTTGCATGTTCAAAATGGAATTGGAATGCAAATTTGGGTACAAGTGTTGAACTGTGAACAGTTGTGATTTTTTTGTTTTCAAGATACCTGGAACTTCAGCTGAGAATGTCCACTTCAGTATTTTATTGTCTACTACTAGATGCAGTAGCAAAATACTGTGTCAAAATATTTTTTCTTTGTTTTAAATTACATCTGAATTTGTGACTGATCAAATTCCTGTTGTAGTGCAGTTAGAGTACCTGTTTTTATTAGTAGCACATTTTCCATTTTCATCTCTGTTTAAGATGACTCTGCGTAAGTGTCCTTACCCATTATCTTATCTAATTAAATAGTAACGTATTGTGAATATTCTCCCATGTGGTTCATGTTTGTCTCCTTCTGTAACTGTAACTCTGTTTCTGATTTAGTTCTACTCCCCAGCCCTCTTGCTGTCTCACAGTTCCATGCGATTGCTCATTTGGCTCTCCTCTAGAGTTATTCTCTTTGTTACGATATCTGTACAGCTGGCTCGCTCAGCTCTTTAAATCTCAGCTTAAAATTGATTTCTTAATTATTTCATTGCATGTTCTTCTCATTTATTATTTGGGGGTTTTTAACTGCTGAACACATTCTAATGTTAGATGTTATTCTTTTGTTATCTCTCAATAGTCTTGGTTTTTTTCTCACTGCAAAGTGCATAATATTTCTGCAGGAAATGTTTACTTAATACATAAAGGAAAGCTGTTGGTTTGGAGCTGCTGTAGTTTTGGAGCTTGCGGTGTATATTCTGAATATACAGAATTAACATAAAGAAAACCAGAAAAAACATGAGAGTCTACCAAACCAACCAAATACCTACGATTAAAAGTCAAATTTTGCTAATTTTGCTCAACAAACAAATAATCAGTTGGTGCCATGAGGAGAAACATAGATACTGTAATGGCTATTTTCTGAGCTGCGAACTGAAGATTTAGTGTACTCGGCATAGTTGATTCTCCTATCTGAAAAGGTATGGGTCTGTCTGGTAGATACAAAGATATGGTGATAACATGGACAATACTATGTTTGAAACTCAGATGCACATAACCAAATTTGTTGGCACTATATATAAAATCTAGTGTAATTATATCTGAGTTTAATTTACTGGAGCAGAGAACAGCAGTTTGTTACAAGAATAAGCATGTGTTGGTAAAGGATTGGAAAGGAATTATGATTCTCATGTAAGGCTGTACATAGCAGGAATTTTTGGTTCCTGTTTTGATATTTACTTGGATCAAACAAGGAAAGCCTAGTTAGGATCCATCCAAACAATAAACTTTTCCTTTTCTCTCTTGTGGAAATAAAAGCCTAATAAGATTTTTTTTTTTTTTTTGGGGGGTGTAGGGGTGTGTGTGTGTGTGTCAAACAGAAAATGTCTTTTTTTTACCCAAGTATTAAAAGCTTGGATTAGAGCAATTGCTACAAGCAGAGCAGGTGGTTTGCAAGTTCCCTTTTTTAAGTTCCTTCTTACTGGGGAGGTTTGAACAGAGATGACTATGGTGGGCAGTACCCAATATCACTGGGCTTTAGATATTCTGAAGAACTCTCATTTTCTCTTATTGATGCTGACTAACTGTCTAAGTACTGGAAGGACAAGAGCTCCTGTGTCATCTTAAAAGAAGTACTTTGAAATCCTCTCTACTCCTCTCACCACTTAGATAAATGTTCTGGCCATTAAGTTACACTCTTTCTCTAGGTCAGTGGCTATTTTAAGTATTTTATAGAAACAAAAAATATTCATTAGTACAGATAAAGACTTTGTGAATTGTTGTCTTTAGGAAGGTGAATTGGCATAATTGGTGACTGATGATGATACAGATTTCCTTGAGGAGAGTATAGAATAAAACCTTGGGTTTTAATGTCCTGGAGGAACTCAGTGTCTACTGGGATTTCATATTAAAGATGGATTACACTCAACATTTCATGCATGCAGGGCACATTCTAAATGGCCCTCATCAGTTTCTGCAGAGCAGCCAGGTGGAAAGAAGCCGAGTTTGAAGATGTGCAGTTGGTTAGGTAGATTGAAGAGATAGGCAGCTGTAGGGATGATCATAAGCGGTTCTTCATGTGCACAGAGAATTTAACTGAAAAATCCTGAGTAAGTAGAATCAGCTATAACCTGAAAGGTTGGAGAAAGTAATGGAGACGTTCATTTGGATTTAGATGCCTGCAGGGTCTTGTCTGACCACTGTTTTGGAAATACAAAAGTTATCTGGAGTAATAAAGTTAAAATTTTATGTGTTTTAGGTAATTTTATTTAAAAGATTCGTTACCTTTTTCAGTAGCTGTTGGTAGGCATTCATTGAAGCAGATATTTTCTTGCAGCAATGACTAATTCATGTTTAGTAACCGTAGTAAGTGGGACTCAGCTGCCTTATGTAGAGTCTTACTTCAGGGCTGGTCCTTCCAGACTGCCTTTGTAGTTAGTGGGGATCTAGACAGTAGAGCCTGGTATATCTCCCAGGCATCTAAACCCAAGTGAGATGAATCCCACCCATCTCTTACTCCTACATCGGTCCAGTCAGTAAGTTGTTTTCCTGTCCTGAGGTTTTGGGGATTTAAGGAGATGACTTCATCTCTCTAATTTTTACTCCAATTTTGTAGGGTGAAAAGTCCTAGAATTTGTCACCTCACCTGTAATTGGTGTCTTTTTTGCTGGGTATCTTTAGGTACCATTCCTTGATAAGGTCGTACCAGCTCTGTGGATTTTTCACATCATGTATCATATATCACACAACACCAAAGGCAACAAAATCATTTGTTATGGCATGGAAAAAAAATGTGCCTTTCCCCCCAAGTATTTGTAATCTGGACAAATGTTTATAAAACATTTTGGCAGTCTTAGCATAGAGCGGGTAACTGTGAAAAACCTTATTCTGCAAAGATGTATAATTCAAAACCTCAAAGTTTGTTCCTGCAGCCAGGTGTGCTTGTATTTGGATTCATCACTTGAGCATCTTGAAGGACAGAGGAAATGTGCTTAATTGTTATTAATAATAGTATTTTGGTGCCATGCTATTTATTCTAAATAACGTCAAGGACTTTGTGGGATTCATTGCTAATTTTACATGTAAGATTAAATTGCAAAATGGAAAATCTCCTCACTACGACAGCATTCTTCACCGTGAATCCAGGTCTGTACTTAACTTGCATGCTTCACCTTAAGACTGCTTTATGTTTAGTTGGTGATTGCTCCATGAAGTCTGCTCTGCTCTGAAATAGTATTTATAGGTTCTGAGATGTTTTCATCTTAACATTGTTGCTTGCTTAAATGTTTATTCCAGAAGGTATCTAATATTATGTTTGCAACTACTGTTAATTTCCCCTATGAAAGGTAGCTTATGCACAACTATTTTTCAGAGTGTATTTCAACACATTTTAACTACAGTCTAGTTTTAATCCTAGTTTTAATCTGATGAAATCACATTTTCTGTTGAATAGTAATGCACTACATTAGTTTTACAGCCTGTGAAACTGCATTTTAAGGACATAGGCATTTCTTGGGTCTCCATTCTCCTCAAACTGATGCATACTGATATGAATCCTAAGCTAATGTTTTTGGTACTTTCTTCCCAGCCTGTGTTTCCTGTGCTGTAGTCACGGATAACCCTTTCTGTTGACTTGGGAAGGACTGAAGAAAAAGAAGCAAACAGACAGACCTGTCCACTGCTGTGTCTACCTAGACTGAAATGCCAAACTCATCAAACAGGCCATTCTTCATGCATAGAAGAAAATACTAGACAGAGTATCCAGCCAGCCAGGGATCACCAAATGTACCAGAACAAAACCCATGGCTAAACTGAAACAGAAATATTTAATGTAAATTCATCTGTGTGTTCTTTTTCTCACTTGCTACTTGATGCTGCCTCTCATGTCCTACTGCACGAGAGCTCAGGGTGCCTTTCTTCATTAGCTCTTCTTACCTTTCAGAACATTAAAAGATATGCAAAACCATTTTAGATAACATTATGGTGTATATCTGTTACTGCATCGCATCTGTTTGTATACACACACATGCATAAAGCTATTTTTAAAGATTAGGAAGGTCACAAATTCATGGGCTTGGCCTAGATTCGTGATCCCTTGGTTATACTCGCATCTGCCTACCCCACCCCTCCCCAAGAGATTACTACCACCACAGCCAAGGCTGCCGTTCAAATCCCCACGTATTAGCAAACTGAAAACAGCGGTAGTTCAAATTTAAAGTACTATGCTGGACCAGCAGCTGCAAACTCAGTCTCTTTCCCAATTTTTTTAAGTGGCTGAAGAGATTACCATTTCCAGTTGTGTGATCAATGTTGTTTTCAGCTGCTCCAGCTATATCCAGCATGAATGGCAACACTGCAGAATGGAAATATTAGTGCTTCCCTTTTCAGTCATGGAGTTTTAATTTTTATCCCATATTATGTTAGCTGCATTACCTGATCTCTTCCTACGCCTTAAGATGCGTCACTCGGCAATGTATTAATATATCTTCCCTCCTTGTTCAAAATAGTTCCCTAATCCTAATCATGAACGTTAGGCAAACCTCACTCTGAAGGCAATCTTGGAATTTCCATGGAAGACAGTTCTAGGCAGATGCTTATGTTTAATTTTGACTTACAGGACATGCAATATATGGAAGGTCTTACATCATGTCAGACATGTTTCATTCATCAGAGTTAGCTTCCCAAATACTTTGAGAAACTAGCCAAAATCACAACATGGGAAATTCCTTAACCAAGAAGAGTGTTTGAGGATTCATTTGGACTTTCTTGTTCCAACAGCATCTACTTTAATGATACCTACCAGCTAGGGGTATACATCTCTGCATCTCTGCAGGAGAGTAGCATGGGGGAGTAGGTAACAAAAGCTCCAAGTACATTTTATTCCACATTCCTGCTGGGAAAGATTCAGATTTCTCCAAAGCTTTTGCTCTTCCCCATCAGAATCTCAACAAACTCGTCAGGAAGCTCACTCCTCCTCAATTAAAAGAATGTCAAAAGCACTTAATTTCCCTTTTGCAGTCCTACTTGGATCTAAATCTGCATTTGACATTTCATGCGACGCCCAGTTCCAACAGATGTAGGCTCTGTGGCCTTATAATTAGGTACTATGTTAAGTGATATCTAATTTTAGGAGATGCCATATGGCTTTCCCTGTATTTTCCTAGACAGTTTATGAAAGGTAAGCATGCTGTTTCATTACAGAGATCCATCACTTCCTGAAGTCATGGGAAGGCTGATGCTTCCTCGAGGGGATCCTGTGTTCCTGGGACCACAATCCATCACCAGACTATGTAAAGCCCTTCCTACCTCGTAGTTATAGATATGATCTCAAAAAGAAAACATAAGGATTCATTAATATCAGGACATTGATCTGGAGCCTGAGAGTGTAAGTTTCAGGATGATGTCTCTTTCCCATTAGAAGATGCCATTTGATTTTAGGGATTAGTAATCTCCAATTTTTAAGTTGCTATTCATTTCAGTGTAAGAGACCTCTCTTCTGTTACCTGACCATCTGGGATCCTTTTATAAGAAAAACATCATTATGGTATTAGAAAGAATATTTCAGCTTGCTGTATTTAATTGGAATGTATTGAAGCAAGATGAAAAGCAGTATCAGATGAAAGCTAAACTCCTCCGTTAGATGCTAAGTGACTATAACCTTCCTGTCTAAAGAGAGTCAAAGAGTTTAAGAAATTACTGGTTTAGTGTTACGCAGAACATAATCAGGAGCGGTAATTTAATGGAAATAATGACATAATTTAATATAATTATAATAATAAAACACACCAAGATTTAGATATGTTGACTATTATATATGTTAAGACATCTTAGGGGTTAAGATATACATTGAAGAAAGTGTCAGGTTTGTCTCCATGGCTGTCCCATTAGGGATTAGATCACATTCCACAAGGCTAAAGGTAATCTCCTTGTTATCATTTTCCATTATGAAATTTTTGGTGCTGTTCTGTCAAGCTCTAACCATGTGTTTCCTAAACAGAGTCCATCTGACCAGTTGTCAGCTGCTCTGCTTGCTGGCGGTGCATCCATCACTCAGAGTGTGTTCCCTCCTCACCTGACAGCGCTGCTTATCCAGCTGTTCCCAGAGCGGGAATCTACAGAAGGCACTTAGGGAAGAGACAGAGGAGGCTGTTCCTCGGAAAGCAGCACTCTTTGGGATGAACACAAGGAAGTTTTTGGCCGGTGCCTCACCACATTCTGCTGAGTCAAGTCAGCATTAAGTGAATACAAATTCTCCCTTGGGAGTCCTAATTACAGCTGAGGATCAGAGAAAGTTATGGAAGGAAACAGGAGGGCTGGAGTGCTTTCATATCCTCATCTTTTGAATATCCACAAAAAAGGAAAAAAATACAAGGAGAGACCAATGACCCACAGCACCCAAGAACCGCAACTGCAGGCCATGCTCAGCTTCATTCCTACTGCTTTCATCTGCAGGACTTCTGTTGGAAAAGGATTTTTGGGGTGAAGGATTAATCAGTAGCAAGTCCCTACCGGGCTATCTGTAGTGGGCATTACTGTTAAGATTTGCCAGCATCAGTGCTGTATCTTTTGTACCAACAGCTGCTGATGCTTAGTGTCCATTTCTCCTTGCTTAAATAGATGTACATGCCATCTGATTTTATTTTTTTTAGTGTATTTAACATTTTGTAACAATTAATAGCCTTATGAGAGTACTTCAGGGCAACTTGTTGAGAGTAATCAGCCTGAGGCTGCCCTTCATTCATCCAAGGGCAGTAAAAAGTAAAAAGCAGTTACTGTCCTTGGAGTGATGCAGTTGAAATAAACCCATTGCCCAAATAGGTGGGCAATATTTTCTGGAGTCAGCTGTGCAGGTGGAAGGAGAGATGGGTGCAAGTGGGTGTCACTGCCATACAGCCTGCAAAGCTACTCATGAAAAGGCAGAGAGAAGCAACAAAAGAATTAAAAGTATGGAGAACGTCCAGCAAAAGAACTTTTTTGGCAAAGTGCTGGCTTGAAACAGGCTTCAAATGGCAAGCAAAGCCACTGCCTTCTGTGTTTAATTCCTGCTTGGTTAAAAGAGCCATAAACCGGAGGTTTCTGAAAACTCTTCTCATTTGCATTCGGCAGCCAACAGCTTCAAGAGCGGATCAGGACAGGAGGGCTTTAGGTCAGCCCCTGCTTGATGCCCCCTGCCCGGCTCTGCTCTGCCGCTCCCTCCAGACATCCCTCTGCGACTCCCAACTCCTTGCCCGCAACTCCCCCCTCGTCCCCGCCGTGCAGCCTGGGGAAAGCACCCATTAGCGCCCTGTTCAGCAGAACAAAGAGGCAAGATCAGCTCGGAAGACCTCCTAAAGCATCACAGCATAATAAGGATGCTCAATTAGGAAGAGCCCTGAGGCAGGATGATGACCTGGGATGTCTGGGAAGCAAAGGCTGGACTTTAAGTCAGCGTCAGTAGCTCGAGAACTCTTAGGATGGCTTTTGTTTGGGTTTGGTTTTTTAGGTTTTGGGGGAGGTTCTTTTTTTGTTTTCGTTTTGGGTTTTTTTGGTGTTTTGTCTTGTTTTCTTGTTTATTTTACATATCCTTAGTCCATATTCCTACGCGTTTTTAAACGAAGTGCTCTGAAATAGTGAAACACAGATAAAGAGCACAAGAATTTCCAAATATTTGAACTAGGAATCATCCCCAGAATTTTAAGTACGAATTTTTGATACGCAGTGTTACAAAAAATGACAAAGCTACCTGTGGTGGGACATCAGGGAGACTTCACAGAAAATTCTCTGAAAATGAGCAGTGTCTTGAATCTATCAAAGTGGAAGTCCAATGGAGTATGATCTTCATTTTCTGGCACACACTGCCTTGCTTTCAGCTATATTTTACACTTCGTTTTTGTCCATCCCCTTTCAGATGTAACTAATCTCCCCTGGGTGGTGATTCCAGCATTGCTGCAGAAACCGTGCCACTGCACATTCCATAATAAAAAACATGCCACAACAGGTTATATTTAACAAGGAAAAGAGGAATAGAAAGTGGTACATCTGCACAATGAATATAATATAGCATTGACTTGGAATTTTCTGACTTCAGCAGACCCTCCAAAATAATAATGCATTAATAGAATTACACTCAGCTTTCTGCTTTTAAAAGGAAAATATTTGAAAGCAAAAGTCTTTTCATCTTCCAAGTTCTTCTGGCTCTGTGTGTGCGATAGTGGAAATAACACAGGACTGTGTAACCACAGCAAACAAGTGGGGTGGGAATTCTGTAGCTGCTCAGATGGCCGAAAGCAGAATGGTAGTGAAGGAGCAGTCTGGATTTTTGATTTAATAGGTGAATTTCCACTCCCATCCCCACCCCCAACCCCACCCCCAACCTCCATTCATTTCTATGGATGAAAATAAGGATACTCTATTGTAGTCAGAACTGGTGGTGACCTATAATTAAGGATGTCTGACATTTCCATTATAAGAGGGAGGTTTTTGTCGGCTATAATTTCAGCTGTTGGTTGGTTTAAATTTTAACTGATTAGGCAGGAGTTCCCTTTTCTGGATATCTCCTGCAGTCTGACTTTTTTTTAGAGGGATGCAGTAGAGAAAGAGTGAGAAGTTCAGCAAATTGTTCATCAGTATCTATAAAGCAATTATGTCAAAATACATTATTTTGACCATACAGAGAAGTGCTAAACTCCTTGCTTAAAATTGGCAAAGTAGTCATTCTCTTGTTGGGATGTCTCTTCTGCTTTCTGAGGAAAATCGCAGCTGATATATACTGATAGGCAGTAGACATTTGTTCAAATTTAGCACATGGATGTGCAAAACAAAAAAAACCTCTGAGCATGCTCCAAAGCAGGGACAGAATTAGCTCACTGAGGAACACTTGATTGATTCACCAGTAAAAATGCTGAAAGGCAGCAGAAATATGTACATATTTAACCTGCCAACAATTTTAACTTTAGTGGGGCTTAGCTGGTGGAATGTATAAAGTTATTTTTCTTCCCTGTTTTACCAGTAAAATTCCCTGATATAGACAAAACTTTGAAGTGTAGAATTTATTCTCTCTCTTATAAATGAATTTTGTCTTTAGCATTGCTGTAAAACAAAAAACATGACCCTCTGACTCACTGACTTCTTCCTAGGTGTTTTTCTAGAAGGCATTACCAAATGCTCTTTGGGTACTGACATTTTTGACCATATTAATAAAAATATCAATGATATGAAAAGACGACATCATTTGGGGATCTTGGTCAGTGGAGCTCAATCGACGTTATCTGCATATAGCACTAAATCTTAGCTCCATTCTCCATTAAGTCTGCTTTTAATATCCAGCTAATTGGTACCAAACAGGGATATTATTGATATGCCATAGTCAGAGGCTCTGGCTCTGAAGCTTCCTCAGTACTCGACCAAAGTAAAAATCTCTTCTGCTCTTCATTGTCCATGTATCTTTCCTCTGTTAGTTTTTTTTTCTTTCTGTCATCAATAAAATCTAAGAAATAAAAAGACATAGAAACTGCGTTATTGCTGTTAAGAAAATTTATTGTTTACAGAAGCAGATTATTTTCATAATAAGTGGGAAAATGTGTTTGTTTTCCTTCACAGGTTATTTGGTATGTCAATAATTTAAAATATTGGTTTTTGCCACTTCACTGTTTCCCTGTGGAAGTATTTGGAGATAAGTTCACAAACCAACAGGTTTTAAATGAGAGATACTGCTCTGGGTTTGGAAACAGCTCTTCAGCCTGGGTGTACTGTACACCAAATGCCAAGGGGCATGACTGACGGGCTACTGCCATCATTGCCAAGAGTCCCCAAGACACTGGTGGATATTGGGTCAGGTCCTAGAGGTTATCTGTCTTCTTCCATTTAACTGCAGGCTTAGAGCAAGCCTGAGCAGCTTTTCTTGCAGTGAGCTTAAGCCTGTGATCAGTGCTAAATGCATATGTTCTTGTGGCTTCGTCGGACCTAGAAAATCCGGTGGGAGTATGTAGGCAACTTAGTCGTGATTGCTGCAAGCTGTGAGCATGACCAGAGACATTGCAGAGCTCCAAAGCCTTGTTGAAGACTATGTTAAAGTTAATGACAGCATGGGATATGTGACTGATTTACAGCGTATTGAAGGCATCCCTCCTATATAAGTTATAGAAGAATAAACAATGTGAACTGTGACTTTTTTGATATGCAAGTTTAAGACATTGCTGCATCCTAAAATCATCTGGGAACTTCTGTTTGTTGGTTTTTTTTTTTCCCCTAGACTGAAATATAACACTGATTTTCAGTAATTAAAAATCACAATGCGTATGGTTCGTACAATCTCTAGAAACTGAATCAAGGTTTTGTGTACTGCTTATGTCGTATCTACCTACTGCACGTCCTATTATTTAGCTTAAGGGGAAAAAAATGTTCTGGCATTATTTTTTTCCATCTGTTCCATAACCTCTGATACTGAGCTTCTAAAAACCTCAAAGCAGACTAAACAGGTCACAGTCAAAACAGTAAGGTTGCTTTCATGCATTCATTCTTTAAATCAGATGTTTTAATTATAGTTTTTAGTTTGTTTGCTAATTAGAAATCAGGTCCACAATGTGGTATCTGTTTTCTTCCATTTGAATCAATAAACAGAGAAGTCATGAGAAAGGGACCTCTTCCCTTCAGGGAGTCTTTTCTTGTTCATGTTGACTCAGGTTTTAGTGCTTATTCTTGTCTCCTCTCCTCTTCTGCCTACTTCCCAGTCTTTTCTCTTTCAGTTCCCCCTTTTATTTCTTAATGAGAGATCTGTGGCCTTACATATAGCAGGTTGGCCTTTGTCCTTCGTATTTACCTGCTGTGTCATGAGTGCGGTGTGTTCTTCGGTCTGTATTGCAAAAGTAAGCTCTTTAACCAGGCTGAATGATGCTTTTTAAGCCTATAAAAATTTCAGACATGAGTTTCATTGAAAGTGAAACAAGAGAAGTACTTCAGCTATAAATAATGGATATGCACTTTTAAATAACTTGTGAGACCTGTTTGGAATCATGCCGAAGGTTTGCCTCCCACCTGAAAATCACAATGCTGGCTGAGAAATGAGTACTTCATGTGCTTGCAACTTGATTAAATTGAGACAAGTTACTAAATGCTCTCACTTTTTCCTGTACTTTGGACAGCATAATCAGATTTTATAACTTCCCTTGATGCTTTCCGATACCAGCAAAGACTTAACATGTATATTCAACCTTATTTTGATCAATTACCTGTGCAAAGACCTTTTAGGTTTGGGTCCCTGAGTAGTTTCTTCCTTGCTGAAAAGACTGCTGTAAATTTCAATAGGGAAACAGAAAAGTCCCTTAAAATTTTTTAAGGAAGCTTTTAAAACAATGATTTGAGGATGTACTATTTAAAGTGAATTACATCAGATAGTGGGTTATTTTGAAATAAAAAACTGTTCTGAAAAACAGTGACCTGCTTCTTGTCTGTTCAGGCAAGTTTCTATTCAGAAATTATTTGTAAGGGAGCAAATAATCAGAAATTTAAGTGTAACAAAATGCTGTGGGGTTCAAGGGCTGCAATTCCCACTCATTTAACCACAAGTGCAGGATATATTGGTTCCTGAGACACTACACCCAGCTTGCTTGTACTCTCTATTGCTTCTGTGCAACAGCTCTGAAGGGTTTCTCCTGTGATATGGAAATATAGAAAGGTCAGTTAAAACAAATACTGTAAAAGGACAAGGTAGAAATGTTCAGATTTTAGAGACATTATCTATCTTCAAATCCCCTCACTAGAACTGCATTAAAATAATGATTGCAACCCAGATATAGAACATTTGAACTGTCCTTTTCCAGGCCAGATGTGCTATGTTATGTAATGCCATTTTAGGGTGATTGCTGGAGCTTGGAGTAAAAGGCAAATGAACATATTGTAGATGTTGTTCCAAAGAGCAAACGTCATAAAAAATGTTACAAAACTCAACGCCTTGAGCAAAACATTTTAGCAAATGCAGATTCTACACAGAGCCTTGCCTACATACCAGCTGAACTCTCCAGTGAGGTACAATCCAGCCACAGGCCCCAGAGGTTATGATGAGAGCCCAAACACACAGTCCCTACACCAGCATACTTTACCCAGATACAAAAGCATTGTAACTCCTAAGAGCTTATTCCTCCAGGCACGGCACATTTCTAAGTTAAATGCACCGCAGCAGAAATTTTCTCCATATGCTTTTCAAAAACCCTATTAAATAAAAACCATCCAAGCAAGTAGTTGTTGATACGTATGTGCAACAGGCTTCCCAGAAATTCTTTGTAAATAGAGCATCAATGTTTTCCACTGTTCGCAGGGAGGAAATCTGCTGAGTTCAGACCGCTGTAATCAAATCCACATTGCAAAGTCACAAATAGAGAAACAAAGGACAATCACTGTCCATTTTTTGCACTGCAGATGCATTAATCAGACTCCATTTTCTTCACTGCTTCGTATTGCATTCTCAGGGTGATGTGCCAGCCTCCTGCCTCCGTCGGTTACATCGCTGTCCCCACTGTCACTGCAGCCAGAGCTGGGACAGCACACTAGCCACTTGAAGCATTTCACGGTTGTGATCCCAAGCAGAAGACCAGCATCTACACAGAGCAGAGGCAGATAGACCGGCGGAAAGACTTAGATCATCAACATTAAATGTCTGAACACATATAGAGAGCGTACCACAACAGTCACCGAGCTCAGCTTGGCTGATCTGGGGAGGATTTCTTCTCTTTCCAAATCTCTTATCACTGTGAAGAAAATTTTCTTCCTTTTCAGGCATTCTGTAGAAAGAGGAAAAATAGAAACCTGGTTATGTGTGGCCTCTCTGAAGGGAGGTGAGGGCAGGTGAGGACAGAGGGTGCTGTGCTGCAGTTATGCCTAGGGCACAACCTGCGCAGGAACTCACTGTCCCTGACGAGAAACGTGACCTTTAAGTGACTCACTTTTCTTGGAGGGGATGGAAGAGCAGCTACACTCTGCAAGAGCACCAGGAGAGGCTCTGTTGCCTGAAGGGCTAAGCCTTGGGGTGTTTATATTTTAGACACCCTTTACCTCCACCTCGTAGACTCATGATGCAAGACAGGATAAATAGTCTTTCCTAGGGCCATTTAAGAGAAAGCTGCTTCCCTCCGGGAGAGGGACTCTCGGCACTAAATGGACAGCATTTGTAGATTATTAAAGTACCCCCTTAGCTTCAGACTATTTGTAAGGCTATCTACAAGGGGTAGGAACAGGCAGGAACAGGTAGGTAGTTCAGGCACAGCAGATACTGGTAATCTGCCAGCTCTTTTCGCTGTATGCTCCATCTCTAGACCCAGCTCACTGGGCCTGTCTGCACCCAGTCCAAGATCTCTGACTTGGCTCTGGGAAGGCTGGTATGCCTGCAGAGCTCTCAGGCATTGTTGAGAAAAGCCAGTGTGAATTTTCAAACCCATTTAGTTCTAAAAATCTGTTTCATTGCTACAGTATTTCTAGGTCTGTGTTCTTTCTTTTCCTTTAGCACCAATAGCATCAGTAAGAGAGATACAAAGAGAGCAATCGTACCTCCTCTCTGGCTTTATTTAGTAGGCTTTTTTTTAGTCTCATAAAGTAGTTTATTCATAAAATCAACTGCTTAACCTTGTGGCCTTCCTCTGCACCCATCTCAATTTGACTTTGTCTTTTCTGAATGTGAGCAACTCCGTTATTAACAAGATGTTAGGAGAGGTGACAACAATGCCTTAGACAAGGGCCTGAATTCTTCCTATGTTACAGCAACACTTCTTTGTACCCTGTGATCAAGTTTTGCATCCTATGATCATGTCTGTCATTTCTCAGGACCACACTGACTGGTAAACTGTGGTAATCCTGTGATCAGCCAGCACGTTCGTGCCTATCTCCCTCCTCTGTTGTCATTTTGTTCTTGTTGTTAGTTGAAGCTCTTGATCTCACACTTTCTACTTTTAAGTTCCGGCTCATTTCTGTTACTTCACTTCCCCTTCCTGACTCTTTCTGAAAAAAAAAAAAAAAAAAGCTATTTTGATGATGCCACGTTATCCCCATTATTAACTATTAATTTTCTTCAAGGCACTGGTATTTCATGTAAAATAATAATGTAAATCTCTAAGTAGGAGAATCAGGAGGCCTCACTCTTTTTTGAGTTGCATCAGTTCAGGTCATCTTGGACAGCATGTGCCTGCCCGCAGCACTAGGGCTGGGAGCTTGTGGAAAGTGAGTGTTGCAGTAGCTGGCAACGCACACGGGGTCTGCAGCTCACAGAGAATCACTGTAAGGGTTTTATGCAATTGATTAAATGATATTGTGCACAGTCATCAAAAATGGAGCTTCAAAATATAGGTAATGACAACCTTTGTTCTAATCTTTGCCTGCATAATATCAGAGGAACATTTATTTCTAGATAAAATAAATGTAAATGAAATTAATATAACCAAGCCTGACAAAGTCATCAGATTTTTCAATTCCTGGACGTAAGCTGAGAGAATATAATTTCCCTCACAGGTGGAGGATTTGTTGCTTTAGGGGGCCAATACAGCAGGTCTCCAAGGGGTCACGCAGCAGAAACAGCCGTGATCCGTGTGTCCCTCAAGAGTGAGTTTGATGAAGCGGTAGAGATTTTATAGTAGCTGAAATATAAATAAAGGAGAAGGGCAAATATCTGAGGATGAGTCAGCCAAGAGGTGCATGCATTTACTCATAAGTGGGCTATTTTGTAGCTCATGCCGAGACTTGGAAAGTAAGATAAGGCTGCAGAGTCTGTACTTGAACTTTTTAGGAATCTTTGATTAATTGCTAGAGGATGACATCTAAAACGTCCCAGCTCCTTTCCTTCTTTCTTTTATTCAGCTTCTATTTCTTTAGCTTTTTGTTCTCTTGCTTTTTACTTTTTCTCTTCAATTTTTTTCTCTAATTAAATATAAATAAAAAGGACTGCATGTTCTGTGCTGTCACTTACGATATATAACTTCTCAGCAGCAATCCCAGATTCAGTAGTGATTTTAACTGACAGTTTGTAATTAAATAAAGATAGGCTTATAGGTTTCAACTGGATTACATATGTTGTCTTCTGGGTGGTTTTTACAAACTTAACAGTGTATAAATCAGGACTTTTTTTACATGTGTACATGTATAAATATTTCTGCTTTTATACCTGATCAGATTAGTATTATTTAGGTTACCTCTAGTCAAGAAAGCAATGATGGTATAGCGATATCAGCTAGGGGAGCGATTGTTTTGGGGTTTTTTTCCTTTCTGACTGGGGAAAACCTGAATTTAATGTGCAGTGATCCTAGAAGACTCCACATAAGGACCTAACAAAAATTCATGCTTTTTTTTTCCTGGGACACCTTATTTTTGTTTGGGTAAAGCTCTACCGATAAAAGTACTGTTTTTTTCTTTATTCTCCCCCCCGCCCCGCTCCCTTCCCGGGGGTCGGCACCCGCTGCTGACCGAGGCACGGCCGCCAGCACGGCTGCGCAGGGCAGCGCTGTCCGCAAACGTCCAGCCGGAGCCACAGACTGGACTGCTCTGGCGCAGCGCTGCCGTGGGGCCGCTGTCGGTGTGAGCCGGGCCCTTCCACCGCCACCGCTGCTGGGAGCAGTGGGTCAGCCGGGGGTGGTTCGAGCGGTGGCAGAAGCCGGCCTTCCGTGCCGGGGGAGTCCCGGCCCCCAGGCGGGAGCCGCCCTGGGCGGCCGCCGAGCCGATGCGTATCCCCGCGTCCCGCCAGCCCCGGGCAGACAGGCCGGCCACGGGAGCAGCTGCAGAGCGGGAAGCGGACCCAGAAAGAGCTGGAAACTGCTTTTGAGCAGCAGCGGCTGGGCCGGAGGGTGCCCGCTGCAGCTCTGCTCCCGCGGCCGCGTCACAGTTTCCCCACGCGTGGACTGGGCATCGCGACGGCAGCGCACGGCGCTGCCGCAGGAGCGCTTCTGCGCTCACCGCCGGGGAGCGAACCTGAGGGCATTCACCTGCGCTCAGACAGGCGAAGCACCTCGGGGCACCCGGCGTCATTTCAAAAAAAGTGTACTCCGATTTTCACAATATAAAATCCAGTGATCTGAAGGTGAAATTATTGTCTTCTTTAGGCTTGCGGTGAGTTGGCTTTCTGAAGAGAGGCCTCTTTTGTCGTTGTTCTTCAGGGAGATAGCTGGCGTCTCTTTATGGAGGTGCTCTGCACTGACTCCCCCGGAGTCCTGAAACAGCCCCCCCGCCGCCAAGTTCTGCTTGGAAAACCGTGCCGCAAGGCAAGCTCAGCTCCAGGTACACTTTCCATAGCAGAGGATGCGGTGAAACAGAAAAATCGATTCCATCCTGGGCCCTGTTCATATCTAACTTGGCAACCCCACTTCATGTTAGCAGAAATACTAAAGGCTGGGGAAACTTAGGTTATGCTGTTCTGTTCGAGAGCTCACTGTAGCCTTCCTATTTTGCCTGTGTTTACTCCCTTTTAGCATCAGCACTGCTCACTGGGAGCTTGTTATGCAGTAAAAGCCTTAAATGCAAACTACTTCCCAGGCCAGAAAGAAATATTTAAACACTTCAGGCATTCAGTCTGTGATTCAGAGATTTATTTATAAAACTGTTGATTTTGGGACACTAAACCATTGCATTTAAACTGCAGAAGTGAGTCATATTTGTGGGAGGTAATTACTACCAGAAAGTACAACTAACTTTTGTAGGTTTCTCTGTAAAATGTCCACTTATGATCTGCAACTACTAAAAATAACACGCTTTGTTGAATTTCAGCAGAAGTTATCTTTACAGAATTATGTGGCTTTATACATATAATCTGTTTTCCCGGTGTACGATAAAATAAATGATGCACATGCCTGAGAATTTATTTGGGTGTTTTATGTGGACTGTTCTGACCAGCTAACTCACTCAGCTTATATGCTTCTCATGAAAACCAAACACTTTGTGGTAACTACTAGAGAAAAGCCATTTAACATGGGAACAACAATTGTGGCTAGCACTTACAAACAGTGTTTGTTCATCAGAAAGGTCTCTGATTTCTTGTATCATCCAAAAACGCAATAATCTACTCAATCTGTTCTCTTCTTGGGAGCTGAGAGAGTTCCAGATGTCCAACACCTGCAGAAGCTACTTGCAGAGCAGGCAGGAACTTTCCTCATTATCCCTCAGTCATGACTGAGGAATTCAAGTTTATTTAACTTGTGGTCACTTAGCAGCACTCCCTACTAGCAGATGAGTTAGATGCTATGCCACCTATCCCATGAGAATACCCTGCAACTGGGTTCAGAAAAATAATGTCATCCATCCTGGCATACTAGGCTTTGAACAGTTTTTCCCATGTAAATCAGGGAGAACAGAAGGTGCACTACAAACCCAAGCAGCCTTTCATTGCTAACAGACCAGGAATCATTGCTAGCAGACCAAAAATGGAGTTGCTATCCAAAATTTAAACCACTGTCCTCTGAATATCTCCTTCCTCTCCAAAATGGGCAGTTACAGAAAAGGCCTTCCTTTAAAAACTGCAATTACCTGCGTGTCTGATTTGCCAGGGATCAAGTAGTCTCTGCTACATTTCCCAGGAATCTTGTAAACAGATCACGGTCAGGAAGTCTTTTGCCTGTTCACCCTGCTCCTCCAAAGTGAATCCAGCTTCCACCAACTGCATATCCTCCATGAGGTGAAGGGGTCAGAGATGGGAAGGATGAGACTTGCAGCTGCTTTTCCATGGCTTTCTGACGAGGAGAACTAAATATTATCATCCTTAACTATGCCTCTTTGAGCACCTCCATCCTATTATACCCATGGTTCTTGGACAAACAAAAACTTGGCTTATTTTTCTTAGGGTTTTTTTTTATTGCTGTTGTTTGTTTCTCTTTCCTAGGACCAGGTTTTAATTGCCAGCTGGCTCTGGGCAAATGTGCTGCACTTGGCCATGCCCTTTGGCTGTCCTCTCTTTCACTGGGGCTGGCTGGCAGAGGGTTTGTCCAGAGTAAGGGAGCTTCTCATGACGCTGGGATGCCACTCTGATGCGCCCACTCAGGAGGAGGGCTGAGAGAGGGCCAGCCTACGCTTCAAGACACCATGCATAGTGAGATATCAGCTGATGGTCAGGGAAGGTCAGGACTGTCATCAGCATTCAAGTAGACTGGAGTACTCTTTACATTAAGTTACAAATTACCTCTTTGAGGCATTGAATCTGTACTACTTGCTACAGCAGAGTAGCGTTGGAAGGCAAATTGCCTTTTCCCTTGAATTCATTCTACAGGAAATTAGGAATTATTATTTCAGTCTGATTAATGGCCTACTCACTCTAGTGTCTTCAGCCAAGGAGCAAAAGTCACAAAAGCTTCAGAGAGAGGGATAAAACCTGGTAATAAATATTTATATAATAAGATGCTTTCTAGGCAAAATTCTTCCTAATGTCAAAGTTATTTTTGCATGAGAGGCTGATGAAAGATGAGCACAAATCTCTTCTTCTGATGGATTCTTCGGTGGCTTTAAAAAAGGAAACAGCTGCATCCCAAACAAAATGCAGCAATGTCCTTGAGATCAGAAAAATATTTCACAAGATAGCCATATGTTTTGGGTATTATTTCACAGGATCGTCACTATCAAAATGGGCTGAAGACAGAGCTAAGCATGTTTCTCTGTTTCCACAGACATTTTAGAGTTTTCCATGTTCATACTGGATGGAGAACAAGATGGTCCTTACCATGTAATTGGCAAAGAAGTTTAATGGCTGTGAGCCTTTAGTAACTGGTGTATTAGGAATACAGTAGTCATGGGTAATAAAGTTAAACACACTTGCACCAAAATTAAGAAATTTTATATGTAACTTAATTTCATAACTTCAAATCAGAAAATTTTTGTCAATATTTTTTAAACTTCCTGATTTGAGAAGTTAAGCATGACTTTACATCCTGTATATGTTCAGAATGGATTCTCTGTTAATTCTTCAGCACTCCCTCGAGCCTTTCAGAAACCGTTCAAATGGCTGTGGACTTTTAGGGAAGCCAGGCATCACCACTGAGCATTAGGCTGTAGTGTGAGCTGAATGCTTTGAGGTAGGCTCTGTGTTTGTTAAAGTGGGACTACTTTTATGACTCTTATTTTTCCCTGCAGCAGTGAAAAAGTAGCATATTCTGCTTCACTTATGCATTTAGATCTGCCCAGCAATTGCCTAGAGATGTGTTCACATATTTGCAAAATACTGTTCTCTCTGCACTGGATCCCAATGGGCATTTTCCTGGAAAATCCATGTCCCAGTCACATCTCCTGCAATTCTTCTGCACCATGTTGTCAGGTTTTTGCTGTTATTTTGCATGAGGGAGAAATATGAGGGAAGAAAATTGTATTCAAATTGTTTGTACTTCTTAAGACTGATGCACATGCCTTCAAAATATGTTGCTGTAGTAGAGATACTCAGTCTCCTTCATGATCTCTGTTTCTTCAACACAAATAAGCCAGCGATGGAAACACTGTTGAGACTGTACTGCTAGCCCTTGATGGCTAGCAGCAAGGCCAAATATGTTTTCTGGGGGATGTCAGCTAAAATACCAGATTCAGGTCCCACCTCAAACAGGGGGATGCTGAAACAGCCCAGTGGACCTCCTGCTGCTTCTGTTTCTCCAAACAGAAGAGGAAAATAAACAGCATGATCCTTCTGGGAGGACTTGGCTAGCAGTAATGAGGGCTTGGCTAGAGGGTTTTAAAGGGGTTGCCAGTAAAATGGTGCCCCAGCCCTGGCACTTGCAGTGGGCAGGGGTGGCATGGGGCTGGTGCTGCCCAGCCCAGCGACTTCTACCCACAGCCCCTGTGCTCTGCCCAGGCAGCAGAAAAGGGCTTTTCCTGCTTCCCAGCTCACCCAGCCCTACAACACAGCCCCTTTCTCTTTTTCCTTCCTCTGTTTTCAAGCTGTTGCACTGGGTTAGGGTGAGCTCCTGCGGTGGTATGATTTGCGCCCACTCATGGGCTGCTTGATGCAGGGTGTGACTCCCATCTCTGGGCCACATGACAATATGTTGGAAAAGCCAAATGCAGACTGTGACAGGTAATGTACCAGAGCATTAAGGACCTCCCTTAACACTCCTGGCTCCTGCCTGTTCTCTGGGGACAATAATGACAGTTACCTCCTGCAGTGGACCAGAACGTAGAGGTGCTCCCTTGGCACACCTGGTTCCTACTCCCCTCCCTCTCATCCTGAACCTTCTTACGACCTGGTACACTTGTACTTGGTTGTGGCCCAAAGGGGGGATGCTAGGAGCCCAAAATCTAGCAAGTTCTGGACTGTGCAAACTGAAACATTACATCACTCAAGTTAGGCTGAAGTGCAAAAATACCTGACAAAAGTCAATTATCTCGGACGCTATAAGTGGGGATCCAAAATGAGACCCTTTGAGCTCTCCTGGATTGCAGCAGGATGCACCCAGCATCTCTCCTGAGCTGGGACGCCTCTCAGGATCTTCTGCCAGCAAGATCAACACAAGGCCTGGCCGAGAACCACCTCCTTGAGGCTCAGCCACCGTCCACTGAGTAATGCTGATGCATAGTGAGTATTTGCTCTAAACTTGAAGAGGGAAATTTTGACTATAGGCTGGCCTCTTTTCTCCCATCTCTCTGCCTATTGAGGTGTTTTGCTTTGTGCAGTTGAGAGTGGGTGCTGGATCCAGGTATTTCTCCTATGTCTCTACCTTTTGAGGTGTTTTGCCTCATGTACTTGAGACTGGGCTCTGGATCCAAGTATTTCTGTTTGTATGTTTGTCTGCGTGTCTTGTGTTTGTATACATATTTTTTAATTTAAGGTACCTTGTGGTAAGTTAGCGTGAATCTTGTAATTCTCAAATCTGTAATCAAGTCACTGTTTTACTTTGCTAATTCACTTGCTAGCTCTTAAATTTGTTAATCATGAAGTGCTGCTAAAATCCAACCCTTTTGATTTACCTTATATTAGCAATAAAGTTTGAATTTTTGTCAAATAAAACAGTGTTAAATATATTAATCCATGACAGCACCCTCCTGGGCTTTGCTTCTGTGGTGCTTCCTTTGGGCTTCCCCCCACCATGGTCCCACTATTTTTAGGCATAGTTAGTTGGTCCAGCCTCCTGGAGACTACTGCAAGTAGAAACTCCTTTATAGAATGTCTCCTCTTCTAACGAGGAGTACCTTGCCAGAGCACTGAGGTGACCAAGCCCAGACCTTGCACCGGTGAAGATTTACTACGTGTCTTCTTGCTTCTCTGCCCTTCCGACTTTGGTAAGGATTCTCTACCTCGTAGCTCCTGCTGAGAGAGTTTTGCCTGATATGGAGAAGCATAAGAAAGGCTGCCTGCAGACAGACAGATAGACAGACAGGATGATAAATGCATTTTGGTACAGAGCTTAGGCTCTGCAGTGTCTGGTTTAACTGTAAGTGAAGTCAGCAGCATTTTCAAGCCAGTCGCTTCCAGTGATTCACCTTCAGGGGACCTAGAAGTGTAGTGGGGATTGCAGGGATAAAGACCGGTCATGGATTACTCATAAAAAGAAAGAAATTTTAGTAGAACAATTTAAATGCTAGCTGACAATTTGTTTGCCAAGTTTTAGTCCAGTAGAGTTGAAATAGCCAAGTTTTTAATGCCAACAATTGAGGTTTGTAAAGGAAATACCAAACCAACCTTGGTGGAAAAGGAGGTGGACATTAAATTACAGAGCGAAGACTGCATTTGCCTTGAAGGTGTAGAAATAAACAAGTTACAAAGAAGAAAATCAGTTTGAGTTTTTCCGTTTGATTCCTGTGCCTAAGCAGAAAAGTGTAAGATTTACCAGGAATGATTGAGCTCAAGCGGATGCTCAGCAAGCTGCACAGAATTGCTGGCAAGGGGAGCAGGGAAGGAGACCAATACAGGGAAGTGCTGCAAAAGTGCTCAGAAACTGTTGCTTGGTCTCATCATATAAAGACTTAAAAAGACCTCAGACCACAAATTCTGTTCTTATTTCAGCAAGTGCCAAAAAGACACATTCTTTAAAGTATACAGTGTTTTTTCTTGGATATAATGCCGACAATATACACTTGTCGTTGGACGATTGTGTAACTTTTCCCGTGTAATGTGTAAGAGTGCACCCCTGAATTCCTGCAGCAGCAGCAGGCCAGCTAAATTCACTGTGAGCCCTATCTTCCATCCAAGAGGCATTCCACTGGAGTTGGAGAAACTATTCACTGTGTGGAGACTGCCAAGGCACACTGGAGCAAGGATAGCAAAATCTTCTCCTGAAATATTATTTCAGTCATTTCAGTTTTATAAAGGACGAACGAAAACATTACACATTGCATGGTTAGACTTATTTGTCTACTCCAGAAGGCTGAATGTGTTTCATCGAGAAGTGACAGTGGTGCCTGAAAAACCACTTCTCAGAATTAGTAAGTTTATTTTGTAGTGCAACTTGCCAAGCACAGGCTTCCAAACCCAGTAATGGACATCAGAGAGGTGTCACAGTACCAAAATGCCAAAGCATAGGTGCTGGTTCTTGTACAGGACCGACCTAGAGGTAACCTGAATCCCTAACAGATGTGCTGTATGTGTAATTAGTGGCAGACAGTGGCTATAATTTCCAGACTGCTTTCTTCAGATTACCTATGAATGACCATCCTCATGTTTTTAACTTGCTAGCTCAATGCAATGCTTTCCTGTTCAATTAAGCAGATGTCATGCTACAGCAGGTATTTCTGGGGTTTCTACTGTAAGTTATTCCTATCTGGAAAAAAAGCAGCACCAACTAATGTTTGGGTACTCGGTGGCATACAGCAGTCACCTATATGTTCCTTTTGTAATGGTTGTAGTCATTTGCAATAAGCTGCTGCAGTTTTCTTGCTCTGTGCTATGCTTTTCTATTCTTTCTCAGTTGTCATTTTCTGTAAAATAGTGTTTAATAAATTTTAAGTAAATATGAGAGTGCTTTATCACAGGCAGATATGTAAATCTTGTGATGCATAGGAATATACAGACTATTGCTACTCTTCCTTAATCAATGCACCAACTTTGTAGTTGAAACCTACCAAATAAAATCAGAGATAAGTTTTACTGATTAAATGATCTGTAGCAGCAGGAATACATTATTTAGTTTTCCTTATAAGCGCCTTGCTAGTGGTACATAAGATATCATTGCAATACCGTTCTCTCTGTTATAGCTCTGGCTGTGTCAGCATTTATGTTACAAACCTCTTCTTCCAGGAGTTTATAACTCAGCCATAAAATGCACTCCAGTCTGAAACTTGGCACACAAGGTCTTGGTCTGGCAATGAATTTATTTTACAAAAAATGAGAACAATGCAATATCTGTTTGGCTGTATCCAAGTTACAATTGTTTAGGTTCTTAGCAATGGAGAGGGCCTACATAGAGAAGACCGCAAAGTATCCACCTACCTGACACATCACTTCAGCCTCGCCATAAAATCCAGGTGTGTCAGAGCCTAAAATGTTTCGTGAAGTTTTGCACACTGCAGCGAGTGTAATTCAAAAGGTGAAGTTTCAGAAGTTGTGCATTGCACTTCTCCAGGTGGCACTCCCACTGCTCCCGTAGCTCTGGCTGCGAGCAGAGCTCAGCTGAGCTCCCAAACAGCTCGGTTCGTAACCAAATCCCAGACCTGCTCTGATGGTGAGGAACAATGCTTGTTGTACCTTCATTTCCCACAGCGTGGGCATTGCCTATCACCGCCCCTGGCAGGGTCTGACTCTTCTCTCCCCTTCTCATGCCACAACAGGAGCCTGGGCATCTCTTAAGACACTTCTCCCTGTAGCCCCGGGGTCATGCAGAGAGTGGGGCTGCTCTCCACCTGGGGGCCCCACGGCCATGGTTGGCCTTTGAATTCCTGAGTCACGTATGAAAAGGTTCCATAAGCAGCAGAGCTGTTAAAGTCATTGGTTTGACATTCAGAGACTGTATTTGCCATGCCCTCCCCTTGGGCTTGTTGGGAATTTCTGATGTTTACGGTCCCGAGGTCAGGTCTCTTTCTTCAGCTGCAGCCCTCAGCAGACGGTGGGGAAGGAGTGCCTCCACCATGCAGCCACTAACCTCCTCCTCCTCCTCCTCCCCCACAGTGGTTACCTACCCAAAGTCCCCATCCAAACTTCCCACTAGAACTCCTGGTGTTATCACAAGGCTTTCTTCTCCTACTAGTACTGGAACGTAACTTGAGTAAAATTATACCCTTGGGTTTGCCACAAAATTACCATTTCCACAGACTTTAGTGTGTTAAAAGGTGATTACTATTACAAGGGCAGAGAAAGCACATGTTTTTTTAAGCAATCAACTCCCTGCATTTGCTCCATGCCACACCTCAGGTTTTCTCCTCTGGTTTCAAGAACATTAGTAGAAATGTTGAACCTGTGAATCTAAGTAGGAAAATACTTTCACAGCAGCAAAAACAAATCACGCAGAAATCTTATAAAAGATTTGCTGTGATAAATTGTTAGACTGACTCTGAAATTGGAAGAAGTATCTCCTTTGTTGTGATGTTATTCTTGTGTGGTTATGGAGACAAGATGTTTTTCTCAGTGCTGAAACCCTTGAAATGACTGGCAAAATTCAAAGAATGAAAATATAGGTCTCAAGCGACAAATTGTATAAGAAAACCTCATCGGCTTTCTTGGAAATTTTTCTTTGAATAGATGAGTTCAGGAAAGAGTCTGACATTTTGAAGAAAACAAACTGGACAATATTTCTTTTTCTGCCTAAGGCTTTCCCCTCGCTGGACTTAGTGGTCATGTAAAACTGAGCTGGAAAAAGTGTACCGAGGGACAGATCTTTCTGCCTGTCAACCATGCAGCTGCAGTGGGGGCCCAGCCTTTTCCTCCCTGTCCCAGAAGCAGTGCATCAGCTCCTGCTCAAAGAACCAGTGTCATCAGGACAAAGCCATGTGGCTTTTGTGGCCTAATAAATCCTTGTTTTTATCCAGACACTCAATGGAAAGCTCTCTGGGCTCTGCTGGTTGCAGTTTGCATATGCCATCAAATGAGCACAGCCATCAGCTGAGAAAAGCTTTTGATTGCCACCAGTCCTCAACATGTGACAGCTTTTCTCTTTCCTTGACAGTTCCCCGAGTCGTTCAATTCTTCTCCTTTGTCTTTGGCCCTGTTTAGGGGTGGTGTGTGTAAACTAGGATTAATTTATCAGAGCTTGGCTCTGCAGACCCAGATTAACAAAATGAAACTCATGTTGCCTAACTGTTGAGTGCCTCTACCAGGATCAAAAGCTATCACATCATGGTAATGCACTTTCATCCCTCACATATGTATGATCTCTCTTTTGCTTTCTGGTCCATGCTTTCTGAGAGGTTTATTTGTCACAGAACTGCCGTCTGAACTGTGGTCCGACTTGACAGAAAGACAGCATTGGTTTACAAATTATTTTGTACAACAGAAACAAACATAGGTCAGAGAAAGAAAAAGAGCTTCCAATTATTTTCAAAGTCAAAAAACAGCTTTGAAGTCTAAGTGGGCAAGTTTTTATTTTAAAGGCAATCTCAGCTAAAGATTGCCTTGTGGCAATTTTCAGTGAAACAAACATAAACAGATGTTTTGTGGTATGAATCGTGCAAATTATTGGCATGCTCTTTGAAAAACTTTGGGTCATCAGCTAGGTGAAGGCAATAAGTACCTAGCAAAAAGATATCATCATCGCAGTACGCTCCTTTTCAGGCGAGAGTAAATTAAGCTAAGTTTGAATGCAAATCCGCCGTGAATGGTAGTGTTCACATCCCCAGCAATCAGGTCTGGTAGTGTGATCTTCCTCTTCTCTCCTTCCTCGCAACTACAAGCTCACAATAACCATACTCTGTATATTCACATTTCTGCTATGAAGAGATTCACATGGTTGCATACGGAGTGGCCACCTGCCCATAACTCTCTTAAGAATACAGAAACTAGCAATTTGGTTCAGACCCAGCCCCTTCAGTTCCCAGTCCTGTCCGTAGTGTGTTAGAGACATGTTAGAGCCCTACGGAGAAAGGGGCAACTACAGAAGGAGCCTCCTCAGTACCATCCCATTTTATAACAGTCAGTATTTTAAGGAATTTTACAACAGGAAGTTCAGTCTGGAGCATTGGGCTCAACACGCATAGATGGACGTAACCTCTGTGATAGTGTTTAATTACAAACCACAAATTGCTTTTCTGCACTCAGCTATACTTCTGGCTATCTCCTCTGACGATAGATTTCAGAGACTAATTACGAACTCTAAGTAAAAGGACTTATTTCTGATTGTTTTAAACTTACTGTTGGGTAAGCACATTGACAACCCCCAATGCTGTTGTGATGGATAGTGTCTCATTGTCTCTTCTTCTTTTTTTCCACAAACCATTCATCTCATAGATTTCCATTACAACTCTCTAAAAGAGAGGTCACCTCACTTCTGAAATTGAAATTCTAGCACTGCAGGTTCCCTGTACAAACGCTGTTCCAGACCTCTGAGCGTCATCATACGCCCTTTATTCTTTGCAATTCCACTGTCTACTGTCTGAAGTGAGAATAACTGGACCCGCATGTGGCATTTAAGAAGCAGGAGCACCGAGGAGTGATGCCATGGCACACTGGTTTCTGGTCAGCTTGCTGTTTCTCTCCTAAGAACTCTTACCGGCTGCTTGATTTCCGGCTGTTGCAGAGCATTATGCTGGTGTGTTCAGACTCAGCTGTCTCAGAAACATCCCTGGTTTTGAGTCACAGGCCTGTTTTTTCTAGATGGTGGAGAGCTTTCTGCTTGTAGAGGTGCTAATTTCATCCAAAAAGCATGAGGCCAATGTATGCTGCAAGAACAGCTTTCCATTGTCATATGGAGACTAGAGCAGGCTTCTTGCTAATACAGTCATAGGTGAAATACACAGCTGTCACAACTGAGCCCTGTGCACTCGCGGGTAGCTCTGACCTCCTGGCTGGGATGGGAAGGTCCGTGAGAGAGAAAGGTGACAAAGATTTGAAGGAAGAGTCCGTTTAAATCTTTTATTTCAGTTTGCACTGTACAGCAAGTGTCTCCTTGCTTGCTTTAACAAGTAAATGTGTGTTTTCTGGGGAAAATGGCTTCAGATTACAATGAGAATTTGATCCTATGAAAACATCGTTTTTTTTTTTTTTTTTTTGTCAGAGAGCTTTGGGAAGTTGATGGAGCCCATATTCTTGACCAAATCAGCATATCATTAATGAAATTTAACCCTTCACCCCAGTAAAAAGGAAAGGGTAATGTAAATATTGCTTAGTCTCCTTTTCCATATTCCCAGTGTTTTTATTTCAATGTCACATGGGCCCTCCACATATATTTAAAGAGCATATGCTCAGAGGAGCCCTTTGACTCTGCCCTTTTTGTTATTTCAATGCCCAGGAATGAAATACACTGTTTATGTGACTCTAGGCTTTGCACTTGTTCATATGCTGTGTATACTGTTCATAAGCTGGGTTTGTAAAATGGAATGACCTCAGCCACCTAGTTTTCAAGCCCCAGGTTCAGATGTTGACACAAATCCTTCAGTCTCTTTTCCTTCTTTATATTACTGACAGTTTTTATTTTAATTGTGTGTGTTTTTTCTTGCTGCTTAGAAGAATGCATAATTAAAATTGAAGAATCTTGGTATCCAGCCTTCTCCTTCAGTGAAATGTTAAAACTCCCTTAGAGGCCACAATTTCTTCCTTCCTTATTTATTTACATTTCCAAAATACACTTATAAGAAGTTGTGGTTTCTCCTCATTGCAGAAGACAGACAAAACCCTATTAGTTCAAGATGTCAGCCAGATTCTGCCCTAATACAAGACATACAATCACAGAATCATCCGGTTGGAAGAAACCTTTAAGATCACCAAGTCCAGCCGTTCACCCTGCACTGTCAGGGTCCTTAAACCATGCCCCTCAGCGACATGCAATACATTTGGAGTGGTACCTGCAAGCACCTGCATTGCATAGATGAAGCAAACTGAAGAGCCTAGTGGAAGTAAATTTACTCTATAAAATGCTTTCTATTTACAAAAGCAGAATTTCGCGATGTTTCTGAACGCCTTCCTAAACCCCCCTCCTGCCACAAATAAGGAATTGTCCTTGTTTATATTAAAACAATCGTACTATGACATTTGATCTTATTTTATACAGTAATAAAATATTCTTTGCCTCTTTCTTATCACTTGCTTTTATTCAGGTAAACCTTATTCTTTTTTTTTTTTTTTTTCCCCCGTGAGAAAGGAGGTGAATTTCTGGAGCTTTTTGTTTCCCATTTGTGAAATAGACCCAGACTACCTTGGAGGAATGTTTTAATAAAATGAGTGATTTCAAGGTAGGAGGTCATGCTGGTAGGAGGTCTTGACTCTGGATATATGAACCTGCACAGAAGCTGGGGGAGGAGAACAGCCTGCAAGGCAGGATATTTTGGAGAAAGCAGTAAAAGGTCAATCTGTATGCACATGGCTCAGTGTTTGCCACAGGTGCAACATCTTTGTATATCATCGGCTTTATTTTCCCAGCTTTGGCCCCAGTGCTTGATATGTGCTCTTAGCAGGTTGTGGGATTAAGAACAGACTCCAGGAGTAGATAAAGCAGGTAGGGAGTCCGGAGGTATCAGTGCTGGATTTCCAGGCAAAAGTACTTGGTGTAGGGGGCCAGTGAGAGCAAAACCTGCATGCTTGTACAGAGCCATGGCTATAGTCATGAAAAGAAGAAATTGAAGCTAAACCTTTTTTATTTACTTTCCTTCTCTTGCTCTCGCTCTCGACACACACATGAAATGAGACTTCAGGAAAGAATAATGCCCAAACCACAGAATCAGTGGATAACAGTGTCAGAAGAATGGCTTATTCTAGACAGATATGAGACTGCCCAAGAAGAAAACAGAGGTTTATACTATGCAAATGAGAAATCTGGCATCCCTTATGAATTTGGAGACATTAAAGATTCCCCAGTTGATGAAAGGGTTGTTTGTGAGACATGTGCTTCCAGCTTGCAGGAGTGATTGGTGAAAGGTACAGTCCTAAACCCCAGATAAATGCCTCAAAATAGGGAGGGCCACTGAACTGTCCTGAGGAAAAAATGGATATGAGAGCAGAACGGATATGGGGCACCAGAGAAAGCTGTCTGTCTTCTCCTGCACTGTTCCAAATACATCGATTCTTGTTGTGGTGCAACCAGGTGAATGGGGTACTGCTGAGCAGCAGGATTGGGTGGAGAACCACCACCAAGAGCTGGGTCATACCACACACACGTTCTGTAGCTAGTAAGGAGATACAGGCGGCTGTTGAGACATCTAAAGCCAGAGCTGTTGTCACCAGGTTCACCCACTGCTTCTGTTGGAGAAGAAAGGCTGGGTGGATTGCTGGGCACTACCAAAACAATCCTCCTGGGAGGAAGCCCCTGGGGGACTGCAGCTTCTGAGAGCCTGAGATGTGGCTGAAGCTAGAAATAATCTCCCCTGCCCTGCTCCACAGGGTGCACCAGTGACTGCCAAAGCTGCAGACCATTTGTTTTTGCGAGACAGTGATAAAGGACAGGCAGGCCTGCAAAAACAGGCATCATTCATCCTCTAATCCCAGCGCAGAGTGGGTCTGCCTGTGGCTGGGAGAAAACCATCAGGTCACCAAAACATCTGCACTGGCCAAAAGCAATTAAATTGGATACTGAAAAGAATTATTAATGGCTATTAATAATGGCTTTATTAATGTTACCTAATAGTGTATGGAATAGCGTGCACCTCTTGTGTCACAGTAACGAGTCCTGGCTTTCTGAGACAGATGAGACATTCAGCCACCTAGCAACCCTGGACACAGCTCCTGGCAAGTAACACTTGGCACAGATACCCCTGGACGTCAGGCCAGCAGGAGAGGTGCTGCAGCATGAACGGACCAGCATCAGCGACTCCCAGGCATGGCGGGGGTACTGCAGACAGAGCCGTGTGCCAGAGGAAGCAGGCAGGACTCTGTGGCTGCACTCTGCAACCTCAGCACAAAGGTCAGAAGGAGAATATTAGGGCAAAATTAGCCCAATGCTAATCCTCTATGTCTGTGGGTTTTCCAAGAACATTGATTGACAAGCCCCAATGAAAAGAAGAAATCCGGTCATTTGTGCAGGCAAGCAGCTGTTTTTCCTTGCTCTGGAAAGCCCAGAAAAAGGCACAAGGAGACCTTGGGGGCCTCCTCAGTGATCTGCCAGCCTCAGTCCCTAAGGGACAACCAGAGCTCCAGCCTGCTGCCTCAGAAGGACAATCTTGACTAAGACAAGCAAACTCCAGCAGCCCGGGTCATTTGCTAGCAGGGTCTCAGCATACCCAACAAGAGCAAGACCGGGAGAAGAGTTTCTCTCCTCTATTTTCTTTGTGTTCTTTGGTTCAGCTTTGAGTTTTTGAGCATCACTAGTATCCCAGAGAGGTTCTAATGACACATGTAATTACATCAAGCAACTACATGGATTTTTTTAGTAGTGCAGTGGAAAATAAGGTACTGCCCTTACAACAACATCCAAACTGCATTCCTCTGAGGAAAATAAATAGTATTTAACATATGACGACTGTGTCTTGGGAATGTCTAGGCACCTAACAAAGCATTGAAGAACTCTGGGTGCTATAGAGATAGAGAGGAAGGACAACTCATGGCTGCTTGTAAAGGGATAGTGCCAAAGAAACTACCCTTGTTGCTGGGTAAGAGACCATCTGTGATCACGGCAATAGGCAGAGCAGTAGTTCCAGCAGGCTGTCATCAGGAGATGGACATGCACGCAAGTCAGTGAGTATCTCTGCCAGCCAGACTGGGATGCTCAGCTGATGTACATCAAACACTGTGAGCATTGTGATCAGGCCAGGAAAATACAGCCCTAAAACGGAGTCAGAACTGACTTTTTTCATTTTAAAGACAGGAACTACATGGCCATATTAAATTGCTACTTCTCTTTCTAAAAAATGGGCTATGTGGAGAGCATTCAAGCAAGAACTGAGATCATGAAACGCAAGGTACATTTTCTCAGACAGTAGGTTGTAATGCACTGCAGCAAAATTCAAATGATTCAGTACCACGGGAATCTAAGCACAAGACCTCTTCCCCTGGGCACCTACAAAACAAGCAAAAGGCAGGAATGACAGTAAAGAGCCAGGAGCAAAAAATGCACAGATGAGAAGAGATGTCTACTTGGAAATGCTGTGCTCTTGCAGCAACCCTCCCAGGGACTAAACACCAGCTCAGCAAGAGACCGATGAGTAGGAAAATCAAGACCTCAGGGCAAGCTGACAGACAGGATGTCAGCAGCCACTGGCATGATGATGCTGGGATAGACCAGTGGCTCGCAACAATAAAGGGAACTGAGCGTAAAGCCACTATAGGACAACAACCAAGTGGAAGGCCAACCATCAGGCAAAAGGCAAAAGCGTGATCTGCAGCAAGATATGGGGCATAGCTGGTACTCAGAGCAGCAGTGGAGACAAAACTGAAGATAGATCAGCAGAAGACAGCTGGCAAGCACATAGAACAACAAGGAAGACAAAGCAAGATCTCAGGAATTAACTGATTTTACACAGGAGTGCTGGGGAAATGAGTGTCCCAGGATGCCAGAGATGCAGCAGAGCGCTAGCCAGCAGAACAAAAACAGCCATAGAGGCTTATAAAGACCCATCAGTAGCAATAAAACAAACACGATGTGTAAGGTTGGACTGAAGGAGAGCACGCTTGAAAGACAACAAGGCTTAAGATACTGATGGGCAATAGCAGTAAAAGTCAGAGCCTAGTTCAGGCTATGAAGAGGTAACTAACTATGTACTTAGCAATAGCTGCCAACGTAGCGACAATAAACAGCTCAGAGGAGAGATTAATGACCTTCACAGGTCTTGGAAGGAGCATACGTGGCTGTGGTGAGGGGCTTGAAGGGGGCACCAGGAACTGCATCTGCGTTTGCTTGGCTTGAATAGCTGCAGCGGCTCAGGTTTTACAAGTGTGGAGCCCTTTCATGTTGTTGTCCAGCACCCAGAACATGAAACACTTGAGGTGAAATCCTGCCCCCACTAAAGTTAATGGGAATTTTGCCTTGAGTCTGTTTTCTCTCTGCTCACACTATCTGGTATATGGAAAGACAGATCCCATCTCGAAAGAGAGGGAGAGGGGGGAAAGGAGGCAAAGAAAAGCATTAGTGCAACTTTGCTGGTGAGCGTGTGCCGAGGGCAAGAGGACAGGCTGGGTGTCCCTTACCACTGGGGACTGAGGCATGCCCAGGGCTTGCTGAGCTGAATAGAGACCTGGAGCAGGGCTGAGAGGGTAGGAAAACCCTCAGCTCAGAGGGAAGGAGATGAAGGCGGGGAGCTGGCAGGGAACAAAATAGCAAACAAAAGCTGCAGCAAGGAGTTCCCAAATGGCGGGGGGTGGACCATCCCCATAGGGCAGGAGAGCAGGCAGGAGCAGGCCACCAAAAAGGCACCTTAGTAGCACCAGCAAAGACAAAAGAGTTGAAAAAGCATAAGGAGAGGTTTGCTGCAATGCCTCACTGGTGTCTTAGTTGCACTGCTGCATTGGCAAGGCAAACCGTGCTCCTGCTGTACTGCTGGGGCTTTGAAAACCAAGAAAACCAAGAAATGGGTAAGTTTATTTCTTCATGGTCTTCAAGGGAGGAAGGCAACAACATTACTGTCAGGTCTCTGTGGTTCCCAAAGCAAGTGGCAGAAGCAAGGAGATAGGAAGATCATGCATAATAGTTAGTTCAGTATCTAGAAGTTGTGCAAGATGGTGCTAGAGGAAAAGTAGCAGCTGCATCCATCTGAGCTGTGCCAATACTTTTGACTCAAGCAAGTAGTTTTCATTCTATCTTTGGTAGACAGACTATAAAAGACCTTGCAGAAGAGGTCCTTTCCTTTAGCTGAAAGCTACAATTGTCATACATACAGTTCCTGATTGTCACACTGCTGAAAGTGCTACAAAAAAATCAGAGAGAAAGGAAATTCCCACAGTAGAGCTGCCAGTGATGGATGACAGCACTGCTGAGAAAGGTAGAAAAAGAGCCAGCGCAAGAGAATCTGCGGGCAGACGTGCTTAAGGATTTTTTTTTTTTCCCCCTTTGGCTGGAATGTTTTCTGATGGGAAATGCCCACTTGACTATATCGACATTTCCCTTTTTTGTTTCCTTCAAGAATGCATGTCTGAAGCCGGTTGCTTGTCTAGAAGCCAATTGCTTGTCTAGAAGCCTCTTGTCCCTCTCTGGCCAAAGTGGACATGAATTTCCCAGGAGGCTGCATTGACCAAGTCCAGCGTCTTTGCCCCACAGGACCTGGCAGCAGTGCCAGGGTCCCCATCCCACCACTCACAGCACCAACCCTGGGGCAAGGACCTGGTCTGGGCCACCATGAGCTCATGGCAGAGGGAGTGGACTGACACTGAGGAGGCAGAAACCCTTCAGTTTTTACTCTCCTCATTCCTGTGGATAGTAATTTCTGGGAAAAAAGATTGTGTTTTCTATGCTCTTTCCTCCTGAACATAAGGGGGGCCATCCCCAGTGCAGATCCGGCTCCTAGCTCCTCGTGGCCACTGGGCTATTGCACGTCTAGCTGGTAGTCTGAACCCTGCCTATCTCCACAGAGCCTCAGCTCATCCCTCTGCACCACCGCAAGGAGTTGTTCCCAGCTTGTTGGGCTGTTGTGAGGCCTAATTACTGAGTGTTTACGAAGAACCTCATTCATTAGAGGAGATTGATCTATGTAAGTGCATATTATCATTTAGGATACTTCAAGATGAAAGGCACTTAAGTGCCTGACAAACTGAGAAAGCAAATGTATACAGGAATCACGCCATTCACCTCTGAAATGAAGCATCTGGGCTGAGACCTCACAACTGTTTCAGGCGGCAGCATCAAGTGAGAACAACAAATCCCCGAGGTTCAGCTAAATGTCTCGAAGCAGCAGCAGTGCCACTGCTCGGGGGGCCGGCTGGGGCAGGGGACTGCCAGGGGGACTCCGGCACTGGGGGTGGTGTCCCTGCACGGGAGGCTGAGCCAAGGAGCAGAATGGCTCTGGCTGGGTGGTGCTGGGGTGCTGGGCCAGCTGGAGGCTCGCACGTCTCGAAGGATACAGCCAGTGGGTTTGCAGCTGAGAGCTTCCCCTCGTGGCTCTTTCCCCAGGAGGAGAAGGGAGGAGGACAGGGATGGGAGAGGTCGTGCGCCACATGTCTGCGCCAGAGCAGGTCACCTAGGAGAGGCAGTGCAAGTTCAGGGCACGGAAGATTCATAGAGCCACCCTTTTTATGGCTATTTTGCATGCATAACTTTGAACTGAAATAAATACCAGTGGTTGATTTAAGTCCCCTCCAACAGGCCCTGTAGCCTTTCAGAGGTATTAGCAGTATGCCTTCAATAAGGAGTGTTCTGATTTTCCATGATAAATCCGTGCTACACCATGCCTCCCACGTACACAAGTACTCAATTTCTGCAGCAAGTGGAGATAGCAATGGAGAGGCCTGGAAAGAAACCAGAAAGTAGATTACTGAGTACTATAGACCATTTAAAACACATGCTGTAGTGAGAATGAAGCTTTTTAGAGTGTCTTGATGAGTTACATCCTTGGCTTTTCTTTGGCCAAGCTCGGAGACTTGAAAAGCATACATTCAACAGCATTTTTGCCAAGCTCCTAAGCAGCACAGAATTAGTATGTATTACTAAATTTCCTTTTTTTTTTTTTTGTTCACTGTCTTAAACTGTGTACAACACCCTGATAGCAAAGCACTGAATGAAAAATATACTGGAGTATATTTTGAAGACTCATTAGTGGAAAAAAAAAGCTGAAGGAAGACTTCTTAGCTACTTTCTAAGTTGCAGAGCCCTAAAATATGTGTGGCAGTACACAAAGGCTGAACCAAAGGACTCCACTCATCTGACTTGTATATTGTTGCTTAAGATATGGAACAAACTGTTTTATATTTGCCACCTAATAATCATGGGGGGGTCTTTATTTCCCAAATGTCAGTGCTCCAATTTATCTTTTAATTCGGAGGTCATCCGTTTTTCTCTCACTAATCGCACTCTCAGAGGAGATCTTATCATTTGCACTGTCCACCTGTGCATGACTGCTCATTTTTTGCAGTCTCTGCTCTTCTCTCCCCTTCTATCTACCTCTTGGCCTGACTCACATTATTACCATGACTTCTAAGCATATATATGGTCAAATCCAAAAACCTTCATTGGCCATTTTAGTCAGGCTATAATGTGTTTTGGGCTGTGTCTCTATTTTACTTTTTTCACTAAATCTTTTATCTCACAACAGAAGCAGATATAAGTTATTCAAAACATTTGATGGGGTCTAGACCAATTATTTTTGGCTTGGGAATTATAAATAATCAAAGCCTGATGACAACACTATGTACATCAGTGGAGCTTCATGATCTTGGAAAGGATCAGGAGGGCTTTCCTCTTTTAACAAACCCCAAGCTGCGTAAGTGCTGCACAGCATAACCCTCAGCTGAGCTGAGTCTAGGGCTGAGGAGGGAGAGAGCATAGGGATCACACCCCACTGTGCAGGACATCCAGGGGTCTCCTCTCAGCTCCTGCCATGCACTAAAGGGATTTGGCCTTTGGTTGTCATGTCCCCCGCTTTTATCATCCCTGTGGCATCCTCTGCTGCCTCTGACATGCCCTCACCAACCATTGCTCTTATCTTTCTCTAGAGATGTAGTACAGAGGGGCTTTGTTTCTGCTTTGTGCACAGAGGCGCTATGGCCGTTACTTATCTACAGAACCATACGTGAGCAAGACAGGAGTTATCGGCAGGTCACCTTGCAGCTCACCAGCCAAACAGAACTTAAGCCTGAAACAACAGTTAATATTTCTTGGCATCTGTAAGTCTACTTAACAACCATCTGTCTTGAAAGAGACCCTCAACTGGGAGTCTGGAGGGTCTTAAAACTTCCTGAGTCTTTGCACTGCTGGACATCTCCACTCCAGGTGACTCTGAGGAGAGGCATTTTGGTCTCTGCACCTCTAAAAGTGAAACTGTTTTTACTCATATTACTGCATTTAGGACCAGAAGTGTTGGTCCATGCTGATAAAGACACACTGAGCTGTTCTGATACTGACATGACAGTATATCTAACAGTAAGACATCAATATTACTGAATGCCACTTTTACATGAATTTAAGGTTGCAGAAAAAGTAAATCAACCTTATGTTGTGCTGCACAAAGCCTGACTCTTATTTTACAATGAAAGACTATAGCACAACACAAAGGGGCAGAGTATTGTCTAACTTGTACAAGCATATGAATGTATCTTTTATATTTTATTCATATTTTCTTATGAAAAATCAGTGATTTGGAGGATTTGTGATGCAACTGGTACCTTCAGTTCTCTGGGGCAGAACTGCAGCACCTCTCCCAGCAATGCCCTACACAGGCAGGCGCTTGTTCTGAAGAAGATTGAGCTCCCCCCAGCATAATTGATATTCAGCTTAATTCAGCAGGATTCTCAGATAAAGTTAAATTTCAGCAATGTAGGATTTCTCACAGCTGAAGGTTGAGGCTTTTGAGAACTTCAGCATCATGTGGACCCGTTCCCGAATACTTAAAAGGTGAATATAGAGGAAATATGACGCTCCCCTCAAATATGTGGACATTAGCAAACAAGTGTCTGCAAACAAAGAAGAAAGTGGAGGAAGAAAGGATGAGCGGAAAAATCAGACAGAAGGTAAAATCCAGGCAAGATAACAGGGCCAAGGCAAATTCACAATTAGTGTATGATGCAGTATTGAACCCCTAAAGCTCTGTAAAGTCCTGAGAGTCTGAAACAGCTGAAGACATAGGCTGAGTGGACTCTTGTTAGAATTGCTGAAGCTGGAAGATATCTAACTCAGCCTTTAAATGCTGACTATTCTGAATGGAGATATAGAAGAAACACACTTTATCTAACACAGAGCTTGATCTGGTGTGCCAGATTCAAAGGAACAGCTGCTCCAAGTGCATTTCCCAAGGGTTGATTTAACATTGGAAGGAAATTTCCAGAGTCAGAATTTACATTGTGAAGAAGTAACTTTAAAATTAAAACACAGCCTAAGTTTAACAGAATGTTTCTCTACCAGCTGCTTCTGGAAACAGTCACTCCAATGCAGAAAATAATTTTTAATAATATGCTGTGATGTTGCATAAGAACAGGAGAGGGATATTTAGTGGGCAGAAAGTCAAAACGATCTACTCTCTTTACCCAACTTCACAGATACACAGAAGGGAAACATGCACCAAAAATTGATAAAGAGTGAATGAAATGTTAAAAGTTTTTCTTCAGTGGTAATAGAAGAAATGTTATTTCATGCTTGTCATAGGAGTAGTAGGAAGGAAGGATGAAGGTGGAAGTGATGAATATAAACAACACTCGACATCCCTCGAGAACACCAAAGAAACCCAGAAGTGGCAACAGGACTAGGTCTGCTAGAGAGGGCAGGGAGGTGTCATGTGTTGAGGGGAAGGATGGAGAAGGGCCTTCATCCTACTATTCTCTCTAAGGCTTCCTTCCTTTGCCAGGATCGAGACTAGTAGGACAAATTCATGCACAAGTGAAAGTCGCATCCTTTTTGTGTTTCCTTAAATCCGCCTTCATTTAATTTATTTTACTGGGATTTAAATGTGTATGTCTTACATGTCAAGAGGCTGAAAGATGGTATAAGCCAAAGCAGCACGTAAATCACTGCAATTTGTTTTCTTGTTGTCAGGTGAGCCCAAGAAGTAAAGAGGAGTCTAATCTAATTTAACGTGGTCTAAGATCTGCTGCTATCATACAGACATGGCCTAATCCTGCCCAATATTTCTCCAGTCAGTGCTGGTACAAGCGTTCCTTGGGCACCTCTCCTCAGCATGACCAAGGCTGATAGGTCTTAAAAGTAACAGAAAGGGACACTTTCCCTAAAGAAAGGTATTTTTAACCTTTACTGCAAAATCGGCTTCATTGTTTTGGATTAGAAAATATGTGAAAATATTTGATGAAAACAGGAGCTAGGAGACATCCTCCCTTTAACCTGAATGAAACCCTTTTCTAATAGATTAACAGAGGAGTTTGCCTTTCTTCCACAGGGTCAGCGCTTGTCAACTCATTTACAGAGCGACTCCAGGAAAGCAGAACTTCCTGCCTTACAGATTTGGAAAAAATTAAAATAAAAAAGGGGGGGAAAAAAAAAAGGGAGACATTTGTCAGTGTGTGCTTTAAGGGCAGGCCATTTTCTGAGACGCAGCTTCCTTCTGCGCTGTGAGCACATGGAAGTTTCGGTCACGGCTGAGAACAGTCAGAGGCTCCAGACACCAGGAGAGGGCCTGGCAGGGCTTGCTTTTCCCCTCCCAGCAAGAAAGAGAGACTTTTCTGGGGACACTCTGCACACGGGGCGAGCTGTGCCCGGTGGCTGGAAAGCAGTCGATGCTGTGTTTCCTATTCGAGGCAGCTCCACCTTCCACCTGATGCGTACCTGCAGAGTGCCGGGGTGCTGCTCCCACTGCCCAGCCCTCCAGCAGGCGCCGCCGGCGAGGGCTGCCCAGGGCAGGTGGAAGTGCTTCAGCGCCTGCTCCTGAGGCAGGCAGCACGTTTTAATTGTCTGGACTCCATCAGCAGATCCCCTTCCATGGTATGCGGGTAACAGCCAAAAAGCTAAGGGTTGGCAAAGCCCAGTTTGGAGTTTAGTGGGTTCATCCTCAATTCGTGCAGCTGAGAAAATGTGTGGGATTTTCTGTGCAGCCAGAAGAAGCTCCATCATACCAGGCAGAAAGCCACGCTGGGGTGTTTCCCAACTTTTCTTAAAATTTACACAGTGAATAAAGCCGCTGTGGTGATGGAAGGAGTTATAGTTACAGCATAAATAACTTTTTCAGGAAAACACTGGGAATTTGCCTACCTATTTGTGGGAAGAACTTCAGGGCCTGTGTTGAGGCCCTTGTATATCAAGTCCCTCCCTTCAGTTTAGTGACAAAAATGAAAAATCTCTTGGAGTCTATATCTGCAGTTGAAGGGCATTAGGAATATTTACCACGCAGAAGACGACCTTAGCATCACAGGTGATCAGGTTCAAATAGTACAAATCTTTCAAAGATTAATAAAAAGCTTTGCACTCTATAGTTTCCATACTTACTGTGGGTGTGAATAAAAATTAACTTTATTACAGTCACTGAATTGTAACAAATACCAGTATGGGAGGAGAATGGGCTCTCTGGATAGGCTCCAAGGTTTCATCACACCAGTTCGCAGTCTGTTTTCTCACTGTGATCCCCTTTTTTGTTATTTTGTCAAGTCAGGCTAAAGAAGATTAAATCCCGGCTCCAATAACTGTTCAATAGTTTAAGGTCTATAAAGTATTTATGCACTCCGCAGTTCGCTTCTGCATAATAACTTTCAAAGACTGACAGTGTTCCATTTCTGAGGTTTTGGATGGATGGCGTTAACTTCTAACACGCACTTATTTACTGCCCCTAATGCTTTCCTTCTCCTTGGCCACCTCCAGCCCAGCAGAGCCTGTGCCACCGGTGCATTGCAAGGAGAGGTGCAAAATGTGATGAGGAAAGGGCTCAGGAGGGATGTGCAGCTGAAGGGAGCCTTTCCCGCTGCTGTCATTTGGGTCACTAATTAGCCAAAATCCTGGGTCTAGCCTAACCCAAAACACCGTGGATGTGGGGTCTGCTCCCAGAAGGGTGGCAATCCACCTGCTGCTGGAGACAGCCACCAGCTCCGGCGAGGCTGGGAAAGCAAGCGTGAGATTTTCCTTTCCCTTGACAAGCCTCCAGGCCCTGCAGTTTCAGAGCCTCCCTGGGTCTCCTTTCACATTTGGGAACAAATCAGCATCGTGTATGGTTACAAAACACGGTCAGGAAAAGAAGAGAACCCCTATTTTGAGGGAAAGGAACCAACAGCGGGCTCAGCAAGTCGTTTGTGGTCTGCTTGGCAGAACCCAGATTGCTTTTCTTCCCCATCTCTGCACAGCGATAGAAGCGAAGCTGCAGCACTTAAAGCCTTGGCACTGTCATTTCGGCTAGGATTTGGAGTTACTCCAGGAGGCCCAAGAAACCTGCACCTCAGGCCAAAAACTGGAGGCTGGGAGCACATGGCGCTGTTCTGGAGGCTGGCTGATTTAAGGAAGATAGCAGAAATTTGAAAATGCCATTGCCTGGCTGCACTTTCAGCCTTTGAAAATGTTTGTGGATGGTTCCGAGGTTTCAGCTGGTGCAACAATGCAGTTACTTCTCTTCAGGAGCCTTGTTTTTTCCAGGAAACATTTCCACCTGCAAAAAACTCAAAGGAAAAATTCAGTAAATTCAAAGGAAAATCTGCAGAGGCATTTGACCCTCTTAGTTAAGAAGGAGCATGAAAGCTCCTCACTCAGATAGTTTCTTCTGAGAAACTAATTGTATTGGTTATTTCCCAATTTCATGTTGGGATAAGGACAAGATCAATAAAGGACAGGAATGTCTTTGACCCGTTTCCAGGAACAAAGCGTGTCAAGCTCAGCTGTGTCCTTGGACTCACACAGTATCATCTATCATTTACCACGGTGGTTTCATGGTCGTGACAGGGTTGTCTGGATGAGGTTTGAGTAAAGTATTCAACCTCAGGTGGCTGCTAGCAAAACTGCTGTGTTTAAGGTATTTGCCTGCTCTGATTACACAGTTTTGGGTTGCTTATTCCCAGAAAATTATGACTCATTATGGGTCACTTTGCATTCTGCACATTCACTTTTTGAATAGACTATTATTTTTTTAAGAGTAGGGTTGTAGAGCAACATCCTCCTGGTGGGTTCTATGGGAAAACCACCACAGTAACAGATGTATTCCTCAAGTAGTAAGTAAATTCACCTGTCTGAACAACATTTTCCCATACAAAATTCCCACTGCTACTGTAATTTTCAAACAATCATCAGCATTTGGAAGACTATGAGAAAATCTTCAGGATTAAGGGGGTCATTACTTTTCATGTGAAATGAAACCATGAAAACTGCAGAGTTCTGCTTGTAAATGACAGAATCACAAGAGTCTTGAATCCACGCCTTTCCCATATTTATGGATAAGTAATGCACGTACCCCAAGAAATTCCCTGCCTTATTCTGACTCATTCTGCTGATGCTGATTCTGAAAAGCTCAAATCCTGCCGTATGGATAGGTTGGTCTTAAATACAATTCTTAAGAAAATACATTATGGAGAAATGTGTTGGTACCCTGATGGAAAATGAAGGAACTACAAGGATTGTTTAAAACCACCCCACACTCAAGCAATGTGGATATTTGAAGATGGAAACAGAGAGGTAATGAAAGCAAGACATGGTGCAAAGGGAAGAGGTGGGATGTGGTGGGAGCGATGGCATCAAGGCTGCAGTGCTGTCATGCTTACAGTGAAGACCTTGATGTCTGGTCTGCCTGCTCAGTCCCCAGCATTTGCCATCAGCTCTTCTGCCTGCAATCACGCATTCCAGGTAAATCCTGGATTGCTGGTCCTCTGAAAACATTACACTGGCGGCTTTGACTGGGAGATAAAAATGATCTTCTTCAGGCATTATACTAAAGGAGTTGCCTAAAAGGGAAAATATTAAGCATGATGGCTGGTAGCACTAACAATGACTCTGTCAATGTGCAGAAATCCAGCACACTAGGAGATCTATGCCTCAGCACAATTGGCTTTGGGGATATGTGTTATTTGGGCTATTTTCAGTTTCAGTGAGTGAGAGTTCACTTAAGAGATTGCCAGATTCTCACTGCAAGATCCATGTCCATCTTCTTCCACTGTGGCACTCACGGTCAGCGCTCAGCAGATCAGAAACTCCTCCTGCCTGTTTTCAGTCCAACATTTTTACAGTTCTGGGCAATTTCTAAACTCTCAGTTATGGTGCTGTAATTTTCTTGACATTCAGTATAAATGTGCATGCATGATAAAAATGGAAAGAGAACAGGGAATATTTATCTTCTGTCAGCACTGCTATGCCACTCCCCTTAAAAAAAGGGAAAATACATCATGTTTGTAAGTCATGGCTGTTGTAAGTGTCCTATTTTATGTACCACATAAAAAAAAAATCTTAATTTATATTATTTCAATAACAACATTCCTACTAAATTCAAAGGTGCAGGCTCATGTCTTAAACAGGAAAATCTCTTGCAGGTTTTGTCAATAAATGAAAAGAAAAACAGTGTTCAGGATAACTAACGTGTCTTGGAAAAATAATAGGCTTTAGAGAATTGCTGCAATAATTTCAGGATTAGCATTTGGACAAGCTTCTGATATTCAGAAAACCCCTCTTTCGAACCATGAGACTGTGCGTTGGTGGGGAATGTGCTCCATCCCTACAGGGACAAGGCAAACATATGTTCATCCAGAGCAAAGACTGTACCCACTTCAGAGAGGTTTGCTTCAAGTGACTCTCACGACGCTCAGTGAACTCTGATTTTCAAATCCTACCACGCTCTTCTACCAGCTTTAATTTCAGCCACAGCTTCTATAAGGATTTCATAAAATATTTGAAGATGCAGCAAACTTCAGCAGACAGCTTTTTTCAGGCTGTACAGTAACAACACTGCTGGACTCTGGAAAGTCTCTGGGAAGCATGTCTACAGTGGGGAGTATCACCATCTCTGTATGTGATCCTCATGGTCAAGAGAGCATTAACTGAAGCCCAAGGAAGAGATGAACACTCGTCCATAAAAGCTCATTATTTTGAACACAAACGAGACACTTACTGCATTATAAAATGTCTGTAGCTGCAACTAAAGTGCATAACTCTGGTTTAAATAGTCCATGAAGTAGGTAGAGAAGCTGAGCTCAGTTCTTATAAAGCAGATGAAACACTGGTAGATGTAAAAGGCTATGGGGTTTAGTGATGTGTTATGGTGCCATCCAAAAAAAAAAAAAAGCCATTTTAGGTGTCTCCAATTCAGGCAATACTTTAAAATAAGGCGATTGGGACTAGGAAGAGGATGGAGAAGCAGAAGTTAGATCTTAGCCTGCTTACAGGCTAGAGAGTGCATGGGAGGGTTAGGTCCTCAGAAAAAACTGGCTGTTCCTGAGAAAGCTACCTAGAGCAAGGCAGCAGAAAATAGCAGATGTGCCACTGCTCTCTAGAAGTTAGAGCTGGCCCAGAGCTTAAGTAGTCCCTGCCCAGGCATGGTCCAGAGGTGGGAGCCTTCTCCTGAGGCTCAGCACCCATCTGAATGGGGCTTGAGAACCAGCTGGCCATGCTGCTCTGTGGCGCCTGTTTTTACCTGGTGTTTTAGTGGTGGGAGGACCTTCCAGGAAGGAGAAATCTGGTTTCAGATGCTGTCATTGCCTGAAGGGGTTCTGGCCATCACCTCTTGCTTTGAAGTATACCCAGCAGAGTAACTTAGAGCGATGGCTGACAGGGAGTATCATGGGGGCTGTGGAGTAGAAGTGGGGTGCAGAGCATTACAGTGGCCATACTCCACTGTGGATTTACCCGTCAATCACAAGGGATCAGAGCCTTGGTTTGGGGAAGGTTGTTGCAATTGTTTTTCTCTCAAACCTCTCACAAGTTACCAGAATTATTCCTCTAGCTGTATGGGTTTGAACAACATGGGAATCTGGCCTTGTGGCAGTGAAGGATTGTTCCCTACAGGATACGTTCTGGAACTAATGCAATTTTCCTGCATGTTTGAATGAGATGCTATTAATATGTATTGACTGCTCACTTAGCAATAATTGTATCTACTTCATTACTAATGACAGTAATGTTGCCATTTAGACATTTCGTTAAAAAATTGCAGCTGAGAGGGGATCCCAGTTTAAATACTGGATTCCTATTTAAAAGAGCTTAGATCAGAGATAGGCTCTTTAACGGTCCTTGAATGCAATGGAGAAAGTTGGATGCTCACAAATCATTACCATTTGGAAATCCCATCCAAGCTGTTTTAATGATTGATCCATCCAGCAATTAAAAGAGCTAAAGTAAAGGTGAAACTCTTTTTGTAATCCTGTGCATTGGCTTTGCTACTCCACGGATGTACGTCTAAATTACAGGATCAAGGGCACTTCCTACCTCTCATTTCTAGCTACACAGCCTGCTGAAATCCTAAAACGATACAGGGATGAGACCTGGATGCGCCCTTTGTCTGCTGTGGTTTCCAAAGAAAGGCAAAGGTAAAAGAAAACTGGATCTCAGTACTCTGGATGACAGATCATGAGTGCACCAAGGAGCACACCTGTCTAGTCCAGATGTAGTTGGACAAGCCTCCAGACGCCAAGCTCTTCAGGTATGGGTCAAATCTTGTAAGTGAGAGATCAAACCTTTGTCCTGCTACAACTCATGATTCTCCAGAGCTTCGTGGTAAAGTATGTCTTTCAGGCGTGATCACAAGAAGTAAAACACCTCAAACTCTGCCAGAATATTCTTTGGAAATTAAGATATCTTCTCTTACCTGGTTCTTTTTTTGATGAGTTTTGCTACACGGTTCATTGGCCAAAGCAGCAGGAAGGCGCTGCCCACTGTCTGCATGACCCTTCCCACAAAAGGTAGCCAGTCCCACCTCAATTTTTGTGGCCCTTCACCCTTCAAAGACTATCTATGCTCCTGGTAATAATAGCCTTCCTCTAGCTGACAGAGCCTCAGAATATGCTCTGAAATTTTAACTAACATCTCACATGCCTATTAATCTCTTGACAAATGAAATAAATTAATGGTGAAATGAGATCTTGTGCCATAAGTGGATGGGCCTTGTAAGGCTTAACTCAGCAAAAATACATTGAGATATCACTCAGGCAGGCATTGCCAGGATAATAGGGGACTTTCTAATAGGATTTCTCTCCCTCTTCAGAGTTTCTTCCAACACTGGAGTAAGCATTTTATTAATCTTGCTGACTCACACCTTTAATTAGGAAAGAGCAATGTTTTCCATACTCTGAATAATATGCTTAAATAAAATCTCACAAGTACTCAAACGTATTAAAATATTTAACAAAATATTCCATAATTTAATGTCATATATATTTCTTGGCAGTAGTGAACTCTAAGAGCCTGAAGCTGTAATTGAACAATAAATTTAAACCATGATTTCGGCCCATGTATTATAGATGTGTTTGGGGTCTTTACCAAGCTCCTTTCTGATACCATGTCATCAGAATTCCCGTTCTTCAGACAAAATCTTTCTGTGCATTTTTTTATAGACAAGTCCTGGTATCGCAGCAGTAATGCCTGCAAAGTCATATTTGACTGTAATTTTGCAGTCTTAACATGTGGAAATTGGATAAAGCCATGATGTCCCTTCCTTCAAAGCTGAAAAATAACCACTAGATTTATTTTTCTGACCTAAGAGATTTTGGGGTAGGTTATTTTCTGGCTTTTTACAAACACCATGATAGTTTGTTCACATACAGAACTGGCTCTCTGCGCACTTTTCTAGAACTTGATATTTAGATTATTTACCTTTTCAGTTCTTCAGAGATCTTTATCCACTGCTTATAGAATCAGATTTAATCACTACAGATACTCTGTAAAGATTATTGAAAATACTCTTCAGGAGCTGTTCAGCAAGAGAAAAGGCAGCTTTTTTTCCTCTAGCCTACTGTGTGTGAAGACCAAAATTCTGGCTTTATGCTGGATCTGTAGCCAAGTTAATCCAAACTGCCTCCATTCAGCTTATGCAAAGTACCTCTAGCTCTGGGAAATGCATGTGTTATTTTGCAAACACGTATGCTTAGATCTGGATTCAATTGCTTGCCTCTGTGGCGGCAGAGCAATATGGCAATGGAACAAATTCAGAGTCTGTTTCTGCTTGTGTTTTGGCTAGTGCTTCTTCCTGAGACCTTGCAGGGTCTCAAGAGAAACTGTTCTGCAAAAAGTCATCTGCCCATGCCTTCCATGGCACATGAAAACTGACCCCAAAAAAAGTGCCAAGCAGTGAAGGTTGCCATGTCCACATTACGGGAAAACAATAGCTACTGCTATTTCCTACTGAGGGATTTGGGAGTGCTGTGCTCCAAAACCTGTCCCTTGAGGTTGACCATCTGTTGTTACTGAACCTGCTTCAAACCCCCTGTTCCTGAGCATGACTGTCGAGAAACTCATGGTAAGACAGTTCTTGCAGTCTGGACACCCTCAAGTCTCCCACACCCCTACACTGCCTGGTGCCCGGTGGGTGAGTGGTGGCAGGCTGTCCTATTTGGGTAGTCAGTAGCCAGTAGCAGGGTACCTGTCAGCACAGGGAGCTCCAGTGGCCATACTGGCCCTGTGAATGAGGCTGTGATTCACAGGAGGTTTTTATGAAGGTGCTGCTCATGGGGCACCCATTCACCCTGGAGCAGAGTGTCAAGTGCTACCTCTTCTTGCTTTGCCCATGCAATGTGAATTTTGCCTGGGTAAAGGACTAATATTTGATGTCTATCTGCTTTATGTTCCATAATTTAAGGGTGTTTTGGGGACTCCCACTCCAATCAATGAGAATTAGATAACTCTTGTGTTAGGCTGGCATGACTGAGCAAATTCCTTAGTTTGAAGCTAGCATGGGTTCTGTATGAAGATCTTTTGTTCCCAGGTGCATGAGCTCATTTTTGGTACTATAGGATTTCATCCTTTTCCTTTACTCTAGCCCTGAGGGCCATTTACTTCTTTTTTGTATGGTATTCTGCTATTCCTTCGTATTCATGATGTTCCTTAACATTAGGTCACCAACTAATTTATCAGCACAGTTCTAATGGTTTTGACAAGGTCATTATCAAAGTATTAAGACTTTGGAGTCTCGCCTAGTAACTCCCCCCAGCCACATACTACTTGCAGGATTACTCATTGCCTCCTTTTCCTTCCACACTTCTATCTCTAAGTCAGCTTCTTACTCACCTTTCACGTTCCCAATTGACCCCAGCTTTTCCAGTTTAAAGAAAGGTTTTTCCATATGACCTATAGCAAAATATCCTATTAAAGTCCAGAGAGTTTGACTGGAACATTTTCTTTATGAGACAAATTTAATGTCTTATCAAATGCAATCTGTCAGAAGCTACCTTAAAATCACTCCTGTTGTGTTTTATCACATTTGCCCTTCACATTCATGTCTTTAATTACAATTTTCTTCAGAATCTGTTTTAAACCCTGAATACTGCTGAGACAGACTAATGAGTCTAGACTTGATCTGAACACTTTGTTTTCCTTCTGAAGCACCCGTCTTGCCATTTTTTGTGCCATTTTTTTTTCAGAACACAGGGATGAGATCATTCAGTTTCTCTGAACCAAGTGCATTGAACTCCTTGAGTTCTGTTTCCACCATGACTTCCAGCACTTGTTCCTGTTGTCTGTCTTTTCCTCTCATGATTGAGCTCACAACCCGTGTGGGAAACTGAAGCAAAGTCTGGATCCATAGTGCCTCACTTCTGTTTGCCTTGTGTTTTATGTTGCTGAAGAACTTTTACTCTTTTGCCTCAAGCTTTGTGAGATTCATCTCTGTTTTCATTTGTCAGTGCTAAGATTACCTCTGTTACTTTCTTTTTGCATACAGTCCTCTTTCCTATCTTTGTACAGGTTTATTCTCTTTCTTATGGATCTCCCTCATGTCTAGTCTGGAGTGGAAATTTGTGTTCTTGCATTTTCTCCTGTTTAGGATATAGATTTCTTACCAATTTTTGACATGCTTGTCCTGAAAGTATTTCCTTCATCTGCCTGGTCAGGACTCAGCCTTAAGCCCAGGCCACTGGACTGCTGGAGGATGTGGGGTGCAGCTGCAGCAGATAGTGGTGTGTGTTTCAGCTCTGCTGAGTACCCAGATTTCTCTGTTGGGGTTGCAAGCCGCAGGCTGGAAGATCGTGGGCAGTAGCTGGAGAATGAGACAATTAATACAGGTGCCTGCTGGAGGGATCAGCCCTCACTGTGATCCTGCTGCACTTCACTGGCACGTGCACTATCCCAGGCAGCCCTTTGCTTTGAAATGAAGGCAGGAGTCCTAGCAGAGTATTCCCTCAGCCATAGGTGCTTTGTGTTTGGACATGACAGAAACTGAGAACTAGGCAGAGACCACAAAGTTCACCTAGCTGTGGGGTGGGCACGAGACACAACATAGTCATGAACCAGGCTTTTAACACGCACTGTCTGCAAGGATCATTGCAGATGATCATCTCAAGCTTCCCAACAGGGAAAACAGCAGGAGTTCATGCCAAACCAGCACTCCACAGACTGCAGGCCAAAGCTCAGCAATGGCCAAGGTGCATCCACTGTAGCTCAGGGGGAGAGGGGAAATAATTCTTCATGCGTGTAAAAGTAATCCTGAGACTATCTTACTGCTGCTTTGAGTGTCCCAAGGCTTGCATCAGGGGAAGGACACTGGAAGGATTATAAACACATTCTCAAGACCTTTTTTCCTTAATCATCATCCCAGTTTTGGGACTGGGAGTGGGGATGGTAAAGAAGTGGATTTTACTACTAAATAACTCCCCTACTGAAGGGAATCCTGGGGAGATTGAAGAAAGGTTTTCCCCAGTAAAGCAGCACTAAAGTACCCATCAGTGTGATGGATCTGATCCTTTCCTGGATTTTTGTTTCAGCATCTGAGTCATTTATGCCACAGCTGAGGGCTGGGATGACTTTAATTCTGGGGTTTTGGTCTGTCTGGGTGTCTAGCAGTGTGTCTAGCAGTGTGTCTAGCAGTGTACGGTAAATGAACGGATGCGGGAGGCAAGCTGAGCTATGGCAGTGGCAGGCATCCGGCGCTGCGCTGGGCTCAGACACTCTGTAGTCAGCACCTGCCATTCCCTCAATGCAGCCCTTGTTAGTTTAGAAATGAAAAATAGTTTCCCATTGAAGGAGTGACACTTGAGCAGTCAGGAGCTTCTGCAGAATTGCTGGTTGTCCCTTAGTGTAAATACAGCTTTACTAGGTCTTACATGTGTTGTTGGGTCATCGTTGTGCTACAGATAGTGGCTGTGGGTGCCAGTCCATGTGTCCTGCTCTTGTGCTGGCAGTCCCAGCTGGTGTGCCCTGGTCCGCACACCCACAGGAGAGCTACACCTGAGCAAGCACAGGGAAAATGCATATGCAGGGAGCAAGGCAGGCAACACTCCAGCTCCAAGCACGAGGCTTGGATACCCTCAGGTAAGTGAGTCTTGAGAAAGCAAAACTACTATGTGCAGCCCCGCAGTGGCCACCACAGTGGCCAAACAGGGGGAATCATCTGTTCTGTAGACAACACGCTCATGTTTCGACATCAGGCACTTTGGAAACATTCATGTACTCAATTACACTAAAAGTATTTCTAATCTAACCCACTGTACAGCACAGAGACTTCATTAAAGTCATGAAAGCTGGAGTCCCAACTGATAGGAACAGTCACTGAAGTCGGTGGGGCCATGCTGACCAGGTGAGGGGCTGACCCTAAAGCCTTTTAAAGTTGTGATAGCGCCTATATCTGGGAGCCACGCGGCATCGAACACCTCTTTCTTTGTATCTGGTTTTTTTGGAAAAAGTCATCTTTTTACAAAGCCAGTATTGCCAAAAGGAATAAAACAGTAGAGCATGCCATTCTTCACCAGGAAAAACTTACACTGAGCCCTTAAAATGTTTCTGTATCTTCCAGGATCTTTGGATGCAGATTTACTGATACAGTAATTTTCAGACTATTGCTGCTCTGATGGAAAGTGTTTTTATTTCAGCAAATGAAACTTCATGTGTGTCATTGGTATGTTTTGATCACAGGATCATTTTTTGTAACAGTGGAAATTCTGAGATTTCTTAATGTGAAAAAATCTTCAAAGAAGAATGAATGATAAAATTATTAAAAAAGTATTTTATATAAGACAGAAAACATAAACACCACAGCAGTGTCATATATAAAGTAGCAGCAGGAAATCCCATGACTGTTTCCTTGGGAGGGAGAAGTGAAAAAAAATCCAGTTCCATAAAAGTGTTTTGCTGTTTATTAGGTTATTATTTCTTTGTCTGGTGCAATACCATGCCCTGTTTGATAACTGGCACAAATTGAGAGCTGTGAAGATGACAGGGTTTAAATTCTCTGAAATAAAAACCAAATAAAATTCTTTAGTTATTCAGAGCCATTGGACTAGAACAGCATAGTACAGACTATTACATTCTATCACAATTTATCTATCTTTTAAGCAAATTTATTGTTCTGTTTATAAAAAACCCCAAGTCCTCTACCTGTCATATTTGATCATACACTGCATTCTTTAATGCCAAGTGCATCGCTGTGAGTGCCTGTAATTTGCCATCATCCCTGAAGATGTTCTTGAAAATGAGATGTTTCAGCTCAGTGGTCATACCCTGCTGACATTTTTTAAATAAATAAATTATCAGTTCTGTAGTACTGTTGTCAAGGTTTAAGGGGAATTTACATAGAATGCTGTGCTTCTGTGGGAATTGTCAAATCTTAATCTTCCAGTAAGCTACAAAACTATTATTAACATATCTCTAGGTAATATTGTTTAGTGTTAATACTCAGTGGAATATACTTTTCATTAAAATATGAAAGCAGTCCAAACATGTTTTACCCTCCAGCATAATATTAGCTATGCTGTTTCTTGGAAAGACTGTGATATAGAAATGAATCTAGTCTTACTTCAAATGACTTTTGTGTCACTGTAAAAGTTCTGGAGTCTTTTCTGAGTGGCAAGAATAGTCAAGAGGGGAGAAAAAAACCCTGGCGAGAGAAGCCAATAGGAATGTGTACTAAAGGCAGAAGTTTCAGAGCAATGAGTTCTTCCCAGTGATATGCAATGCAGCTCCTCTGCTCTCTACTGCATGTTTCATCTGATCTAGAGTTGCTCTCTAGCACATCCTATTTGGTGAACGTTTATCTCAGCCTCATCACATGAATGAGCTATGAGAGTATAAATATTAAGCTCAAGTTGGACCTGGGACATGGCAGGGTGATTCCCACTGAGAGAAGAGACAGCACCGTATTTGGCAGAGTATAAACACAGTCCAGGGCTGAGTCCCTGCAGCTCCCTCTGCCAGATGGCTAAGCAGAAAGACTGAACAGGTTGTTGGAGCCATCCAGGTATCCTTTAGAAAATGGAAATCCCACCTTCATGTATCCACAAGAAGAAATATAAACAGTCTCATATTAAAAAATACAGTAAATATGAAATGATTGTAAGGTATGTTTGCAGCAAAAGTAGCCCGAGAAATAATATTTAAAAAAACAACATAGAAAAAAGAAGAGAAAAGGGTTTTTTTCAGTGTGTTGGCAACAGGCTGTCTTCAAAGGATTCTGTGAATTCCTTGGGAAGTGAACAGGACAGATTATTACCATGTGGATAGGGAAGGGATAAATTACAGTATAGTGAACTTTCAGTTAGGAAAAGTTTCTTCCTAGCTGACAGTTTCATCAGTGCAAAAGTGGTGTGTGAGAATTAAGCCTAATAAAAAATAACAAATGGAATAAATGGTTAATTTTCACCTGGGCAAAAATGTAAATATTGGGTTAAATCAAAATACTATTCTAGAAAAGGGGAGAAATAAAATAGGTATTAATGACATGACTGGAGAGATGGCAAAAAGTTAAAGGCAGGGAGGGTGCCAGTGAGACTGCAAGGAGCTTGAAATATCTCAAGGCGGTTCATGGGCAGCTCTACAGAGGAGGAAAGTTGTTCCCAGTAAACCCAAGGCTGAGCAGTGTTAATAACGGACTCGTTGCTGAGCTCTAAATGCACTGAATAACCAGTCAGAAAATAAAACCTGGAGTGAGGGAGAAAGTCTGCACTTCCTGAAGTTAACAGCATACTTTTGCAGACAGTGTCTGTTTCTAGCAGTGACAACACTTGGTGTTTACAGTTACTGCCAGGGACTGGTGTGCAGAAAGGCTCTGGCTTGTACTTGCTCCTGTGCAGACCAAGGTCACTGTTAATCCTGTGTCCCACGGTGGGGTGCAGTAAGTCAGAGGCTGCACCTGCGGGGAGAAGCGGACAGGACAGGTGACCCTACACTGACCAACAAGGTGTTCCATCCCAGAGATGTCATATTTGGTGTCAAGCTGAGGGATCACAGGGGTCAAGCTCTCTTCTTCAATGGCTAGTGTCTTAGAAGCACTCTGTCCGTTCTGCCTTCGATCCCAATCCGTGCATCCCTGAATCCAGCTCCAGAATCCAGCTCCCGGATCCGGTTCCCATCTGCTGCTGAGCCCAGCCTGGGCCTTCCCCAGTGCCTGCCCACAGCATCAGTGTGACAGTGACAGTGGTGGTTGCCATCAGGGGGCTTGGGTTCGGTATTGGTATTGTATATATTTAATTTCATCGTTATTATTCTCATTAAAGCAGCTTTATTTTTCTTTTCCAATCCATTATTCCTTTTCTCTTCCCCTTTGGGAAGGGAGGGGGGTTAGTAGAGAGTACCTGTCATTCATCTAGTCGCCAGCCCAGCCTTAACTCATATTCATTCTTTCTTTTTTTTTTTTGTATGGCAAGAAGGCAGGGAGAAGGAAGGAAGAAAGGAGCCAGAAGGGGAGGTATTGTTTCATCCTCCTTTGTCTTCTACCTCACCTTGGCCTTTGTCTGGGACCTTAGAGACTCAGCTCTAAATCCTTTCTCCTTCTGAAAGGGATCAGACCTCAGAGAAACACCCAAAGACATGGCCACAAAGTACTAAAGGGAACTCTCAGCTTCTTGCATTGAAATATCAATGGGACTGAGGCCTCAGGAAGGTGTCTGATCAGAGGGCTTCTCACACTGTCTCTGTGATGGTTTAAAACTTTTGCACAAAGCAGAACTGTTTCCGCAGCAGAGAAGCCCTGGAGAACGTTACAGGCCACAAGGTAGGAGACCTCCTGTAGATCAAGCCATGAGCTGAGCTGATGCAGGTCTTCCTCCTCTCCCATGACAACTGCTCTGAGGCAATGGCTGGGGCAGGGTGCTTTCACGCCCATGGGTTAGTACTTAAAGTACTAACACACAAACAACTGTGTCTCCTGGTGGGAGAACACAGCAGTGTCCAACACCTTTCATGGAGACCTTATTATATGCATAGTGGAAAACAATGTAAACTACATTGGTCCTCTTTTGTGAACTGCACATGGAGGAGTCTATGGGACTAAGCTTTGGGCAGCTCCAGAAAGAGAACCAAGATGGCCAGGTTGATGTTCTGAGTAAAGTGCAACCAGAAGTGACTGGATGTGGCTTGGAGGGAGTACCTGAGGCTCAGGGTCAGGATAACTCTGGGTCCTCTGTACCATTTTCTCTGCCCAGTGCCAGCCGGTGCTGCTGGGCATCCTTGTAGGTAGTGGGAACTCAGACCCTGGGTGGGGGTCAGGACTGACCGTCAATTGTCTTGGCACTGCCCAGCTGTGGCATTCCTGAAGGTTTGATAAAAAATTGCTTCATGTTGTATGGGATAAACCGAGGGACAGAGGGTCCATTTCTGCAGGGAAATAAAAATCAGGAGGTTTGTGTCCGAGAGTTTATCTTTATCTTCCAGCATCTCAAAGGTGCAGTTTCTCACGTGGACTGGTTTTCATCATAGTCTTTGGGAAGAAGATCACTATTCTCAGATGTTGCTCCATACCCAAACTAACCTAAAAGACAAATTAAGTATTTGAGAAAAGAAAATGCCAAGAAATTTCCTTATTTTTCCTCCACTGCTCTGAGTGAACACTTCCAGCTTTTCTTTTTAAATCTCACAGCCCAATCTTACAGCATGCAGTAATAGCTCATTCATTATTCAAGTAACTGTTTCTGTAACTGGGTTAATAATAGTCCTCATAGCTAAGTACAGTAGTCAAGCTGGTAGAGTTAAAGTTCCCGCAGAGCTTTTGTTTTCCTTAGTTTGCAGTAGTATTCTCAATAAAGCTGTTCACAAAAATGACTGTGCCACAGCAGCTTGTGCATAACACCCATTGAATTATTATAACAAGATTTGTTAAAACTGTGGAGGACATTTGTAGTAAGATAGTTATGTGCAAATCATCTTTTAACTGTTTAAAGTTCTTATTTCAAGCCACGCTGCTTTCTCCGCTGCAGTCATTTCCAAGAGCTGACCAGGTTACTGTAATATCTGAATGTAGTTTGTCATTAAAAAGCATAGAGAATTTTCCCTCACATGAAACAGAAGCTGAAGCACAAACACAAGTAGAAGCGCTCAATATGGAGCCCACATTTAAAAGAGGAGCTAAGGAAGATTTTTTTAATCAAATAACTTCTGTTGTGAAAAAAAACGAGAAAATCATTAGAGTAAAACCCAACAAGAATCTTTATAATTTGGTAAGGACATATTGAAGTAACATGCATAGAACTAAATTCTGCTTCTCCTAAACTCCTAGAATTCTCTGAGTTAAAAAAGTAGAACGCTGAGGCAAGATGATGGATGTAATTTATTTAGAGTGTTGAAAAGCTTTCAACAGGATTCTGCCCATGAGACTATGAAAGACGTCCAGAAACAAGAAGGTAAGGTAAAATCTTGTCCTGGATTAACAATTACTGAAGAGAAAAGCTGGCAGTCGGAACAAATGTCTGAAGCCTGAGGTTGAAAAATATTCAGAGTGAAGTGCCCTATGAATGGCTGTGAGGACTATTTTTTTATGTATCCATCTGCAAGTAACTCTGTTGTACATATATTACCCCAATCTCCTTCTGTTCATATGAGAATCTGTTTACAACAGACAGGAGACAAATATGGACTTCCAGATAAGGAATGTGCCCATTAGGATTTTTAGAGATTTTTAGAATTATTTTGTATGCCTTAAGACTGTGATCATACTTTCAGTGGATTTGCTAAGTACTGCATTTCCTAATAACACTAAGAATTAGATGAATGATGAAATGTCAAAATATGCTGCTGATAAAAGCTTGATCAGAAAGGAAAAGCTGCAAAAGATTGTTTGAAACACCAAACAACTCTAATACCACCAGTGTTTGTCCTAACATGATGGCAGATGAACTTGAACTAAAAGGTAATGCATTTGAAAGAAATAATTTAAACTACTCTGACACACTGATGGCTTCTGAATTAACTGTAATCTCTGGGGAAAAGAACTGAACATTATTGTGAACAGCTCAGTGAAGATGCTAAGAAGCAGAAGCAAAAAAATGTGCTTGAGATGCTGAAGAGGGGGGGATGCATTAAGAAGAGAGTAAGAACATACCTACCCTAGTGCACAGATGAGGCTGCACACGTAGCCACATGCGCACACAAAGCGGTGGCTCATCAGCCTCATTACTGCATGTGACTTGAGATGCCACATGTAAAATGTGAACTTGATAAAAGACTATTTGAATAACTCACATTGCCCAAGTGAGTAAATAGGCTGATGTTGATGAAGTTGGTCACTTGCGCCTAGAACCCGGCCAGTCCCTCTGGCAATGCACCAGAAGTTGGGAGTCTGGAAAGATTTGGGTTGGCATAAGGGGTGTCTGAGCACTCAGGCTTCTCATTAACATGGGCCCTGCTGCTCCTTTTCAGAATATTTCCAATTGCTTTTGCCAAAGTTCCCCCCACCCCCCATCATTTTCCAACCAGTATCATGGTCTATCTTGCCTCTCATATTTATTAATTATTGTTATTCTTATGGTCGGGGTTCCTAAACCCATATGGAAAAGTAAAACAGTGTCAGTCAGGACTCATGTAGGAACCATGCAAGGAAGGGCTGAGGGATGAAGCTGGAGGAGAGTGATGCCAGTGAGCAATATGGAATGGAGAGGAGGCAGGACATAAGGCGGGACAGCAGGGGAACCGCCGTCCAGGCTGGGTCAGCCTCTCAGATAGCCTCTCTTCAGCAAAGTCTTTCTCTGTCTCCAGGTCTGTGATGCACCAACATCCCTGACGCATCATTTTACAGTTAGCTCCTTTCTAAGATAAATAGAGGAAGCTCATAACTTGGTGGTTTAGTTGCAATTTCTCTGGCTTTGACACAACAAGATAACCTCTGCAAAATGCAAACTGAAGCATGGTTATCTTTGCAACCAGAAGGGCTAAACACTTCATTAGCTTTTTAAATGAAAGCTTAGGTTCTGAAGAACGCAGTCAGATCTGCAGGAAGGACCTAATTCCTCCCACATTTTCATGAGCACAGAGGATCAACAGCTTTGCCAGTCAGACGCTCTTGTTCTGCCTGTCCCGGAAAAAAGAAAAAGGGGATGCTTGCATTTACAAGGCAACAGTTTAAAGCAGATAAAGACAGTCATGAATAAGTAGGGTATAGCAAACCTGTAGGATTCACCAATGAAAGTTTTTACTGGATTCTGCAGGATTAGAAAAGCACCAGCCTTTTATACAAGTCATGTTTGCAGCTGCACTAGTTACAGTGGCTGCAAATGATAAGAGCAAAAATGTTTTCCCTTGCATCCAGCACAGGCCTGGCCTGGCATAGTGGGCTGGGTTCAATTCAAGCTGGGGGGGCACTAGGAGGTCTACTCTGCTGTGCTACCCTCCTCATTTATAGTGAAGATCATCACAGTGTTGTTCCTAGTGGTGGTAATACTGTGTGAAAATCAAAGTTTTCATTAAAAGAAGAAAGTGAATTTTTTGCTTTCATACCTGCAGAAGCAAAGTTAAAAATCTGACTCCTGAAGTTTCACAAAGGCAAAAAGAAAGAAAAGCTAATGAAATCTGCACGTTTGGTTTTGATAGGTCGTGATACGTGAGTGGTTGGTGTTAGCAATGCTGAGAATAGCTCCTGGAGCTGATGTGAGGAGTGTTTCAACAAGCGTGATGAGGTACGAATAGCCACTCACATCAAGGATGGACTGAGAAAAGAGACAGAAGCATTAGGAAAGAGAAAGAAAGTCTACATCTTCCTATCCTAAAATTCTCTGAATGCAGTGAAAAGGCTCTGAAGAAGCTCAAATAACCCAGCAAACAAGGGTGGCTGGATTTCAAAGGGCTGTTGAGAATGAAGATCAATAACCCCAAGAAGGATGGTCCAGTCCTGCAGAAGAGCAGGTGAAGGCTTCACCATGCTGGATTATTTAATGCTTTGAATGTGTGTTCACTTGAAAGGCATGGAGTTGCTGATTTACTGGAACAGCTAAAACATCCAAATAGCAGGAGAAAAGAAGTCATTGGCCAGGTTACCATGATAAGAACATTCTTGTGTAAAGCTTATGGGCTCTTCTCTTCTAGAATTGGTACAGGAGCCAGCAATATGTGCTTTTTTTCATTGCTGGTGTAAGTAACAGGAGAATGCTGGAGACAGAGTGTCAGATTAGGGGAACCTGCGTCCCCATGGATCATCAACAAGGATATCTAAGACCTCTGAAATCTGAAACATAGTAACTTGGAGCCAGATTTGTTCTTTCCTATTAAAGCAAGTGAGGACCAAGGGGAAAAGTATTGCTTTTTCCTTGAGATTCTTCAGAAAAAGCTAATGAGGAATTAACACAGGACCCCGTTTTGAAGCATAACTCAGATAAAACCCTGTAATTGAAGCTGAGTCAATGGGAAATGTCATGCTGGCTTTCACAAGGCAAACCATGCACCTGTCTCTATAATGCCATAGCCCATTAGAAGATACAGCGGTGGAGTCTGACAGTGAGCCAACATCACACAGCCAGATTACTGCTGGATGTACTGCACAAGTTGTCAGCATCCTGCCAGACTTATTCCCTGAACAGGCATGGCTGATGTTTCCAGGAGCTGTAAGACATCTAGGAGAATCGCCAACGGGGAGCAAAACCAATGCTGCCAGTAGCAGGGTGGGATAGTGCCAAATTAGTACAGAAGTTCCTGTATGTGCCAAATAGCTTTCTAATTACATCGCGATCAGCAGGACAAAACTGTGTCTCTTTAAAAACATATGTCTGTATTCACAGTGGGTCTTCAATGCAGAAGGAGAACTTAGAGGTGAAATGGCAGATAAGAAAGGCTTGTTTGTTTTCAGATGTGTCTGGGCTTCCAGGATCCCAGTCCATAGGACTTCACTCCAGGGAGAGGACGAAGAGGAGGTGGGATCTAGCAGATTAGAAAGTGGTGAGGCTAATTCATCATGGGTACACACTGAAACACATGGGACTCTGGCAGGTACCTTCTCCACATGAAACAAAACCATTTAGGGTTCTGTTTGGCTACTTCTAGGATGAACAGCATCTTAGTTCAAACGCAGCACTGGACCACCAGGCCCCATTATTTTTGTACTTTTGGTATCAGTGTCATTTTCTTCCCAAATGAATGTAGAACTTAATTCTAAGAGTTGGGTTGAAGCAGCCCGGAGTAGAATAAGCTGGTCCAAATTACAAGGATCCATCTGATACTCATTAAAAAGAGGGTACAACAGCTTTTGGAACAGATAGTGGACTCCTAGGAGTACATCAGAAGGAATTTACAAAGAATGAAAAGTGAATCATGTTGCTGTAGAAATAATTATTCAAATATGTGGTAAGTAAAATTTCATCTGGATCCTTTGTACTCTCTTGGACCTTCCTTGAGCTCCTCTAACTGGTAACATAGCCACCGTGCAACACAGCAATGATGGGGTTGACATGGACATGGGCTTAAGCATCTGCCTCTTCTCCAGGCCACTTCCCTTAGGGGCTAAGTAGTGTCTAGCACAAAAAAATTAAAAGAGGAGAACATGTGAAAATATTGACTGCTCTGTTGACTTAAAGGTTGTTGACTTGTGTTGCTTTTGACGCGGGGAGGTAAAGGCACAGTGAGCTATGGTTTAGATCTATGCTGCAGTGGATACACTAGTTCCCTTTCCAGACTCCTGGAAGTCACACTAAGGCAGAACAGCTTTCTCCACTTTCATTGCCCCATGAATTCATATAGGACAGGCCTAACTCGAGCTGTGACACGGTCAGGGATGCACAGCTCGTAGCTGCTCCTGCCCCACATACCTCCATGGGATTTTGAGCAGTACTTGCCAGCTAGGTTACAGCACAAGGGCACCCCCTGAGATGATCATTCAGGTTCCTTCAATGAATATGTCTTTTGAGAATCAGCAGTACCTAACTGTGACGGAGCTTCAGCCTCTTTCAACTTCTCCCCACATCTTTGTTTTAAGTGTCCTGTCCCCCCTTATCATATGAAACGACTACACTACTGCCTCCCCAAAACCTCTTTCAGAGCAGGGCTGTGTTTGCCCTGAAATGTAGAGACACAGCCATTATGGGAAGAGGCATCAAACACCCAAGAGTGGAATGCACGACAGTGGGTTAAGATAAAAAAATAACTGTGCATTTAGAAATAACACTAATAAATGTATTCTGTATGCCCATTGCTATCTCTGGGCACATCAGATTTGTGCAGGACTGCTCAGATGTAGGTACAATTTACCATACCCAAAGCAACAGTTCTTTGGTTTCCAGTGTGCTCTTTATTCTGCAAGGCATCTCTGCAGATCAAGGATCTTGCAGCAGATCCATGTATACAAAATAGCAGACAGTTTAGTTTATTTTATTTACTTTTTGTGGGTTTTGTCAAATTTGTCACTAAATTAGTATGAACCTGCAGTGCAAAATTCTGGGTCCTCCATAATTAGGGAGGGCTAATTTAGCAGGCCACCGCTTCCCAGACCCAACATGCAGTGCTCTGACAGCCCGTTTTCTTTGAGATTTCAGGCATTCCAATATTTCAGGCCATTTACTGCAGAAGCCTCCTGGCTTCTGCCTGAGAAAAAACCCAGTTTACTTCAACAGGAGGTAGTCCCTTATGAGATACATCCAGCTGGCCACAGCAGGGGCCGGTCTTGTCGTCTTTACAAGCAGGATATGTTCACATGCCAAAATCAGCAGAAACAAACTAGATGACACATCCAGAGTCTGATGGTTTGTATTCCCAACAAACTCAAGCAGAAATAAGACAGGATGGGGAGCCAGGTCTAAATCAAGCATTTAGTTCAAACATTTACATGCCTGAGATCAAACTCTTTGATTATGGATTAAATCCACAAAATGTGTAGGAAGGAGGGAACTGCATGTGAATTGTCTCTTAGACATGTCTAGGGATGTTTTGTGACATCTGTTGTACAAGCTTGAGTTTTGTAAAACCCACAAGCAAAACAGTGGGCTTAGACCAAACTGCTGGTGTCTGAAATTTTCACTCTGCTTGATATGAGACACTGCCAAATCTCCAGCAGTATCTGTGTCTGATACTTTTTTCTCTTCTGTCTTTTTCCTCTCATCCCACATACCTTGAGATGATTGATTGTTACATGTGCAACCTCTTGCTCTTGATACTTTGGGAGCAATATGTGTCAAGAGAGGCCTGTTTGGGAGGAGAGAACAGGGATTCTGCCTGTTCTCTGATCCTTAATGCAGTTTTCAGCTTCAGCTGGTTTAAGTCTTTCTGTTCAAAGATATGACATCAGTCATTCGCTAACAGCCATGTGAGGTTACTCAAGATTTACAGCTTTCTGTCGTGTGATGATTCACTTTGGAGTAGTTTTGTTAGGATGGCGTCTGCTGTTGTGATTTGGGGACACTTTGGATCACCCTTGTTCTGGGGATTTGGTGTCCCTGCCTCCCTCACAAAAAGCAGAAGAGCAATGTAGCACAATAGCACTTTGCAGAACATGCTGCCAGGACTCGCTGGTGAAATCACTACAGAGCCCCAAGCCACCTTCTCCTGCGTATTTTTGATCAGGAACGTGCTCCTCACAGGTGATTTCAGAACTTCTACTGAAGTTTCTTGCAACTTTGTGGAGAGAAGCCTGGAGCACTGACCAAAGAAAGCCCTCATGAGGCTCATGCATACTGATGGGTGCCTGACTGTAGGGCATGTCCCAACCCTTCCTCTGGCCCACACACAGGTCTAGAGTGACACCCCTGAGGGTACAAAACTGCACAGTGCTGGAAGGAAAGAGTTGCTTTCAGTGGCACCTGGAGGACCCAAAGGTATCTGTAGATCACTGCTAAGGGTATTTTCTTTTCTATTTTGAGCTAACCGAAGCAGGCTGTCCCTTTTACCACACAGTTGGGTTTGAGAAGAAGCCAGTGTCAGCAGCTGTCCATCACTGAGAGACAGGAAGTTCCAGATAAGCCCCTAAAATGGACCTCTGTGCAGACCTGGCATTTCAGCTCTGAATTCAGTGGGGAACAATTCATGCTCCGCACGGCAGAAGGTGTCCTAGCCCAGGTAACTTTGTGTGTCAGTTTCATTTGAAAATTAGATAGCAGGGGGTTGATATCATTTAAAGCAGTCACACACCTTTGGGAAATCTCGAGAGATATAAAAGTTGTATCTGTTATATCTGTTACAGTTGGGGGACTGGGGTAAAGCTGCTTGTGAGAGTCATGAAAGATATGTCCACATTATGCTGCCTCAGATAGCTCCCTCACCACACAAACTCCCAGAAAACAAGGGGATGTGAGGCTAGGAGGTGCAGAGCTCCATGAACACCAGTTTCATTGCTTGGAAATAAAGACTGTTGATTAAAGGGATCTATTTTATATGTTTTTAACAGGTTGAGCTCCTCTTTGTTCCGGTGCTTACTATTTTTTTAACCTTCACTGCATACACTCCAAGTATTTGTTAACACTCTTTCCTTTGGAGTAGCTAACAATAAAACCTCATTTCTGAATTTCCATAGACTACAGTCTATGTAGTTGCATTCCTCCTTGACTTGATAGAGCTCCAAGACACCAACACCCACAGATAACTTGCCATGCAGCATGTGTCTGTGTATATATAAATATATATATGTAGTGTACATGGCATCCCCTATAAAGGACTGTATACATTAGAGCTGTTTAGCATCAGCGTTAACTTGGGCAACAGATGTTTTCTGAATTTCATTTTCTCCCTCCCCTCTTAATCAAAAAGAGACTAAGTAGAAATTGCTCATTTGAGCAAAGTTCATCCCTGTTGGACCAATTCTTTACTCTGGGGATGCCTGAATTGCAAGTCATAGCTCAGACCTGAGATTGCCGTACTAGTGTAAATTAGGCAACGTGTGCAAGACAGCCAAAATCCCAGGTCAACAGATCTGGGTGGTGAGCTCTTGTAGAAGTAGAGAAAGCTGGCTGAGGCTGTACAGGGAGCTGTACTAGCAGTATCAGTGGCTCAGTGCTGCCTGGAAGGGTGAGCTTCAGGCAAGGACCACACAGGACTGCAGTCTGTGGCTACACCCCGCCACCACCCAGCAACGGGTGGAGGAGTGGTGTAATGTCCATCTTCAGGCATTAGAGCAGGAAGCATCATTCCCTAGGCAGGATGAGACCGGCTGGTGTCCATAGACAGGTACAGCTCTGCAAGGCCTCCCCCACACCTTGGGGATCAATAGCACCAAGAATTTGCATCTAAGAGATCGCTTCCTTCCAGTTGAAACAATGCAGCCAATAGTGAATTGAGTGAAGGGTGAATTCTTAGCATACACATCTCACATCTACCTGTTCTTCAAAGGCTTATAACTATTTGTTCCCACTCCTGTTACTTCTTTCTGTCACCGTCTCTTCTCCCTTCCCAATCCTCTAAAAGTTTCTCCTGACTTCACAGCAGATCGAAGCAGCCAGCTCCAGCACCTGCTCTGTGGTCACCCAGAGGTGTGCAGGGACAGGGCTGAGCTAAGAGCCCCAGCTCAGCTGAGAGGCATGGAGCTGACTTATCTGCTAATGGAGAAGCCACCCATGGGTAATGGAAAGTGACTGTAGCAATGGAACATGTTACAAAACTCCTATTGACTTCATGGAAGCTGGCTGGCAGCAATCACTGTGTACTTACACTAGGGACGTAATCTGGGACAGTAAATTAATCTCAGCAGTCCTAGCTTCAGGGGTTCTCGAAGCTATTTTGTGCAGTTTTGGTTTGCATGGATTTGTTCCCTATTAAATTCATAAGGACAGAGCCAAACTTCTCTCAAACTGCTCGAGATGTGCTTTGTTTTGGGATTTTCAGAAAAACAGACAACGCCAGAGTTTTGTCTGACTCCCACCTGGAAGCAGAAATTGGTCTGCTGAAAGGCTTGTGACTTTCTACAAACTTGAGTCAAACTTGGCCTGGGATCCATATTTGTGTCCACCTGGCTTCATGACTCATTACAGAAGATCCACCCAGCCGTAGCTGAGGGGTAGAACAAGTCAAACTTTGTGTATGAGCTGGACCACCTGTGATAGCGATTGAGTCAAAATGCAAAAATAATAGCCATAATCATAGCAAATAGTGGAAATTATGTTTTCCTCTTTAATGAGAGATGTGTGAAATTCAGGGTGATAAGAGTAGTATGTCTACGTGATGTAGAGAACATGTATTTGCTCATTTTACTTTTTGATGTTAAAAATGGGGCCAGCCCAGACATCTCCAGGGAAGATCAGATTTGTGTCCAGACCCATGCTGGTATTCCATTTTTAAATGTTTTACTCTTGAAGTTGAACTTTTAGCTGTGGTGCTGTGAGAAGCATCTCTGTGGTGAGTGAGATCTTGAGTTGCTGTGGATTATCATGCAGCGCAGGGAGGAGGCGGATGAATGGTCTCTTTATAAATGTGCCTGGGCGTGGGAGAAATGGCTTCCACTCCATGGGTGCAGGGGCTGTCTCGACTGCAGTATTAGCTGGGCTGCTTTTTAGGAGTTGCCCCTCACCTCCTTCCTGCTTACTCGCACAAACCTCTCATCTGGGGTGACCTCTAGAGAGACAGGGAATTATCAGTTAGAGAAAAGATGCTGCTCTCCCTCTGCCCTGCCTGCTGCACGGAGCACCGCAGCCTCTCGTAGCACAGTGACTGGTAGGAGATGCTCCCAGAAATGTGCATGAATAGGTGAGGAGCAGAGCCACAGTAGGGACACCATCACCTAGGTGGGACACTGCTGGGGCAGCCTTAAGTCATCTAAGATAATTCTGCTCTGGAGCTGCAGCTTGGTGTACATAGCCCTACCTGTAAGAGCCACCAAAGGCAGCAGCACCACCACCACAAGGAACAGGATCCCCATCGTTGCCACTTGTGCAAGCATTCGAGAAGAAAATTCACGCAATCTTTCTTCCTCTGCCACAACTCACCCCTCTGTGCTTCCAGCCTGGAGACCGCCCAGCTCCCTCAGGGTCACCAAAAGCCCTCTGGCTTTCAGGAGTGCAGGTGTTGAGTGACCTGACAAAGAAACAATGTATCTGTTACAACTGGTTTATATTTTTATTGTCACTAGAACTTTTGTAACAGGAGAAAGGGAAAGTCATGCTTTCTAAAAGACTGCAAAGTGAAGGACATGCTCATATATTGACACTTGTAACAGAGGAAGACAGCCACCAGAAAGGTCCTCACTCACGACATAGCCTTGTAACTCATAGAGGAAACAAAATGCACTCCACGGAACCCTGTTTGCTTTCATTTGAGAACTAGCAGTAAGGCAAAGATCACACTCTGCCAGGTCTGCTTTTGCCCTGGCACAGGCAAAAGCTTTATTGCTTGTAGAATTAAATATAGGTTTCAGATTGCTTAAAGTGGTTTTTTCCCTTTGTACTTTCTTAGCTGCTCGTAGAATGGTGCTGTTGGTTGAATGTGCACATTGCAACAAGCACAAAGGTTCGAAACCTTCTCTGAGCTGAGACACTTTCTTTTCTCTTCAAAGTTTCCTACAGCTGATGCTCAGTGGTTTCCTCTCAGTATTCCTGCACCAGTGAGTCATTTCCCCATCTACCTTCTGCCTACACAGAGTCCAGGTGCTGACAGCTTCTCTGGGACGTTGAGCATGAAACCAAAATGATTTGCTGAATCAAGACTACATTAAAGTAGTTCCTTTTTGTTGACTTTTTCAAAGATTTCCCATCTCTTTTTTTTTTCATCTTTCTTTTATTATAAAGCTTCATCACATCTACAGAGTAGCTTGGTCTGCAGACTATGTTCATTTTACATTGACAGCCAGGCCAAAAAGAGGTGCTTTCAAAGAGAATTTTTTTCCCTCTCTGCAGTGGGAGAGAACGGGGACCAGCTGGGGACCAGGAGTACTGTGTGTAAACTGCTGCGGGGAAGACAGGGAAGAAGCTCATCTAATGAGGGCTGTAAAGAGGTTATCAAAAGATAAGATTTGGAAATATGCTGTTGTGAAGTCTGTGCAATTAAATGGAGGATCCAAAGGAACCGTGACGTAAGGTCCAAACTCGAACACTGCTGCATCTACATCAGCATCTTAGTTTGGACCAGGGGCCAACTTCCATAGCCAGTCTCCCAGCTGTCCCCATTTCCTGTGCTTCCTTTGGACTTGTGGAGCGGATCTGGAAGAGATGAACCCAATGCCTTTCAGATGAAACACTTGAAAACATGCTCCAGGAGCCCACCTGGTGCACTTCACCTACAAAAGCATATTCAGTCCACGCCACACTTCAGACAGCTCGTCGTCCCATGGTGTGGCTGCTGAGGGGCCTGAATTTTAGGCTTAGAACAAAGGAACAGTGGCCAGTCCTCCACTGTGCATCATATACAGACAATCTAATGCTATTGGGGAATAAGACAATCTATCTTCAATAACTGTGTATAAAAATACGTCTGTGAAGTGAAATATCACTCATGAGAGTTATCAGTAAAAACAGAGACATCTAAAAGATGTTACATATATTGCATATGAAGCCCTTTTACACATTTTAGAACCCCCTCAGTCTCCCTGAAAACATATATATTAATATTTATGTAATATATAGATAATAAGTATTTTTATTTATTATATACACACATAAAATAGTCTCCCTGTGTATGTTGTGATTTTCGACACAGTGGATCTATTCTTGACTCACACTAATCTCTGTAGGGGAGTATGTAGGTTCTTTTGTCCCGGTCCTTCCTTTGTTTACAGAAACTCTGTAAAATTACTGATGTATAAACTGAAAGTAAAGAAATCTTAATGTCTGAAACATAAACTTTGCTGTATCTTGCTCTACAGGACACAAGGACCATGAAAAACATTTATAGTAGTGGAAGCTTAATTATTCTTTACTAATTACTGGCTGAAATAAATTAAATGTCAAGGGCATCTGTAGCAAAAAATGACATCATGTATGATATAATTAAATACAAAAAACTATGTTTAATTAGCTGTAAGTGTCTGGCTAAACTGAATCAACCAAAAGATTCAAAGACAATATTGAAAAAGGCCCTTACATCACACTGTTGTGAATAAAAGTTTGGCACAAAAATCCCGATAGTTTTAATTATTAATTTATTCTGTATTTTTATGATTATTCATTATTATCTCTATGGTAATAAAAGCCAATGAGAATGTTATATTGAACAGTTGGCAGACCTGAGGAGGGATAAAAATTAGTTGATCAATGTACAATATCACCTTTTTATAAAAAAGTAAATCTGTTACCTAAAGGCTCTGGGAAGAGCTATCTAAGTCTGTACTGTGACTGCTAACAAGTTTTGTGTCTTCAGCAATTTTGACCTCATGTCATCATAACAAAATGTCTTAAATTGGATGTTCTTGATATCACCATGACTTCAAAAGGTTTGTGCTGCCTGACCAAGGTATGAGCGGTCACTGTAATGAAAATCCTTAAAAGAAGTGTCGTAACTCTACGTTATTTAGTAACACAAACCTTGATTAACTTATACTACCCATTGACACATTTGATTTTTAGTATCAGGTGCTTTCAGCTGACTTGAGATGAGGAAGCTCAGCCACACCAGCTCTTTGCCGGGTTGCTGTGGCAGAAAGGCGGCGGTGCCAGCGTGTCCGGTGGCACTCGGGCAGCAGGCTGGCTGAGGGTAATCTCTGTTCCTTTGTTGCCCTCAGCCCTGCTTCTCTGCCTGGACCAACCTCCACACAGCCTGGTTGCAGCTTTGATTTCGCACTCCCCCCACCCCGCCTTGCTCACCTGCAGTCTCTGTTCATATTGTTTTATGGTACTTTAGACAACTGGTTTTAACAGCTAAACATAAAAGCCACTGAGAGCATAAACAGGAAACTTGTGCTTAGGTGGGAGTGCCTAGGAATTTTATGCTGCTGACCACAGAGGCCATGGGAGAAAGGAAATAGGAAAAACACTGTAAATACCTGGGAGAGTAATGACTTGTGCTACTCATCTGGCTGTCCAGAACATGAAAACTTCAGGCTCTTTCAGGCAAAACAGCCCAGGGCAGGCACAGTTGCTCAGGCTGATACTCTCCATGCCCCTCCACTGCCTGTTTCCCCACTCCGCTTCCACCACAGAAAGCACCTCGTTCCTATAAAGTCAAATAAACCCACAATAAATTGTCGCCTGGCCGTCAAGGCTGCATGCATTGATGGCAGAGGGATGGGAGCATGACACATGAGCGTGCGAACTCGCTCTCTGCATTCGCAGTGCGTAAGAGGATTTAGATGAAAGAAACCAAATTTGCACTCCCCTGTTTCGTGCTGAGGCAGCAGCTGGAGTTTGGGGACAGCGTGTGCCTTTGTACCGAGTTCTGTCACCGGCTCCCGAAAGGATTGCCATTGTTCCTGAGGGGCCTCCACAGGGCCACTCCTGGTCCCACTCCTTTTTATCGCCAGCCACATGGCTGGCGTGAGGTTTTGTCTTTTGCTGACGGCAGCAGATTTGGCCGATCAGCATCTCCCACACGACAGTGCTGGGGCGGGATTTCAAAGTTGGCCATCTGCACTGGGGCGACTGGCAGAGCAGGGTGTTCTGGTGGCCTGATGATTGCCCTCCCAGGGCCAGCACTGCTGGTGAAACTGTGACATCTGATCACCTTCGCTGGGAGCGCCCGGTCTGATTTCACTCAAAATCTGCAGCGGTTTCCCACACTGAGATTGTGGCCTGGCACGGATGGGTGAAAACAGATGAGGAGCTCACCGAGTGCTGCGTTTTTTGGTGGGGGGGAGCAGCAGCCCTGTGGGAAAGCACTGAGGCCAGGCCCTTCAGCTGGAGCATGGGACTTGAGTGCAGCCCCCCCAGGGACCACAGGGACCCACCTGTAGCTCTGGCCAATACACGCCCTGGCGACCGAGGGAGCATGGCCCGAAGGGTTACAGCTGCAGGCAGGGCAGGGCAGGGCAGGGCACTGTGGGCTTAGGTGGCAGGATGGAGAGAGCCTCTTTGGGGTCGTTATTCAGCTCTTGCTGCTTCTATCTCCCACAGCACAAAATCTGACACAGAATAACTAGTCCACTTTTCATGAAGCTCCCATAATAAAACAGTAACCTGCAAGTAACACTGATGTGCCCAGCCTGCTTCAGAGAAGGACCAGCACATCCAGAGATGCGAGTCCTGGTTCAATAGCTGGGTCTTGTCAAAATCAAGCATGTTACTAAATAGAGGTGGAAATTCACTCATGGAAAGTTAAGCACGTCTGTAAGAATTTCTCTGAATCCAGACTGGGGTTTCATCCATAATGAACTTGTTTGATTGCTGAAGAGATACAATAAGCTATGGCAATGCGTGGCAGGGAGCTGGGGAGGACAGTTTTGTTAATATCCAGGCATGATCACTTCCAGACTGTGCAAACACCAAAGTTCTGTTGATAACAGACATATACACTTGTATGTATATGTTACTTGTATGTATACTTGTACCTATAGGTTGTATAGATACAGGTGTAGTACAAATTGACCCAGCCTATAATAACACAGTTATCTTTTCCTATGCAGTTCTAAAAATACATAAGGAAGGTTGCTGTGACCACAAAACAGGAGATCAAACATCTGTAATTAGATTCCTTCTTTTTTCCAGGAATATTGTAGCAATGAAAGATGCTGGGCTTTCTACAGTCTCCTCTTTTCCTACAGACAAGCAGAGACCAAGAACACAGCAGTACAAGCTGACCAACACAGTTTCCACTCCGATCTGAGAAGACCCACCCAGTCTCTGCCTTCTCAGCAGGCAGTGCCTCACCTGCAGCAAGCGTGCAACCTCACCGCTCTCAAAGGAAATAGCTAAATGCTTGTCAGGCACGCGAGAAATGACATTGCAAAGTGACAGCTCCAGTGCAAAAGTCACAGAGGTACTTAGCGGTATCCGTACTGCAACGGTGATGTTTTAGCTGCCGGACACAGCCCCATGCAGTGTGGTGCGTATCACCTGGGGGGGCCTGCAGTGCTTGGAGGCCAGCAAAGCATGCCCAGCACTACCTGCCCCAGCCAGCAGAAGGCATGCTGCATGGCTAATTTGGGGTGGGAAGGACACCACTCCTTCCTCTGAGCTGACTATCTAAGACAGCTCTCACACACCAACCTTGAAGCTGTGTCCAGGAGACAGTAATGGCCAAAGCACTTCTCAGGGTTTTACGTCTAAGTCCCTTCTCCTGCATAATACTGAAATGGGGCTCTGACCCAAGACTCTCCTCGGTTAAATGCCTGAGCTGCCAAGCTACAGATTTCAGGGATTCCTTTTGAAACCCTTCCACTTTGTACAAAGTGATTAAATATTCATTGGAGCAGGGACTAGAAGCCAGCCTCCTGGATGAGCACCCCCACCCCAAGCCACAGAGCCCTTTTCACCTCACATCCCTCTGAATATTTAATCAGCTCATACAAAGCAGAGTGGCTTCAGCAGAGGAGCCTGGGAGAGACCCAGTCAGTGAGACCCCCTGATCACCGTATGCAGCAGAGGGACCCGATCCCAGTCCCCTGCTCCAGAGCAGGCAGACGAAGGATTTAAGCATTCGGCTCAGCATGCTGCAAGCGTGTTAGCTATTCACAACAGAGGATGTGACACTTCCTTTCTCTTCTCTCCCCCACCCCTTCTTTTATGCCAGTTAGATGTCGTTTAACCATCTCGCAGTCCAGAAGGAAGACAGGATGAGGAATGTCTCATTTGTGTCCTGAAAACTGTACAAAATGAATGAATGAAATTTGATGAGAAGTTTTTTCAGCCATTCAAGCACCTCTCTTAATAATTCAGATGTTTGATTTTCTTCTTCAGTATGCAGCAAGGATTAATGCACTTTGGAGATTATACAGAAACTTCAGTTTTCAGAAAAGAAAAAAAGCCTCAGATTTAAAAAGAAAATCCCACATAGGTGTATGACACTAGTATGTGAGCTTCTATACTCCTGATTTCTTAACTGGTGACTGGCAGAGGCTTTGCACTGAAGTTTCAGCACAGAGAGATCTTCTGCAGCCAACCTTAATAAACAAAGTTCAGACTGGAAATGCTGACAGGCTGTGATCAAAGCAGCACCCTCATGTGTTGCTGTGATATACTGCTTGCTTACTAAAACACAGCAGTTCAAATAGCCTGGCTGTATTTAATTGGGATATGCAGTATTTCCAACTTAGAAATCTCAGCACCGAAGAGAGTTTCTCTTAAATCTTTCACTTTGCCATTGTTCTGTTATTTGGTCAGAAGACAGACATTTAGGACAACAAGTTTTGGTATTTCATCTGGAACAAGGATTCTGGGACTATCCACAGCATCACCTTGAACTTTACAGGAGGTGGCCCTGTGAGCACTCATGTACTGTTCCACTCATGACCATGCTCTCCTCTTCACAGCTGTGTGGAGCATCTCTTCCCCAGTGGTGGCTGACCATGCTTACTTCAGGCACATCAATTGTGTATGTAAAAAAGTGACACTAACAGTACACTATAATCCAGTTTTTGTGTCTTTAAAGAATTATAACAGAGAAGAAAACCTTCCAGAAAAAGAATTCTTGGAATTACCAACACAGGTTCTACCACTCACCATTCAGTGCTTGCTAGAGTCTGGAGCAGTGCTTGGCTCCATACTCAAAGTCCACAACTCATTCTCTGAAATTCAGACGTGTGTCTAAAACTTTGGCCTTACCTGACCATTGGAGAGATAAGCTATGTCTCAAGGATGCCAGCAGAATCTGAACTGCTCTAACTCTCAACCTGGGATTAAATCTGAGAGATTTCTTTTGGGACACTTCTTTCAAGAGACCTCTGCAGCAGTTAAAGAGAATGGAAGATATTCAGGCAGTAGGATATGCTCCCATCCCAGAGAAAGCAAGTGAAAACTTGTCTGCTAAGTGCAACGGTGACGTTGCACAAGGGAAATGTCAGAAAGATCAAAGGACTTCTCAAGAAAGAATATTTGTTTCTTGCCCAGTTCTCTCATAACATCCACCAGAGTCCCAGATTCTGGCTCTCAGCCTCAGTCTTCTTAACTGAGCAGTCTGGATCCCACCACTGTCATCTCTTTCCATCTTTGGTCAGTGAATTCCTATTCCTAATTAGTTTCTACTTCTTGGTCCCACCATCTGAGTTTTTTCTCTAGTCGATTTTTTGCCTCCTTTCCAGTTGCTCTGAAGCATTCCTTGTTTATGCTGCCTTGATGCCAAAAAGGACATTTCTGAGAGCTCCCATCCCTGACTTTTACCCGGAGCAGCCATTACTGGGGAAACCCACTTTCTTTGACGTTGGATGGAGTGCATTCAGCCCAGGATGAAGATAGTGAACACATTAGCTTTGTCCCAGGCAGGAGCTGTGAGGTGACAGAACATGGGCAGTCAGTCTGTGTGGACGAAAAGCATCTTCTCTGCTTAACTCCAGGAGTGATGAAAAACTGAGAAACCTGCACATGCACCTTAAAGATGGGATGCATGGAGATACTAGTTCGTAAAATAACAATGACGCTACTCAGCATGGACAAACTAGGTGTCATTTCAAACGTTTCTAACGGGACCTAAATGAGAGACTTCTATAAAAACAGCAACAGGCATTTCACAACTGAAAACGAAAATTTCACCACTTTGCCTCCACTCCTGCATTTTGAGTCGCTGCTACAAACCCCCAAGAATTGAGACCTTTTTCAAAAGCAGGTTGTTTTTTTTTTTTTTTTAATAGGAACAAACCAAAATGTTTTCTCAATTCCTGTTCCCAGAATCCACTGAACTGTTTTGACAAAAATTTTTCAAAAAATTCAGCCTTAGGCATACACCTGGAATATAAAATATCAGCCCAAATGGTCAAAGTTTGACAAAGTCTCAAAATGTGGTTTTATAATAGGAAATATTGGGCAAACTTCATATTATGCACTATTAGCCCCGCCTATTACAAATATTTCCTTATGTGTAGCAAAGAACTTTATACAAACTAGCATTTGCAGATGTAGTCACTATTTCCTAGTGTGCAATAACTCAGTAATTTTGACTTTTTCAAAATTACCAAGTGCAACAAGACATTAATGGAATAATCCATTGATGAATTTATTCTTTTAAATAAAAGCTAGCTTTGAATTATGCCTAGGAAAAATGCATCTTTAAATCAATTCCACTTAATTACATGGATATTAGTTAAAAACAGCTGAACGGACCTTTTCTTTTTTAATTCTGAAAATTCTCTCCCAGGCTAAACTCCTCTATGCCAAGTTCCTGTGCTGAGCACATTTTTACGGTCTAGTTATAAACCCTAGAAAAACAACGTTTATAGGAAATGTTGACACAACCTTAACTAAAGTGGTGCTAGCTGACACCTCTATATTTTCAATTTGGGGATTTCTACTGGGAAAATATAAACGCTAATGCAGTAAAGGAAGCCAACTATAATAAAACCCTCATAGTCTTCCTGTTCACCCCATGAAGACCTACTTCAAAAAGCTCCAACTCAGACTGCAGATAAATTGAAGCCAACTGCATTCCTCTGAGGATACTAAAAATTACCTTCAGGTAGTTCAGCCTCACAGTTACTTGCAAGATTTCATTTTGGTCAAAGCCACGTGAATATCCATTAAAAAATTCTGAAAAGACAACCAGAACGTGCATAAGCTTAAAAAAGGGTGCTAGTCCATTTATATCTTTCCTAGCACAACATAAAAAGAGGAAAATAGACTTTATAGCTTCTAGGGAAACAAATGTAAGTACACACGGGGGAAGAATACAAAGATGGAAAGTGAAAAGTTGAAGTTAGCTTTTGTACCTGTGTCTTTCAGCCCGGCTTGCCTGAAGTGAATTAACAAAGGAAGGGCTAGGGCCTCTACTTAGCCTTCTTTTTAGAGGTGTTTTCACATATTCCTGAGCCAAGTAAGATCAGGATGATTGTCAGGACAGCTTCTGAGTCTTGGTTAAAGAGACCTGAGAGTCTTGGGTGGCTGATCCTGCCTTAAGAATGAAAATCAATCATGTTAGTGATATACTGGAAGAGATAGATAGTGAGATAGTGTTGGAGGAAGGGTATCGGAAAAGGTAGTACGCTCATCTCAGAACTTAAAAATGAAATTCAGAAGGAAAATGGAATTATATTGTTTAAGGGCAAATTGTGCTGAACCAGCCTGATTGCTTTCTATGATGAGATGACTGGCTCTGTACATGAGGGGAATACAATGGACGGCATTTACCTTGATTTTAGCAAGTCTTTGAAGATAATTTCCCATAGCATCCTTGTAGCCAAACAGGGGAGGTATGGAGTGGATGGCTAGACGTGAAGATGTGTGGTAAACTGATTCAATCATCAGGCTCAAAGGATAGAAGCCAATGGTCCACAGTCTGACTGGTAACCATTGAGTTGTTTTCTGGATTTAACAGTGGGGCTAAGACTGTTTAAATATCTTCCTTCGTTATCTGGACAATAATCTATAATGCACTCTCACCAAATTTGCAGATGATACCAAATTGTAGAGAGTGGTCAATATGCTGGAGGGTAGAGCTGCCATTCAGGAGGACCTTGACAAGCTGGTGAAATGGGCCATGAGGAAACTCCTGAAGTTCAAGAAAGGGAAACAAAGTCCTGCACCTGGGCTGAATTAACCCCATGCAGCATAACAGGTTGGAGTCAGCTGGCTTGGTTGTGCCTCACCAGGAAATGAGCTGGCAGTCCTGGTGAACATGTTGGACGTGTCTGTAGCGTGCCCTGTGGCAACAAATGTCCATCTGCACACTGGGTTGTATTAAGAAAAGTAAAGCCAGCACGTCAAAGGAAGTGACTATTCTACTCGCCTTGACACTCATGAAATAACGTGTCTAGTTTGGGGTTCCCCGGTACAAAAGAGACATTGATAAATGGTAGAGAGACCAGGAGGCGGACAGCAAGATGTTCAAGGGGCTGGAGCACAAGGCTCACAAGGTGAGCTTGAGAGAACTGTCTTTGCTGAGCCTGGGAAAGAGAAGGATAAGGAGAAATCTTACTGTTGTCTTCAATTATCTAAGGAGTGGGTTTAGAGAAAATGGGTCTGACTCCTCCTGAAGCTGCACAGCAGAAAGATAAGAGCTTAAAACAAACATCAGAATGGGAAATTCTAATTTGACATAGGGGAGGAAAAAATCCAAGTGAGAATAGTTGAACAATGGCCAGGTTGCCCAGAAACATTGTGATAACTCTTGTCCTTAGATACTAAAAGTCGGCTGGACAAGTTAACCCTGCTTTGAAGGGCATGTTGGGCAAAGTGATGTCCAGAAGATGTTTTCAACTTGAATGGTTCCATTTCTGTATGCTATTTAGAAACCACCCTGACTTGCCAGTTCAAGAGCTGAGTAGGGAAACCAAGACTTTCCAATGTCACTTCTGGCATTTACTTGCTCAGTGGAACAGAAGCAAGTGGGATGGTGGCACTCTTGAGCAGCAGCCTTCTAGGTTTCAGATGCCATTCAGATTCCTCCTTTAAACAAACTGGCTGCTGATGGAGCTGGATACTTGCCTGCTTCTGAGAGCCCAGCCTTCTCTGTTTTTAAAGAAAGGCATGCTGAACTGTCTAGCAACAGTAGGAAGTATTGCCCTGACTTTTTCTTTAGTTGACATCATACCTAACCTTCACCTCTTCAGAGGCGAACACTAAAAAGTTACGTAAAAAGGCAAACTGAATCATCTCGGTAAACAAATGCAAAACTTACTGACCTTGTCTTCATCATCATGGCTTGGCTTTGCGGATGAAGATTTGGGAAGGGTGACCTTGTCTTAGACCTGTAATGACCTACCCTTATATAGCTGTAATCCACTCCATTTCGTGCAGTTAACAAACCGTAGTCCTTTGATTCAGTGAGACACTTGCTGCTTTTACCATTACTTTTGTGTTGTTTAATTCTCTATTACAAAGGTAATTTGGGTCACACCTCAATTAAAGTCAGACATACCTAACCTTCTGCAGCTCCCAAGAGACCTTTCACTAAGGTACCTCTATTTGCAAAAGAGCTTTGTATGATGCTTTTTTTAACCTTGCTAACATTTCAGTCGCGGTGGCAGCAATTTAAATAGTTTCTGCCTGCTGCCTCCTTCTTCTTCTGTTTTCTCCAAAAGGTTTCACAAGATATTGTGATAACCTTGGCAAAAATGTGAAGTCTACTTTAAGGTTAATGCTAAACTTCTGTAGCACACTATTTTAAGATTTAAAAGGAAGATAGTATGTACCTGTCAGTACTAAATGATTGTTCATTTCCGGTGATTTGGGAATCAAGTAATAAGATACATCTGGTGAGCTAAGACATGTTGCTTATTTCTTTTTCTTCTCTGATCCATATGCTTTACCAGCTGTGAGACATCACCATGCAGAATCTCCAAATACCTTTGAGGTAAATTAAAACAAAGGAATGGAGGGCTGGGAGGGACCTCCTGTGTCTCTGAGCCCAGTCCCCTGCTAGCCCCAGGCCACATCACACAATGCCTTTCATCAGCTGTTCTCACTCCATCTTACAACCTCTCTTGTGCCCCTATACTTGCATTGGAAGTCTGCTCACTCCAGCGTTGATTGCTCAACTGGCTAGGTAACGTCTTTCAGTTTCCAGTTAAAATGCATTCATGGGCAGTTTATGCCCATTTGTTCTTGTGCCAGCACTGTACTTTATCTTCGAAAGATCTTTTCCTTCCTTGATGTTTAACCTCCTGGTGTATTTATAGAGAGCAATGACATTCTGTATCAGCTTTTGCTTTGCTACACTAAATAAGTCAAGCTCTTCTGGCCTCCTTATGCAAAGTAGGCTTTCCATTCCCTGTCATCACAGGACCTTTTTGCTGCCCTTGGTTGCAGGTCATCTTTGGCTCTGGGGGCTATTACTGGACACGTGTTCCAGATAAGGTCTCCCCAGCCAATTTTATTAGTTGCTAACTATCTTCCCATGTGAATCATGCCAGAAGATGACATGCTAAAAGGATATACATCATCAAATGTACTAAATACATTGAGAAAAATCCAATTGTAAACCTCCTTCTCTTCTTTAATGTAATATTTCTAAATGTTAGACGCTTGTGGGCTTTGCAAGACAGTGGAGTTCTGATGATGTATCCTGAAGCACGCATTAGAGCCTAGAAAAGGAGGTTGAGCTATGAAACCAACAGCCATGGAAACACAGTGACCAGAATGAAAAGAGTCCAGGGGAGAGGTGAAGTAGGATTTATGATCTCACTGCAATGGATGATAAAGGAGATTATTAGAAACTAACTGTCAAATTCAATTCTTTATACACTCCTGGCATGAAAAACACTTGAAACATAACGATACATATTTACATGAATAAAAATCTCAGCCTGTGGCATTTTCACAACATCTTCAATTTGAAAGCACAAAGGATGGCAAGGGAAATTTACTTTATGCTATAAATACTGTTTTCTTCCCGCATATCTCTAAGTCAGAACAATAGAAAAATGTAACCAGCATGATTAAGTGGAGAAAAGAAGATCCTTTGCATTTTTCTTGACATGCACTCAGTCTACTCAGCTGCTGAGTAGCTTAATGTAGAAGTTTAAATTTTATGTTCTCATTGTTCATTTCTGACATGTGACCTGAATAAAACCCTTGGGGAAAAAAACCCAACCAAACAAAAGGTGTTATTGATTGAATGTTAGTGTATGGGTTTTTATGGAATAAAATGGAAATGTATATATTGTTTATTATGATACTAAAATAACAAATTTCATCAGTCTTTCCCAGCAGTTCCAGAAATTAAGTCTCTTCCATGATTTCTGCCAGCACTGAGGTACGCCCCAGTAGAGTAATTTTCTTTGGTATCATACACCACATAAATATCATAGTTTTATCTGATGGTAATGAATTTTAGAGGCAAATAGTTCTTTTTCCAGCCCTTTCATATTACACTCAAAAGGTATGAGGGCAGCTTGAATCATTAAACATTGAGGACAGGATTCAAAAGAGACCTAAATGGGGACCTCCCTGCTAGATTAAAAGCAATGTTCTCCTTGCAGAAAATGGCTAACTTGGCTGTACATCGGAGGTTAGCTCAACTGCTCTGTTAGTTCCCAGAGAGAAGAAATTGTGGTTTGTGCAATTTTGCTTTATGTAAGAAGCAGATTCCCAGTCATTGTTCAGATGCAGTTGCAGTAGGCAAAGTCTTTGTACCTCTTCTGCCCGTTGTGGTTCTCTAGACACACGAGTGTTGTCTTTCTGCACGTAAACCTCTGCGTGTTTTGAAGATACTTTTCCTCTGTGACCTGTCTACTGGACTGGCTAAGGCTCAGATTACAGTGGTTTTCAATGGACATTAAGCACATGCTGGTACTTTTTCAGGCAAGAATGACCTCCTGAATTCAGAGCTGTAAAATGCAGCTACTGTGTTTCCTCAGTTGAGGGACAAATCGTGCTCCACAGGTCTCATATTCTCAGGTTGGTTGTAAACCTTTTAGTTTTGCTTATACTATGTTCTGGGACTCAAATTTCTCACCCCTCCTGGAGTCACTGCCTGTATGAGACTCTCTTGAAAAATACAACTGATTCAGCCCTAGTTCAGCGTTGGTCACATACCCAAATCCCTATGTCAGCTTAAGCATCATGTCTGATAACGTAGAAAACTCAGCTGCACTGAAAAAAAGTTGCTACACGAGATTGTCTTTTTTATTCTAATATCTTCAAATGAGGCTATTTCAGGAATTGAGAATAATTCTCCTGGAGCAACAAAGTTTATATAGCCAACATAAACAAACCTACGCCTGCTTCATGCCAGGGGAGGAGAGAGGGGGTGATATTTCTTTTGCTACCAACATAGGCTCTTTTGCTTGAATAGTATTTTGGCAGATGTTACCATATTTAACTTCCCACAATGGCACTGTTTATTTAAGGCCAATATAAAACATCCCTGGCCCTTCTCTTACATTTTTCAGTCCCTTGCTGACTTTCACGTATCCTTTTAAGCACATTTTTTACGGTGCCTTTGGAATACTACTCGGTGCCTTTAAACGAAATACTTCCAAATAACGAGAATTCCATCTTAGCAGGGCAAGGAAATAAGTTGTACCATCTACGCCATTGTTCATGGATTTCACTGCTTTCTGTACACCCTCTGTTCTCACAAGGAGGAGGAACAAAATAACTGCCAGACCAGAGGTGTGCCTAGCCAAGTACCATGTCACCAACAAAGATCAGTTGTGATTACTTATAGAAGAGTGTGAAAAATGTATAGTGGTACTCTGCCTAATATGTACTTGAGCTTCTAGTGATCATTTTGCCCAAGGCTGCACTGTTTTGTTTTATCAGGCTGACCTAGGAGAAATTTACTTCTCTTTTTTGCTCTCTGCATTTCTGTGGTATAGAAAATGTGTTTCTAGCTATAAATCTTTCTCAGCTTTGCATTTGATTTTAAATCAGATACCTGTAGCTGTAAAAATAAGTTTCAAATCCTTATAGGAAGTTTCCTAGGTCCTTACAGATAACAATTTATGGCCAGCCAATGCAGCCTCAGCTTTCTACAGAGCAGTTATTTCTCACCCGTGATTTCGGGCTGAAGCCTTCTTGTCCGTGTGAGTGCAGCAACACCATTTCCGTTTGTACCTGTTATGTGCAAGTTGCTGGGCTCTGGCTTTGCATAAGCCGGTCTTGGACTGCTCTCTAACCAAACATAATAATATCTGCCTAATAATACCCAGCTGCTCTGCAAGCTGCCTCAGCCCCTGATAAGCCACCACGGGCTGCCCCCCGGGAGTCACTGTGGCTGCAGTCATAGGACACCTCTGTCCAGGAGCACCCTGTGGGTTTGGGGTTGGACGGCTCAAGCAGCCAGCGCTTTCCCTGCCTGGGAGGGACAGCAGGGGAATGCAGTCTCTACCTTTCACGCCTTTTGAAGCAAATGTGTTTGAGATGGACTTAGAGTGGCCCACCTGCATCCTGCCTAATGTTTCTCCCGGGTGTGTTATTTCTGCTAAACAGTATTTACTGTTGGTATTTAGGTAAAGCTCTGGCTCTGGATGCTCAGAGCTTTTGGTCATGCTCTTCCACTGTTTTCCCCAGGTGAAAATACCACCTATTACTTTAGAAGCCTCAACACCATCATTGCTTTTTTCCTGTATTTTCCTGTGAAACACTGCGGGTGCCAAACACAACCCAAATTGCTGTCTGCAGAAACAGTGTCTCCCTGAGGAGGTGCAGAATGTGCACAAACATGTGCTCTGTTTTCCTAAGGACACCTGCCAGAATCCTGCTGATGCATCAAGCATAGGAAAATACTTGGCACAAGCCATGTCTCCAAAGATTTCTCTCCTTGTAGGTAGTGGAAAATATTCCTTTTAAAATATACTTACTTCATTTTCTTGGTTCTCTCTCTATAAGTGAATAGTTCTGTCTTTCCCTGATGCAGTGTCACAGCCACTCGTGGTTTCTCAGGTCTCTCAGAGCACTTCCACAGTCCCATTTTAGCTCTGCCTCAAGGTGAGTGGTGTGAACTGTTGTCATGCTGCACTCTTTCTGCTCTGTCCTGTGATTCTGAGAGTTCTCCTTTTCTCCAATTATTTTTCAGGTTTTTTAAGTCCTCGGACTGTCCAACAAATGCATCTTCTTAATGGCACTAAGATTTTTTTTAACCCATTAATGTGTACTGCTTTCACTGCCATACTCAAATTGTTCTGAAGTGGTGGCATGACTAGAGTATTAATATACAAAGCATCAGCTTGCTCAGGAAGGATGGGCAAGATTATATGGAATGAGATATACTGCTCTGCATCCAAGGGTACATATGTGTGCTGGGAGATCCAGGAGGGATCAGTGGAGGAAGTTACAATCTCTGAGAAGGTAAAAGGGGAAAAGAATATGAGGGGCTTGATTGTGGGGATTGCAAAATAGCAAACAAGAAAGACCTGAGGTTTTTTGAGTCCAAATGGCAGTACCAGGCAAAGAACAGGATTTTATATGAATGAGAGATTTTAACAACCCAGGTATTCATTTGTGAAAGAATGCAACAGAATGATGATATCCAGTGAGTTCCTGGAATTACTGTCAATGTTGTTTAAAAAGTGGAGGAAGAAGTCAGAAAGTGGACTTTTCCAGATTTTATGCTAAGTAGTAAAGAATTATGTAAGAGTGTGAAAGTGAAAGATAAATGTAAGAGTAACCTTGGAGTCACAGGGTATATGATCCTTGGAAAGGAAATGAAAAGCAAAAAAAAGGTGATGGACTAGAAGTGTAGAGGCGTCAATAAACTACTAGATAGCTGGTAGCTAAGTGAACATAAGTAATAAAGACAGCTGTAAATTACTCAAAGAAATGTTTCTAAGAACAGTAATGTACATTATTCCACATCAGAGAAACTGTAAAAAGAGACAAAACTGGTTAAGCTATGGTCATTCATAATATATGCCCAAAGGAAGTAAAATGAAGTCAGATTGCTCAGGGCACTGAAAAAAAAGGAGCCCGACCACGTAGGACCAAAATCTGTGCTGTTCGCATCAGTTTTCTCTCAGATTATCAGCTCTAACCACCTGCACTAGCACAACAATCACAAGGCTTAGAATAGATAAGAGCTAAAGGAATTCTTAGACAAAGTTAGGTGCTTTCAGATCAGTTACATCTGCTTAATAAACTCCATCTGTGGATGGCACAAAACCTTGGTTACAAAACAGTATCCATAAAAAAAAAAAATAAAAATTACCAGCAGTTCTCTGTTACAGTACAGGTATATTTCTAGAGGGCTTCCATAGGAATCTGTTCTGGATAATTTTCTGCTTGATGTCTTTCCTGAGGACCTGAATAATACAATATATTTAATAAGCTGGCAGATGACATGGAGCTGGAGGGACTGCAGACGGACTGCACATCGGCATTAGAATTCAAAATTACCTTGAAGAAATTTATTGAATAAATGACCAGCAAAAACCAGAATGAAAATGAATAGGGACAAGTTTAAAGCGCCACACTTGTGCAAGTATTATAACCTGAACATATATGGGTTGTGGGGGCAGCCGGCTACCTGTTGGCTCTTCAAAAAGAAGTCTGGAAGTTGTAAGGGGTCGTGAACTGAGCAGGACTCAACACAGTCATGCTGTTTCAAAAAGGCAGACCCAGTACTGGGCCGTGTAAGCAGGAGTTTACCTTAGAAGGCACAGGAAGGTTTTGACCTGCTCTGGTGAGTATTGCTAACGTATCAGCTGAAGCATCATACCCAGCTTTAACCAATGCCCTTCAGGAAGCATAGAAACTAGTTCAGAACAATCCAACGGAGTCCAGCATGAATGACTGGTGGCAGAAAACATGACCTGGGAGGAAAGCTTGGGAGGAACACACTTGCACAGCCTAAACAACACAGAAAGAAGATAGAGGGAAAAGGAGCAATACAAGACAATTATTCTCAAATAGATGAAAGGTCCCATTAAAGAAAAAATTCCTTTTATTGCAAAACCACAATCTTACATTACAGCAAATTTTTTAATTTCAGCATTAAGTAAAACTTTCTAGTGGTAAATTAGTAGAGAGCTAGATTAGATTGTTTATGAGTAGGGAAATCACAGAATTTCCATCACTGGAGGTTTTTAGGAACAGGTGAGACACACAACTGCTAAAATTCACCTAGAAATAGCTTTTTCTATTCGTAGGTAAAGTGGTGGGACACATGATCTCTTGACTATCTTTCTAGCCATATATTCATTACTCAGAAGCCTAAACCTTACTTGTTTGTCACTTCCTTTCTGTGGATTTTTAGTGTTAGAATTCACGATAGTACTGCTTTGGCTAGTATGCCTCTGTTCTTAAAATCTGGAACTGTCCCACTTGCTTTCAGGTTTATAGCCCATGCATTTTTGTTTACAACACTTTGCACTGATCCTGTAAAAAAAAAAAATCCTCTAAACTGGAAGTTCTGTAATTGCCCTTTTCATTCCTGCTGAGCCCACTTCCCTGCCACTTGGAAAGGCTTACACAGTGAAGCTGTCCTTTAGGTCTTGCATCTTATTCCACCGATCAGGATAATTTTCCATATGTTGTCTTCACAGAATACAGTTCCATAGAGCGTTTTGAATTCTTAGTATCAGTCTAGACTATGTAACTCCTTTTACATGCTCAAGACTATTCTAACTGTGGTAAATAAAATTAGGAAGGACAAACTGGATCACTGTTTCTATTCCTATTTATGCTAACATTCCTACATAGATGATATTGAACAGGCACTTGAAAAAAAAAAGAGTATCTTGAGACCAGATTAATGGTAAACACATTCAAAATTCAAACCACATTCAAAATTTTAAGATGACAGGTGTTTGACCTTCAAAATATAAAGAGAATGATTAGAAGAATGAAGGGTGGTGGCAAGAGCACATGGTTTGAATGTAAATCCATGGTATAGGGGCAGATTTTGTTCAAGACAACAAGGTGAGAAAGAGAATCAGGAGGATCTGGTGAATGATGCCAGCTCCTCCTCTTTTCCTTAACCCCACTCTTCCTAGCAATTCATTCTTGGGGATTTTGACTTGTGCTCAATTTCCCTAGCAGCAGAGTTCATATGTACTTGATTACCCACACAGGAGACAATTTAACCATGAAAACCTCATATGTGAGGGATTAGCTGAGGGCAAAGTAGGTCTCTTAAAACTCTTAATGTAAGTATAGTCTTGACAGCACAGTTTGATTAAATTGAAACATTTCACTTAGCAAAGTATAGATTTAATTCTAATAATTTTAAAGGTGTCAAAAAGGAAGGGATACCCATTTCACTCAGCACATACTGTCTGCAGAGCTGTTGTCCTTGAGGCAAACAGTGAACAAACTGGCATGGGCAAAAATAAACAATTACCTTTCCTGTACACCACTCATCTTCTGGTACTTGCAATTGTTAGGGACACGTCTTCATGATTTCTACAAATCCTATGACAACTCATACAGAGAAATTAGTTATTGATACAAGTTTTATTTGAGAGGCAAGGCACGGTGTTTGACTGTATTAAGATAAAATATGAATGTTACAAATTATCTCTTTTATTTCCTGCCGATATAAAAATAACTTATTTGTAATGTCATGCAAATGCTCTTCAAGATACTACTGCCATCTTTTTCACCTTGTAACAGTTTCTCTACTAACCATGGTTTTCATTCTTAATTTTTATGTTTACCATCAGTCCTGCAATTCCAATTGACATATGATTTCATTTTTCGGCGACATAAACCAATTTTACATTGGTGTAGTTCCAGTAAGAGGGGTTTCTCATGCCATAAGAAAAGCACCAAGCACTTTTTTATTTCCTTTAGTTTTTCTTTCCTAAAGTTTTTGGACCAGGTTCTTCACTGATTTAATTTTTCTCTGTTGTCTTCAGTGCGGCTCTGTTGGACTTACTATATTGGCAAAATCCACCCTTCATTGTACAAGTTAACTTTGAAATGAGTTAGTTAAAACTTCTGCTGATCTGTTTTACTGAAATCTTTCCTCTGGGTTGAATATTTTGAGCTCTGTTCCTGCCCTCGTGGGTACCCATGTGATTTGCTAAAATAATTTGAGTGGAATTGCAGGCCCAGTTTACAACTGCCTAAAAATAATTGCCTTGAAATCAATGGCTGGTCCTAAGAAACCTGGTTCATACATTGTGTGCAAAGTGATAAATTACTTAAGAGTTTGATACTGAGAGGGACTCGGATGGATTACATGAACTGCTTTATTCACCAGCTAAAAATCTGTACTCTTCTGCCTCGCTTTTACCTTGTAGAGAGGGGAAAAAGGCAAAGCAGATTCCTGACTGGTTCCGCCTTCAGTAACACAGAGAACAGCCCCGCAGGTGTGTGTGGAGACTGAGAAAGTGTGCCGCCGTCACCCTTTTACAATTGCTCACAACTTAAAAGCCAGTCAGCAGCAGGAACAGGAAGAGAAAAGGTCACAAGAGGACAGTGTCCATGGCCAGCATCAGGTTTCAGAACAGGGGACCATAAGGGAGAAAATGAAAAACATTTGGACTTAATTAAGGCATTAACTGCAAAAATGAGGAACAGTTGAAAGCTGCAGAGTTGGGGCATTGTACAAACTTCTTTTCTTGATTGCAAAGTTACTTTGCAGTAGCTTCTGCTACTGAGAATAAGGAAGGAAGAGGCTGGTAGAAACTGTGGCTCTGAGGTCTACCCTAGGGCACTGCTGTTTTTATAGTGCACTAGCATCAAGAAAGGCAGAGGAGGGAGTACGATAGGAAAGAGGTCTGGGAGAAAATGACATACATGGCTTAGAGCTTTGCTCCTCATGGATAGCACTTTCACATATTTGAAAATATGTATTTCTCCTAGAAGTCGCTTTTCAGTTGTCATATTAAATTTTCTGCTAGACAATACTCCTTGTGCTTACATATAGTATATAAATAGCAGGTAAATCTTGAGTTATATAAAATAATGTTGCGGATAATATGCACATATATTCACTTGTATTTATCTCAAAAAAAAAAAAGGGGGGGGGTGAGGAGGACAGCTGCACAAAATGAGATGAAAGAAGACAAGATGCTAGAGTCCCTTCTACCCTTTGCAAGGCCTATCTACACTACAGCTTTAATTAGCTAAAGGCAGGGGTATCTGACTTAGCTCCGTTCCTCTGTGTTTTGTCACTAGTTCAGATACAATAGTACTGAAGAACAAAATTAGGGTTCTTTCATATACTCAGTGGCCTGTCAATACTTTTAACATGAAAAGCACATTAGAAAAACTATAATTCTGGGCATCCCAGACAGGCAGACACTGAAAATGCTCGACCTCAAAGGCTGTCCTTCCAACTGCTGTAAATTGGCATAGCTATTCATCTGAGGAATGCAGCACAGCTCAATATGGCAGTGGTATAAATTTACCCATTAGAAGCTGTATGCACATATACGAGCTTATTGAATAAGCAGGGATTCCAGTTAGATGAGGGTCAATATGGCTGTTGTGTGTCTAAATGCGTAATTCCTTTATTTCTTTATGGGCAAAATGAAGACTAAGAAGTATATTTTGTCCATGTGCAGAGGCTGCAGCAGATCTGCTATAAGACTAGGTAAGCATGTTATGCAAAACTTTCTATGGAAAGACAGATTTCTAGCCCAGGATTCAGGACAGAGGGATGCTCATGAGCAGGGAAAAAAGGGACACAGCAATTATTAATTTACATCAGCTGCCTTCTACCTTTTAGAATCATATTTAATGGAGACAACCAATTTTCAGTATAATCAAGTTAAAAGTTGGACGTTAACTCTTTATCCTGTTTTAGTTTCCATCTGCAATTTTTCAGCTTTACCAGTTTGAGGACCCTTATGGCCACATCCCTATTTACAGAAAACTGTCTCCATTAGGACTACAATGATGCTGACTTACATCACATAGGGCATGGCCCTCAGTCTGGGTATGTCTTCAGTTGACTGTGGGACTCTGGTTCTCCCATGCAGTCCTGTGTATGCAACTGTCTGGGCAAACCAGTTACAAGCTGTACATAGAAAGCTGCTCGAGTACCTGATAGTAGCCTGCATCTATTTTGGATTATAAATATAATACATAAAGACAAGGTGGTGCAAAGCAACCTCTTGTTTCCTCTCATAGCATACAGGTAAAGGATGGAGCATTGGTGTCTACTGAGGAAAAGAATTATGTAATAACTTCCTATTATTAATTGAGAAAAATTAAATGTAGCTTATTTTTGATAGAAATTGTACTATTAGGTAAGGAGATTTAGAAGTTTGTGAGTCTCACATGAAAGTTCTTCTAAAATCACATTTTGTGGCAATTCTTTCTAAATATGGCTGTGGGGCGCAGTAAACAGTACAGCTGTTGCTTTGAAAATGTCTGTGCCTGCAGTAGTATGAAAATAAAATCCCACATCAAAGAGTCCAGTACAAGTTAGTCCTGACTCACAGACAAAGGACATTTATGCAAGGATGTGTGTGGGTTTTTTCTAAGCAATGCTTTTGCATTTTGTTCTTTTTGAATTGCAAATATTTTTCTCTTCTCTTGTTTTCCCATCACTGGTGAAATTTGTTCTTTTTCAATTGTAGTAGACAACTGGACAGGTGTACGAGAAGTCCCAAAGCTGCTACAGAAGGGATGCTTGCGTGGTTCAGTAGAAGCTGGTAGAGGTTATTCTGGTATCATTTAAGCCAGATTTATGCTGATGGAATACCTCTGGGTGAAATCTAGGTCTTTGTGAACTCAGGGCAAAGACTGACTCCAAGGACGGCCAAATGAAATCACCTTACAGAGAAAGCATTGGAAATACTTCCGTTATTTATACATTTGACTTAAGCTGAGTGATCTAACTGTTGATGCATTTCAGTAATGTAAGTCTCTGATGCCTTTAAAGTCAACGGAGCTAATCTTGTTTTACATAAGTGGGACTGGAATCGGGATTTGTCCCAAAGGCTTTTTTTCTTTTAAGAGGAAGAAGTAAAACTAAAGATTCTTATTTACAGCTGAATAAAGATGTAAAAACAAGAATAGATTTAGGGAGAAAGAATGATTACAGTGTAGTTCTCTAAAGTGTCCAGCCTACTAGGGAGCAGCTTCTGTTGTCACTGCCTCTGCCAGCCTATATAGTTACATGCCATCCTTATGTTTCTTTCCCAAAAGCCTCACCAAGGAAGCTTCTGCCTTTTCTTACGTTACCTTGCTCACCTAGAACATCACCAAGCAGGTTTTCTATTCCTTTTTAGCTCTTGAAAGGGTTAGCAGCATTTTAATGTTTGTAAGTGGCATCTGTGTAAGATAGATGTGAACTCCTTTCCTTTTTTTTAAGCCTCTACTGCTGTCTGAGGCAGATTTAGCCATAAGTGCCAGGCAGTAATCATTAATGTCCTGCCATGCATGTGTGTAGACTGCTGCAGAGGTCCTGGGCTCATTCCTGTCCTTCAGAAGTGGTACGTTTAGTTCCACCTAGGAGTCACTATACAGGAACATCTAGAAGGCACTGTCAGAGCAAATGAAGCAGAAAAGGTGGCCCTAAAATCAGTGGACATGAATATCTCCCCTCTGCTTTCTGAAGGGCTGCCAGTTCCTCCTGTGTATACACCTGGTAGAACAGCACTGTTCAAAGAAACATCTCAATCTTCCCTGGCAACAAGCCCAGAAGCTGATCTGCCAGCCCTCTCTAACCTGGTTAACTACTAGCAGGCAGTAAGTGGGGGTAGCCTGCTTCACAAAGAGGAAGAGCAACCTATTTCTTCTGCAATGGACAACTTCCACTCTTCTGCTCTGGTGCTGCAACTCTTAGGTTACTTTTAGGACACAGATTTCTAGGAAATGCCCTCTGTCTTTCTGACAATCTGCTATGATGACCCCTAGTCATCTTGACTTTTTCTTCACCACCTACCCCAGCAGCCCAGTTGAGCCCACAAGCATGTCACATATTGTGTGCAGTGATTCCGGAAAAATAGCTTTTGAGTCTTCATCCTCCTGCTCCTTCTGCATTAAGCATATTCCCATGTCCTCAGAAGCCCTATGAAACCACACTGCCAAATGTGTCTGCCTGCACGCCTGCCAATGCATGTATACTTTGATAGACGTGCTCGTGGCACGCAGCAGCATCCCCTACGCTGCCTGTCAAAAGTGCAGGTCAAAAGTGGCACTGGCAAAATCATTAGATGCCAAGGGAAGAATTATGGGAGGTGTTAGTTTTAAGTCCAATGTACAATCTGTAGTTTTTGGTAGGCATCCTAGAATTCACTATTAGAAAAACCTCTGTGGAATAGCTTTGTGGAGTACTGGAGGATTTATTCCTATAGATGTGGAGCTGGAGAGACTGTACCATTAAGAAGAAAAGCATCTCGACCGCAGAAAAAGAAGGTGGTATGGGTCCACTTCTGTTTAATATAGTTTAATTACTGCATTTTTAATGAATGAATAAGCTAATCCAATGGAACAACCCCAAGTGGACATATCCAGGAATTTCCCACTGATGTCCCCCATAACCTACCCACTCTTTGCAACTTTCCTGTCCATTGACTAGCAGAAAGGACTTCTAGTTTTGTATACTCGATTCTTTAGCCTGTTCTGGTTAGGAGTACCCCTACAATAACTTTCTTCCACTCTCTCTTCCATAGACAGAAAAGTTTTTATGTTAAAAACCAAAAAAACCCTTCTCGCGAATTCTGGTTTTGGATTTGTATTTGTTATCTTGAATTTTACCAATGCAAATGCAGAGACACGATCTTTCAGCATGGGGGAAAGATGTAGTTATTTATACATAACATAGAACATGATTTGGTATCTGTTCCCAGCAAAATATATATAAAAAAAGACAACTACCAACTCAACATCTCCTGAAAAATTAACATTCTTACTTCAGTGACACTTTTTATTGTGCACCTGCATTTGGCTTAGTACGCTATGCATGGAAGCATCAGATCTAGAATCATTAGTTACTAAACTTTTACCTCTTATTCCTGGTTTAATGTGTTCGTTTTTTTTTTAATTTCAAGATAATTCCGATTAAATTTTCAAGTATAAAGTATATAGTTAATAAAAATATGAAGCCATTCACGTACATTAGTACCTTTGTTTTCTTCTCAGATTCACCCATTTAATCTATATAGGACCACACTTACATCTTAAAAGCTTGAAAACTTTGTACTGAGTGACAGTATCAGTTAATTAGTGATGCTTTAAATAACCTTTTTGTGTAACATTTTGGAAAAAAACTGGCAATAGCAAAACTTGTATTTTCTCCTTCCTTCTTCCAGGTGTAAATCAAACTTCAACTTCCTCACACTCACGCTCTCTTTCAGATGTGTAACAGATCCATCACATTTCACCTCTAGATATGATATTCTGACTCTCAATTTCATGTAACTTAAATTATGGAATATGCTCACTCATGCATTAAAAGATATTTACTGCTTGTTTTAAAGGAAATAAACAGCAGGGTATATGTTATCATCATTATCAGAGTAAGCTTTATTGAATTATTCCTTTGACTATAGTATGAAACATTCAACTTTAAATCTCAGTAATTCAAGTATGAACAAATAGACTAATAAAACACTTGTCTGACCAAAGTTTCGCCTGTTCCCGTGTCCTATCTCCTAGCAGATACATAGGGGAGAGTATTACAAGAAAAGACTATTTCAGTACTTCTTTAGAATACTCTCCCACATGCCATAATTTGCAGCCCTGGGGCTACCTAACCCAGAGCTCATTTTCTTGCATGTAAAATCCTCCATGGATTTTTCTACCAAGAATTTTTCCACTTGCTCTTTGAAGCCAGGTAAACATATAAGTGCATCTGAAAGTATAATCAATAGAAGACATACAGTGAGCCAAATGAAATGGCAGCCCATTGAATGCTGTCGGTAAGATTGCTTACGCATTAATTGTAGTCCTTAACCGATGCTGCTTTTCTGCACTCCTTCTTTGCGCACTAACTGAAAGAAGGTTGCTTCAGTTCACCTTATGATTTAAAAACATCAGATTTGGAGCTGCTCAGTACTCCATACTTGTCTGTTTCTCATAATTCTTATGTTTCTACAGAGAAATTTAGCTACAGTTACTATATTTTAATATATTATAATATTATTATTACTGTATATATTAATATATGATTGATATAATATGTACTATATATATTATTGTATATATAATATATAGTATACGTGTAGTTATTAGGCTAACACCTTTCTTTAGCTCTACTCCATGAGCTGGAAATTCTAGCTAGATTGCTTGTGCCAAATAAAAGCACCCTCCTCACTTACTTCCCGACTGGCCCTGCTGCTCTGGAACCCGGCGTGGGGAGAAGCAGCTGTGACAGACTCCGCATCCCATCAAGTTCTTGGCGTGGAAACAGTCCCAGTAGCTTTCAAATTGACTGGATCCTTCTTACACCTTGGGTGCATCTATCACATAATGACTACAATCTGTGTGTCCTACTCCTGTGCTGTCCTCCGTACCAGAGATATCATGATGTTCCTGAGACCAGGCATCTTCTTTCTTCTCTCTTACATCTGCTAAGTAATTCAGTGTGTATATTAAACATCCCTTCATTTGTGTTCTCATTACTATGTGGACTATAATTGGTAGGAATTCCCTAGGATATCCTGCATCCTTCTTGTGGCATATTTTACCAAAAAGATTCCATTTCTTTCTATTCAGGACACAGATGCCTTGGCACAGGATTTGCACTTAAGACTCACAGCTCAGTATTATGGGTCTTTTCCTTCCTCTCACCGCTGGACTGTCACAGGCCTTATAAGCTGCTTTTCTTAACCCGACTGCTGAAAGAAACGAGACATTTGCAATACTGCTTTTAATCTGGGTTTGTTTTTTTGGTTGGTGGGTTTTGTTTTTTTTTTTTTTTGCCTCTCAGTGCCTTAGTAGTAACATAGGAATCCACCAAGAAACTTTGTCTACATCTGAAAGAAAGTCTAGAAGAAAATGATGCTCTTATTGGGTTTGCACCAATAAGCAGGTAGGGGAAAACAGCGAGCTAAAACAGCGCTGTTGCGGGACATCATTGGACATAAATTGTGACATATTTTAGGTGGCAGCAGCTGGCTGATGAGCCAGCAAGCTCAGAGCATGCTACCTGTAGGACTGGTGCCCCTTGCAAAACTGGGAGCATCAGGATGGTCCTGAATGAGGTGGACAAATGTATGGGAAATCGAGGTTCAGTAATTTTAAGACTATTGGAACAACTCTTATTGCCCCTATGCTATCCTTCTAAGAACATACTGTTTATGATTTTAAAGTTAAAATCAGGTTTGTATAACTTTTTTATTTGAGGATCACAATGTATTACATGAGCAATAGATTATTTTCACACACACCTTCTGAAATTAGGCAATTGCTGCATATTCATAAGTAAAACACGTAAACTGGCTCTGCTCATTTGAAGTACAGCTCAAACTTTTTCTTGGTGGACTTTATTCACTAAGACCTTTTTAATATGCATACAAATTATTTGTATACAAATAAGATATATGAAAAATAACAGTAAATGTATCAGCTATGTAAAATGCTCAGATAATATACTATGAAAATTATTATGCTTCTTCACCATGTATTAAAAACTGTACTAGTTGTTTTCATACATATGTAAGATATTAATCCTGGAAAGAGGAAGTATAAAGAATAATAATAAATTTTCAATGCTTTAAATCATGCTGATTTTCTGGGGTTTCAGAGGACAGACTTTTGTTTAATTGTATTTCTGGGCTGTTGCCAGCCTGTCACTATTCCCTAGAGCCGAATCTCTGGATGTCAGAGGTTCTCCCCTGAAGCTGCATCTATAGACATTAAAGATTCAGAGTTGTTACATACCTTAAGCTAGGAGAGACAGGGGACTTGGGCCTAATTACAGCTTATGCCCGTTTAAGGTTCTTTAAGCTTAATGCAGCTGCCTTGATACAAATAAAAATCAGGTCCTCAGTCACTTCAAATGTACTCACAAAAAAGGTTAAAATTCTGTTTAACTTCCTCTCCCTATCAAAGTCTTGGAAAAAGAGAGCCTTTTCACAGCCACCGAGGCACTGCATGTTCTATCTGAAGTCTGCCATTTAAAAAGGGTGATTGATTTTCCCACATTAAGGGCAAAATAGCAGATCTGTGCCTCACTAACTCTTACACATACCTGCTAGCAACAGAGAAGCTCACTTATCCAAAGCAAAATGGGATTTCTGAGTTTTAACTGTAGGACTTGCAGGGCTCAGTTCCTTTGGCCTTTTCTTAAATTAAGAGCCAGAAATAATTTCCCCATGAGACTTCAAGTTAGATCTTTTCCAAGGCCATGGGTCGCTTGATTGTATCCAGAAGTTTACTCTGAACTTAGCTGGTGATGTGTCAATGTGATGAGGTTTTAGCACATGATACTTCATAGTGACCGAAGCTTGTTCCCATGTTTTTTTAATACAACTGGGAAATATGAATATATAAAATCTGAATATAATTTTCAGGTTCTTATTCCATGTTACATTTTCCCAGAAATGCAAGTTTTTATGAGGACCTTTGATTTCTCACTTCTATCTGTAGGCCGTGGAGTTATTCAGAGAAACAAAAAATAAAACTGCCACGTAGATGCACTGCTGTGAAAAAAAAATCTACTAATTAAAAGTGGAGTAAGTGACTATGATAAAAGCTCTTGGTAATATGCCTGGCCACTGTGGGACAAGAGGTCATGCTTCACTGCCAAGAATGACAGCATGATGCTGTCAGGGGTTTGCAGGGGTTTGAGAACCAGTCGGAGAGTCAGTTCTCTAGTTCAGTGACCTCACTTCAGTGGGAACTGTATAAACACAGAAGTCGACCAAATAAGTTTAGATGTATTTATAACTCTCTTGTGTAGTGAAGTACGCAGAAGACAGAGGATGTAGAAATTACAGATTGCCAGTAATGGTAAAAGAAAACAACAAGAAACACAACTTTAAATATATATTATATAGAGCAGTCAAGAAAAAAACACCAAACTTTCCAGATAAGTCTGCCAATAGCTTGGTGACACTCAGCTTTTCCATACTGGGATCCTTGTCCTATCTGGTTTGCCTTTAAGAGAAGCCTCCATCTTATTTAACAGTCTGGGCAGAACGGATTGTCTGCAGTTCTCCGAGAAACCTTGCAATAACATTAAGGCTTCCTCGCTTCAGTGCCTAACCGGAAAAGGAGAATACAGTTTTCTTGCTCACTGGGTATCATACTGAGCAAGTCTTTGAATTATTTCTTTTAAATGAAAGAAAGGAAATACTAAGTAAGATCTGCCTTGAGAGTTATTTAAAAACTACTTTAAATTTCTTGAGGTTAAAATGAAGAAAATTCTTTGTGGTCCAGTCTCCCACACATCATATTCCCATACATTTTGCAGAGACATATAGGATGATGTAAAACAAGTCCAGAAGCAACACAGAGCATTGCAAGTTTCATTAAAACCACTGGTTTATCTTGTGATTCAAGAGTGATTCTCTCACCTCAGTTCTGCAGCTCTGCTTGACAGTGCTGCATGAATGCCACCTTTGCACTCCCAGTATGTTCTGTCCAAACTGTATCCTGGTTCAATGATCTGCAAGAAGTAAAGACCCAACAAGCGAGTCTTCCGCATTATGAAACCGGAACACAGAGAGTCGTTTCCTGGTCTGACAGCACAAACATACTGCAAACACACACACAAATGAAGGTTGTTATGAGGATGTGTAATAAATCATCTAGACAGCTGGAAGAGTATCTTTGCCACCGATCATCAGGTGGTAAAAGGAGGGCTGTCTGCAGGGTTCCGGCTCTAGTCGCTGCCTCGAAAGCTCTGTGAGCTGAAGTCTTCATTCAAAGGTTTGTTTTTACAAAGCATCTCTTCATCAGCTTCATGAACTAACTCAAAATTCTAAGCAAAAATTACTTAATCCTTCAGTCTCTGAAGCACAGCATCCTCTATTGCTACACGGCATTTCTGGAATAAGATATATAGCAGTAAAGTATTATTTCCGGAATTGCGGGTACGAAGGGTATTCTATGCTTTCTTTAGAACAAGAGGCCATATTTGAATTTTTTCAGTCTTCTGGTATTTGTCCCTCTTCTCAGGCTTCATTGACAGTGCTACAGGAAGTTTTGTAGCAAATACCTTTTATCCCCTAGGATGTGTAGCAGCTGGGCTGGCTGACCGACTTACAACTCTGCACATTTTTCAAATGTTTCCTTAACTGCTTTTTAGGAACAGCTATTTTTAGAAACCTTTTGTTACTTTTAAGTTGTCCAACCTTTATGGAAATTTCTTTCCAAATGAACACAAACCAATCTCTTCACTACTTCTGAATCCTTCATTTCTGTCCTTCCCATTCAATCTTGCACTTACTTTCAGTTTTCCTTCCCCCTCTTTATTCTGTTGGCAAGTTTATTTTTCCTGTGTTTTTAAGTATAATTTCTGTTTTTTCTATCCTCTCATTTAAAAAATATTTTTATTTATGTACTTTTATTACTTATCTTCCCATTTCTAAAAAGCTTTTTTTTTTGCTTCCCATTGCTATAGTTCTGTGCAGATGTTTTTTGGTCCGCAGCAGTAGTAAAAAATATTTTGTGATGCTGAGAGAAGTGAGTTTGCTTCTTCCTGCTTGCAAGCCTACAGGTTTCCTCTCAGTCACACCGGTTTCCTTGGCTTCTCATTAAGAAAAACAAAAAAAGAGACAAGAACTATGTGTTCTTGGCTTGTCACAGTATTTTATTACCTTGAAGGACAGGGATCAACTTGTTGGACATAAAATGAAAACTTTAGAACAAGTAGTTTGGGTCTTTTAAAAATAATTTTTATTTGGCATCACCAGTCAAACCTTTCATGCTGCTGGAATCTATTGCTTTCTTTGAAAAATTAGTCATCCTAAGCTGGTACAAAATCAGTTCCAAGAGAGATTTTTCTTACTTTATGATTTCTTAGAAGCTTCTCAAAGTGTCACCTCAAAAGAAGGATAATAAATACTTAAAATATGTTCCTACTCTCTTCTATGAAGCAATAACAATGGATATAAATTCTGGCCTTCCTCATATCACAACACAAAAGCTATGTTGATAGAATATTAGGAGGTTGAGAAATCACATCCTGAGAAGTTAGGAAAAGTCAACCAGCATTATTTTGGCTTTCATGCACTTATGCATGATGATACAGTTCTTAGTTATGTGTGTCCACCTTTTTAAAAACAACCAGAAGTGTCCCTAAGTGAGCAATTACAACATATTTGCTTTCTCTTTATGGATAGGTGGGTGATCTACCATACAGATCGCTGACGACTAGCAGCGATGTATTCCTACCTTCTGTGCAAATTAAGTTGTATGTTTTTGACCTCTAGTCTGAAAATATGTGTTATTTTTAGGTGAAATACGAAAATTAAGCACCTTGAATCCATTCCAGGATATGGAATGGGATGTGTTCTTTTGTGCAAGACTTTTCTGCTTCTTGTCCCTATATTTGATCCTTCCTCCTTCTAGCTGCTCCTGCAAGTCTATCTTCTCCCACTTCAGCAGATTGAAGTCTATCATCTGCTTCATTTATGGATCCCTGCCCAGTCTGTCTTCTTGTGCAGTCAAGTTTTAAGATAAGATCAAAATTGTTATCTGAAACCCTCCATTTGGCCATCCCTTAACACTGGAGGTACTTGAACTCTGAAGAGCTGGGATTCATCTATCTGAGGTAGTTGCCGTAGGCTTCTCTTACAGTCAGAGGAGAAGAAACAGAAACTTATAGGGCACCATTGATGCATTTGAGACTTCAGGAGATAAAGTGCTGCCCAGACTTCTCTGACACATTGTCTTAACACACATTCACTCTGAATTTTATGCAGTTATTTCTTAGTAACATACTAACTGCCCTTCCAATTGCTGGCAGCATTTGTTTCAGATTTTCTTCTCACTTTTCTGATCTGTATCTTTTTAGATCTGCTCTGTTCCTTGCATTTTTTCCTCCATATTCATTTTACTTGCTTGTTTGGCTGAGTTGATCTGGATCTTGGTTTCTTTATTATCTCAATTGGCATTTCTGCTCTTTTTTCCAACAGCATTGAAACATTTCCAGTTTCAGCATTTAAAGGTTTGACAGGTTAATGATGACAAAAAGGAATATACTTAAACCTCATTATATTTTTCAACTTCAAAGATTTTTCCTCATATTTATTAATGTATCTTCACAATATTTAAGTCAAAATTATCACTGCTGTTTCAAAGCCAGAGGAACTGAAGTGCAGACATTGAAGCATAAATGTCTTATATATTTAACAGGTACAAATAGCCATCAGGAGGCCTAATCTGTGGGAAGCAGAGAAGTCTAGTACTTAGAGGTTTTTCGAAGCCTGTTTTGGTGTTGTCCATTACCCAAACGCTGAATCTGTGCTCTAGTGCAGTGAATTTAAATACCTTAAACATCTTTTAAAAACCACAGTATTCTCAAAGGCTGCCATGGCACTCCAAACTTAACTATCAAAACCGAAACTAACTTAAACCATTCTCTACCCAGTCTAAATCAAACTAGTACCATGCAGCAATACCTTACTGCATGTGGGTGGATTTTCTCTAAATGTGATATAAAATCCCTCTATGTACACTGAAGTGCCAGAGGGAATAGCAGACTAATGATTAATGTTCTAAAACTTCATGGATTATGTGAGAGAGGGAAGTATTACAGTTGTCTGTTCAAGCTGCTCTCCCCATAAAGGCTTCAGTTCAAAGCACTACAGAAGACAGTATTTATTTATTGCCATGTATTGGCATTTCCACTTGCACTGATATACAGCAAAAGCATTACTGTGCAAACATCTCTATTGATTTACCTCTGAAAATACACTACGTTGCTAAATATGAAGAAATTAATGCAGGTTTTAATACTATGAATTTTTTAGCCGGTTTATTACTCTAAACTACTAAGTAGTGCACATGAGTACTGTACATCATAAAACTCTTAATCATATAGGTATACTCTTCAGCTTATGTGATAGTCCACTACCACTCTTCTAATTTACAGATGATGAAGAATGTCCTCCACATAGCCTTTAATCTAAAATACGCCCAATGCAATCTTTAAAGCAGTATCTCTTTGTCCATTGTAGGCTGTAAAAAGAGAAAGTAGTACCTTCATCAGGTATCATAGCTTTCATTTTGTGCTATTGTATTCATCATTCATTTGTAACCAAGTTCTGTTTACTTTCGATTCTAAGTATAACCTCATTCTACCACTTGGCTTTGAAGAAAAAATCATTCGCAAAAGCCTTTTATACACTTTTCTGTAAAATACTCAACAAACAGTACTTCAGGACATCATAACCTAGGGTGTTGAGGTGCTACTCCAGACAAAATATTAGCTTCAACATTACAATGAATCATTTCTCCCAGTATTGTTTTAAAAGTTGATATTTCAGACCGACATTAATTACCACTGCTACAAAGTTCCTATGGTTTATTGTGGGTAAGGTTAGAGGAAAATTAATATGCTCTCTGTTAGAAATAACCGATCTTTTCTGTGAATACTGAAAACAGTGTAAAAAGGAAGTTTATGTTGTCATCAGATCTCTTTTTCACCAGCAACAGATAATCCATTATAGTATTTTATTGTATTTTTAAATGAAAACTAATAGCTGGTAAAGGCACAAACACATCTGCACATCAGAATTAATATTTTGTGTCTCTCCAAGTGGCATGTAATCTATCAAGGAGCATTGTATGCTAATTACATCTCGTTTGTGGTTCAGAAAGGCAGTACACATACTGAATAATATAGTAAGCAACAGTAAAGACTGGTATGACTTCAAAAGGAATTATAATTATTTATGACCATTTCGAGGATTCACCTCCAAATTAATTGTATTTTATAGGTTCTGTAACTGCAAAACACTTCAGCTTTAGTAGGCACAAAAAGGTGAAGAATAAGTATGTTTATTTTTAAACTTCAGTTCCTGCTGAAATTTTAAATGAGTTTTGAATTAATTATTCTGAGCACAGGAACAGTTATTTCAGACACACAGCCTCCAAGTGGAACACGCGACTGAAGGTCAGTATCGTATCATAAAGGCACCTTGGTTCTGGAATGACTTTGAGCCAGCCTGCCTGTTTTATCACACTTCATTCGCCAAGATGAAGTGACTGTATTCATAAAATGGTGTTTATGTTCAAAATAACTAATTCTAATTCACATATATTTCCATGAAAACTGAGTTCAAGAAGAACTTAAACTTTTAATTTCTTTTTATTGCTTGGCCACGCTGGTAAAACAGTATTCAGGGCCAAAGACTTAGCCGTCACTTGAGTGAGCTGCAGAAACAGATTTTCAGAAAATTGCACATACACACACGGCTCAGATTTCAGCCTTAGGTACATGTAGAGAAAGGTGGGTATTTGGAAGGCATTCCATATTCCTTGTATCTTCTCCCACACTGACCCCTATTTTTGCCATTTTTGGTGATTTTGGACTTAATACCACAGCAGCATCATGATTCTAAGCACATGACAGCAAAAGACATCAGAATTAAACACTTAGCCTAACCCCACTTTCCCCCTTTGCCCTGCTCCCACTTTGCAGGAGCTGTGCAAATGGACTCTTTGTTCCAGCAGTGGCTGGGCGTTTCCTGTCATCCTTTTTCCAGCAAAGGGCTATGGCCCAACAGAACAGCTGTGCTAAGTGTAGGGTTACAGGGGATGGGGCCATCCTAGCAGAGCACAGGCAAGAGAGAAGGTTGTGAAGATGGAGATAGTCCTGCATCACAGGATGATACTGGAAAAGAAGGTGGCCCCAGTGCCCAGTAATCTTTGAAGTTGTGCAGGCAGAAGTCCTTCTCTTCCCCACAAGGATCATCTTTGTTGAAGAACAAATGGTTAAAAGAAGGGGGAAAAAAGGTTTTATTTTTCTTTTCTGAATGTTATGTTTCCCTTCTCTTTTCTCACTTACGTATCCCACACTTCCCTTCTTTCTTCTTCATCTTCTCACCTCCCTCCTGCGCAACCTGCTTCTCCCTTCAGCCCTTCCCTCAAAAGCTGTATTACCCTATTTCTGTCACACCCTCATTCTCCCTTTCACAGAATCACTTAGGTTGGAAAAGACCCGTAACATAATCAAGTCCAACGGTTAGCCCAGCACTGCCAAGTCCACCACTAAACCATGTCCTGAAGAACCACATCTACACATCTTTTAAATACCTCCAGGGATGGTGACTCAACTACTTCCCCAGGCAACCTGTTCCAGTGCTTGACAACCCTTTCAGTGAAGAAATTTTACCTAAAGTCCAATCTAAATCTCACCAGGAGCAATTTGAGGTTGTTTCCTCTCATCCTATCACTTGTTACTTGGGAAAAGAGACCGCCACACACCTGGGCACACTGCTGGCTCATATTCAGCTGGCTGCCGACCAGCACCCCCTGGTCCTTTTCCTCCGGTCAGCTTACCACCCACTCTTCCCCAAGCCTGTAGTGTTGCAGGGAGTTGGTGTGACCCAAGAGCAGGACCTGGCATTTGGCCTTGCTGAGCCTCATACCATTGGCCTCAGATCCCTCTGTAGAGCCTCCCAACCTTGAAGCAGCTTAACTCTCCTGTCCAGCTTGGTGTCATCTGCAAATTTACTGAGGGTGCACTCAATCCTCTCATTCAGATCACTGATAAAGAGAACAGGTCCCAACACTGAGCCCTGGGGAACACCACTTGTGACTAGTCACCAACTGGATTGAACTCCATTCACCACCAGTCTTTGGTCCTGGCCATCCAGCCAGTTTTCTACCAAGTGAAAAGTAGTACTCATCCATGCCATGAACAGCCAGTTTCTCCAGGAGAATGTAATGGGAAATAGTAACAAAGACTTTACTAAAGTCCAGGTAGACAATGACCACAGCCTTTCCCTTGTCCACTAAGTGGGTCACTTTGTCATAGAAGATTAGGTTAGTCAAGCAGGACCTGCCTTTCATGAACCAATGCTGACTGGGCCTGATGACCTGGTTGTCCCATACGTGCCCTGTGATGGCACTTGAGATGATCCGCTCCATAATACCCAATTTAAACCTTCCCTGATGCAACTTGAGGCTGTTTCCTTTACTCCCATGGAGAGTTACTTGGGAGAAGAGAGCAACCCTCACCTCGCTACAACCTCCTTTCAGGTAGTTGTAAAGAGTTATAAGGTTCTCCCCTCAGCCTCCTTTTCTCCAGGCTAAACAACCCCAGTTCCCTCAGCTGGTCCTCAGAGGACTTGTTCTCTAGACCCTTCACCAGCTTCATTGCCCTTCTCTGTACATGCTTCAGCACCTCAATGTCCTTCTTGAAGTGAGGGGCCCAAAACTGAACACAGTACTCAAGGTGTGGCCTCACCAGTGCCAAGTACAGGGGACCATCACTTCCTTGCTCCTTCCAGCCACACTATTTCTGATACAAGCCACGATGCCTTTGGACTTCTTGGCCACCTGGGCACACTGCTGGCTCATATTCAGCCAGTTGTGCTCCCCACGGATCTGGTGCTTGCAGGTCCCTCACACCCATTTCCCAGAACCATTCTGTACTTTCCAGAGACTCCTTTTTCTATCCTGCCTCCTTGAAGTTCCAAATCCTACCACCCCTAACCCGCAGCATGACTGTGTTTCGGGGGCAGCTGGAGGCCGGGAGGCTAGTTGGGAAGGGAAGGCCTCACTTCAGGCACAGTGGTCTGTGGGGAGTCAGCCATGTAACTCTGCATCCCTGGGGCAGCAGAGCTAAAGCCTGGGTGCAGCAACAACCATAGGCCCCGGGCGCGGCCCGCGGTCCCCGCCGCCCTCAACACCCCCGAAGCTGCGGTCGCCGCTTTCCCGCCAACACCGCTCGCCCGGCAGTGGCAACTGCGTCTGCGCCGAAATAAGCCGGGGAAGGGGGGGGCAGGCCGCCCGCACGCACACGGCTTTCCCGCGGGGTGTGACGCCACACCGCGCCGTTGCCGTGACGTCGCGGAGGCGTGACGCAGGCACGCAGCGGGGCGCGTCTGTAAGTTCCCTTCCCCCGCGGCGGTAGGGGCTGCGGCCCTGGGTGGGTGGGGTGGGAGGTGCCGGGGACGGCGCGGCGCGCGGCTGCACCCGCTCCCTCCCCGCGGGCCGCGAAGCCGTGTCGGCGGTGCGCTGAGGAGGCCGCCCCGCTGGCGGCCGGGAAATAGGAGGCGGTGCGGGCCAGCGGCTCCCGGTGGCAGCGCCGTGCGGAGGTGGGCGCCTTTCCCAGCCCGGCCCCCGGCAAGCCCCAGGGGCTCTCTCGGCGGGCCCTGCTGATGAGGCTCCGCGCCCCCGATGCCCTTGATTCACCCAGTCACGGGATAGCGGGTCCTGAGCCCCTCAGTTTTGCCATGCCGCCGGGCTCCGGCGGAGTGACGGCTCGGCCCGTTCAGCGGGGCTGGCTGGCTGGGAGCGCGCCCGCGGGCTGCCGGACGGCGTGCGGGGCCCGCTCGCCTCCCACCGCCGGAGCCTGGAACCGGCGGTGCGCGGCCTGCGGGGTCTCTACAGCGCCGGGCCTGGGCGGGCCGCTGAGGTGGCGCCCCGGCGCCGTGCGAGCAGAGTGCTAACCCATCCACCCGGGACTCCTGCTTCAGACGGTGTCTTGCCCCCTGCAAGCACGGAAGAAGCGGGCGGGTGTGACTGCAGAGATCGGATGTGATGTTTACGATAAAGACCTGCAGAAAGGCTGTACATTGCTGTTTTCTGCAAGTCACGAAAGTTACTTCTACAGTTCATTTACACTTTTTTTAGTACACGTGGCCGCATCATACTGCCTTGGTGAGGGGTGCCAGTAGATACCTTCAGGTTTAGTGACGCTGAGTTGTGGAAGCATTTGGCTGGTGGGGAGTCCCCGAGCAGGCCTGAGTCAGAGCTGCACGCAGGGCTCTCGGCTCTCGGACCTGAGAGCTGTTCCGTAAACGTTGCTGCTGTTTCCATAAAAGTACAAGTATTACGTACACTCCTCTTGGGCTCCTTCGCTTTTGGAAGGAACCTGAGAGCTGAAGGGTTTTTGTTCTGTGGCTGCAGAAATTAATGCAATAGATGGGTGTAGTGTTTTGTGCCTAATCGGTGCCGAGGCCTGCTGGCTCGTGAATGCATTAGAACTTTTTGTATTGGTAATAGTGACATAAAGAATATATCCCAAGTTCTGAGGGGTCTGGTGGGGCTGGCATTGGTGAAATGAGGAGGAAAATTTTTGAAAGCAGTGTAAGAGAAGTTTGGAAAGACTGCAGTAATGTCTGCAGTGTGGTGGATTTGAAACAATGTGAAAGATTGGTTTGTTTAAATGTCTTTTGTCCAAAAGTCACGCTTTATTAAAAGACTTACCTAGTTCTATGCCTGAATTAAAATTGATGTGATACATCTTGCATTTTATTGGCAGTCTTTGGCTCTTCAATTCATGGTGCCTTCTGCTCAGTTCCTTTCTTTTTCTCTGTGTTAACTATGTCTTGTCGAAGCTTTTCAATGTGTGTGTTGAAGTCTAAGTCAGCAGTCTAGCCCTTAAATGCTATGTAGTTTATCTGGCTTAGTTTGGAAATTATAGTCTTGAATTTGCTTGTACTGATTTATTTGAACCTGTAATATGCCATTAGAAATGGTCTTTCATTTTGTTATTCCATGATGAAAAGGAAAGAGGAGGATAACATAAGGTAAATGCACAGCTCCCTTGGATGACAGGTTCTGTGTGCAGTTTTTTGGTTTTTTACAGGACCATTCAACAACTAAAATACTGAGGTGCTGCTTGCCTTTTTTTTTTTTTTCCCTTATGGCTAACCTTATTGTTGCTAGTTATTTTAAATACTAGTTTAGGTTAATTTTTAGAAGTTATTTTTATGCACAGCAAAATACATATTTCAGGGATGAGTACATATTTTTTTCTCCTTCAGTAGCTAGAAGAATTGGATTTTTTCAAACTTAAAGTGTGTCAAAAATCGGAAAGAAAGGAAAAAAGCTTCCTTCAGTTAGGAAGGACAGTTATGGGGTATATTTAAAATACTTTTTGTGATGTTCTGATATAATGTTTTTAGTGCTTAATTAAAAATACTCGGGTAATGATGACTGGAGGATAAGAAGAAAATGGTATGGTATGGTTCAAATGTTTTTCACTTTTGAGCAGGCTGTTACAGTAGTAGATTGTGGGGTAAATAAAATTTTATAATTAAAATGTTTTTCAAAGCATTCATGAAGGAGATACTAGTTTCCTATGTATCCTCTACATCTCATTTGTGAGAATATCAGAACTAGTAATGACAGTGACAGCAGATGAGGTATTTCTGACTTTGTCACATGGAACTTTAGATATATGTAGGGATTGTCATATGTGTATGTTTTTGATGTACAGGTTCAATGATTATGCTGAATTAGATGGAAGGAATGTTCTTCATCTGTGACTCGGCATGTCTGGAGGATTTTTATGTGCAGAGGTAATATGTTGCTTATGGAAGTGGTTTAATATTTTGAATGTCTATATGTGATGACTTCACATATTTATTTGCACCTTATGAGGGAGATATTGTTAGGTGAAAGTGAAATGGTCAAATGATGAAAGTACAACTTTGATCTCAAGTTGGCTGAAAATATTACTGCAGTTACAACTGTAGAAACTTAGAGTTTTAAAAGTATGTGGTAACATCAGGAGTGTGTGAACTTTATCAATTATTTTAGCAATATATATTCAAGTATTTATTACTGCAATTTCTAATCTGAAGTACTGTTAATGTATGGTAAGTCAGGTCTCAAGAGGAGATACCATTGTCTTGAGGGTAAACATGTTATAGTAGAATTCTTGTGTATTTACCACTTTCTAAAATGTATGCCCCTGTTTTATTTAATATGATTTTCTGTCCTTTGCTAAATACATTTCCTGAGATACTGGAATTTTCTGCTTTTGTTGTCCTTCAAATAGGAATTAAGATGGATGAAATACTTTATTGGCCATAGCAGCAGCAGAATGTATAAGGTGGGTGTGTTGAAACAATATGGTTAATACCCTTGCAGAATATTTTAATTTTTGATTTTATGTCTGTCTGAACACAAAGAAATGACATCCAGTAAGCTGGGGCTCTTGCCAGTGGTAGATGGAGGTACCTTACCTGGTTTTGATTGTGGTAAGCTACTACATGTTTAGCACAGGTTACATGAGCAGATGCAGGCAGCCTTAGGTAGCTGATGCGTTTTAATTTTGTATCCGTTAATGGAAACTTTTCAAGGTGTCCTTTCCCTAAGGTTTGTATGCTTTTTCTTTTGTAAAACTGGACTGAGGAATTACCATAGAGTGTTTCAGAATCTTGTTTTCAGTGTTCTGGTTGAATGTGATCAAGGAAGAAGAAGATTCAGTTGCTATCTATGTACTTCCCTTCTTACATAGACAGTTTTTGCCTCTACGTTTGAGTTGCTGTCTGTTGGTTGGTTTGTTTTAAATTCTTTATCTTTATTGAGAGTGTGCTCCAGTGGGAGTGTTCTCCAATGAAACGAATTGTTTTCAGAATTTCCATAAAAGATATTAGAGGTTCAGCAGCAGTAGAAGATGTTTTTGATGCTCATCCTTATCTGCAGTCAAGATTTTTGTCCTTATTTGCTTAGAATTAATGATTCGTGTTATTATTATAATTCACTTACAGACATCCAGAACATGTTTTTAGTTAAAAAGAATTTTTTAAGCAAAATTAAAAACACGAACATATATTTTTACAAGACTAACAGTGATGCTTGAATAATAGTGGAGCGCTTCCTTGTGAAATGTGTTTGCACGTTGTTATCAACATTGAATGCAATGCAAACTTCTTTGTCATTTAACAATTAAAACTAATATATATGGTGTAGATCTTTAATGTTTTTTTTTTAGTTTTGAAAATAAAAAGTTGCAGTAATTTTTTGTTGTTGTGCTTTCTCTTGGTGGTGTAACAAAGAAGTTCTTACTGTCAGCTTAAAATGGCATTTGGAGAATGTTTTCTTCTTTGTATTGTATTTGCTCTATATTACTATTGGTCTTGTTGCCTTTCATGAAAACACACAGAACAGCTGGGTAGAAACCATCCTGCTCTTTATGTGATATTTGCTAATTAAGTGTGTCTTTGAATTAGTGTAGTGCTATATTTGCAGGCATTGGTTTGACCTTAAGCTGATTAAACCTAGTGTAAGTTGTATTCAAGCATTATTTTTTAAAAGACTGGTTTCACAGGTATTTATAGCGTAGTTAAGTGGTGTAGGAAACGTTACCATGGATTGTGGAGCAATACATCTTAATCTGATAAGTTTTCCTAATTAATATCAATAACATAATCAAAACACCACAAACTTTACTGTCGTAGAACAGTATTGCGTATTAAACAAGGATGCTAAAGTGCACAAATTAAGGAGAGACTGTCTTTGCTTTGTCACTGGAGTCTTTTAGTTTTTTAGGAAAGGACTATTTTCTCACCTAAACTGGGAACTATTCTTTTTATCATTGGTTCTTGCACCTTTTTGAAGGGCACACAGTACAGTCAGCCTTGCCTGAAGGCAGACTAGCCGGTGCCCTGATACCAGAACATGCTTAGGATTTGACATGTCAGTATACTTTCAACTACTGCACAAATGGACAGGAGAGAATATAATGTGTAGCTTGATGCATCTTTCAGAGTTGTAATGCATTGTGGTCACTTCATTTTCATTTTCACTTTTTTTTTTTTCAGAATGATGAGGGTTTTTTACATGTGATTGTGTAAAGAGTAAAATTAAGCAGTATTGAGTAGTGAGCATACATATTTTTTAAAGTGGGACTTTTACTTTGAGGCTGCTGTAGGATGTTAATTTCTGTGTATGCATCCTGCACTTTCATTCTGTGGCTTAGCCCGTCACTGTTTTTCGGGAAGTATAAGCCCAAGATTGTTGGTTTAGAAAAAGTACCATAGTTAATGCTAAGGAGGGGTCATGTGCTGAGAGGAGCTTTAGGGCTGAGAGGAGCTAATAGGCCTCTGTCACAGCAAGTCTCTGAGGGGGCATGGAGGTAGGAATATTCTTGTGGCTTGCTTGGGTATTTGCCAGGAGAAAGATATGCAAAAAGGGATGGAAAAGCAGGTTGGAAAATTTCTTTGATAGGTATAGGAGTTGGGGAAGGAAACCACTCCTGGCAGACGTACTAGGACCTATCAATGAAATAGGTTTGGGCTGTTAGGTGGCTTCTAACTTCCAGTTTCATGGAGAATTTTTGCTGTTTGTTTGAGTTTGTTTGGCAATGTTTCCCGCCTTACTCATGAAGCTCTATGTTATGAATAACTGAAGGTTGAAATGTCTGTAGGAACTATTTAATGATTTTACCTGACCCAAAAGCAGAAAGCAAACCAAACAAACCCTTAAAGGTGTGTCATCTTACTTTTTGGGGCATTATGCATTTGTTGTAAGGGACAATTGCAAGAGACTTGTTATTCTCTTGTAGGGACCTTTCCCTAGGGACAATGATCTGAAAACGTTGCATGGTGAGAAATTGCCCTTTAGACAGATGGGACTTCCATTGTACCTGTGCTCCTTTGACACTTCACTTATGTATATGTTTGCTGTGCTTTTGGATGAACCATAGAAAATGGGGCTGTTTCTGTTACTGATTTGTGTTGAGCACACTTCAATCTTCTGCGTGTCATTCATAATAGTAATGATACAAAACTTAATTTTGGTGGTTTTTTTTGGCTGTCCTTGACTGGTTAGCCTTCCTAAGTGAGGTTATAGTCTGCCAATTATCTGTGAGTATCTGTAATCTCAGATTTATATCAGGCTGCTGTTTCAATGAAGTAACACTATGGTACATACACCATAACACAAGCTTCTGACAGTTCTTGGTCTTGCTCAGGTCAGTCGAAACAGAAAGGATGGTGAAGAAATAAGGTGGATCCATGTTTTTAGGAAGCAAGGCAGTAAGTTTAAATATTGACATTCAGTCCAACATCCGTCACTGCTAATGATATGTACTGTTCTAAAGGTAAAAGTACTGTTAGGGAATCAAAAAAGATGAGTCTATAAAAACCTGCATAGCTCTGTTGCATATATAAGCGTGCTCTGTGTATGATTAATCAAGTACTTTGAAATTATCAGTCTACTAGTAAAATGTCCTAAATTAATAATGTGGATGTTCAGTGGATTTTGTTGCTGTTGTCATCAAGACATTTTGAAGCTTTACTGAAGAAGGAGGACAGATTGGTATTGGATTTAGAAAGAAGGGACTGTTCTGTATTACAGGACTGAAACGGAGGCCACCCAAATACCTTCAGCTGTTTTTTGTTATTTTCACAAATAGTTTGTTCTTTTAGCAGTGTGTTTAAGAACAGGGAGTTGGGTCAATCACTCTATTATGTTTTTCCCTAAATGGCAATATTAAACTTTACAATACTGTTTGTGATTGAGGGGGGGGAAAAAAAATCTTAGATGTTTGATTCTCTGAGTTTTTTAGTTTCCAGAGAAGAAGAATGATAGGCAGTTATAATTTCAGATCTTCAAATGCACCTTTTTCTTGGAAACTTTTGCTTAATTTTGGCTGGATATGTACCCCTTAAGGGTCAATATAGTAACCTGTCAGATTTTATGATATTTTTGTAAGTTAATTCGGGGCTGTTACATGTTTTCCGTCCCTGTAGGGCAAGTGGGATGTAGAATATTCTTGTGTTCCATGTATACATGTGTTATGTTTTCTATTAAAGTTTTAATTTTCCAAGGGGCAGGTCTGCTGTGTTGCATTACAGGCTTGGTCTTGCGCCGAAGCATACTTGGTGCCTCACTGAAGGCCTAAAGGTGAAAAGTCCACATATCTGCAGTTGTGGGCAGTTAACCTGTGCTTAGTCTGTGTTTATGTTCTCTTGTAAACCAGTGATTTTCTTTCTGGGAAGATACCCTGATGGGCCTGTGACAAAGATTTGCGGACTGTGGTGGGTGAGATATGAGGAAGAAATTATACTGAAGGACAAAAAAGCAGAGACTGCCTGCCCTGAAATGGTAAGTATTCACATATTCATAGTGTCACATATTCCAAGCAGGGAACTGTGTGTTGAGAGTCTTGTTTCTGAGAGCTCTGTTAATGTCTGATATATGCATTCGTACTTGCAATCAGAGTAAACAAAGTGTGATGGACAATGGCATGGGGAATAAAATGCTGTTCTAAAAGTGATAACTTACTGTCATATAGCAAGCCATCACAGTGGATGTGGTGCTTTCCTCTTAAGAAAGAAATGTGTAGAAGAGAGGAGATTCAGAGAAGATGCTAAAAGAAATTAAATTAGGGTGGCAAACTGAGAAAGGAAACTTGACAAAGCATACGTTTCTTAATAAATTGATAAAACAGTCAGCTCTGGAGTCTAGGGATAATTTTAATTTAGGAAAATTCTAATAGAAATTGCTAATAATGTAGAGTGCAAGAATATTTAGAGGCTCAGGTTACCTTTTTTTCCTGAAAGAATATAATCCCTTGGCTTTATGTATAGGATTATTTTTTTCATCACCATTTTTAATAAAGCTCATCTAAACACTATGTATTTGTGGTGGGAGTAAAGGAATTAAGTTTGTCCCTAGCTATGGTTATAGCATCTCACTAATTTGCTTTCTATCCTTGCGTTAGGTTGTATCTAGGTGAAATACTTGCTAGGTTCTATGTCTGGTTCTCTTGGGAGTATCCACTGATTTACTTTATTTTTCTTGTAAGTGAGGACATTTAGGAGGAAGTTTTGGAGAGTAGGATTGGGGTCCTCATTGACTTGGAGAGAATTTGTGTAGGGCGGTTGTTTTTGTGACTTGCCGCTAGTGAGACACTGTTCTCTTCAGCTTCTTTTTTTCTATTGCCTGGGCTCATGCATTAAGTAGGTGTTCCTGCAGCAATTTAATCCAAGTCAGTACACAAGTTTGTTCTGTACCTAGAGTGATGGAATATTTAGGGGAGGGTGAGATGAGCTAATACTGGCCTTGCATGTCATCCAGCCAAGTTACACCAAGTATATAAAAAGTCATAAAAAATAGCAGTGGAAGTATCTTAATTAAATGAGCATGCTTGTCACTCTGCCAGTCTTTTCTCTTGGCATGGTTGAAGTCCTAGAAACTGTGTTTGCTTTCAGTCTCTATCAAACTCAAATACAAAACTCTGTGATAAAAGCATCAAAAGCAGCGTTCAGCAGGAAAAGCCTACAGGATCAGCTTTTGCTCATTCCCACTGAAATGTCCTTTTCACACCATTTAATGGAGGCTGCAGTTTTTACTTTTGGTGTGTTTAGCAACAGATTGAGTTAAATTTGTTGTATTTGGCACTGGAGCAGCAAAGAGCAGATGTCAGGGAGGTGCTGTGACAGGAATAAAAAGATTCAGAAGGCTTGTGGGAATTTGGGGGGAGAGGGGAAACTCTTCCTTCTATTTTTTCCCTGCTAGAATCCATATTACAACATTTAGAGTTGGCATTCAGTTCAAAACTTGCTGTGCTCAAGGGTTGGTGCATTGACGCAGGCATTCTTTCCCACAGCTCAAATTGTAGAAACAGAGTTTATTTATAAAATAAAATATGCCTGTGAAATTATAATTGATACCTTAATTATGGAGAGCTTGCCTGAAAGATGGTAGCTTAGTGACCTGCGGGAGGTTTTCCTGGCTTAGAATAGCTATGATTTATACCAAAACATTTTCTCTGTATGAATCTTAAAAGTGGAATTCCCCTGTCAATGCAGAAAAACTTCAGTAACTGAGAAGTATTCTGTCAGGGATGACAAACCTAAAATAATGGTCAACTTTTAAACATTATTTAGGGTGGAACATCTAAGAAGTAAGCTTTTTTGTGTGGGGATTGTTGCTATTTGAAAAATAAGCATTTCAAAAGCCACCACTACATGTTGCCAGTCTTTGCATGAGCAGGTGGGTGCCAGATGTATGTGGGATCCTGTAGAAGTTTGTTGTTTTGGCTTATTTCTTTTCACTTTTGTAATGAGCAGACTGCTTCAAAAGTTAATGACTGCTTTTTTTGTTTATTTCATTTTTAAGGGTGGAAATATTTTGTCTTTGCCTTGATTAAAGGTCCATTTCTGAAAAACAACTTGTGTAATTTGTTAGTAGAATGATTACTTGTTTGTTTATCTTTCTCACATTTTTTTTTCACTCATGACCTACATGCACTTCAAGAATATATATCGCCACAGTATAGTTTGTAGATTATAAATACACAAATGTGATGTAATTTGCAGTAATTTTGATTGCAGGTTGCTGTATTTGAAAGTTGTGCCAGTTCATTGTCGTCTTATATATATAATGATGTAGTCAATACTTTGTGGAGCCTTTGAAAGTTTTTTTCCTGTGATGATCATGTGTTACTTATACAATAATCTGGAGGGGAGGATAGTAATAATAACCTGCTTTTCCTTGGGGTGATGCTCCTTAATCTTCTATTAGTGTATAGAAAATCATGTTGCTGCCTGCTTTGGGTGTTCCTATTCTTGTAGTGATTGTAGTAGCTCTTGCCATTTTCTGGGGAAATGGGATTTGAAATAGAAGGAATGTGTATTATTGTATACTTAATCAGAATATAATGAAAAAGTCTGACTTTTTAAAAGTAAAACAATGAGTATAGCGGGATAAGCTGTCAGAAGCATTGTATGTGTAAGGCATGTAATATACGTGCTCTGTTCTCCTCAGAGCTTACAAAGTCATTATTGAAGTATGCTGTTCAAATTTGAGAACAAATCTTCCCATATTTCTTGCTGATGAGCAGTGAAAATGCACTGCTAAAAGAACACAGGACAAACCAACTTGCCTGTTAGCTGTAGCCTGTTGAGTTTCTTGGGTAGGTAGCTAATTTCGGTGGCTTCAAAGTGACAAGCCTGGGAAGAATTGCAGTCAGAGCTGCATAAAGAGGCTTGAATGAAGCCTTTTTGATTTCCTAAATGTAAAGGAAGCCAGGTTTGACCGAAAGTTTTTGTGAGGGTTATTCAGATAGCGAATAAGTCCAGTCCAGTGGAGAATTTTGCACTTCCAACCAGTTTAGCTCGTGTTCTGCTTAAGGTGAGATGCCGAAACTGTAACAAGAGTTTGGTGTGTTTGATTAGCATCATTTATGTCTATCCTGTACTTAATTTCCTCCAGGTGTTTTTCACCTGTCAGATTCCTTTGTTTACTGCAGTGTCTGAAAGACTTTGTGACCACATAAATGTTAGAAAACCTGATAAATTATGGATTCTGTATTTAAAGATTTTATTCTAGATCATTTTATCGTAAGTATTTGTAAGGTTTCTTTTGCATAGGAAGATTTTACTTTAAAAGAAGCATGAAACTGTAGTTTCCATTTAGGCTAGATTGTGATCTGCAAGGATCATGCCTGTTTTATTTTTTTCCATGATTTCATGCAAGTATTAAACCTACATTTGTATGCTAGCATGCTGTGAAGATAGCTGTGAATTGCAAGGAGAGCTGGTTTGAGAGGTTATTAAGATGTAATTGATTGTAGAAGTTACGAAAGCTTTTTGAAGGTGGTTTTACTTGGTATGTAATATTGATGTTCATTGGAAAGTGATTTTTTTTTTTCAATTTTGAGACACAAAAGCTTATTTTCATGTTCGAGATTAGAACAAACTTTTCCTTTTCCTTTTTGATTTTTAAAATGCACTTCACTTAGAGAAATGCAGATGTCTTTGAAAGATTTAGCTGATCAACTTCTGAGAAACAGAAAAATTCCTTAAATGAAGAATACTGCTAACTAAGGTGATGGAAAGTTCTGACTGTAGAATTGGTTTGTTCTGCTCTTTCTGTTTCAGGAAGCTGTTCATTTCAGAAAAAAAAAAAGGAAAAAAAAATCATGATCTATAAAATGTTGATTACAGAAGTTGTAGAGTAATGGGCTTTAACTGGACCATTAAAAATGAAACCAAGGAAGCAGAGTAATGTTTTGATGGTGAAACCTAATAATTTGTAAAGCATCTTCCCCCCTCAAAACCAAAAAAGTTAAAAAAGAACATTTGGATAGTGGACTGTACCTGTATATTATTGCAACGAGCTTGCCTTATCAGGGAAATCGGACAGGCTGAGTATCCTAGATGTCATTTAACCCTGGGAGATTTCGGTGATGGGAGAAATAATAATCTTGGGCAATATAAGCCTTTTTTTGTCTCAAGTGGAATTATGTTTTGAAGTCTGTGCTGTTCAGTAATGAAGACAACTTACTTGAATTGTCACTTTATAACCTTTTGTACGTGGAACACTAGAAAGACCGTTTCCAAAACATTTATTAATAATTAAAAGTTAACAGATAATAATCAAAGATTTGTATAGTCTGATACTGGTTGGTGCAGAATAACCCTGCATACTTTCTTGGAGGGTATTATGAAGAAGAGTTTCAGGTTTTCTTTAGCAGCCTCTCTCTCTCCAATATTAGTCTGTGAATATTGTCATTATCTGATAATAGGCCATTAGAAATCTGCTTTGTATTGGGAAGGAGAAAATGTTTAGTGTATGTCCTTGCAGTTAGAAAGACACTGGATGGGAATACTAATACGTGTTGAGTCAACTGAATGTAGATGCCACCAAAAGAGGAAAGTTTACATTTCTGTTGAAATCTAGTTGTATTACAAACAATTGTATTCAGAAGCTTAATAATTTTAAAAAGTGGTATCTTTAGAATTCAGTTTTTTCATTATGAAGTGGGTTCGCAGGCCCAGAATATGGCATTCTTTACTTTCAGGTTTCTAAAGTTAGTTGTACTTCTTTCTGGAAATAAGATGAATGCTAGGAACCTCTCCATTAAAAAACATTAATAGTACTGGTACATTACTATTTTTCAGATATAAATTCTAAAGAGGGTCTGTAAAGAGCAGATGTGGTCAGGTGGAAAAAGTTGACATGCAAAGGAAACTTGTATTAGTGGTGCGCACTATTGCGAGCTACAGCTCTGCTTCAGGGTCCAGCAGGTGAATGGGTTGCAAATGTATGTATTGAAAGGAATGCTCAGTGCCTGATTTGTTGCCTGTACTTGGGAGGAACAGGAAACACTTCCCAGAGCTGTTGCCATCAATTTCTGTGTATGGTAAGAGTCCTTGTTAGAAGCTCCTGGCTTCTAACAGACTTCAGACTGGTCAGTTCACCTTTTTGGAAGAAAGGCTGTGGTTTTATGTGCACTGGAACTGTTGTAGCTCACTGAAAAAGCAACAACAGTATCCGTGGAAGTAATTCTGCTTTACATATACAAGTGCTTTGAAGACAAAATGTCTTGCGACAATATGGAAATGTTTTTCTGACCGATAACAAACGTTAGATTTGTGGATAGATTTGTGTCAAGTTTATAGCCATCAAAAATGTAACGACTCATGTACTTTTGCAGGTTTTTTGGCTATGAATATTGTACTGCTGAATACTTAATCTGCTGTGGAGACAGACAAATTTAGGAGAAATGACTTTAATCTCAGAAGAACGTGTAGTGACTGGGGGAGTTACTTCAGTTTGTTTTTGCAAATCACCAACCCTTAGAAGCAGGATTAAGTTTAGTGCAGGAGAAAATGGAACTTTCCCTTTGTCTCCAGAATGAGGTCACAGTACTTGTCTCTTTTCAGCCTCCATCTCAGTAAAATAATAGAAAATACAATTGTTTCATAAGTCAAGTTTTATCTTCTGAAGAATGGGAGTTACAGCTACTTGTGGAGGCCATAATGTCAGCAATGATTTTTTGGCCTTCTTGATTGTTACCTCTTTGCGGCACTGTATCTGCCTTGTTTGGATGCCCATGCTAGAAATTTTCATGTGCTTCTTTTGTATTTTATTTTCTTTTTTTCCCTTCTTGATTTTATTTATTTAGCAATTCACTGAGCAGATAGTTGAGTAGACTTCAGTCATGCAGGAGTTGGTTGTGCGTGTGGTGTTAGTTAGGCAAAGGCCTGTCTTAGATGTGAAGGCAAGGAAAAGGAAACAAAATAGAATCCAACAGAACAAATGGGACAAAAAAAACTGGTAGAAAAGGAAGGTAGAGGGGAGCACCTCAGTGACAAGGCGGAAGAAAAGACACTAAAGTACTAGTTTGTAGTTGCACTGTAAATGCAATGTGTGATGACACTGTCCTGCTTTGTAATTTTAAGAACAACTAAAGCGTGTTGTTTAAATAAGATAATTTAATCCATTTTTTTAATCATAAAAATATCTGTCTCATTTTTGGGTAGATAAGATATGCACTAATAATGATTTTAGGGGAGTTTATTATTTTTGTTTACTATAATGAGAATATTTTTGTCATAGTGTTAATCAACAAAGTAATAGAAGCATTAGTGTTTGGTTGCTTTATTGCTCATCTCTCATTGGATAAGGGTTATGTGCTAATACTTTGCAGCATTATCTGATGGTAGATATACAGGAATACAGATATACAGGAATACAATTTTCTGTAGAGGGGAGCTTAATTTTCTTTCTTCATTAAAATGGTTCCCAGGTCTATGTGAAGAGCATGCCTGTACGATCATTGTTCACTGTCCAAAATGGCACTTCAAGGCTTCATAAGCAGATTACTCAAATTCTCAAATTTTACTCGAATTCTGTCACATCCCTAGAAAACATAAATTGCTTCACCAGCAAATACATAGGGTAGCTTGAGCCCCTTCTGTTGAACTATGGGGTTTATTTCAGAATTTAAGAGATTCATTTTTATGGAATAGATAACTGACAGAGTTAGCATTCTTGCTTGGATAATGTACTATTTATTTTGGAAGGAAGTTTCCCATGACTAAATAAGAACAAGATGTTTGACCACCTTCTAGGGAGGAGACTGTTTGGTCAGCATAAAATTAAAAGAAAAAAAAATCAGAAGAGACAACTGGTGTTTGAAATGTTTTCATGTTTCTTCTGGGCTTTAATTATACTGCGTATACATGGCAAGAAGAAAGACCAGAGGTTTTGTTCTTTTCTTGGAAGTATAGTTTTATCACATTGTTGGGAATTTATAGCCTAGTAATATATAGTGTTTTTTCCATTCCTGCATTTTGCAATTGATTTGTACAGCCTTAGTTTGGCAGTGGAGAGCTCACTTTTTCATGATTTTTTTTGGCATGAAAGGGTTACTGTTCACATTTCCTGTGTAATTCCTTCTGATCTTGCTGGGCTGTAATTACTTTCTTGATGTTAAACATTCCCAGGCTCCTATAACCTTCTAGCCTGCTTGTGCTGGCCAAGTTTGTCCCAGGTGATCATGTGGGCGAACCTCCTGTTTTTAAGGATAAAAATCTCTCCTTCCTGTGTAAGATAGGCTACAGACTCATTCATTTGCTGTGCAATCCCAAGAGAAATCTTTATAATAATAATAATAAGGTAACACATCACTCTTTCAGAGTCAGAATTAGCAGCCAAATAGATGACAAATCAAGTGTGTGGGTTTAGAATTTGCTGAATCTTGGTCGAATAACTACAAGTTCACATTAAACATTACTCTTTCTTAATACATTTGGAAAATAGGTTATGATATAAAAAAAAGACAGATTTTGGTTGTAGCTTCTTACTTTTGACCATGTAATTGGGAAATCATTTTAAGCTTGCTTGTATGTAGAACTACTTAAGTGAGCCTTCAGGATTTTTTTTTCTTTTGAATTCTTTGCAGTAGCTGCATATCTTACAAAAACCGAGAGGATATTACTCCAGTCTGTCTTTCCCACATAGTTCAATTATCCTGTATTTCTTCTGATTTTCAATTTGTGGCATTTAAGTAGTAAACACAAGGCATTATGTTTTTTTCAAATAGAAGTGACTGTATACTGCTGAAAAATGTTGGCTTCAGAGGTGTAGGAACTGAAGTGTCTTATTCCTACATGCCACTGCTCAGCTGCTCTTCAGCTTAAATCTGAAGGAGCCACCTGTAAGAGTGTGAATGAGGTTTGCTTTCCATGACCTTTATGGTGTTTTCTCACAGTGCCAAGAAAGATGCAAGATGGTGATGGCAGGGTTTTTTTAGGGTGTGAGGAGTTGTAATGTGCTGATATATTGACATCAGTGAGTGGGGTTTTTTTTTGTTACTGGCAATGTCAAAGACAGTAGCAGGAGGTTCTGTGCACCATAGATTCAAGAAATACCCCAAATTTTGATACTTCATTCAAGAGTGATATCATTAGCTTACTGTACTGTTACAAGTAATTTTTTTGTCATAATCCTAGACTTATTATGTCATACATTTAATTGACTGCTTTGTGAAATTATCAGGCTGCAAACAATTCTATTTTGTTTAGCCATGGTATTGTACTTGCAACTGAGATACTCAGAAGTCTTCTGAGCAACTGACTGACTAAGTCTTGTGAACACATAACTGTGTTTGAGCTCAGTGGGATTATACTTGGAAGAAAATGTTATGTAGGTAGTAAATTTTAGCAATTCGAGCACTTTTAGTTTAATTCTCATGCTTCTCAATGTCTGCACTTTACTATATAAACAGAAGTTAGAGCAGTTGGTGTGCATGTTGTTAGCTGTGTTGTTATGCTAGTGAAGGATAGGAAGAATATATTTCAATAAAAATGTCTTTTTGATTTTTATCAGGAAGTATTCTTGAATTTGATGACTTAGTTATAATTGGAATGCCATCAGTATGCTGCCCAGTTTTTAACTGCATACTCTATTTTAAAATTTGGAACATGGCTGTCAGATATGCCTGTTTTTGTTGTTGAACCCAGAGGTTCTTAGTGGGATATTATTTAACATATTATTCCTGGCATAAAGTATTTATACAGTAGTCATGAAAAAAACCCCATGAAGCACCAAGTAAGTATAGCTGAACAGACAGAAGATATTGGTGATATCTTGAAATTAGAGTGATCTTTTGTGATTATATCAAGGCCTGCATGTGATCTCCGGGTAGCCAAGATTTTGTAGGAAACTTCGTATGAAGAGAGCTTACTTAAACACATCCACTTAGGTATGCATTAAACATGTTGCAAGCATTCTAGGCTTCCTGTACAATGGAGTGCAGCAGAGTAGTGCTTTGGTTAAACCTTTTTTCAGAACAGCTTACTTTTGACTTTATATTATGAAAACACTGATGAATTTAGAGGGAGTTGAAAGTGAGTGCAACTCTATTAAAGCCTGCTTTCTGTCCAATAGGTTGTATAGATGATCTTTCCTTTTTCTTTTCCTGTTTAATTTTGTTCCTGCTTAGATGAAGACAGTGAGGAATTGCACTTTATATTGTAATTAAAGGTAATCTGTTTTGAATTTACATTACAAAATGTTTAGAGTGTAACTGACCTGACTCTCCATTATAGATTTCACCTTTACAGTGGAAAATACCCTGAGTGGTCATGGATTTTCTTCTATGAAAAATACGTGGTTTCAGAGTCCTGTTCAAATTACCTCCTGCTTTTTGTGTAGAAGGCATGTAAGCTGGCGCTGTTGATCTTGTGTCTGTGTGCGTGTTGGTCTTCTAGTGGTTTAACTTAAGATTTTTGAATTTGGAAGTCTCTAATGTACTGGTGGCAAGGTGATGCATGTAGCTGTGATGCAGGGAAGAACTGGACCCAATCTTAAGGGCAGAGAAAGAAGCTGTTTGGTTTTAACAAGCTACTATAGAATTAAGGAATAATTGGAATGAGGTCAGCTTTTAAGCTTTCAGAAAATGTAGTCACCTTTATTTTTATGTTCAGAGTTCTGCAAGTTCTCTCTTTGAGAAGACATGTAAATTACTCTTACGACAAAATGCACAAATATGTCTAGGATTTGATAGTAATTAATTCATTTCAGTTATCTAAGGAAAGATTAAGTGCCTCAGTTTTGAGACTGGCTATAAAAAGTAACGTGAAAACAAATTTTACACACATCAGGTGTAATAGCACCTTTCGTAAAACTGTAGACACTTTGTTTTTGAATGCAGTGGTTTCTCACTTTGAATGTTCACAAACTGAAGTTTAGTCACAGAGCACCTCTTGACTAGATTCTTAAAGGCAGTTTTTGTGTCCCTGACCTTCTTGTGTGACTTGAACTATATATAACAAAGCATTAAGCATTGCTAAAAGATTGAATAGTACTCTGATAGAATCGTTATTTACTGCTGGTGTGCAAGAAGAATGATTGACTTTAAGTTTTCTTGGATTTCTCCTGGGTCAGAATATGCCGTCTGTCCACTGATGGGAGAGAGAACGCATGTTCTTTGTGTAACTGTCTTTCAGGATCTTTTTTTCTAGATACTGGATTTGGTGGACTTCTTACATGAGAGTTACACAACATTGACTTCAAAATAGATTTGTGTTGCACATCAGCTTTTTTGTGGTCTACATTTCAAGTTTGGTTCTTTGTATTACCCAGACAAAATACATACATGTATATTTATATGTAAATATATTAACAGTGATTTTTTTAAAATTGGGATTGGATATAGTATTCATTCTTAGATAAGTATTAGGCATGCATAAGATCTTTAAACTATGGCAGTCCATTGTACACTGACAATGTATGTACTGCATTTTAATTCCATCTGTCTGATTCCTGTGTATTTATTAAGGCTTACTGACTTGATGCATATATTTTTGCTATTATATATTCTTTAAGGTATTTACATATTTTCATTCCTAGAGTTCTATATTGATGCTTTAGGGAGAGAAGGAGGTGAAACATGGAGCAGGAATCCCAGTGACGAACAGGTAGAAGTTGTGGGGATACTTTTGTAGCACAGTAAGAGGCTTTAGAAATCAGTAATATCAAAGTAAATTTGAATTATCATTTGTTTTGAAAGGTTCATTATTTAACAGACACATATCTTGGAAAGCAAAATTAGTAATTTGGAAAAAGGATGTGCCAAAAGTAATGTGCGCTTGTGGGTACACATTATGGAATCGTAGAAAAATCTATTTTGGAAAGGACTGCTGGAGGTCATCTGCTCAAATGCCCAGCTAATAACAGGGCTACCTTCATAGTTAGGTGAGGTTGTCTAAGGTGTTGTTTAGCTGAGTCTTGATAATCTCCATCGATGGATACAGCACAGCCTCTGGACACCCTTTTCCAGTGTTTGACCACTTTCACTGTGATTTTGGTTTTTTCCCTGATATCTCAATTTCCCACATGGTAACTTGTCTGTAGCCTCCTGTCTGTCTCTTGTGCAGCCTAAAAGATGGTCTGCCCTCATCTTCCAGACACCCTCCTATTTTAGGTGAAGACAGCAGAAAGATTCCCACCTTAGCTTTCTTTTCCTACAGCTGAACTCAGGTATGTCTGTGGGAAACCCAAACGTGGGCACAGCCCTCTAAGAGCAGAATAGGCAGAAGTATTTGGTTCCCTCAGTTTGCTCTTACATGTCTTTGGAAGCCTTTCTTGGCCTTTCATATCCCTTGCTAGTTGCTATTCCAAATGATCTTTGGTTCGTTAATTCTGTATACGTGCCCCCAGACAATGTTTCTGTATTCTTCCTGTTACTTTCCTCCTCTTTTGCCTTGCATACACTTCTCTTGTCTTGGAGCTCAGTCAGGAGTACTCTGTTCATCTGTGTTGCCTTCTTCCACACTTTCTGCATGTCAAAATGCTGGACCATTCTTGTACTTTGAAGAGATAAACCTTGAATATCAACCAGTTCTCCAGGGCTCCGTTATGTTTCAGGGTGGCCCTTTTAAAGGGGTCACACCAACTAGCTTTCTAAATAGACATGTTTCCTCAAGTCCGGGACTGCAACTTTACTATTAGTTTTGATTCCTTTTCTCGGAACCTTAAGATTCACCATCCCCTACAGCTAAGGCTGCCGTTGACTTTCACAGTCCTGACCAGTTCTTTCTTTAGCTTCCTCCTGTTCACTTTGGAAGACTGTGTTAAATCATCACCATATTTTCCCTCTGAAAACATTTAGGCCTTATTATAAAATACTGGCAACACATAGTAGGATAGAATGTTGAAAAATGAGGCAATGCCGGTACAGTTTCCTGTTCTTGGTAGGAAATAAGGTTTTTATGACCCAAATGTTAGAAGAATTAAATACACTCCTGCCTGTTGTTCCCTAAAATGAAAATGTTTGGCATAAAAACTTGAAAATGTTCTTGAAATGTTAATGGAAACACATTCCTTAGTTTGTTAAAAATGAGTATAAGGAAGAAAAGAGGAATAGAACAGTTTGTCAGACTGTGTGGTTGCTACTTCAGACAAAAATCTCTCTTCTGTTGCACTGCCCGCTCAGAATTTCTTGGTTTGAGCACTGCTTTTAAGGAGAAAAACCAGGTATCCTGGGTAAAACTGCCATCTTTCGGCTAAAAACTGATGCAGGCATGATTTCTGTAATTTAAAATTAGATGATACTTAGCTGGCAAAAGCAACTGTGCATTAAAGACTTGGCACTGAAAATAGTAATTTCAGATTACATGAGAATCTCAAACACTGTCATAAGTTAGCTGGTGTATTGTTGTCTTGGACCTGGTGATCTGCACAAATTCTTAGTTTCTTTATCATACCCATTGAGAGAAAAATAACTTGCTGATTTTCTGAAATAATTGAAATCAGTGCACTTGTTCGTATATGTTAATGAATTTCAGGAGGCACTGTCCTGTTCTGGAATGAAAAACAAAAAGATTGGGGTACTGGGGTGATAATTTTCTCACACCTAATATTTAACAGTTCCATTTTTGTTTCTGGACAGTTCATGTATTTTTGAAAATACCTCTTTTCAAAGTTAACAAAGCATGCATCCAGCTTATACTTATTCACTGTGTTTTTACTATAGAATAGGCAGTGGTTTTTGAAGGGGGAAAAAAAAAATCTTTGAATACACTTGCTCTTGTCAATTTATTGCTGCTTATAGTAGTGTAACAAGCAAGATCCCAGGTGTCTGTTATTTCTGACCATTTACAGAAAGCGTGCAAATTCAGTGGTGGAAATAGCTTATTTGGAGCTCGCTTGGACCAGGTAAAACATTTCTGTACCCCATAGTTAAATACAGGAATAAAAGATGCCTGATAAGCTTACCTAATGTTAGTTTTTACTGCCCATTTTACCACATTTAGAGACTATTAAGTAGCAAATGAAGAAAAGTGGATTAAGTATAGTGATAGACATGCTGGCTTTTTTTCTGTGCCAAGAGAAAATATTTTTAACAGTTGAGATGAAGTACCCCCCAGAATTTTTTTAAGTTCTGTCTCTATTTTTAAGGCTTTTTAATTGTATGGTTTTAGGTGAACAGTCATGAAAATAGAGAACTTTTAAAAGGTATTTTACAATTTGTAAGGGTTTAGGAGACAAATACGCTACCTCTTTGTTATACATGTGTTTCTCCTGTGTAGAAAGAGTTCTACTCTTGCCATCTGGTCTGATGCCCTAAGTAGTTTTATGCTTTCTATGTGATCTGCTAAACATATATATATTGTCTAAATTTGTTATTAGAGGCTTCTTTTAAAAATCCTATCCAAAACTTTGCATTGGAGAAACTTAAAGCCCGTTCTTCCATCTGTATAAAATGAGTTGGGTTTTCAGTCTGTGGATTTTCATCATCTCTAAATACAGTAGATGTTATATAGCTATTGCAGTGGACAGTTTTGCAACTACTTACAAATTAAGTATGTGCGTAGCCTGGAATGTGAGTTACCTATTTATGTTTAAAGATAATGGTTATCAATGGAAATACCTATTTTTTAATAATTCATTATTAATTTTTAATAATTATTTAATCAGAAGACCAAGGTTTTGAATGGAACTCTTTGTCACTGCATGTTTCTTTTTTAAGGTTAATTCAGTTCAAACTTGTAGCATGATCATTGACATTTACACAGTATGGATCATGAGGCCTGCATGCTGTAAGTGAATTCACACAAATCAGAAATACTTGTAGAAGAAAAGTGGGAAATGTGTTCGGCAGTTATCACCTTCATTTTCTTCTCTCCCCTCTTCCCTTCCAGTGCTCTTAAATAAAAAAAAAATAAGGTAGTTGAGCTGGATGAACGAATGTTTGATGCAGAAGATGGTACATGTTGTTGTCAGGCATCCAGTGCACATGTAAAAGGTATAAAGTTTACAACGCAGATCTTAAGTGATTCACTATTAATGAAAGGCGAATAGCTTTTACAGAGAGAAAGTGAATGTGAGAGAAATAATATGCAAGGTTTTCTGCTTTGCTGAAAGGGAAGCACTGATTTTTTTGTTTACAGAAATGCATTCACTAATGTTCTTTCCATATTAAAACCTTAATATAAAATTTTATGGGATATCATGTTCTTCATCCAGATTTGTATATTTCTGCCCCATTTAGTGCTAGTCTTTTGAGATAAAGCAAAATGATAAATAAACCAAATTACTTTGTAATGAAAATTGTAGTTGACCCAAGTAACTTGTATGTTAAAACATTTTTAGTGAGTGTTTACTGGAGAACCTCTGTGAAAACAAAAATGTCACAACAAAACCCTGCAGACTTCTCTGTGGTCTTGTATATTAAACATTCTGTTGCCTACTTTAATAGTTCTCACAATTCAGAAGACAAGTAGAGTGATACTGTGCCAGTGTTCTAACTGACGAAATATTTTGGAGGGTTTTCATAAAAGTAATTCATAACCTAGAAACATGAATAGTTCCTTAAAACTCGTTCTGTATTGAATAAAGGAAAATTAGGAGAATTCAGCCTGTTGCATGTATGGAGGTTTCTTGCTGGTAAATCAAGTAGCCACTGATCAATTTCTGAAGCTTCTAAAATACTTGTTCATATGTGTGTATATATATATATATGACAGTTTTCTAACAAGTAAAAGCCTCGTTATTCTGATTAATTCTGTGCAGGTTTTCTTTATGGTGCATGTAGAATAAGTAGTGCACATATGTTAGGAACTGTGACCTAACTTAAGAGTGTTAGGAGCCAAGAACAAGTTCTGCATGCACGTATCCCCTGCTTGAATCTTTAAAAGAAGAGCATGCTTTAAAAACATGGAATACTTGAGCATAAGAATCTAACTTGACAATTGTTTGCTCACTTAGATACTCCCAGAGCAATTCTCTTAGCCATACAAATCATGTTTCCTAAAACAAGATTAAAAAGAGAGTGGTTAGCAATGCAGTTTAAAGATTGGGGAGCTGTTGATGGCAAGCACTACATGGCTTGGAGACTGTTGGGTAAGGAGGTAAAGATATTAATAAAATTCTGTGGGCAGTAGAGAAGAAAAGAGTTCTTTAAATATAGAGGCTGTTCTTGAAGGATGCAAAAGCTTAGTAATGATAGAAGTCCAATAATGGGCAAGGATGATAAATTTCTGCTGTACAGAAAAAGGCATAAATATTCAATAAATATTGTGTTCTGTATTCAGAAAGAGACTGCATTATGCTTTTACATCCTCCATCATTAGTGATGGAAAGAGCATATTATCACTGTACCAGTAACTATTAACATTAAATGTTTTTAGATCTGCTGCACTGACACCTACAGATACTAAAAAAAAAAAAATCTTAGAAGCTATATGAATTATTAATTTTGAGTTTTAACAAATCATGGAACAGTGGAGAAATTCTAGAAGACTGGAAGTGAAGGGGAACTAATGTGCCCAAATTTAGAAAGTATAATATGCGCTCCTTGAAAAGGCAGATAGTAGTATGCCATCAGTGGAGATTTAGAAAGTTGCATAATTGATGCTGATCAGAATGGGCGAGACAGACCCTACCTTGTAACCTTGTGTGGGTTACTCCTTGGGAAGGTGATCATATTTGCTTTCACAGATTCTTTGTAGCTCTTTCCTCCAGCCTGTCTTAAGTCCTGAATAGACGTCGTGCCCACCAGCTCCCAATTTCATCTCAGTTGTGCACATGCTAGGAGTGCACTCTGTTGCATTATCCAGGTCATTAATAAAGAGGTTAAACAGTGTTGGCCCCAGGATTGACCCCAGAGGCATACCACTGGTAATTGGTTGCCCGTTGATCTTTATAACGCTGCTCACCCTTTAGCCTGACAGTTCAGCCCATTTTCCATGCATCTTACCATGCGCTTTCCAATACATATCTCACCAATTTGACTCTGAGGATATTGTGGGTGACCATATCAAAGATCTCTGTAGAGTCAAGATGAACAGCATCCACTGCCTTCACTTTTCTCACAGGTCTAGTAATCTCATCACAGGAAAAAGTTACGTTCGTTGGGTATGGTTTACCATTGATGAGGCTGTGCTGGCTCTTCCCAGCCTCTTCCCTGTCCCTCACACGGTTGAAAGTGGCTTCAAAGAGGCTTTACTCCATAATGTTTTCCGTGGACTGAGATTAGGCTGACTGGCTTGTAGTTCCTCAGATCCTCTTTCTTGTCTGTCTTGAAGATGGATGTGCTGTGTGCTGTTTTCAAGTCTTTGGGGATCTCCCCTGATGCCATGACTTTTAAAAGATGGTAGAGTGAATCTATGTGGTGTATCAGTGCATCAGCAACACTGACCAGCTCCCTCAGCATTCTTGGATACATGCTCCAGATCCTGTGAATTTGTACATGTCCAGTTGTATTCACTTACCGAACCACATCTTCATCTAATGTTGGTAATGTTACATTAGTACCTCAGCCTTTGCCATGCCTTCTGTCACCTAGTCCTTTTCTCCATTAAGCTTTAGGCCCACATTTTCCTTCGCTTTTCTTTTGTTGCCAGTGTTCTTGCAGACATCTTGTCACCTGTCCCATCCCTTTCTAGATGCAATTCCAGGTGAGCTTTGCTTTTCTTAACTCTCTCTGTGCGTGCTTGAGCAGTGTCTCAAATAGTTAAAACTAGGCTGAAATGTAGAGACACTGAATATGACTACAAAAGTTTGAATTCAGCCATAATGTAGGAATTAGTGCCACTGTTCAAAAAAATAGATGCTTGGTTATTTAATTATCCTAAGTGAGCAGAACTTCAGTCAAAGACTTGACATGACTCAGGTGTTCCACAATGTTTTTTATGGGAAATTAATGAAAAGGTACTGTGTGTCAAACCACAAAATCGAGTTGCTTCAAAAGCTCGGTCATGCTTAATTGTTTTTCTCTTGAAGTACTAATTCAGTTTGGTCTGAGATTTTCAGTTTGGTCTTGAGATTTAACTGAATGAATTAGGAATACAAATATCCTTAGGAACAGAAGGCAAAGCTGGAAGCCCATAGAGAAAGAAGAATGTTCCCAGAGTTAGCATAGTCTGCGCACCACAGCTGGTTGCTGGATAGCGGCCAGGAATAATTTTGATGTGTTTATTTCACATTTTTTCTCCATGAACATGTTTTGAGGACACTTCATTAAGTATGTCCGGTAGTCTTTGAAGCTCTGTGCCTTTAACGTTTTTCAAACACCAGACAGGGTGGTGGATACAAAAAAGAAAATTATATTGGCAAGGACTATTTGCACAACGAAAACAACACAAGATAAGTGAGTGAAGGCAGTGAACTAGGACAGGTTAAACTTTGATTTATTCTTTTTTGTATGTTTGTGTGAAGGTTTTTTGTAATAAGATATGTTTCATCAGTAACACCGTGCTGACAGACAGTAATGAATCCTGCAGAAATGGTGTCATTTAAGTAAATGATAGAATATGGATATACACATTGTCTTGCAACTGTTGTCCTGTATACTGTGTGGTGAATGGTGTACCAGATGTACCAGCTGCTATTTTACTTTGCTTCTGGATGCTGATCAATCATGCAGTGTCACCAAAGCTAGATAAGCCTGTGGGATATTTGTGACTATCTTATACAATTGATATTAATAAATGTGTTTATATGAGATTGACTAGAAAATATACTCTGTTATGTTCTGATTGTTCTTAAAATAAACAGTATATCAGTCACTTTGGCCCATCAGTTGCTTTATCAGTTGGGTCAGACCTCTGGGAGCATCCAGCCAGGGAATAGGGGCATTCCATGCAGGAGAATCCACTGAAGCAGTGGCAGTCCTTTCCCAGAAAATGAGAGGGGTATGACTATTTGAGTAAAGAATGTGGACGAACAGCTGAACTCTGCTGGGGTCTATGCGAAATAGGTCGAGCACAGCAGCAGCAGGGAGGGAGGGAGGATGCTGCCTCCTTTGCATGTGCTCGGCACGCAGCTGGGTGATTGCTTCTCTGGTTGCAGTTTTCACAAGGGTTGTACAGCTGCAGTCCACTTCTTTGGCTGTGGAAGTTGAACTGCCCTTAATTTTGGAAGATAATTTTGACTGCATTGGCTGTGTGTTGGGAATTCTTTTCATCTATAAGTATGAAATTCGTGCAATGTTCTTTAACACTGAAGGTACTTACTGTCACAGAATGTGCATAAAATGTGACCATTTCATTTTTGCACTAAAGTTGGAACTGAGTTTTATGAAGGTGTTTCAGTGAGATTATGTTCTAATTTGTAAACTTGATATTTGATAATTCTTCCAATGTAAAACGGTTTATTATATGCTTAGAGGTGGTAAAGGTGAAAGTCATAGAGGATATAAGTTGCTTATGCCAGTCATTAGATTTTTATGGGATTTTAAGGGTGATCTGTTAAGTAAATATTCCTTTCTGGTGAGTAGGATTATGTTTGGGAAACGTAGGATGTAGTTCATAGTTAGGCAATGTTTTTAATGTTCATCATCATTAAGAAAATCCTTACATTGCTGGTTTTAAAAGTATAGTGTTCTTACAGTGTACTGGGCACTCAGCTCTCCAGAAAAATGGTCGTTAGCCCTGAAACACAGTCTATGTTAGCAATGTTAGAGCCAGAGTTTGGAGGTAGAATGAGAGTTGCACAAAACCAGTCAAAACAGTTCTTAGTACACCGTCCAATTAGTTATCTGATACATTTTTCAGTACAGAGCAATCTGCAAAGACCGGCATGCTTCACAACAGTTACGCATTCTCAAGTGAATTCTTTTTCTGTAGAATTCTGTAGAATTTCAGTTCAGATGAAGAAAATAGGCCTTTTCCTTCAACATAAGAAACTAAATATTTCAATGTACAATTCCTAAGAGCTTTTTGATTAAGAGAAATTATGCCTTGGAATGTAGTATACTTTGGTTGTAGGCATTGAGCAGTGTTAGGTTTTTTTTGTTGGTTTTTTTTTTGCACTAACTCCTTTTTTTTTTTTCTTTTCCCTTCCAAATGTGTGTGTTACAGGTGAGCCCTTTTGGGCAGGACATGGGGAACAACACAAACATGACATACTTTCTCTTAAAAATGATTTTAATTCTAACATTCTGGAAATCCATACCATCTTGGCCTAGCTCATTTATCGCTTGATCAGGCACAGGAATAGGTTATTTACATGTTTCAGATTTACATGCATATTACATAGGTAATAGTAAGCTTTTTTTTTTCCTTCAGTTTTTAAGTGCTCGTTGAATACAAAAACATTGGCTTGGATGACTGTACTCTTCACTGGGTAGAAGACTGGCTGGATGGCCAGGCCCAAAGAGTGAAGGTGAATGGAGTTCAGTCCAGTTGGCTGCTGGTCACCAGTGGTGTTCCCCAGGGCTCAGCATTTCAGCCTGTCCTCTTTAACATCTTTATCAATGAGCTCAATGAAGGAATCGAGTGCATCCTCAGTAAGTTCACAGATGACACCATGTTAGGCAGAAGTGTTGATCTGCTTGAAGGTAGGGAGGCTCTAGAGAGAGATCTGGACAGACTGGATCAATGAGCCGAGACCATGGGGTTCAACAAGGCCAAGTGCCAGATCGTGCACTTGGTCACAACTCCCTGCAATTCTACAGGCTTGGGAAAGAGTGGCTTGAATGCTGCTCAGAGGAAAAGGACCTGGGGGTGCTGGTTAACAGCCAGCTGAATATGAGCCAGCAGTGTGCCCAGGTGGCCAAGAAGGCCAACAACATCCTGACTTGCATCGGAAAGGGTGTGGCCAGCAGGAGTAGGAAAGTGATTGTCGCCCTATACTTGGTACTGGTGAGGCCACGCTCACCTCAAATACTGTGTTCAGTTTTGGGCCCCTCACTACAAGAAGGACATTGAGGTGCTGGAGTGTGTCCAGATGAGGGCAATGAAGCTGTTGAGGAGTCTAGAGAACAAGTCCTGTGAGGAGCAGCTGAGGGACCTGGGGTTGTTTAGCCTGGAGAAAAAGAGGCTGAGGGGAGACCTTATTGCTCTCTACAACCACCTAAGAAGCAATAGCAAACAGCCTCAAGTTCTGCCAGGGTAGATTTAGGTTGAGTATTGGGAAATATTTCTTTACGGAAGGGGTTGTAAAGCATTGGAACAGGCTGCCCGGGGAAGTGGTGGAGTCACCATCCCTGGAGGTATTTAAAAGATGTATAGGTGTGGTGCTGAGGGACCTGGCTTTGTGGGTGACTTGGCAGTGCTGAGTTAATAGTTGGACTTGATCTTAAAGATGTCTTCCAACCAAACTGATCCTGTGTTTCTGGTTTGCTTGAGTCTGCAAATAAGACACATCCAAGTTACTTTTTAAAATGCAGTCTATTTTTTGTGTGGGGGATATTGCTACAAAAGCATTATAAATGTCAGAAGAAGCTTTCTGACTGAAAGAAACTCCATAATGGAAATTCTTGTAGAAACAACTATAGATGATGTTCACTTATTTAGTACCATGGCAAATGTAATACTATGCTCAATTTTGCAGCTGCAAAGTCAGAATTAATTCCATTATTTGAGTCAGAATTGTAAAGGCAATTCACTTTGCAAAGTTTGGAATGTTTTTTTGCTTTTTTTCAACTGTTAGTTGTCTTTCTTCGAAGTAGAACATTAATAATATGCCCAGACTTTATTAAAATAATAAAAGCCATGTACAAAATCCTTTCTGAATGACACAGTAGGTTTTATCTAAGGGATTCAGGTTAGTGTCCAAATAAACCAAAATACCATAGTCAAAACAGAAGAAATTACTAGGGATTAATTGTTGCTTGTTTAGTCTTTACATAATTTAAGGAACAGCTATGATTCTATAAAGACTTCAGTGCCACATTTCAAACTTAAGTCAGTCCGATTGTGCAGGTGAGTGTGTTGTACTCTTAATACTTAAATTATTAATGGCATTTTTTAGGTCTTTGTTATTTGAGACATTCAAATACGTTTTGATTACATGTAAGTTCTGAGGTATCAAATATCTCTAAAATATGTTTGGTCTACCAGATTAAGAAAACAGAACACTTGCTCTCCTTTCAGCATTGCAGTTCTGGCTGGTTATTTCTGTAGTCTAAACTGATAATTAAAAGTATCCTAAAACTCATTTTTTACTAGAAAATTGTCATCGTGCTACCAGCAATAGCTTATTCCTCAAATGTCAAAGTTGAGGAAGATGGAAAAAGGCAAGTAATATATAAGTAATGTATTTCTGGCCTTCCCTTTAGTAATCTTTAATAGTTTTCATTGGTACCTTTGTACGTTAACATCTTTCTGCTCTTTGAAATAACCTGTTTATCTGTAGTGTAAGAGCACATAAATAAAAAGTATATATGGCAATTTATTATAAAATATCTTGGTACTCTGCCAATCAGTTGAATTCTCTTTAATCCTTCAGCATAGCATGAAATATAGGAAGAGTTTTTTGAGTACCTTCTTAGGGAATTCTAAAGTGTAGTAAGAGCATTGCAGCAGGAATCGTTGGAACAATCTGTCCTACGATTCAAGACAGCCAGCATGTGTTCACCAAGGGCAAATCCTGCCTGACCAACCTAGTGGCCTAGACAGATCTACTATGTTGGTGGACAGGAGAAGACCTATGGGTGTCATCTATCTGGACTTCTGTAAGGCCTTTGACATGGTCCCCTATAACATCTTTCTCTCTAAACTGGAGAGATATGGAGTTGATGGGTGAGCTATTCAGAGGATAAATAACTGGCTGGCTGGTCACATCCAGAGCATAGTGGTCAATGGCTTTATCTACAGATGGAGGTCAGTGATGAGTGCTGTCCCTCTCTAGGGGATGGTGTGATTGTGAGCAGCCCTGCAGAGAAGGACTTGGGGATACTGGTGGATGAAACGCTGGACATAAGCTGACAATGTGTGCTTGCTGCCCAGAAAGCCAACCATGTCCTGGGTTGCATCAGAAGAAGCATGACCAGCAGGTCAAGGGGGAGGTCATTCTGCTGCTCTATTCTGTTCTGGTGAGACCTCACCCAGAGTTCTGTGTCCAGTTCTGTGTCCAGTCCTCAGCACAAGAAAGATGTGAACCTGTTGGAGAGGGTCCAGAGAAGGACCGCAAAAATAATCGAGGGATGGAGCACCTCTGCTATGAGGACAGGCTGAAAGGCTTGGGGTTATTCAGCCTGGAGAGGAGAAGGCTCTGAGGAGACCTTATTGCAGCCTTTCAGTACTTAAAGGGAGCTCATAAGAAGGATGGGGACAGTCTTTTAGTAGGGTTTATTGCGACAGGGCAAGGGGTAATGGTTTTAAACTAAAAGAGGGGAGATTTACACTACATAAAAGAAATTTTTTGTAATGAGGATAGTGAAAGACTGGAACATGTTGCCCAGAGAGCTGGTAGAAGTGTCATCCGTGGAAACATTCAAGGTCAGGTTGGATGGGTCTCTGAGCAACCTGCTCTAGTCGAATCTGTCCCTGCTCACTGTATGGGAGGTTAGACTAGATGACCTTTGAAGGTCCCTTCCAAACCATTCTATGTTTCTATGTACACAGACCCAATATTACTGTAATTTTCAGGCAATCTTTTGTTGTCAAGTTGTAAACATAATTTGACTTCCGAAAGGCATTTGAAGTTGGAGGTTTTCAAGACACATCTAGACAAAGTCCTAAGCCTAGTGCTGACTCTGCTTTAAGCAGGGAAGTTGGATGGGATGACCTAACACAGTACCTTGCCAACCTGAATAATTATATGAGTACCTGTGTATACAATTGCAGACATTTGTGTAAAGCTATATAAGTTTTATTGTAACTGCAACTAAATCACTGTTTAGTATTTGCGATATTGTTTGTCTGAAAAGAAAGCTAATGTACTGTGTCAAATGCATAGTGAAAGATAAATTACGTATTCTGTCCTTAATAGATCAAACCAGTCATTAATTATGAACAACAGAATCAAAAAGTCTCACAACTGAACCAGGCATTGCAAACTGAGAACTGTAATGGTATACTGCAGTTCCACTATAAATGACGTTACATGTTGCTAACAGAACTGTAAGAGATATAAATGCTTTCTTAAGAAACTGCGTGGTTGAGAATCCTGGCAAACCCTGGTTTGGACTCAAGCAATAAATTAATGCTTAGTTTAGGACTAGGATAACATGTTGGGGGCGATCATGAGTAGAAGAAATTGCACAGTTTGAATTTTAAAGTAAATTTTAGAGTAGTCATTGTCAAGTAAGAGTGCTAGATGTTTCTGTTTCTTGATTAAAAAAAAATACGAAGTTATTTTTAATTTAAATTCTAAGAACAATAGACAGCATAGATTTCGTGTAGTATCTTATAAAAATTAAAGTGTTTATTTTCCAGAACTACTATTTCCAGCTAGCCTCAGAATTAAGAACAAAATGTAGCAATTTGTACTGATTAATCATTTCACAGTTACTTTCACACCAGTAAGATCCAAGAATGTATTTTAGAATCAGATGCTTCGACCTTTTAATACAGAATAATGGCAAAGATATCTAATACAGATGTGGAGCTTATACAGGGCTTATATATTTCGTGGCATTCAAAGCAGTACTACAGAGAGAGTATTTACTAAGGAAAGCATAAAATGAAAATCTTTTTAAATCGGAAATTTGGAAAAAAAAGATGTTATTTTTTGGCATTTTCTGAATTGTCTAATATTAGGCATAGTAGCAACCATGCTGTTTCTTGCTCTTATTTTTAGGTTTCCAGAATAGAATTGTTTTCTCAAATGGAAAATAGTTGGGATTATTTGCAATTGTAAAAACTGTTCAACTACAATTTATTTAATACACATACATTTCACAAAATGAAGAATCAGTGTGGCTGCTTTTTTAGCATTCTCCCAGGCGTCCTTTTGAGAAACTTAGCTTTTATAAACTTTTTTTGCAGGTCCTTGAGTTTGCTTTCTTGGAGATAGTTATAGTCATAAAATAAGAATTACTGAGACTGTAAGCTGAGCTCTCTGCAATAGTAGAAAATGTGTGGAACATCCTCATTCCTTGCCGTGTATGTGCTAATCGTTATTCATATGTATGAAAAAACCTTAGAAATTGATTTCAAAAGATTGATGTCCTCAAGAAAAGCAATCACTTCTATTTGCTTTTTAATTTCAGCAAATGTTGACATTGCTGTATGTTGTTTCATAAATAAGCTTTTATTATCAGCAACATGTTATTGAAAGAAGCATAGAACCTGTCATGTAGGCACGGTTCCACTCTGACAGATGGGCATAGTGTAGGCATGCCAGCCAACCATTCTGTACGTCACCCAACAGAGTATGAAAGGAAGAATTTCTGTCCGGGGTTGCCACTGTAGCATTCAGTGTGTGTAAGGCTTGAAGTTCAAGAAATGCACTCAGACTGGTCCATCTCATAGGATGACCAAAAATTTAAAAATAGCCTGGATTTTAGGTTCTGCTGGCTTTGTACTGGGAAAACCGACCAGTTGCAATGAGGCTGCTTTTGTTTTTGTCAGCTTAAGTCACCTAATGGGCTCAGCCAAAAAAGAATTCTGCCACAGACACACATTTCTCCCTGATTAATTACCTAAGTATGGAAGCATAAGCAGTATGTAATTCCTCATGTAAGAAAGCTGTTGTTTGTGACTACATGCATATCTCTTTGGATATAGAATAGGAGGATGAGGATCTACTGATGTAGGGTGAAATCCTAGTGGGGAAAAAAAATATGATTTGAAATAGAAAATTTTTAATAAGAATAAATCAGACTTCTGTGACTGAAGATCTGGTTAGCGAAATGCAGAGTATTTTTGCAGGATTTCAGAAATGCAAATCAGCTATTGCTTGGGTATTGGAGTGTGGGGTTCTGGAGGGTTTTTGAATTTTTTAAACAAATTGGCTTAATCCCTTGTTCTTGATTTTATAAAATAGCCAAGCACTGCAGGCTTTTGGCAAATATACTTGCTTGAACAAATGCTTATGTGTGTTAAACTAGTCAATCTTTATGTGTGTCATTTTTATTTTCCTCAGTATTTTTGCATAGCTTCAATGATCTAATCATTAACTTTAAGTACCAGTGGATTTTGCTGACATTCCTGGAAGTTATGCTGATATGATTCATTCATGCTTTTTGGGGAACCTGGTTTCTGTTGAAAAGTTTCTAAATTTGGGTAAATAAAGGTTGCATGGTACTGTCATTTACAAGATGGCACAGTATGTGAAAGAGCAGGTGTGAAAAATGAAGTGAATAAAATTGCTTTTGAAATATAAATCAGCATTTCATGGGCTTCTGTTAGGAGAAAGTCTTTTCTAAACTGTACTAAGTATTTAATTTTTCTTTTTAGCTGAATGTTTTCCTTCTAAAGTGAAATTACATAGGATTTAACTAAATCTTGTTTACATGCCTGGTTTTAAATTAAAATTCATAATTAAGCTAATACAAAATTATAAGATTTGATTTAATGCTTTCTTCCAGTACCTGACTGCGTTAGAAGGTGCAGTCATCACTGAGAAGACTTGTTCTTTTAACAAAAGGTACCAAAATTAAATTCAGGTAGGGTCTTAGTGGTTTAATTTAATACTATTATGATAATGAGCACTATAATTACTTTTGGATAGTTCTTCCTTCCCAGAGGATGAGATTTTTAGTTTTGATGTCTGCTTAAAGCATCAGAATGACGGTAAAATTAATGTCACAACCTTTACAGCCTAGTTATCATTTTCTGTGTAGTATTCTGAAGGATTTTGTGTAACATCTAAAATAAATGTCTTAGTGTGGACAAGCATCAAATTAGGTTAATTGGGTTCACCCCATACTCGGATTCAGTCGGTCTGTCAGGACACCAATTTCATGTGAAAGACCTGTGGGTATCTTTCTGTGAAAATAACTTTTACATTATTACATGTATAAGCTCCACTTCCTTTGATTCTTAATGACCAATTTACAGTGTAGTTTTTTTCCAGTTTATTTGATATTTTTGTTTCTTCTGGTTGATAATTAATTTATCCTTTCATTCTGCGGTAATATAAGGAGTAGTATAGGCATTAAAGCTATTTTGTGGCATTAAGATAGATTTTACCTTTTAATCCTGTCCAACTTCAACTCTGCTTCACTTGAAATTCTTGCAACAGATTTCATTTAATCTCTGAACAGTCAGCAGCAGATTTCAAGAGAACTGTTTTGTTTTCTGGAGTACTGTGACTTGAATGCTTTTATTATTGTCCTATGGTAGAGTTACAAATGAAGCAAAACAGATTTTAAGATTATATAGAGTTTTAAAAGCTTTATAATTGTGATAGGCTCTCAGGTGGAGAAAAATTATGATAATGACAGATAGAAATAATCAATACCATCTTCTGTATTTGGAAAGAAGCAGTATTGGACTCAAGTATGACCAAGGAAGACTGTAAGAATGTTTGCCTCCTCAGTAGTCAATAAAGACAATGGAACATACTGACTGATTAGTGGTGGCCAACCTAAAATCTGTTCTGGACATAAGAGTGTACAGCAGGTACAAAATTTAGTTAATTTTTATTTCTGAGATGGACTCTTTTTTGAACATAAACATGTTTTTTTTATGGGAATTAGTCATGCCAAGCTAGATTTATAGTCAAATGATAAAAAAAAATCTGTTCTGCTGAGGACAGGTGTAGGGAGCTATATAGATGTTGTATCCTTCAATTTTTGTTCTTGATTCAGAATTTCAGAACTTTCTGATAAGACTGCAGTTTGATGCATGTCCTAAGCATAAACATATGTAGATATTAAGCATCTGTAGAGCTGTTCAGTTTTTCCAAAAAGGAAGGTTACTAGATTAAATATCTGCAAAAATAAAGGACAGTGAAAGGTTCTTTGGTATAACAACAATTAAAAAAATATAAGAAAATTTTTTTTTTAATTGACAGTAGCTGATCAATGTGTACTAGTTTGTCAAATAAGCACTGGATTTTCTAGATGAAGACCACTCTTACTACAGTTAGGGTTGAATTCAGATCAGAGATGCCTGTACAAAATGTTTGGATATGTATGGTCCAATTTTCTGTCCTAGTGTTAGGGTTTGTGAATGCTTGGAAGAAGATGTGGAGTTCATGTTTCCACATGGTATTCTAACAATTATTGATCTGTATCCTGAAGGCTGCTTTGTTTGCTATAATTCTAAGCGGAAGTAGTAACCGTAAGTGAGGCACTCTTTTAAATGATTTAATGCTCCCTACAACTGGAAGGGACTGTGAAGACCTAGAAGACTGTGTCTTCAGAATAATAATTTTGAGAACCTTCATTTGAACATCATTTCTCACATTGCTTTTTTAACAGGAATATGCATTGCTGTAGCTACTTCAGTATGTTTCAAGTGTTGGAAATCCTAAAGTGCAAGAAAAACTTTGGACTATGTTTCTGTACAAAGATCTTGTTGAGCAATATGACCTTCAAGAAGGATGTCTTAGACTGGGTGACAGGTTGAAAATCCACACTGGTTCCTAGAAGTGTTTTGCCATTTCAAAATTACATCAATATGGTCTGTTCCATTCTTGTAGGTTAGGTAGGAGTTGTCTATATGTTACCACAACTTGAAATTACATGTAGGTGAGCCAAGATATGTTTGTATACTGGGTCTGACAGCTCTGAGGTTGATTGCTTAAGCACCGTGGACAGAGGCTCTTTGAGGCAGCCTGAGATCTGCTGATACACACTGGCAGACCTATGCCAGGAGGAGCTGGTTGACATACAAGAACTTTTTATTACATATGATTCAGCACAGAAGATACAGGTACCAAAGAACCTCACTTGTGTGCTGTATGAGAGGTCCCCTCACAGCAGCCACACTCAATTTTCTTTTATGCTTTGGTATTGAACTTCGTGGTAATGGAATTGATTTTGCCTCTTTTACTGCTGCCCACAGAACCATCTCCTTCCTGGAACCTCTCTGTTGCTCTTTGAGAGTCAAGTGCATGATAGTAAAGAAGCATATTGGTAATTGCATCAGAATTTGTCCTAACTATTTTTGTATTTATCCAAAAGCAATCTTTTGGTATTTCACGTGCTCAGAAAGGGATTGTTGAGTGCATGTCTGGAATGTTCTTCATGTAACATTCTGCCAGCTGTTCGATTGGCCAGGAAAGTAAGCAAATTTCACATCTGCGCAGCTGGCTCTGCCAGCTGGGAAATGTTATAGATATGCACTGGTATGAAAGCATAGATCCAAGTAAACCCTCAAGTAGTTGGAGTTCCGTCTGTGTCTGTGAATGGATTGTCTGTTACCTTCTCAAAGCCTCCAACTGCATCGGAACAAGAGTTTTCTATCCTGTATGTCTTCTAACTTGTTACTGCTGTTCAGCTGAACCAAACTATTATGGAGCCATTCCAAAAGCTAGACCATTTTGTGATAAAGAAATTCTAAGTGGTTAATAAGACAATTTTATATTGTCATTGTATTATACTATGTCTTTCTTACTAGACTGTTGAATCACACTTGACCAGTGCCTAAACAGCACACTGACTTCTCTGGAAAAAGAAATAGCCAACTCTTAAGTTACTGGGTGGCCACTTGTAATACTTCTTTCTGTCAAACATTATGCATCAAATTTTGTGATAAGTACCAATGTAAAATTCAGGAGAGGTGACAATGAATGTTTGTTTCACAAATGCAAGCTAATATCTTCATCCATGGAAGTTTCTGCTTGTGAGTCAGATGTTTAAAGGCAAATGATAGCTTAACCCTACCTTGTCAGTGATTCTTCAGAATGCTTTGTCACATTGGAATTCATGACATGTCCTCTTTTCTGGCTTTAATTGAGATTTTCAATTACAAGAAGCCTAAGTTAGTTGTGTTGAAAATATGGAGAGTGCTTAAGTGCATATAAGGGTATGTGTGATCCAGAGGAACACTTGGTTTAAAACTCTGGTGGTGTTTTGCATGAGGTACGGGCATTCTGGGATCCATTCTGAAATACAATTTCAGAAAATTATTGCCATTGTAATTTTTTTTTTTACTTTGTGAAAAATTATCAGAACTTATAAGTATCTATATTTCTTCTTTCCAGGACCGTTGTCTTAACTATTAAGGGGCATAATGCAGAATCCTTTAACTTTTTCTGCAGGTATAGTATACTTTCTGTACTTCTTTTTGAGATATTAGATGCTTGTGATTCAAAATGTGGAAGAAATATCATCATCATTAATAAATCACTTTATTACATCGACAATTCTTCCTTAGTATGGTTAAAAGAAGCCATTATACTGTAGCATTTATCACTTCAAACAGTTGCAGTAGGTAAGTAGGACATTGCTGATTACTATTACCACCTGTAGGTGATAATTGAAATATATAAATCTGCTGCTTGTTTGATTCATGAAAATTAAGTGTTCAGGGTTTATTAAATTTTTTTAATCCTCATATATTTGACAATCATTGTCATATTTGACCGCTATATAATTGAAGGTCAAATGTATTTGCAAGTTATGCTACAAGACTAGCACAAACAAGAAATAAATTTTCTAAATATAAACTTAGAATTTTAGATTTTAAGTGCCTTTTCTCCAGCATTCCTATCCTTACTAATATATTTTGTGTTTAACTATATTGCTTCTGTGTTTTGTCCCTTCAGAAGTCATTTTTTGTTGATTTAGTTTTCAACAGTGTTAGTGTCTTCAATTTTTCCCTTACTTATTGGTGAGGGTATTTGTGCTGCAACTGTATATTCCCAAGCCTCTAAACGTGCAGCCGTAGCTTTAATTTCCTTTCTCTTTTGATCTGTGTCACAATGCTGATGTTTAAATATGATTTTTAACTTGCATGTCATTTTTAATGACACTTCTTAAATGTGAGTGAATGTTAGATGGATGCTGCATAAGCTCTAATGGACCTTTCAGAACTATTGCAGGTTGTCAGTTAAGTTTCCATTGTTAGTACTTAAGTTAATTAAGGAAGGCACTCTGTGCTGCTGAACTTGAAGCCTTGAGCTTTTACTGTCATATAAGTTTATACTTTACCTGTTTTGTGAAGACTGAGTATTTTTATGATACTATAATAATTCTGAGGAAGCTATTTCAGAAGGATGTCATGCAAATTGATATTAGTTGATGAGTTCTGTGTCTAAGGGGACTATTCCTTCAATGGAGAAAGTATTATAAAGCTGTCCTCCCTGCAGTGTGCTCTACATCTGCATGCTTATGACTGAAATACTTCTAATACTTAAAAAGCCTTAATTTAATTTTTCCTTTAAAAACAGGAATTTGACCACTTTGGTAGTCGAAATGAATGTGTTATCTTTAAAGCCATTTCTTGATAACGGGAGGCAAATATAGACTGTGAAGCTGTTCGGAAACTTGAAACTGATCAATCATTTGCTTTCAGATTTTTTGGGAGACTTTTCTTTTTCCCCTTAAAAAAAAAAAAAAAATCCACTCCAGTCAGTATCCTGTTATTAATTTGCACTCAGGAGTGAATTATAAGAGTCACGTTGTAAACTTTGGAAGTGACTGTTCATGTTAGAAATCATAACTAGATTCTGACCAAGAGCTATATCAGTGGGAAACCATGATATTCTACAACTACACTAGTCTCAGTATGGGGTTTTTTATTATTCTTTTACTGTTACTCTTTTTTGTCCTCATATCAAGCATCACTTTTGTTTCTTAAATGTGTTATGGCAATTTGAAAATGTTGAGGCTATTTGCAATTTATAATGATTTATGTACAGCTATAACATTGGTGCACTTCTCACAAATAAGAGATTTGGAAATAAATGGTATTGGAAGTGGAACCTATCCATCAGTTACATTCAGTATAGAATTTTTGTCAGTCTTTCTATACTTTGAAAGTGCTTGTTATTTTCCAGTTGAGTATGGAAGAAATGGTTAGTGCAAGTTCTTTGAGTGTCAACATAAACCCTTCACTGCTGCCATTTGTCAGGTAGTAGCAGTTCTGTAATTTGATATGTACTCCTTCAGGGCATCTGTATTTTTCTCAATTTTAAATATTTTATAATAAAGGTAATTATAATTTTTATAACAAGCAACTGTAACTCCATGTTTAAACAGATCCGCTTTTCTGAATAATGATAAATATTTAACTTCTAAGATTTTAATTTTTTCCTAGGGATTACAAAATTACCATTGAAGCATCATATTCTGTCATTCATACTCATGTTAATATTTGCCGTTGAGCGAGTGCTGGTTTTTTAGTAGTGCTTCATAATGACATAGAATACCATTGTGCCTTAGAGAACTGAAATACCTCTGTCATTGTCAGATTTATGAAACATTTTTGTTAAATGACTCTAACATGAAATAATTGTGTGTCATATACAATTACTGTGCATAATATAAGGCTGTCCTGGTTTATCTAGGATTTTAATACTTTTTTGTCTTTTTAAAATATATATGGGAAACCTATATCACAGGCCAAAATTGTAGATTTTTGCCTTGAGTGTGTTTAAGTTTTTAAAAAAAATCATACAGTTTTATGTATTATTTTAGTATGTATGGTTTAGTACATTTTGCATCGGTGTTAGTATGGTCCTTTGGTGCTGGGAGATTCTTCAATTAGCCATGTAAATGTGTTTCTTAGCATCAGCTCTCACTTTGCTGGAACCCCTGCTGCCTTTATGTCATTAACATAAATGCAGGTGCAAATAGCATTTATGTACTCTGGTAGAAAGCAGTTGGAGACATTTCACTGTGGGACACGACACTTTCAGATTGTGTACATCTGTTCAAATAATGTATCCAAGCCAGTGACATGAATGCAAGGGTAAAAACATCTGCCCCTGAGACCATTTGCCATGCAGCAGATGCTTACATCTTTATTTATGCAGATGGTTTGTGTGATGAGCTGAGCAGTGATGAAAGCAAGAAAGTTTGAGAAAGATTTCAGAGTATTGCTTGGGATGGGAAAATATGTTAGTATCAGGGCTTTGTTTTCAGATGTCGACCAAAAGAAGAACATCTGTTCCAAATAATCATGTTTTGGTAACAGAGCTGTGCTATTCGGGACATTAACACAAAATCAGCAAAGGATTTTTGTAAAAAGAAAACTCTCGCACAACAGTTGTACTGCAGTTACAGACACTAAGTAGTTGAATAGAAGTAATCACTTTTAAGAGGAAGGCTCAGATGCTTTCAAGACGTTCTCAAGTTACGCAAAACATTGAATTGACCAAAAAGTTTGTAAAGGTAGAATATTTCAAAATAATAACGTAACTCGTCATGATGTGGTTCAGAGGTTGTGTGTGTGGTGCTGTAGTGGATACTGTGACTTTGGGAATGTTTCAGTAGAAGTCCTCCTTCGTGTTAGGAAATTACTAGTCAAGTAGTGTAGCCGTTGTGGTGTTTGAGAAATACTGTAGGGTTGTCGACGTGAGTCGCAGATCTGAACTGAGCTGGCACTTCAGAGTAGGAACGGAAAGTGCCCGGGCGTGGGCTGCCCAGCCGCAGCACGGCTTGCTCTGCTCCAGCGGAGGCTGGAGGCAGCGGTGACGGGCGCCCAACTCCCCCTGCTGGACTCTGCGCCAAGGGGCTCCTTTGTCTGCCAGCGCATGCCGGATACATGTGAACTTAATTAAAAATGTGCTGATATTTTGGCACATGGCAAGTGAGGGATATCATCTTTGGCCTACATTCCAGTTGACTGCATTCCTGGTTTAATTCCCTCCTGTGTCAGCACCCATTGCAAGTGTTTGCTGATACATTATCACTTATCAGCAGCGTAGTCAATCAATTCCTTTACAGCACATCCAGTACCTTCTTCTGAGAACCGTTGCTGCCTTTAAACAGTGCCGTGGCTAGCATGGGCAGGCTTAGCAATGCCAACAAGCATTGCAAATAGTTGTGATTATATGCAGGGGGAGGAAAAACATTCAGATACTGTAATGTAAATTGTTTTCTGCTACATCCAACTGCCAGAAGAGCCTAGCTACGTTCAGATTCAGCAGCAAGTGATAATTTTATGCATTCTGAAAACTAATGTCTTTCTAGCCAGGACCGCTGTCTTTCTGAAGATGTCTCCATTTTCCTATGCTATACAGGACTGTATCTGTCTTTGAAAAAGTATACATATGTATTTGAAGTACTGCAGAAATCCTCTAATCTTTATGTTTGTTTTAATCCTTAGTGGAATTGACTACAGGTAGCAATGTTTTGCATATATCAGCCATAGCTGTAGCATCCTTTTCTTTCTTCGTGACCCAAATTTCTTCAGAAAAGGGGGGACAGCTAGAGCAAACAAAAACCCTGGCTAGAGATTCCCCATTCAAAAGTTAGATCATTTAGGTAATTTTCAAAAGAAATGAGCTATGTACAAAATCCCTCAGAAAATACTCTCCAACTACCATCAAAGATTAACAATGTGTTCTGTGTTCTGGCCCTTTCTTTGAGGAATGATAAACCCCGTGTGTAGTTCATACAGGAAAACTCAAAATAGGCCAGGTCAAGACTGACAGTCTTCTGATTCTCTGATCCTTTTCAGTGAGGGTGCACTTCCCAAGGTTCGTACTACAGAAGTCACCATACAGATGCTTTTAATGCCTCAAGTAAAATATATTTGCTCAATCTAGCCAAAGGGGTGAATTAGCTGTTTGTTTTCTTTTGCATACAGGCTCTCTTCAGAAAGAAGTGCTCTGATTTTCACCAAAAAATAAGTGATATTCTATGAAAGGAATGACAATTTTGCACTTCTGCTGGGCTTTCTATTTGAAAAAAAAATTAAACAATTGGGGAGTAAGAGGCATAATTCCCTTACTGCCATCAGATGTATGTGTGTTCTGTCCCTTGGAGGAAAGGGAACAGGGTTGAACTCTCAGTAAGATGAAGAGAAATGCTATTCTCAGCTTGTTTGAAAGAGTCTAGTCAGAAAATATTTCATTATTTATTCAAAGAATGGTTCTATTTAACCTTTTTGTGCTTCATTTTGAAGAATTCTGCCTTGGTTTTTGTAGCAGACTTGGTCATTATTATTTCCTGCACTTAAGGAAAAAATAAGTATTAATTGCCACTTTAATTAGGCATATCAAGATTTGTCCGGGTTGATGTGATCTTGATAGACCTTTTAAAAAGGACTTTACATTGCCATTGACTTTACAGTGAATGAATTACTGTTTAGGTCTATGTCTTTCTTGAACCTTACTGAAAGAAATTTCAGCTGGCAGTTCTCCCAGAAAATAACTTTTAAAAATCCAATTACAGCCTTTTCTTTTGAATCTTCTGTTTGTTCCCACCTTCTAAAGTACCTAATTTATATTTGCATTGCCACTGAAGGTTTATGAATTGCAAGTTTATGACCAGTGCTTCCATCACCTCCCTTCAGCTATTTTCTGAACAATTAGTGCCCCCAAGCAGCTGCATCACTGAAGCCTTGCTTCACAGATTTCCAGGGATGTTATCCTCTGTGGAACACAATAACTGGGCAAAATAACAACAGAGATAAAGCACTAGACTTGCAGTTATACCAAATTAATCTCTGTCCTACTCAACTGAGTCCTGTTGGAGCACCATAGTTTCTACATAACACCCACTTGAAGCTTTACATGGTTGGTTGCTGAAACATGTAGAGGTATACAGAAGCTGAAACACCTTTTTTGATGTTGTATCTCAGTCACAAGTTCCATGCTTAAACAGCAAAGAACCACTGCTTTCAGCTTGAATAGTGATTTGTGTGCTGGCAGAGGCCAGGCACCATCTTGAGCTCAGAGATTTATCTGCATAAACCTTATTCCTAAGTTCTCTTATTGCCATAGTGAGAAAAATCTGTGAGTGATTTCTTCAGCTGTAAAGGTGAGAAAAGTTATTAATAATTACGGATGCTTTGTCTAGCTCTCTTTATGTAAGTTTTCATTTCTTGATACAAAAATATTTGATCTGCTTAAAACCTATTAATTAAGTTAACCTTAATATGAAGTGAGTAACTTATAACTGGAAAGACTGTGTGTTCAAAAAAAATGGAAAGCTTTAAAAGTTCAGAAATACTGCATGAGAGGTGTTAAGAGAACATGTGAACATAATAAACGTATTTAAAATTCATTGCAAAAGACTGTTTAAAAATCACTTATGTATATATGTTCTGACTTTCAGGAAGAACTTCCAAGTCTTTCTTCCTTTATACAGTAAAACAGACATGGCTTTTTTTTATAGGAGGTTGTGTTAAGCCTTGCATTGCCCATATTTTATATAAGATATTGCTTTTGAATATTGATTTACCCACATGTGGCTAAAACTGATATTTTACAACTCAAAAAGATTACCTCAAAGCTGCTGGTCACTTGTTATTCCCTGTAGAAGTAGAATTTCATACATATTTTAGAAGTTACTTCTCTTGGGACAATACAGGAAACCTAAATCTTTGAGAAATTCAAACAATGTCTTATATTATTGTTGTTGCCAATGCTGATAATATAGTGTCTGGATGCATTAATTTCTTGATGTGTTAACTTTTGTTTAACAGACCTGCTTATGCATGGGTACTGTTTTATGTTACACTTTGCTCTGAGGACAGAGATACTGGAGCCAGGATGCTGCTGAGATTGTATTGGCAGAAAGAAACCTTAAATAGACTCATAGGATCATAGAATGGTTTGGTTTGGAACGGACCTTCAAAGGTCATCTAGTCCCACCTTCCCTGCACTGAGCAGTGACAGCTTCAACTAGATCAGGTTGCTCAGAGACCCATCCAACCTGGCCTTGAATGTTTCCAGGGATGATGCTTCTTTCTACCAGCTCTCTGGGAAACCTGTGCCAGTGTCTCAACACCCTCATTACAAAAAATTTCTTCCTTATATCTAGTCTAAATCTCCCCTCTTTTAATTTAAAACATTACGCCTTGTCTTATTGCTACAGGCTCTATAAAAAAATATCTCCCCATCTTTCTTATAAGCCCTCTTTAAGTATTGAAAGGCAGCAGTAAGGTCTCTTCAGAGCCTTCCGTTCTCCTTGCTGAACAAGCCCAACTCTTTCAGCCTGTCCTCGTAGCAGAGGTGCTCCATTCCTCTGATCATTTTTGCGGTCCTTCTCTGGACCCTCTCCAACAGGTTCACATCTTTCTTGTGCTGAGGACTGGACACAGAACTCTGGGTGAGGTCTCACCAGAACAGAGTAGAGCAGCAGAATGACCTCTCCCTTGACCTGCTGGTCATGCTTCTTATGATGCAACCCAGGACATGGTTGGCTTTCTGGGCTGCGAGCACGCATTGCTGGCTCATTTTCAACCTTTCCCCCATCAGTACCCCCAAGTCCTTCTCCACAGGGCTGCTCTCGATCCCATAATCTCCCAGCCTGTAGTGATACCAGTAATTGCCCTGACCCAGGTGCAGGACCTTTTACTTGGCCTTGTTGAACCTCAGGAGGTTCACATGGGCCCACTTCTCCAGCTTGTCCAGGTCCCTCAGGATGGCATGCCATCCCTCAGGCGTATCAACAGCACCACTGAGCTTGGAGTTGTCTGCAAATTTGCTGAGGGTGCACTCGATCCCACTGTCTATGTCATTGATGAAGATATTAAGCAGCACAGGTCCCAGTATGGTCCCGTGAGGGACAGCACTCATCGCTGACCTCCATCTGTAGATCAGGCCATTGACTACTATCCTTTGGATGTGACCATCCAGCCAGTTATTTATCCACTGAACAGTCCACCCATCAAATCCATATCTCTCCAGCTTGGAGAGAAGGATGTTGAGAAGGGCCATGTTAGAGGCCTTACAGAGGTCCAGATAGATGACAGCATGATAATGAAGCTCCTATGTATACTTTAAAACAACAGAGGAAGGCAATTCCAGAAATTGAGAAAATGGAGTTATCTAACAGTAGAGATTATTAATATTTTTCTCCCCCTTTTTTTTTTGCGTAAGTTAGATACTACTTTTCTGAAAAGTACATCTGTATACTCTTTGCATATATCAATATATGGTGGATAGTGCAATAAGGATGTTTTGGGAAAATAAAAAGACTGAATTAGAGAGGAAACTGATAGAACTTACCTAAACACGAACTATGTACCCATGGTCTTGGATTACTCTATGAATTATCTCTCCAGAATGACTTTTTATGGCAAAAATAATTTTAGCTTATTCCCACTCTGAAAAATGTCACTAGAAATTTAAGGGTTGAATGTCTGCTTTGATGGAGTCCAGTTATGTTAAAAAAAAACATTCTTATTGTGTAACTTTGTTGTAATGCTCTCTTCTGCTGAGTCTTTTGAAGGCTATTTAAGGAATCCAGGAAGCATCTGACTGCGCACAGAATTTCTTGAAATGCACTATAATCCTGATCTCTCAGAATAATAATCTTGTAGACTTTAAAGCGAAGACGACCTTTCTAAATCATGAAATGCTTAGTTCACAACTAGCAAATCACATGGATGCTCAAATCAGAATTAATTATATATGGCTTTAAAGAGGTCTAACATTCCCTTTTAGAATCTTAACAAACAGTTTTGACCTTGTTCCTTCTGAGCTGTACCAGAACATGTTTTCTAAGGGTATTTGTATGTTCCATATCATAGCGTTTCTGTGAATGATGTACTGTGATTTTCCAATCCTTCATTGGAGTACTTCATAATATTGATTATTTTTCTAATCTATTTTAAATTGCACAAAAGGACTCCTATGTAGACATAATTATATTACTCGTTAAAAATCAAGTACTAAAAAGATAAGAAATGCAAGATACAAAGTTATCCGTGTGGCTTAAATGCTTCTCCTTTCCAAATCACATAAAAAAGTAATGTTTGTAACCCATCTTTAGTCTGCATTTAATTCCTGTATCCCACCATGACTCTTTGGCCTGGGCACTTTCCAAGTCTCATTTCTAGTTCTCTTGTCCTTTTCCAGCTTGTGCTGCATATGTCTTAGTTTTTCTTCCACACTGTCAGCTCAGCAGTTAGAGATAGGGAGAGGCCATTTCCTTTTTCCAACTTGAGTGTTTGGACCTAAAGCTATAGTCTTAGGAAGAATCCAGCCCAGCCTGAAGCAGGAGCATGCTCAACAGAATGTAATCATTGGAAGAATTTGCTGCTTAAAGTATCTGTTGAACACATGCCAAGAGTTTACAACTTGCCAGGTTGGGCAGCTTTTCACAGACAAAAGAGACATTGCTGTGTCAGATATCAAGGTCTTCATCTAATGTGCAGATATGTTACTAGATTTTTAAATTTTTTAAAATTGCAGACGTATCTGGGGATGGCTGGCATTTTATGTTCAAATTAATTTTATGGAATTATCTGAGGCAAATACTCAGAACAGATCATTCCACCAAAATAGTTATTATTAGGCAACTTTGAGTTTATTATTATAATATATAGAGTTCAGCACTCCTGATTTCTAGGTTTATCACCAACCTTACTTTGTACAGATGTGTGACAAAACTAGTTTTGAACATAGAAGGCCAATTTCTGTTTTCTACAATATCAGCAGTTCCATTGATTTAAATGGGATTACAGAAAGTGTAAATCAGCATAAAGTTTAGCCCCTGTGTTTAAAAGCGTTATTAAAGCTACTGAACCTTCATTATTCTGAGCTTTTGCTTTGGCTCTGTTGACTCTCTGCCACGACACTGAAGCTGAAGTCTCCCATCTGTTTACCACATTAACCAGCTTTACTCGGTTATTGAGCTATCACCTGGCATTTGGTGAGTAATACATTAGATTATAAAACGTTTTTGGAGGAGAGAAAAATGCCAAAGAGCAAGAAGCAGTAGTAGCTTTCTAATGCATTACCTATTGTCTTTGTATACTGTCTTTTTCTGGTTTTTTGTTGGGTTTGGGGTTGGTTTTTTGGAGGGGTTTGGTTTTTTTTTTGGCCTGGGATCGACTTATAACTGACTGAAGCACTTTTGCAGGTGGTGGTTTTTTGCATGCTAATCCTGCAGAGAAACATTGTGTCCAACAAAGTATGCTGGGTCAGGAAAAACAAGAAACTTGTGCTGGAAGGACAATTTCCACAGGTACTTAGCATGTGTGGAGGTTTGGCAAAATGAGTGATTAACTATCATTGACGGAAATAAATCTAGTATTGTCTGTTAGAAAGTTGTGCATTTTTTTCTTTCCCATAGAACAGATATTTTTCCTTTCTAAGTCATCAAAACTCAACAATGTAAACATGCATTTAATAAAATATTTTGTTAATCTTTTTCATCTGTATTCTGCCTTTCCCTTTGGAACAAGGTGATCGTTTTTTTTGTGTTGTTTTCTGTCACTTTGCCAGTCATACACAAATTAAATACAAACCTATGCAAGTGGGGTGGTCCGGCAAGGTTTGTTTAAAAAATTAACACTATTACACAGTGGTTTCTGGCATTTTGGTCATTTATTTTAATGTTCAGAATAGACCAGATTAAATTTCTTCTGATGCTTTCTATAGTGTCTGAGTTCAGCATTGTTACATGCTTTACATAGAGAACAGATTGAAGGAGGTATGAAAAAGAATGCAGAACAGACTGGAGTAGACCAGACTTGCATGACTTAGGAAGGAAGGGGAACCACGAATGAACAGCAGCCTTGTGGAAGACTTTCTTTCCCCCAGACGACTTTTCCCAGCATGACTGTTTTAGAGACTTTGATGCATCATTGATTTTTTTTTTTATTGGTGTATCACCTTCCAGTTCTATACAATTTTAGCATTAGTTGGAAGGGGTGAAAGCTTATGATGTCCTGCAAGTTTCTGAGTGATTTGATACTTGCAGGTACTAGCATGGTAATGATTAATCTTTTAACAGAGACTTTTAAAGTAAATGGATTGAATTGCCTTTGATTTAACCTTGTGCTTAATTATTTTAAAGTGTCCACCTGTTGCCCCAAGTCCATGCCTATTTGAAAGACTGAAAACGTATCAGTTACAGATGAGCTTCATGTTGTTCAGATATTAAGCTAATGTTTTCATTAATTTACTTTATTCTTAATGAAAATTTTAAAGAAAGTTTAAAAATTGTTGCCTTCTGGAAAGGACATGTAGACTGACTGGTGGAAAGAATGTTGTCTAACACCAAGGGCCATTCTTAAAAATGCCATTGCAGAGCCTCCCTTAACTGAAAATTCCCCTTCTTAGATGCTAGACTTCATGTGTTTGCATAGTCACAAAGTCTTTTCCTGAGGTCACAACTGACAAGTCAAGATGAGTCCTTTGAATCAGAGACAGTAATAATTTAGAAGTAGTTGTGGAATAGAAGCGGAACATCCCTGAAAGATGCATGTTAAGTTTCCAAGTGGCCACCTGATAGCCGGACAGCCAAAGTTCTTCAGCGTCAGGGTGGTGAAGACATGAATTACCGTAGCGATTTGTGTATGCAAAGGAAATTGTTGAAACTTTTTGCCAAGTATAAATGGAAAAAATAGGTTTGGTTACTGATGATGCTTGCATGCTCTGGGTGGGGTCTGTAGGACCTCCGGTCTGTGAATTGACTGGTTGCTTTTTCCTGGTCCAAGATGTTAAATAGTCTTCCACTACTTCTTCCAGTTAGCTTTCCCAGCCCATGAGCAAAATCTTAACTGAGTCTGAAGGACGATCAAACAGCTAGTCTGCACCTAGACCATCTCTATATTTAGACATCAGCTAAGCTGCTTAACTACAGCAACCGTGTTGGATGAGAGGGAAATACAGCACTGAGTATTCTTTGCTTACCAGAGACACTGCAATGAATATTTCTGCACTAAACTGTCTAATGTAAACTTGGGGGGCGAAAAAAAAGAAGAAAAAAAAAAAAAGTTGTATTGAAGGCTGATACCAAACATACCTTCCCTGGGAGATGTATTTATGATATAATTATGCTCCTTGGAAAAAGAGCGTTTGTGTAAAAGTCTCTTCTCAACAATTGTATCAAGGCTTAGTACTAAGTTAACTGCATAAGAAAAATACTGATCTAAACGGACCTTCTTTCAAAGAGCATTTGCTGGTTGATATTCATGAAGGTCTTAGCCTCTAGAATGATACTTTCTTGTGGAATGCTGAGAAAATACGTGGTGAGACTTTTAAAAAAAGTAATTTTACTACCTAATTTTGCAGTAGAGAAGTCAATGTGTTTGATAAGCATATGCTTGTTTTCCAAGCTAGTGTCATCATTATTTCTACAGATATTTCCTCCTAACCTCAAATTAACCTTCCTTTCATGATGCTCTGGCTGACATTTCTGCATTTTTGTAGAGGCTGCATGTCCACAGCAAAACTTCCATCTTTTCCTGAACTCACATCATTTGCTACCATTGATTGGTGAGCAGGTGCATGATAACTTGGAGTGCAGACTGGCCCAGGTAGCAGTCTGCTGAAGCACTGGCTTTCCTTAAAAAATGTAGGCAAACCAGTGAATGAGATTTTGAAATAAAAGGGGAGAGGTACAAGCCAAATGTGAGAGAGAATGGAAACTGCTTGTGTTGAATATTGTGGCAAGCTGAAGCACTGCTGGTTTGGAAAAAACCTCTAATGTCAATATACGGCAAGCATAGCCTGGAAAAATAAGAACAGATTCTGTCCCCTGAAAGACAAATACACTTGTTCTGTCAACTACTGTATTTAACCTGTACAATTTGACCTGTAACTAGCAGTGAAGTTCAGGGCTAGTTTGGTTAATGATTGCAATACTTTACATCATTTTATTGTACTTCTCAGAAGCTCTTAAAAGTGTTTCCTCAAAAGCAGCAACAAGAAGATAGCCTGCAGGAAACAAAAAATTAGTATTATGAGCTATTTTAAGCAGTTGAAAAGATAAACGTTTCTGTATATTTAGTGACTGTAGATTGTCAGAAATGGAAGTTCTTAGTGATAAACAGTACATGCTCCTAGCTTTTGGAGAATAAAAAGGGCTGTAAGGAAACAGAATACTTACCATGTTCCTGCTTTTTCCAGGTTGCACAAACTCTGTAGGCCTGGACTTATTCCTGTGTGTGGGGATCAGTCTTTGTATTTGTGCAGGATTTCCATATGTGCAGGAGTCCAGTCTGCACAGACTATCTAGATATCTCTGCAGACATGGAGCAGAAAGAAAGTTATGTTGGTGGCCAGTAGTTTCACTTAATTGGAGGATTAAGAAGGTGCATAATAGTCGTGGGGTTTGATGCTGTAGATGGCAATAAAAGGATCGAAGTTCTGTGCCTTACGTAGTTATTACTCTATGAACCTGCTGTAGGTCAGAGAGGTTTAAGGAGCATCAGAGCTGCTATGTATGAACTGTACCGTTTATGTGTGATTTCTCAGTGAATTTCATGTCCTGAAGGCAGTGGATTTACTGCACATATGCATACCATGAGTATGCACGTGTATCTGTCCAGGAGTTCTGGTCATGAAATGTGAGAGCTCTGTAACTTACAGTGCATGTTGCAAAGTGTGTGATGTCTGAGACCACCACCCAGGATTCAGGTAAACATACTGGAGTTTCCACTGTTGGTAGTGATTCAGTTACCTCTTTAAGTCCATAACCATGTATAAATACATTGGTAAAACAAGGCTTTAAAATGGTAAGGTAAATCCATAGAAAGCTTCCATTCCTTACTGCAATATGTCAGGGTCCCAGCATGTACTCTTACATATTCCATTCAAATGTCATCCTCTCTCAAAATGAATTTTTCTTACGTTGTTGCTTTCCAAAATTGCCTTTCTGCTTGGTATCTCTGTAGCTGAATTTTCAGTGATTGAGATTGTTGGGAATTCTTTTTTTTTTTTCAGGAAAATTATTCCAGTTTTTGAGAACTGGAAGCATCAGTAGTTGAACTTGGGAGGGAGTAATGAGGCTGTTACATGAAATGGTAGTGGTACAATTATCTATGTACCAAATCCTTTTGTTTGTTTTACTTTTGTTTGTTTCCTTTTGTTTGTTTTACTTAATTATCTTCACATTCTTCTTTCCTAAAAATGTTTGTGACATTTACCAACCCAATTAGAAAAACAAAGGAACTGTGATATAACCTTGATAAATTGCATTTTTCAGGAAAATATTACAGTTCTGTTGTGCCTTAAGGCACATAAGCGATGCGTTTGATTGAGTATTTAACAATTGTACATCTTCTCTCAAGTCCTTTTTGATTTTATTGCACATTATTTGCATGTTTTATATCAGGAAGTTTTTTAAGACTTCATCAGCTAAGCTGTGGTCTGTATCTGATAAAACCCACAAATTCTAAATGTTACAGAAACTGAAAGATAGCATGACTCTGGTCATGATCAGAGCAGGTGCTCAGGGAAGTTCTGCATCATGGAGTTTAAGTCCTGTCGCTGTTAGTTCTTCCAGCTGAATATTGCCAGCATGCCAGTGCAACTTTGCCAGGGCGTAAGTGTATTTGTTCTCAAATGCCAAGTAGTTTCTAACCTAGAATGAAACATCCGTTTTCGGTTAAGAGGGTGGATTTTTGCATATCTATATTGCTTCAGGGAGTATTTTTGTTTTGTCCATGAAACTTCTGCAATTCTAAATTTAGTGGTCATGTAAATACTGAAATACTTTTAATAAGTTCACATGTAATACTACCTTTTGTAAGTGATTTTATTTTTGATACAGTAATTTTTTAAAAAAATACTAAATATTATCTTACATCTTATGTTGTTATTACAGATAAACACAAATCCCCTTCGGATATAATACAAAGTTTTCAGAAGAAAAGTCAGTTTAGGACCATTGCTCCAAAAATGGTACCAAAAATTTTAACGTCTGGAGTGGTTTCTTGTCTTCAGTCATCTTTGCCTGAGCAAAATACACCGATTTCAGCTGCAGGTTCTAAACCACTGCTGTTGCCAACTCAAAACTATGCTGTCATGCAGGTGGCTGGTCAGGAGGGGACTTTTTCTCTATTGGCTTTGCCGTATGTTGCCCCTGCCCTAACGCAGCAAGTCCAGCAGTCAAATGTGGCCCCTTATGAAAACCTAAAGCTGCCTATCCCTAGATACCAATCGGTAAGAAATAAACTACTAAGTGACCAAAAACCATCACAAATCTGTATTTTGGATGCACATAACAAGATTCCTACTAAAGCATCGATCTCATCACAGACTTCCCCCATGGCTACTTTAACTGAAGACTGTCCTGAAACACATTCTAGTTCAGATTCAACTGAGCAAGCTGTGCTAACAGAGCGTGACTCAGCTGAAATTCCAGTTGCCACATTAGTAAATAAAAGCAAGGGTGTGGAATCTGGATCTCCTTTAGTGAACAAAACTGAAATTGCTAACGATAATGTTTCTGGACCATCTGTAGTTAAAGACTCTTTATCCAAGCCAGCAAGTACAGTTAATCCCATGAAACTATGTCTATGCTCTGTGAAGACAGCATCTGAAGCCACAAGAGAGTCATTCATTACGTCTGAGAAACTGAAGGAGAAACCCGCAAATTCTGTTGCTGTTCTGTCACCAGCAGGTTTTGGCAGTACAATACAGATGACTCCATCAGCACTAAAAGGAAAACTTCCTATTTTGCCGTACTCAAGGATGAAAAATTCAGTGTTCTGTAAATCTAAGCAGAATGCTAATGTTATGGATGCATCTGATCCTTCACCAAAACCTGAATGTGAAAAGATAGCAGCTTTGGCGAAAACCTTCCATGTTCCTACTAAAGCATCTGATAAGCGATTAGCTGTATCTTTTGCACAAGTCCCCAAAACCGTTGGAGAAAATACCTTCTCTCCGTCCAATAAAGTGGATGTTGACAGTCTTAAAAAATTGAATGGTGCAGCCGCTAAAAGAAGAGGCAGGAAGAGAAGAGCCCCTGATGATTTATTGGCTTTTCAGACCAAGCGAAGGAAATGCATCATTACTAAGTTCAGAGAAGGAAGAGAGAGGGCAAAAGGTGATCTTCAGCCACCTGAAAACAAAAAAGCAGAGGCAGTGAAAAAATACCGTAGTATTAGACCGAAACCGGTGGTAGTTGTCCAGACTTTTGCACCGCTGACTTCTGCAGCAATAGTAGAGACGACGTCTCCTGACCGTTTAGACCAAGATCCTTTTTTAAATAGTTCACTTCCGGGTAAATATTTAAGTTACAAGCATAGTGGTGCTGTGTCAGCTAAATCGAGTGATGTAAGTAGAAATGCATGTTTGACCGTACCTAAGCCATCATATAAATGTCACGTTTGTAACCATGTCTTCCAGTTTAAGCACCATCTTCAGGACCACATGAACACACATACAAACAAACGGCCTTACAGTTGTCGAATTTGCCGGAAAGCATATATTCATTCTGGAAGCCTGAGCACGCATATGAAACTTCATCACAACGAGGGCAGACCCAAAAAGCTTGTGTGCTGTGAATTCTGTGCGAAAGTTTTTGGCCATGCAAAAGTGTATTTTGGCCACCTCAGAGAAGTGCACAGGGTTGTTATCAGCACAGAGCCCTCTACTAGTGAGCAACAGCTGCAAGATGCTTTAAAGAACAGAGAGGCGAATAGAAAAGAAGCAGAAGAAGCCGCAGAGAGGTGGGTGTTTTCACGAATTAAATGCTAATGAAAACAGGATTTCAGGTTGTCAGTGGAAATTCATAAACATCACCAGTATTAAAATTGCTGCTTCCACCGCCCCCCCCCCACCCCCCCCAAAGTGAGATTCCTAATGGTTTAAGTATTTTAAGGAATCTAGTCAATCTGTTAGACCATCTGGTATATTTTAGCTGATTTATTGCATATAAATTATTACTGACACTTGAATATCCAAAGTAATTTTGCACATATTCTGGTAATACCCAATATACTGCCAGTGGAGCTATTTTGGGCGGTTGATTTCTCACAGCTAATGCTTTTTCTGTTAATCTGCAATGTTTTCTGTGTCCTACCCAATTTGGGGGTTTTCCCCAGAAGATAAGTGAACCAACTGCAGTAAGTGAAAAACAATTCATATTTCAGTATTAGCTTGTAGTCTGTTTACCCTATTAAATATCATTATCCCATTTCCTTCTCTGGAGGGCTGTGAGTTAATCTGTCTTGTGAGTTGAGTACTGTTCCTTTTGCAATCTCTTTGCTGAGTAGAAAAGTCAACATTTACCATACTAAGATGGATAGAACATTCTTTTATCTCTGCATTATGATTTTGAGGTGAAATTTCTTGACAGAGTATAAACGTTGGCTTTTTTGTTTGTTCTGCTGTGCACTTACTTTCATTGAAGTACACTTTATTAAGCTCGTGGCTCTAACCTGATGCCTCGCTATGCCACTACAGTTCAATTTTACAGACTTTGCTTTGCATAGCTTCATTCTGTGGGGTATCAGGTGTAGAGTCTCCTCCTCTGGAGATACTCAAAACCCGCTTGGGCACGATCCTGTGCAGCTGCTCTGGGTGAAGCTGCTGTAGCAGGGAAGTTGGACTAGGTCATCTCCACAGGTCCTTTCCTAACTGATCACAGAATGGTAGAGGTAGAAATTTTTAAGGTATTGAACCTAAGAAACACCAGTGCTTTTCTTTCAGCTTTACTAGCCCTTGTACAATGAGTCATTCAGTGTCTAATGTGTATAAATACAGAGTATTATGTGGTCCTTTCTGTAGATGACGTGAGAAGGTTTCTGCAGAGATCTTTTGATTGATTTAACTCGAACCAGGGACTTGCTAGCTCTGTGTATATCTGTTTCCTTTATGCTGTAGAGCTGTCGTAAATCAATGAGAGGGGCTGTCCAATTTAAATTAGGTATTTAAACTTTTAAAAACTATGTTGCAAACTTCTAGGAAAAAAATCCGAATAATCTTTCAAGTTTCATTGTTTCCATCTTGGAGTGGGAGGTGGAACATGCAGTTTTGCCTGGAATTGAACTTAGATCACTCTGTGTAAACAAGTTAGTTTCTCTTAGAGGCTACAGGTAGTATTCATTTTCAGATGAATCAAGACTCTTTTAAGAACAGTAACCTTTTAATAGTCTTTCTACCAAGGCTAATTTTGGAGGCAGTTCTTAAAACTCAGCGATGTTGAATAACATTTGGTTTCAGTTGTTTCCTAATCATCCTTATTATGATTTTATTTCTCTTTTTTTTTTCCCCCGCCCTGTTCCAAATAAATTAGATACTGTAGCAACTGTGCCTGGTTTTAGATAAAAAACTATTTCATGAATGCCATCTCCTCTTGGAACTTAGAAGGACAGAAATTGCCATCTCTGTTCTGTGCATGGCTACTACTGAAATTGTTCTTATTTCCTTTTTTTAACAGGGGAAATAAATGCAATTTTGAGGACCTATTCCATAACCCAGGAGAAGTGAAATTACAGATCAAATGTGGTCGATGCCAGTTTATTGCACAGTCTTTTGGTGAAATGAAGTTTCACTTACTATGCTCTCATGGAGAAGAGATCCAGGGAAGAGTAAAGGAAGGGGTTTTGCAAGGAAATAGAGGAGCTAAGGGGGAACTGATCAAACATGCAACCCACTTCTGGAAACAGCGCAGCGAGAGAAGACATTTAGCAAAACGCAGTGCCCATGAAGAGGAGTTTTATACTTTTCCAAAGCTGAAAAGACAGATATACTTTCACCATCAAAATAATGTTGATATGTTATCTAAAAGTGAACTGACTCAGTCAGGAAGTGGTGAAGCAGCCAAGGAGATGCAAAATGTAGGTTTTGGTACACCGAGCAAAAAAATAGAAATTTGGTCTAAAGCGGGTTATAACTGCATTTTATGCAAACAGTTATTTGGAAGGAAAGAAGATCTTTGTAATCATTGGCAGAGTCATCATAACTGTGAAGACCCTTCCACTTTATGGACAATTTTTAGTTCCTTATCAAAACAAGGAGTTATTGAATTTTCTAATAACGGTGACTATTGAAGCTCAATTCTACAATGCTATGAAAAACATCAACTGTCTTACCACATTGTTAATGGTTTTTTGCTGTGTTGCTAAACTAACTCAAGAGATGTATCACTTCAGAGCTTTGTTTGGTGGGTTTGTTGGGTTCTTCTAAAGTTATGCTAACCTTTATTTTGCCAAATAGAAAATGTATTTATCCAGTATCTTTCTAGATGGGTACATGCAAGCCAGTTATGAAACACTGTACTTAAAATTCATGCTTGAGGAACTTCGTAGCAGCAAATACTTAATACTAATGGTTAACTTCAAGAAAAATATTTTCAAGTTTAATCATTCTATATACACAGAAATAAATCAGTTTGTATGAAGTCATTTCAATCTTGAGTGAAATGACAAACCATACTGGAAGTGTGATTTCTGTCCCAGCTGTGCTTCCAGATTTTATGGCAAATATATGCTTCTATGCAGTTCTCTGGATCCTTTGAATGGGCATACATGCAGCTGGCATTCAAGAACATTATAGTCTGTCATTTAAGAGCTTTTCATTCTTCTTTTCTTGGTATCAGTGTCTTCAACCACGTTAATTACTTGCAGGTTTGTTATTGGCACATCTTTGAGGTGTTATATTTTGTCCTGGTAACAGCAAGGACATTTGAATTTCTAAAGTGAAAAATCTACATGTATTTTTTTGCCTGTAGCTGTTTGGGTTGAAGACAAGTTGCCACCCATGACGATGGAAGTCAGAGCCTGACTGCTTTATAAAAAAAAAAACCAAAAAAACAAGTTTGTTTTAGAAGTTACATTCTGCAATAGACTGCATGCTTCACAGTGAACTTTTAGCATATTCCTTGCACCTCTTGTGACAGCAGCACTAGTGCTGCCAACACCGTTATCGCTCTGCCTTTAACACTCTTGGTATATAGCCTTTGTACCTCTGCAGCTGACCCAGGCTGTGGCTTTAAAGGGAAATTTTCTTCACTTCTAAGTCTATGGTACAGATGATGAGGTTTTTTTCACTCGTGTTGCCAGGTTCACTGTACTAGAGGAATTGCATGCAGTATCAGGAGCCAGTTAACAATTAACTTTACTGGGATGCAAAGCTGTAGCCACCTGTAGTGCAGGAATAATGCGTTCTGTGTCCCACCTGCTACAGAGCACGCATGGCAAGTGGCCATTTCAGCACATCTCCAAGGGGGCAAGTCAGTTCAGGCTGTAAGGACGTGGAGTTGCGGAGCTCAGTTTTGATGAAAAAGGTCATTGAATCCACTGAATCTAGTTTGAAATTGGTGTTTAAACTGCTGTTTCATAAAGTCTTATATACCTCTGAATTATTTTGGGAGCAATAAGAGAGACAGTGTAAGAAATCATTATATCACTGTTCAACAGAAGTCAGAGCCCATCAGAAGGCAAACTGAAAAATACACCAGTACCATCTCTGCAGTATGACTCTATTAATTTCTTCTTGTGGTCAAACTGTAATTGAGGGATTGCAGTGATGGAAGAGTCATTCCTAAAATGTCCTGGGTCACCTCTCACTGTTTTGCAAAAATTCTGGTGGTGAGAACAGGAGAAGAGATGTAAAAATGTTGAGGTTTCTGAGTGGGGAATACAGAAGCTCTTGCCATATTCTGTGTGTTTTGTTTTTAAACAGTAAAGGCAGTTTTGATGAACTAATAGTTTTGAATGTGATTTCTTGTTGTGTGAGGCTTTGCCCCGGAGTTGAACTATAAGATTGGAGCCAAGAAAAATACAAGACAAAAGGAAAATCCTCATAGAACTGTACAGGTGCTTGGTAAGGTGGAAGAATCCCTATGGATTTTCAAAACTTCCTTCCTACTATCTGATGGTATAAATACATATTTGTGGTTGTTTCTTTGCTTTCATTTATTACTTTCATATGCTGAACTACTTTAAAAATACTACGTGTTCTTATTCTTGACACAACAATCTTAACGTCTACAGTATATTCACTTGGTAGGTGGAGAAGAATGTATGGCATATTTGGAAAGGAATAGCTAATTTTGAAGTCAGCGTTTCGTATCAAACTGAGACTATATTTAACTTGGTAGAATGCATTTGCATTTTGAAGTGGATTTGTCTCCCAACTTAATCCTTTAACTTTCAGAATCAAACAGCTTGGTGTTTTTGCCGAAACAAAAATGTAAGAAAAATCCCTCCTTCATGTAGTTGAAATATATCAAAAGGAAATACATCCCCAGCATAAAGCCTGCATTTAAAGAGTTGGGCAAAAAGCGTTAAAAAGGTTTGATCACGTTCATTGTTTAGAACACGCAGTAAATCACCTTTCTTGCAAAATCACCCATCCCTTGGTATAGATGAAAATGAGCTGAAATGAATGCAGCTCTGAGACAAAGTCCCTCCTGTTCAGGAGCAGCACCAGTGATGTCAGAGTTGTCCTTCCAAAATATTTTCAGAAGGTGTTTGTTAAAAATGGTGGTGCATCAGATGTGGTGTTTGGTGGCAGTTATCAGGCAAGAAGAGTCATTTCCTTTCATTTTGTGTAAAAGGAGGGGGAGGCTTGGGATGAGGGAGTGGGTTGCATTGTTTTAATGGAAATTTTCATGTACAGTCTTTTCATCTTATTTTTGTGCTTCTCTCCCTTTCTCTAGTCCCGGCCAAATGGGTAAAGGGATCTCGGCTTTCAGCAACTTAAAGCCTGAAAACATATTTTAAAGCATGGTTCTAAGCTGCTTCTCAGTGTCCTCGTAAATGTTTAAAATTAGAAGCCTTTTTTTCAGAGCCTGAAAGCATTCTAATGTTTCAGGCTATTACGATTATGGTAGATTATGAAAGGTCGGGATTTTCAAAAATAGCTTTGCATTAAATACATATGTGTCTTTTGTTTCAAATGTGTTTATTTTGCATTTGTGTTCATTTTGATAACATTTGGAAGTATGAAGTGAGCCTTATATACAGCAACATTAAATAGCGCGTGTTTGCTGTTCAGTGGGAGAGTTGTTATGAATACAGTTTACCTTGAAGCTGGACAAGTTAACATCTGGTTTTGCACATAAATTGTATTTTTCAGTTGTTAAAATGAACATTACTGTTTTTGTAGCTGTAGTTTTGTTCCCCTCTGATTTTTCATTAAATCTGTTTCAGCCTCACTGTTCAACTTTAAAGCTGTTCCTCACATGGAAAGTTGTTCCTTCATCATCACACCATAAATAATCAAAGCTGGAGGAGTTCCATTGCTTCTCTGGCTTGCAGAGTATTGCCCTTCTCCAGCTGCAGAGCTACAATTTCCTACAGCTAACTTGACATAGTTGCTGGCAGTAAATGTTTTACTTCATTTATTTATTAGAATTTAGATCTCTGCTGTTTAGCTCTGTCAGAGTTGCTGTCGTACCTCATTAGATACTTATTTTATCTACTGTTCACTGAGCTCTTTAGAGAAACTGCCATAAGAAGGATGAACAGGTATTTAAGGGAGCAGATTTCAACCCTAACTTTGTGCAGATGATGCTGACGTTTGAGAATCACCAGCTTATCTAGGCTCAGCCGTGTAGTATATTATATTTCTACAACACATCCACCTACACGCGCATCTATTTTGGAACAAAATGTGTACTTCAAATGCAGCTGTCAGTTACTATTACCAAACCGGTACAATATACGTTTGTGATTATTATGCATAAAGATTTAAAATGCTATTAACTGTAGTAGGTTTACTTGTCAAATTCCTTATAGCTCTCAAAAATGAAAATCTCTGTGTGCTGAGTATGACACAGAAAAAATCTAGTCTCATGAAGAGAATTCTGATGGCTTAAAGGTCGTCTTCATTTCAGCGTGTTCTTTTATAGCTCATCTGTCACATTGTACGATTTTCTCCATGTTTCATTAAATTGCCATAATTTTTCTTGGTTAGGAATACTGAAGACCTGAGCCTGCAAGCAAGTTTCAGGAAAAAACGTGTTCGCTTCCTTTCTCTGTATAGGCAGACACATCCATGGAATCAAAATAGTCTTGGTGGCCTTATGCATACATACAGTGATTTGGGCTTCAGCGTATGACTTTATGTGGCTGACCGTTTTTCAGTTTCAAAGTAGAAACTGCAAATTTCAGCATGAAAATAACTTGGCTTTATGACTTGAGTGAATTTCTAATACCTTATTGACAAACTTTCAAGAAATCCTTAGAAAATGACAATAGCATACTTTGCTACTTGTGCTTTGTTTGGCAATTTTATTGATGTAGTAGTGCTGGTAGTGTTCTAAAATATGGTAAGTCTGGTGCTGTCGAGTGCAAAGGAAGCTTTCTGCCTCTCATTTTTTTCACATTTTATTGACTTTCCCGTGTAAGCATTAGAAATGATGGGATGAATTGTGATTTCTGATGCTTTCAAATCCAGAAACGTTATTCTGAAGTTATTTTGCAGAAAATTCCTCTTTTAATCTAGAATAACAGATGAAATCAGTGAAGAGAAAACTCTGTTGGAGAGATACATCAGCAAACTGTCAAGTATGTGTATTTCTCTGGCAAATGACAGTGCTGTAGATGAAATTTATAGATGATAGATCTTCTGCTGGTAGGTACAAACTGTTTGTTCTTATCCAGAGTTACTTAGAGTGGCCGAGGGAAGTAAGAATTGAAAAATGTCCACACCTTCTCTTCTACTTGAATTTTGTTAAATATTTCTACTGTTGTGCCAGTTCAGATCATGGTCCAAGGCATGTAGATACTCAGCACTTTCTAGGGGACTTGCAGAATAATTCAGTGGAGGAAGGGAAAGAAAATACACCAAAAAAAAAAAAAAATAGTGATGATTAATGTGGGCACAATGTATTGAGTATAAGGTCAAGCGTCAGTATGACTAGCCTTTGACGGTCTGTATGCGTGGAAGTGTCCTGTAACTTTCAACTGAACTTGTGCCCTCCACCTCCTGTGGTTACATGGTTCCTGAGTCTGCTCCCACTTGAGGTACGTCAGTCTGGAGCATCCTCAGCTTCCTGGGCATGAGCTTTTCCAAGTGGCATAGCTGAATTTGTGAATCTCCCTTTCGTGTCTCAGTTACATGCTCGTAGTTAGGTGAGCCACGTGCTGACTGCTGAGACCAGCTGCTGCCAGACTTGAGATGTGGTCTTTCAGTTTTCTGAGGAAAGCATCTTTTAGCTTTAGGCCCTAGACATGAAATCGAATGCTGCATCTGTGCTTAGCAAAAACAGGAAAACAGCTCACTCAGTTTCCTGCAGATACAAAACTGATAAGTAGTGGTAAAAAAAGTGAACTTTTGCTATAAGAAGCTGCTAAATGTGACTTGGGGTTTTTATGTGCTGTTGTACAAGACCAGAATGTCCCCTCACCTAGTTAGAATCGTGAAGTTCCATACAAGTCTCATGCAGGTGTGATGGTATAAAGCAGAAATTCAGAGGCAGACTGAGATTCTTCTCTCTTGTCTGTCTGTCTGTCTGTCTTTTTGCCTTTTATTTTACTTCTGCTGCTTCTTTTTCTCTTCCTAGCTGCCTACCTATTCAGCATCCTCTGTGAGCTGTTCTGGCTGAATGCAATTGATAAATGTCTCGATTCAACAGCGTCAGCTTTGTGTCTGGCATCTGTGCTGCTAGCCAAAAGCCTGGGACTGGGTAGTTGTGAATGCTGTTTGCAGAATGTTTCACAAAAACATTAGTTACAGGGGACCCCGGAGATCAGCTGGGCCAGCCTCCTGCCTGAAGCAGGGCTTAGCACTAGCCTGGGAATGGAGCAATGCTTGGTTTTTTGGAAACCGTTTCTGTTGTCGTTCCCACTGGTCCGTTGCCAGTGGTGGAGTCAGGAGCATAAACAAGGCTTCAGATTCGTAGCTGATACTTTAAGCACTGGTGTAAGCGATTTTAGGACATTTGTAAAGAAAGCACAAAACTTGGGACAAAAAAAATCAAACCCAAATAAAGTTACAGTTTCAGCTGGTGATCCTTCAGTAGGGAGAACTTCTTTTGACACAAAACACTGTCATTTTTTTGTTGTAGACTGTGGCCAAGCCTCTTGCCTACCTGCGTGAAGCAGCTCACGCTCCTCTGACTACCCTGCTTTTTCTGTGACGTGAGGCTCTGTGCCTTTCACATGCAGAGGAGATACTGCTTTTTTCTACAGCTGATTTAGGACAAAAATAAAGCATTTTATTTCCTGTATGCTAAGTAATTTTGTGCAGCTAGAGGTCTAATCTGACTTTCGAACATACACCCGATCAAGGAGATCAATATACCTTCCTATTGCTAGAAGCAATAAAGGACACAGTGAGGGAGGAAAGCAATAAATATCCCTGCGACTATACCTTTGAAGTAATACAGTTGCTTTCCACTGAAAGTTTTATTTCTTCATGTTTTTAGTTAAAAGCTTTTATTAATTTTAACTGAAGTAAATACACCGCTATACTTCGCTATTCAAATAAATCCTTTGTCAGCTCTGAGTCCTTGGAGTTTGAATCCTGTCCAGCTGTTTTCTGCTATCTGCCAGTTCCTTGCTAAGTGCAAACCTGACACTCTTGCCAATAAATCCACCTTTGGCCATTTAAAGTCATCTGCCATCTTTTCTCTGGAGCTAATCAAAGTTTGCAAGAAGACGTTTTTAAAGGGAACTGGCTCTGGAATTCAGACCTTTTAAATTGTGCAGGTTAATTAAAAGAAACTGCAGTCAGCTATAAAATAGAGAAGCAGTACAGATTGGTTGAAAGCTCACTTATTTTCATTCTCTTTATGAATAATTGGAGAGGACATTTTCGAGGGAAGAATTTGGGGGGTTTTGCTGTTTTATGTGCTGCTCTCCCAGTCCACTTTTTAGACCCTCCCGAGTAGTGCCCAGCAGAGCCCAGCCAAGGTTCACAGGTCGATTGCAGCCTTTTAAACTCGAAGCACCATTTTATTTTTACCTTAGAGGCTGCTGGGCTGATAAATGGATGGGTACTGGCACTCCAGAAGACAACCACAGGGTCTGCACAGGTTAATAGTCTGATGTCTTTCAAGAGCAGCATTTCCAGTTTATACATGTGTGCATGCACGATCACACACAAAATTATAGAAGGATTTAGTCTGTGGAGCATTTTTAACTTGTATGTTAGTGTCACACCGTACAGCGTTTTCCAGTTATTTCTTTTATTAAAATGCAGTAACAGCGTCATTATTCTATTGCTTTTGTATCTATGGCTGATCTGAACCGTGAAATACACAGTGGCCACCTGAGTTCTTCTAGGAAATTGGATTAATTGTTGAACTGTTGGAATTTCTTTTAAAAAGTGTGCTCCTCCTGCTGGTTAACACCACATGTAGGGTTTAAACGCTATTTCTGAGAGTGATTTATGGGCCCAGCAGAAAAGCCTGGTGCTAAACCTTCCCCTGGGATTTGCTTACCTGAGGAAGCAGTGCAGGTGGCAGTCCATTTCAGCACAGAATGGATTTTTTTCCTCCTTCTTCTGATAAATGAAATGCTTATGTAAGGTGAGAGATTGAAAAAAAAATGAGAGGCCTGAAGCCCTTAGAGGATCCATCTGAAAGCTCCACGCTTGGGCAGAGGAGGGCAGGGTAACCGCGATGCAGTTCCTGTACCTGCTCGCCTCAAGTGTGATGGGAGCCTCCCAGCTGCACCTTGGCCAGCCGTCCTGGGGACGCTGCTCCGCAAAAGCTCCGTGATGCAGCCAGGAGTTCGCATTGAGAAACACGCAGCAGCATGTTCAGCACAAGAGGGTATTCTGACACCACACTCATTTCGTCCTTCACTTGATAATAAATCGGTCCCATATCTTCATGGTAGGCATCCTTTGAGCTTTGAGCTTTTTCCCTTGCGTTTTCATTTTATGCATAATAGGTAGGATCTGGGTTTGAATTGGTGCTCAAGAAATTGTCTGTTCTGAAGCTTTATTGTGTACAGGACCGCTGCCTTTGGCTGCCGCCAATAGGTATCGTCTTTCTCCCAAATGATCCGTTCGGTGTCATTTAATGACAAACATTTGCTAGTTTTTACTGTCAACTGTTATATGTGAATCTCTTAACAGTGTCATATTCTTAAATTATTGTAGTACTTGATTAAATTAGCCCTTTTAAAGGGGATGGAGGTTTGCTAATAGTGTTTCCTGCAATGCACATCTCCAGAGAAAACCGAGATGTGACTTTTATAGTCAGAACCAATTAGACTCACTCTTTTTTTCCCCCTCTCTTCTCTCTGCAGCGTTCAGATGAGTCACATTTTTCAGGCACAGTTCAAGCAGACTGTCAGATCTCTGGGGCTCCTGGGCTCTGCATTCCCACTGTCAGCTATGAAAAATAATTCCCCTTTTGCTGTTGTGTCCAAGGAAAGTAAGATGATGAATCCACAAGCTAGATTTAAGAGGGGGGGAGTGCATTATTGTTTACCCAGCACTGAATAGGGTTTTGTTCTAGGCGATGTGGCTGCCGTGAGGCATGGGAAAGCGTTCTTGGGTTTAAAGCTTTTCAGGTCATGAAGTTGTTAGGATTCATTCTCACTTAACAGAAAATTTGGGGGTTTGCTCTTAGTCAAAATATTGTTGGAGTACATAAAATTCGGCAGTGGTTTTGAAAAACACAAGGCTCAAAAAAAATAAAGGGAAAAGAGAGCGAACTGTAAACACAGCGTAATGAAGCCTCAGGAAAAAATCAACAGAAAATCACCAACATGTGCAGGCTGTGTGTAAATACCTTCTTTCAGATAAAATTCACGATAAACTGCTGTGATGAAACTGCAACATAATTAAGAACTTTCTAACTAGAGGAAAATGTTAGATCTTTGAACTTTGGAGGACTGAGAAGTTCTCGCTGAGGTAGGGGACAGGTGCAGGTGTGAAGTGAGTCACTTAGAATCGTTGCTCAGTTCTCTGTGCAGCATTCGTTTGCAATGTTCTTTTCTTTGCCGTAATGCCATAGTAGTGCTTTGCTGTGGAGAGCAGATGCTGGAACTTTAATCACTGCAAAGTCTGCAAAACGACTGAATCTTCACAGTGATAGAAGGCTCCGGTTTAGGAAAAAAAAAAAAAAAAGGGAAAAAATTTAAAATTTTAAAAAGCCATTATAATGAAGCCTTAAGTCTCTTGCCATTCACCTTTTCACCTTTCAAGTTTCCTTCCCCTCGTTATGTCACTGTTAAATTTAATACCTGTCAGTATCAATTCAGCACAGACATCCAGCATCCTTGTTCTGTACAGGCAAACCCTGTCACTGCGCTAATAAACCTTTAAATGTATCCAAATCCTTCTCAAGGCTTTCAGACAACACAGCAAATAGCGCTTTGCTCGCTGTCAGGTGGAAGTGATTGGTTTATTTCTAAATGCCAAGCTTCTGAAAAATAAAGCAGCATGGTACATGCGGCCACCTTCCTTCTTTAACTTCACTTTAATAGCTGCTGTACTAATTGGCCAGAATTGTAATTGGGTGGGAGAACCTTGAGCTGCTCCATATTTCAACCAGTGGAATATTAATATTACATATTGGAAACGTTTTCATGGACCGCAAAAGGCAAATGTGTCTCAGGAGCGAGATTCATTCAGGAGGGGCTGAGGTTGCCATGCATCTCGGCTTGCCTGCTCCCAGGTGAGCCAAGCGCAGCGCCAGCCATGCCAGGTCCTGTGCCTTGCGGTCCCCTGTCCCAGCCTCCGCGTTTCCCTCACCAGGGTACTTCAGCTGTGCAGGACTTGGTCTGTTCTGCTGTTTGGCCAGCGCTGGGTTGCAGGGTGGGCAGAGGTCATGGTGCTGCCTGCAGCCAGAGGACCCTCCGGGAGGAGCTGCCTACGGTGAGGTGCAGAGCAGCAGGTGTCCCGCAGGCGATCAGAGCAGATCCTGCAAAGACTTTATTTTTAGTCTCTTTGGGTGTTTCTGTGGCAGTTAATAGTATTCTCATTGCAAACCTCTGCAGGACTGACACCTGTGATGTGGTGTCCGTGACAGTCAGCTCCGTCTGGCATGTGGTGGTTTCCTGTTAGCCAACAGCCGTGGCACTGGGCGAGTGTACGCGAGCATGCAATGAAAAGGGAGAAAGAGTTGGAATTGTGGAGCAGCATATTGTACCTCTTCTAATAAATTAATGAGAAACTTGTGTGTGCAGCAAGAAAAATCCTGTTCCTTGTGCTTGTTTCAGTGATGCAAACAAGTGAAGAAATCCCAGTACAAGAACCTTACTTGGACTTCAGTGAATGTCTTCACCGGTAGGTTATTATCCTGTTAGCATTAGTAATTATGGGATGAAGACTGAAATTCTGTCAAGAAGCCTGAACTGAGACAGAGGAAGAACAAGGACTAGTTTTCTTACTTAGTTACAAAGAAAGTAGTTAATTGCTGTATGCAATTACAATAGAAGTTGGAATAAATTGGTCTGAATTCACCTGCCAAATCGCAGTTTGAAGAAGGTACCAAGCCAGGACAAGAAAAGCTAGAGAGGAGTTGAAGAAACACAAAAGTATTTCCAGAACTGGAACTTTGGTAAGAACGAAGGCAGATAAAGGTAATTGAAAGGGCATATAGATTTTTTGTATCTGCCCAAGTCGCTGCAAGGGACTAACAGGAAAGAGTATTTGGTTCCTCATCTCGGATTAAGTGGTCGCATCCCCCATGTGAAGACTCTGCACAGGTACACCATGTACGGGCTCACGGCGCTCGTCCCCACAGCAGTGGGGGCGGGGAGGTTGGCTGCTTAGGCAGAAAGCAAAAAAAGGCCCTTATTGGCATTTTCTTTACCGTAGCCCATAAAAAATCTTAGTGTCTGTGCCGAATAGGAGTACCTAGTACTAAGTAGAAATTGCTGATTGGAGAACGACTGGCCATGGATGACCACAGAGTGATTTCTTTCTCATAGACTTAAGTATATTGTTTGCTTTAGATTTTTCTCCCTCACATAGAGTTTTCCTACCTGGAGCACTGGTTATTGATTGATGTTTTATAACCAGTCTGGGAAAAGTATTTAAGACTAAAAGTATTTTCAGGGATTTCAAATAGAGAATTATTGGAATATACTTGGAGAAATAGCCTTGAAAATGTAATAGCAGTTTGGTTTTCAGGCGTGCCGTGGCAAATGGTATTTTTGGATGTCTTTCTGTCTGTATCCCCCTCCTGTCTGGGTGCAGCAGTCCTTTCCAGCAAAATCCGTTTTAGTCATTCAATGTATCAGAAACTTCAAAAAAATACTAGAAATGAAGTAACAAAAATCTGTGTGGTTTTTTACCAGGTGGTAAAGCTGAGTGTCAAAGTTGACTGAAGTGCACCCACAGACATGTAGTGGAATCCCTTTTCCTCTGGCGAGATAGGTGGCCAGGGAAGGGGAGAGGTACAAGCACACCAAGCCTACCACTGTTATTTCAGCGTTTCCCATCGCTGCTGAGTCACAGCCTTCCCAGGGACAGCGTTACCACCACCGGGGCTGTTTGCAGGCTCCATCAGTGTCCGAATAAGAAAAATGTGACTCGTTGCTGGGAACAGAATACTTTTTATCCCATATGAAATGCTTTGCTAGTGAAATCTGATCCAGGCTTCCTGTTAAAATAATCGATGTAAAGTTCAGTTTGCTGCACTTTGATACTTCAGTGCTCAAAGCACTTTGGTTAGTGAGTGGGAGCAGGGAGCATGCAGCCCTCTCTTTTGCCTCTGAGCCCTAGATTGCTGGTGGAAAAGCAAGGAAGGATTTTGGAGACAGTGACAGGTTGGAAAGAGCAGCCCATTGCTTTTGTTGCCCAGCTGCAGGCATGGCTTATAGACTCAGCCAAGATTCAGAGACAGTACAAGGGCTCACGTGGCTTTATTTTGTTGTCTCATTCTCCACGTTAGGTGCAAGTTCTCTGAGCTGCCGTTTGAGGAGAGACCAGCTCCCCCTGCAAGCAGCCCTGGGAGCTCAGGGGCTGCCAGGCTGGAGGGTTAGGGCATGTCCCACGGGGGCCACAGACAGCAGGGGGAAATGAGGCTGTTTCAGTGCCTTGTAGAAGAAAGTCTGAGTGACCGTGGGTAAGGCTCAGAGTCATAAAATTCAATCTCCTTCTATCAAGGGTAAGGGCTGGGCCGGCTACTAGGCAAATGACAAATGCTCTCTATTACCCCCCCCCCCCCCACCCTTCCTAAAAAATAAGGGAATAAGGGAGAGAGACTTAGGGATTGGAAAAGAAAACTAAAACACCTTCAATGAAAATAATAACAATGAAATAATATGTATACAAATATATAAAATACCAATACCAAACCCAACCCCCCTGATGTCAACCACACCACCATCACCACTGATGCTGTGGGCAGGCACTGGGGAAGGCCCAGGCTGGGCTCAGCAGCAGATGGGAACTGGATGCAGGAGCTGGATTCTGGAACTGGATTCAGGGATGCACGGATTGGGATTGAAGGCAGAACAGACAGAGTCATCCTCAGACACCAGCCATTGAAGAAGAGAGCTTGACCCCTGTGATCCCTCAGCTTGACACCGAATATGACGTCTCTGGGATGGAACACCTTGTTGGTCAGTGTAGGGTCACCTGTCCTGTCCGCTCCTCCCCGCAGGTGCAGCCTCTGACTTACTGCACCCCACCGTGGGACACAGGATTTAGCAGTGACCTTGGTCTGCACAGGAGGAAGTACAAGCCAGAGCCTTTCTGCACACCAGTCCTGGCAGTAACTGTAAACACCAAGTGCTGTCACTGCTAGAAGCAGACTCTGTCTGCAGAAATATGCCGTTAGCTTCAGAAAGTGCCGTCACTTAGCAGAGACTGAGCTGAAAAGTAAAATCACTGAACAGAATTAGTTCTGTTCTAACTCAAACCAGGACACCTTCACCTTACACACTCCTTACTTCATTGCTCTGGTAGCTTGTAATCACCCTGAGCACTAATAGCCCTCCTCTTTCACTGTGAAAGCCAAATAACAAGTCCCCATGTGAAAGCTACAGTTCCACTTGGGTATCTCCATGTGCACGATGCGGAGTTGGTGCAATCACATTTAATCAATTTTTAACAGTACAACCCACAGTCATCTATGTCTCATACATAATATTCTGGTATTCCCATCACCCTTACAAGACCAACCAGCTCTGCCAGATCCACAGATTTCATTAGGATTCTCCTACCTCGTTAATAAAAAATATTAAGTAAAATAACTTGAAATGCTGAGCCTTCAAAAATGGTGGTACCCATCTTTGCCTGAAGGCTCCCCTTTCAGCACAGCCCATGGTTGTCTTCCTCTTGGCCAGCTTCTGCCCATGATAAAAGTACTTGGTTAAATAACCGGTTTCTGTATAGCACCTCTTAACTGAGGTGCAGGTAACCTTACACACAACATACCCCACTGTGCAAAAGGCTGCTCATCTTGCTGAAGAATGGTATGAGATTAGGTTGAGGGCAGACAGCTTTGGGGAGTATATACAGACCTTCGTGTTTTTCATTATGTTTTTGATTTCATAAATGTTACCAAATCGTAGTTCAATATTGAGGATGGACTAAAATGCTACAGTTGTTGAGATCGCTTGGTTTTCCCTCCTTATGATGTATTTTTGGCTCACATATTACTGCTCTTTGTTTGCCATTCCCAATTTCTGTGCAACAAATTATTTTTCAGGTGAGATATGAGCACTTTCAGGTTTACATTCATGCTCGCATTTAATTTCCTTTGCAGGGTCTAACTGGTTTTATCCACATCCCTACACCTTCTTAACTGTAAGTTAACTTTGCTTTGCCCATCCGTTCTGTTTCCAGTAACTCATTCAGCACTTACTCCTGCTACCCTCTCTGAGGTGACGGGACAAGGCATCATCTTGGCAAGCTTTGTCTCCTTGTTTGGGATGCTGGTTTTAAAATAGATTTGCGTGTTTATGGAGAGAAATGCCATGCCTGACCCACACTCAAGTTCTTCAGTACAGCTGATAGCACCCTGTTTCACTGATTCCTTAAAGCTTGACATTAGAAATTGAAAATCTGACTCAAGTACATATCTCCATTGCTTCTTTTTTCCTTCTAATTTAAAATAAACCAAGTCATAAGGAAGTGGCGTCAATGTCTTACCTAGCCAGACATCAGCCAAGATAATTTAGCTCGGTTCCATAGTGGTTTTTGGCATATGGAGCAATACTCAGCCAGGCTCAGTATCAGGTGGGTGCAGAGGTGCCCACCATGGACAGGGAAACCACAGAGCAGAAGGAAAACATTACGTGTTTTGAAACAGTTGTGAGAAGCTCTGCAGAATTTATGGCCTTCAGGGGCCTGTGAGAGGTTTACGAGGCCAGAAGGTTTCTGGGGATCCATTTTGTGTGAGCTTTTGCAGGTGGCTCCCCCAGATCATACGTTGCCATTGGCTGGAATCGCCTTGCTGCTGGAACTGGTGCTGCTTTGGCTTTCTGAACAGCCAGTCACATCTTCCTGGGGAAACGGGCAATTCTGCTGCAGAGCAGCGATTGTGTTCTCAGGTACTCTGCATCACCAGGAGGACGGGCAGGCTCCTGGCGTGTAGCATCAGTATCGGCAATTGGCAAAGACCTATATACTGTTTTGGAAAATGATTGTTTGTAAAATGTCTGTGCAAGGCCAGAAGGGACAAAAGCCCTGTGTTCAGGTCAGCCTTAAACTGAACAAATTTATTCCTCCAGGTGGTTTTATTTTTCAGTGAAACTTCTTGCAACAATTACAGCAGATAGCAAGTGGCGTGCTGCAAGACTTTCATTTTAGGTGTATTGCCTTTGACTTTTCATCAGAGACCTATCAGATTGGTTGTGATGATCAGTTGTTATAAGCCCTTTAAATAGCAACAGCATAATTTTAAGTGGTTTTTTAGTGTAATGCACGAAGATTGTAATGAGCCAGAAACTCCTCCAGGAGTGGTGGCCGTGTCGGTGCCTCCTCTACCTTTCTAGTTGTTAGGAGTCTGCTAAAGCTACTGAGTGCAGCTGGAAACAGGTGTCCTTGCCAGTATTTCACACACTTTTCATCCATTGACCTCAAAGGCTTCATTTGCCCACGGACCCCAAGTCACTCCATGACTCTGGTGGGAAGCAAGGACATGGGTTTGCAGGCTCCATGCTTCCTGTCCATGGGTGACTGCAGGGTTTCCTTCCATGGGTGACCTGTGCAACGTGGGGGGAAATGCAACCATGCAGGTACCTGGCTGGTGTTACAATTTCATGACAAATTCTTCTCACAGACTGCTGCAGACTTGGAGGCAACAATTAGAGTGAAGTCCACGGCTTCCCCACCCAGCCTGGCTCAGCAGGGGCAGGTCCCAGTGCTGTGTCCCAGCCCATGCTGGAGAAATTGGGAAACTCCCACTCTGGTCCTGGAGGATGGAAGTTGCTCCGATTTCCCCAAGCTTGCCTCAGTGGCCACTCCTGCCTCTCAAAGACGTTGGTGTTCCGCTTGCCTTTCTTGTCCATATTTAACATCTTTTGGCTTAAATCCCATTTCCTATGGCTTTGGCTGGAAAGGAAGATGATGGAGAGCGAGGCCTTTGCCACATGCTGATATGCTAGAGTCCACATGGAGGTTTCCCAATGCTTCCCAGCCCAGAGCATGTCCTGTCACATGTCCCACCTACAAGCTGCGTGCTGGTGAGGGGAGCTCAAGCATTTACTCATTTTCAAAAAAAAAATCCTGCCGGGGCTGAGAGTCATGAGTATTGATAATCTTCCACTGAAGCCTTTATTTACACAACTGGTGCAAGTATCATGGAAAGATAATTGCAGAGGGGTGGATGAGGGTTGTTTAAAGTGGATTTCAGAAAGAATACAGGGATTGATAATTCAGTTTTACGAAACGTGAGATCAGGCAGCTAAAACTTGAACAAGAAGCTGTTTGGTAACTTGTAGCATAACCTGCCCACCTTATAAAGGTCCATCTGTGAAAAGGTTACTCTAGCTGTGTTTTAAGGGATATACCTGAATGTAGTTATTTCTCTTGGGTTTTGTTCTCCTATAGGGCTAGCAGCTGGAGAGCATGCTTTCTGATCATATTTTGCTCTTGTTTTTAATTCATTTCACCCACCTTAAAGTATTCATCAGCTGCCGTAACCTGTTGTTTCAGACAGCTGCCAGACCCCAGCTGATGGAGTTTATTGATTTCTGCCTCTGATCTTGCGAGTCTTATTTCAAATTCATCACCTGCCAGGACTGTACTGGGAGCCTGAGCTGAACTGCAGTGTATTACAATTGAGAGACCTCTCTTGCGAGCTTATAGTGCCACCAGCTCCAAAGCCCTTCTGTGTTCCCCGCTCTGGAGCAACCCACCCTGATGCTCTGAGAGGTCTCCAAGCAAACCCTGACCCCTTCCCCTCCTGCAGCCCTGTGCATGGCTGTACCAGACACCTCAGTGTGCCAGCACCAGCAGTGCCACGGTGCACAACAGAAGAGGGGAAACGAGCTGAGCACAGCAGATGTCAGGCAGTGGCTTGGTGGCAAGTCCCCCATCCCAGCCCCGCTCCAGCCCCACTCTTCTCACACACGAATAACAGTCCCTTCCTCTCCACTGCAACAGAAAGCCTGAAACGTGAACCAGATGCAAGGTTTCACCTGAGTTTACAGACAGCCTGGAAGCAATAACTCTGGGAGGTATAAACTGCTCCTTTCATCGTAATAAGATGTTAACGGGAGGAAAGCCTCGCTGCTCCAGGCAGTCCTCTATTAAAGCTGCTGCAGCAGCTGGGAATGCCCACCCCCACGCATCCCCTGTGCCTGCAGCCCAGGGTCTCCAATTCACATGCCCCACCTGATGTGGTCCTGCTCCCTGAGGCAGAGGATGCCTGGTCACACTCCCCACACCCTGCACAGCTCAGAGTCTCCCAGCTTCCCAGGTTTTTGGTGCGGGCTGTGGGCAGCAGCACACAGCGCTCCTTGGAGGGCTGAACAAAACATCTGTTTGCCATAGCTTTGAGTTGTTTATAGCATTTTGATGCTCTCTTCTGCAACATTTTATTGTAAGGAGCCTGGTGGTACTCCCATGCAGAGCGCAACAGAAGCGCAGCTTGCTCCTGCTTTATGTATTTCAGCTAAGGTTGCCTAATAATTTGCGAAGCTCCCAGAGCACACGTCTCTCTGATGCAAGGCCAGACACAAGAGCATCATTCCCAGCTCTCGTGTTGCTGGTCACAAGCTCTCCCCCTTGCTTTCTAAGGGAAGGGACGTCTGGGCAAACCTTTGACCTGAAGTAAAATATGGCATTATAAAGTTGGAAGCCAGGCTGCAGTTTCTCAACATGCAGCATGGGATTGGAGGAGCAAAACCAGCCAGTGCTCCCCTCTGCAGTGCTCTGTACCTGTCTGCTTCTCTACTGTGGAAAGTCCATACACATGGTACGTGTCTTTAAGGTAAGGCAGAACAGAGGGGTAATGTGTTTTCTGCTGTGCAACCTTATCTGCTCTGATTGTGCTGGATTTTCAGCTAAGTGTGACTGTGAAGGATAATTACCATCATGTGTTACCTGAGATTACAGGGTTGCTTTCCAACTAATGACACTAGGAGAACCAAGCAGTTGTTAATATTTAATCAGACTCTTGGCTTAACAATTGGATAAACGAGGTGTGTAATTACACAATTATAGAAGACGTTTCAGGTACGAACTGTGCTGTTATTAATAGTGAAGGTGAAAGCTGGTGAACATACACCGTTCAGTCCCATCAAGCACGTCATTAAAAAAGATCTTCAGCACGAGACTCTAACAGCATGTCCTATGAGATGGTAAACAAAGGTTTCAGCTGCTTTTGAGATAAAAATTCCTGCTTGGCCAAGAGGTTTCAATGTAAGGAAAATACCAAACCAGATGTTTTGTTGATGTGGCAAGCTGTAATCAGGAGTAACTAGAGACCATTTAAATATGTACACAGAGTATACCACGCGTTTATGGCCGTGCTTTTTGTATCATTTCTCAGCAGTCAGGCAATTATTTTCCCTAGGTTATTCATTTTAAATTTTATAGGCAACAGAGACGTACCTTATAACTCAGTGTAGTACTTACCTGTCCAGCAGAACTTTTCTTTAAAGTAAGTGTGTGGTGGTGTGTTTGATCACAAAGTACTGGTCAGAATGAAAATGGAGATGCTCTTTACAATAATTTCATTAGTTGGTTCTTTTAATCCTGTGCTTTATCTGAGCTCCTTAAAAACATTTTATTTTTTCAAGTGATCTTGATTTGAAAAGATTGCAATAGTTGCAGTCTTCAGTGCTCCACTACAGTAAGCACTAACCGTAATTCTCTCGAGCATCAATTAGTGGGATACTGGAAAGTTGACATGAAAATCAAAGAACTTATTGACCAGCATGATTGCAGAGTAGTGATATGAATCTGAATAATGCATGAAATTAAACTTCAGAAATGCTTTGCACAACGCGACTAGGCAGCATTCAGGTGTTAATGTGGTCTCTGAAATGAGAGGTTGTACAACGAAGAAAGCACATTTGTTAGCAGGTGCAATGGGCAATCGTGTTTCGATCTGCCCCTCTCCCCAACCGGCATTCCTGAAGTTTGTAGTGATCCAGATCTGGATGCATTGTTGAGTTTTGCAGTGTCCAGTCCTAACTGTGACTAGATACCAAAAGCTCTGGAGCGTGCTTTGAGCTCAGGGGCAGACATGACCTGTCGAAGTCACATTAATGTTTTTCTTCTAGAGGTATTTATATTAAGAAATCACATAACTAGAGAAATGGCTTCCATGCTCACTGCTCATCTGAGTGCAGGTTTTATGCCAGTGGCTGAGCTGCACCGTGAGCTGTCCTGGCATGTGCTTGCACTTGGGTTCCTCTTTAATAATTTGTACTTGGTGCTGAGCTAATGCTGTGAAAGAGCAGAACCCTTCAATTATAGTGATGCTGAGCCAACAGAGATAATTGGGAAAATGATCTCTCAGCCCCAAGGAAGTTAAGATTTACCTATATGACATGTTGGCATAGAATTGTGAAGGAGATATAAAGAAATTCACAACCAGAATAATTTCCTATGGCACGTTACCTTGTGATCCAGTTTAGTGCAACTCGTCTCTTCATGCTGTTTCTCTTGCCTCACCTTGAGTCTGCAAATCCTGTCTTACTCAAACAGGTCCCACTGAAATAATTTTCCTCTATTCTGACTTTGTCATGTACCTTCCTAAGTCTGCATCTCTGTGGCTCCCAGCCTCACTTTTGAGTTCTGTAGAGCCACGGACAGTACCTTCCAACCTCCTTGGGAGACCTCTCTTGCTCGTATTTGAGACTCATCTCCATGTGCTCCCCATTCGTTCCAGGACTTTCATTACATTGCCACCAAGAACATCTTTGATAAATAGAGACTTGCAACTCTTTCCTTTTCAAGACATGATTCCTCTGTTTTGCTGCCACCATGGGCTACCTCCAAATTTTTAGATGCAATATAGTTTAGAAACCCAGGAACCTTGGAGCTGTAATATTTGACCATTGTCCAAACATGCTAAAATATATTGAGCCTGTTGCTCCTGTTCTGCTGAGAACCCACTCTCACGGCAACTCATCCATGATTGTCTAGGCTGTACACACCCTGAGGAAGGACCACCTACGGCACTTGGCTGTGAAACACTTCATGACTTTATATACCTGCGTGAACAGATCGGAGATAATGAAGTAAGCAGCACACATGGCTTTGTGGACCCACCCTACAGACCCATAGTGGCCTGCCCTCTGAGGGGTGAGTGCCCGAGCGGAGAAGTTTCTTTTAGCCCAGTCAACGCACAGTTTTTCAGTGAGTAACAGGGCAACTGCTGTTGGCTGGTGGGTTTGTGGTGGGATAAAGAGGGAGCTGCCTACAAGGTCCTGCCTGCTGGGACCATAGGCATGGTGATACCTAATTTCATGTAATGGAGTCCAGCCTCCTCTCAATGCACTACTTTAAGAGATGGTTTCATTATCTCTAAAGCTTTTTATTGCATCACATCCTGTTAGTCAAGGCATGATCTGTGCCTGGTGCTACTCCAGCAGTTATGATAAAGGCCATTGCTGTTGGCTTTTGGGGGGGAATCCAAGACTGTCAGAGGGACTTTTTTAGCTAATGCAAGCAAGATTTATTTGTTAATTAACCCTCGTGGCACCTTGAAAACAGAAAATGCTGCATATATACTTAAGTATTTTTCTAATGCCAAAGTGGCTTGCATTTTGAAGCCCTAATGACTTGGTCTGTGAATTCCTGATCTACTCTATCTATAAAACTAAAAATAAAACAGAAAGCTATGTAGTCCTGACATCTGAAGGAGACTTCTCTTCTTCCATGTGTTGGGTATTCCATTTTGTACCTCTTGGAGCTTTTAAGTCCAGAGGACTGCAGAATCAGTGACCATGAAGTACTTATGGCATGAATGCATAAAACATGTATTTAATTAAAATGTTAAAATATGTAGAATGTTTCAAGGATGCTGCTTTGCAGACTTCTGCAGATTGGGCACATCAGTAATTTATGCACTGTCTGGCTTTGCATGTTGTACCGGGCTATTTACTCCGGTCCTCAACTGAAACATGGAACATGGCAGCCTTTCCACTCTGTGCTCTGCCCAGTCGAGACAGGATGTTTTGCAAAGGGAACACACAGTGACAAATGCCGTCTTATGAACACTGGGAGCAGTGCACACACATGTGGACAAGCAATTCTCAAAAAGAAAGACGAGTCGCTGCTGTCATAGAGGTTGGGAGTAAATTTAGCTCTCTGCCAAACTTATACCGCCATTTCTCTAGCTGCGATTTGCAAAGGCAGCTTTCACGGGTTTCATACAATCAGTTTGTTTCTGTCTTTTGCTTTGAAGAAAGTCAGTGTCACCCAGACCTCACAGAGCTCCAAACTGCATACACATGTTGCTGCCCTGTTTGATCCCCACTGAGCTAAATGTGTTTGTTTGCATTTAACCTCCTTTGAAGGGAGAGAGAGTCCAGCAATGTATAATCTCTCTGTGCTGAGCCAGGGGGGCCCTCCATGGGTTTATCCTGCAGCCCCCAGAGGTGGTATTCAGGGCCCTTTATAATAACTTAGAGACACCAGCTATTCCTCTATGTAATAATTCCTGAAAAAATAAATAAAAAGAAGTTGCACAGAGTGTGGATAAACTTCAGGGCATGTCTTGCATTTAATGGATCTCTAAATATCAAAAGTAAATGTGCTAATGTGGGTGACGCTTGTCAATGGAGAGTAGTCAAAAGGCTTACTCAACTTGCTTTGAAGGCTTGAATAAAGAAGCGTTTCTGTCAGTGCTTCGAATTCTGGTCAATGGGTGTGTTAAGTCGAATGCAGTCAGTGAAGTGCAGAGAAGCAGAAAGGCTGGGGAACCCCAGGGAGGGGGAAGATGAGCAATGAGCTTGTATTTTGGCAGGGAGGTGACTGCAAGCCTGAACTCACTTCAGGATAAAGAGACAAGTGAAATAAGGCAGTACTGGGTTCTGCAGGACCCACTTATCTTTTATCTGTAGATTTTAATTTCTATTTGTAGAAGAATAGATGGATGTTATGCAGAATTTTTCTAATACTCCAGCTGTGGAAAACAAACCACATCTGGCACATAAAATAACAACGAAATTATCTGAAAGCTGTACTGTTCTTAAAAGCAGCTACAAGCATGTGTTCAAATAACTTGCTGGAAAATAATAGATCCAATTTGTCAGATGATAATACGTAAGTTTAGAAGGAGGAAAAAATAGAGCCAAGAGAAATACTGCACTTCAAAGTTCAAATAAAGAGGTTCCTTTCCACGAAACTTCTGTGGGCTTGCAAGGCATAAATAACACAAACAGCATTTAAAAAGAGGAATGCAAAAATCAAAGAGCAAAATTAAAAGCTCTATTCATGTTCCAGCCATGCAACAAGTGTGCAGCAGATGTCATGGTTAAGAAATTCCCTGGTCTGGATGCACAATTTCCAGCGTGTCCCGCTGGCAAGTATCTGAAGGTAGGTTGTAACAAACATACTGTCAGCTACACAACAAACATACAACAAACAACAAACATACTGTCAGCTACGTCCATGAGAAGAGGAAATACTGCAAATCTGGCAATGATGCTTTCCCTTGTGTTTCCCTAGCAAAGCTGCTATTTCATAGTGTTTCTGAATGAGGAGGCACCAGTGGCCCAAAAGCTGTCATGCTCCATCGTGGTGAAGACCCATCTCCTTTCCCGGTTTTTCTCACATGCTGCTGCTGAGGTTTCCAGTGAAGCACAGGGTAACTCACTGCGTCTAAAACCAGAGCAGTTCACCTTAACTGCAGCTGACATTTGGGTTCAGAGCATGTATCCCGCTTTCATGGTCTGTTATACCCTGTGTGGGTGAGAAGACCTGTGCTGCCAAAGGCAGAAAGGAGTAATAAAAGTAAAAATAGCATATTGAAACAGTTTAGCTGCGGAAAATTGTCAAAAGACTATTGATTGTTTCTTCGTTTTTATGTTGAAGGTGATTTTAAAGCTACAGTTTGATAATGTTCTTAAAATATGTCAGACTTTACATGTTAAGTGGTAGAAAAATACCATGCCTCCTACACTCACAGCAGCAGAAGCATGTTGTGATGACTATATAAAGCCCTTCTTGCAATTGAGTTGTTCTTAATTTAACTATTTTTATCTACCAAACAATAATAAAACATCAGTTGACACCACACAGAGATCCCAGATGAATGCAAGAGTGAATGCAAACTAAAGGCTTTGCTGACAGACTAAACAAGAGGGGTTTTCGTGTAGGTTTGCAAGCTTAACATTAAGGATCGGTTCTTGTTTAAACAGACTCCCCTTTACATCACCTCTGCAGTTGCAATGGACCTTACTGTGGGAGTAAATTACACACCCACTTAATCTGAGAGGGTTTAGATTAAATGAGAAGTGTCATCTTGGGGGTGGAGGAGGTGGGCTGGCTGGGGAGAGGGAGGTGGCGGGGAGATGCTGTATATGAGCCTGATGTGAAATCAAATTAACTAATTCTTCTCTGTGTACATCTTATTCCTCAGAATAACTGTGAATCTGAGCTGAATCCTGCAATGGGAAATGCTGATTGCCTGCACCTTCTCCCTCCTATTGCTGAAAAGATTAAGAAAAGGTATGTTCACATCCACATTTCCAATGTTTATTAATATGAAAAGTAGAGTTTTTGGAGTCCAACACTGCAAGAGCAAAGCATGGGAAGGCAGGTGTAAAATGCACTGTTTTGTGTCGATGGCAGCTGCGGTTTCATTTCTGTGGCAGCGTGATAAATGACAGGAATTCACAATTTTCTCCCAACTCCCTTGGAAGATGTATTCTATAGAATGAAAATAGAAGCACTGAACTATTAAGAATCATCCCCTTTACATATGAAAATGGTACGGTGTCATGTTAAATACACCATATTAAGAGGTCAATTAGAGACCTATTTTGAGTTAATGGAATTAGTTCTTTTTTATTTTACATTTTAAATGCAATCTTTCAACGTGTACTGGAGATCAAAGGAATAGAAAATAGAGCAATCCAGTTAAAGGCAGTTAATGCTTGCAGAATGCCTGAGAGCAATGCTGGTGGGTAACAGGGTGCGATGGGGCAAGTGCTGAGCACACAGCACTCTTTTCTTCCTGTCTACATTGACTCCCCTGTGCATGTGAGTGAGAAATGCTGTATTTTTTTTTAGTACGTTCCCTATATCTGAAGAGGACATAAAACAAGAGAAAATATGCTTGGGTCCTGGCTCCCAAGGGCCCTCATTTCACTGAATCTTACAGCACTTTCTATAAATCCTATTTGGTCCAGTGGAAATTGAGTATATACAGAAGTCCTGAGCACAATATTGCAACTGGTCAAGCTACAATTGCTGCATTAGTCACTGGACAGTTGTTCAGCTGCAGATTTGCATTGGAATCAGCTCCAAAGGGAAGCAGATAGAAAGAGCTTCTCTACTCTTCAAAGGATTTGCTGCTCCCCTGATGCCTCTGGAATATTAATGTACATGGAAATTGGCCCCCACTGTGTTACAAGAGAGGATATGGCTGCAAAAGGGGATGACTCTGGACCAAAGGGCAAGTCAATAAATGAGGCACTAAGAGTATTTTGGCATCCAAGGACAGTCCTGCCCACACAGCCCCCAGGACCCTTGCTAACTGTCCCCTTCCACCCTGCCCGAGCACTGGTCCATTTTGGCAGTTGCACTGGGGATCCAGATTCAGCTGGAAAATCAACCTGAAGAAAAAACAATAGGCTGGTTTTCTTTGAGGTGATTTATTCTTGCCCCTGTGGCATAACTCGCTGCCCAAATAGATAGTTATCTATACACTCCTTTTTCTTGGTCTCTAGATAAGGTGCACATAGCACTTTGGTATTATGAACACCATTTATGGAATAGACATACAGGATGGCAATTGTTGTTGCCAGTTACTGCGTAACTAAAGAGATGATACATACAGTGCATGAAAGGGGACACCGTTATGCTGTACAGAAGACCTGGTGATAGTTTAGCTCACACTCGTCCCTGTGCATGCACAATGCCACTGTAGGGTGCACTGAAGAGACTAGTCCCCTCTCCAAACAGTACTGCTGTATTACTGCGGTCCCCACGGCTCTATGTCTGTAGCAGAGCAGGCAGAAATTTCTCTTGATTCGTCTTGTCTGGTCACAGTTCAGGATTTCAAAATGTTTTGGGCCAAGGATTTCTCTTATTTTGGTGATTTTCTCCCTGAAGAGCTGATTATTGGTACCTAACAAAGAAAACCACCAGATCCTAAACAACTCCTGTGCTTGCATAATGGTAATTCAAAAACCGTATTGGGTGTAGGATTAAGAATGTTGCATTTTCCATTGGCTGAACCATGTAACTGGGGAGGGCTCTTCTCTCTGTAGCTGCTGGGACTAAAGGGTGGATGTCAATGTTAACATTAGAAGGACACTCGTCATCCAGGGCTTTGCCACAGAACCTGCATTGTTACCTCCTGCTACTGCGGTGGCCACATCCTGCACCAGAGAGATGCTGGCAACCAAGCCAGTCCTCCCAGCTTGGGAATACGAGCCACTCACTTTCCTGTAAACTGGGCCACAAGACCATTCATTTCCTGGCACTTGCTGACTCTTGATCTTATTGCACTGATTTTTCCTTTGCAAACAACAGGAGGAAAGCTGGGAAAGCTGTGGAAAACAGAAAGGAGAAATAGGTCACACTAGAAATTCTGAAACCTCAGCAAAGCTCTTGTTTAAAGTGATTAATTCAGTGACCTCTGACCACAAGGCAGACCTTCAATTTGCCAGCAGAGGATAAAAGAGTAAAGATCTGAATGAATAAAGAAGGGATAAAGGGTGAGTTAATCCAGCAACTGTGAAGGAACATTGGGTAAAAAAAATATTCAACATATATTTTTCTCTGTAGTATTTCTATTGCATGCAGTTTATTTCTAGGTATGCTGGACTATCAGGTACATTTATATTCTTTTTGATCTCCACTGTTGGATCCAGATCCAGCCAGCAGAGCAGAGTGATGCTCTTAATGCTATTAACTAGCACTGCCTGCTTTTATTTATTTTTAAAATCACTTTCAAAATGGTGCAGGGTTAGAAGAAAAAGAGATAGTCCAGCAGCTTGTAACATTGCCGTCATTTGCTGAGGTTTCTCATCCTAAAATACACATTATTTTTTGTGATGGAAAGTGACAAACTTGTTAGTGACAGTGAACACTTCTGCCTGAGTTGCCTGCAAAACTCCCATGCAGAATATAATCTTTCATCTATAGTTATAAGCCTGTAAGCTGCTTATACTGTTTTTACTCTAAATTCACCTTTCATTTGATAGCCTTTAGCAATTTAGACCAAATTTACACTTCGAATTTCCCTAGTAATTTCCATTTAACACCATTAAAAAGTGGGAAAGGAATCTTGAAATAAATGGTCTCAGTAATGCACAAATTTTTGCTGCTGGACAGTAAGTAGATACCTCATTTATAATACCTGATATCCTTCGTATGACAGCTTTGATCATACCGTTTTTCCCTAAGAACAAAAGAAGACTTGTGGGAAACTCATTTTGAAAATCTACTGTCCAACAGCACTAATGGCATGAAGACTTACCCACACTTGTTAATGCCAGTAGCACTTTAAAACGAGAGCAAGAGACCTTGGAGTAACATAAAACATGTGATTGGTACCTTCTGTAGTCCATTACTTAGTTAAGGTTCAATTGCTAAAGGATCACCTGTTACTTGAACTATTTTCCACTTTATGTGTGGTTTAGGTTCCATTTTACAGCAGCAAAATATCAGGCTATTACTGATTATTTGATTTTACAGTAAGGAATAAATGAAGAAGTGAAGATAAAACATGTAACAAAAATCTTGTCTTCACAATGTTGTAAATGTTTTAAGATGCAACAAATAATGTATTAGACTTAATCCTTTCCTCAAATAGCAAAACACTTCTTAAAAGTGAGACCTCTTATTTCTTAAGTGAGGGGTTTTTTTTATGGTTCTCAAAAAGGAATCCTGAGAGAACCAATAACTCTGTTTATATCTGCACAGCAAAACTACTGTTTGAGTTGTCTTTGATTAAATCATTTAAATCATTATCTTCTTTCTTCTGCTTTACTCCCTCTGGCGACATAAGAAGACATTAGTAGCAGAGATAAACTGTTGAGAGTGCAAGAAACAAAAATGGGAGATTATTTATATTCAGCTGTCTGGTAAAAGATTAGAAAACTGGGTAATTATTTTATAATCTTATAGTAAAGGATGAGGTAAAGTTCTGGCTTTTGACAGGTACAGTGTGATAAAACCAGAACCGCCTATAAGTAATACTTACTGTTATTATTTACTGAGCATGTTAAAGTGCATCCTGGGGAAATACACAGGGAAATATACAGCTAAAATACCCCAGACAAGAACTTTGTGTAACAAAATAAATCGTAACAAAACTGATGACGACAAGGAGGGTCCGTATGGCTCCCTCTCTTCCCAATCAAGAGCCCTGCAGCTCCTTGGAGGGCAAAATTTTCTCACCTTGTGCTAATTAAGCCCATTGCTGATTTAGTGTTTGCTCTGCTAGATATGGATCACCACCTAAGTGTTTAACCTTACTGCTGGAATATTCTGCTTAAATCCAGAAAATGATGCCAATATTTGATGTAATATATAGCATCCTCCAAACACGGTAGCAGGGATTACACTGACAACAGCTGCACTCCGGCCACCGTTAAATTCAGTAGAGCAGTAATGGTCCCTGCCTTAAAAAACCACCAAAAACCAGAAAAATCCCAAACACAGGCAAGTGTCTCTTCCCTGCTGCCTTCATAGCTCGGATGCCCTCACCAGAAGGCCAAGACAGAGCAACTGGCTGTGATGGCTCTTAAATGAATAACTTTTTGGAAAAAAACTTCAAAATTACTGGACAAATTTCTCAGTATAACCTGATACTCTGAGAAGCTGGTTTTCGTATTTGAAATACCATATTCCCAGTGTCAAAATCTGGTAAATAGGAAAGACCTATCCTGGTTTTGAGTGTCTAATCATAAGTAGGGATAAATAAATACGCCTGTCTACCCATTCCCCTAGATTCCATTACAGGTATTAAACAAAGTATGTGTGCACATGTGCAAACAGTTTCTCAAAATGAGACTCTTAATAATCCATGTCTACCTAATTTTGTATTCCCTCCAAGATCGTATAGACGTACAATGGATACACCTCTATGGCTAAGCATACATGCTGTGCTGGGTTTGTGTCTAGCAAGGTTTTGGTAGTGGGGGAGGGTGCTACAGGGGTGGCTCCTGTAAGAAGCTTCTAGAAGCTTCCCTGGCTCAAAGCTGCCCTGGCTCGAAGTTGGACCCACCTCTGGCCAAGGCTGAGCCAATCAGCAATGGTGGAAGTGCCTCTGTGATAACATATTGAAGAGAGGAAGAACCTGCTGGGCATTTTGTTGTTGTTGTTGTTCTTGGAGGAGGGGGATGTGAGGTAACAGCTATGCGGACACCAAGGTCAGTAAGGAAGGCGAGGGGGAGGTGTGTGGGAGCAGAGATTCCCCTGCAGCCCATGGAGATTAACAGTGGAGCAGATGCCCACCTCGAGTCTGTGGAGGACCCCATGCTGGAGCAGGTGACTGAGCCCGAAGAAGGCCATGACTCCAACAGAAGCCCACTCTGGAGCAGTCCATCGCTGGAAGGAGTGCACCCCACAGAAGGGACCCACGCGGAAACAGTTCACGAGGAGCTGAAGCCCGTAGGAAGGACTCACGGTGGAGAGGGAGGGATGCCATGCTGGAGCAGGGGAAGGGTGTGAGGAGTCCTACCCCTGAGAAGGAAGGAGCAGCAGAAACAACATGGGATGGACCGACTACAACCCCCATTCCCTGCCCCCATGTGCTACTGCAGGGGAGGAGATAGAGAAATTGGGAGCAGAGCTGAGCCCAGGAAGAAGGGAGGGGTGGGAAGAAGGTGTTTTTAAGATCTGGTTGTATTGCTCATTATCCTTCTCTGATTTGATTGGTAAATTGGTGATGGTGGTGGTGTTTAAATTAAATTGATGTTGTTTCCCCAAGTCAAATCGATTCTTTGACCATGACCATAATTGGTGAGTGAGCCCTCCCCGTCCTTGTCTTGATCTTTGAACCTTTTGTTACACTTTCTCCTCCCCACTTTCCACTGGGGAAAGTGGGAGCAAGCGAGCGGCTGCGTGGTGCTTTGCTGCTGGCTGGCTGGGCCTAAATTATGACACATGCACATGCCTCTGAGTAAAGACATCAAAAGCAGGGCTCACACTTAAGACATAAAAATGAGTAAAATGTGAGTGCTGTGATCTGGTTCAGTAAAAATGTTGTTAGTAGCAATAAGGTGAAACATTTCTGAAGAATTGAAGTATCCTGAAAGAGCTGGATGTCCTCCATTAGATCTGGATTACTCCTGCTTGTGACAGACGCACTTTGTTCGGGGTAAAGAGGATTGTTATCCTTGGTGGTTCTTGCTCCTGTCAGATGGCTGCGTTAACCTTCAGGCCTCTGAGTCTGCAAAACAGCCTGCATCAGCTTGGATGGTGCCCACTAGCTAGAGCGCTTCCCCCGCTTTCATGTGGTTAACTGCACTGACTCAAGTTTATGCAGTTCAGCAGGGGTCAGTACCTTGTAATCATGGGGACTGGGCAGGGCAGTCCTTGTCCTGCTTCTGCTGCCAGCCTAGGGGCTGGAAATCAGCTGGGCTTTCCTCAAGCAGAGGTGACCCCATACCTTCCTGTGTTCAAGTGTTTCACCACCGCCTCTGCTCTTTGATCATAGAAGTCTTTGTCCTGTCCCTGTCAACTAAATCCACCATCAGAAGGACAAAGGCTCACTGCCCGCAGCTCACCTGTGACCAGCTTACCTTCACCCTGCCAAGGAGGGTGCTCCCCGTTACAGAGAGCCTATGGCTCACCAGGCACATGTTGACCAGTCAAGAGTTGCTCTTGAACCTCAGGTTTCCCTGTCCCTTCAGCTTCATGATGAGCAGCACATAGCTTTGCAGTCCCCATTCAGCCCCACTGCTCTTCAGTGCACCATGGCTCAAGCTCATGGTACAGCCCTGGCACGGACGAGTCTTGTTCCAGAGAGCTGAGGTGCCTGGAGAAAGGTTTTAGTGATTAAGATGTAATGATTTTCAAGGATAAGATATATACCACCCATGCCACCAGGATTAAACTACGATTCAAAGCAGGAGGAACTGTGCTTGCCCTCCTCCTGTGGATCAGCATGATGAGGAGATGTCTCAGGCCACGGGCCCCATGTCCAGAGAAGGAAGCGGGCCCACTGCAGGAGCAGACCCTGTCCTTTCCCCTTTGCTCCGCTATCAGCAGTTTATCACTTGTCCTTGTCAGCAACAGTTTTACTCATCTCTGTCATTGCGTGGGTGCCCTATCCCCTTTCCTTAGCCTTAATGAAGGAACAGAAGTCACTGGAGGCCATAGTACCCCAATGTCCATCCTCCTTAAAACCTGTCCCCGCTCTGATACCTCCAGGAAGCTCATGAGCTGTGAAGACCACTGCCTGTCATGCAGCTCACTGTCCCCTGGCCATCCCCCAGACTGGCTATTCAAGTCCTCAGGTGCCTCCTGGCCAGCACACACCTTTGTGTCCCAGGTATCCCTTGGTCACCACCAAGGACCAAGGAACTGCCTGCAGGAAGGGCTGGCAGTGTTGGGAGGGTATCGCACAGCCCCAGACCTCGTGCTTGAGAGATTGGCTTTAAAGGAAACCCTCTCTGGATCAAGATGAGGACTGAAACTTTTCCTCATTTCTCCCATATCCTTATGGGCACAGCATTAGCATACAGGAGACTGGACCCTGTTATGCTTGGCACCCTGAACATAAAAAGAGAGATGTTCCTCATGCCTCTACTCCCTGGTCCCCGTCTCAGATTTGACATATTTCTTCATGACTGCTTTCCTACCTTGAGAAGAGTGTGGTTAATCCCATAGCATTTTTCTATTGTTGGCTGTAACTGTATTTGAAATGTGGTGCTACCCTTGTAAGTAGATGCAACACGTTTAATGACTCCTCGCAAAACTGGAGTGACATAGAGACATCAGTGCTATTATCTGCATTTAACAGCTACAGATGTCAAAGCTACAAGGGAAGCTGCAAAGCCTTGTGTAAAGGACACAGACAAACATGTAGCTGGGATTAGACTTCAGGAATTTCTTTTTTCCAGCCTTATTATTAATTATTGGACCAAGCTCTACCCTCCAACATGGCTTTTACATGCTTCATAAACACACGGATTTTCCAACTGACCAGCCAATAATTTGTCCTCTAAGATTTGTGCACAAGTCAAGTCAGCATGACTTGGGGATTGAGGTGGATTGATTCCTCTTCGTCAGCAGTATTTACAAAACCGTCTTCAGTTTCAAGGCACACACCTAGTAACAGCGAAGTCAAAGGGTGTTCACGGCTAGGAAAAAAGTGTTTGACATTTTGCTGTCATGAGTATTTCTATTTTAGTTATATTATAGCTTGGTTTGCTTTTTCAAATTCTCTTTATGCTAATATAAAAAGGAACTCAAGCTGAAATAGTTACCATCTGCCTGAAAAAGGACAGGAAAACATGGTTACAAAAGAGTGCGGAGCAAATTACAGTCCTGCTAATGGCAACATTTCTGTCATTAACATTAAAGATTAAAGGCTATAATATACAGGAAAATCTATTGCATGGCTTATCACATTTTTAGTGAAGGATTCAGTGTTATAGCAGGCAAGCACTGTGAAGAAAAATGTACCTCTTGGATTTTATTTGCTCTCCTGGGAAACTACCCGATCATGATTGTAGCCCATAGGATCAGCCAAATGAACACCAGGCAGTAAGTCAGCAGTCCCCAGAAGGTTAACAGAGCTTCTTCCTAATGTTACAGCAAGGATTAGAAAAATTAGCTCACGTTAACCTTTCACCTTTCGGTGGATGGTTCAAATCTGGTATGGGTTGGTAGTGATTGAGAATGGTTACTATAAGTTTCATGGTTTTTTGGTGGCTTACGCAATAGAAGCGGGTGGTCTCATGCTGCTCCCCAGGGGAGGTGTGTCTGCCTGATTAAAATCCCAAAATAACTTGCCTCGGTGCTAATTTGAAACTCCCCTGGCAATTTCAGCAGAGACCCCTGCATAGGCACAAGCACTGAACAAGCTGCTACAAACCACAGCTGCAGCAAAAGGCCACCCTTAGACACTCTGGCTTCCCAACAAGGTTTTTAAGTTCTGAATTTTTAATTAAAGCAGGTTTGCCTATCTTTGGTGCTGAGCCTCCCCAGGGATCTGCTCTAGCTTTAGCCCCTTCTCCTTCCCCCTTCCCCACATTCCCCAGGTCCTTCCAAGGGTGCTCCCTAACTCCTCATCCCCACCCACAGGTCAGACCAGACCTTCAGGCATGGATCTCACTAGACAAAGTGTGGTGACAGGTCCTGGCCATGTGAGAGCAGGGGTCTGCTCTCTTCAGCTCATGTAATTTAGAGTGGAGGTGACTTTTACCCTATCATCACTGGCAATGAATGCAGCTGCAGCAACCCATTTACCTCCTGCATTTGTGTACTTCATCCATCTCCAGCCCATGCCCCTTGCCCACTCACCTAAACCAAGATCCACAGTGTAAGCATATCCATAAGGTAAGAGGTTGCAAACAAGCATTTGCCAAAACCAGGCACAGTATGGCCTAAGAGCATGAAAGTCTGGCCTAATGATGTGGACTCAGAAATACAAGGTCCAACACACTCCCCAAGGTTCACCAGGATGACTACAGCAACATTAGCACAACCCCAGGATGTCCTGGTTCCCTGTGTGCCTTCCAACCTTGTACCAGTTGTAAACATTTAATCAATGACTCACACACAAACACAAACTCTCTGCAAATCCTGCTTGTTTTCTGTGGAAAACACTTCATCTGGTCTGACAAACTACTCCCCTTCCTCTTCTGTTGTATTTTGCAGCTAGAAAAAATTATCAGGCTCTGGCTGTGTGTATTTCTTGCTTCTTGGGTGAGAAAGAAAGCAATCAGCACTCAGGGTTTTTTTCTTTCTTGGGTAAATAGTTCTTGCGAAACCAACCTAAGTAAGGTGATTTGCAGTATGGATTTTTCCCATCTAAGTTATTAGAATAAGTTCAGTCAGCACATTCAACCCTAGTCTCTAGTGGTACATAAATTTAATGCAACACTCAACTCTCCTTCAGTATTTTTGGTGTATACTCCAGTTTTTCTTGGCACAGAGAGAAGTGGCAGGTGGAATGATCAGAGACGTTTTTCCTTCAAAGTGAGATTAGGGTTCTTTCAGGTTCCTTTGTTCTCTAAAAGCCTTGGTCTAAATCACTACAAGCTATCTAAGACTGAGAATGCCATTTCTTTACTAATTTATATGTTTGGTTTAAAGCTGTGCACTGATCTCGGTGGAGTTTCTCTATTTTTAGGATCCTGCTAACAATTTCTAACCAAAGAGGTTTATGCACAAGAAGGGCAGGTTTTATTGGGGTTTCTTTCTTTTTGCAATACACTATCAAGGGCAAATATTTTCCACTTTCTTCCCCCTGATAACTTCACATCTCAGCAAGCAAAAGTGGGACACCCAGGCTAGCTTGAGGCAATGGAAACCCACCAACATCTGTTTGGGACAGCACTGCCTGACTTGAGCCCAGGCTGAGGTGGGTATGTTAAAGTTAAAATCCCCCAGTGCATGTGAGGAAGTGAGTTGGGAAGGCGAAATAGGAGAAGGAGAAATAGGATTTGCAATGAGCTGTCTTCTCCAGGAATACACTAAGTAGAATTCACCTGGCAAAGAAAATTGGCGAACGCATGCAGCTTTCTTGGCAGGTGCAGAGAAGGCCTTTGACATGATTTAATGGTACTTTAAAAGGCAAGCACTAGAAATAAATGGGAGTGCGCTGGGATGAATTAGATGGATTAAGATTCAATGTGATAACCTAACAACCTCAGGAATAACTAATGACCTACCCTAACAGAAATGTCTGCTGGGTAGGGAACACAAAGCTGTTCACTTTAATGATTTTCCTGGCACTGAAGCCTTTCATTTGGGACATTCAGCAAGAACAGCTTATAAAAAATATTGGCTGAAGTCCTCCATTTGTGTAAATTGTCTTGGTTCCTTTGGCATCGGACGTGTGACCCTCTGCCCCATTGGAGCATCTGCCTCATTCTGGTAACAAGACAGAAATCAATGCAGGCCTAAATGTGAATGATGTATTGATGGCTGGGATGCTCTTGTTTACGGAAATGCTTTCATAATACCATGGACAGGACGGCCTAGAATTTAACATAGAGAGGAGCTAGGAACTGGCCCAGATGTCTTACATGTGAAGAAGTGACAGTTAAAACATCTGTAAGGGTGACAGTGGTGCACAGGCATCGGTCTGACACCCAGCAAGACTCCCTTCCACAGGAAGCATGATGCTTTGCTCCTGTGACTTTTGAACTAAGAAATGAATTGTAGTGGACCCAAGAACCGTCCTCAAAATGAATAATTTGCCTCAACTTCTTTTCCGTCTGATAATTATTTACTACATCAATTAAAAAAAAATATTATCATGACCTTGGCTGAACAAACTAAAAAAATCTCCTAGCATATCAATTAACAAATTGTATAAGAGCATTGCAGTTAATTTATGTAATTGAAGTCCCTATTTCTTAGCAATGCCAGGCTGATTTAGTGCCTTGAAGGACACAGATACTCTGCAGAAATGAAGAGAATGAGCTGGTCACAGGAACGAAAGTCTCCTTTCTGCAGTCATTTACAGGATGAGAACACTGAGACCATTGTCAATAAATCTCAGCTTGGCCACTTGTCTTGCCAGCAAGAGCTACAGAGAATCCACCTGAAGGGCTGTTAACTATGCAGTGTGTTCATCGCACCTATGAGAGGCTGTAGGTGCTCTCTGTCAAGGGACCTATGGGGAAACACGGAGGTATCCTGTGCGTTCAGACTGCACGGTGTATATCACATTAGCATGCAAACATGGCTTAAATCTCTCCCACAGCTTTCTATGGGATTAAAGCAGCCCTCAAGCTCTAAGCAGCAGCAGACAGTACCACTCCCAAAGGACCAAGCATATATTCCAAATTCAGGTGGGATGGGCTGAGATCAGTTCCTCTCTTTTCCCATGTTCTTGTAATGTATACACTCGGTACCAGCACTGGCTCATATTCCCCTGCACAACTCTTTCTTTCTTACAGCAAAAAATGTTACCGAGCACTGAAAAGCTGCACAGCCATTAAGCCCTTGACGGTGAAACAGCGTGTACACGTGCAGATGCGAGTGTGTGGCCAGCTAACTGCAAACAGTGACTGCGTATGGCACACATAATTTAATACAGTTGAAAGTTCAGAGCCTGACCTTCACAAAAGCTTCATAAAAATGCTTCCCTTGATCAACCTCAGCTCATGATTTCAGCTGTGGCACCTCTGAGGCGCTGCCCTGGGTGTGGAAGATGTCTCTGTCCTGCAGCGGGGCCCTGGGTGACACTGGGCTCTATCAGCTGTTATCAGCAACTTTAATTACTCACAGGTATGTTAGAGAGCATCCAAGTTGTAATCAGACTGAAACGGAGTTATAATGATATCTGATCTGGGAATTTAGTCCAAAGCTTTCCTTTTCCATGATGGTTTTCATTTCCTGCAATTTAGAGCTGGAAGCATTTATGGAATATCACATGGTTTTAGTTTACACAGGAAATCAGCTGCAGTTGCGGGAAGATACTGACTTAAGGGTTTTAGGGTTTGTTTTGCTGGTTTTTTTAAGGAACGAAGATTGCTTCAGAGGGAAACATTGCAGACTTTTACCTCTGCTGTTTGAAGCCTGCATTCTGCAAAGCAATCCACGATTATATAGGAACAAGCAGTTTATTTCTGTTACATGATAATCACTTGATGTGAATGAAGCAATAAATGCCTTTCCTTTTCAAAGTGAAGAGATAAACCAAGTGTGGGAAAAGATGAGGAGAAGGGTGAGGGGAAGGGATGCTGCGCAGCTGCAGCAAGAAAAACCTCTGAAGCAGGATGTAGCAAAAAAGTGTGCATGAAAAGCCTGAGATGACCAAATTGGATTAAAATGGGAGAAGGTGGTTATGTTTCTTGAGTCACAGCCTGGCTTTTTAATCACTCTCTGTGTGACTTCTGGGGAGGGGATGGGGTACGTCAGGAAAAACACCACATGATGCTGCACCACCCAGACCACACCGCAAAAGCCTTCTCCATTCACTGGGGTGAAAAACTGGTACTCCAGATGGTGCCAGACACATTTCTCTTTTGGGTTGGGGTGCAAGAGCTGCAGTTTCAGTCTTGTGGGGGGGAAAGCGCTTTTGAACTGCATTGCCCTGGTAACACTTCTCAACAAATTACTCCTCTGAAGTGCCAGCAGAGCAGCTCGGAGTGCTCTGGCTGGAAGGCCAGGGCCGGGCGGGCTTGCATCCCTTGGGACACAGGCTGTGAAATGACAGTCAGGAGATATCAAAGAGTGAGAAAGGCAGCAGGAAGCGGGGTGGAAGCCAGCAAACTGCAATAAAAATTCATGTCTTCCCAAAGGCAGCCCTGCTCACTCCATGGGTCTCTTTGGTGCCAGAGCAGAGGGAGATGGCAGGCTGTGAGAAGAAAGAGATGGTCCGCCTAAGTCAATATCGACTAATGAACCGTGTTGGAAACACCGTCAAAAGCAAAGAGCTGGAATTGCAGGAAGGCGAGAGCAGAGGCGTGCTGGCTGCTTGCTTTTTGCACACAGAGGTATATTATGATTTTAAATGAATCCAGAACAGCTGAGGCATTTGTGGACTAAAAGCCAAGATAACCATGACCACCTTAATCATCCCCTTGTAAAATGAGCAGCCATATGCGTGAAATCAGCCCATACATTTTACGGAATATCTGTTGTATGCTGGACAAGTACTTGGACTGAGGTTTATTTTCTCAGGACTTCAACTCCTGAAATACAAACCATGTAACCTTTCTCTTCATAAACCCAGAATTTAGAGAGGGGAGGGGGATTTCCCCCAAGCTTTTCAGTGCATGGCATTGCCTCTCACATGTTGCTGCACTTGACAAATCTAGTGCTATAACGGACACTATAAACAACAATTCCTTTACCATCCTGCATGAGCAGCCCTTGTCATGATGGGGAAGGGCATTTAAACAAAGGTGGCATGGCTTATAATATTTGTTAGCAAGATCAAAATATTTCTGTGCACAGTATTTCTTTGCTATACTTCTCAAAAAGATGAGGTTAATCAAAAGGATCCCGTTCCTTGTCTTAAACAAAATCTTGTCCCAGGATGCCTGCTCCTTAATCCCCAGAAAGCAATATCATATTTCCTTACTGGCTGCTTCTCAGCTAATTGATTCAGTACCAGAGGCAGTGTTACCCTGCGTTAGGATTTCTCAGGGCAGCAGGAGTTCCTCCTTGACCATACCTCTCCCAGGCTCTGCTTCTGCAAGGTTTTGTGAATATGTTCAACCATCTGTGTCGGAGTAATTCCTCAGGCCTCAGCAGGACCATTCATGTGCATCGTTACACATATGCACAGGTCTTTGCAGGACCATGGTCTGATTGTATTTTATGTTGTACCATATCCTGTCATATACCACATCGTCAGTGGCTTATACGTCACAAGTTCCTTCAGCTTCTGGAGCAAATTGTTGGAAGCAGGGTGGTTCACGATGGCCAGAGAGCACTCCTTGTTTTTGTGGTCTCATCTTGGGCTTTTTCCACTTGTTCCATTTTTGTCTTGTTCCATTCTGGTTGTTCAGTGTTTCCGAAGACTTCAGGATCATTTTGCTCTCTCTTTTCCTCTCTGAGGTCCGTATAAAAGCACCAGGGAAAATGCCACAGCCTGTCCTACCATGTCGCAGTCATTGCATTTACACTACCTGACCATCGCTGAGACAGCCCCAGAGGTCTGTGCTACAAAGAGACGAAGGTGGTGTGTGGGATACAGCATTTTGCATGTTGGCACAAGAGAGAAAGAAGGAATATTTGGGTGGGAAAGTCAGTCTGTCTTCTTTCTGGTTTTTGGCTCAAAACCCAGAGGATTCCCAATTTTTCCAGTTGTCTGGAACTTCTCCAATTTTTCTAGTTGTCTTCTGCAGCCCAGAAAAATCTCTGCTTCTGGCTGTACAGGGCCATAGTCTATTTTCCCACTGCAGCAAAGCATGAATTGAGGTAGGTTGGGGTTTTCTGTCCACTTCCCTGACCTGCCTGCGGAGTGGTGTAAAATCATGTGTAGGCCCAGAGCTGGAAGAAGCAGGGTCCTCTTATGGTGTGAGGGAAAGTCAGCCCTGAGAACATGGCCCTGAGAGGGGAATAAGGCAACAAAAGCAACCTATGCCATCCCATGAACGGTACCGGAAGGGAATCATGGCCAGAGGAGAAGATCTCACTGCCTGTGTGGTAGAAGAAGATGGGGTTTAGCACCAGTTATTTGGGCAAAAGGTTGTTTTTGTTAGGGAAGGTTACGAGCAACTGTCTACATGAGTACAGGACTCGGGGAGCAGATTGTTTTAGAACAGGTACTGACTTTGGAAATTGGAAGAGGAATGATTTTGCACTCGTGGACAGCAAAGTGGTGCAGCCAGGAGGGCAAGGAAGTCACTAATCGACCCTTCCCTTCCAGAGAAGAGATCTTTCTTCTTAGAGGGGACAGCAAAAAAATCCTGCTGAAACGAAGATTTGCTTTTGGGTGATGAGTAGAAAATTATTTGAGCGAGAGAGAGGAGCTGCTCCAGAATGTACCATGCAACTTAATTCCTGGGGTATTTTTGAGAGGATGTTAGGGACTCCAGAGCATGCCTCACATGCTGGTTGTGGTCTTGCAGCAGCAGCTGCCTCTGGCACTGGGTATCCCTGCTTTGCATCGGCCTAGGGGCAGAGCCTGGGTGCAGAGATTCCTGCACGGACACAAACAGTGTATGCTGGGGAATAGGATGTGGGCCTGGGATGAAGAGCAGTATTATTTTGTGGTTGATCTCAGTTTCAGTCTTTCTTCATCTAAGGGAGACTTCCTGGATGCTTCAGATGAAGAAAGACTCGTAAGAAGTTTAATTACAACTTGTTAAAACACGTGTTAGCCCCCACTTTGCTCTCCCCCTTTCCCTCCTCTTAGAGTCAACCTCAAAGCTGGAGCCAGGAGTCCAGGCAGGACCTCTGCGCTCCTGCCTCTTTCTCCAAGACCCGTCGAAATGCCTTATCTTTAAGTAGTCTCTGTGCAAACAGCGTCTGTTGGAACACGATGAATTTGTGCAGATGTATTTACCATCCTGAACTAGATTTTAAACAAATTGACATTTTAATATGCATTTATTCCTGTTGCATTAAAAAAACCTGCTGATATTATGCCAGAACGTGATATATAATGATGTTGTTTAGCGGCAACTCTGTCATTTGGTGTTGTTGACAGTAAAATAAATTAACATAATAAACATAATTTGTTCAAAAACAGCTAAGTAAAAACAGATGGTTAAAATATTTTGGCAGGACCCTTTAGCCCAGGTTTACATGTGTGTTTAGACATTAGTTCTGTTTGCAACATATGTTAGGTATTTTCTTGATCCCATTTAATATGCAAATACATGCCCTCTTCCACAGTTGTATAAACAGGTCCCTTACAGCATGAGCGATGGGGAGGGTGGGGGAACGGGATTTTTTCTTGCTTTTCTGTGTCAGGACCGATTCTTGGCTATGTAAATGAAAGAGGAAAGTAGCCATAGTACTGTAAGAAACAAACAGGACGGAAGGTGGAGCATAACAACATATTTCTGTACTGACACAATGGATTCTATTACTGGCCGCTGATATCTAGGAGCTGGTTTGTTGCTTGCTCTCCCAACCACAGTAGAACGTGCTGTCCCCATCAGGCCCTGCAGCCTCCCGCTTACCTAATTGTGCTGGCCTGAGCCTCAGCAGGATTAACGGTCACAGCTAGTCCCATCTCTCCTGCCCTCCTGTTTGTGAGGGCTAATGTGAAAAAAGCAAAAGGGAGAAAGCAAGCCACTCTTTTAGGAGAACCTGACATTAGAATGGAGCAAGCTGCGATGAAGTTCCTCTTTTTAACTATTTCTGAGCTGTGGCAGCTCTCCCCTCCTGCCCCACATCCCTGGCTGTCCCAGCACCTCCCAGCACCCTGGAGGACAATGCTGGGGAAAGGATCTGGGCCATCTTTCTGTCTCTGGAGCAGAAGAGGATGATGGAAACAGGGGATAACACCACACACCCGCCACAGTGTCCATGCTGGGCCTTAAAGCAGTGACTTTCCTTATCCATGTCACGAGCAGAGAGGGCTTCATCCTGCAAGGAGGGCTCTGGATGCCCAGGAAGCAGGCACTGCTCTCAGGGAGGTATGCAGTCCGTCACTGCAGAAATACGTGGCATGAGGGAGCATTTTCAGAAGTTCCTCAAAATGTCACTGTCCCTTCCTTGCATGGCTCTGCGACATATCTAACATAAAACATTATTTGTGAAACTTCCTTTTAATTGCTGTTTAATGGCTCCTATTATATTTCAACTAGGCATTTGTAAGTTCATTTTGACATTTATTAGAAGCCATTAGATATCAATTTAGTGGTGATTTTATGACAAATGTCTGACATCATTAAAAATGTGACGGATGATAAATTATAATGTGATGTGCTTTTCAGCATCAGGGAATTAGACTGTTTCCAAATGTGACTGTTTTTGATGTTGTAAATTAGATTTTATTTCTAATTGATTTATGTTTGTGGGATCTGAAAGTGAAGAGTATCAGAAGTTGAAGACATATTGGGGGAGCAGCTTCTGATGAAGGCAAACATAGTCAGTCAAACCAGCATAGGTCCTGATGGCTTGATTTGGGTGCAGGAAGGTGGTATTTGGAATAACTTGCTTTTTAGAGCAATTGCTTGATCTCTCCTACCAGTGTTCCAGTAAGTACTTTCTCCTTCATTAGTCTGATTGTTTACTGCTTCTATTATTGTTTCACAGAGTATCACTCATCCTTGGACCATCATTCCCTTGTGCCAAAGAAAGGACAAGTGTTGGTCCTGGCCAGGCAGTTTACAGTACAGATAGGCCCAGTTCTGAGGGAACAGGGAGACAGAATTAGCATCATAAACAGCAAACACTGGTCTTTAGAAAGCTTTTCATAGACATCATGGCATAAGAGATTTTTAGAGATAATTGGCAAAAGTTTATAGGAGGCTCCTTGCAAGCGTGAGAGGGTAAATGGTAGGGGAGAGAGCTGTGCTAACTAAAAATGAGCGTTAGAGGCTGCGAAGGGATCCCTAAGCTACAGGGTTAGGGCAGATCATGGATGTGGTTACCGAAGGAAATCTCTGTCTCAAGTTGCATGGAAATCCCACGTTCACATTAATGTGTGCACAAAGCAATGGAGCAGAACCATAAGTACATCTCAGATTTCAAAGTGAGTACAAGACCTGCACATGTGGGAAAAGATGCTTTCTCACAGAGGGCCCCTGGCTTTATGGAGAACTAATTGCTAAGGCTGCTTTGTATGCCTAGATGGAAAACAGGACTTCTTGGTGATGAAGGTACAAGTCAAAGGATGTGAAGTCAGGAAAGCAAGGTCACCTGGGCCTCCAGAGGCGATAAAGAATCTGGATGTGGTGGAGGAGAGGATTTGGAATTTGTCATGTTTGGGATGAAAGAGCTGAAGCAGCCCTGGGCTCTGATGCTGCTCTGGGCTCTCCTTGCCTCCTCCCCCATATCCAAACGCAGAGGCAGGTGCTGACAGCCCTGAGCTGCTCTGCTGATGGAGGGCTGAACCATCTCTGATGGCCTTCTGCCTAAGGCACCCATCCTGCCTAATACCTGTCTCCATTGCCAGGTTCATTAAACTCTAATGGAGTGGCACAGGAACACCGAAGAGCTGCTTAGAAAAAGTATCTGGGAACAGAGGGTTTACATTTCCCAGTCTCTGTGGGAATAATGCCCTCCTCCAATTGAGGATCCACTCGTTTGGAGGCCAAACGTCTTGGAGAACTTTGGTTGTGTCCTCCATGGTCCAACAGCTCAGCAGTCTGGTAGGACTGGCACAGGCAGGCATGCCTGAGCGAGCAAAAAAGCTGACAGCATGGAAGCATCTGGTTTGGCATGTGTGTCTCCAACTACCTGGGCATGCAGGGTATGAACATGGGTAGCTTCATCTTATTGATGGCCATAGTGCATCTTCATTGATGCTTGTATCTGTGCCAGCTACATGAAGGCTAACTTTTCACAATGCCACCGTCACACCATGGTCTGTCTGACAGCTCTGCATGGGGCACGGCACAGCCTCCTTTGGAACGACAGCCATGGCTTCTTCATTTAATTCCTCATGTGCAGCTGAAGACAGTGGTCACAAAACTTCGCAAGGCAGGCAGGAAGAAGAGCAGGGTGTCACGTTCATAAATCAGCCATGGCACGGGCTGCATGCTGCCTGCTCCTCCACAGGCTCACTGCTGGCTGGAGGACACAGCCCTGCAGCCAGTTCAGGTGAGAGGGCCTGTCGGGTCCTTCCTCATGCTGTGGAGGCAGTTGTCATCCCCCAAGCCTGGGCTGTGAGCCTTGCGCAGCTGCCTTCCAGTGCAGCATGCAATGTACTTGCATTTTAGTGGCTCTTACGCAGGCCTGGGGTCAAAAACAGTGTCCTCAGTAAAACTGTGCATCCTCCCAACTCTAATATTGAGCCATGCGGCTTTCTAAAAGACGAGATTTTTCTTAAACAGGATGCCCTTTTCTATAGGTCGCAAGCATACACTGGAAGAGCTCCATGAAGTGTCAAAAGGTCTGTTAAAGAAAGATTTTTTTAAATCCTCCCAGGTGGTGTTTCCCTAACACTCTGAAGAGTCCATTTTGGCCCCATTGACTTATTTCTTGTCCATTTTTTCAAGTCTTTGAGTTTTTTTCTTTTTCATTTGGGTAAGTGTCGTTTTTACCATTGCATAGTTAAGGGTGGGGAGTACTTGAGACAGGTCATGCAGGAACAATAAAGCCTTGAAAAAGGAACACTTTGCATTTCTACCACCTCGGTGCATCTGAGGGTCTTCAGGTTTGATGAAGCTGAGCTTTGCTCTTCTTGACTAAGGGCTTACGTCTGCCAGGACCATTGTATACAGTACTAAGGTGGGACTTCTCAGCACATTCACTGTGACACATACGATGCTATGCACAAACTGCCACTACACCAGAGGCCTAAGAACACTTTTGGGAGCAGCCACTCACTAATGCAGCAATCTGCATTGCATTTGGGCTGACCTGGGGAGTCAGCTCAGGGTAGCTGGCACATGTTAAACCTGCACTTTAAAACACCCTGCCAAAGTTCCCTCCACGCTGGTTGATAAGCCCCAAAGTGTTAAATGGCTTATTTCAGAAAAGAATTCACAAAGAATATAGAAACAGACCCAGGCTGAGCCCAAATTCCCTGACACTGATCCCTGGTACCCTGTGGCTGGCTGACGCCTAGTCCTGCGCTGCCAGATTGCTGGACTGCCCGTTGCTCCCCCAGGCACAGAGCACCTCGCAGTCCTCCGCCGTCTCCTGCACCTTTTCCTTGCCTTGTATGGAGGTCCTCTGCACAACGAAGATTGTTTTGGTCGTGCTTCTCTGGCACTTTTCTCTCTCTCTCCCTCTGTCTTTTCTGAGAGAGAGAGAGAGAGAGAGAGAGAGAGAGAGAGTGGTGCTGGCCAAAGCCGAACACACCATTCCAGGAGAGGAAATACCATTATACTGGCATCATGAATGAGAGGGATCCTAGTGCTGTATTTAAAGCAAAGCATGAGCCTAGGTACATCTGGGTTCTGTTCTCAGCTGTGCTCCGGGTTTTCTCTGAAGTTTGCCCTAGTTATTCAGACTCTCTATGCCACAGCCTCTCTCCCTGTGAAAACATGGCTGTAATATTTTCCCTGCATCTTAAAAGTATTGGGGTTGTGAAAGACTTGGATACTTGAGTGCAGATGAAATTAAAAATGCAAGATAGGGTGGATTAATTATACCCCAGGCCTCTGGTAACAGAAGCCAAATGTCTTGTTTTGTGCTTTTATAAGGAAGAAATATGTGTTTGGACCATGTTGTGTCATGAGGCTCTCCTCCCCGGTGCTGATGTAGCAGGGCTGAAGCAGGGCTGGAGCCTGGGAAAGCCGTGGTGGGGAGCACATGGACGGGAGCTCCCGCTAGACCTGCTCTGGGCTTTCCAGTGCTGCTGCTGTGATTTACTTCAGCATGAGGGCCTGATTCAGCAAGTAGTTAAATACCGCTGGAGCTGCTGAACGAGCAGGGTGCTGACTCCAGCCTGGCTTTATAACCACCTCAGCATCAAACACCCCCATTTTGGCGCATGGGGCAAGTTTGGGGATTTTTTGGCTTATAGGAATGCATGGCCATCATGCGCTCCCCATGTATGTATGCGTGTGTGTACATGACTGCAACATGCATGTCCTTCTTGGCCACTATGCCTGGTGGTGAAAGATGAACCCAGCCACAGATTTGGCATGCCAGGGTTAACCTCCGACTCGCTGGCCGCCAACACATCTCCAGCCCTGTTTCTTGTTTCAAGCAAAGGGATAAAAAAAAACCTCATTTGATTTGTTCCTGTAATAGCAGCTGATCTGGACTGGATTTTATCCAAGTCTTTATGTGATTATAGGGCCCAATCCCCAGAGTATGTACACAAAGCTATTAAAAAAAAGATGAGACATTTTAAAATACCGTCAGTCTTTAAAAAGGCCTGTTTAAATTGTAAGAAATACTGAACTTCCGCCAGGGATTTTGGTATTTCAGTGAAAATTGAAATCCCCTTACAAGACCTGTTACATTATTGAGCAATTATAAGCATCCCTAGTTAAATAATGAAAAAACACCAGTTTTACTGGTCTTCTGCTAGTGAGATGTCAAACGAAAATAAAACAGTATGCCAGTGTATGAGCAGTGAAGCAGAGTTCCTGCAGGAGGGGAAAAGCCTGCAAGCAGATTGATGGTCATGGTGTGTCTTTCTCTTGTAGAAACATAACAACGTGGAGAAAAGAGAGGGTAGGGGAGCTCACTTGCAGTGTGCATAAGAATTGGCTGAGCAGCAAAGCCCTTATTTTCTCTGGATAATTTTTTCCTAAGTGAGCAAATGCCTGCTATAGAAATGTCAAACATTTTCCAAGCAAGGTTCCAGGTAGAGAGTGTTGACTTTCATATCTGAGAAATCACTTAAACTACAAACTTCATGAGCAGATGTCAGTGTTTTGAAGCCATTTGACATTATTAAAGATGCAGGTGGCATGTTGGCACTACTGACTCACCTCTGCGCAGCAATGGGCATTGCCCAGAGACACAGTATCTCATCACTCTTCCCAAAACTCTGGTCATGTTCAATGAGGAAAGCCAGGCTAAGATGAACTATAAATCTCAAATACTTATTTTTAGTAAAAATTATGTGTGTTATTATAATTTTAAAAATTATAATAATGTTGATGTTACTGGCGTGTATGTAATTTTTCACATGCAACAGGAAACACACCAGAGCGTTCATGCCAGCTTAGGCCAAACCCAGTAGACTGTGAAAATCTAGAGAATAGAGGGATTTAAAAATAGGAGTTTTCTCTCCAACCTCCCGTTTTCTTGCTGCTCCCAGATTTTCCCAGGTGCCTTCTCATTTTCATCAGCTTCCAAATCACCAGTATTCAATGACCAAAATAAGCCTGATCAAGGCTGCCTTGCAGTGTCTAGTCTTTATGCCCAACCTGATCCTGCAAAGTGTCCAGCACCCTCAGCTCCCCCCTCACTGGTACTCTGTTGCAGGTGGCTCTTATAATCACAGCATGGTTTGGGTTGGAAGGGACTTTTGAAGATCATCTAGGCCAACCCTGCTGCCACAGGCAGGGGCATCTTTCACAAGATCAGGTTGCTCCAGGATCCATCCAGCCTATCTCATGATGAGACATCCACAACTTCTCTGGGCAACCTGTTCAAGGGGCAGCAGCTCTTTGCAAGTCCAGGACCAGTAGTTTGAATGTTGATGCTATTCCTTCCACTTAAAACAACTCATTGTATCTCTAAAACAGAACTTGGTGGAGGGCTGATGGGGACATTTGGCTTTTTGTTGGCTTTTTTTAAGTGTAAAAGTGCTTTATGTCCCAGGTGCAAATGTTTGCAGGGTAACAGAGGCTGCAGTGGGACCATGCCTGTTTCTAATGGATGCTGGGTGAGATACCTGCTTACCTTCTGCTGACCATGCAGGACACTGCCACTTGGCCCTCTAGTGAAGATGGCCCAAATGGGAGAAATGAGAGTATGTGTGCTGGGCCAGGTGGCAACTGAAGGACTGGGATAGAGGCATTTTCCTTAGGATTTTTTGTGTCAGACCCTCGGGTCAATGGAGCTGGAAGGGACTGCTAGAAGAAGAATGTGAGGAGAAAGCTCTGGGAAGCACGGCAAGGTCCCACAGGTTTAATCTGAACCCTTTCAAACTGTGTGAATTTGGCAGGTTGAGTTTCCAAGTTCATCTGGCCAGGACACCAAGGAATCAAAGAGAAAGAAATCTCCTTTTCACTCAGTTCCAGGTGGAGCAAGATAACTCGTTCTGGCAGCCTTTCCGTGTCCCAGAAATGTGTAATGCTGTATGCTGAGGTGTGTGTTCCTACCCTCTGGAGGAGAGCTCATTATCTGCAATAAACTTGCATAGCCTAAACCATGCCCAGAACAAGAGGATGCTTTTTCAAAAGGAGTTGGCGAGTTCTCACCATGGCCTTCAGCAGTTGCAGTTCAGCCAGTTGATTTAATAAGGGACTTCAATGTATGTTCTGATTCCAAAAAAACAGATTCCCCTTTACTATACAAAAGGCAATAAATGAACTAGGGGGAAAAAATGTTTGCAAATATAATTGTTTCCTTCAACATGTGAGTTACACTGCTTTCCTGCTCAGCTGGCACTGTTTTGACAAGTACACGTGAGTATTTAACGTGCTAATTAAATACCTTGTGCAACACAGGGCTGATCCCTTTTAGCACTTACTTGAAGATTCCCCAAGGAGCCAGTGCCCGTGCCCTCGCCTGCACTGGAGCAGCACCATTGTCTGCTGCCGCCTCGCACTAGGACCAAACCGCAGGGCAACATGCACCGAGCCTAAGTTGTGGCCACTGCCAGGTCCCCTCAGCTGCCCTACAAAAGGTCTGGTGCAGCAGACAATGAGAACTGAAGTAGAAGCATTAACCCTTTGCTTTCCTTTGGGGAAAACCCAGGGGGAAAGTCATTCCTCAGTACTATCCTGGAAGAGTAGTTCATGTACGGGGTGTTTACCAGTGCTGAGAATCACCCACACTTTCATACATGATAAAATATTACAAAGATTTATTACAAGAGAAACCCTTCTGTTATATTTAATGAGCTTTCATTATATCGGTTTATTAGAAGAGAGACAGTCCTTGTTAAAATCTTTGCCAGATTTAAACTGAAAATACTATTAGACATACTTTGGGATATAAAAGTCTCATCTATGGGAAAGGCATGTCGTTGTCTGAAAGTGAAAGTACAAAGATCCTTTTAAATGCGAGGCAGGTGACATACGGCAATAGTTCTGTTTTCCAAACCGAAATTTTAGCTCTGGTCAATGTAGCTTAGTTTCAGGTTCTGCATTATTCCTGTGAGTAGTCTTGTCTTCCCATTAAGAAATGTGTTAGAGGAGATCTGGAAGCAACTAAATAAACAACTGAGTTTGTAGTAGCTGCTAACTCAATTCTGTAGTCTAAAAATAAGGGATGGAAGGGTTTTGTCCAAGAGAAGCAGAGTGGCAGCTTTGTGCTCGGTTTTCAGATCACCTCGGGCTTCTCTCAGAATGATTTATTTTTCACTTTATTTATTAAACGGATTGTGTGATGCATTATAAAAGCTGGGAACATAGCAGCAAAATGCGTTTTCCTCGTGTACTGCTGATTACCAGTGACATGAAAGCCTTGGCACAGCCCGTCAGCAGAGGACGGGTGAGTGTCAGACACAGGTTTCTTTCCTGAGTCACACAAGAAGGGAAAACTTATTGAAATGTTTGTGTGTTTGCGTTGGACCAGACAGCCTGACAGCTCTGCTTCATGACACAAGAGGAGTTTAACGTATTTAAAGCTACTCCGATCACTAATCTAGTCCTAAAGAAAGTTGTGGCCTTTTTCTACTTCCCCAACTCCCACCGACTTCATTGTCCGTTGATGTCAATAGGAATGAGCGCCCTGGGTGTGCAGTGGTGAGTCTGACATGTTAATGAGCCCCAGTACAGGATCTGAGCCGCTCTGAATACCCTGGCCTCTACAGATTACACAGATTTAGGGGAGTGGGAAAGGAAGAAAGAGTTGAGGGGCGGGGAACCCTTTTCTGCCTAGCTTTACACTGACTGGAGTGGGGAGAGCCATCAGCAGGTGATAGGATTGCGTCCAAGTCGTGATTTTTTCCTTAAAAATGCCTGTAAAAGCCAGAGCCTGCAAAGGGTCTGAATAACACACGAGGTGAAAAATGGTGCCTCACTTCTACTGTGAAGAAAAATTAGCAGTGGAACAGGGGTGATCCTTCTCCATTTTGATTGTCACTGCAATCCCAGGAATTAATTACAGCTTGGCCACTGGGTACCTGGCCAGCAAATTCTCCAGATATGTTATATGGAAAATTTATTTCTAGATTTGTTTAACTGTCCCAAAATGTCTTTTCTGAACAAAAATACTTACTCCATTTAAATCTCAGAGTGCCTGGCCATTGGCTTTATTCAGAAAATAAACAAATACAGTGGATGTTTGTACTATATTTGTTAGACTGTCATGTTGCAGTACAGCTCATGGCACCCGAAGCCGAGCACTTGAGTTGCCTGTGTGGTCATGGGACCACAAATGACATCCAGAGCATGACCCAGGACACCCAAGACGGGTGTTGAAAGGCAGGAGGTGTGACTTCACCTTCTGTATCAATTCAAGTGGGAGGTGAAGAGAGGTACGCTCCTGTCATAAGCCACCTCACCGCTTGTAAGATGAAGCAAATCTCTTTGAAACTTGTTCTTTCCTGCTTTTTCTTTTTTCTCTTTCTGTTTGCTGTGCTAGCCAAAGGGGCCTACAGTGCTAGAACATCTTATATCTGACAGCAGCGTGCAAGGTGAGCTGCCAGCCATGTAGGATGGACCTCTGAATAGAGAGGTGTATGTGTCTCCTGCCTCTACAAAATGGTTCAGCTGTGCTGGGAAGAGCTTCACCATAAGGACCTCTTTCCCTTCATGGATGGGAAAGGGTCCAGCCAGACCTTGCTCTCTGCAGGAACAAGACTGCAAATTCAATTTTTATCCCACTAACCCCAGTATGGAAGTTCCTTTCGGAAATGTGCAAAGCCTATTCGCCTCATTTCTCAGAGGGCAATCAACTGCCGTGGGATAGAAGAAACATTTTGTCACTATCACCCTGACTTAATTTGAATTTAATTTCCAGGAAGGATGCAGCATGTGATGAAATCACCTTGCCACTGCTGGCATGCTGCCAGTGATGCAGGTGATAGCTGGCTGCAGCTAACTATCCCTTTTAATGTCTCTTGGCCATCCTCAGCAAATGCACACAAAGCAGGACGACACACCTTCTTCGATGTACACACAGGAAAAGTTCCAGGTTGTAATGAGCAATGTTCTTCATCAATGTGGGAAAACTCTTGACAATCCTTTCATACTCAGCTTGCTTCTGGTGGGAATTTTGACCAAGGCAATGAAAAGAAGTTTTTCTTTTCTACAGAACAGCAAGCCTCACAGAAAAGACCTGAAGGTAGAGTAGCTACCTCACCTACTGCTCCTGTGCTGGATGACTCCAACAGCACATGGCCTTGTTTTTCTTTCATACCCAGAGCAGTTTTGTATATGCCAAGGGGACTTCCACCCCTACTTTGGGAAATTCTACCACATTCTGTCACTTAGTACCTGTGTCCTTGCATAAAACATGTTTTCCCATCCATAAATTCATCCCATTACATCTAATCTTATCCCAAATGAGCCACCCTTGGTGTTTATAGCCTTCAAATACTTGCAGAGGGTTATCATATCCTCCTTTTTTAGTCATCATTTGGAGAGGTTGTTTATGCTGCATTCTTTCAGGCTTCCCTCATCCAGCCGTTCCCTCCCAACTCTCATCTCTTCGGTGGTGCTCTTTGAAAGCCCTCCAGCCTGTCTGCATCACCCAGCGCCTGAGGAACACAGTAACAATTGCAACAGCTCAGGTGCAGCTCCAGCAGAGCCCAACTGCACCCCCCGCACATCCTCACTCTGTGACGTGATACCTCAGTGGACAGCCCCAGATCACACAGGATTGTCCAGGTTTCTCTGTCCTACTGACCAGCAGTTGCTCAGATTATTTCCCCCAAATGTACTAACTTCAGTTTTCCCAGGTGCAGTCTAATTTGGTTATTTCCTGCTCATATTTCTAACCTCTCCAGCTTCCCCCATATTATTGCTACATCCTCCCTCATTTGCTTTCAACTGCTTGGGCCAAATTACAGAGAAAGCAGAGATGAGCCAGGATGTGTATCCAGGCTCTCTGCCAGCCATTTTGCAAAGAAATCACCCAGGCCACAAGATCCCACCTCTCGCAAGTCGCAGCAACAAACTGAGATAGCAAACGGCTTTTATTTTTCCAGCCTATCTGTTACATGGGCAGGATTGGTAGCAGTCACTAGCTGACCCACACGGTCACAGGGGCTTGATGGTTTCCAGCTCCTACAGAGACCTGCAAGGTGCCCCTTGGTCCTCAGGGGAGATCATCAGATATCATTCCCAAGCAGTTATTTGAGGTTAGACACAAAACCAAACGTGTCTTGATTTTTGGATGCCAAGTGCTTATAGCTTCCATCAGCGATCTTGGCCATTGTGATACCTAAAGAATGGAGCTCTAGGTGTGATTTGACCAAGAGCAGGAAGGTTCACCACCTTTGCATTTTACCTTTGAAATTGCTTCATGTAGGTGAATGTATTTCAGCAATTTTGCTTGTGTATGCATTTGTGCATGAGTGTGTGTCCTGGTTTTGGAGGCAGAGAGCATGCAGAGGGGAATTAGTACTTCTGGGGGGCACAGTGACTGAAGGAGAAATTACAAGGGTCACTGGAAGTCTGCGGCCTTACTTGGAAGTGGGGTGGCCTGTGCTTTAGCCAGAAAGCTGTTGCATATTCTCCCTCCTCAGAAATAGCCTGAATCACCTCACACCTACATAAGCTGCTTTCCGGGAGGTGACCTGCTTTCCTGAATCCAACCATTTAATCAAACTGGGCTTTATTTCTGTTTTAGTTCTTTATGTAAAGTTACTCCTGGTTCACGAACACTTTCAGCAGCTGTTCATGGCCTTTCCTCATTGCACCTCTCACTTCCTCAGGGCTCTTTCCCACTCATGCCCCCAAGAGGCATCATGTCTACTGACACAAAGTGCGTGTTCCTGCCTTCAGCTTTTAGAAAAACGGCTCTTTAGCAGGAAATGGCTTACATTTCACTAGACTGCAAATGATTGTGCAAATTAGTATTTACTAAGCTGGACTCAACCCATGGAGCGTTCCCAGTACCCAGCTGCCTGATACCTGGGCAGGCAGGGCCAGCTCCATGGTGCCACTGATGTGATGTGGCCCCCCGACCCTTAATACTCAGCACTAAAGTGCCTGGTAGATGACACAGGAGTCACCTGCCCAAGCTCCCCCTGTGTGACCCCGGTCCCCTCTGCTCTCCCTCTGCCCTAGCAGGCTGACATCAGTGGTCAGGAGGATGACCTGGAAGTTAAAGGCTCTGCAGACCCTCAGGCCAGACATCAACCCCAGATCTCTCCATAACTCCAGTTACAGTGTTCTGGGCTAAATACAAGCTAGCGCTGCCTCTACCAGTCTAATAGCAGTCAGGTCTGGTGTACCTTGTGCAGAGATCTTTAGTGGAGACCCTTGTGCCTTGGAGTCCCTTGTAGGGGGGAGGAGGACCCTGAGCTCCTGCACAGCTGTAGGCAGGAAAGTGAGGAGTCCTGCTAAAATGGCAGGGTCTCAGGGCAGACATCCTGCGCAGAGCCCTGGGTTGCTGGGGAAACTAAGCATCTTCAGACTCCAACAGTGGGATTCCTCTCTCCTCACTCTATAGCAGAGCCATGCACCCCAGGCTCCTTTACACTCAGTGGGGAGAGGGAAATGCCTTTTCTATACAATTCATCTGACTTGATATTACCTGCCTTCTTTAGGATGAGGTGACTCCAATTCTAGAATCCAGCAGATCAACCAAGCAGAGCTTTGCTGACTATAGAATTGAGGAGTGGCGATTGCTTCCCCAAAAGCCCTTCTTGGCTCCTGTGTGGAGCCATGTGATGGATTCAGGTGCAAGATGCTCTGCGAGTCTTAAGGCTGAAAAGGGACAAATGAATGAGTGGGCAGGTAAGGCATTGCAGTGGTCACAGTGCCAAAGCTGTTTATAGCTGCTTCCAAGCCCTTCCTTAGCTTACCCATTCCTGGCCATCTCTTGTAGGCAGGAGTAAAAGCTGAGGAACATTTGGGGCTTCAGCATTAGTAAGTGCTACAAAAAGTGAGGAAGGGAGACTTTGAATGATGCAGCTATCCTGGCCCTCAAGTTGTCTGCGCTTACCAGGGGAAACAGCCCAGAGCCACCTCGGTTGGTGGGCTGGGAGCCAGTGCAGGTCCCCTCATGTCAGTGCAGTGCCATGCCCAAGCCAACAAACCCAGGGCTTATTAGCTCAGGTGCACTGCCAGGTGAGTGCACCAGTACTGCTGTCATATGCACTGCTATGTCTGTGTGACACTAGGCTTCACCTTGTGCCAATACCAGCTCTCTGTGCATGGGCAGCCCTGGGCTGCTCTGGTTTGGGGCATTTAGAGCTCATAACCACTACTTGCTTCATGCCAAATGTGCAAGACCCACCTCCCTCTCCCTTCTATATACGCAGAAATAAAATGCATGAAAAAGTCATAGCAAGTGAATGAGAAGAAAATCCAAGTCTGGTTTTGGTCATTCATTCGGATCCATACCTTGGAAATGAGCAATCTGCTGACAACCATCCTGCACGAACAGTTTACCCTCATTATTAGTCCCAGAAAAATGCCCTCACGTCTCACTTTATGCCTGTTTCTTCCTAGGTATTAAAGGAAGGTCAACATTGCTGTGGTCCCAAAATGCTTTCAAAAGACATAATGTATGCAGGTGACAACACACACTACCACTGGTATAACGGGGCAAGAAGGCTGCTGTTGGTTAGTCCATTTAGCCCTTCCTACCAGTGTTCCCATTGCAAGGTAAAAAACAGTTGAGTATTTAAGGTCCTTAAAAATAATATTTTTGTGTGTGTGCGGGGTGGGGGAGGTGGTTTCTCTGCAAACCGCTGTGCTGTGATATGACTGAATATTTCAGCAGCAGAATAAAAGCCTCTTTCCAACTCTCCTGTCCCTGAGCACCCAAGTAAGGGTGGTTGTATTCAACATAAGCACTGCTCTAAACCCAAACTCCAAATGCTAGCAGGTGCTTCTCCCTCTCTTTTCATCAGCTGAGCATAGCTGATGTCTCCTGCCAGTTTCAAAGGCAAGTGAACACAATGGTGGCGGGGCGAAGCAGCTGGAGGGGCGGCAGGGAGAGGGCATGGAGGGGGCCCTGCTTGGCAAGGTGAGTGGTGCCCGCCAGGCTGGCAGCCAGGCCTGCCAGCTCTCTTTGTGTGGCTCTGGGAGAAAAGGGGGGAAAGAAGAGATGACAGCAAGCAAGCAAATTCAAAGTGAAGCGTCTGGGGCCAGCGAGCCGTGGCTGATTTGTGCCAGCTGCGAGCCACTGCTCCTCTAGTCAATGTGCCATTTATTTTGCTGGAGTAGGGAAGAAAGAGCCACCAGACATGGGTGTGTGTTCATAACTGATGGGGCTGGAGGGGGGCAGCATGGATCTACCCTCTCCATACCCACTGACACGCAGTCATCACACATTCCCTAGTGACTGGCATTTGGGATGTGCTCCATGCACAGCCACAGCTTGGCCAGCCGAAACTGCGGGGTCCTGAGAGAGAAAGAGAGGGAAAGGGTGGCCATGTCTATCCCAGAGCAGGGAATGCCACACAACCAAGCCTGTGTCTACCAGGGAGTCATTCCCTGAGCTGCCACAGGGGACGACGGAACCTCAGCACTAGCTTAGAGTGGCTGCCAGATAATCAGCTGGTAGGGAAAATGTTTGGCCCCAAAACTGCCCCTGCTGAAGCACTGGTGTCAGCATGGAGGACAGTCCTCTCTTCATTCTCCTGTCCCGTGGACCACAGTCCCCGAAGAGTCACTCCTCATGGCCAGAGGATGATGGTTTTGCCCTTTTCATGGGCTTCTGGATGGGGGAGTGTGGTTCATCTCAACCACTGCTACGTCCCCAAGCCGGGATTAGTGCTGCCTGCGTGGGAAGAGGGCTGGGTCAGGACAGCGCTAACACGCCCGGTGAAATGTCACGGGGGGAAAGTGGCTACTAAAGGCTTGAGCAGTGAGGTGATGGCCTCTCGTAGCAGGGCTCCTCTGTAACCCTACCAGCCTGGGGGGTGAGCCAGGCACCGAAGCCGAGTGCCAGCAGCGATGGGACAGCGCAGGAGGCCGATCCCTTGGGAAAGCAGCACCAGCTGCCAGGCTCGGGATCAGTCTCTGGGCACTCCCCAAAGTACCTGACTGCTTGTACGCTGATGCCGAGCCTGCCCATGGAGCACCCCAGCCGGCCGCCTGGTTTGCATCCCTGACACAAGCCTCTCCGCAGGGCAGGGTTTAACGCCCCTGATCTCGGTAAATTCACCCGAAGCCGGGCAGTGACATGTTACGCTCTTCGCTGGGGCAAACGGTAGCTAGGACTGCCCGCCCCCGCCGGCCCGGACGCCTGCAGCCAGGTCACCCTCCGCTGCCTCGCGCCCCCGCCGCGGGCAGGCCGAGCCGCAGGCCCCGCCTCGGGCCCGCCAGACCTGCGGCCGCGCGCCCCGGCAGCCCGGGCCCGCGGGGAGCGCGGGCGGCGGCGCCACCTGCCGGCGGCGGGACTCCATGGCGGCCGCCCCGGAGGCCGGCGGGGAGGGAGCGGGGCAGGGCACGGCGGCAGCGCGGGCCGAGCGCCGCCTCTTCCTGCAGGGTTAGGAGCTGTGGAGAGGGCCCTTCCCATGATGGGACTGAGAGCAGCCCTGCGGAGAAGGACTTGGGGATGCTAGTGGATGAAGGGCTGCACATGAGCCAGCAATGTGCGCTTGCAGCCCAGAAAGCCAACTGTATCCTAGGCTGCATCAAGAGAAGCGTGATCAGCAGGCTCATGGAGGTGATTCTGGCTCTGCTCTGCTCAGACCCCACCTGGAGCACTGTGTCCAGCTCTGGAGTCCTCAGCACAAGAAGGACACGGACCAGTTGGAGGGGGTCCAGAGGAGGGCCACAGAAATGATCAGAGGGCTGGAACACCTCTGCTATGAGGACAGGCTGAGAGAGTTGGGGTTGTTCAGCCTGGAGAAGGCTCCCGGGAGATCTTATTGCAGCCTTTCAGTACTTAAAGGGAGCTCATAAGAAGGATGGGGACGAACTTTTCAGCAGGGCCTGTTGTGACAGGACAATGGGTGATGCTTTTACACTATAAGAGGATAGGTTTAGACTAGATATAGGGAAGAAATATTTTACTCTGAGGGTGGTGAAAGACCAGAACAGGTTGTCTGGGAGGTGGTAGAAGCCCCATCCCTGGAAATGTTCAAAGCCAGGTTGGATGGGTCTCTGGGCAACATGATCTAGTTGAAGATGTCCCTGCTCACTGCAGGGGAGCTGGACTAGGTGACCTTTGAAGGTCTCTTCCTACCCAAACCATTTGATTCTATGAAGGCTCTCCTGGGTGCCCGGCTGGTGGGCAAGGTGAGATGAGTTGAGGCATCACCGGGACTGCAGCCTGTGCTCTAGGGGCACCCTGGGGAACACCCTGGCCTAAGGCAGCTGAACCTGGCACTGAAAGGAAGGACTTCAGAGCAACATGAGGGCAGGAGATGTGACAGGCAAAAAGCTGTCCAGCTCCATGTCCTGCAGGCACTTTCTCCTGTGGCCATAGCTTAACGCTCACCTAGCGATGAATTACAGATGCTGTGGGCCAGCCCTGTGGGGAAAGGCAGGCTCGCAGCACTGAGCCTGAGCAAGAGGCTGCTCAGCCCTGTGAACACTCACCACCCAGCGCTGGGGCAAGAGGTGCTCAGCCTGCCCCAAGGACAAGCAGCTGTCATGCACCCTGCCTCATCTCTGCACCCTGGGATTTTTAAATGCCTGTCTGGGGGAAGAGCACCTGGTAAAATCCTCGAGGCAATATGGTAGCCTGCATCCAGCTCAGGTTTAGCCAGAGGAAGGACATGAGCCTCTTCAGGGATGATGTCCTCACAGCAAGCAAGGGGCACAAGGCAGTCCACTGTGAGAAGGCCGTCTGAACCAGCCAGCGGAGCTGGTATGGGAGCAGGAGCACAGAGATGTGCCTGTGTTACCTACGTTACTCACAGGGAACAGGAGACACAGTGTTCACCAGCTGTGATTTGCATTGTGCAGTAGCCAGTCATCTGCCCAGTCATCTGCCGGCGGAGTCATCTGCCCTCACAAGATCCTGCGGCTGTGGCTCACATGACCCGCTGTGAACATGGAACAAGGACAAGCTCCTATTAAGTTAAAACAAGGCTGGTAGCCTTCAGCCTCTTCTTAATATAAAAAGATATTTTAGTCACTCTGTGCTGGCATTTTTCCAATATTTTAAACTCATCCCTTCCCTTCCAAGAAGGGTCAATCATTATCCCATCTGTCAGGAGCACCTTCTCATCAGCAAACATCCTTCACCTGCCTTCGCTGGGCTCTGCCTGCCTCCCCACGCACAGCTCAGCCCCTTCTTTGCAAAATGCTGCTTTAAGGGTTTTCTAAGTTTTCTCACTGAGTTTGGCTAAGAAAGGGGAAGGTTTGATGTATTTCCTTCAAGAAGAAAGTTACCCATAAGGGATCTCTCAGGGGACAGAGCAAGGAGGCCACAAGTGTGTTTCCAGAAGCTCTGTTTGCACGCTTGGTTGTGCCTGATAAGGGATAGCTATTCTAGAGCTATAACCTGGAAGAAAATCTGCTACCACCAGGCTCTCCCAGACCATTGCCTGTTCTATGTCATCAGAAATGAGGTACCTGTAGCAAAATCCTCAAATAGAAAACCATGTTCTTCTTAGCACTTGGTCTTATGGTCTACGAACATCAACACGGGAGGTGTTTTGGATAAGGTAGTATCTCACTTGTCCAACCAATACAAGCTCCTCATAAACATCACAAACCTCACCTTATGGAGCCTTTGCACATATTTTAAGGACAAATTGTAAATCTTCTTCTGTAGTATCTACTCTGTCCAAACTGGTACCAAGACCAGCGGTGGTTCCAGAAGATCTCATCTTCGCAGGTCGTTTCTGAAGAGCTCCAACTTGCCCCTCTGTTGCTCAGACACTGGGCTCTCAAAGTTCATTCCTGTGTAGTTTTGGCTTGTCCTGCTGTGCTCCTCGTTACTCCCAGCCTTGAGTGCTGTATCTGCTCCTGCAAAGTCTGTCCTGTGTGTCCTCTCTCATCCAGCAGTCATGTGTTGGCAGAACACATGGCTCTATCTAGATCAAAAAGCACTCCAAAAACAAAGTCTGTTTTGCTGGAAATTTTGATACTAAAGTTCCTTTTGTGACGTGTGCTACATTTCTTAGTATTTATTCCACTGATGTGGGCTGGTGTGGTACGGTGCAGTGCAGCATGGTTCTGCTTCTAGTCTGCAGCTAGATTTTGAAAATCTTTTCTGAAATAGAGAATCATCTTTCCCAGACCACTAATAAAATCCCTTGGCAAGAACAGGCAGGGGGAGGGAAATACCCCACCCAAGTGTGCAGTAAGGCACCAGCAATCGTATTCCTGAAATACAGAATTTACAGAATTGTTAAAAAAAACCTCCACCATAAATTTAAATTGTAAGACTTCAATGAAATGAAGGTAGCAGTCAGAGTTGGAAAAAGTATTAGAACTAGCTGAGATTTTACTTGGAAACTACTTACATAAACGACTTTTGTTCAAAAAAAGCTGTAGAAGTGAAACGATAAAACATTGCCTGGGTCCCCATAAATAAGCAAAGCCAAATCAATTACTTTTCTGTCTATAAGTCATGAGCAATTTATAAAGCATAGAGTGAATGAACAGAGGCACTTACAAAGTGTTACCACTTCAACAACATTTATTATATACAGCACCCAATTTCTGGAGCTAGGAAGCAGGTGCCTTTCTTCGCAGGAAGTTGCCATTGCCAAGAGCAGGGATGGTATTGAGGCTACTATACGTTTACTGGCTACATAAAGACAATTAATAGCTGCCAGTTACCAGTTTAACACAGCCTGTTTCTAAATTAAAGGGATTAAGTATCAGAGTGATGCTGTCATAGCAGAAGTGGCTCAGCAACTGGAAAACAAATTGCTGGTTAGCGCAGCTTGGAACCCACAGGCTGCGGAGGGGGAGGCTGAGTAAGCACCACCCTTTAGGGGAGTGTAAAATTGAAGCTTAACAAGTATCAGCTAGTAAAGTGGAAAATGGGAGCACTACAGGTGGCTTTCTTCTGCCTCCCTTGCTCTTCCAGTGGTGCATGTGCTCTAGGACTTCTCTCTGGTTCAGTAACTTGGTGAGTAGTTCTGTGGACAGGTCTCTGCAGAGAAGAGAGCAGAAGTTTGGGGTGGTTTAGGTAGTGTTTGCAGCCATCGTGTGGGCAACCTGGCTAGATAGCCCCTCAAAGCCCCTTCCAGCTTGTTGGACTGATACGAGGCACAAGTGTAGGAATGCATGACTGCAAGGTTGTGCCAGCACAGAGCCTGGACTGTGCCGTGCAGACGCGCGTAGCAGAGCCAGGGACTTCAGATGCTCTTTCAGTAGCTTTTACCATGAATCTCTGCAACTGACTCTACCTTCTTTTGAAAGTTTTCTTCAAATACCTTGATTCCTTTTTGCGATGAGAGAGCAGAAAACAAAGCTGTTTCTTTTGTGTAAATATTGTATCTTTTAGCAACAGAATGTAAGAAATTTGTCCAGAATCTCATCCTTGCTGTGAAAATATATTCTATTCCTGTGCTAGTGTAAGGGGCTACCTTGAGCGGGCATGATTTACAAAACTTTTTAGAAGTGGCACATTATGGCCTTGTCAAGAGAGCATCTGTTGCTTTCTGCTTTGTCAGCGTATCAGGACTATGGCTCCAGAAAAAGGATGGGGTCATCTTTGCCCCTTGGGCTGCACATCCTTACGTACAGCAGATTTGGCATGAAAGGGTGTGAACCTGCAGCCTCTGCTGCTGATCTCTTGGGCCTGTTGCCTTGGCACTTGGGCACGTTGCACTGAGTCCCCAAGAAATAAAAGGCAGGGAGCACCCAAAGGCAAAGCAGCCCAGCTGCAAGAAAGACAATGGTGGGCATGTCCTTATGGTACTCCCTCTATTTCGCCCTTCCTCTGAAATATGCTGCACTTCAGGAGCACAAGCCAGAGATAAAGATTTACTTTGCTTCAGCTCCAGTGTGCAGCTTTACAGACTGGTTGGGTTTCCTTCTTCAGTGGCTCTCCAGGTCTAGGAATAGTCCCCACATGACTTGACGCCCACTCCATGCTGCTCTCGGCCACCCTAGACCACACCACGGCTGTCCTCCCCACAAGATAGGGCTGCCAGCTGCACAGCTGGTGCAATACTGCCACTTGGCTGCACATTCCCCCATCTACTCCCAAGTCTCACGAAAACAAACTGGAAAAACCTCTATGAAATATTCCTGACACAGAGCAGGTCCCAGGGCTGCCAAACAGAGAGTTTAAGACTGCCTACGAGTCTCAGAGCAAGCGGGGTGCCTTGCGGGTGGCACCTTTGCTAAACCAAGAGACAGGTTTTGTAGAGAAGAGGTCTCATCCTGTGGGCAGGTACCACGAGTGTGAGCAGTGGATTCCCTCACAGGTAGGGCAGTGGCTGACCAGCATGGTCCCTGGAATTGCCCTCCTGCCTGCTGGCAGGACCAGCTGCTGCCTCACCCTTTTTCTTTTTGGGATTGGCTGTAGTTACAGGTTTTAAGAAAACTTACCCACAAGGCCAGCACAAATGAGGGACTGTTCTTTGGGTGGTTTAGCTACTAATACAGCAGAGTAGCAGCAGAAAGAGGAGTTATTCAGTTAGCTGTTCTTCCAGGTGCTTGTCTTACTCCACTGATCAAATCACAGGAAGACAACACAGAATCAGCATTAACCTTCCAGGGCACATAAATATGAGACCAGAGGAGGGAGAACCAACCTCAGTGCCTTCAAGTGCTGCACCCCAACCTCCTTCATCCCCATCAAAGATCAATTCACACATTCAGTCTCAGGAAGAGGGTTAAAAAGTGTTCATCTACCCATGGCAGCATCTTGGGCTTTTACGATCAACCCTATGCTGTTGCTCTGTGAGAAGCAAAGGGAACCATGTGTCCCCAAAGACACTACTGACTGGCCGAGCATGATCCTCACCCTGTGCCCAAAAAGGATTTCCCTGCAGCATCAGCTGTTGGCTTCCAGCATCATACTGAGAGATGGCATCAGGTGAACAGGGGCCTCACATGTTTGATTGGTGCCTTGGGTGTACAGATGGCTTCCTCCTACTTCTGGACAGCAATGACCTTCTATTTCAAATCTACTTTAGTTTCCACACAAGGGGATGTGGAAAGCCAGCACTTTGGAGAATGTTGTTATTTCTCCTCATCTGCTTCTTGGTGCAAAAGGGATATTTAGACTGGGAGTTAGTTGCAGATACAGGTCAAATAGTTCTTCCTGCCACGCCAGTCAAGCAGGGCTAACGCTGCTCTGTCGGGAGCATGTCTTGGCCAGCCAAAGCCTCTATCCCAGAGGGCTCTGCCACGTTCAGACTCCACTGCACCAGCCTGCCACTGCCCCCCTCCCATGAAAGCACTACAGGCTTTCAGAGAAGCTCAGAATCAGCTTCCAACAGTTGCGCATATGGCTCCTCAACTCCTGCTCAGCTAAACACCTGTTTGGGAGACCGGTGGGAGTGACGTGGACAGAAACAAGCTCTCCCAAACTATTAAAAGACTAGTTACTTACCTGGCCTACTTACCTTGCATTTCCCCTCCTTTTCTTGCTGAAGTATACAGGCTGCGGATTTTTCATACAGAATGTTTTATTTGCTGTTTTGGCATACTGATTTATTCATGTTTCCAGCCCACTCCACTGCTAACAAATCCTTACCTGTGCAGGAATGCTTGTGTAATCAAAGAACAATATTTTTAAGACACAGGATTGAGCAGTTTAAAACCATAGGAGGTAAGAATCATGGCTCAAGGCCTGGAAGCTGCAAGATCGACAGAAAATGCAGAATGCCGTGTTCAAGTACTGCCTGTTTCACATACAGAGTCCCTGCACCAGGTTCTTGCCTTTGAATTCACCCTAGACGTTGTGTGTTCTTGGGGGTCTATTTGAAACAAGCAAACAGCTCTAGATAACCCATGCAAACAAACAAACTACCCCTCTCTCCCCATACCCAGGCAAAACCCGTTTCAGCAGTATTTCTCATGCAGGGCTGTAAAAATGGTTCTGGACTTTAATGTCCCTTTCCAATTTCCAACCATAAATGGCATCCCCACATTGGAATAGGACAGTAGCAGAAAATTAAAGCATAACCCACAGTTCTGTCTGAGGCCTTACACTGACTTGCTTTCTGTTGTCAGCTTCACATTTCAGGAATGCATTTTGATAAATAACAAGTATACTAAGGACAATAAAATAGTATCTTTTCTGCAGAACCTTGCAGCTTTCCTAGGCAAAGCACTTAAATAGGAAGTTGGATTCTGTGTCCTGGTTCCTGGAACTGGGACACAAGATATCAGGTTGTGTAAAAATCACGGGAACTCTGAGAGCTGACAACACCGAATTATGTTTCACTGCCAGCAGGTCTCTGTGCCAGCTTGTCTTGTCTTTTAGTTGAGATTCTAAAGGCTTTAAGGGCGGGTGGATGTTGCCCTTCAGCAGCACTTGGAGGAGTAATGGTGTTTTCAAAAAATAAAAGCAAATGACACTATCCTGCCAGAGGGAAAAACAAGGTCAATCATGCTATGCAAATCAACTCTCTGTTGGAGAGAAAAATCAAAACAGAGGAACCTGCCACCCCCATAGTACAGACAACATGAATAAACAAAACTTAATTCCTGCTTGATTTTATCACCAGAGAGGTTGAAAGCGGAAATTACATGGGTGCAAAAATACTTAGATGAATATAGAAGTGACTTTGGAAACCTCTCAGTGCTTGAAAAATAAATTTGTCACTATAAAGCCCTGAGTTTTCAAACTCATAGTGTATCCCATGCAGAAGACATAGCTGAGGACCTCTGAGGAACTATCAGACATCTAAACATCTTTTTACTGGATGCTATGCAAGAAGTATCCCGAATACTGTTGCTACCCTTTTCTTGGGTTATTTCATTTCAGTTCTTGCCACAAACCACTAAGAAAGGAAATACAGCAGTGCTGAAAATTCACCTGTACTATATCTCAGGTCAGGTGAATAGCACTTGCCTATTTCTAGGCTTTTTGCTTATTTACTTAAAAGCTAGTTTACAACTTGTTAAGGATCTGTCAAAACAAGGTTAATTTTAACTGTGGAGCAATACTTACTGCAGATCTTGATGCAATCTCAGCTCACACGTTCAAAGATCCTACTGCATTTCCCTGGGCCTAGAAGAATGGCAAGAGCAGCAACAGGCACCACTGCAGGCGACTGTTTTTTTTCCCAAGGCAGGAGGAGTTCTGAATGGCTGCAGGGCAGGAGTAAACATAGGCTGGAAGGAATGAAGATGTGAAATCTACCTGGCTACCAGTGGGGAATGGCACAAGTTGTTCATAGAAATGCCAAATATCTGAGAAACATTTCAACAACAGCAAATTTTTACTTCATTACTCTATTCCATATCCTAATTAGCTGAAAATGATGAAGACAGTGCTTACTGAAAGAACAGACATGATGCCATACTCATTTTCAGTTCAAGTTTTACTCGCAATTGCACAAAGGTTGAAAAGATTTTTTCGAAGTTTCAAAATCAGCCAAATAATTTTGGTTTTGTGTATAAAACAGGGAAACCCAAAGGATACAGGAGCTGTGTGACTGTTCCAACGTCCAGCATTAAAGTGTTGCACAACCTAATTTTATCTCATACATTATTTTCTGCATTATCTGTTTCTCAAATTATAACTGTACAACACCTGCAGATACCTAAGGTTAAAATATTTTGATAAAATACCACGTTATGGAAGATTCCAATGACTTAGTACAGATTACAGTACAAAATAATGACAAGTCAGAGCATTGCTAAGAGTTTATTCAGAAGCTTTTACTTTCGGTTCTGATATCACAAAAGACATGTTTAATGTTTACAACAAATATTAGAAACTGAGATGTTTTTATTTCTACTATTATAAAAGTAACATAGGAGACCACTCTAAGCCATCTTCAAAATGCAGACCAATCTTTTTTTTTTTTTGTATATAAACTGTACACAAAAAACAAGGCACTATACATTTTTGGATAATAAAGTATAAAGATCGGTTCGCATAGTTTCCCAAGAAATCCATGCTATAAATACAAATGCTTTGTTCAGTTTAGCACCTGAAGCAGCACTGAGAACAATTCATTAACTATTGCAAAGAGAAACTTTCCAGAATGCGCAGGAGATACATACTGGTGGTATAGCTAATTCGGTACAAGCAACTGCCATCCCGCTACTTCTCTGTAGTCTTGACATGAAAGTGAATATATATATTGCATTGTTAAATACATACTTGTTCTATGTGTTTATATAAATATAAATTCTTTGTAATCCACAAACTAACAAAATAACACTTTACAAAGAGAACTTCTTCAAAACCAAAGATGGCAAGTATTGTATATAGCCAAAGGACACCTGCAGCAGTAGCTCAAGGAACTACTGTTTAAGTGCATAGGAAAGCAGAGCTTAAAGACATTACCTTTAAGAGTCAAAATTGAATTCCATTTCCGAAGAGTTCTCTTGGCCTTTTATAATATTACACACCTCCAGATAGGTAGTCACTAGTAACTTCAGATTATTTCTATTTATTCTGTAAATGTGGGGTACAATTCTTCTAAAGGGCATAGAAAGTGGAAGCAGACATCCCTTTAGTGCTCACTCCAATAAACACAACTTAAAAAAGTCCTTTTGCCTTCTTCAGATTAACCTGCTTCCAAGATGGCAGTGCATTGTACTCTTCTCTCGTCATCTCTAATGCAACCTGCATTTAAAATGAGAGGATATGTCCTTAGTAAAAACTCTTACAAGTAGCAAAACTGTCAAATGACTTTGCAGCATGGTTAGACACACATGCACAAAGCAACAGCATGGCTCTTCTCTCCTTACCTCAAAGTCCTCATCTGAAAGATAAATTTCAAGCTTCAGTGGATCGACTCCCTCGGGTAGGGGCCTGGCTAAGAGATCTGCTAATGGATACACTGTTTTACACAGCTTGGCCAGCACATCCTCTACAAGGATTATCTGATTAGAAACGTCAGCATCCTGTAGGGAGAACAGGGAAAGAGAGAACAGGGTCACAACGCTGAAATCACCAACTGCTCCCATTGCAGTCTGCAGATGGCATGGGATCAGCCTGCACTGCCTGGCCTACAGAGCCCAAAGCGATACATCCAGGTCCACAGACAGACCATTGGTCCTGCCCTATAACAATTTCACAGCTAAAAAAAGGTCTGCGCTTATCAGAAGGACATGCGGTACTCTGTTTAAGGCCGAATTCTGTGTTTAGTCATGAAACCAGCATTTTCCACTAAGGATGGCTGCATAAGACTTGCAAACCAGAAAATGTCATTTGCCTTGAGATGCCCCTTCACTGAAAGCTTTATAGCAGTCACACGTAATTCGCTGTGACTCTGCTTTCCTGGTGGGGAAGTCAGTGCTGGAGCTCTTGGAGACAGCTGATCCTTCACAGGGCATTTTGCTACCCTGCGCTTCGAGCCTGGAGCACAGACCAGAACTGCATGTTGCTGCCTGTTTCCCAGGATTGAAGCAGTTGTTCTGCTAAACTCTAGCAGATCTCTAAGAGATGATTCAGAAAACACTTTCTTCCTGCTTTTAACACACACACAAAAAAAAAAAGAATATGAGAAGTGACATGAAAGAAACAACCAAGAATGCCTCTGGTATCCATACTCCCCGTCAGAATTTAGCTATGTTGTTATTTTTTAACTGTGCAGACTCCTGAACTGCACTTTGTAAGTTCACCCTCTGGATTTTGGGTCTTGACAACACAAATAAGCAATGTCACTGACAACACAAGACACAGTTACTAGCAATAGGAAACAGCGTGTGTAATGAAAAGATTTACCATTTCTGTAATCTCTGCGATGTCTTCCCTGTGTTCCCAACTTGGGAACATATTAGTGAAGGTCAGAGGCTCTAGGCCAGCATGAATTAGATAGGATTTTGGGGGCTTCTTTACATTTTTTCCTAAAAACAGTAAAAAAAAAAAAACAAACACATTACAAAGAGTACCACATTTTGCAATGTCACCCGCTATCCAGAGCTACCTCATAAGCATATTTAATTGATTCTTTCCTGAAACACTGAAGTAATTAAATAGTAGGAATAAATTTCACCAGGATTTTTTAATGTAGTACGGCACCTTTTAACACATTTTTCAGTATTCTTAAATCTGCGCCTTTGACTGTATTTGACCACAAAGATCAAACCATGCATGCTGAAAAATCCCCCACAGTTACTTCCTAACCCAGTGCATTTTTTAACCTTACAAAAAGAGTTAGAATAGAGTAAGCAGAGTGTGATGGTCTCAAATTACCAAATTCAGATAAGGAAACCTTCTGATATACTCAGCAGAAGTGTCCTGCCAGCAGCAAACAAAGCTTAAGCTTGGAGGTTGAAGCGAGAAGATTTAAACCGTTCTTAACTTGGGATACTGAGGTCTTACACAGTCATTTTGTTATTACAAATTCAAAGGAATGGGGTCTGACAGTTACAGAGGCATTGCAATAGCTAGATGATTTTCAAGACAGTCCTGCTTCTTTAAAAACACTATAAACTATATAGGACTATATAGTCCTATGGAAAAAGGACAACCTATATAGGACATGGACATGCCTAGGAGGGGTGTGGTATGAGGTTAAGTGGTTAAGTCATTATGCCAAGTACTGGAGCACCTGTGCTGAATGCAGATGGAAAGCCTGGCCAGACATCACTGCTCCAGTAGGTTTGCAAAACCTGAACGTTACAGGTTTGGCTTTATATCAGATGTTGGGAGCAAACTGATTACAGAGGATATGTTCACATGAAACTTTGAATCGTAGAGGTAAAAGCTCTGTGGAGTGGTCCAGCAGATAGATTAGAATGTGAGTGCTTTAATGATACAATTTAGACATATTTGTCATCTGAATACTTGATTTTAAGCCTTTTCTTTCACGTATTTTCACTGTGGTTTATTTGTTCATTCTACCAGCACTCAAAAACTTTGCATTTAAAAAACATGCATGAATCTGCTCTAGTTGTGCTGCCCCACTCTCAGTAATTCAGCCAGAAATAAAAGGTGAGTGGCATTTGCTAATGTTCCAGTACCAGGTAACGTGAATTTGTATGTAAGTGGATAAACACTTTCATTGCATGAACTCTGCCCTCAGCACAAGCTGATGTCCTCACTAGAATCACAGAAGGGCAAACCAGATTCTTCCCTCTCCTAGTGGTCTGCACCTCAGCTCTCTAGACTGCTGATTTAGCAGTTAAACCCCCCGAAAACCTTTCAAGACATTTAACAAGTCAAATAAGATTTATACACAAGGAGAACTGCTAGGTATATTCGTGGGATATCCAGAGTTGTTAATCAATCTCTTCATACTATCATGCCAGCCAGGAAAAAAAAAAAGTGTGTGTGTGTGTGTGTGTGTGTGTGTGTGTGTGTGAGGAAGAGGGGAGAGGGACATAGATGAAGATGGAATGGAGAGAGAAAAAATGAGATAAAAGCATTTTAATGCTTCAGATCACTCAACTATATTCTGGTAGCCAAAATAATTGCAGCAGCATTGGTACTCCTGAAGTTCAATTTCTCCTCCTTGGTAAGTAACAACACATGAGAGCTAGTTCAGCCCTGACAGCTTGATGCAATGAAAATTTTAAGTGGTTGACAGAGTCTCAGATCCTGAAAGTGACAGACCACCAGAAAAACATAGTTTGAACAGTAGTAAAATCTACTAAAGAAGTTCACATCACTTTGACATAGAAATAGTGCAAGTAGAATCAATCAGTCTTTAACAGTAACAAACATGCTCTAGCACCTGTCCAACCACACAGCCCAAAGCTCTTGAGAACTACACCATGGCAAAAAGGCTAAAAGGCCACACTGCTGCAAAGTCATGGCCAGAAGTAAAGTGAGTACCCAGCAAAAAAAACCCTTGTCCTATGATACATTTGCTAAACTTCAGACCCCTTAGGAGTCACTGAAGAGCTTTCCACCGTGCATCAAACATCAGATGCAGCGAATCATTCCGGTGCAGAAGGTATTAATCCCTTTTCTCATCAACAAACTTGATGAAGTTCAAGAAATCTGGAAAAGCACCCAAACCTCAGCATATGTATCCTGATTCCATCTCTGCTGGGGGCCAGAAAACATGATTTTCATTACCAGAAGATTACAGCACTGCATCAGGAATGCTGAGACCAGGATCTTACTTCCATCTCTCACTAACCTGCTGAGGCAACTCTGGGCACTGCATTGCATGGGGCTCGGTTCCTCTATTCTCTACAATCACTTCTGCTGTGAAGCACATAGTTTGAAATGATTTCTAAGAAACCATCTTATCACTCCTTCTGACTTGCAAAAAACTGAGGGTGGTACAGAACAAGTAACTGGCCTCTTCTTTGAGATTCAGCAGTCACTGTCAAAGACTCTTCCAATTGCTGCCCTGTCTTTAGCACCCCATTCCTAAACAAATGCTGCTGTTTGGCAGGGCCAGTGCCAGGGACATCCGAGGATGAACCGTGTAGAGCAATAACACAGTCCAATCAATAAAGGTCACGTTTCAGTGTCTCCAGTACTGCTTTTCAGCTGTCTCCTGCCAGGTGTTATCACCTTCTCTCATGACACGAGACAACTGAGGCAGAAACACATTTGCTCCTACTCCTATTCGACCTGCAGATTGGAAGAAGAGACTGGCTTATCCTCACATAAGGGTGGAATCCAACACTGGTATCACTTTCCGCTCTTCAAAGCATACAGATGTCTGTGAGAGAAATGACAGTTACCACCAGCTGTATCACAAGCTGTAAAGTTTACTTGCTACAGAATAGATCAGTGGCATCATGAGGTCTCAAGGTCTAATGAGCGATCAGGCTTTCCTTGCAAGGGGACATAGTTTGCACTAGTTAAGGCCTAGCAACTTACAGTGGGAAACTGCTCTGAACTCACAGAACATGGCTGTTTCTTATGCCCTTTTTCCTGGATGGGAACCCCACACCTTTCTCTATTCATCCTCCGTCAGAAGCTGCAAGGTTTTTCCCAGCCTCACATAACCTTAGATGAAGTGAGAGGAAAGCATTACGGTGTCTCAGGGAAACTCTATTAGTGCAGAATATTATCTGGTCAGTGTACTCTTACATGATGATCATTTGCAGCTTGAATCACTGCACATTGGTTGGCAATAACTGTGTCTTGTAGAAGTGAGCATTTCCAATGGCCACCTGTTTCCACGTGAGACTTGTTCTCGGTCTTCAAAGTCTTTGCATCTCCCCCACTGATTCAAAACCCAGTTACATGACCAAACAGTATCTTCATTCAGTCTTTTCATACACAGGAGCTTAGGAAATCTAAGAGGAGGCTAGACTGAAAGCATTCAGGTTTAAGAGGCTGTGTTCTCAGAACTCACTTTTAGGGATCTGATGTCTGAACTGTTTTCCCACAGTGGAGACACAGAAGGAAAATAAAGCCTTCCCTCTTAGAACTAAGTCAGCAGAGTATCTTTGCAATTTGGGAACAATGCCATTGCTAGACAAATGGTTTACTAAGAAAGAGTGAAAAATGTATCTTCAAATACACTGATGTTTATTGGTAACATTGGAGGAGCACCAGAGTACCTGTCAGCTCAGGACAGTAAGGCACAGAAAGGTATGACACACTCGGAACAGTGAGGCACAGCAGTCTGTTACCTACCTTTGCAGTACTGGAGCACTGTCTCCATGGCGCATTTCCTGTCTGTAGCCCACCTGATTCGAGCTGATCCAGCAATTTTGTTTTCCACAGGCCACCAGCCTTGCCACAGGTACACTTCATGGTGATTGTCAACAAGGAACAGTGCTACGCAGCCAACAAATAATAAATCCATCATCAGAACTTACTAGTTCTCAGAATCCCCTGAACAACCCCAGCCTTACACACTTGTCAGGATCAGGACAGGATCATTTTTCCTATTCCCTTTTGTTATTTGACCAGCTGAACCTCAGCTGAACTCAGATTCTCTGATATAAACAATTTATTTTTATAGCAAGCTTTTGAGATACACATGTTTGATTAGTTCTCAACATCTTTATCACAGAAAAAATACTGTTATTGCTTAATGCTGCATAAGCACCATATGCACCCCTCTTCCTGTGGTAAATCAAGTTAAAAGTGATTACAGTTACTGAACCTCTGCCCAGTGAAGGACAGAGTTACCTGTAAGCATTTTAAAGCATATACCTGGTTGTGGGGCAGTGTAAAGATCCTCTTGCAAGAATGGCATGGAATTGATGACAGTAGGGTCTCTTGAAGGGTAAACGTACTCAGTGGCTGAGAATTCTCCTGATGAACTACTGAGGCTGAACAGGCGGGGGGTGAAATTAAACTTTCCAGGATCTTTAAAGAACAAAAATTAAGAAGATTTCCAATAGAAAATGCCAGAGATTAATGTAAAAAATAAAAATAATAATAATAATTTAAAAAAAAAAAAAAATCAACACTTAGCATGACTGTAAATTTTCTGGTTTTTGAAAAATCAAGAAAGCTTGCCAGATGTCTTGGGGGACTAGCAACAGCTGCTAAGAACTTGAGCTAAAAGGCTGGCTGACACCAGTTTGAATCTGATGCTGGCTAGTTACTATCGGCCATTTCATAACTGGCTGTTTTGCAGCTTAAGTGAAGCAAGCCCATCTCAGTTTATTTTTTAGCTGACAACTTTCCACTTGGTAATCAATCCCCCTGCTACCTTTGTTGGCAGTTTCAAAGCAAAGACTGTACAAGAATGTGTGCAGAACTGCCTCCTAAATCCCTTCAGAAAAGAAGCAAAATGTGTTGGTAACAGCATTAGCTGTTGCTCTGTGCTGCAGTAATACAGAGGGGCTGCAGAAGGGGGAGAAAGCAAAATGAAACACTTTGTTTAACAGCACTTTCCTTCTAGAACGGTATTAACTCGGTAGATTTTTGGAAGCATCTGTCGGAAGGATCATCTCAACTACCAAGAAGTTCTTCAGAAGCTTTAGACTAGTAAAACGCGAGTGCTAAATGCAGGAATGCAGGTCTACCTTGCAACATGCAATCATAGGCCTTTCGATCTCTCCTTCCTAATGCGTCCCAGAATCCCAAGGGCTCTGACCCTTCATCACACTCATGTATCGTCACCTTGCTGCTGCTGTGCAGCCCTGCCTCCAGCGGACATCTACAAAACACAAAGAAAGAGAGTGAACCCAGCTTTCCTGCCCCGAACCCAGCTAACACAAACCTGCTGGCCACTCGCATTATTAGAACCGAAAAGCACCCTGTAGGCTTGTTGCACACTTCACGTCGGCACAGGCTTTTTGAAAGCAATGACAGAAATTATCAAGATATGGAATTTCAGCAACCATTCTCATGCCACTTCTGACCACATAGCCAGAGTGAAGATATGCCCACATAAGCTTTCAGTAGGGATTCTCATTACCTGTTAGTCTAACTACTGCTTGTTCTCCTCACATGCTTTCACAAATACATTTCCTCTTCATTATTCACAAGACTTGATTCTAATCCTCCTATCAATTGGGATTTAGTTTGCTATGCAGATATTGAGCATCTCCCTCCAAATGGAGACTGTTTTTTTGCAATTGTAATTAGTAGTGCAAGTAGGAAGAATAAGAGCATTTGACCTGAAGTGAAAGTGATTACAGAACACGTTTTCCCCACTCCACCGAATCAACTACCCGTCATTCTCTTTACCAAGCATGCATATGTTGCAGTTGTACTCAGAGGACAGCTTTATTTACTTCAACTTTTCTTTGAGGCAGACTATTTTAAGTAAATTGGTAGCCTATACAAACATCTCCAAAACATAGGTTAGACACTCACTGTTCTTTTATTTTATTGGCTGCTGTTCTTCCTACGTCCTTGGTGTGAGATTGTGCTTTGCAGCCATGCCACAGGTAGATAAGAGCTTTATTTATATTGAGGACAATCATGGATGTCCGGGAACGCAGGCTGCTGCAGTGACATGCTACTTCAAGTAAGTTTCCTTCACTGGGAACTTCTCCTCGCACGCAATATAGTCTCCAGTCACCTGGAGCAGACAGGAACAGTGCAGCAGTATTACACAGTCACATGGGATTAAAAATTCAAGACCTCTGGTCTGGAACAGCTGTTCTCATACTGGATGAACTTCACATATCACATCCCTGTATTGACACAGAATAAACTACCTAAGCATCAGGTTTGGCTAGCACTGCTTGAGAAACCCTGTGGCAGAAAAGATGCCTTCTGAAGTCTTGCTACAGAAGTAGAAGAATTAAGAGCTGATGAGCGTAAGAGAGCACAAGAATCGAGTTGCTGTTCTGTTTCATACAGGAAAAAATGGGGAAAAAATACAGTAGTGCTTCTATTCAGCTCCTCTTCCCCTGTGCACCTTAGGCACAGGAGGTCATATTCAGATGTGAACTGAAACATGTCCAAGCTACACCTGCACTGAAATTCTCCTACCTCAACTGCAGCATTCAAGGAATACCCTGCAATAAGTAATGAATGCATAACAAAAGCTTAGAGTTCTCCTTGGAGCAGGAGAAGTGTTCATAAAAACTCTCTTTTGCCCAGACGATGCAAAAAAGAACATACTTTAAAGCAAACAGGCACTTTGCTTAATTAAAAACAACTAGAACTATTTATGTAAGTATCAGTACAATAAAGTCAGCTTGCTCTAGCATGACAAAATTCATCCTGTGCTCAAGGTAGAAACAAGCTACCTTGAAACAGAGCATTGCAAAGCTGTCTCATGGGTTTCATGGCATTCGTTTCCCTTTCCTAGAGTATGGTAAGTTGAGACAGAACTCAAAGCCCTTCACAACAGGTAAAAAAAGGATTTTGGGGCAGAAACTCTTAACAGTAATTTACTTTGTGCATTTTCTTCTTCCTCTTCCCTTCTTCCAGCATGCACAATCATCCCTCCTTGGAAGCACTGCAGGAAGCATGGGGGTTCTTTCCCTTGAAGCACTTGTACCTGGAAATTGAAAGCACTGCTCTTCAATAAAAAAAAAAAATGAAGCAAGTATGCAGACTCAAAAAACTAGTCTCTACGGATTATCAAAAATTATATAATTATGGGCACCCACGAAGACAGCTTTCCTTCTACTTTACAATGGCTGACTATTGTTTAAATCACCATAAATATCAGCATGCAATGGGTTTCATATGTGACCTGCATATTAAAAGAAACCTCTAGCTCAAATCCAACAATCAAGACTTTCAGAGGACAAGGCATACCGAGTAAACTTTAATTTAAATTAGTTTAAACTAATCATTATTTGAATTCTTTACAGGACTGGGACATCTTGCCTGATGTTCTTTGAAACTATTATGGAGATAATGTAGGAACTGAATTCAGTTAGATAGATTCCAAATCCGCAATAAAACTGGTTTCTATGACAAACACGCATGTTCTTTGCTCATAAAACATTGCATTGCGATTATTAAACTGATATAGCCAATTGCTAAATCAGCTACGTTGCACAGAATCACATACTCTGGGTCCAGAGTATTTATGTATCTCTTCTAGGAACTCCTGTCTTACTGGTCTTGTCTACGCTGCTGTTAAAATAATTACAACATTATCAAGAAACTAACTGTAAACCTCCCATCTCGTATGCTGGTAACAGTGAAGCCACAGCAAAGCTCAACTCTGCCTAAAGACAAAGCAAGCTAGCCTGTCCTCTGTTTCAGCTTCAGACCACCTCAATCTGCAGTTGCTAGCATCTCTGCAAAACAAGGCAATCTAATACGAAATTACAGAGTAAACAAATTGAAAATTTCTGAAGTATTTTCATGCTTTGGCCCGGCAGAAAGTGCTTCTCCTGTTCTCAGCACTAGGAAGACAGTCTATTATATGAACATGTACTTGAAGTGAAGGCACAAAACTGTTTAACTGTGCTTCACCTATTCCTGCAGGGAGAGAAGACATTCTTCTTCAGCCATTCTCAGAAATATCATCTTTAGAAGTGGGATTTGGGAATGACGATCCATAAAGGAGCTTATGTGTTTCTGGAAGTTGGAATAAAGCCGAAAGTAATTTTGAGGTCTGGCTATTTGTACTGACAGAACACCTTTACAGAAAGAGAGGAGGCAAAAAAGATAATCTGCATTTACCATTAATGGCTACTTGGCCAGGCAAGTCTTACCAGGACTGCCAGCCAGGTCTGCAGGAAGCTCACCTGTGCTCCTCTCTCTTCATCAAGTTCCACTGTCATCAGTGCCGATGTCCCTTTCTCACTCACTGTGGAATGCCTTCCTTGCCAAAAGAAATACACACATTTCTCTTTTCCAACAGCCCGTACTTGCTGCTCTCCTTTTTGTCTGCTTCCAACTGTAAAACAGAAAACACATGCTGAAGTACGTACTCTGGCTATAGGTTTAAACAGCACGTGGTTTAATCTCATCTGCCAGCTCAGCACTATCCTGTCCAGAACAGGAAAGATAAAATGTCCAACTGGAGGAACATTAGGTCTCCAAGCCAGAACGTTCCCTGTGCAAAGTTGGCATTGTTTCATCAGGTGGACGTAAGCCCACAGGCAGAGATGCCTGAGCGGGCCAGAGAAAGAGATGTAGAAAGAACTGGTACCATTAGAGAAAAATAACTGCCATCACTTGAGCCAATTTGCATGTGAAACGGTATGTCCAGTCATGTTACCAGAAGAGTGCATTATGGCTCATTTTCCACATTACACACTGTTCTTTGGCAGCAGGAGAGTAGCTGGCTGCTGAGAGATACTGGAAACAGCAACAGTTGAGAAAGCTACAGGCATAAGAGAAAAGTCTTTCTTGGTAAAGTGGTATTAGAAAGGAAAACTACAGAACAAAACAACATCAAAGCAGTATTCTGCGGTCAAAAAAGTTAGGATTATGTAAGCTTTATTTATTTTTTAAAATTGACTCATTATTTCATGTTGGTCTAGAAAGTGGGTTAGCAGCAACTCTTTTTTTTTTTTTTTAAAAGTATCTGTATTTAGTTGTTACTATAAGCAAATAATGTTTACAACAAGTGAAGTTCAACAAAATGACCAGATATGGAATATTTTACTCTTTCCAGTGAATACTGAATAAACAGAGATAATTAAATCAAAGATTTATAAAAAAACCTAAGAGCTTTAAACTAGATTCTTAACAAAATAATAAAACTTCTGCCTTGATTTCAGCAGTCCTGAGCAGCATCCAACCGAAATACTTAGGAGAAAGCATTCTGTTTTTTTCAAGTTGAGAATAGTCAAATGACTAGTCACTTCTAAAATTTATGGTGTTCACTCTTATCTGTCCATTCAGCCCATAAAATACTGCCTCCTACATAAAAATTTATTCTGTTTTGAAGTGATGGAATATATTTTCATCCATTTGGATTAGGAGTCTGTTTACAGTTCAGTGTTACTGTTATCCATTTCTCCCAAGACTTATAAGCTTTTCTATTTTTCTTGGATTTTACAGTATTTGAACTCAATCCCAAATAAGATCTACCTATATTTTTTGGCTAAAAGCCTGCAGCTGTATAGTTGTTACTGTTAAACTGCTTTAAACCAATGTTATTTTATTTTCCTATTTGTAACAATAATTTTCAGACTATTTCTGTTTTACTTACCACAAAAGCCACCTATTCTTAGTTTAGTGCCAGAAGGGAGAGTTCCAATGAGCATACCAAGCTGACCGATTCTTGGTGATTTACCTGCTGCTCTCAAGCTCTTTGTCAGAACAGTGCTAATGTTTTCCACTTGAGAGTGAAACCGATAGCAAACTGATTCCAGAAACAGCAAAAAGGACAGCAAGGGTAATGAGTTGGCAAAGGCTTTTCCTGTCATTGTTACTGTTCTCCATTACCCAGGAAAGGCTTTCCTTGTCACTAAACCTACATCTCTTGTAAGACATTCAGACCACTGTCATTAGTCCAGTTGCCTAGTCATTTTGGTGTTAAGCTGTGGGCATAATTCTGGCTTAATAAGCTGTCCTGTGAAAACTTACACCACCACCGTTGGGTAAAAGGAGAGATGGACAGTAGTACATTTGATGCATGAAAAATAACTACAGCTTTTTTTTTTTTTTTTTTTTAAACACTTGCTTTTAAACAAAATTAAATAACAAGGTCTACTTCGTAATGGCCTAGGCAGGCTATATTGGCATTTCTAACCTTTAAAACAGTTTCACATGCAAGGAAGTCTAGGTCTGGATCTCACTACTAGCAGCAGCAATCTTAGCTGCACTTCCCCATGTTTCAGCAGGCTGCAATAGAATTGTTCACTAACCTGTAGTGCTCACCATGTACTTCCACTTCACCACATACGTGTCTCCCTCATGGAACTGCCCTATGCTTTGCTTAGGGAGTCTACTGTAATCGAATTCCAGGATATGCCAGACATCCACCGATGCAGTGATAATTTCAAACTGCCTTCCATCTTCTCCTTCTACAAGTCCGTAGCCCCGGCCAATATTCATTCCATCCAAGACTGTGCCTACAGTTGTTTGGGGCACAGCTACCATTAGCATGACATCATATGGTTTAGAGTCGGATCTGGATTCTTCCTGCCAAAAAACACAGAAGAGATTTCTTTGAGCATAGCTTTTTTTATTCTGACCCCACAGTTCCACTCAGTTTGACTCCTGTATATTTCCGTAGTTGTCATCTGATGCCTTGTCAAAGCCATCTTGACAGTATTCATCGAGCTGCTCGGCACTAATATAAAGCAACTCTGTGGGTTCACTGTAGGGAGTGATGTTCTGAACTCTAGGTCAAAGGCCACAAGATCAAGGAATTGCTCTGGATCCTTGAGAACAAGCTTCCCTGGCTCCCATCACAGCTAGCTCATCTAGTCTGAAATACCCAGCATGTTATTGCACCTTCTGGTGAAGTGATTCACTAGAATTCTTCTCATTGAGTTTCTTCAGCTCTGTCCAATCAAGAAATTTCTCTTTGAACAGTATAGTCTCGTTGTGTTCTGTCAGTCTGCCAAACACAGCCCAGTCTGGGCGTCCTTGTCCCTTTCTGTACAAGGGAACAAAAGAAATAGAATAAAATTAAACACTGTGAAATAAAGGCAAGAAAAACTAAGTTTCTGCAATGAGACCAAACTCGAGTTTTGATACCTGGGTATGAGTGGATTGCATTCCCCTGGGTCCAGAGGATTTATGTCACAGTTGGAGTAGTCAAAGGTGCCATTCCACAAGTGTTTTGCCAGCTGGAATGCCACTTTTCTTTGTGCTAAAGTAACTTCCTTTCCATGCCATACATACACTTCACTGCCAAAATCAAACACCAGCACCTAAAAACCAAACCAAAAATACAACCTACCATTAGGTAAGGTGATACCCAGGTGACATGACACAGTGCACTGAACGCAAACTCCTCCAAATATCTGAGTTTCTGCAGTAACACTAACAACTAGGACTGCAGTGCAAGTAAAGCCAGGACTGTGATTGCACCGTGATGCCTAATCTTTGAGGATGACTGGAAGCAAGTATGGGGAATGCTGTGAGGTGTATCTTTAGGTGGTAGCTAGGTCACTAGCAGGTTAGAGAGGTCTTACTACTTAAAACCTGATTCTGTTGCATGACTGATTGCTGTCCAGTTACAGCAGCTTTCACTGACACTTAGACCTGTGGTTCGTCCCACAGCCAGGGAAGGCTGGCAGAACATACAGCGTGGGTAACTGGCTCAGCAAACGGGCAGCAACTTGAATATTTTCAAGAAAATGCTTTGTGACTGATGTTTTTCATTTTGGAAATCTGCTCTCATTTCTACTTAGATAGGTGAAATAGTTGTTTGAAAGGAAAAAGTCTGCTAAGGATAGAAATAAAAATGCTTGAAAGGGAAAACAGGTTTTTATTTTGTTTTTTACAAGTGCTCCCTGTTTTGCCCTTCAGGACTTTAGAGTGAGCCACTGTTGACATAAAGATTTAAATTTCCTAAAACAGCATTTCACTTTAAAAGATAACATAATCTAATTTCTTGAGAGCTGCAGCACAGTCTAGGCAGCAAAGTGTTCAGAGGCTTTTCAGAAACGCAGTTTTCAGTGAGCCTCTCCATGTGCACTTGCAGTTACTGAAAGCTGTATCAGCTGTATGTTCCTGCACCTGCCACAGGAGCAGTAAGTGGTACGATACCTCTTTTGGTTGTAGCAGGGTACATTTTGGCACCTTTCCCCAGTAGTCATCTTCAGGAATAAGTTTATCCTCTACAAGGCGGTAAATACAATTTGTTTCTATTATTGCAGCTTCATACATTTCATCTTCTTCAGGACTTCCAGCAGCTTAAGAAAAAGATAATAAAAAATAATAATAAAATTTAACATCCAACTATCTTTACTGAAGAGAAGCAACTGAACTATTTTACTGTGATAAAACATCAGATACTGTAACTGGAAGAATGCTTACACTGGTAATTTGTCTGTCCACCAAGGAGTTTCCAGAAGTCTTTGGCTGCATGGGTATGGGTATTTATTCCTTCTTCTATAGTCTGTATGTAAGAGGCTCTACAGCCAAGTTCCCTCTTTGTCTGAATTAAAGTTGCAAGTTCTGAAGCCTAAGAGATTAACAGTTATCTGAACAGGATTGCTTAAGTCTTTGGACTTGTGCATATCTTGTTCAGGGAGAAGGCAAAAGCAGATAGTATATAACAGAGCAAAAAACAGGATAAATGGTTATTATTTGTTGCACTAAGTAAACAGACACTAGAGAAAAAATTACAGAAATACATTCATTCTTTCCTTTGCCTTAAAACAAGACTTCATCTTAATGAACATGGGAATAAAAAGGACATCCTGCAATTTGGAGTATTTTTTGTTTGAGTGCAAATCCGTTTCCTGAGGATATCCTCTTTTCTCTGGCAGCTCCACAGCCTACACACTCCTATGTCAGCTTTCATTCAATGCACAGGGTAAGACATATTTACAGGGATCTTCCATATCTACCTGTCACTGACTATCAGTTACATGCCACTTTTTGAGACAACTGGCACCAAAGCTGAATTACATCAGAGACAAATACTGTGACAGTTCTAAAAATAAATAATAAAAACCCCAACTAGTACTAACCTTTGCTTTTTCTATGACATTTGCAAACTCTCCTACCCATAAGAAACACAAATGTGGAGTTAACAACAGGAAACAGTCTCCACTGTTCAGTGACGAGGCCCTTGGTTCAACTAATCTTGTTTGAACATGTCTTCTTCCTAAAGGGAAAACAAAGCTAATTATATTCCTTTGACTACTGCTATCAAATGCTCAGATCTAATCCGTTTTGAGTGAAATACAAACAATCCCAGCACATACAGCAAAATATATGTAAACAGACTGTTAAAGAAGAATTAAAAGACTAGTACTGTGGAAAAAGCATTTATTCACAGGAAATGAAAAAAATGTTGCCTCCTATCAACTAATATTTCTATTATTTCCTGTTCTTGCTGTAAACAACTATATGTCCTGCTGGAAAGAAATAAGTAAATGACAGGCAGCAGTCAAATTACAGAATCTTTTACGTTTGCTTAAGTGAAGCTATGTAACAGTTTCTGTAGGCAGCAAAAGTTTTAAGAATTTTACTTTACCAAAATAGTAGCTATTATTTTGCAGAATCAGACACATTACTATGCACTGTAAGGGGAAGTAGAGCAAGAATACTGTCATGTCACTTCCAAGTTATATTGAGCACTGGAAGAATGGGACAGTTCCAAAATTTCTACAGGAGATGGGTAGAACTCCTGAAATATTCTGCTTTCTCCTTGGAAAACACACACCAGTGACCACACTGCAAACTTATTTGTAAGGTTTTGCATTTGTCATACATTTCTCACTTACTCTTTTAGATTTTGGACACAAATCTCAAGCTGGAGATCTAGAACAAACCAAGCATACAACTGTGGTAATAATTCCCATGTGTTATAACCAGCCTGTGGTGTATGGAAAGTAAAAGCAGTTCCAGCATACCTTTAATTTGCAGCAGCATTAGCTTCTTGTATGGCACAGCACTGTTGTTAGAGTTTTGCTCTGTTAGATTAACACTCCGCAGGCTAACGTTGCTGAAGTTCTCTTTGCTTGCCAAGCCAGCAAGTGCTACTTCCGAGAAATTTGAGTTTGTAGACACTTGTACGTAAAAAGAAGTTGAAGAAAAACCACACACAAAAAAGGACAAAATTATTAAAAAAAAATTGGTTGTTGCATTAGAATGTTATTTCCAGTTTTTTTCCTGTTCAACAGCAAAACCAAGTTGAACTCAGATTAACTGCTAGCCCAAAAGCTTTGTGGGTTTAATAGTACCTAAGTTTCTAGATATCATCCAAGAGTCAACTGTCAGTGTTGGAATTAAGTTATTTGGCAGAAATACCAACTTCACTAGGAAACATGTCTTACCCAGTGTTTGGAGAAGTACTGTATAAATCTTCAATGCCTTATAACTGATTAATGATAAAAGACTGTAGAGTAGCCAGGGCTAATCAACTGAAATTCCCTTCAAATTTGTCTCAGCCAGTGTGATGAAACAGCCATTTATATTTCACAGTCTTAGTCATATTTTACTGCAAACTTCAAGCCTAAATTCTTTGCTACTTTTGCTTATTTCTCAACCAAAGAGAATATGAATTTATAACTCAGGGAATTCCTTCTCATCAAATGGCAACAAAGTGTTACACATATAGTTAGTGTTTTCATCAATACAGGCAATGTATGCACCCAAATGGTAAAAGTGGCTTCACAAACCTTTGAAAAAAATTTTACAATAATGTCTCTTGCTGTCTACCTAGGAGAAAGCAACATCACAAGTAAAACACAAAGCCCTACCACAGAATCATCAGAGATCATTTATGGAAATTAATCTTTTGATTCAAGAAGGCTAATTCCAGTTTGAGACAACTAGGACCCAAAATTGAAACTGGTGTACCTGAACAACAGTTCATCTCTTCTTGCCAGCTCTTCCCCACAGCATAACATAATGCTAGATCTGCCTTCCTTGATCTCCTGTCCTCACCCTGCAGGCGCAGTGGCACTCTCTCTCTCTGCACAAGGTGACCGCTAAAAATAAATAATTAAACCTATGCACAGGAGGTAGCTGTAGGTAGCTTTCCTGACCAAGTCACACACGCCCCTCTCTCCAGACCTCCTAGACTATCTACATTCAACCTCATATCTCAATCAATTTACTGCCTCTCAGAGAATACTGCTCCATTCCTTCAGTTGTGGTTTTCGTGTTGGCGTTTTTTGTTTACTTTTTAATTAAAATAGCAAGACAGCATCTTGTACAAATCATCCCATTAGCTTACTTTTTTCTACTTTCATTCGCTTTGACTCCATGAAGGCAACATTCAGTCTTTGTTCAGTATATTCATGAAGAATATCTTCTCTTGCTGCCAGCATTTTCAGGGGGTTTCTGGAGGATTGGACTCTGCGTGTAGGCCTAACTGCACGTTTGTGCTCTGCTACAGAAGATATTAACCTGAAAAGCAAGCAGTGTTTATAATCATCAGTTAATTTTCCTAGTCAGAATCATCTCATGATGAGAGATTTTCTTTGATTTTGGGTGTGACATCTGTTAGGAAATCAGGATCCACTCCTTGATTCAGGCAGAAGATTTCAGAAATAGGTAGAAGAAATGGACGTGCCCAGTACTAAGATATCTACAACATGACTTAAAGCTGAATGTTTTGACCACTGCCCCTATGCCTACATTCATAATGGGTGAAAAAAACCCAAACAAACTGTATTTCTTACTTTGGTGCATAAGGATCAAAGATGGCATCAAAGTCCTCATCAAGGTCCAAAGGCACTGAGGAGGAAGGGAAATCCACATGGCGATAAAATTTGGAAAACGTTTCTTCATCATCCAGCTTCATCACCTCTTTCACAGACTTTCCTGTAACTGTCAGCACTGTCTCTTGCATCCCAGCAACTGCAGGAAAAAAACCACCTCACCCAATAAAACAATCATACTAGAGTTTCCAAGTCTAAAAAAGGTAAACATGGCTTGTTTGGTAGTTGTTGGAATAGGATTTTTGTGGATGGTGTTGGTGTTTTGTCGTTTGTTTTGGTTTTGGTTTTTTAAATTTATGGAATTTGAAGGAGGGATGGTAGAAAAGTCTGTTGGAAAAGAATGACAAAAATAGAGTGCAATTGCTACTCATATGGAATAATCTTTATTACAAAATGTTGGAAAATATGGCTAAATAAAATGTTAGGCACTATCAAAAATGAGTTGTTTTGGTAGGACGATAAAAGCATTTTATGGTCTTGCACATTCCATCTTGCCTCCAACCACAGAACTTCCTTTGAAAAGATCTACAGAACTACAAGTGGAAGTGTCACTAGTGAGTATGGCACAATTATTACCCTATGCTAGTGACACCCTCTACTGAAACGTGAATATGGTTGTTTACAGTATTAACACTCTACCAAATTAAAAAAGCATTTGTCTTACAGGTGAGGACAGACACGAGATGGAAACACAGAGCACTCTAGCCGGCTTCACAGGTAGCCAACAAGCTGTACAAGAAGCCGCTACAGAGTCAGTTTCAAAAAAGCAGGAAGGTGAAGGAATTGTGCTTGGGAGCAGCTTAGTGTCCTATCTTGATTTAATAAGATTAACTACATTAAAAGTTGTTTCACTGTATATGGCAATATGGTTCATACTGGCTACGTGGTTTTAAGAAATTTTGCTCTTAAGAAGAATGTGTACGTTGTGTGTAGAGAAAGATGAAAGTTATTTTGGCATTTGTTTTGTGAATTCTATTGTACATTTGTAATACAATAGCATAAGGCTTTTTTGTTCAAATTTAGCAAAGACTATCACAAAAATAAACTCTGTGATTAGTAAGTGCAGTCTGAACAGAAAAATATTCAGTTTCTATTACCAGATATTTTAACTAAGAGGTATTTTAAGTGATTTAATGAAGTCACAGAGTGGGTACATTGCCACCTTTGGTAACTTTACCAACCTTTGTTATTCAGTCTTCCCAAGAACAACTCCAGCTTGTCAAGCTTCATATCTGATTCCAATTGCATATCAGGCCTGGCTTCAATTTCTAAGCAAACCAGAAAGTAAAACTTGTTAATTGACAGGAAGTAAAAAAGCCTGAATGTTTTTTGGCCATTTTTATTCCTTACCTTCTAAGGGCTTTGTAACCGGAGTGGTAGGCTTCTGCCGGTTACTGAAAGGAGATGCTACTGGTGTTAGCGCACTTGGAGAAGCCAGGCCTGTGTAAGAACAGAGAACATAGGAAATGCAGCCCCGGGTCAGCCCATGTTCCAACAGTGATGACAGGAAAGCTATTCAGGGAAAGCGGACGAGCCTGGCCACTTCCTACAGTCCCTCATACGTCCCCAGCCTCCACAACTGTTGTAGTAAGGATGGCAGAGTGCACTGCCCTGCCTGCTCCTTAAATCAACACGCAGCCTCAGAACCTGTGCCATTCACAAGATCAAGATTTGTTTCCAGGAGTCTGTGAGCAAGCTAATGCAAGGTACATGCTTCTCTGAATACAGTGAATTTGCTTGGTTTCAAGGTAGCAGCAGTTCACTTGGTCTACGTTTTGGATTTCATTTCTACCACAAGGCACATTTAAAACAAACAACTGTTCTGAACAAAAAGATCTTGCTTAGCACCTTTATCCCCACCACCCCTTCACCCCTTCTCTATAAATTTAAACCCATCCCTATTAACAGTCATAGCAGGATGCATCTGACCTGTGAATGCTGTCCCTGGATTAAGCAGTAATTCTTGGGCCCTGTAGTGTTTTTAAGAACATTTCTAAATCTGTTTCCACGTGTAAGTCAGAGTTTCCCCCATATCAAGCACTATTCCCTCCTTTTGTTGTACTCTTCTCCCTCCTTTTTACTAACTGTCATAAAGCAATTCATCTGGACTCCAGTGGATAGAATGAGATGATTTTGTTTAGTTTTTTTCATGTGATCCACTTTACTCCACTAAGAGAAATGGCACTCCATAGGTTTCATGATTTTTACTATGTAGAAAAGCATACAAAGGCAAAGAATTGCATCTATTGCCTCTTGTTGCCTAGACTTTCAGTAAATGGGGAAACTGACACTTAAACTTTCCTCTAATACCCATTTTCCACTTAGCCATTGCTTACTAATTACTGAGCTACATCAGTTTAAACCTGTAGTTATTTTGATCAGATTAAACCAATATTGTGCTGTGAGAATATTTATTAACCATGTTTCCACTATCTTTACTGCAACTCCTAGCAAGTCGTAATTGTCAAACACCAAGATCAATTTAGAGTAATGGAGTAGCTTTTGCACAAGCAATTTGCTTCCCAGTTATCTAAGACTCAAAATTCCAGCAGGTTTTAAGTCAACTGGTAAAGCCTTAATCAAGAAGTATCTGAGAGGACACAGGTCTTAATCAGCTCTCCCAGCACTTAATCCACCACACTGAGAACTGGTTCAGATGTTAGTAAAAGGATCACCGCCAGTTAGGACTGAAAAATCTTCAGCCATAAGAAGCAATTAAAATACAACATCTGTGCACATGTATATAACAAAGATTTATTTTTGCATTGCTTTCTCATCATCTCTTAAATTAAAAACTCATCATGATGATTTATTCTTTTAGGCAAACCACACATCTGAATAAAATCCCGCTTGGGCTACTTTCATTGATGCCACTGTCACTGGATTGCCTTGCTTCTCTGAGAGAATGATCCCAGCACCTAAAGAGGTCCTTTCGAGATATTTTTCTTTTCCCACTAGGAAGAGCAAATGCTATCACCTTCTATACCTTTCCGAAGACCTATCTATTTATCAAAAAGAAAATCTCAATCTGTGGACAACTGAACACTTTTTCTTGGTGATCCTCCAAAACAAGTTAGTCTTTAAACACTGACCACTGGTGTTTCTAGCAGCAAAGTAAAGCAAGCAGCAACTAAAATATGTTACTAATAGATGCCACTCCTAAGACCACGTATCTGCTTATCTGGCAACAGAATGAGGCTTGGATTGCAAATGGAGTTACTCCCTGTTGCTGTACTACCCTCACCACACACTGATTTTTTTTTTTTGGTGGTTGTTATTTAACTCAAGGTTCATTGTTGTTGTGTCTAAGTTCTTGTAACAACCCAAAATTTAGTATTCATTAATCACAAGAGATCAGTTTAGGTGCCTTCTTCCCAAAGCTATCATCTTCATGGGCGCAGTGCGTGAACAGCTATATTTCTACCATGTACGGCCTTCAGAGACTCCTGTCCATTTCAGAAGAATGACTGCATCTGGAAACAATGACTGAATTCAAGAGATCCTAAAAACATCAACATTGCTCCCTTGTCATTTCTACTCTCTGGTTCTATGCAGAAATCTGTTCAGTGATTTCTTCAGCCAAACACAACACTTCAAGCTGTTGTTCAAAACAGCATCCATAAAAACAACACGTTTGCCAAATATTCTCAGGAATCCTAGGAGTGGGCAAAGTGCCAGCAATAGCAACAACTAGATTTCACAACTTTTCTCTAGACAGTGCACCTGCGTTTTCAAAGGAAGAATAAGTAAGAACAATCCAGCTCTGCCCTCTGGGTTGTATTAGAAGGAAAAATGAAACATATGACTGTTCAAGTGATTGATTACCACCAGTTAGACCGAGCCCAGTAATAACTGGATGGTAGTGCAACAGTGCAGAACAAAATGGATCAATATGCATGGTCACAAGAAGCTAGAGTGAACAGCCTCATGACATGTTATTCAGTTGAAGATAAACAGTCCTCCTCTTGCTAAACATGGATACTGTTTCTGCATAGCTTTAGCTTGACTTTATTTTGACCAGACAGATAAGCAGTGGCTTATTTATATTGGGATCATTTCATCACTGACCTTTTTTTACCATGCGACCAGCTACAGTGAACTGTGTGGAGTCATTGGCTGCTCCTTTACCCTTGGACTTCCAGGCTTCTTCTCGAGCTGTAATCAGATGTTTCCTTTCTTCAATCGTCATTTGACTCTCCTGATTATCTGCCATTCTTTGCTTTTTGGAGGAAGAGAGAAAGATATGTTTAAAAATACGAAAAACTGACCAGGATATAACAAAAGACTGGCTAAACATTTCAACTGTCAGCTGTAGAGGGGAAAAAACCAGGAGAACAAGCTACTGAGTAAAGTCTCAGACCCAGCTTAGTGACCCTGACCCTGAGAAGCTTCATTGTCTTGCTGCCCCATTACACTGTGAAGATAAGGTTTTGGTCTATGCTCTTTGACCTATTCTTCAAACTACCAGCCAAGGCAAATGGCATCCCTCTGAGCAAAGCAAACCAAACCATTTGCTCTTCATATAATATTCCAGACCTTGTTCTTTTGAAGCATGACTTTTTGCACTAGTGAGATCACTAAACCAACTTTCAGCAGATGTTTTCAAGTGCGTAAAGCTGCAGGTGGCACAAAGGATAACAATGAAGATTTCTGACTCGCTCTCTTAACTAACTCAATTCTCCAGGCAGCATTAAGCAGCCTTATCTCTCTAGAGGCTGCTCACTTTCGTTCCTATGTCAGCTTGCTCTACTGAATATTTTTCCAATGACTGTGATCATCTTCCCCCTCGCTCCCCCTTTTTTTTTTTTTAGGTCACTCTTAGCTTTTCTTATTTGCTTTAGAGGGTAGCAGCCAACAGCTTGAGCGACTAGAAGCAGCTAGGAGCACTATCTATCTTGGTGGCCTCCTAACACAAAGGATTACTGACAGTACATTAAATACAAAAGAAACTGAATTTACGTACTCAGCTGTAGTTACGTCAGGCCAAAGAAATATTGCTTCAATGCACTTATCGTAAAAAAGTAGCAACGTTTCACAGATTATACTGCATAGAAATCAAGCATTAAAGTATTTTTAGTGCATGGGACTGTCAACTCTAGAATCACTTTCAGTTGTGTCCTACTTGGAATTTTCCTTCACAACCTAGCTGCTAGAATTGAAAAACCACGTGATACTATAAAGGTTTAGCACACCTCTAGCTCATACAACCACTGAGAGAAGATGGAACAGTATGCAAAAACCTATGAACATAAAGTAAACACTATTCTCCTTTCAGGAAGGGATACAAACCCAGATATTCTTATAATCCAACAGACTAAATAAATCAGTCACTTTCATATAAAAACTATTGTGACTGCAGAGGACAGACTGGAATAGAGATTCTGTAGCTTTCAGCATTTACCAGAAGCAGTATCTATCAGTCAGAAAGAGTAAAGACAAGCCAGGAAGTGACTTGTAGAAGGACTACAACATAACAGCCCTCCACTCCTTCCTCTAGTTCCATGTATCTCTGCAACCTTCAGCAGTAATGCTTGCTCTCAATTTGTTAGGAATGATAGCTGGGCAGCCAGAGACTATGCAAGTCATGATAATGAAGATAAAAACCTCTGATTTTTCCCTAGCCCTCTGAAATTTTCAACAGAAATAACATGATGCAAGGCTACTCAATATTGCTTCCTCATCTGTAAAAGCCTCCAAATGCTTTAAAGAAAAACACTGGAAGTAATCGCTGTTCACTTGCCCCAAACTCTACTCATTCCAATATCAGCACAGCCACCACTGAGGTGAACAGCTGGTAGAAAAAACCCACAGCTCATACTAAAGGAGATCTTGGCAGGAAATTAAAAAATACCTACTGAAAATTTAGTAAAATTTAATATACAGAACAAATACTTTTAAGTTAGTGAGGATGCTGACTTCCACTACAATATAAGGGCAAGTGAGGGAGAGGTAGGAAGAAGTAGAATTCTAGATGGATTCTTTTTTTTTTTCTTTAAGTGACAGGGGTCTTAATTTTGCATTTTGTCTCCAGCAAATACCCGAAGATCCAGAGTCTGCAGAGCTACTGGAAATACTGAAGACATAGACCTAGAAAGTGTGTGTGCATGTGTTAATCACTACACATGTAAATTATAGGAAAGATCATGAGTAATTCTGGAGCTGTGTCAGAGGACCAAAGAGAGTAGCTGTCTAACAGCAGAAACAAACTTTTTTTAATGGAAGATTTCAAGCTGTTCCATTGGACAAAACATCTTTGGAGTTCTTAAAAAAAAATCATACTGTATGTTACAAAACTTGGAGCAATTCCATATTAGATCTCTTCCTAATGTGTGAAGAATCCCACGTTCAGCTATTAATGAACAAATGGACTAAAAAAAAAGATAAACTGAATAGACACCAAACAATCCCTAGTCCATTTAATTTGCCATAACAGTCCTAGTGAAAAACAAAAGTATATGTGATGATTAAAAGTTAGAAAAGTTTTTATAGGTGGAAAATTAACCAGAGCCAAAACAATTGTCAAAATAAATTTCAGAAAAAATACACCTGATAATTGGGAATAGTTTAGAAAGCTTTTGCAATTGCCAAAAGGCAGCATTTATGGATGACTGAATTGGTCAAAGCACATAGTTTGGGAGAAAATAGGGCAAGAAAGGTAAAAGTTTTTAAGTGGTTTTTTATTTCCAATTGAAAAAAAGAATTAAGGTATAAAAGAAGAATAAAATTCAAATTTTTTCATAACTGACATCTTGATAAGGGGAGGCAAAGACCCCAATAAAAAGCCAAAACAAGAATTAGTGCATCAAGAATAAACAAACACTGAGGAATACAACAGCAATTTTTTGCATTAAACAAAAAAGGTAGTTACATTCAAAGAAATATCCTAATTTATAAAGAAAAATACATCCACATGTTCATTTATACCTATTGTTTCAGGCAAATGATAAATTCCTAAAATGAAGTGAAACAGAAAAAAGGATCAGAAGAATTGGCATACAACAACATGAAATAACTGGAATAGGAGATGCCCCAAACACAACAAGTGAATTTAAAAACCAAAACAAAACAAAACACAAACCACCTTTGAAAACGTGAAAACATATAGGACTGATAAAAGCTCAGGTGGGGACAATATTTAGAAGAAGTAATACTAAAGCATGTAGGTACAGCTCACATGAGCTGTATGTTGTTCCAGACACTTGTGGGAAGACTGCTGTAAGACAATCAATGAAGAATCAAAGCACAGACGTGTAATTATTGCCATTCCACACATCATTATGGAAAACAGGCTTAATCAAAATGGAACGTTTGATGAGATCAGTATATTTAAATATGTTAACACAGTTACCTCTGATTTCTTTAATACATTTAACTTAATCACAGATGACATTCTGAGTTTTTCTGAGCAATATAAAAATATCAGTGTAGCTTACAGGCTGCAAACTGGTTAACTGACTGGAAAATTATTTCTAAACAGAAAAGAGCCATGAAGCGATCTGATTCATTCCAAATTTGATCAAAATATTCTCATGGATGTGGAAAAAAGATATTCTACTGAGAAGACTCTCAAGATGACACCAGCATACAGAAGAGTGATGAAGATAAAGAAGAAATAATCATATAGATGGGTAAAAAAAGGTTATCAGAAAAATCTTGTACACCTGGCTTCTATTAAAAAATGTTATTTGAAAAGGGAAACAAGCAAAAACCAGACAATTAGGAAGACAGAAAAAGATGAGAAAAATTTCCATGGAACAACTGTTCTGAACAGATAATCTGTACTGCAATAGCTTATCCATCTCCAGCCTCTACACTTCTATCCAGGATGCTGACAATTTTGAAAGGTTTCAGGAAAGGGCTAAAATATTTTTTTCAAGATTTGAAAAAAAAAAAAAATCTGCATCAGATTAAATCAGATGAGTATTTATTTTTACTGATGAGAGGGTTAAGAGTTAAGTTTTACCCTGGAAGAACAATTACACATGAAAAACTACTTAATATTGCAGCAATTTTTCTGTATGTTGACAGGTTAGAATAAAGACTGCGTATTTTTCTAAAAGATCTGCTTTAAGTCTGAGGAGGAGTTACGGACTTGATGCAGTCAGAACAGTCAGAAACAGGGATTACTTTTCTCCCACTGCTTGACTAGGTTGGATAATACTGGTCACTACAACACAGTTCTTGAGGGTGTGCATGAACATTCCCCTGCTTTTGCAGTGTCAGTTCATGCTAAGGAAGAGCCTGCATCCAGGCAATGCTCCATTTTGTACCCTACCATTTCCCAGTCCAAGTAGAGTCCTCTGCAGGTCGTAAGAACACAACTGAGAGTGGTCTGTAAGCATACTGCTTTGTTGTTTGGAGTTTTGTTTTTTGATGCAAGAATTAAGATAATTTATGGTTTTCTGTGTTGAAAATCAAGATTGCCCCTATCTGGGGGAGGCCAAACTGAGAATGAACATTAAAAAAGTATTTTTCAAAAGGAGGATCCATTTAAAACTGATGTTATAAATTATACAAAAGAGGAATTCAAAAAGTACCTATTTGCTTTTTAATACAAGTAACTTCTCTAGATCAGGCTCCTAAGACAAAAAAAGCACAAGAAGAATCCAACAGCTGTACAAGTATGGAAAAGTTTCTGCATTGTTTTCCTCTGCAGTTTTATATTGGTCTTGTTACAAGGTGAAAACCCAAATGCAAATACATGTCTTCCTGTTCAAAAGTGGTCTGAACAAAACAGAACATACTCAAGTCATTTTGGTGCAAACAACAAAACAATTAATCGTGCCAGAAAAAAGAAAACAAACAAAGCTGTATGTGTCTTGACACCATTCTAGATAGAAGCAGCTTTCTAAAGAGGGCATAATGTAGCTCACCATGGTCAATGGAAAGATGACCATTTTTTGGGTTTTCCCCTTTTAAGATAGATGGGATAAACAGCCCATTGAAAGATCTTCTCTCAATACTGGAGAGATATTATGTTATTAAGTTAGATGATATATTTACCTTCTAGATACATAGAGCTGGTGACCTTTGTCACAACAAAATGAGTATGTTATCTGAAGTAAATAGTAAAAAAGCTATATTAAATGCAGAGCTTACAGAGAAGAGGTAACACTAACACGTTTTAGTTACTAGCCACAAATTCCATTTTTAATTAAAAAAAAAAAAATCAGAGTAAAAGATCATCCTCAAAAACAGCTATGAAAATGAATGTGGAAACGGTAAATAGCAGTAGTAAAAAATTTTATTGTTCCAGTAGCCTATGCCATAATCATCCTCCTCTGTTCTAGCAGTGGGTACCTGTCCCTTGGATTCATTGCCATTATACATGCTGGTCAGAATGTTCTCCACATGTGACATACACAGTATTTTGTGTGGGAATGAAGCCAATGGATTTCTTGTAATACTACCAACACAGATCTGAGTTGGGAGGCAAGGGACAAGGAGGCTTAAGAAAGCAGAATTAGATTAGAGACCTTCCAGTGAACTCTCCCCTTGTTTGCTTGTGTTTTTTCTTCAACTTGTTTCTTTGCCCACTCCTGCCTTTGCTTTTTTTTACCTCCGATCATGTGAAATAGGTACTGTTTGCTCAGATCAAGATCCAGTATCCTACTTCTGCTAAGACAATTTTGATACGTTATATTTCTCATTAACTATTAATTCTTCATAAGTAAGTTCTTCAAATTGTTTGAGGGAATTGCAGAGGTATGGACATGATTTTTGAGGAACATTTCACATGAAGCTTCTCTATCATTTACTGGAACAGCAGCAGAACTCTATTCTCAAGAAAACACAACATTAACTCTGTTGCCACAAGTTCCCTTGAGAACGTGCATCTTATATCTGAATGTAATTTTCTGTCTTAACTCTTCCCTCCAATAATTAAATAGGAATTTTATACAGCTTTTCACCTTCCATCTCCAAGGAGGACGTTCACCAGAAATCAGAGAGCTTGGTTCTTTCAAACTAGTACTACAGACCTTAAAGGAAGAAAGAAAGAGAAGCAGGAAGATGGGACAGTCAGAGAATGGAAGCAGAACGTGCCAAGGCAAAAATTCTTTAGACGGGACTAGGGAAAAGCACTATAGGAAAGTAATCTCTGAACAAAAGCAGCTTGTTTTTTTACAGTCAATGAATTAGATGATTTTATGTCTTACATTGTATCTGTGTATTATTTACAAAGAAGTCAGGGTACACAGCATTTTATTCTAAACTAAATGCTGTGCAATTACATATTGCTCCTTTTATATACCTTTTTTAACAGCTTGAAAGTTTTCAGTGTTATAATGAATGCAGTAATGTAATCTTCATTTACTTTCTAACCTGTATAGTTTTAACAGACACAGAATTTTTAGAAAAACAACCTTAAGAGAATCACTAGCAGAATACTGAAGAGTACATAGCATAGTGGCATAATACTATGTTTCTTTAAAGCAGCATTTACTAAGATGCTAAATTAAGATTATTAATTTCCTACGTAAAAAAGCCCAACTGTCACAATGTGCTTACTTGAAATTGTTGAGTATTTAAATTGTGCAGTCTTCAGCTCACCTGATTAATAGGTAGAAAAGGATGAAATTTATGGAGAGCAGATATAACAGGAGAGTAAGTAGAAGCATATACAGGTTCCTATGACAAGGACAGAAGCAAAGCAAAGGAATTAGAAAAGAACTGGACTATCAGAAGTGGAGATGGGCTGAATAACGCATCTTCCCCTAGTTTCTTAAAATGAATTAAATCTGAATCTTTTTATCTTCTAGAAATGTCTTCCCTATTGGAAAGCCAGAGAAAAAAAAAGTTGTCAGAATACAACAGCATGTTTACCAATGGAATGTCATGCAGGAATTAAACAAATTAGTAACAATATCACTACAACTCAACACAGAACAAAACAGCACAGCCAGAATGTCTCTGTTTTCATGCACCATTACATTGATGAACTACAACAACCACAATGTGAATAATTCTGCTGCAAATTTGATCAGACCCTGCTAAGTAACAAGCCATCTATTTTATGGATGAAAGGAAAAAATGATTACTAAAACTGGGATACTCAAAAGCCATCTGGAGGGAACTGCTAAGCCCACAGCACTCAGAGAAGGTGAGTTCACCATTCTAAACAAAGCCTACAAATAACCCCTGCCTCAGAGCTGGGCTTACCTAAAGCTGATTAGACATGGCTTTATCATCTGTAATTCTTCCTCCTTTCTATAGGTTAAAGCAAATGTGGAACATTGTGCAAAATATGGGTAAATGCAGCCTGTTAGAGCGGCTCAAAATGAAGCCTAATAAATTAGAGTTGCAGCTTTGATTAGAACTGGATATGAGCACTTGGATGCCATATATGAAATGGATAAAACTATTACCACAGCAAGAGACTAATACTTTGCCTAAAGGTCACCTTTTAAGGGCATAACCCCTCTAAGATTTTTTACACACTTCATCTCTGAGTAATTTTGAATTAACTGTTCAGCCCTAGCCTCTTACAGCAGTGCTGAGCTGCAATTTGAACTTGCTATAAGAATTAAGTGCATTTCAAATGTCTTTCACTGCTTTAATGTGACTGCAATGCAGCTGGTAATCACATTAATCAGGAACTCTGTTTAAAATAGCTGACTATAAATCAGGAATTTTCATTCCAGTAAATCTTGCTACTTTGATACTAAGGAAAGGTTTTAAAGCTAGTTAATTTTTCCACACAGGAAAAAACCCAACTAACTGGAAATCTACCATCCAACCTAAGATTATGAATATTAATATACTAAATAAAAAATATTTTCCCCAAATAAAAGGGATTTTTTTAATCCAGGAAGCCATTCCCCAGTGTACAGTTGTTCCCCTGATGTTAGATGCTCTCTTTGAATTGTCCAAGTATGCTTTACCATACATATAAATAATTTAAGAAGTCTCAAAGCTTCCAACAAATTTTCCTCCTATGTGCAGCAATCATCAAAATAGATGCTGGACCTTTAAGTAAACCAGAACTTCCCCCTCATCTGTATCTCTCTGAGTTAATTCCTTGGCTCCTTTTTTCTCCGCCCATTTGAGGTTGCTCTGTCAGCTTTTCCATGAATTGCATGGGTTTTCTACAGTTTAGTCTACATATAAATGACTATAACACATTTGGAGAAACATCTCACTGTGCAGACTACTGTGCAGAAGCATTTTGACCAGAAGTGATCAAACAGCACTATTTAATGTAACCATTTTATTAGGAGTATGAACCCTTCAACTTTTGTTGTTTATAAGAAATCTGAAAGTACTCTAATAAATTCTATTTTATAAAGCTATGCTTCAATAATCATATCTCCAGAACAAGTTAGATAACCTTTTAAAAGACTCACACACACAAAAGAAAACCTGACTACATTGACAGCAATGACATACTGAAACTAAAACTTCAGACGTTACTTTGAACCAACAGGACATGGTTGAATTTTACACATTTTTATTGCAATCTGGCAACGGAAAGCACTAAGATTCTCAAGTACATCATAGTCTCTAAGCTCTTCTATAAAGAAAGACTTCAGTAGCACACTGCTTCATGGTGCTCAAAGGGTAAGAGCCGGCACATCAATTAGTTATCAATAATAGTATTTCCAGATTTAAGGGCAGCGGACATGGTATGTTGTAAGCAGTGTGGTCAGCTTAGTGAAGCTTTACAGTATATACCATGCATCACGTAAGGAATCAGCATCACAAGTATCAATACAGTTCAGGGAGCTGTGTATCTAATAAGACTTTTTTCTTATACATCCAAGATTTCACGCATTGGCAGACATGCAAATCCTTTGATTTAGACTCTAAATAGCCAAAAGCTAACATGAACCAACAGAGCGGGTGACCCAGTGTCACAGAAACTCCCATTGCTAGCACTGTCACTTCAAAGCTTGTACCCTTCAAGCACTTCATGCTCGCTTACTTGCTTTAAAAGCCTAACTTGTGCTCTGCTGAGCGAAGTTGCTGCACGTGGTAACACAGCAGGGAGGATATGGGTGCTGGGGAGCGAGAAGAGAGAACAAAGGTTTTGTCTCTGCCTAATTCTTGGCAGCTGCTTAAAGCTTTTTCTCAACCCCATTGTCTTTAGCTGGAGTACATTTGTTATCTGATCTCAACAGTTGTCACTTTGGAGACTAGCCTGTTAAAAATGTGACCGCAATTTTGCTTTCCTCGCTGAAAGTAATTTTGCTTTAGGACGTCTTTCAAGCTAGCAACTGGATTTTTGAGCAACTCCACAAGGCAAAATAAAACCCATAAACCAAATTGCAAAAATCGGCCTTCTTGTTTTGCTGTCCAGTTAACACACAACCACCGATGAGTCACATGTTCAGGCACAGATTTATCCTCAATAACAACAGACTGTGTAACAACTCCTTACTTGTAATATACTGACGGAACAGGAGACCTTCTGTTGTTTTTTGCCTATACTATTTAATAGAAGCAGCATTTTCACAACTGAAAAACTGGATCCAAAGATTACCATCCCCACTAGTAAAATCTATAACACAAATGTTATCTTCACTTGTCCTCTGTGAAAACACTCCTTCAAAAATTAAAGGCTTCTGAAACAGCCGATTTAACTGCCACTGTCATTTTCAGAATGCTAGACTCAGAAGGAAGCAAGTCTACATTAGCCCTGTAATTTGAACCAGCAGTCCATTTTGAAGCAGATCTCCCAGCCATCCTCACTTTCTGTGCTCTGGTTTTTGCAAAATGCACAGACTTTTGGATGAAATTGAGACCTGAAGTGCACTCCTGCATTCCTACGTAACACCACAGCTGCTCACGGCAGTCAGGCCACAGAAGCAGACTAAATTTAGCCTGAATCAAAACAAGTATGATGTGGATAGCAGGAACTCACAACTAATCGCTCTGCTTTTCAGGTCCACTCTTGCTGGGCAACATGATTTACCCATGTGTAGACATGGCCAGAGTGTGCTAACAATGTGGACTTTCCTTTCCTCTAGACCCTTCTACCCATCTCCCACTCTATTCACTAACACTGACAAGAGAGATAAAATCCTTATCCAGATGGTTTTGGCTATCCACAAACACCAAAGATCATGCAAGATAACCAAAAGCCAAATGGCTCAGGAATGCCCCAATATCTATATTTCCTCAGTGTTTCTAGGATCCAAAATTACTGCTCAAAAAAAGTATATGCACAGACACAACACAGCTTTAGGAATCTGAAATTTTTACAAGCTCACCCATACTGAAGAAAACACCTAAACTTAAACTCTTCAGTCAATTTCTTTGGTGGGGGGAAGGCTTATATCATTACATCTGTAAATGTTCCAGAAGCCTTACAGGCCTGCTTACGGTTTCATATTCTGCTGATGTGAAGACACTGTAACCAATATTACATATACCAAAACAGTGAAGACATTCTTGTTTAAAGAGCTCTCACGTTGGGAGAATTGTTTTTCAAACAAGCCTGACAGCAAGAGGAATAGCAGGAGCGAGTAGCTAATATTAGGCATGCCTGTCTAGTTGGATGCATCTTCAAAAAGCTGAAGCATTTCAAGCGAGATGTTTTTTCCAAACATGGATAGAGTTACCTTCTTCAACAGCTGCTCAACTTCTTGCATCTGCGCGCTACGATCAGTGACACACACCTTTGCATACTCTTGCTTTTTGCCGAGCCTGCTCTTCCAGTCTTCTTCACCGCTCTTCTTCAGCAATGCTAACCTAGAAGAAAAGCCATGCCAAAAAGCAGCTTTAAACACTGTAATTCCCAATATCCTGAAAAGCTACCCTCACTGTTTCACTATTCAAGAGAATTTGAAATGAAGTTTTCTAACATTAACTATAGTTATTTACATCTCATATATGGATACAAAGCTCACAAATGAACATCGAGCTTTTACTGAACATGTTGAATGGGAATCATCTGTCAAAAAGACATCACACAGAGACAGAATCACACAGAGAATCATCCAGTTGGAAGAGACCTTTAAGAGCATCGAGTCCAACCATACAGCCTGCACTGCCAGGGTCCCTAAACCATGTCCCTCAGCACCACATCTACACGTCTTTTAAATGCTTCCAGGGATGGGGACTCCACCACCTCCCTGGGCAGCCTGTTCCAATGCTTCACAACCCTCTCTGTAAACAAGTTTTCCCTGATACCTAACCTAGATCTCCCCAGGCACAACTTAATGCCATTTACTCTCGTCCTGTCACTTGTCACATGGGAGAAGAGTCTGACTGCCACCTCTCTACAATCTCCTTTCAGGTAGTTGTAGGAACAATAAGGTCTGCCCTCAGCCTCCTCTTCTCCAGGCTAAATAACCCCAGGTCCCTCAGCTGCTCCTCGTAAGACTTGCTCTCCAGACCCTTTGCCAGCTTTGTTGCCCTTCTCTGGACACACTCTAGCACCTCAATGTCCTTCTTGTAGTGACAGGCCTAAAACTGGATGCAGTATTCAAGGTGTGGCCTCACCAGTGCTGAGTACAGGGGGACAATCACTCCCCTAACTCCTGCTGGCCACGCTATTGCTCATACAAGGCAGGATGTCGTTGGCTGTCTTGGCCACCCGGGCACACTGATGGCTCATATTCAGCTGGCTGTCGACCAGCACCCCCAGGTCCTTTTCTGACAGGCAACATTCCAGCCACTGTTCCCCAAGCCTGTTGCGTTGCAGGGGATTGTTGTGACCCAAGTGCCAGACCCATCACTTGGCCTTATTGAACTTCATACCATTGGCCTCAGCCCATCAATCCAGCCTGTCCAGATCCCTTTGTAGAGCCTTCCAACTTTCAAGCGGATCAACACACCCACCCAACTTGGTGTCATCTGCAAACTTACTGAGGGTGCACTCAATCCCCTCACCCAGATCATTAATAAAGATGTTGAAGAGGACAGGCACCAATACTGAGCACTGGGGGACACCACTGGTGACCAGCCACCAACTGGATTTAACTCCATTCACCACCACTCTCTGGGCTCAGCCATCCAGCCAGTTTTTTATGCAGCGGAGAGTACATTCATCTAAGCCATAGGCAGCCAGTTTCTCCAGGAGAATGCTGTGGGGAACAGTGTCAAAGGCTTTACTAAAGTTCAGGTAGACACCATTCGCAGCTCTTCCCTCATCCACTGAGCGGGTCGCTTTGTCATAGAAGGAGATCAAGTTGCTCAAACAAGACCTGCCTTTCATAAAACCATGCTGACTGGACCTGATCACCTCATGGTCCTGTACATGTCATGTGATGGCACTCAAGATGCTCTGCTCCATGACTTTCCCCGGCACCGACGACAGACTGACTGGCCTGTAGTTCCCTGGGTCCTCCTTCTGGCCCTTCTTGTAGATGGCTGTCACATTGGCTAACCTCCGGTCGATTGGTGCCTCCCCTGTCAGCCAGGACTGTTGGTAGATCATGGAAAGTGGCTTGGTGAGGACTTCTTCCAGCTTCCTCAGAACCCTTGGGTGGATCCCATCTGGCTCCATAGACTTGTGCACACCTCACTGGTGCAGTAGTTCATTTACTGTTTCCTCTTGGATTATGGGGCCTTGATTCCACTCCCTGCCTCTGCCTTCTGGTTCAAGAGGCTGAGTGCTCATTGAGCTGGTCTTACCATTAAAGACTGAGGCAAAGAAGGCATTCAGCACCTCAGCCTTTTCTTCATCCTTAGCACTATGTTTCCTCCCACATCCAGCAAAAGATGGAGACTCTCCTTACCTCTTCTTCTGCTGTTGATGTATTTATAAAAACATTTTCTGTTGTCCTTTATGGTGGTGGCCAGACTAAGCTCAAGCTGGGCTTTAGCCTTTCTAATCTTCTCCCTGCATAGTCTCAGAAAACCTTTATAGTCATACTGAGTGGTCTGCCCCTTCTTCCATAGGCCATAGAGTTTCCTTTTCTTCCTGAGCTCCAGCCAAAGCTCTCTGTTCAGCCATGCTGGTCTTCTACCCCACTGGCTTGTCTTACGGCTCACCGAGACAGCTTGCTCCTGAGCTTTGAAGATTTCTCTCTTGAGAATTGTCCAGCCTTCCTTGACTCCTTTTCCCCTCAGGACTGCCTCCTAAGGGACCCTGCCAACCAGTCACCTAAAAAGGTCAAAGTCTGCCCTCCGGAAGTCCAAGGCAGCAGTTCTACTGACTCCCCTCCCTACTGCTTCTAGAACTCAAAACTCTATTATCTCATGGTCACTATGTCCAAGACAGCCTCCAACCTTCACATCACCCACAAGCCCTTCTCTGTTGGTGAACAACAGGTCCAGCAGGGAGTCTTCTCTGGTTGGTTCCCTCACCAACTGTGTGAGGAAGTTGTCTTCCACACACTCTAGGAACCCCCTAGACTGTTTCCTCACTGCTGTATTCAATTTCCAGCAGACATCTGGTAAATTGAAGTTGCCCACAAGAACAAGTGGCACCGATTGTGAGACTTCTCCCAGGTGCTTGTAGAATATTTCATCTACGTCTTCATCCTGGTTGGGTTGTCTATAGCAAACTCCCACAGTGATGTCTGCCCTGTTGCCCCTTCCCCTGATTTTAACCCACAAGCACGCTACCCTTTCGTCACTGTTGTTGAGTTCAAGACAATCAAAACTCTCTCTGACAGACAGGGCCACTCCCCAACCTCTTCTTCCTGGCCTATCCCTCCTGTAGAGTTTGTAGCCATCCAATGCAGCACTCCAGTTGTGCATGTCATCCCACCATGTTTCTGTGATGACAACTATATCATCGTTTTCCTGCTGCACAATGGCTTCTAGTTCCTCCTGTTTGTTGCCCATACTGTGGGCATTGATGTACGTGCATTTCAACTGGGCTACTGATCCCATCTCTTTTTTTTTTTTTAGGGAGAGAAGGCCTAATTCCCACCTGACCATTCCCAGGAGCTGCCATGATTCCTAGCATACCAGTATCCCTTGCGACTATGGTATAATCACATGACACACTGCCCTCTAACCCTACTGGTGTGGCAGACCCAAGGAGCTCGCTAGCACGCTGTCCCACTAACGCTGACGTGCAGCTCTCAGGCTTAGCTCCAGCAAGCCTGATTTTGTCCCTTTCCCTCTTCAAATCTAGCTTAAAGCTCTTTCAATGAGTCCTGACAAGTCCTCTGCAAGAATTCTCTTCCCCTCCTTTGAGACAGGTGCACCCTGTCTGATGCCAGCAAGCCTGGTGCTTTGTAGACCAACCCATGATCAAAAAACCCAAAGTCTTGATGGTGACACCAGTCTCAGAGCCAAGTATTGATCTGGTGGGTCTTCCTGCTTTTCCCCTCATCATTCCCTGCAACTTGAAGGATAGAGAAGAACACCACTTGTGCTCCTGATCCCTTGACAAGTCAGCCTAGGGCCCTGAAATCTTCCTTGATTGCCCTCAGGCTTCTTGTTTGGAGTTCATCATTGACTACCTGAAAGGTCAATAATGGATAATAGTCTAAGGGCTGTATCAGGGTGGGAAGCTTTCTTGCTACATCTTTAACCCGTGCCCCAAGGAGGCAGCAGACTTCCCTGTGAAGTGGGTCAGGTCTGCCTATTGGGCCTTCAGTTCCCTTCAGAAGCGAGTCACCTATGATGATGACCCATCTCTTTTTCTTTATAGAAGTAGTTTTTATGCCAGACTTGGGTTAACTTAGCTCCAGTAATGCTTCTGCGCTTGGTGAGTCATCAGTCTCATTATTGGTTGGCTCCACTTGCAGGACCTCATACCTGTTATTCAAGGGCACCTGGGAAGGTGGGGTTGTGGCTGGGGCAACGTGCCCCCTGCATCAGGCAGGAACTTGTTGCCATTGCCCTCCGTCCTTCCAGTCTTTGTGTTCACTTTGATGGAGAAGGACCCGGAGGTCCTCCGTATTGTGCCCTTTACCTGCCTGCTGGGCCTGCCTCAGGAAAGGCAGGATGTTGTTCCAATGATCAATCTCTTTCTCGCACTCCCTGATGCTCCTCATTCTGCTCACCTCCTTTTGGAGCTCTGTCAGTAGGTGGAGGAGTTCCTCCACCCGGGCACACCTCCCACAGGCCTGCTCACTGCTGCCCTCTTGAACCAGTGCAACAGCAGGGTACACCCTGCAGCCTGTCACCTGAGTGGCTGCGTGTCCCCACTGAAGGTCCATCTGGGCAGCTGCATCAGTCATGGTGGGTGCAGCTCTTAGAGAGGCTGCGACCTTCTGCTGGGTGAACACCATCTCTCCCTGCTGTAACCGGTCAGTGCTTTCAGCGCCCTTCCTGTGTGCCCTTCTGCGTGAACTGCTGTGCCATGCTCTGCCCGCTCTAGTCATGGCACTCCCTAAGGGCTGCTTTTATAGCTTTTGGTGTGGACGTCGGTACCCTGGCAATGCCCTCACCTTGTCTACCCCTCCCACAAGAGTTGCTGGCTCCTGGCAGGTCTCTCCGCTCTCCTGAAGTTCCCGCATCAAAGGGAAGCCTCTGAAAATCCCCCGTGCTTTGACATCTGCCGCTCTGCTTTGGGCTGTGCTTCCTCCAGGGCAGCTCCTCTTGGCAACTGCAGTTGAATTATCTTCAGTATTTACATACTCTCAGGTCAGCTTTGCTTAGAAATGATCTTTGACAACTGAAGCTGGAAGGCATTTTGGTCAGCTTTGGCCTAAGATGGGTTTGTTTTTAAAAATGTCTATACCTATCTGTATGTCTATGAAATCACCACGTAAGAAACATGTATGCCCTGTATGCCATTGAAAACTTCACTGCCGTGTAAAACCTAAAGCCACACATTTCCTGGAGAAACAGTAATAAACTCAGGCTGTCCTGACTTGGCAACAACTAGAGGGGACCCTGTTGCATGAACAAAGATGCGAGAACTACTGAATTGGTTCACACAAGTAAGACCACCAGGTCAGTAGCTGTACTCAAAGTAGACAGCGGTTGATTATTTGGCAAGTCTTCAAAAATAAAGCAATTATTTGGTCTAACTCTTGGATTTAAGGCCTGCTGCCTACCAGTTTCATTGCATACCTCTAGTTTTCCATTTTTGATAAATAATGAATGATTATTCATTATTCACTTTCACAATTCTATTCATACTGCTTTTGCCTCCAAAAGTTCAATTTCCATTCTGAAAAAAAACCAATCAGTTTTTACACTTTTCTTGAAAGAAAAAAGCTTTTTGCATATCTGCTCATCTTTCACAGTGTGCTCTGCATCCTTCTTTCACCTACTACAGGACAGAACCATCTACTATCAAGATAGAATGATTGCCATCTCAGAGGTGTCAGGATGGGTTTATAGGAAAAGCTTTCACAGCTGAAGGCAAAATGTTGGATTAATACTGAAGGGAAATAGAAACAAGATTTGAACAATGGTTTTGCCTAAATGAGGAGCACTACATGAGAGGCCTTGGGAAAAGTCCTGGCAAAAAATGTCAGAAATGATGCATCTTTCTTCTGTGGCCATGTTTTAGTATCTTAGCTGCTAGTGTTATCCTTGAGACAGATTAAACAGGATACAGGCTTGGCTTTCAACACATACCACATTGGCTGCACTTGACTAGTTCTTTTCCGCTAAATCATAAATCCTGGAGGCAAATACGAGGTAAGTAACTACAAAAAAGGAAGCCAATTGTTCAAGAGTGCATAAATTCATTATAATGGGTACTAGTCTGCATAAGAAAGTCTTGCTCTGGCGCCCGTTCATCAAAAAAGGTTGAAAATTAAGTTTAGGTTGGACTCTTCCTGAGAAGGAATGAATGATGGCAAGAGGTCCACCAGAAATTAGTTATCTCTAGGTTTTTTTTAAGTGGTAATCGTGGCACACAGCTGACTTCTGCAGTGGAGCTGAAAGGGCAGCCTTCTAGGAACTTCGGTCTCCATAAATGCACGGACAGGTAGTTAAACACAACTGATGTGCCATTTGAAGTCCTCCAAGACATCCCTTTTCCTGAAGGCAAGACAATTAAAGTTTTCCACCACTCATATATAGCACATAGTGGATTGGCCCTGGCTGCCTAAAACAAAACACAGCCGGAACTACTCACAGGTATGAAGCTTTGCTCCCTCTCACCTCCAAGCTATGTGCTTAGAGAAGAAGAGAGGATAAGTGTCTTGTCTTCCTTGAAAAACCATGATTTTCATTCTCCTGTATAATATAGGTAATTCAGAAAATGCCAGGCATGCACTCACTCCACAAGGATAACAGTTCAGTAAAGTAAGTCTCTGCGGAAAATCACTTTTGTCCAGACCAGCATGCATGCATCCTGCCCAAATATCAATACATCTGTGGAAAAGCTGTTCATCCATAAGGTGAAAGAATGTCTGACACAGCCAGAAAAATCCACTGGATGGGAAGATGAAGTTAGTGAATGTAAAAAAAACAAAAAGGAAAAAAAAAATCCGAAGTAGAGTAGTTAATCTTTAGCAGAAATGTTCTTTGAGGTTTATGAATACTTGGCATCAACTATAGCCAAGCGAAAGAAAATAACTGGTTGTAGTTTTTTTTTTTTAATTCTGGTCCAAGGAGTAGACTACTGTGGTATTTTGGAAGGCTAAAATATTTTGATACCAGCTCTGCCATTTACAGACATTTGCAGAATCAGAGCATACAAATTCCTGACAATACAGCAGGTATTTTCTTTTGTCAGCTTTGGGACTGATTAGACAATTTTGGAGGCCTAAGGAAAGCGATTCCAGATTGTGACTGACAGTCATAAACATCAGTTCCTCAAGAGATCAACTCAACTGAAGCATTAAATTTAGGACTGAAACAGATGCTAATACTTGGATCCTCCCTCCATCCAACCTCTTTTTCCCCACCAGGATCAGGGCAGGCAGGTAATTTACCACCTATAAACCAGAAGTTACTGGTCTTAAACTTAATCTGCCCAGACAGTTGACATATTTACAGAAGGGGGAGAGGGACTGGGAGAGGATGGGAGGATGAAGGTTGCTTTAAACAAAACATCACCACTAAACTGAAAACATTAAGTACATCCTTCAGAAGGGGGGACTAAGACTGCACAGCTGTTGTAGCTGTCCCTGCACAACCTCTGTATGTTAAGGGGGTAACAGGGAGTGGGGATGCTCTATAAATGAGTATGACTCACATACCTCCTAGAAATACATTAAGCAGCATGCTTTGGAATCATGTTTAAAAAAAAAAAAAATGGTTAGGAGCTCCTAATATCACACCTCCCTCGCTGAGTGAGGGAATACTTTTACACAGTGAAAGTTTAATCAAGCAGCTATATTTATTTATTGATTCTGCTTTCACTGCAGAAAAAATGAAGCAAAAATAGGTCTATTTGTCAACCTGAAGCAGATAATCCTAATTTTCCTCACTGGACTTCTACCAGACCCTTTTACAGTTTGGACCTGAGTTTATATGCTCACAGTTTTAACTAAATCAGAATGACTTTTACAAGTACTACAGAAGCTATTGGTGCTCCAGCCGTTAACTCCTCCTACAAAGCACAGAACACTTAACATTTTGTTTCAGATCAGAATGATCTTGGATTGGAAAAAATATTTCTAATACTTCCACAAACCTGTCCAACTTACTACCCATTTAAAATACCTACGTAAGTTCTCCAAACTCTTACTTTGGAGTAAGTTCTCCAAAGTCAAAATGGCAACGTATTTCTGAACTAGAAAGGAAACATCACGAAGTCTATCCTGACCCCTGCACTCAGCTTATTTAAAATGAAACCAATGAAAAAATTACTATTAAAAAAAAAAAATCACATTATACCTGTTGTAACTGAAAGCAGAACCTTGGGAAGTATATTGAGTATATAAGAATAAATGTAACTAGAACATGTATTTTTACAACTTTCATTCTCTGAACTACTTATTGATTATTCAGGTGGCTCTTTCAAAATCAGATTATCACATTCTTTTGAACAGTAATTCCCATTCACCACCATCTGCTTTATAAGCATGTTAGGCAGATTAGCTGCATGTTTCTGCTGTTGGTATTTGACATCTAATAAAGCCTAATAATCACTGCTTAGCTTTTTCAGAAACAGTATAAAAAGAAGCCTTAAACCTATCAGTTTAATAACTGTATTTATGGAGATTATTTTTAAAAAGGTTAAATTTAAGTACCTTTCCTTAATTGACATCGTTCTGCTGGAATTATCATGGACATCCTCAGTTGTTTGTGCTTTGTTCTCTCCAACAGAAAACATCTCACAGGAATTCTTATAAAATTTGCCTTCCAATTGTTCAGAGAGCTCCTGCAGTCTACAGGATGCCGCAGCTGTGGTTTGTGAAACGGTCCTCATTGCTGATGTGCTGGTGAGTTCAGAAGTAGGCTCAGCATGGTCTGCCCATTCAAAAGAGAAGTGCTGAATTAGACTTAGTGCTATTCTCAAGCATATTTTACATTACTAAGCAGCAAATGTTTTTTAACACTCAAATCATATGCTATCCTAACAGAGAAAAAAATTTCTGGCTAAGCTAGAGTACAGAGGTTAAACATGCAATATTATCTGCTGCACAGACTGGCCATTTGTGACTGAAGTTCACATGAAGCCACTGAATATCATGTTCAACACCCAGTTCTGAACTTCATATGGATGAAGCACAAAATGCTGCTCCATCATCACACCAACAGGAAAACAAATAGACAGATGAAAGTGAGAGGGGAGCAAAGAGTACGGGAAGAGAAGCAGACAAAATTTAAATAAGAAATTAACTTCTTGGTAAGACAGTTTAACACATAAGTAGCATTGAGGAGGACTTTTAATAGCTTAATAAAGATATTGTTTTGTAGGAGGGTGTTGGGGGCTTTTTTGGTTTTGATTTTTTCAAGCAGCAATTAAACCACAGGAAAAACTGCCTTGATGAAAGACAAATGCACCATTACAGTTATCCTTAAGGAAATCTAAGTGATCTTTGTTTTTCTTTTTAAAATTTTACAAGCACACCACCACTCTGATACACAACTGCTTCTGTTTTATCCCAGCCTTTGTCTCCTTCGCAGTCACCAAAAGTTAATTGGATAGAACGGACGCTTCTTTTGAGGAATACAGAAATACACCTTCCTTCCTATGCCTGTTCAAAGACCATAAAACTCAAAATAAATTAACTTCACAGGATGAAGACAAAACTGCATCTAGCACTACTGGGTACTGTGGTCCTGTATCCCATCATAACAAAACAGAAAAGTAATACAACATTCTTCTAAATTCAACAGAATGGAAGGTTTTATGACCAAATGACTGATTATTTCCGAAGCACTTCATTTAAAGATAGGTGAGTTTACTTATTAAGTTTGAATTACGCTGTGCATATAGAAATGAAATTGCTCTAAGAATTACTTGGCTTATATTTTGTCCCCACATTGAAGAGAAAATAACAGTAATTTTCTAAAAATAGTTACCTGAAAATTATCCACTACTAGCTATATATACACATATATAGTTAATACATATATTTGCACAAGGCGGCAATAATTAAGAGCAGACACTTGACCCAGAGCAGCAAGTTTAGTTTGTTCAGCATTTTGGAGGGCAGGGGCAAAGGCAGAAGAGGAAAGGATAAATCTTAGGTTTAGCATATAATACCACTTCTTTCAAAGTAAGAAAACCTGAATAACATTGAGCCATCTTTAAAGGCAGAAAAATTGAAAGAATAACAAAGAGAAAACTGTATTTGTAAAACTTTAGATTTCACAGTTATTTCTCCACTTCTAAGCAGTGTTAAAAAAGGAAGCATAACCAGTCTTGATAATGCTTGAAATGAAGACGTTTAAAACTGGAGAAACACCATCGTTTGCTGAATGAGACTACACCAACAGCAAGTGTATACTGTACCTCTTTGCAAAGTCTTGCTTTGCATAGCGCTTTCCAAATCCATCTTTTCTTCAAAGGACTGGCCTTCTTTGACTTCCCATTTAGCTTGCATGCCAGCATCAATTTCCTTCTGTTCAAAAGGCTGAAAAAGTGCTTGTGAACTAAACAGTTCCATGCTGCCCTTCCTCAGGAAACTGTATGTTGTCTCTTTATGGTGGTCTCCCATTTTTTCAGGAACAGGATGCATGGTTTCGTCCTCAAAGGAGCTGTACTTTGTAATTTCATTAGCTTCATGTGCTAGAAACCTCTTTCTCTCCTCTTCATGCTTCTTTGATGCTCTTTTGCTTTCTAGCACTTCCACTGAGGGCTGCCACTGTTCTGACTTCTGCGTATGTTTTCCTGAAGAGTCTGAGTTGTCTGCTGAAGAGTGGAATCTCAAATCAGCTCTAGCAGCAGCACTCATGCTTCCATCACTAGTTGGCTTTGTGGGCAGGTCTCCAGCATACAATGGAGAAAGGACAGATGCCATCGTTGAAACTGATGTTGCAACTGCAGTTGACAGGGGAGTAATTTTTCCACTTTCATTTTGTACCTATAAACAAATATAAAAAAAAACCAAAAAAAAGAACCCCCCCCCAAAAAAAAAAAAAAAAAGGAAAAAAGGACTTAAAAAGCACTGAAATCATCAATTCCCCAAAACAGTCTACTCACACCAGTTCTTCAGAGGTGCATTTTCCTATGAATATAGTGCGCTATAAATACAGTCTAGAAGCAGATAAGGAGAGCAACAATGCCCCCATAATTTGGCTGCAAATGGATTATTCCACCCAGGAAAGAAACAACTGTATGTGAACAGCACACCTTTAGTAATAAAGGGTGTATGTGTAGCATGCAACATAGCATTGTGTCTGGGCTCCATAAAAAGGCTCATACTGCCATGGTACTGAACAGCACTGGGGAAAGAAATTAGTTCAGGTTCCAGACGCCGGATGACATGCCATGTGCCCAGGCTAATCAACTCTGCATCTCAGCAGGACTAATTAGCTTTGGCACAGCTCTGCTCTGATACGGTTATGCATCTTCCAGCTCTGGAGCTAGCTCAGTGCCAGAGAGAGACTGCTCTGTGCTGTCCTATGTGGAGCAGACATTCCTGACGCTTCTGCCACATAAATCACTTTCAAGCAGGACTGTTAGTCTAGGACTTTTTCAAACATCAACATTGGCTGTCGTGTACATCTATGAGTGAAGTATTTCAATAAAAGAAGGATATTAAAAAATCCTCCAAATTCACTTTGCTGGCCTTCACAGTGGAACAATTATCTTTCCTACTCTTCTAACATAATAGTTTTTTCAAGTTTTCCTAGAGACAGTTACAATGCAAAATTTTTCTGAAATGCAGAGCTTGGCTTTGTCTTCTCCAAAGGAGACAAAGGCTATGAAACAGACTGACAAACACGCCTTCATACACATGAGGAGAGGTCTTCTGTTTGGCTTTTTCTCTTTTTTCTTAAACTGCAGGACTAGTGATCAGCATGCAAAAAGAATAGACAAAAATCACACCAGCAGGAGGAAATCAACTGAAAACTTAAAATGCACATGCAGATTCCATAAAACATGGACAACACAGTCATTCATTAAACAAATCGGAAAGCAGAGCAAAAGACTACTATGCTAGCTCAAAGCTCCCAAAGAAAGATTAAGAAAATAGTTACCAGTTTAGTCTTTTTCCATTGCATCTATCAGAATTAGAAATTTAGATGAGATCAGCAAAGGGATTGCAGCTTTAATTACAAGATATTTACATCTGCAATTATGAGTTTTGGTAATGTAACCTCTAGCTATCTATTTTGATACCTTTCTTTTGGTTCTTCCTAGAAAAACTGTAACTGCATCTCAAAACAGCCCAACTCTCCAAATGAACAGTTTACTAGAAGAAGCCTTTTTGAAAACACACTCCCATTGAACTTGGTTCAGACAACTGCTTTCTTTTGCTAAGTTCAGGAAGAGATGACAAAACACGCTTCCTCTGTGTTTACTTGCTCGAAGAGTAAGTTTGTTCTGTAAAAGTCTGACAAACTAATGTGACTGTCACTTCTTTCCTTCACGCATTTCTGTTGATCATATTCCTGGCCCCCAAACAAGTTAGTGACACAATCAGTAAAGAGGCCAGGCTGTGACAGTAGTTGGCATGTGGAAAATTAACAGAAAGGGCACTATGTAAGGTCTGGAAATCTTGCTAAAATTAATTTGTCAAATACTTACTGCTACTTCGTGCCTAAATAAAGTAGGCATAAAGTACAATTATATATCTGTACAGCTTTACACCAATATGGTTAGAGAAATCCTGCCTTCTCACTATTCTATTATTATAATATGGAAAATATATAATCATGAATGAAGCATATAGGTAGAGAAGGGTAGGAACTTTCTAACACTCAGATTGATTCAAATCCCTACAAATACGACATGCATAGGAGTTGTGCTTCGCTGTTAAAGTGATTTCTTCTAAGGCTGTAATACCAAGGCACTGATGTTTCTGCTGTTGTGAACACCAGCTCTGAGACACCACTGCTGGACCATCTTATGCTCAAACTTAACTAAAAAGGCAGTCCTTTGCAGTTCCAATTACAGGAAGGATTACAGAACAGGAAGGTCAATTGTGCTGCACATATTAAATAATTTAATTTTGACCATGACTTTCTGAATTTCAAAAGTATTCTGCCTTTAGGGAAGAAAATAAAAATCAATGCCCCCTTCCAAAGGAAAATGACAGAATATGTCCTGAATAATAATGGAAATATATAGTGCTTTCAGGAAAGAGTCTGAAAGTTGCATATGACAAAGTTCCAAAATTCCCTGAAAATGCATCTAAAGCATCATGATACGTGTCACAGTTCTTAGCCCTTCGGTCAGGGATTTACTTTTAGAAGTCATGTGCTATTCTACCATAAAGGACAGACACTGTGAAAGGTACAGCATGCACTAATCATGAAGATGATATACTCTTGAATTATGTACAAAAGGAAGACACACCAATGAAGTTGAGCAGTTTAGAGGATGTTGTTCCTCAGTGTCAGAAGACTGCTTCCTGACAAGCTTTTTCCCGTGAATATGTCATGACCCCAGTGTGTAGCTCCGAGCAAAGAAAAGCCCAGCTGTTATGGTATCTGACACTGAAGCGGTTTTCTCCAGTAAAAAGAAACAAATGAAAAAGAGCTAAGATTGCACTTACCTGCTCAACTTCTCCAAGAGTAACTGGCTGAGTCTGGTAACGAGCATTCATCCTCCTGTGCCTAATATCCCCTCGACTCCTTGTGGAGATGGCCCTGGATACTGGTTGAGACAGTTTGTTAAACAAAGCCATTTTTTCTGCCAAACTTAAGGTGGAAGAATCTGGTTCATCAGACTGATCTTGCCCCATCGCCTCTTTGGCTGCTTTTATCTCCTCTTTAGCTAAAATTTTTTGGTGTACTGATGCCTGTAAGCTGAGGAAACAGAACTGGAAATGAGTTTTGAAGAAGCCATTATAAATTTTATAAATCTCAACCTGATATAAGCAGAAGAACTGCACATGAAGCACAATAGCCAATGTAATATAGCAGCCTAAGTGGTTATGCAGTGGTTCAACATTGGCATGATAAATTCTAATTCAATAGCTGAAGATTTAAAAAAAAGTTAACATTTTCATTCACGAATTCATTTGATTAGGACACAACAATTTTCTAAAAGGTGAACTCAAGATTGAAGAGAGACTTTTCAGACCAATCTCTTTATACAGAATACAGAGCTATGGAGAGACATTCAAGATGCCTGCTGTAGAACACGCATGGGTCCTACAGTGCAATCTACATAAAATTCAATTTTATTAGAAATAATTTGTGGAGCATATATGATAAAATCATTTAAAAGAGAGATTTAAAGTTAGTCCTGCTTTTAGGTTAGCACAAGTTGTAGTGTCTTTTATAATTTGAAGTAGAACAGAATTCAGATTGTCTTTTGTTTTGAGTTATCTGGGGTAACTCAACAAGAAAAAATAGTTTTGAAATATACTCCATTAATTTTGAAGACTGTTTGACCAATGCTGAAGGCAGACGCATTCATAAAAGCTGCAACTGCATTTGTCTCTACAATAATATATTTTATTCACCTCTACAATAATAAATTTTATTCATCTTCAGCCACATTTATAATATTAACAATATTCTCTTTTTTTTTTTTTCTTGTTGTGGTCTATGCTAGAATTCTCTTTCGGAACAGGCACAGAATGTTCTGCAACTTTACCTATAGGTGGTGCAATTTCTTATCTTTCCTTTAATTTTGCAAGCTAAAAAAAAAAAATATATGTAGAGACAGAACAAAAAGGATATGTACTGTTTGTGAAATCAAGCACCCAGCTTTGGTATTTTCATCTCAAGATGACATTACTGTATAAAAAATTGTACAAGAGCGAAAAGGGTTCTGCTAGGTTTGCTCACATGCAAATTCATTTCTTTCACAAAGAAGAATAATATCCTTCTGAAACAGGTAAGTGTGGTTAGAAAGGTCCTGAAAACAGATGCTGGACAAAGAAAAAAAAAAGCTGCATAACAGATGCTGGACAAAAAAAAGCTGCATTGTTTTATCATGCAAACATAAGTGATATTGATGAATGTTCTAAATATTCTTGAAACAAGTATTGACTTGACACATTGAAAAGGCATTCAAGACTTTAAAAGATGCATCTGCTATTGAGGAATCTTGTGCTCCATGTAACATGCATGTTTATCCCCCCCAGTACCTGATAGGTTGTACAGTGCTCTTAACTACAGTGGGACTAGGTACTCTTGTCACTACTGTGTGGGTATTCACAGAACGTGAAGCAGGGGTAGATTCACTTTAAAGAATTGCCAAGGAGGGAAAATTCACAGGGAGAGAGAAGAAAAAAGCATTAAGAAAAGCAATACATTAAGTGTTAACTACAGAAAAGACCAAAACCAATTGAAAACGAGAAAAAAAACAAAAAACAAAAAACAACACAAACAGCAATGACTTTTAGTTAACTGAGTTATCTGCTGCGACCTTTGCAAAATAACTTCAAATACTTTGAAAGAACTAAAAACCTAGAGGAGCAAACAGGCTGTCTCTTGAAGTTACTCATTACCCATTACATAAGCTATCTTTTAGCAGATCATTAGGTGAACATCCATTCATCTTTGTTTAATTTTTCCCCAAAATGACTCTCCTTTCTTCAGAAAAATTTCATGATGAATGACCAGAGTGCAAGAAATGCATTTCCAAAATGTACGTTTGAGATTTCAGAGCATAAAAGGTTTTCCCCAATACAAATACATTCCATAAGAAATTGTGCGCATTTCCCTCAGTTCAAGGAATCTTTTTCATTTGTGTTACAAATGAACGCTATGATTAATCCCATTTACCTAATCTACAGGTTCATAAGATTTCTGCCAAATTACGGTTCATACAAGTTATGCTTTGCTAGACCTTCTACTATTAAAAAGGAATTTCAATGTAGTTTCCCCTGTGGTTCTCAAGGAAGTTGGCCCATAACAGTAAACATTCTCCTTGCTACAAAGTTGTAAACACCACAGAGATGGGATTTAATCCTAGACTTAAAAGCAGGAACGGAAGTTAGAGCCGATAGGTGCACAAGACTTACGTAGCTGCAATGACCACTTCCTCACTGGTAATTGGTTGTGTGTGTGATCTATCCTGCAAACGCCGCAATCTTCTCTCTACGGCTGAACTTCTTGCAGGTGGTTTAGGAATATTTTTCATTTCAAATGACTTTTCCATTTCCTAAAAGGACATGTCACAACTAAAACCATGGAAGAAAAGTTCTAAAACAGTACTTTTTAGCTTTCTTGCATGCAGAGTAGTAAATTTCCCACATGCCCATCTCTCGGTTAGAAGCAGGATGTAATTGCACGGTATGTGTTATAGTGCTAAAACCAGCTACACATCTCTCTAAATGACATTCTTAAAGAAGGCTTTAGAGAAACAGGTCCAGTGTAGTGTCGGTCTAGGCAAGATGAAGTAAAACAAAGTTATGTAGGTTGGACTTGGTTAACTGCATTACACTTGGTTCTAATGTACTTGGGGTTCTTCAGCATCCTGTATATGAAAAGTTTAACTCAGCCTTCTATTAACAAAATGTAATACTTACTCTAAAAAGCAGCCTCTTCGCAGCTACGCTTAGTTTGGCTCGGTCATCCAATTTTTCTTCATCTACACAAAGGAAAAAAAAAAAAAAGGAGGCTGAATGTAATGAATTAAGCTCCTATTAAGTGCAAGGGGTTTTTTTGGATGAAATGATTTCTGAACTCCTCAAAAATTACGTTTTACTAAGACAAGAAGCACCACAAGCAAATAAGCTGGCCGCTACTCCCTTCTATCAAAAGACTTACCATGAACCAAACTGTGTAAACTTTACTTGTATTTACATGTATTGCATCAGAGGAAAATTCTTACACAGGATTTGAGAACAAAAGACTTGTCTTCATGACAATTCAGACAGACTGTGTTAAGGATCAGTATGCATTCTGCTGCATAGAACATCTATTTTCTACTAGTTGACCATACAAGATGGTCTTTCCTGGAAGCTGGTCATTCTGATTCCCAACTTGTGTCCCCATTTTTCAGAGGCTCAGCTGGTATCTTTAGGTGCTGAAATCAGCATCCTCCAGATACAAGAGCCAGCATCTCAAAGCTTCAGAGAATATCAGCTTTCAAATAGCGTAAGGCATTAAATCTAAATTTAGCTACTCATGAGATTACCTACTTAATTTGTGCCAGACTTGCCGAGAGTGACAAGAGGGAAAGAGAAGCAAGATAGCAGACTGAATTATATAACTAATAACCAGCATCTTGCAACTTCCTTAGCTAGAAAACACATTTACCAATGCCAGCTTCACAATACAGTAAAGGCTTTTTTTAGTTATTAGTTTTAGGTCACTGATTAATATGTCTGGGTTTTTTCTACCAACTAGCTTATTTTTTGTCATCAAATCAGCAAGAAACCACCCACTTATGCTGAAAAGGGTCAAGCTGTTCCTCCCCTTGCCTCCTACATGAAATTCAGTAACCATAGACAGATTTTTGGACTTAAATGAATTTGAAATCAAGACTGTGGTAGACATGGCCCAAGGGAAAGTGGTACTTCAAACATATTATAGGTAACGATAGTTATTTTTCAGTGGACTTTGTTCGCTTTATCAAATAGTTCTTCAGTTATAACAAAACACATTTGCTCCCATTTCTTTGTTAGAAGATAGTATAGTAACCTACCTTCAGCAGTTGGTATTTCCACAGCACTCAAAATTGACCTAGTGAAAAATTATGAAACGAAGAAGTTAGTTAGAAATGAGACATCAAAAATGAAATTCGAACTCCATCTGAAGTAGCAGGACCTCAAAAGTCTTAAGAGTGGGAAAACTTTTTTCAAGTTTCAACAGTTTCCATTTTGACATCCTTTAATAAAGCAGAAAGGCAAGCAATTGCAGCCAAACTTAAATACAGTAAAGGAAAATGATTTCCAGTTCATCTTGCCGAAGATGAAAGTCTAAGATTTGGCATCAGCAATTTTAAGATAAAATATGCAGCTTTGGTTGTTTACCAAAAAAGTAAATGATAAGGCAAAGTAGATGGAAAGGGAACTTTCAAAACTAAAAGCACTTGTCATCAGACAGAACCAGGCAGCTGTAATACTTCATGATGATTCACTGTTCACCATTTTACATGGGGAGGATTTACAATGAATTGGTTTTGTCATTGGTGTTTTGGGTTATAAGAAGCTATTAACAAATACTTGATTTGTTTTTAAAGAGAAACAATAACCTTGCAAAATGTTTATGCTTGTTCATGTCTACCTGCATCAGAATGCTACACAGAGCTACGTACGTGCCTACCTATCTGTCTCCTTTCGTTCTGCTGATGTTATAGGTTGAGTTTTAAATCTCTCAGAAGTCTTTCTATTTTCACCAGGAGAAAAATAGCGCCTCAGCTTTCGTTGCCCTCTTTCACGGTCACCATCGGCAGAAAAAGTGCTACCTGCTGTTGACTTCTCAAACCGTGATTCACTTTTAAACCACATATAGAAAGCACATAGAAAAGAAAATAGAAGAGAGAAGTAAAGCATAGAGGTAAGCATCTCAACAATTCACTAGAGATCACTCTGCATGCTCCTCCGGTCACATGCGCAGATGTACACATTCCAGCTACCCCACATCACAACTTGCACTAGCAAGCAGAAGCACAAAAGCGGGATCCAAACCATCTCAGCCTCCATTACACACTGGTGAGAGCTAAGCTGTGTGCTTTAAGTGCCGAACACAACTGCTGTTGAGTGTGTGTAATTTTTGCCAAGGACGTGCAAGTTTCACACGAAAATACATCTGAAATGTCACCTACAGTTCTGTTTTCTTGTTGGCTTTAGCAGTCTCCAGAAAGACATTACGGAGCTGGGCAACAGAGACTTTTGTGTCAACCATGCCAATCTCACCGTTTGGTGCATTTGCTTCCACGCTCTCCTTACTTTTAAAAGGCTCTAGCGTAGGAGTCACAGTGTAGTCAGACATCGAGCGAGTGAGGACTTTATGTTTCGCTGTTGACACTTTCCGAACAGAAGCTTTTGGCTTGTCAGGCTGTGATACAGACCCGCTCTGTATGTACATAACAGCTTCACTCCTTTCTATGTTCTCAGAGGACTTAAACTGCTGCTCAGGAGCCTGCCTTTTATTGCACTCCAGCTCTCTCTGAACTTCTGAGTTAACTTTCAGCTTGCTTGCAAAAGAGGAACTGCCCACAGGGGTATCCAATTCTCCTCCTCCAAAGAGGCCTTCATGGTTCTTCCCTTGCTTGCGAATCTCAGATGGCAAAATTGGTCTTCTGCCTTTGGAAGCCTCTTCAGCCTCCAAGGAAGCTTCTTCATGAGGCTTTGCTCCATAACCAAGCGCCTCTTTCTTTTCACTCTCTGATGCAGTGGCTCCTGACGACTTTGTTAAGAGACCAACATTATCGGGTTGGAGAAGGCTGCCAACAGAGATATTTGCTGGTTCTTCTGTTGCCATCAGCTGAGCTGTGTGAGCAGTGCCAGCAGGCTGAATATAGCCATGTATTGGTTGGCGGACTGAACTGACGGGCTGGTTTATAACCCTATCAGTGGCAGACGTTTCTGTCTGGAGAGGCATGTAGTGGGCTGGCACTGGGTGAGATTTTCTCTGAGATACTGTGTCTGTGACAAGTTCAGGGCTTCCACGAGCACTTTCCTCTTTCACCAGTCTCTCTCTAACTTTTACTCTTCAAGAAAGAAAAAGGATTAAAGCTGTGAACAGCAATACCCAATCTGGAAAGGAACACAGACACCTACTATCGGGACAGACAGCAACATCGTATTAAAATAAAGAGCAATCAATACATAAAAGAAAGCAATCTTATGATGCAACCCCTTCACTCCCCACGAACCTTAGCAGTAACATTGCTCAAAAACATTCAAGTGATTCACAGGCCCTCAAACATGCATGACTCCGGAGAAGGTAACTGAGCAAGCTCTGAAAATGTACAGCGTGTTCCCATGAGGTCACAACTGCATTTGTCAAACAGCACATACCCATAGTCTCAAACAAACAGGATGATCAAAATTGCTTTTTCATATTATCGAAGTGTTGGGTTCAGCTTAAAATTGCAGATTGGATTGGCAATCACGTATGTAGTCAGATTTTTGAAGATGTCTAAACACTGGGCAGCTTATGTCATATCAAGATGCTATTGCATTGGGGAAAGGAATGAAAAAAACAACGTTGTTATCTCCACCTAGCCCTTCAGATGTTTTGCCAGAGACTTTTTTACTAGTGCTTTTGTGTATCATGTAAGACATCTAAAACATTACATGTAGTGTAACCTGTTTGGGTAAGCAAGAAAAAACGTTGAAAGCGCAAGCCTTAAGGCCCGAAGTGAAACTATGGCATGGCTGTTGCTCCTCAGAGGGCTTGCAGGGAAGAAAAGGATTAAAACACACACCCCAAAACAGGCATTCTGTTTTAAAATGTTTCATTACATTCTAACATGCAAAACTTACAGGAATGTTCCCCAAAGTTACCTTACTTGAGGGTACCGTCTAGAAACACCTCTAGAGCTGTGTAACATGCATGTGAAGCAGTCATACTCCACCTTTAGATGCTTAATGCAGCTGCACTAAGGGAAGGCAAGCACGCGCCGCCCAGGGCAGCCTTTGCCCTCTGACTGCAATTGCAGGTAAGCTCCCAGGCAGTTTTACAGTCCCAACAGGTGTTCGGGCAGCTTACGGGGCGAGCATTTGCAAATACTGCATACGCAGTATTAAAACTGAAAGCCCTATGCTTCCTCCCCTCTCAAATGGGTACCAAAAACTATTTTAATTATGAAGAAGAAGAGAAATTCAAGTACAGTAGGAGACTAGCTCTTTAGTTGAAAGCAAGTAATCCAGCTCAAAGTACGTGCAATTCCAGGTTTTCTACCAACAGACTTTTCAGAGTTTATATTATTTAAAAAAAAAAAAAGGGCAAGATTTAGAGAAAAAAAAAAAAGGCAAATGAATATCTGAGAGAATAGTTCAGGATATCCAAAGCTATCCGAATCACCACCGTTTCTAGTATTTTGGTGTTTCTTATCTCTGAGGATTGGTGCACTTACCAGGGAAACTCCTCAAAGTTACTCAAGCACAGAAAGCATGCTCAGTCTCAAAAAGTGATTCTTTAAACTACACGTGCCAAGCACTCTCCAGAACATCCACACTGATGTTAGTACTGGGTTATAAGAATTACTTTAATCAGGAACGTGGAAAAGAGTCTTCCTGCAATGCTTCTCATGGCGGGTTTATTGTACGTGTTACCAAACTGGCAGAAAGCAGCTGCTTGTAGCTCTGATCAAGATCTTGCTTTATTTTTCAATATAATTTTTTTACTTCTCTGTACCATCTCCTTTGTATTTCAAGGAATTAATTGTAAGGAATGCTAAGATGGATTGATGTGTGGTATAAAAATCTACTGGTTTGCAGAGTACAAAGTGGGATAAAATAAAAAGTTCTAAAAATTAGTGGAAGCCAGAATGACAGTAGCTGTGTAAGAAGCTAGGGATATTTGAACTTCTTCATCAGAATACCAATTGGTCGAAAGTTACAATAAAAGCAGATGCTTCAGAAGAGTTTCAACAGCTGTTTATCCGCAAGAAACAACACTTTCTAACTTGTTGCTGTTAAAGGAAAATTAAAGGCAAGTGTTAAATGAAGACAGGGTGAAGGGAAAGAAAGGGGAGGTTTGTAGTCTGATTGTTAGGCACACAGCTACATTTTATGATACCTGGAGGGCCAGCTGATAAGTGAAGGTGTGTCCCCTTCTGAATCTTTCTGAAGAAACCATTCAGGTTTTGCTTTCCCTGCACTACTATAGAAAACAGAACTTCGGTAATTTTTGAGATCTCAACACACGCTCCCATTGTTTCTCCCAATCTCCTCCCCACATCACTCTTTTTGTTTTCTAATTACTCAATTACAGAGGGCTGTTCATGAAAATAAAAGCACAAAACATTAATCAAATTGCAAGGTTTTAAACTGTAAAGCAAAATTATCATATTAATTCCACAAACATCTGAAAAGTGTTCTGAATGTTAAATAATCTGCAAAGGTAACTTTACTAAATGTACATTTGTCCAGAATTTGAGAAGTGAAAGCAACCACAATCTTATTTTCGTTATTTGCCATTGCAAGTCAGTTTGAAGGGTTTATGTACGGACACCTGGAAAAGTTGCTAAAACCATTCCTTTAATTTGTAGTTTAAAGTGGTAAAGGCCATTGGGTCCAAAATGAAGTAGTAACATGAATTTAATGAAGTTAGAAATTCACATGGCTATATCATAGTTCCTAAGAAATTCTAAGGAGTGTCTGGAACCCCTCTCTCCTCCTGTAGCCCTGTTTCACAAAAGCTTCAGAAATGCAAACCCAGTTAGCTCAAGTAAAACATGCGGTGTCACTGGGTGACAGGGAAAAGAAAGGAAAAGCTTAAAAAGCGAAGTAACACCCAATTTGATCTTGTCTTGACTTTATTCTGTTTCCATTTGGGAGTTGAAAGCATAAAAAGAGCAATGCAAAATTTTAAAAGCCCTGCAGGAAAGGGTGTTTATAGATTGCCTACCTCCAGTTTCTCACATACTTTCCTAATGCCCACCTTCATCTACAGTCCCCCAGCAACAGTGGATCACATCAAATACTTTTAACTTTGCAAGCACAGAGTGTCCAGCCACACTGACGTTTACAAACTCCCCAGAGGTTACGAGCACCCAGGCTGCTTTCCATTACCTATAGCTACATCTGAAAGAACTCCTCGCATTGCGGTAGAGCCATTTGGGATGAAAATTCCAAATTAAGCTCCAGGTCATCTACTTCCTTTTTTCTTAGCTGGTCTTCTAATAAAAATAGTTGAAAAAGGTGAAATCAATGACTATTCTTAAGATAACAGTGCATTTACTGCAAGTAAGTTTAAGTTTGAGAACTCACCTACAGTTGTCATCTAATCCAAATCAAGCTTAGAACAAAGTCGAGCACCAATTGTTAAAACATCTTGTGTTTTTCCAACTGTTTTTGAATTCCTAAAGGAATTGACCAAATAGGAGGTAAAAACCTTTCACAGGAGCAGACCTGGTAGCTGGAATTGCTTTGAAGCAAGCAAACTTCCTTCTCGACTCTTAATGTGTACTTTGGCACATTTTTATAGTGGGTACAGCCCAAGCTTGTACTCGATCATTCATCCTTTGAAGAGAGCAGTCAGAAGAACGAAAGCTATGTTTTGAATATAATCAGCCACTTCAGCAGCCAAACACAATGTCAAACAATACCTTCTCAGCACTTTGTTGTCTTCTCAGTGATGGATAACAGGATTAATTATTAAATCTTCTTAGGACTGAAGGTACAAAGCTTTCATATGTATTCCAAAAGCAAGTTGTATTTACTTTCCAATTTGAACTCAGCAAATTTTAATTTAACAAAAATAATTTTGCAACATGTACAATGTGGAACTAACTTCCAAATGGCAGCCACTTGGAAAGCTGGCATTAGCCCATATTTTGCTTGTGCACATAACCTTCTAGGAGACTACCACAGAGTAATTTTAAACAGACTGCATGGAAATAGGCAACGGCTTCTTAACCACTCAGAAACAAGGACAAGAGTTTCTGAGAGGTTATTCTTAAATCTCTGAATGTCACACCAGTGTGTACACGCTGGCACTGGATGTTGTCCGGGGTATAATCATGAAAAATGGGCTCTTGGCAACTTGGCCTTTAAAATACCACCTACTGCCTACACGTGTATCCAAACAAGATCAAATCATAAGTTTAAACTCTTGGCTGCTGAGCCAAGAGCTACACCACATCTTGGTGGGTGCAGATGATTTCCTTTAGGATACAATTGGCCTTCTGGGCTGCGAGCGCACATCATTAGCTCATGTCCAGGTTTTCATCCACCAGTACCCCCAGGTCCTTCTCCACAGGGCTGCTCTCAATCACATCATCCTCCAGCCTGTATTGATACTGGGGATTGCCCCAACCCAGGTGCAGGACCTTGTACTTGGCCGTGTTGAACCTCAAGAAGTTCACACAGGCTCACTTCTCCAGCTTGTCCACAGCCCTCTGGATGGTGTCCCATCCCTTTGGTGTGTCACCCACACCCTTCAGCTTGGTGATGTCTGCACACTTGCTGAGGGTGCACTTGATCCCGCTATGTCACTGATGAAGATATTAAATAGAATTGGTCCCAGTATAGACTTCTGAGGAACACTATTTGTCACCAATCTCCATTTGGACATTTAGCCATTGATCACTACCTTCTGGAAGTGACCATCCAACCAATTCCACCAAACAGTCGACCCATCAAATCCCTATATTTCTAATTTAGAGAGAAGGATGTTGTGGAGGACCATATCAAAGGCCTTACAGAAGTCCAGATAGATGACATCCATAGCTCTTCCCTTATCCACTGATGTAGTCACTCCATCATAGAAGGCCATTGGGTTGGTCAGACAGGACTTGCCCTTGGTGAAGCCATGCTGGCTTTCTCAAATCACCTCCCTGTCCTCCATGTGCCTTAGCATAGCTTCTAGGAGAATCTGTTCCATGATCCTCCCAGGCACAGGGGTGAGGCTGACAGGTTGGTAGTTCCCAGGGTCCTCCATTCTGCCCTTTTCAAAAATAGCTGCAACGTTTCCCATTTTCCAGTCACCAGGGTCTTCATCTGACAGGAGAGTGGCTTGGCAACTACATCAGACATTCCCTCAGGACTCCGTGATGCATCTCATCAGGTCCTACAGATTTATGTATGCTCAGGTTCCTCAGATGGTCACAAATCTGATCTTCTATTACAGCAGCAAGGACTTTGCCTCCCTGGTCTCCAACTTGCAGTCTATGAGCTCAGAGGTGGGGGAAGAGGGATTATCAGTGAAGAGAGGCAAAAAAGTTGTTGAATACCTTAGCCTTCTCCTTGTCTGTTGTCACCAGCTTGCCAGTCATGTTCATCAGAGCGGGTACGCTCTCCTTGACCTTCCTTTTCTGGTTGACATACCTGTAGAAGCCCTTATTCTTCTTCTTTGCATCTGTTGCCAAGTTCAGCTCCAGCCACACCTTGGCCTTCCTGACCCCATCCCTACATAACCAGGCAGTGTCCCTGTACTCTTTCCAGGATACCTGTCCCTGCTGCCACTGCCTGTGCAGTTCCTTCTTGCCCTTTAGTTTGACCAGCAGGTCTTGACTCAGCTATGCCAGTCTCTTCCCTTCCTTGTCTGATTTCTTACACCTGGGGATCGACAGCTCTTGCACTCTATGGAAAGCATCCTTAAAGATCTGCCAGCTCTATTCCTGCTGCTTTTGCCCTACTCTCATTTGTTAGGATGACACTACTGCAGAGTAGAGAAGTAAAGCTGACCATACCACGAACGGGATGGAGTTTAAACTCCGGAACTCTCCTAACATCAGAACCCACTTGAAAATCAATCTTACCATTTCATTATCTGGAAACAGAGAACAACTAAGTCTCAAAGAAAGTAAGACCTTGCAGAAAGGACCCTTCTCCAGCGCTTGCCAAACACAGCTGATCCCTTAGTGTTTCACACAGCATTAGATCTCTTAGGGACATAATAACTTTTAACAAATGAAAAAGTATGCCCTCATTAAAAAGAAACTACTTCCTTAATTATTTCTCTCCTGCCCAACTTTTCCAGCATCTTTATTATTAAAAAATAGGTGCCAGAAGTTGCAACTTTAAAAAGAAACAGACGGAACTTGTGAATGATAATGTGTTCAGTCTGCTCAATCTGTACTTGTAACTGCTTTATAGAGCTACATTAAAAAAGCCACACTTGTTAGCTAGAAATTAAAAGGCTTTATAAGGAGACCTGGTTTCTCCACATTAAAGGCTAATCTGTAAATGAGCAGATTTAGGTGTATCTCTATAGCCAGCATTCTGTTTCACCAGGGCAACTGCCATCCCACCAATGCTGCGTGCAGCGCAGCTACTCCTGACTTTGAAGAGATAACAACCTAGAAGGCATTTCATTGTTCAGTATTGCATTGGTTTCTCCTCCATAGAATCAGGGACTAGGATTGCTTTATGAGAGTAAAGAAAATAACACCCCTTTATACACTGCAGCAGACATATTCTTGGCTATAAAATTTGATGGGCTATTCTCTTTGCTTTCCTAAGGCTGAAATCTTTGGTTTATAAGATGAAGGAAGTAACAAAGAAAACAACCTGCCACAGGCCCACTGCTCCAATATTCCTTCCTATCAGGAAGGAGTCAACTCCCAGTCAACTCCAACAAGGAGTTCCAGTACAACTCTGGTCTCAGTTGTACAGATGAAATAATAAAAATCTATAAAAAAAAATATTGAGCGACTACTACCAGTGTGTCCTACGCAATAAAGTGAAATAAAAAAAAGAAGGCTAAGTACATTTGAGAAGTTTACAGGCATTGTAAATAGATGATTTAATCAATCAACCAAGTGGTTAACCTTTGAAGTGGAAGATTGCTTCCTCGCTCAAACTTACAGGTATGCTTATGAGAGTTAGTAAGAAAGGCCACAACAAATAAGAATCAAGTTTTGTGATTTTGAAAGGAAGGATAAAGCAGTCCTTTCAAGGTAGCTTGTTTCTGAACCTACTGCAAAAAAAGAAAAAAAGCCAAAAAGTGTAAATAGTTGTGTTTATGCCAGTTCATTTCAGTTTTTCAGAATCACTCAGCACTGCTCAGCATGATGCAGATGTGTTTACAATTCAGTTCTTATTACAATTTACATAATTTTTAGCTGCAACATTTTAACCTAAGTTTTTACGGTTATTATTTTCCATCTATGCACTACCTAGAAATTAAATAATCACACTTAGAGAAAAATCATACATTAAAAAAAATTCTTAGTCACGTGCTGGTTTCAGTCACCATAACACTTTGATAGTCTGTTTTTTGCTCTACAGTGTGAAACTACCATGTGAAATTAGTGAAAACTATTTTTCTTCCCTTCTGGAATAATCTAGTTAATCTTATTATTGGAGTAAATTTGTCAAATGTGAAGTAATTCAGCATAATATGTGGGACACTATGTTTTCCAAATTCAGCATGGAATTTTAACTCTCCCCTCTGTTGCTTCACACACATACCCCAATAGTATCTGAAAGATTAACTACTGCAGTTCAAAAAGATGGGGTGGTTTTTTTGGTTTTTTGGGGGTTTTTTTTGGGGGGTGGGTTTGTTGTTTTTATTTCACCTGACCCAAGACCCTTTTCAGCTTTTAACTCTAAAAACTGTTTTATTTTGGCAGAAGTTGTCATGAAGCTATTCAAATCTTAAGGAAGAAACAACTTGCCTTTACTTGGAAACCTGTTAAAGGCTTGTTCTAACAGGTTATTTTTTAAAAAAAAAGAAGATATTTAGAACCATAACTGTCTCAATTTCTAGTAAATATCTTAAACATGAGTTATTCCATTTCCCTCGCAAAAGCCTAACTTTAGCATAAATTCTATAAATATAAAATGAAACCAAGGACACATCTAATAATAGCAATACATATCCACTTTCTTGATCAGAGACACACTTTGATTTAGTAAACCCAACCATTCCAATCTGAGACACCCAAAGCCACTAAATATATTCTTCAAGGGTAACAAGTACATTCTCATAAATACTATAGACATTGCTGCAGAAAGTGATTAAGATAAAGGCATCTACTGTATAACCAAACAATTAAAAATCGTGCTTACCTTTGTCTGATGTTACTGTGCAGGGGCTGGTCATTCTGCAAATGGATCGGTGAGGCTGCCTGCTTTGCTGGAGAAAGGGACTCTCTAGGGGTTTGCTTTGGTGATATTGGCACTTCATTATAGGAGGCAGATTCTCGTCCAGAAAGTGAAAGGGAGACAGAACTATCCAAGGTTGCTGAAGGGTCAGAAGCCTGTCTGATGGCACTGTCATCATCCGCTTTTTTAAAGCTCTTTTCATTTGAGAGGTCTTCATCATCTGGAACACCACCTTTTTCATGGCTGGAGTACTCTTTGGCTTCAGAAATCACACTCTTTGACTCCTTTGTCTCAGTCCTGGACAAAAACAGGGAGCCAGAGTCCTTGTTTTCATCATTTTGCCTTTCACTTTTCACTCCCTTTCTTTCCACACTGTCAGGATCTTTCCTTGCCCGTGTATATCTGGATGAGTAGTCAGAATCCAAATCAGAATCAAGAGATAATCCATATTTTTCTGCCAGCTGGCGCCGCCTCTCTGCCTTGTACCGAGCTATTCTTTCTGCTTTTGACTCTAGTTCCTGGACATCCATGTTTCCTGTACTATACAAGGCTTCTGTATTACCTCCTGTGATTTCTGCTCGGTACCTAGATGACCTGGGTTGTTTTTCTACAGAAGAATCTGAAGTTTCCTCCTCTTCATTTGATCTTCCTGTCAAAAGTACACCACATATGAGAAAGTCCATTCCAAAACTCCGAGTACCCTACCCACTATTCACATCCAGAGAATTAAAAGCTTCCCATTTTCTTACAAATCAGAGTGTACTAGTGACTGTAAGAACACATTACATTTTTGCACTTATGTTTTCAAAAGCACATACAAGTGATTAAGGAGTGTGTATTAGATGCAATTCTTTAAGAATCTGAAATCAAATTATTGTTTTAAAACAATATGGATAATCAACCTTTTCCACATAAGACAATTGGAGAATTAAAAGGCAACGTTAAAGAACCCTTACCACAGCTCTTCTATAAAACTCTCCATTTACTGCACAAGTGATAGGATAGTAAACATGAAGTTACTCAGCAATGCAAGATTGACTGATATATACTACTTACCTAAGTGGGGACTGTATGGATCAGTTGCACGCATGTATCTTGGTGTATCTTCCTCTAGTAAACGGTGTGTGACTGATCCTGGACAGTTTTGTAGAAGCATAGGTTGTGTATCATTTTCAATTCCCTCTAAGCGTCTAGCTATTCTCTCTTTTCTGAAAAAGATGTGGAAAATGTGAAATCAGGCATCTTTGAAGATTTGAGGGGAGAGTTTCTAAGAGAAGGTTACAAAACAAGTAGTGTGTTTTGTTTTATAGGCCAAAGACTTGTTTTCTTTTTACCTTTTCATTTCCAAAAAATCCTGGTTGTTTGGTTCAAACAGTTTTCTTAATTCTGAAACTGAGACAACAAAAGATTATACAGTTTATAAGCTACTAAGTTTCAGAAACTCACAGAAACTTGCTAAAATACTTTAGAATAAGAAGGAACAGTCAAATAAAATTCAGGGGTTTGAAATAGCTTTTGTAGGGAAACAAACGTTTTTTTCTTGTTTTCTTAGTTTATTAAGCTTGCATTGTCAAAAGTGCATTAGGCACATAGGTGTGAACACCAAGAGGTCCTCTCCTCCAGGTAATTCCAGGCTAAGCTAGAATCTGCTATGCCATCCTAGCAGTTTTTAAGATCTAGTACAACCTGGGTAGAGTTGTATTTTGATTAGCTGAGGTCAAGCTTACACACTGTAGTAACCTGTTTCAAAACCAGGTAGTATGAAATTACTGTTTACCCAGTCTACACAAAGGTTCGGGACTGACTATGTTTAAAGAGAAACAGTGTCCCCTATTCCTTACTTTCCTCCGCTCCCTTAGATAAAACAAATCCCAAGAATCCCAGTGACTCACTACTGGAATGACAACTACCATGTACCCTCTCAAGATATTCCTGCACGGTTAATCACTTTCTACTTTGCTAATTTTCCCTTGTAGTTTTAATTGGACATACTTTCCTTCTCTCCCTCTAAACTGTGTGGTGGTGTTATGTGCTAGCAGACAGCTGTCACAGTTCACAAAATAGTAGTGAACCAACAGGAGGCATGACAGATGAAGTAAGCCCTATATATATAGACATGTGTGCACAGTTAGCACCGATGTTTGCAAACCACACTGGAGCCATGAGTGCTACATAAACAAGTGTGGGGTGACTTCTTACCACCAGGAAGAGAAACCATCCAAGCTGCCAAAGGATGCAGTGGACTAGGGGGTGTGTGTGCCTAACAACACCTCCTACACACCCATCTGTATCGTTGCTTTGGCACACGTGGTGCTAAAAGCTGTTTGTGCCTATTTTGGTGCAACACACCTCTGGGGTTCTGATCCTGTTGACCCAGGGATCAAAAGTTAATGCAAGCTAAAGTCTACAGCCTGCTAAAGCAGCCCTAGATTGTCATCAGAAACACCCGATGAGTCAGAAGTGTCTAGTAGATACTGTTCCACACCACTTGGAAGTAAATAAATCCGTTTTTTTCCCTACCAGGCTTCATTGCACTTGATACTTAGAAGATAAATATTATTGAAACACCACCCTTTTAAAGGTCAAATGCATCTTCTCTCCTCTACTTCAAGAGCTGACATGCATAGCTAAGTCAGGGTTTCAGCTTAGCTGACACATATCCAGAAGTTTGCCGTAGTCATTAGCAGCGCTCATACCTCATAGATACAGATAGATACTACTAACATTGGCTGTCATATCAATCTTACGTACTGAAAAGCCACTAGGACTCTAAGTAAAATGTCTTGGATCAGCAAGAATGAATGTATTCTGATTATGACTACTCAGAGAAGCAAATGAAAGAGTTCTGAATATAGAATCTGAGGCTACAGTCGAGCGCCTACTGAGAGTGTGCGATTAACTGGGGAAAGAAATCAACTGGGCCACTCTCCAAAATAACTCCTTTAGTCTACATTTTTACAGAAAGCAGACTCAAGCTATCCACTTCAGTTTCTGAAGCCAGGTTAGCTTTGATTGATCTTGCCATGAAAAAAAAAAAAATCTAATCTGCACACTACTCTGCAATCAGCAGTGCAGAGTAGCTAAGTATGCAACTGCATAACAGTGCTTACTCAAGTGACACATCTACCATGCCACGCCTTCAGCATCTGCAGCAAAGCAGATGGAAGTCTCCACTGTTGACACGGTTGACAGTGCAAGATAGCCACTGAAAGTCAGCAAGCTCCAGCACAGATCTCTGGAGGCAGAGGGGAACTGGATTTAGGCAATGAAAATTTTGCGTCCTGAACCAACACCAAAGCAAAGCAGAGTCCCTACACTGTGTTTTCATAGACTTTTTTGTCAACGCACAAGTAGTTTCCACTGCTGCCCTGCCTAGTCAAGCTGTGCTAGCAGTGAAACTCTATTAAACAGAGAACTTACCCATAAGAAACCAGACTTTGTCTCACATTCACACCAAAGGAAATGATTTCTTATACATACTTTGCTCTCACCTTTGCCAAATCTACTTCTGTATAAGTTTGTTCCTCTGGCTATTAAGATTTTTTCTGTTCCATCTGTTGGCTCTACATACATTAAAATGGTCAAAATTAAACCCATAATTGTTCTGCCACTTCAGACAGGTCAAAGGCCTCCACAGCTCACAGGTAATAAAATGACATTTCATCAAAATTCTGATCATTCTTCTTCCCAGTCACTGACTTATACAGCTCCTAAAACCATCATCAGAGAAGTAGTTTTTTTAACATAGCTTTAGTAAAGCTCTAAAGCACAGCTTCACTGAATAAAGTAATTTTTTTTTTTTTTTTTTTTTACCCTCCAAAAAGGAGACTTGACTATATGTTGTCCACATACAAGAAATGTGGAACATTCAAAGAACTCCCAGCAGCATTAGCTCAACACCCTCTTGCTACGTGTTAGCTGAAGTTCCAGAGATTCTACTACTGCTTTGCAGTCCTAAAAAGAGCACTGGCCTCATGAAGCATCTCTCCAACACCTTCCCAAACAAGACGGGACAAAAATAGCATGGAACTAACTCTATGCTGCCTTAGACTTTTTCCACACTTGAGATACCAGACAGTCATTTCAGCTAGGTTGGACAACATCTGCAGAGCTCTTTCACAAAAAGAGTTTCAGCAATAGTCTTCTGGTAACGTGGGGAAAAGAAGCACAAAAAAACAAAAAAAGAAGATAAAATGCAGGAAGTAATCTACTCTAGTGATTTAGCTGAAAAAATATGTGACTTAAACATGAAAGCCAGTCAGAGAAATTTCACTCCCAAAGACACTGGTTGGGCCTGGCAAGGTTAGGTGATCAGGTTTCTCTTTTTCAGTTTGCAATTTGAACACGTTGGTGCCAATTTCCAATTTGTTCGTGGGATGTTTTTCCACATGACCATCAGAAACTACACAATTTCAAAGACACCCATGATAGCATTAAAGTATAACAACACTTCTACCTAAAAGGTAGCACAAAGATCAGATTCAGCACACAAGAAAAGAGTAAGAAGCTTAAAATAATTAATTTCACAGTAAAAGCTCCTTAACTAAGTTACTTCATGCCAACACACTTTGTAAGCGCTGCTGGTCAGTATAGTTAAGAGCAACAGGAAGAATAGCCACAGTTCAGCCCTAAACTTGAGGCTTTATTTTAGGATGTTAAGCAGGATGCTATGGTAGGATACCCTCTAAGGTAGACTGTCAAGAGGCATCTTAATTTTGGTAACTGAAGACCTTCTGAGCAGAATTTAGCTTATAATACCAGTATGTAGCAAAAGCAGTATTGTTCCATGTCTCATCCCAGAATAAGAAGTACATTTGGAGTGCACCTTATAAAAATGTTTTTAAAACTACTTAAATTAAGGTGAAAGATTTCTTATAGAGTTCAGAAATCTTTCAAGAACATTCGTTACATATGAATGTTTTGCTGAAAGCCATCTGATAACAGCAGAAGGGATACATATGGATAAAGTTGCAGACATGTGACAGCAGTTTTATTTTTAAAATACAGAGGCTGTAAAAACAAAATCAAGTCTTCCAAAAATCCCTAGTAGAGAGTAAGCACATGCATTTGTGAAGCCTGAATAGATGTGGATCAAACGTTTACATGCCAGAGGCTCAGTTTCTCAGAGATGGTAAATAACCATTGAAATGCATATACACACATTTTCATTTTGAGGAAAATTTAACAGTGAAGCCTACCAGCCTCTTTACTACCTCCTCCTCTCCCACAAACCAGGCTGGAGAAGCATTTAACTTCTGTTAATGCTAGCAGAGGCATACTAACACATTCAATCCTTAATTGCAGGCAGTAATGTGTGAGACTTCAGCTAGGCTCTTGGAACCTCAGTTCAGTGCGTATCAGTTGAAAATTAAATATATTGCTCCAATTTTCCAACACGTGCTATCTGGATCAAAGTTAGGCCTTCGATGGGACAAATAACAGGGATTTTCAGAAAGTGTTTGGCCTCAAATGTTCCCCTCAGAATGTAACCATCAGCTCCCATGCTAACTTTTTCTTAAGTCTGGTACACACCAAGTCTGATGTCTTTATTACAAGAATAATTTCTTAGGAAATAGAGACATCTTGCAACAGAAATTAGTTTGCTGAGGAGCAACTTATAAGAAGGTTTCTCAAGTGAAGGCTCTCACAATTAACTTGTTGGCCAGCATGATTATAAGGCTAAGTATATGCAGTAATGAGGGGCAATGTATTCTTACTGACTAGTGCTCTCAGGAAGTCTGTATTGCATAAATGCATATCAGTCTATTCCATCATTGTGTCAATGAAGTCTCTTTCTGAACATCTGTAATGATTATACTCTAAAAGCAAGCACATCACTTATATGTTATGCTGCAAGAAGGGCTCCTTTCTAAAGGAACTCTGCAACAAATGACATTAAAAGAGCAAGCCAGCTCCTTTACATCAGGATTAGTGCATCTAGCCTTGTATTTTTCCTGAAAAGGGTAAATACCACCAGAACACACAAAGAATTTCAATTGAAGTTCTGAGGACCACAACATCCCTGACTGAAGGGTACATCTTTATGCCAGTTACATGTAGTTCTTTACTCAAATGTTACCCTTTAATGGTCAAGAACTATTTCCAAGAAGATTGTGATTTCTTCTAAGTAATTCAAGAGAATGAATTCTTGCCTCTACCTCAATTGTGTCAAAAGATAAAGGTGGAACTCATAGAATCACAGAATGTTTTGGCTTGGAAGGGCCCTTCAAAGGTCACCTTGTCCAACCTCCCCTGCAGTGAGCAGGGACATCTTCAACTAGAACAGGTTGCTCAGAGACCCATCCAGCCCGACCTGGAACATTCCAGGGATGGGACATCTACCACCTCTCCGGGTAGTGTTTCATCACCCTCATAGTAAAAAATTTCTTCCTTATACCTAGTCTAAATCTCCCCTCTTAGTTTAAAACCATCACTCCTTGTCCAGTCTCAACAAGCCCTGCTAAAAAAAAAAAAATTGTCCCCATCTTTCTTATAGGCTCCCTTTAAGTACTGAAAGGCCACAATAAGGTCTCCCCAGAGCCTTCTCTTCTCCAAGCTGAACACCAATTCTCTCAGCCTGTCCTCATAGGAAAGCTGTTCCAACTCTCTGATCATTTATGGCCCTCCTCTGGACACACTCCAACAGGTCCATGTCTTTCTTGTACTGAGAACTGCTGTTTTCTTCATAAGTTATTCAGACTAAGAGAGAAGTTTAAAAAAAAATATTCCCAAACCCCATATGTACTGCAGGTCCTTTAGGATGCGAGACTAAAATTCAGTGAGTAGTCAGCTGGTCATGCAAGCACAGCAATTCTAGCAACTACCAAAGGAGACTGGAAAGAGCTATGACTCCAATACAGTAGTTGAATAGAGTATTAATTTAACTGTACAAAGAAACCTCTCTGAAGTTTTGAATTTCAGCTACATCTTAACCTACTGAAAACTAGGTAAACAAAGATGAACTTTATGAAGTAGGGATGTAACAAGGCCTTGTAAAAAAGCATTGTGGTTCATCCCCTGTTTTATCCCTTATGCATATTTCACAGGGAAAAGAAAACTCATCTACAAAACATCTGTGCCTAAGTGATTTTAACTGTGCCTTGCACAGGCATAGACTAAACTTCACACGCTGTTAAATTACCAACTGTGTTCATAACATGTCTCCCTTACCTACCTTTTGGAAGTACTGCTAAGAGATTAGCATCAATATCCTTCGTGCTGTTTGCAAGTTCTTCTTTATCTTCAAATGAGAACTCCTTCTGAAAACTGAAAGCAACATCTGTTTTACAGAACTGTGGATGTTTCTGCTACAAATCAAATAAAGGCAAGATGTAACCAATTTACTGCAAGATAGTCTAACAGAGATACCAAAGAAAATATTTTCCATAAGAACGAAATAAGAAATAACCCCAAGAAAATCACAAAGCCAAACCTAACATAATTTGAAACTTGTTTGGAACAGACTGTGACACATTTTTGCATTAAATTACTGACTAGAGACTGCCTTTAAAATGCTCTACTAGCAATTACATTTGAAATAATCTGTATCAAATGATTCTTCATAAATATTAAAACATTTCATCATATGCAATACTGTATGTACATTCCACCTAGAAGCCTTCTGCAAGACTGCCCTATTGTTGCTGCACTGATCTCTGTAACTTATATGGCTCATAAGACATTAATATGAGCGCTTAGTTTTATACCTTGTATTTTCAAAACAGCAAAAATACCCATTTAGACGAAACTAAATATTTCTTTAAATATGTTCATTAAATATACAGATTTTAACTGTAAAATGTAGGGCTCATAATGTTCTAAAGTAGCTACCAACTGTCTAAGAGACCTTTTTTTCGGAGGAAGTGTTCCTCCTTGAGGGTAAACAAAGTGAGATTTTTCTCTCCAATTATTAACAATAGAGAGTACGGCTGTATTCTGTCATTATGACTTTTAAACTATCCCAACCAGGCATAAGAAAACTATACTAGTCTTAAAATCCTTAGGAAACTGTGTAGACAGGTGTAACAGATACAAATCCCCACTGTGTTCCTAGGCTTTTCCTTTTGCCATAGTAGTGATGTGCCATATGATTTCTGTCATTCTGATAAGACAAATTGCACAGCCTTACTGTTGGAAAATCCTTCCTTATGATAAAAGTTTGAATACCTTTTCATCACGAGTATTTGGTTTGAAAAAACAGTTAAAAAAATTCTGTACTCGCTATTCCAGAACAACATTTCTCATTGAAAAAGAGTTTTAACATATAATGACTAATAACATTTTACATGAACTCCAAGAATTATTTGCTTCTTTATCGTTTCTAAATAATACTCCTTTGTAAGACACTGAGGAGAGAAGAAAACCTTTGAAATGACAACAAAGAAACTGGGCTGTGTCACATTCAGGCACCAAGCCACCTGCTGCAAATAGTCTCTAATAACTACACTTGCAGAAATTTTTCCAGGTACTGCCAAGAAAAGCAATGTTAGTCACTACAGAAAACAGCAAATAGAAGATGAAGAGCTTGCAATAAGCTGTGCATTACAGAAGACTGTGTATTCTTACAGGGCAAACACACTTTACTGGAACTAAACAAAAAACAAATTAAATTTAAAAAAATAGCACACAGCAGCCACAAGCAAAGGGATGCTTGTGTCATCTGAGACTGGGCAGAGGCTCAGACAGTTAACCACATGCTTCTATATGCCTCACCCCACATTGCCAACATTTGTGATCCGTACTAGTCTCACAATTTGTTATTTTTTTACAGACATAGCTTCTGGAGAACCCCTAGGTGGAGAGATTCCCAGTTTCCATTTGAAAGCAGTTTCTACTCCTTTTGGCTGCAAACAAGTTTGAAAAATGTGGATAATATTGGCCTAAGGCTATAAATTAAAACACAGAATTTATTTGTTCAAATCAATTTGATCACTTAGGACTTCTCTCAAAAGTGCTGAGGGACCCAGCTCATGACTTTTGAATATCTGGTCTTTATTTGGCAGCATCTCCAATTGCTTCCATAATGCTTGTGACCATGCAGCACCTTAAGTTTCTATGAACATGGGACTCTATACAGAAAAGCAGTCACTCATACAGCAAAATCCTTGTTTAAATTAACTGTGCATTAACATCCACAATCATGACTCAGTCCCACACGAACTTCCAAGGGTAAAATAATACAGGCTCAGGACTGGCACTAGCCAGCTGGTCCTAAAATGAATTCTATTATTGGATTGCCTGCGGGTCCTCAACAAACTTTTACATACTCTAAACTAGTTAGGTTCATTCCTGTCCCCTTCTCCAAACTGCAGGGAGTTCCAAGGCCTCTGAAGCCAGAGACCCTCTAAACTCAGTCTCAATTTCTTTCACTGGGTTTCCATCCATTTGTTCTCATGCCAGTATCATTGGTTACCTTATTTGTTTTTCTTAACAGAAGTTTTCCACATCTACTCAGCTTCCTCAAGACAGACTCTCAGTTTCATTGATTATGTGTAAAAATGTCCTCTACTTATTCCAGTTTTCAGTAATCTTTTTTATATATGGTGACCAGAATTGGACAGTCATGATTCCAGACCTGGATCTTTGCAGTGTCTTAAAAAAACCAGGAATTTTAGTAGAGAAAGCATTAATATATGACAAGCCAGATGAATGCCGGGAACTACAACACATTTACCTTTTTATATCTACAGTTCCTCAAACTTCTATGAGAAACTAATATGCTAAGGCTTTGCTTTCATCAGTTGCAAGTGACAGAAAAATTTATCAGCCCCCAATTCCCAACTGTGCACTTAGTATTATTACATTACATCCTTTTTCTGCTACTCCTCAAGGTCATCCAGTTATTCCTGTATGTGAGCTTCCTCCTCCTTTGTATTGAAGGTGGCTTCCAACCTTTGCTCACAGGCAAATTTCATTAAAATTCTTTTAATAACCATGAACTTCTTAAGCTTAACCCTCGCTGGGCTACATAGCATCATGGGTTATCTGATTTGTGAAAGTCTCTTCACAGTTTCCCTTATGCTTTCATTTTCTATTTTGCTCTGGACAGAGTGCCAACTTTTATTTACTTGCTTATTTTTAAATGATTTACTATTTTCATAACTATTTTATTCACCACGGAATTTTTCCTCTTCAAAGGCATTTTTGCTCTCTCACAAAGCTGCAGGTGGCATTGTTCATTTTAAATATTTGCACATTAGAATCACAAAATGTTTTAAACTTTCACTTTCTGTGCTTTCACTTGCCCAGAGCACTGCGACAGAGTGAAGCCAAACAATGGGTTATTTATAGATACGTATATCAAATTAGTTCTAAAAAAAATAGTAGGCATATTTAGGACATGTCACAGTATTCAACAAGAACATTCATTAGGAATCTAAATTGAGTTGGAATGATGTTAAAGCAATTCTGGAAGTATTACATCTACTCACCTTTGCTTTTCTTAATTTCTCAAGTCATGGTATAAATTTAGGTGCAGATTCCAAGCAGCAGCACTAGTAGTTTCTGCGCTTAACAGCTAGGCTATACATAATTCAAGGCATATGTGAGTTTCACTAATGAAAAAAAAAAATCCAAGAAGAACGAATCCTTGCAAACTTGTAAAGTGCAAGTTAAATCAGGATAGTGAAGGAGGAACTTCTCATCCTTTGCTTGCCTGAAATACAGCCTGTGATAACGGTTCATGAAATGCAACCAACAGCATGAGGTCCCACAAGACTGTTTTGAACAGGATTTGTGTGTGGTTTGGCCTCAGGTTCCCAACACACTCATACTCTCCAGTATTCAGGAATTCATGATTCCTATTAAAATACAGGCAACAATATTTCATAACCTCAATAGTTTTTCTCTAAAACCAAAGTATAATGTGGCATTAGTAGAGTAATTGACAATCTCATTCATTAGACTGCTCTTGCAACTTCCAAAGTAAGTGTGGGTTGCTTCTATACATCAGGGATTCCAGGCTGCAAACTTCACCTGCTGCTGCAGCAGCACACAATTTCTAAATAGCTGTCCCACTAACCTAGTTAAATGCCCAAAAGCAAGCAGAAGTTTGATCCAAATGCCACTGGTAACACTGCCCTGCCACCTGGATTAAAGCTACAGGATATACCAAGATTTTGTGATTGAATCTTGCATGAAAATCCACTTGTATACCTAGCAGCTCTTTCTCTAGCTGCAGGAGAATTTTCTTCCCTCAACTCTTATATAAAAGATCCGCACTACTACTCTAATTTCTACTTTCCCCTACATGCCTTCCATAACACAATGCATCTTGTACACCTATTCCCTCCATCTCTCTACAGTACCTAAGAAACAACATGGCAGGGAATCAGGTGCTCTCAGAAGGTGTGCGTTGACTGAAAAGATGTCTGCAAACATGAGCCTGGCTACCTAAGGCTGGTGGATTCCTGTGCAGCTGAGTCAACAAAACAGCTGGCTGCTTGGGCTAGAGTCAGGTTAACTCCCTGATCTCTCCATGCCATCATGAATGAGTCCAGCAAGCGCAAAGGTGGACACCAAAAGTAGTCAGAGTGAGGATGGGAACAGAGAGGGAATGTGACCTGCCACCTTGCTTAACTGTGAACTATATCCCCTTACTCAGCCTTGTGGAACCATGCCCTAAGACTGCACACGCTGGGCAGCATCACCCTGTGAGGAAGCAGCAACGTCACCTCTCCATTCATCTCTGCCGTGTCTGCCTCCCATGTGCTGACAAAGCTCCCTGCATGGCTGTACAATTAATTCACTCACTTTAGCCACCTCCTTTTTCAGATAGATCAGTTTTCCAAGCTGGTTCACTAAGTGTCTGTACTGTGTCTGTGCCATTCAAGGAAAAATAGGCATTGCAGTGCAGAGTGGGACCTCTCCGTTAGCAATGCCAGCTACAAATTTTCACATTACTTAGGTGACAGTTGTTTTTTTTCTACACCTGGAGTATCTGCTTTATGCCAAAGCTTGGTCCTGCAAGAGGGCTGATAATTTTTCCTGACAAAAGAATAAATGTAGAATTAAAGCAACGATTGCAGGTTACAATTGTGCAACCAGTCATCTTCACTGGGCAAGAAAAACTTGACCTTACCTTAAAGCTCTCTTCCTTAGGAGCAATCGTGAAGGTTTAAATCTGACTGAGTTTTCTTTGTCAAAATCTGTGAAATGGAAAAAAAGAACACACCATAGTGAAGATGCTTTAATAAATGGGGAACTTCTAGGAAACTAGGTTATAGTCTCCAATCATAGTCCTCTTCCACTGGAAAAGGCTGTACAAAGGCCTTCCCTCTAGTCAAAGGAGCATTAGGCTGGCGTGTCTAAGACAATGATAAACCAAAGTCTTGCAAAAATGAGCACAGACAGTAAACATATCAAAAGTGTCATCCCTTTATGGAACTACCATGTTCTAATTGCAGTATTTATGGTGTAGTGCTGCAGCCTGAGGACTATCATTTAAACCCCTTGACTCAGTTTCCCAGCTTATAAAATAGGCAGTAGACATGTTTATGGAGCACTCTGCAAATGAGAAATGCTGCAAGCAGCAAGAGCTTTTTTGGCTGCAGCCTAGCAATACTATAAAAACTGCATATTCACTGCAGAAGTCTGAGATGCCCAGCTGAGGATCTGTTGCCACAAAAGCATTACACCATCCATGACAGAAATATTTCTGAAGGTTGTCTACTGTTTGGAAGCTCTCATTTTTTTCTGAACAGCCTTAGAACATGCTTACTTACAGAGAGAAACACGTTTACACTGTGAACAAAACTGTGTCAGATGCAGCCTTATGTTGAAAAAGTATGCATTACAAAGCGACTAGGTTCCCAAATCCTTGTGAACCATAACAAGCAACGGGCAATCTCCCCTCTCTCCCCCGAGATTTAACTTTTTAATTCTGTAGTCAAGAGCATCATCAGAGGGTCTAAATGATGACCAGTGGCAAGGGGGGACCAGTGCTCAAAGTACGGGCTGCCTCTATTCAGCAATGAGGATGCTATTAAGAGACCTTAGAGAACTGCTAGCCAGGAAGCAGGGGAGCACCTGGTATGTGACTGCTGTTGAAAAACACATGAAGCTTCTAATAATTTACTCCTAATGGGAAAATTGCCTTCCATACCCATCTGTATTAAGTCAACTACCCCAGGCCCCTAAATTAATAATCAATTGTTCACTGAAGCAGTGTTAATTTCATTTTTCAAAGGCAGACCTGAATATTACACAACCTGGACTTCAGAACGTTGCAAAAGCAGCAACATCTCTTTTACTCTACCTCAGAGCTGAGATTTAACTGTTTCAAAAGAACAGCTAACTACCAAAAAATGTATTTTTTTCTCATACAAAATATTTGAAAATCTAGGTAGAATGCTTATTTTTGCAGAAAGGGTTTAATGAAACTTATTATAGCTGACAACATGGGTCTTAATTTAGAGAATGTATCTTTTGCCTATGCCTTTCAAAACTTTTCACCCTCCTCCTCTCTTCCACTCCTTTCTGCCACCTCTTCAGGTAAATGGATAAAAAAAATAAAGAGAAAAGACCATTTTAACAGCTCGATAAAGAACTTAAAATGTGCAAAAAGGCATTTTTTAGACATCTGCTACAAGTCACTGCAGTTTTCAAGCAGCTTTGCTAATAGCATTCTTCAACTTTAATAGGCAACTTTTTCCTGTTTTTGTTAACATTCATGTTCTCTCTTCAACTAACGCAGAATAAAGCACGCAGATTACACAGAAACATCTTGTTAGACCAACGCAGAGTATTATAAGGAAAACAGTGTGCATGGTATAGAAATCATTATATTTTACACTACAGCATTAAAAAGAGTATTCCATGCCATAAATATTGTTTAAAAAGGACAGATTTACATTACTGTGAGAAGAGTATGCAGTAACTCAAAAAGCCCAGCTCAGTATCAGCTTAGCTAATCAGAACCAGGCATATCTTAGATTTATAGCCGTTCTAAGAGGAAATAACCCATCTCAACATTTTTGGCACTAAAACAGCTGTCCACCATGAAAACCACAAGTAGACCACAGAGAAATTCTCGCAACCCTGGCCGAAACTGGAGAGGGGTTATGAGAAGGGAGGAAAGTAGCTTTCACTGTTTTGCTGGGGGAAGGGGGGGAGAAGGGCTCCTAAGAGGGGGCACACAAGCCGGTCTGACTCTTGCTACCTACATACCACATCTATAAATGCCTCAAAAACATCTTAAAACTTTGCTGTATGTCACAGGGGCAAGCTCCTCTCTTCACCATCATACTCCCCACCACACCCCCCCCCCTCCAAACACAGAAAACCCAACCAGACAATTATATTCTGTCACACAGTTATGATATTTTATGTCCTTCCTCCCATTCAAATTAAACCCCATGTGGGAGGATTAAAGTCCAATAAAACTTACTTACTACAATGTGGAAGTCTTAAATTAAATACAAACACAGAAGAAAAAACAACTCTGCTTCAAAAGAAAATAAATATGCCCACAAAAGAAACATCAGTTTAACACAGTCTTAATTCAATGGTTAATTTAAAGAAAAAACCACCCTCACAGTACGTGATACACAGAAGGAAAATCTTTGCAAGACCATTTTGTTCTGTCTTTCACTGAAGAATTCTAAACATGCTCATAACCACATTTAAACAATTTTAAATATTTGTATATGAAATTAAGAGTGTATTTACTGAAGTGCAAATCAAACTTGCTTACAAATTTAACCATTTGTTCAGTCTAGTTCCCCTTCCTCTTCAGTGCAAACTACCAGATAAAACCACTACCCTTAATTTAATACGTGGGAAATTAAAAATGTTGAATTAAAAAAAGAAGTATATGCAACCGTTCAGTGTTACTTAGTATATTTAAAGGCCCTAAGTCGGTGGCAAGCTGAGCTAATTAAAAGATTCATCTAATCGGATCTTTCAAAAGTGTCCTTTAGGAAATAATGAAATAGCCTGGGTGACTAACTGCATACTCATTGCTAAAGTAGCTAATTTAGCTGCAGAGGATCCAGTCAAACAGTATTTATACATGCATACATATATACGAGAGAGATTAAACATACACAAATGAAATGCATTTTCTTCTGTCTACTTGGAACTCTTACCTTGCTCCTCAGAGTATTTAACATTTCCCAAATAGCTGGAGATCCAAGGATTTCTGAACATGGTTGCACAACAAAGGATTCAGCAAAGAGAAACTACAATAGCAGCTAATTCTCAACCAGCCACAGCCCTAGGCCTGTCTTTGCAATATCGTGTAGAGATTTTTCATAGCACAGGACTGGAGCTGTCAGGCTATCGCGTCCCAGGGAGTACAGTAAATGCATAGCAATAGGCTGCAAGCTGGAGCAGCTCAAGCCAGTAATCAGATTACAAACAGAAATTAGGCACATGAATGCTAAAACAGATTGGGCAATGGTGATTGGGAGATTTATAATATTACCACTTCAAAGATCCAGCCAAATCACACGTTATATTCCTGCAAAATGAATGCAGAACTCCTAAATCCTCATATTAATTAAAAAAAAAAAAAAAAAAAGAGAAAAAACCCTCCAAGAAGAGGAATAATTCCTTCACATCTCTAATCAGGATAAACTGCAATGCTTGCTTAAGAAAAACAGCATCCAGGCTGCCAAAAACGGACTCTGTTAATCATATCATTATGCTAAACATTTTGCCTAACTATTAGTTGGAACATTTAAAACAGACAAGATTTATGGATAACATATGAGCAAAATTACTGGTGGGGGTGGGGATTTAAGACACCACAGCTCCAAATACTTGAATTTGAGACAGAAGGTGTAAAATTGCACAAAAGTATTGTCCAGCTACCATTTTTTTTTTATTAAACAGATTTGATGGATTTTGCATTGAAGAGTCAGAACCCTTTTTAGTTCATTTTGAAAGTCTGGAATTATTTCTTTGAAACGGTGCAATAACCCTAGCTGAGTCTTCCACACTGAACTACCTGATCATCTAACACACACAGGTACCCACAGAAGCACTAAATATGTCACTGAAAGAGGTCCATGCACTTAACCTCACCCAGCCAGAGGTAGTAATTGCCTAGTAGCTCCCCTTCAATTTACCTCTTCCCTTCAAAAAGATTTCAGCATCAGTACAAAACTTACCACAAGGCTGGGGTTGTCAGGACTATGAAAAGGTAGCCTAGAAACACAAGACTGAAGTTCTTGACTTTTCTTATCTGTTTTCATGATACCTGGTACAACAGTACCCTGATCCATGCTGGGAACCTCTACATACAGGCAAAATATAAGCAATGATGTTCTCAAAGACACTGCTTAACCACAAGTGAAAAATACAATCTATCAAAGACCTATTAATTTCTGTTGGCTCATCATGTCTAGGTCATCCAAACACTGTTTTTCATGCTCACAAGTTCTTACGATGGATAGAATAATACGCCCTCCATCTTGTCTAATGTCGCTGCTATTTGTATTAATTTATTTTTAAACTCGAATAATGTTAGAGTCACCTTAACTGAAGAACCTTTTGTTAGCTGATCTTTCAGTAGTCCAGAGCTCCCTGGAATGAGTCACCCAACACCAGGAACATGGTATTGAAGCCTGTCACTCACCAAGTAACATCTTTGTTCAGAAATATTTGATGGTACGTACCACATTTTTTTCTTTGCCTGTAACATTTCTGGCTCTTGTGTTTAATTCTAACCACTTCACAGCACCACCCATAGAAGACAAACCGCACACTGCTGTGCTCTCTTGACCAGCCGTGAAGGCCTACATGTACTCGAACCTAGTACATACAAAAGCAGTAACAAAAAGTAATCTGCTGACACTAGTCCAGACTTGCCATTAACCTGCAAATCCACTTTATGGCCTAGACATAAGCACAGGTGTGCTTAAAAGACAAAAATGAAACAGTGCAGAAATGAAAAGAGCTGCTGGTAACAGCTAACGGGGACATTCTGGACCAGTATCTGTGTAGGTGCATCAATAAGAGACACCCAGTTTTGGAAAGGTCCCTTCTTTCTGAACTCCGCTCGTGTGAATACTTGATCTTGTAAATAGAGGTATTATTAGCTGGAGCACCTGTAACTCATCTGGTACACCGTAAGGGAACTGCTGCTCATGATGTGTAGATAAATAACACTTACTAGATAAATCCCGTGGCTGCAGTCTTTAGCAAGTTTGAAGAAGTTAAGAGTCTCACAGCTGCCGAGAAGGACAGTCCTACCTGTTTCTCTCTGCAGGGCCTCTGCTAGGTCCTGCTCCCCTAATGACCCAGTCAGATGACTAAACTGGTAGTAAATAATCCCTGTTATTTTTGCTGCGTATGCTTTTCAGGAGGTGCCAGAACAAAGAAAAAGGCACAGGATCTTATGATCAGGAAGGGGATCAACCCTTCTGGCTAAGAAAAGAAGGTGAGCTCAGCTCGACTGTCATCCCCATGTCTGGCAAAGTCCTATATGACAGAGAGGAGGGCTGTGTTTGGGTTTGTGGAAGGAGGGGTCAGGCTCCCACATTTCTCTGCTGTACACCACCTCCAACATTTTGTCCTCAGCAGCCTCCTAGTGAATGAGGTGAAGAAAGTAAAGCTCAGAGCTGCAGAAAGACAGAAAAAAACTCTATCCCTTCCACAAGTGTATATATCTCAAATAGGTACTTGCTTGCGCTGTTCAAATTCTACTTGCAGAACACAGTAAGAAGCCAGTTTCTCCAACAGCTCCAGCTACCACCTGGGAAGGAATACTCTTGATTGGCTTTGGTGCAAGTAGGACTTCTTTCCCTACTATTTATGGCTGGCAGATGAAGAATAGAGAGGCCATCTCATGGGGTAAAAGAGAGTTATTAGAGAGGAAAGTAAAATATACAAAAAAAGCAACATCTGTACCAAGGTCTTCACAAAAACACCTACCTATACTCTAGCTCTCTTCATGTTAGGTTGGAAGGTGATCACCAGTCATTGTGTACAGTATCTATGAATTCACATTAATGTCACTGACGTTAACACTGAAACTCTGCTGCTGTGCAGCATCTGCAACTCCACTGCTTCCAATATCAAAACTCTTAAAGCCATAAGATGCTGATGCCTTTGGGTATTACACCAGTGCTATGCGCTTCACACAGATCATTGGGAGGATATAACTGTAGGTAACTGACAACTTCCCTCCCTTCTTTCCATCAAAAAGGGATCACCTTCTGTAAGACAGATCTCTGTGCTGTGCCTTAACCAGCTTTGGCAGTGGAGAAGACACGTTGGTAAAAACCAGCAAGTCAGCAGGGTCAAGCAATGGTGTAAAGAAAAGAAGTCTTAGATTTAGCCTTTTGCTGCTTGTTCGGAAACAGTAGGTTTAAAAGCAAGTCTTTCCCAGAAGAAAAGAAATCCATCTCCAAATACTTGATAAGGAAAGGAGAAGTATTTTGTCCTTCAAAGAGATCCAGTCTCTGGGACACAGAAGTAAGCTCAGCCAAATTGCGTTATCAAAGCTGTGTAACAAATCGGTAGTAATGTTCTTGTTCTCCTCTGCCATCATTAATTCTTGAGCATTAGCAGCCTCCAACATAAGCAAACAAAGAGAGAACAACAGTTCAGCCGTTAGGAAGGGGGGCAGCCCAGCTGGAAGTTTAAGTTTGCAGTCATCTGGGCAAAGAGCTAGAGGTTAAGCCTGCATACATTTCAAATCTGAGACTGCTCATGAAAGACCAGCTGGCAGCTAAATGTTGTTCTGAAGCTTCCCACAGGAAGAGATGGAAAATATCTTCCTTTTGTCTGGCAAAACTAATCACTGTAATCAAAGTTGAAGTTTAAATGGCTTGCAAAACTGTTCCCAACTTACAGCACTGCCAACTCCAAAGCACTGAAGAGTTATGAATCAGGTCCCACCAAAATCAACTTTTTTTCTTTCTGAATTTTGATCATTTATGAATTTATATTTAGAAATGTTCCTCTGTGATAAGTAGAACTAGATACTTTGTTGTGACTTTCAGCTGTTATAAAAACAAAAATCAAAGAAGCCCATGGCAGCTGTTTGAAGAAAGCCTAAAAATAATTTAAAAAAAAAAACAATCAAGAATGCAAGGGAAAGAAAACCTACAGTGACTGCAAAGAAACCTTCAGCAAGTGTGCTACTTAGGTACCCAGGAGTTTGAGCAGCATGGGAAAATGAGGTGATCTGTATAAATAAGATGATGAAATCGTATTTTAATCCACACTTCACGGGCAGAGATCTAAAAGGTGCTCATCAATTTTACTCCACTGCTCTTCTTCTGGACAAGAGAGCACCCTTGGAATAGCAAGTCAAAGCGAGCTGTGCCAAGATCTGAGATGCTGTGGATGATCACAGGAATGAAGGTCAGAAGAGAGGGCTAAACTAGACCACCCTCTTTCATCACCCACCTCCCCTCCCAGGCTCCAGGCTACTCGCCCACCCCAAGCCTCCCTGTCGGTTTTTGGCACATAGATGTGTGTTTCCAAAGGTAAGTTTTCTTATTTCCCCTTTCCTCCCAGTCTCCAGCAATTTCTGCCAAGGTGTTCAAGAAATATTTTAGCCCAAAGCTAAAGGACAGATCAAAAAGCTATACAAGATTACTTCAGTAGTATAATCACTAAATGGAAAGTTACCATGATGCTCAAGCATCCTAGCTTGCGAACACAGTATGTATTCTGGGTTGGCAATACCAGTCAGTTTTGCCTTCTCCATCCAAACCCCATGTACATGGACAACTGATATTCTCACTTCCTTAATGGAGTCCATTCGTACGGACTTTTATGCTAGGATAAAGTTTCCTGACATGGTATCACCCCTCCAGTGGAAAACAAATGTAAACCTTTTCACTTTGCTTTTTTCCCCTACTGTGCAACAGTTTTCAAATAATGATCCTGACAAGATGATTTCTGTTTGGCTAGCCATTATGTTTTGGACAAGTTTTCAAATAAACTTCAGCACTGCACGGCCTGTGTGGTATACTTTAAAACAGGTCATATGCAATGAGATCAAAAAAGCTGGTTAGTGTGTGTTATAAAGCAGACTAAGTCTTTTAGTACAAGATGACAGATGTGTTACGAGTATGTATGGTTTTTTGTACCGGCTATTTACTCATGTGCCCTGGGAAAAGGGAGAACAAGAGGTATTTTACCATGCACACAAAAAAATGTTCCAATCTCCTGATTACTATTTCAGATTTGAAGTGTCACTCAAGTCATTAATTCTAGCAATGAAATGCTCCTAAAAGGAGATTTTGTTACCTTTCAATCTTGCAATACATTTTCAGAACAAGGAACACGAAGGTAACATCCCTTGACATTCCTACATCTCATATCACTGTACACAAAACCGTGTGGCAAGACTACCATAATTAAAAGGTCGTCAAGGTTTTCCTCTTGAGGAGCAGGATCAGTCTAGACTAGGTCCTTAAAGGAAGTTCAAAGGCCATGCACCCCTCTCACATGTGGTAATCAGATACACCAGTGAGGCACGTTACCCAAATTAAGTCAGACCTATTTGTCTGTGGGCCTGAAACAGCAACAGAAGATGTCAGGCATGCACAGGGCCAGGGTTAGGCACAGACTGAGCAAATGGCTGGAAATGAGGATAAGGCAGGAACTCATTTCCCAGCAGTACATACAATTTAAATGATTAAACAGCCCAAGGACTTTGCAGAGACAGGGGTTTTTACCTAGCAAAACAGTATCTGAGAGCATTTAATACCATGGCTCACTGCAAAGCAGCTGCAGTTCAGATTGTGAAGGCACAAGGTTGGCCATGGCTCTGCAGACATCCTTCACTGAAGTCATGATACAAGCAGGAGCTTCTTTGCTACTGCAGGGAATGAGAGCTTTGCTGATGCAATGACCAAGGGCTTAAACAGCAGTTGGGAAAGACTGTTTACAAAACTCCTGTCCTCCAAACAAGCGGCCAGGGTTTCTAGGACAGGTTTCCCCACCTTCTGACGCTTCTGGTTCCTTCAGTCTTAGGAAAACTTTCCTCCAGAGTACAATACAACCAGCACAAGGCTGCCTCCTTGTCCAGAGTGGCAAGTGAGCTCATGCAGTTAAGCAACACAAGCAGCCCAGCCACACTACTGAGTTTTCTACTGGCCTCTCTTAAACACATCTGCACTGCTACCTCCATGTAAAAGCCCAATAAGGGAGCAGAGAGAGGCACGCATACCACAAAGAAGAATTTATAACAAAGTCCTTTGGCTCTTCGCAATAGTCATCTAAGGAAAACATCAATTTTGTTTACCGCTGTGATGTGACATTTTACAGGCCACATCATATCCCTGCATACTTACCTTGAAACATAACTGCCATTTTCAAGCCTCGGGCAGACAGCAACCTTGCAGACAACAAATCCATGACCCTTCCATCCTGTCTATGGTATGTTGCAACGCTTTCTCAGAAAATTAAATATTTAGTAAAAGAAATAAATAAAAAGTATGTGCTTTATTCACAAGCTGATGGCCAAGGTAGGACAGCTCAACTGCAAGTACTGTCACTGAAAATAATGTCACTATGAAAAAGCATGTGTACCAGGCTTAATTTGCATCCAGCATGGCTGAGCAAAAATTTATGAGGAAAGAAAATCTGGTTAGCACAGTGATGCTGCAGTTCTGGAGCCAGTTCTCTAGAGAGCAGGTTTAAATTCATAGCAGCCACAGCCTTTTCTCTTTATTGCCCTCATTCACTCCCAAGGCCCCTGCAAAAATCACAAACATGCCCGGCGCTTAGAGGGTACCAATCACTAATAGCAAGTTAATCATAAGTAAGATCTGAAGAGCTTTCCCAGAGCTACCCAGGAAAGCTTGCACAGCATCTGCCTGTACTGTACTTGTCTAAATCTATGGGGATTTAGTAAAGGAAAAACACAACAGACTTTTTTTTTTAAAGCCCTCTTCTATGTGAAAGTCAGTTTTTATGAGGTGGGTATGAAGCAACCTAGTCAAGTCGTGGTCTGCACACAGGCAGCGGGTGCCAATATTCCTTCTCTCCTGGGAGCAGGATCATTGCTTTAGCCAGTAACAAACAGTCTTCCAATAAAGGGCATAAAACTGCACAAGAAGAGGGAAGAAACAAGTCCTGAAGTCACACACACACACACAAAAAAATTAATTCCTCTTAGTTCAGGTGTGTCTCTGAAAGCAAGCAGCACAAAGAGTGAAAACACACTTCTTAGTAAAAGCCACTGCAAATCATTCCAGTGTATGGAATCACAGCGTGAACTGGTGTCCGAAGATTATAACCAAGCACATGAAAAATGCATCAGGAAAGAGAACTACAGTTATTAGCATTTACACAAAGGGATTTTATTTTTAAAAGCCATGTCTAGTATAATTCTTTACATTTGCCAAGCAGAGTTCAGTCTCTGACAGCCAGACTCAGACAGCAGCAGCTCCCTGGCAGCACACTGTCAGCGCCGCAGTACTGGGTCGTATCTCCCGGGGTCTGGGCTGGATCCGTTCTGGGCTGTGCGCTCTCTGCCGCCATCCAGCATGTTCTGTCCCCAGACACCACCGTTGCAGCTTGCCTAATAAGGCCACATGCGAGTTGACTGGCTGGCTTATAGGTCAGCCAGTGTTTACCTTGCAGGCTGGCAGCACAGCAGCGGCTGGAGCCTACCTACTCCTCTGGCAGGCAGAGGGGGCTCTGCCAGCCCTCCTCAACAGCTGTGCCACCACTCTGCCATCTCTGCACTTGCAGAGCTATAGGAATCTCGGCAGATCAGCGCTGATCAGGAGCTCTTACTACTCCTACACAAGATTAAGCTCAGCCAACAGCTCACAGCTGAGTGAGGCATACTTCAGTCTTACCACAGGCAGCATGAAACTGCAGTGAGTTCAGATACAGGTTTCAGCACAGCACATTTTAGGATCACTAGACTGAAAAAATAATCAGGTTTCTCAGTGCATGAATTGCTTGAAAGTAGGCCAGCAGCACAGGTATAAACATCCACCTTCACAACTCCAAGACAGGAGACAGGTACTTGTCAAACACTAGAACCAAGTGAACTAGATGAAAGCAAGGTACAGATACTCATTTGAACACTACTACTTAATTATTTAACATCCTTGATCACTTATGGTAAGATTCACTGCAATTCAGACAGATGGCTTCAAAAGTACTGATTACTCTCCCCAAAATAGCTATCTGGCAAAAAAACCTCCTGCTTCTCCTGCTTGCTGCCTCTCTTGTGATTCAAATGAGGTTTTCCTTTATACCTCTCCCAAGGCAATTTCAAGATGCTAGATTTGGACACCATCCTATCCTCTTTCCCAGCACAGTCTGCAAGGAAAGCCATGTGACTGCTCTGTGGTTAGAACCTCAGACTGAGAGTAGCACAGGTCACCTCCTCCCGCAGTGCTGCTGTGTCTGACCCCCCTCCAAGGGGCCGTTCAGAGCAGCTTTTTCCCCACAGGTCAGTGCAGACAGTGCATTCTGTCCTTCAATCCCCCCATGTCTGGCACTTAACAGTAAAACACGAGGACAGTTTAGATGTTATTTGTACCCTGATATTTCTAAAATTGGCATCCAATTTTCCAAGCACTTTGCTGCCTTGAATGAAGCATCCCCAGCGAGCGCAGTGCCAGAGGGCTGGCAGAGACTGTCCCCAGTCAGCAGGAAAGTGCACAGAGAGCACAGGCCTGCGGGACAGCACTGGAGAGCAAACCAAGAAACCTGCCCATTAGCCTACAAACTTTTAGTTCTTGCACTTTGTAAACTCCGTATCACAGCTTCTTAGTACTAGAAAACACACCACCACCTTGTAAGGCTTAAATACCTACCTAGTACTACCGGAAGTAACAACACCACATTTACCAAATTATTGTCACAGCTAGAAAAATCTCTAACATACAGAGAGTAAAACTAAACCATAATTATCACCCCACGGAACAAAACCAAACTACCACAGTTATGGTCTGTTCCTGCAATGAACCCACAGCGCACACTACTATAATCAGAAGTGATAGCATACACAGCCAGCTCACTCTTTAAACAGTGCATGTTAAAAAATGCAGCTGGGAATCATGCTGACAGTTTTTAAGCTTAGACACGATCATTTTGGGCTGATGCTGTGCCCAGATGCACACACAGATCTTGGCTCAGAACTGGTGATTTTCTGCTAAAAGTCTATTCTCACCCAATGTAAGCTTCACTGACACAAAGAAATGGGGCATACAGATTCAAAAAAGGGCCAGTCAGACAGGATTACACACAAGCAGTCCTGAAATAAGAAACTCACTTTCTATCCAATTTGCTTAGATCAGCAGCACAGTATGCCCTTATGACTACTTAACATCAATACTGAATGCTGTAGGAAACTAAACAACACACCAGGAACGAGATGGACTGGTGGGTGTGCATTAGACCTGTGAACAAGAGTTGGAGGAAGGAGTGAGGACAGCCCTGAACTGTGGAAGTCAGTCACACTTCACAGACATCCAGGCTGGGATGAGAGAAAACCTATCGAGCTTGTGCTACTTGCTAGAGGAAGCTGGTTCACCCTTTGGTTTGTAGTCTCTCAGAACACACAACGGCAACTCAAAGTAACACACGGAACAGTGTTTCTCCCCTTGGTTAAAAAGAAGAATCTCAATAAACTGAGGCACATCCAGAAGAAAAAACACATTGTGACACGCAGATGTCTGCCTATTTAACATCATTTAGGATCATTTGCATAACTGCACACTGGTAAATGCTTTCAAATGCTTTTATGCTCTTGCAATTTTACTTTTAAATGGGAGGTAAAGTTAACAGCTGACTTTTCTCCATTCTAACGCTCCCATTTTCCATCTTTGCTCACAGACATGAAGAATTCCAAAAGACAGGCTTCAGGAAGGAATTTTGGGACAGTTTCCTCCATTGTGCTAAAGATGGGAGGAAAAAAATGAAAAAGAATTAACTTTTTAAATCCACATTCTGAATATCTTAACTGCAAAAGAACACTGAAGTGGTAGAGAAGTCACTCTCACAAAGGAGCATGGCTTTGCCATTGCTCACGGCAAGGCACAGTTAGTGTACTCAGTTATACCTGACTGGTGCAGAGCTAGAAAGTGAAGTTCTCACTGAATTCTTTAAGAACAGGGTAGAAAATTAATTCCAGCAAAATCTATGCATACCAAAGGTGATGCTGAAAGAGTGATGGCTCACATAAGACATCTACTTTAAATCAAGGCTGAAGATTTTTTTTCTGCACACACTCCCCCAAACAGGCCACTTCCTCCAGTGACCTTACAAGAGTGAACTGCCACCCTAGCCCTTGGTCACATGAGAGGAAACGCATCTACCATGTAATCAACAATTGTGTGCTGCAGGCGCATACTCACTGAGAAGACAGATGGGGTTTCAGTGAGGTAACGGGGAGGTGTTCTTTCCCTGGTGTACGCATGGTCAGTCAGTTCAAGCTCAAAAGCAGAACATCGTGACTGCCGAGACACGTAATAAGCAGAGAAAACAGCCTACAAATGAAAGAAGAAGAGCAGCTGCTTGGGGAACTGAGAGGTTTATTAGAGTCCAGTCTCCCTGAGCCACCCTGGGAGCATACAGAGGACAGCCTCCAAGGCTGGTGCAACCTTGATGCCTCTGTGATGGCGGGGAAGGAGTGCCCTCTGCCCCACCACAGCTTTTGCTACTGGGAGGAGCTCATTCCCAGCTCTACTCCTTCTAGTCCCCTAGCTCTCATCCTTGCCAATCCCTCTCTTCTGATTTTATTTCTGCTGCCTTCTGCATACCTCCACCTTCATCCTGTACCTCATCCTATGGGTAATCCCACTGCACTTGTATTCTTCCATGTTTCCAAATCTACTTCCACTCCTCCCTTGGCTCTTCTCCAGCTCTCACTGCAGACTCTCCCATTAGAGACCCAGTTCCACCCCAGTGTCTCTCTTTACCCACTCCACTCCATCCCCTACCCCAAACCAGGCCACCTTCTTGAGCAGGGTTTTGTTTTCCTGCTCCAGGAGGCTTGTAAAGGGCTGTCAAATCTAGCAGACTTGACAGTTATTCACCCCTTACCAGGTGAGATCTGCACATGAGAAACTAAGGATGTACATTGATGAGAGCCAAGTCAACTTGGAGCACACAAAGCTTCACTTCAGAAGCACACGGTGTAGCTGGCCAACAACTGCACAAGGACAGTCTGAGCATGCTGATAGTCTTGGACACTTTTCTTTTGCAGGTAAATTCCCTTCATCAACTTGTTTGGCCCATGAACAGAATCAAAGGAATGCTGTGCTGTTTGAAGAAAGGCACTGAGCATGTGTAATGGAAAAAGAGACATCCCTTAAAAGAGAGAAAAGACAGGCAGCTTGAATAAATTAGAGTTGGAAAGAATGAAGGTCTTTGGTCCTTCATTGGTTATTACAGTAAACACTAACAACCAGTTACAGAAAGGGTGCTGGACTAGGTCCTTGCAAGGCAGCCCTTACAACCCAGGTTTTCAAAACACACCCGTAGTAGGATTTGTCTAAAAGTGAGGCAAAAACCACTGCTGAGGCATAGTGCATTATCATCAAAATCACAGACATACATGCAGCACAGTGTTTCTTAGCCAGCAGCACACAGCGGGACACAGCCCTGTGCCAGGTGATGCTACAAAATCCTCTGTCACTAGGGGCCTGTCATGTGTGAGCGCAGTCTAGTGCTGAGCTAAATGTTCAGCCAGCTCAGAGGAGGGAGCACCATGTTCAGTCGCTGCAGGAGGACAGAGCTCAGGAGAGGCTGCAAAACCCAGCAGAGAAACAAGGCAAGTTCTGTAGCAAGACTTCTCTTTGCCACCCACACCACACTCTCTCCAAACCAAAACTTTGCAGTTCTCAGGAGCAATGCGAAGTCACAAGTCTTGGGGAATTCTGGCATGCACAAATCCTGAATCGTCATTGTTAAAATGCCCCATCACCATCACAGGCGCCACAGCCACAGCTAAGGCTGGACCCACGGGGAAAGGACATGAAAACAGCCCTTCTTCCTACAGCAGGGAGCCTCTGTGAGCCATTTTGGGAACTTTATTTTGGCACACCAGCACTACTGGCGGCACATTTACTATTAAGTTCTATATCAACACTCCACAGAAAGGATTTTGAAGTCCAGACAAGATGCTTATTTTCCTCACCGTCTTTCTACATGTGGCCTGATTTTTATAAGTGCTAATGGAAAAATTGAATAAAATAAAGCAGTAAAAGAGCTACGTAATCCAGCAGCTTCTCTAAATAAATGATTTAACAATTGTACTGCACTGCAGCATAAACATATCTTGCTTTGCCTTTAAAAATCAAGTTCTTAAATAATCAAGTAAAGAGAAAAAAGCTCAGTCAAGGCTACAATTCAAGACATTTAGACTATCTTGTAAGCGTATTACTTGCCAATTGTTTTAAGTTGAACTACAGCAGTATTTTAAACTCCCATGAAAAGTATGTATGCATTAAAACTCAGTACAAGAAACTTAAACATTCTGCCAGCATGTGGCCATGCATGAGATCACTCTGAAAAGCTGCAGCATTTTCTTCAGCTCTTTATTTTTGTTTTCTGGGAAGTTTGAAAACATAATCAGCAGCTTATACCCAAAGACTAGATGTCAAGACAGCACAGACTGGAGTAAGTCCAGGAGTCGCATTAGCTCACAATATGCAGTAAAATAACAAAATCCTATCCAAGGAGATCCAGAGCACTAGAATGCTATTTAATGAAGGCTGAACAAAACTAGAGGATTACTCCTAGAGGGAACACTATATAGGGATTTCACTTGGAAAGCACAATTTCATTTTTATAGTCAAGTTCTCACTTTCTTCCCTCAAGGGTACGTACGTGTGTCTGTGTGAAAGTATTCTATTAAACAGTTTGGCATATGTAAGTTCTCAACTAGCTTGTTTTTTGGGAGCTTTTTGTTTGCCAAAACTTATTTCATGTAGGTCATTATGAGGAACAGTGTAACAGCATCCCAGTTTCAACATTTTGAGGGTCTGAGGGTGCGTAAAAACTATCTGCATAGAAACTAGATTTTACAGAGGATGTTACTTTTTTCACAGGAAAAAAGTTTGGTTGATTGGGGTTTTTTTTAAAGATTTTTTATCTGTTGACTGTAAGAAAATTTTCAGTTAGAATAGAAACACAATTCTTGATTGAAAGAGCCTTATTCATCTATCCTATCATTTTGTCCTGTAATAGGGAAGCAAAAAAAAGAAGGCAGGCAGCTTGGTAAGTAACCTTGAAAAATGACTTCCAAACATAGAAAGGCAGGGAAGAGAAAGGAGGAGACTAAGGGATGCCAAGGCGAATCAGCACCAGGAATGCCAGAATACATCAGTGTAGACCATGCCTTGTTTTATTTAAAAAGTCAAGCAGCTGTTTCTCTGTTTTAGTGATAAAGTGTTAGTTGTGGCAGGTTTTTTCTAATGGATGAAGCACACCACTGAGGGTGTTCCATGTTCACTTACTTTGTGGCAAATACCTTACCAGGAACACCCAGTAACCCACATTGTTAAATACAGTAATGAATTTATCCGCACCACCACCCCCCCCACCCCCCCGAAAAATAAAGCATACATTTTATTTCTATTTCCTTATCTAAAGGCTTAACTGCTCCTGTTCATAGACATTTTTTTTTCCCCTTAACAGCTTAGATTGTGAAGAAAATAAAGAAGTGTGAGCTCCACACAGGGCACTTCAGTTTTCAATCTTAGAGATTGCAGCAGGACTTTGACTTACTTTCAGTAACCCTTACTAAGAGACAGGTCTTGGAACGTAAGATAGTAAGAAGAACTCAGAACTCAGATTTTGGGTCCAATTATGTCAGAATAACATATAGTCATACCCAACTCCATCTACTAGAATTGCTACAAATACCTTTTTTCTCCTCCCCATTTTTAATCCCATCAAGTGTTATGCCAGTTTATTTATTCTTTCTCTTTCCAAGCATCAGGATGGAGTCTTATAAACACTTATTCCAACTTTACAGAGCATGCTGGCTACCTCTGCCGTAAATAAAAGCTACTTATACAATGTGCAGCCAATATACAAACAAAGCCCATATCTGTTAGAACCGAGCCACCACACTCCATTAAGCTCCAGTTAAAGTTTTTCTGCAACTTGTTCCATACGAAAAATTATTTGAATGCCTAGTGTTGCTACTCCTTTTTGATCAAATATTAAACCAATATATTAGTTTTACCTTCTAATATTAGCTTCCCTGTGACCTTGCTACACAGAGGCCATAATCAAGCCATCTAATGCCTCAAGACCAATATTAGGGTGGCTTGGTGTCCAGAGTAGTTTTTCAGGAAATCTCCTGAAGTAACCATAAGACAGGTTACTAAAGCAGTGGTATCACTACTGAAGTGGTAGTGGTGGATGGCATTCACAACTCATTACTGGTAACTTTGTGAAAAATTTGAGAGCAAAACACAAAAACCGAAAGACTTACGTGACTGAAGCACCATGTGAAAGGGATATTTTAACATACCTTAATCTCTGAGAGTTTCTGTAAAACTGCCTTCACAGAAGCCATAGATATGCCATATCCTACAACATCAATGATCATAGAAAATGCTGCGGTTTCTTCCTCAATATATCCTACTTGCTGTTAAACTGCTCCCAATACGTAACTTCTTTCAAATTGTTTCAGCAGGTTGGAGGAAGCTGTCCTCTGGCAGAAAAAGACAAATGCTGCCACAGCTACACCCCTTTCCTGGCAAGTAATTTATCTAAATTAGATTAAGCTTTTCTGGCCTCCTGCACCTACCCAGAGCTTGGGTTAAATGCAAGGGTTACCTATCCAGACCCTTCGGTACTAACAGGACACAGCTGAGTAAACAGCTCTGCCCTCTTAACACACAGCAGTGGATCTCAGAAAACAGAATAGGCTGGTTCCCAGGACACCTGACACCACTCATACAGCATCATTCATTTTGAACATAATTCACATTGAAAGTCAGTTTTGCATGATAAATCCAGATACCATAACTTTAAGAGCAACTCATAATACATACAGAGGTTAATTTAGAGGGCATTTGTACAGACAGCCCATTAAAAAGAACTAAGAAATCGGACAAGCAAGTTAGAAGACAATGACTTCTACTTTAACATGTTTAATTTGACATTGCTTACTATATTGCATATAAACTCTCATCTGTGTCATGAGTGGAGAAGTTGAACAGCTGCCTTTATAATGCAAGGTAGTAGTTTGGGTGACTTTGGTTTTTTATAATTTCTTAAGCCAGAAGTTACTCTTTATCAGGGTTTAATGCAAGTTTCAAGTGACGTAATGGTGTTTTGCTGTGTATGATCTAAGGACATAGCTAACATGAGGAAGAGGTAATTTATTAGACCAGCTGGTATGGGGGGAAAACTTACTATAATAACTTACTAACTTACTATAACTTACTAACTTACTATAATATCAATCACTTTAGGATAGAGCACTACATAGAAAAATAGTGAAAAGCTTTAGAACAAGAGCACTAAATAGTTTTCCTCTGCTCACCACAGTGTACAGTTCAATGTATGTTGACAGTGCATCATCAGATATGTATTCAAACCATGTTGATGAAACATCCTAATTCAAAGCTTAAAAACAGCACATTGCCAACTCTGTTAGTAACATGAGAAAAGCATCTGTTGTTCTGCAAAGCCTTGAAATTGTTTTTTTCATATTTCAACTCAATTTGGTTTCTGCTTGAGGAAAATAATAGATTAAAAAAACCCATTAGCATCCAGGTCTTCTTGTTAGAATAGATTTGATCTGATTTGGAGGTAAATACTTTGTGCTTTTAAAAAAAAAGTAGATGCTTTTTTTTTTTTTCTTTCTGCCATTACCTTTGCAACCATGAACAGACTATTAGGTAACTTCTTAACTTAGCAGTGTAGGCTAAGGATGGAAACCAGTTGACTAAGAATGCCTGAAACTAGATTTGCCTGATAAAGTTCTTTTAGATAAACCCTATGCTATCTGTCCTCGAATGACCCTGCACTCCTGATTCTCAGATAAACCTACCAAAATAAAACCTTCTCTTCCAAAGAGAAGACAAAGAACTAAAATTTCCTAATTCTGCTGGATACTAAGAACAGACAATGGGCTCATCAGGTACTGGTTTTATACCCTTCCCCTATTCAACAGGCTGTATACTCTATTTCTTTCATCAGTAAAACAATTATCTTCTCAGTCTCCACTGAAGGAATATCATACCAGAAAGTTGCTCTTTGACAGTTCAAGGCATGTTTGATTAAACTGAGTACTTTTTTGTAGCTTCTGTTTAACCTTGAAATCTGCTGCTTCTATTTCAGACCTGATGAAGTGCTGGTATGCCTGCAAGCTTGTCTCATTTTTTCCCCCCATACCAGCTGGTCTAATAAATTACCTCTTCCTCATGTTAGCTATGTCCTTAGATCATACACAGCAAAACACCATTACGTCACTTGAAACTTGTATTAAACCCTGAAAAAGAGTAACTTCTGGCTTAAGAAATTATAAAAAACCAAAGTCACCCAAACTACTACCTTGCATTATAAATGCAGCTGTTCAACTTCTCCACTCATGACACAGATGAGAGTTTAGATGCAAGGAAAGGCTCACTTATTAAATATCTTCCAGGAATACAAGCATTTTCTGTTTATACAGCTCTAAATGTTAAAAAAAAAAAAAAAATCTATTGGACATTTTGCTAAGTTTGAGGTGACTCCAGGGCTGATGGTTAGGTTCCTAAACTGCTGCAGAACATGAGTGTAAAACAAGCAGTTTGCAGGAGTTAAATTTAAAAGCATTTTCACTTAATGGGAGAAAGGGAAGTGGAGAACGGAGAAGGAACCGTTTGTTGCAGATAAATCACCTCTTTTCAATCCATGGGTAAAAGAGCCTTTTTCTAAGGTCTGGCAGTTGGAGGCTTAACTCCCCTTTCAGACATGCCTTTATTTGGAAACAATGCAGGAGCAGGCAGGGCAGGGCAGGGCTTTTTCATAAATGCTGCCTGGCCACATGCAAACTAACAACTTGGCAAAATGAGTGGCAGCTCTGCACAATCAATACAGCCATATGCTCCTCTAACTGTCCCTGTACAAAAAAAACAATGTGGAGTTTACAGTTTGAAAAAGCAAACAAACAAAAAACTCTCTTTGTAATTGCTTATTAAAGGAAAGAGGAGAATTCTAGCCTTTGCTTTTTAGGCAAAGGCTAGAGCTCCATATAAATCCTGCAAAGCTTGAACCTCACATAACCATACTCCTTGGGACACTTACTGCCTGTATCACAGTGCTGTCTTCAGGACTGCAGCGGATTTGCTCTTGAGAGGAAGGACCGGCTCCAGATAAGAGGGCACCATCATATGAAACAAGCAGCACTGGTTATGAATGAGAGGGGATGGGGAGCTAACTGAAGTGCTGACAAATGACTGGACATAAAGCTTCACGTTGGACACCATCAATGTGCCAAAACGCAGGAACAAGACGCAGCTCACACACTGGCATTAGCAGTCGTCTGTTCACTGCAATACCTGCAAGATGGCTCCCTGAGATCACATCTCCCTTCTTCCCACAGGGATGAGAGACTATTTTTACACAGCCGCTGACTAGCCCACTTTGACAATAATAAATGGACCTAAAACTTGAGTCCAGCCATCCCCCTGATACTTCTATCTCCCAGGAGACACAGGAAAATTAGTGGCAGAGGAGACCAAGTGAGAAGATGAGACCACAGGAATTTGAAGTTTTAACCTGACCTCAAGTGCAACATCAGGATCTGTCTGCATTTCCTTTCTCCACCCTGCGTTCTTTCACACCAAGAAGTGCTCCCAGCTATGAATGTTACCAGCAATTTTTTTTTTCTTTCGTAAAAAAATACTTGCTCAAGTTCCATTCAGGTTTTTTTCCTCATCTCTTCCTCTCAGACATTGCCAATGTCAGATAAAGGAACCATACAGAAAGGCATTAAACTAAACCAGAAAAAAGATGAGGTATCTATTTAAAGGTACTTCCATCTTCCTCGGAAAAAGAACTTTTGTTCCAGAGGTTAATGTCTACATTCTGCACCATCTTTAGCTTGGATTATCTCCTATGCTCCTCCTGGACCACTGGCTCAGCACTGTTGACCTGAGAAAAATATGTCCACTTCATTGCAGATACCCAGCACTGGTGATGGGTGGAACATCACCACCAAGCCAGTTTCTCACTTCCAACCTTTGTAGACCACAGTGTTCACTGGCTTCAATGACAGAAACTATTTGCATCCACCCTCTGCTGGATGGTTGATTTATCAATCCGTAGGCCTGTGGATACTGCTAACCTTGGGAGAGTACCCAACGAATCTCCTGAACCAGACACGGTGTGCAGCTGCATGAAAATGCAGATTGCCCATCTAGAAAGTCTGAACAATTTAGACAAGAAGACCAAGTACAATAGCAATATAACAATGATGCAAATATGGCAGAAAGAAGGGAAAATACCTACTAAAAAAATATAGTTTGCTAAGGAAAAGCCTGGACTTAAAACAAGGCTTCTCTTCCCTGAGGACAGACTTGTGATGAAGGTTTGGCATCTGTTCAGTTCCTCCACCCTGGCAAGTAGCCTTGCTGTCTCCTGCACGGATGCAATCAACACAACTTCGCCACTTTGCCTGCCTGCAAGTTACATTCAAAACGATCTCATCCAGAAGAGTCTCGAACGTTGTTTTCCATCATGAAACACATCTTGCAAATGTTTATTTTTATTTTTCCTAGCTGATCTCATGTAGATAGGCCACATAGTTAAAGCATCTCTGGTAAGCTTACTGTGGGAACAGGTGGGTGGTGGAAAGACCGTTTCTGCAGCACAAGTCCCTTTGTAGTAAAAGGACTCAAGACTGACCAATAAGTGCAGAAGAATTCATGCTTACTTTATCACACAAACGGCAAGATTAGGTAAGTGATAAATACGCTTTCCTCTCAGAGGACTCCAAAGGCCTCCGTCAAAAAACCACCCACCGTTTTAGACCCAAAAGCAGACACTGACTCTTTAGTCACCCTACAACAAAGGCTGCAGAAAGCTGAGGTTAATATGTGATTTTTCCATCTTTCAGAATCGCAGCACATTTGACTAGACATTAACGATTTCCTGTTGCACTTCCCCAGCTGGTGAGAGCTCTTGGGAGCATTATTTCTGAATATTTCAAAATTTAAGACTTTTTGCATTTTTATGGCCATACAACACCCCTATTAGACTGACTGCTGAAGAAGTTGCCTCTTAGGAAGAAAGATTTCAATGTCGAAACAAGTTGGAACAATTTCCTAAATTCTCCCAAACCTTCAGAATCCTATTTAGCGTGTTTTGAGATTCACAGTTGTTTTCAGGCTTTTTTTCTGGGACTTAAGAACTGCTTCATCTATGTTTACAGGGTTTACTGTTCCTTGGTCTGGCAAAATAAAGGGGGCTATCAGCTGTTCCAGTTCCTTGATCAAAATAAATTACTAGTTTGGTTTGGTTTAGATTTTAACTTCACACCATGTCTAAAAAAATTTCCAAGTATTATTTTGTTCCTGTTCCTCCTACGGGTTGCGCTGTTAAAAGGGTCCTGTGTTACAGATCTTCATTCAAGAAACACAGTAACGCGTTCCTACTTTTCACCCTTTCTACTTAAGAAAGGACATATGTATTATTTGAAGCCAAACAGTAACCTTAATTTCTGGAAGGTCCTAAAATTTACGACTTTAACTCCCCCGATTCTGGGATAGCTAGAATCCTGTTTAGCATTTTTTCCCATTGTACCACTACAAGGACACGTGTGAGGGATTCGCTTTGGCATTTCTTCTAAAGTTTCAATCAATACTGGGGGAAAAATGCTATAGGAAAAAAATAAGAGTGCACTGACCACCAAGAAAAGTTAGAGATTTTTCAATTCATTTCTGCCAAGTGGGACTAGAACTCTGTAGCATTCTCCAATCCCTCAGCAATTCTGAAAGCATTATAAAATACTGCTATCCTACTAAACAGAAATCATATATATTTCATAACTGTTTTGAGAGAAAAAGAGTCTCTTAAAACAAAGCAACGATCCTTAAAACTGATTGCTACCCTGAGTAAGTAAAGTTGCTGTAGTATTGGTATCCTCCATAGTAAGTCTAGTGAATGCTATGGATCGCATTTAACAACTGGCAATTTTCAAGAAAGCCACTACAGGCTTCCCAGTCCGGCATGGCACTTTACAGCAAGCAAGCAAGCCAGAAACTGTAACCAACTGAGTAACAAAAATAAGCACAAGAAAATGATCAGCAACTTGAAGCAGATTTATTTCCACAGTAGCTGGATGTAAATATTTCCTCTTCTCTACACTGGTAGACTTTCAGTTCAGATATTATATTAAGAGATTTAGAACCTACATCCAACATTGTGGCTCCTCTGATTGTTGTATTGTGTAAAAACTATTGTGAGAGCATGTTCATGCTAGTTAGCCAAGAATTTTAACATCTTTATAATTAACTCTGGAGTCTGCCATCATCACTCCCTCAAGGTTCTCTTAAAATTTTAATAGCCTGGTTTATGAATATTAATTTGCCAGCATTACACTTCCAGGGATTTATGAAAACTCAATGGCATGTCAGTTCACAAATAGGTTCCACTATTCCTGCTGCTTCCTTCAAATATTTATTACAAGCCAATTTTACACTGTCAGAAAGGGCATCAAGCCTGCAGTTGGTCTGATCATCTAGGTCATTTCATAGAGATTATAGACACAGCAGACATCTGAGTCCTGCTTCTATGGATGCCTACTAATCCCTCCGCTGGACGTGACGCTTCTTCACAGACCTCATTGGTTCTAAACTATAAAACCTGTTTCTCTCTTATCTCCTCCTCTTTCTCTCCTCTTACACGCACTGGAATTACAAGCCAAGCGTGCGATAATCAGCTCTTCAAAGGCTGCTCCTATGTGAAGAACAGTTGCCCAAACCACAAACGGTTTATGAGATGTTCACAGACAACTATTTCATGCAGTCACCTTCCTTCAGGAAGTGCTACAAATCAGATGAAACTGGCACACGGCAACAGCTAAATAAAGTTAGTGACACATTATTCTATTACCAACAGGCATAAACAGCTCTTCTCTACCAAAATGTATAATTTGTTTGACAGTTTGGTTTTTTTTTTTTTTTTCAGAACTGTGACAGTGCTGCAGTTTTAAACCACTGGCTTGGACATTACATGTGACCCAAACATCCCGAGATGTAAAGCATCTACAGTTCTTAAAGGAGCACTCAATAAAAGTTCATAGTGCAGGTAGATTGAAAGCTCTTATGAACTTGAATCGGACAACAAATGCACAGTTTGTAAAGCATGTGAAATTTAAGGCTATATTAAAAGTATTAGGCCAGGTGTATTTTTAGTCAATTATTTAGAAGCTTCCTCCTAATATTCATGCAAACTGGAAAGCAAAACTAGAAAGCTAAATAGTATTTGTCATTTCTCTTATCTATTCCTGGGCTATGATTCTCCTTTGTCAGCAGAGAGGCAGCTCAAGAAAGCTCAGAACTACTTGTGCAATTTCCTAACAAAATGAATTTAAATAGATCCTTCTGAAGGCATCGTCAAATTTTACCTTAGAACAATTGATGTAATTATGTGATTTTCCCCTCACCACCACCACTTCAGAACAAACATGGTAAGAGGTTTTGATCTGTCATAAATAAGCATTCAAAGTTTCTGCTTTCTGTTTCTGCTCCAAATATTTACAAAGCAATGAAAAGCTCTCAATTTGGAAAAGTCATTTGCAATGGTACTATTTGGCTAAAGTAATGTTTAAAGGTGTCTTCAAATGGAACCTGTAGACTACTCAAAATAAGCAGGAGAAAAAGGGGAGAGAAATGAACATAAAGTGTAACTTAAGTAACAAAAAAGGTATAATCCTTGAAGTGAAAGGGAGGGGAAATTAGAGACCAGCAACTCAGTCAGTGAAGAAAGGTCAGAAGTCCTGAAGGATGTAATCATGGTGCTGTTTTAAAAAGAGAAAGGCTAAAATTGTGACTGATACAATGGGCTATTGGCCAGTTCAGAAAGTTTCAAGTATCATAAATAAAATGGCTTTACAGAACATCATAACTTGCAATTTTTCGCTGGATGCTTTCTCTAGCTCCCAGGCCACAGCTTTGGCCAGAGACTGGTGTTTGGGAATAGAATCGTAAATTCTTACCAAAACCTGCTGAAAAGTTTTGCGCTACCGGCAGTCCGGGACACTGGTCAGGCTACAGCAAGCACAGCATCACTTTGGGTGAATTACAATATTTCTAGCTTGCTTCTGTAGAGAAACCAGGCTATCTGGTCTTGTTTTTTCTTTCCCAGCCTTCTTTTGGGAGGAACTAATTTATGCTATATCTTCAGAAAACAAAGACCTACTGTCAAAGTCACAAGCTGCCTGTTTGCCCTAACAGGGATAGATCCTTTGTGGTGGAAGGGGAAGGAGGATCCTTCATTTGTAAGAGATCTTCTTTAGAAGCAAAATGGGGGTTTTGTTATTGCTGTTACTTAAAAAAAACACAGAAAATTAAAATAATTTATTTAAAGAAACCCTGAGTTAAAAGCTTGGTTTTTGCTTTTCTAGCTGCTCCAAAAGGACAGAAAAAAACCAACTAAACCTAGTCTGACCTGAAAAACTCTACTAACCCCACATTTATTTATCTGATTATTTATTTACTTATATTTAGTGGCTTGCAAGCTAAATCTCTAGCCTGTGACAACCCCAGGTTTGGGTAGGTGTCAACCCCTAAAGCTAAACTGGTACAACACTTGGTAGGTGGTTGTAGGAAGGACTCTTAGCTACAAGGAAAAACATTATAGGCTGGGTAGAGCTGAATGCCCAATTTTTTTTGGCACCTGATACTCTCGTAGGATATACAGCCACCTGGTCAGGGTCCTGAATTATGTAAATATGTCCAGACATTTAGAGTTTGTCTGCCTTGCTAGACCACCCACAGGGAGTACAGCTTGATGGCCATGAGAACAGTACAACCAACAACATTGTTTTTTACAGTACTCTGCTGAAGACATTTAACCCCCAGTGAACTGACAAAATTCCTCCTCTGTGTCATGAAGATTCACCCACGTCTGCCCAGCAGGAGCTGCAGTAAAGCATCCCCTCGCAGGCAGAAGGATGCATCTCAGCTGCATCAGCTTTCACAGTTGATTTCAGCCTACCAGTCTTGAAATATGCAATGGGTGCTCTAAAGTTTTGCTCCCCTGCTAATAGGGGGAACGAAAATACAGGTTTGTGGAAGCAATGCAAACACCAGAAATGGTAATTCAACTAATTGTCACTTACTGCAAGAGAGGAGCAATATACTGGTGTTATTCAATCCAGAGCTGATTTCAACTCAAATAATTTGTTACATTCTGCAGTTGAGCAGCAGGTTGCATTTCACAGCCACTGAACCAAAGGTATGAATAAGAACTAAAATATCCTGAGGTACGGAACAAGGCATTGTCAGGGTACACGACATATAAGTGCCTCCTAGGGCATAATCCCATGATGCAATACACAGATTAAATCTTAGACTATTATCCCAGTATATCAACCCTGTCTGTTCCCTGCAGAGAGGTGACCTGAAGATCCTGTTTAAACTAGACCATTTATCCAATCAAGACAGTAAAAACAAAAGCATGGGAGAGCTCCTCTTCTCTAAGTAACTCCCTTGGTGCTCCTTGAAACCAGCTCTAGGTTTCAGTCTCAAAGCCTGGTCCCTAATCCGTGATCTCTCTCAACTCCTGTTTTCAGTCCTCGCTTTCTCTTTGTCCCTCCAGAGTCTTCCATATAGGGAAGAAGTCATCTGTTGTGGAAAGCTGCCTGCGACGCCAGGAAGACAAGCCAGGGCAACTAAGCCCAATAGTTCTTGATTTATCTTAAGTGTTTGCCATGAGGAATGTACGTGGAGTCACTTTTTATCCTGACAATTGTGTGTTGTCATGACATTTCATGGTCTGCATTCAGTCTTGCATGATCACAGGCAACTGCAAGTCTCTCATAAAAGTTTACTCAATTACTAGCCCTAGGTTTAATTCAGAAATACTCATTCATTTAATGTTATCAACTAGCTACTTGTGTACCGGCTTCAATCAAGCTGTAAAGTTCCTGTGATATCAAACATTAAGTCTTTCATAGCTGCTCTTCAAAACTATGGCCTAGCTTTACTTAGACCTATTTTTACTTAAATCCAAACACCTCTGCACAGGCAGTATATAAGCCTTTGTCATTCAAGTCAAAAACGTACTTACATCTCAAATGAAAGGTGCAGAACTAACTACTTTCCAGCAGAAGACTGTTCAGACTTAAGTCCCCATGACTCTTTCAGAAGCATTGCACAGAGGCAAGTAGATAACTGGCTTGGTCCAAGAATCAATATGGTGTCTTAAAATAAGAGAGAAGATCTCATTGGCATACCAGCACAACGCTCACAAAACACATTGTTCTACCTACCTTAACATGGTTTGTTTAAGCCTCTAAACCAAGCAAACTGAGTCTGTTGTGAACACCGCATGATAGACCTCAGGTTGCAAACATTTAAATGCTGACATTCCACATGATGTGATGAAAGCAATGAAAAGCACTGAGGTACCTCACAGTTCCTAGGGTCCCCAGGTTTCGTCCCTTCTCCTGCCATCGAAACAGAGCCAACACAGTGTTCCCTATGCACCTATCCTTCATTCTCACTCTCACATTGAGCAGCTCTTTTCAAACCCCAACTCCTCCTATGCCCACTAAATCAGGACCTGCACTGGCATAGCCGTAGTGAGCAGACTGGAGAACACACAGGACTAGAGAGGAAGGGGAAAAAAGTTCTCAGACAGAGCAGCTCCCCAATATGCACGGCCACATAGCCAACTGACGCACAAGGAGAGAGTGGTTTAGAAGCAAACAGGGAACAGAAGGGCGAGTGAGAGGGATTCCTAAACTGGTATTTTAAAGCAAGGCTGCCACTTCCACTATTCCCATCTGCCAATCCAAACCATCGGCTGCCTAAAGCAGTCAGAAGAACTTGGCATCCCCAGCCTTAAACATTTGCAGGAACATGATCCAGTACGTGTACTTGAGTATCTAACATAGGTAGACAACAACTATCATTGCTGACAGTGGTAGGAAAGAATACGACTGGCCTCATCAAATGGTGTCTGAATTGCCTAGGTATTTCCAAAAGAAACGGGGAAACCTAAATTTGAAACTGAAACCTGAACCTACTTCAAGATAGCCCTAAACACCAGCCTACAAGCAAGTGAACAGTTTTATAAACTAACTCCAGTTAGAGCTTAAGGCATGCATTAAGCTTCATTTCCCTCAACTTCAGGAGTTCATCATGTTGTTTAGATTTACCAACATCATTGAATCCTTGAGTATTCCTTTCAAATTAGTTATATGTTCTGTATGGTTTGACTGCAGTAAGAAATACATCATTCAAGGTTAGCTTCACTCACTGCAAAAAATAGCTACTTATCTTCACAATGAAGAGGGAAAATGAAGTGAAATCCAATGCTGCTGGAACAACAACTGCGTCAGTTGTTCAGCTCCAGTTGCCTGTGTTAACAAATCAGGCAAGTTTTTTTATTGGAAACTGAAGGCAGGCAGGTGCTATGATGACTGACAGCAAAGCCAAGTGAACCCTGGTCTCTCAACTCCCAGAGCTAACTTGTGGCTACAGGGTTAGCATTACCAACCCCTAGTCACCACTGGAGTGATAACAGCTGCCTGAAACGCTGCTTCCAGTAGTATCTCACCTTGTATTCGGGGCCAGTTGGCGCTTAATGGAAAATGACATTGAAATACTGTCCATTTTTCAGTCTAATATGAACAGTTGGGGCAATTATTTTCTAACAGTTAAAGAGTTATTCTAGCTGTCTCTGAGGCTTAATTGGGCTTCTTGTCAGAAAGGGCAAGATTGAAAAAGTCACACGTGAAGCACATATGACTTGCATATTCCCTAGATCATTTGATGCAACTGTTTTGAAACCTTAATTCACACTTCTCGCTCCTTCTGCAGTGAGCTAATAGGATACAGTCCTAGCTTTGGTTTATTTTAGAGAACAGACAGTAATTCTGTCTAAATCCATGGCTGATATGATGGAACAAGAATGAAATCCTGCAGATCTTTGCTGACTGCCAAGAGTTTTATAGGTATAAGCCATGAGGAGCACATTTGGCAGTCATTAACTCCACGGAAGTATCATTAACTTCTTACAGTACTTTGGCACGCAATCTCTCGGCTAACACCTGAATCCAGTTCCTTTGTAACAGACCACTGGTAATGGCATAGCAGCTTTCAGTGTCAAACGGCTCAGTTCTGTTGGGAAATTACACGCTTCCTGTGCAATGGTCTGAGGGAGCCTTAAGTTGCTTTAGAAACATACCTGGCCTTAGTTATTAGAACACATGATGCTCCACATCCAAGTTCATCATAATACTTTTTTGTATACCTGAAGAGAGACAACCCTAGAAATCTGAATTATTTTACTCCGAGTCTCTGAAGTCTTACTTCACAGATTTTTTTTTTTTTTAAACTCTGAAATCTGGCATTAGAGCAAAGACAGACCAGACCATTAACTAAATAAAAAAAATTAGCAAAGACTTAATCCATAACTGCTCTACCCTGTTTACTGAAAGACTCCCTTCAACACCCCACCATGTGAGTAAGTGACATCAGAAGCATTTTTATCACCAGTTACCCAATGCATTCTTATCTTCTTAAGGCAGATTCCAACTAGGACATGTTTTGCCCATTAAAAATCACAACCTTCCAATGTGCCTGTTAACTCTAAATTGCCTAGTTGGGAAGTAGCAAAACCAGTGAATTAATTAGTGGAGGGCATTTTTCCCCCTGCTTCCTTTGAGAGCACACTATTCCCCTTCATTATGACAAATGGAGGCTTCTCCGTGGAGAAACAGAAACTTATGCATTCAGCAAGAAAACACTGTGAACCACGATAACTCTGCAAAATTAATAGTCTCAGCCTCCATGTTACTGTGAACTTTTCCAGAGCTTTTGCCTCTTTAAAAATGTGGTGAAATTGGCATGCGCAACAGCCACCACACTGGGGAACAAACATGAACTCCAACAACGGTAATTTAAACTACATAAACTTGTGCAAGTTTCACCTCTGTTCATTATATGAAAGGCTTCATAGACAAGAGCCAGTCTTGTGAACATGTTCTAAGCAAGGAAAATGACAATGTTGCATTTAAAAAAACCAAACCCACAAACCACAAATTCTACACATTCTTAGTAATATTTTGCATAACCAAATGTACTGAGACTATTAAAAGCTTTCATATTACTTCATCACCATAAATCTAAATAGGAGAAATGGTTCATCATGTGTTATGATGAGTGCAGGATAATGCACGTACACTTTCAACACAGAAAACTGGCAAAAGACTTCTCCAACCTCCCTGGAAATGTCTTGGTCACAAATGGCTCAACTCCACCATCTCTGAGTCTTCCTTGACTCACTGTGAAGAAGTGTATGCTGCCATTTTACTTTTCCTCAACTAGATAGTTCTGGGGAGCTGTGTACAGATATAATATAATTTCTCTGTATAAAAAGTAAAAATGGCATAGCTAGATTAAACCTGCTTGCCTGTTCCCACTACCTTTATCCCATATAAACTATCAAATATAAGGAATTTGGCAAAGAAATGCCAAGTATGAAGCTATAGTCCTTTTCAATAAAGCTCCTTAGAAATCTGAAATCCTCCATCCCACTGGAAATTTTTGTCGAGAATCTAATTTAGCAGTGCAATCAAAACAAAACATCTTTGGAAGAGGTAGAATTAATGCTTAAATTGACTAGCTAATTCCTCAGATAGCAGGGAAAAAAGTTTACCTGTTCCAACAAGTTTAAGCATCTGCTGCACAAAGAGGAGCTGATATTGTTACTTATCATGAATTAAAATGTTTCTTGTATTACACCCTTGGTGCATCTGAGCTTGAAAATCAAGTTAAGGACTCTAACAGTGTCTTCCTGCTCTTGTGCAGACTCTGGGATACCTAACTTCCATAACTGATGTATTTGTGGTCTGCTTTAAGGCTTTTAAGGCATTGACATCTTCTAACAGGTTTACAGAAGCACAATACAGGCATGATAAAATGGTGGAGCAATTTATGTCAGCTTGCTTTTTAAAATGCAAGCAGCAAAGAAAAAGAAATCACGTCATACAAAAAAGGATGCCTATGAAAAATACTGATTTTACTGGAAGCAATGTAAAAACATTTCAAAGTCAGGTATCAAACTGAAGGACACATTTGTTAATCCAAGATAAAAATCAGCAGGCTATCTGAAGGAGGGTATTGATTGGGCAGTTTCTTCTTAACCCTCACTGCCTCTGCAGGTAGAAGGAGTCAATCTCCTATAATATATGCAGATAGAGGTGAATATTTAAATGTATATCTAACAAAAGTCTGAGAAAAGGTTAAACATATGAGGGTTTTTTATTCCAATAAAATATTCCTATCCCTAAACTGATAAAGTAGTTTTTAAACTGTAGCTCTCCAGACATGTTCTGTCTTCTGGTACTTTGTAGGCTAAAACACAGGTTTATATAATACAGAATAAAAATTTGAGATCCACTTGCCAGAGATTTGTAATCCAAAGAAAATGGAAGGTAGCCTGAAATCGCTAGTTCCTGAAAGGGAAACCAAAAACCAGAAAATTTATTTCCTTGGCGAGGAAACTATCCTTATGTTTCTGTAAATTAAAATACAACACCTGGAACACCCTTCAAGCACAGAACCTCCATTTCCCATCCCCCTGCCCCTTATGCTCCCCTCCTTTAACAACTGACACTGCTGCAGGAGAGGAAGGTAAAACAGTGCCAGTAATTTTCACCTGTGGTGTCCTGGTAATGTTTAAAAATAAAAGAATGGAAAGTTGGCGAAAGCCTTCTTCAGAACACTCCAAGTCTCAAAATACAACAGAGTTATCCAGTACAACAGTAATCACACGGATTTATAAAACTTCTTAAACACCAGAGAAAATTACTGAAAAAAACTTTGGTTTTCTAAGTGTTCTTATGGCTGCTTGTAGTACTTGTATTGTGGCTAAGGTTAATGCATTCAAACAGAAAAAGAAAGGAGAGACACCTCACACACAAACCAACCAGCAACAGGACTTTCCATTCATAGCAGAATGAACTCATCCTCTATGCAAAACCATGAGAATAAAAACACAAAATGCCTTCAGGAAGGCTGAATGACTGGCATGCACAGGCTGGAATAAACCCACTCACATTTCAACCTGACAAAGCTGCAAATATTCTCAAACAACTGGCTCGAGTGACTGCACACAATCTCTCCGAATGAGTTGCTACTTACTTCAGAATCCTGTAAAAAATCCACTTGTCTGCCTTTACACAGGGAGAAAAGAAAGAAGGTACAGATGCAGCAGAAGGGGTCAAAGTCTTCTCAAAATAGTTACTGATAATGCCTGAAGCTCTCTTCAGCCAGGAATTTCATAATTCTTGTTTTAGAGAAGTTTCTCACTTCAGCTACAATTCCTTTCCAAGGGACCTAATATTCACCCGCTAAGAAAACAGAAAACTGACTTCACAAAAGTTACCAAATATTAACATGCAGGGCTGGCAAGTACATGTGCAGTCAAGATGATTCAGATAAGTCAGATAAATTTAGAACAGCGCTTTCCTAAAAGCATGCATTCACCAAATGCAGTAAATATGCAGGCACTATATCCAAGTGCTGATTCCAAACATTAGAGCAAAAAATTTATTAGTGAGAATCTCCTTTCAAGAGTTCGCTGCGATGTGAAGCCCTCAACAGCGTTATTCCTTGATCTGCCTTTAGTATTTCCATCCATGACTGGATTTATCCACATAAAAAGCTATAGGCTCTCCAACCTCGGAGGACTAAGCCAAATGCAGTGTGGCAACTTCACATAGGACCAACCTTTTATGGTTGGAACAGTAGAGCTTTCATACAGCTAATCTACCATAAATAGCTCTTGAAACTCAGAAGGATCAAATCAGCTGTTGCAACAGTCCCAGCCTGTAGCTGCTTCAAATCCAATTATACTGTCAACTCTATCTTGCAGCCCTCCTTCTTACTCCCCCCATCCAAAACTTTTTTAGTCCTGCTCCTGCAAGAAATTAAAAGCTGCAAAGACCAATGCAGCAGAACAAAATGCATTTAATAAAAATTGAAATAAGTGGACACATATTCTTAGAATTATCTTAAGGAACAGAAGTTTTGTTGTGTTAAAACACAGCTTAAGAATTGATGCCCATTAAAAAAAAAATTATCAGCCCTGACTTGTAACGCAAACACACAATTTGAAATAAACAGTTCCAAGAACAGCAAGCTCAGCTTTAAAAGGTGGGTGAAACCAAACAGATAAACTCGCTGTGTCTCAGATTAAGGCATAAGGCATCAAACTGCTTGTGTATTTTTTCTGTAACAAATACACTTGAGAAGTACCAGAACTCACTGTTACAAAGCCTTGTATTACTGCGTTTCCTTTCAGGTAGTTAGAACCATTTTACACAAAGAAGCTGAGAACCATAATTTAAGAATTCTTAAGGAACTGGGAGCTTCCAAAAATGTACGTTTACTAACCATATGAGCCAACTCTGAAAATTACTGCTAGGACTACTAGAGCACAGCAACTCCTGAGAAACTAGTGCAGTGACAATGTTCTGGAAAAACATACAGGTTTGGATCCAGTGAAACACAAGCAAGCAGCTTTATCTTTATGGTTCACCTCACAATACAAAGCAAGCACACAACAAAAGGACGTTAAGTATATGCAAATGGAAGATTTTTTTAAAAACATATATTACTAACATTTCCATGGTGTTTCCAAAACAAAGACATAAATTACTCCAGTGCTGTACAGGAACTCTGGTACCTCACAGGGGAATAAGTGTCTTGTAGGCCAAGTCTGGATCCGTATCTCCCATGAGATCCTGAACATTGCCAGGACATCCTCCTATAATACTGGGCATGACATCTACCCTGTAGGCATCTGTCCTTCTTGTACGGGTGGCGAGAGAAGGGGATCGCTAATTCCTGGTATTCAAACTGCATTAAGAAGGGCCTGAAATTTAGTTCCTCTAGAAAAAACTCTAATGAAAGGGTCAAAACACAAAAATGATCATCTTCTACGTCATGGAAAATGGTCAGCCATATGCCGTTCTGCTCCTCCTTGCGCTTGCATTAGATTTTATCATCTCCGTTAAAGGGCCTGGGTTTTAACTGACTTGCAAAGCATGTAACACACATTGAACACAGAGAGAGTCACTGGATTCAATCTTGCCTACGCATATGATGACAAAGCAACTTCAGTTAAGTGTGGGCGAGTTAACTGAAGTGGTTTGCTCTCTCCTCGAAACTGTGCATGAAGAACCCAGCTGGGCCACCTTGTGGAAGCCTCAGAGAAGTCAAAGAGCTGGAAGAAGGCACAGAGTGTTTTCCTTTTAGGCCCTAGCAAATACCTAACCAAATCAATTCGGATGCACAGGGGACAGTGAGCTTTTCATCAGCATGGAATAAACTGAGCATGTGACAAGGAGACAAAACAGACCAGCAAGATCTGCCCGAATAAGTTTATCACTTTGAACACGGCTTGTAGAACTTGTCACATTATGCTTCTGTGCTGCAGTGAACAAAAAGTAGCTGAACCAACTGCTGACAAAAGTTCAACAGAGCTCTTAAAAATGCAGCAGGCATGCTTGCAACTGCTAAGAGAAACAGCAGCCGTGAGCATGCTGCCAGAGCACAACCACTGGTGCTTTATGCCCTATCCATAACCATTTAAAATCTGAGGTCTTTTTATTAGTGTGGAATTTGAAGGATGCAAGTTATGACATGGAAACACACACCCTCTCAAGGAGCGGGACTGAGACTGCTTGTTTCTTTTATAGAAACCACTCTACATCTTACTATTTGCATTCATTCTCCCTATTACACAGGGAACTATGTTAAAGATTTCACTTTTGCACTCAATCTGAAAAATAAAAATCCTGTGCGTGTGTTTTTCTCCTGGACTTCCTTGGTCATAAACACACAAAGCAAAACTGACTACCACAGAAATGAAGCAGTTTCTCTCTCTTCCTCTCCAACACAAAATTTCTGTAAACAGAGTAGAGGACGCCACAGCCAATACACTGTTTCACCACTAGCTCTTCACAGCAAGTGTAAGGTCTAGCACGTTATCTACCAGCATCTATCAAATCTATTATCAAAGAGAGTGAGACATCATGCGCTTCTCAGACCACAGGTTCTGCCCCAATTAAGACAGAAGTACAAATTAACAGAACACTTTTGATACCAAGGTCTTGTGCTACAAGACAGGCTACGTGCCTTAATGAGTAACAGTCAAGAAATAACACCAGTGTAACACACAGTAAAGTGCACTCAGCTTGGGAATTCTGGTGTAAGCATGTATTTACTTAAAGATTCAACTTCCCAGTTTACAGATATCTTCTTTGCAGCTGGGGGAAAGGAGAGGGGGAAAGAAGAGACTTCGCAGGAAAAAAAAAAGACAAATTTAATAAAAAGTGACTTACTGGCATCCATTGTTAGAATCATGACCCCACTGCTGTGTCCCAGGAAGCAGGAAGCCTTACCCATCCAGTGTATGCGAATGACTCAGAAGGACAGCATGGCTTTGTTTCAGCTTATATCTTCCAGCTCATTCACCCCTCCTCCCTCCCCTGCGAGATACAAGTGTTGCCTGTGCCTGGCCATCCCTATTGGCTCAGCTGGGAAACCACAATCATTTCGCATATTCAAGTTTCTGTGAGAGCCTAAAATGATCCACAGATTTTTTTAATTTTTTTTTTTTAATCTTTAAAGAAAAAAAACAAAACCCAACATAAACACTTTTTGTCTTGCTGGGAGAACAAACCCTTTCATTCTTACACTGTCAGACGCATATTACAGTTGGTGTTATTGCTGCAGGGCCAAACAATTCCCTGTGCTCTGAATCAATGAGAAGGTGGCAAGTCAGGGAGGACAGTCTCACAGACTTCAGTAATCCCCAGTTCGGCTGCCCTGTCTGTCGATGGGAATTAAACCACAAGTTTTTGCCAAAGCCTATGCCCTCCAACCCAGCTCATCTTCAATACAAATTGTATATACCTCCACAATAGTTCGCCAGGGAGGATTTGCCCTTCCGTTTTATTTTTAAATAGGCAGAACAGTAAAAGATTGCTGTCTTAGTGAACACACACCAGGATTCTACAGGATATACTCTGCGGTGAAGAAGAAGTAATTTTTTTCTTAACCTGTGGGATTCTCTAAAAGTAACAACTGGTATAATCTAAGCTCTGCCACCAGAATTTAGAAAACTTACAATCTATTTGTGAACCAGCACTCCAGTGAGATAATACAGTATTAAAAAACTCACCACAAGTGAAAAAAAAAAAAAAAAAAAAAAATCTATCTCATCAAGAGATATCATGACCCCTTGTTAACTTTGATCAAACCACAGGACAGCCCAGAAAGTACATTTGGAAGGAGGTAAGGTGGAGGAGGAGAGGAGTTTGTTTCTTTCTGTACTGCAAAATCCTTAAGAACTTGTAGTCAGGCTCTGAAAGGCAAGTTTCTGTATCTTGCAGTGTGAACTGCTGACAGACTTGATACCTGTACTTATGGATTTGGCAAATACAGTGAATGAATTGCTGGTGTTCCTTGTCTCCGACGAGAACTACCTTTTCTAAATAAAGCGTGGACATATTAGGCTACTGTCTCACCATGTCAGTCACTGCTAGATAACCTAAGATTCATAGCTCTGTGATACAACCACCAGTGTATTTTGGAAGTGTTGCTTGTGGTTGTTGAAATAAACAGAGTACTCCCTCTCTTCCCTCCCTCTGTTTTTAGAAAAGGTATCAGTTGCAAGTCTCGAACACCAAGGTTTGTAGAGCCACTAATGAAGTTAGAATCCACAATTCAAAGAAATTATCAAAAGCAGTACAATTGAGTCATCACTTCCCAGATTTTTTTTACCTTCTCTTGCTTTGCATGGTTTCACACCAATACTCTCAAGCCATTACAGTTTGGAGGAAACAAAATATTCCTAAAGATGAAAATTTCTGACATTTTCAGTAGGACACTGCAATAAAAGCTTTGGAAAGGGGGGTGAGTAATTCATATCCTAGAAACAAACCTGAAAACTGTAACTGAATGGAAGTTAGGAAGAAATTACCCAGGTGGACAGGCTCCTCCTCAAAATCCTTACTACAGAAAGAAGTTCACAGTATGAGAAAGGATGTCAGACTGAATGGATTAGCAGTTTCATTCAAAGCTTACAACTCTCAAACAGCCAGGGTGCTGTTTTCTTGACCATAATAAATAGCTAAGGACATCTGGCAATAGCCCAGGCCGTGTGCATGTTAAACTTCTGGGAGTGACACTGGGCATAACTTCCTTTCTTACCAATAATTATTCATTTGGAGAGAGATGCAGCAGTAAGGAAGATGCTTTTGCACTGTGCCTATCCCACCCTTTCTCACCTGGCAACAACTTCACTAAAAATTCCCAGTGCTCTCAAACAACAACATCAACAACAACAAAAAAATCCATGACCACAAAAAAATCAAAGTTTTGACTATTCCTTCACATAGTGCAATCCCAAAGCCTGAGAGGAACTGTATGGAGAAAATAGCAAAAGATCAGTCCTTATCAACAAGGTAGGAGGTGAAGAGCCAGTACACTTTTAAGCATAACTGAGGACCTCAACTCCCTACATGAGACGTCAGGCTAATCCAAAACTAACTCTTCTATCCTCAGGCAAACCAAGCATGAGCAATATTGCCAGAGAACACTAGGCACAACAGGTGCTATGACAAACACATTTCAACAAAAGCATTATCATACGCTGTGTAAACCACTTCCAATAGGATGACAACTCCTGTAAGCTTGACTTTTTCAAGTGTGGTACTATGGTGCTTTAGCAGTAAAGCACAAAAGTTCAAGAAAATAATTCTCAAAACAGCAAAACCAAATATAAATTCTGGGTCAGCAAGAGATTGTGAGATACTGTATGGCTTTTTTTTTTTTTTTTTAAACAGTGCAAGCATTAATAATTCAGCTTATAAAGTATTAAGAAAGGTAGTTGAATTGAAATCATAGTAGCAGGGAACAACCTTACTGACATCTGAGAAAATAAATAGGAAATGAATGTTTTTGCCTTTATACTCAGAAGGGAGAGGATGAAGTTTCCAGTTAGGTTAGAGAGAACACAGCACATGAACCTGAAGGATACTGCTGCACTGACAGGGGATTTATAAAAAATGGGCATCCCCAGTGTTTCAATTCTAACCTAGACAGCAGAAATTAAACAATTCACTGTTTTGCAGGCTACACTAGGCAGCGAGACTTGGCTGAAATTTCTGTAATTAATAATAGAGCAGTATTAGAAGGAACACTGCATGATTCTTCATATATAAGCGGGGCTGCTAAAGTGTCCAGCAAGAGAGCACATGAACTTGCACGTGAAGTCTTGGCTTTGCTGGCTTTTGTGGAAGATACATAATACAGGTTGTACATGTCAATGGTATGCTGCTAGCAAAGCCAACACACTGTAAATTAAACAAACAAAATACCTGTTCATAAACTGTGTCTACTGGAATGATATGAAGAGATTACAAGTGACTCATCTGATTGTGCCCTACACATTTCCCAGCCTCTAAAGTCAACTGGACAGTCTTACCCAGATGCAACTCCAGCAACAAAGTCATGACTTCCAGATCTCACCAATTTTCTTCCATTATTTTATGGTCTGATAATCTGAAGTCTATGTAATGGCTTACTGAATATATATAAGTCAATTACTGGTACAGTAAATACTGTATAGTATTTCAAGATGCTGTGGAAAAACATGTTCACCTGAAGATTATATATCCAAATAGCCTGTGGTTTAGTTATCAGACCTTCTCAAGCTATGTCTTATCTTAATCAAACTAAGTCTGTAAATTGTGTACTGTTAACAACCTCTGGGTTTTTTTTTAAGTTGTCTATTAAAATAATCCTCATGGGTTTTAGTTGTTGATTTTTAAATATGGCCTGAATACCCATCCACATGGTCTGACAGCATCATCTTCTGAAGGTTACAACCATTTCATGATGGTATACACTAAGAAGCGAGCTCAGTAAGAAATTCTCTGAAGGCTTGACTTACTTGAGTCTTTGCTGGAAGAAGTTATTTAAGTACATATTACCCTTAAAAACCTAAATTCACAGGACTGTTCACATTATTTTCAGTACATGCTTTAGTTTTGCAAGAACAGACTACTTCTGCTCCCCCTCATTAAATCATTCACTGCACAGAAAGTTTACAGCTAATAACTGCAATGTGAATATGCTGGCTCTAAACATTTCTGAAGGAGACTTTATACAAATGTTTTAACTCAGAATTGTCAAGATTCAATCAATTTTTAACATGACCATGCTCCATACCCAAATCTTTGGGACTGAAGCTTAGGTTTTGCTTTTCTTCTGCAAGCCCTTCCAACTTTTCAAGCTCTCTAGCACGTGTAAGAGTAAGCACTGTCCCCAGTCCCCCTTTTTTTTAATAACATGTCAAAAACAGCAAAATAAGCTTTTACTCAAACTTCCACTCCTTACACTGTGTTCCCCCAACCTTTAGAAGCTATGGCAAGTTGCAAGGAAAACTGTTCTCACATAATTTTGGAGCAACAACTGAAACAGAAAAAAATATAGGCTACACATGGCAAGAGAAATAGTAGGATGACACCTCTTTCCAGGCAGAATTAGACATCAGTTCCGTTTCAGGAAAGTTAAGAGACAGATCATCTATATTGCTGATATAAACCAGCAAGATCTTCCTGGTCATGTCCAAGAAACTGCATCTCTCCACTCACAAAAATTACACAATTTTCCAAGTGCAAGATTAATCCCTTGCACTACAGAAGTTACAAGAGCTCCGCTTTTACGGGACTGACAGAACCTGTTACACGAATTTACACAATAAAAAGGTTCCTTTTGTTCTTGGTTTGTGTTTGCTTAGGGAAATGCTTTCCCATAGCCAAGAAGTGAAAAAAAAGTTAATCAAATCTAATCTGCAAGTATATCACCAAAATCTTGCAAAATGAAGAGCGGGCAACATAAAAGGTAGACCAAATGTTACATTTGAAGGAATTGTCCATAGTCTAGAATGGCTGGAGCTATTTTGTTATATAACAACTGGAAGAGGGAATGATAGAAAGGCCGTAACAGATGTATCTCAGGTGCCTCTTGGTGCATGAAGTTTTGGGAACTCTTACTGTCACTTTCATATTTAATTAAATTTCTTCTTAGAGCTGCGTTAGCATTTCCTAGGTATTTTCAGCTTTTCTGAAGGTCCTAAAGGTTACTCTAGGATCTTAACTACTATATCACTGCATTTTATTAATGCTACCCATGTACCATGAGACAAACACAGATTCTTCTGTAAATGTTTTGTACAAGCAACTTCAGAAAAAAAAACCCCACAAACCCCCCCCAACAACCCATAGTTCATGGTTCACATCTGCATCCATTTTTCAGCACAGACTCACCTTAAATTCCAGCTATCCAGGCCTAATCCTCTAGGAAGATCTATATCACCATGTTCAAGTGCTCACAATTCAAAAGGCGGTCCTTCTCCTACAAGAAATAAACACAAAAACATATGGGTAAGAATCACAAATGCACATCCCAGGGCATGAAAAATACTTCAGAACTACCAGGCAGTTGCACAAAGGAGATGACCTGATTGACTACAGGGAATGAAGCAGCTTAGAGTATACTGCTACCTTGCACATTCACATAGACAAGATCATCATCACAAGCAACAGCACTTTTCAGAGTTCAGCTATTGATGGACTGTAGCTTTATTCACAGGGAAAGAGAGGTCTTGTGAGTTTACTGAAGGGTCAAGTTGCTTGGAGTTCCTAGTTACAACAGTCTGAGCCTTTAACATGAGACACATTCTTGAACTACCAATTTCTCTAGAAATGTCGAGCTTTCACTTAACCACCTCACAGAAAGTAGTCTGTATTACACCTTTAGGTAAGGTCAAGCGGTATGAAAGGCAACAACAACACAGTAGCATCTACCAAAAGTCTATTACCCTCAAAATCTTTAATTTTAAACTTCAGTGGATGCAACTGGAAGAACCAGCTCTTTTCCTAGAAGTACGGCAATCAGGAGGCAAACTTGAGACCTCTCCCAGTGGAAAGCAACTGACCTATCAAGCAAGTCCAGCTCTGTGGGCAACACTTGCCATGTGGCCTGATTTTTGATGCCCACACCTTGAACCGCAACTCCTTCTATTTTCTTCTTTGGCAAATACAAAACATCTCTGGCTCTGCCTGCCACGCTAATTGCTTTTCCACAGAGTGATTTAGCCCATGTGGAGATTCATGTTGATGTAGTATCCAAGTTAGGTTGTTTCAAACCAGCTGAATTATCTCAGCACCACACTGTCCGTAAGGATGCCAACCCCTTGAACTCATAAAAATCCACGATAACCAACTACTCCAGGCTTGTTACTCTATTCTCTACCACCAATGTAGTTGTTTCTTTCCACAAAGCAGTGACAAGTTCTCCAGTGCAGACCTGAACTCCAGGAAACAGCGTGTGCTGTTGAACAGATTGTCTCGCTCCTGTAATATATCTAGTAGCTAAAACAACACTTTTACTCTTGCAGGGTAAGGTTCAGCTCACCTGCATGTATTTTTAGGTACCAAATATACTGCTTTCACTTTCACTGCTGCTTTATTAAACTTCCTTTTTTAATCTATGAAGAGACACAAAATGAAGTCATGATTCCCTATGTGATCAGAGCAACAACTGTTAAGAGCAGTCAGGTCACTGCTCTGCTTCCACTGCAGCTGCTGAACATGTCAGACACTAATAACAGCATCTAGAGAAGAGGTCAAAACAAAAATAATTCATTGAAAAGACAGAAAGACAGATAAGACAGGAATTTTGCCGAGTTGGGAAAAATTGTGATTTGAGAAGACAAGAAAACCTTCAAGCATAGGCTAACTTAGAGTCCATGGGAAGAGATAAGGCAGCAGTTCAGTCTTCTCCCTAATGTTACGCAGCTGTTCACACATTTTACAAGCCAGTTTTTACAGGCTACCCACATTTATCTTGTATTTCAGGCAGGAAACTAGCCTCAAGTTCCCAGAATATGGTAAACCACAAGCTATTGCCTTCACATTTCCAATTTTCATCCACCTCAAATGAGCATTCCTGCACTTTGGAAGGGTAAATGAGTGGGGACTCATTTCAGCCTGGTAGGAAAGTTGAAGAAAAAACCATGGTCAGCAAGGGGTAGTTGAAAGAAAGATAAACTACTTTCTCCACCATCACAAAATGCTCAGTTTCCAAATTCCTTCTTGCTACTTAACTGGAGGGCTGCCTAATTACTTCTACTGTTCCTACATTCTTCCTCTTTATATCATAACATTTTAAAAAGACAGAAAAGGAAGGATTTGAAATCCAGCTATAGTTTTGGTCAACTACTTCATGGGTTTCCTGGAAGCCATTCTGAGGTGGGAAGAGGTGACATTTATAACACACAGCACACATTAAACCTGATGCGCACTGGCACTGTCCCATTAGAGTATTTCATTATTTCTTCTTTTTTGGCAAATGCCACATTTGTGTATTGGGACATTGCTGCAGTTTTGAAGGCCTGCAGCTTTGCAGCCTGTCAAGGTCTATCCTTTTAAAGGAACCTGAATATCTGATGGTGAGTTGAGCTGTCTTGACAGAGTTGTCTTGTTTGTTTTGGTTTTTTATATTTGCTTATGTCACCATATTCTACATATTCTCGTTAGTGTCAGAAGTCTTACAAGAAGTTTTGGCAAGAACACACAACGAGACAAATACAAGACCTAAGAAATACAGAGCACCTACCAGGAAACATTAGAGATTGAAATCAAACGGCAAGACATTGAATTCTGACTTTTTAAGCCTGACCTTGGCTGCAATTTTTTGCACTCTCTCTCCAGTTCATCTGAGAATTGTATGGCAAGCCACTTGAACTGTGTATCTGATAACTCCTGCATTTTGAGAGTTTAGAACAAAAGCAGGAAAAGACACTTCAAATACTAATATTTGTCTTTTTCATGGATTCTGCTTCCTTAAACAATAGATAGATCCTGAAATCAGTCAGTACACCATGAAGGAAAGACAGATATCAAAATATTATTTGGATACTTGGTCTTACGAACTAGAAAGAGGGGCCAGTGGGTAATCACTTCTGCTTAGCCATGATGATCCATCATTTTTGATCCAGGAGAATAATAAATGTTTTTCTATACTAAAGATTCTTCTGGATGCAAATAATATCAATATGTGGACTAAATTAACTGACAGCTGAACCAGGAACGGCTGTCACTATGTGCACACAGAAATATAGCTGCTCTGCAAAAATCTGCAGTGACCCATCGCGTTACTCACTAGGTTGGCTATGGGACAGCTACAACAACTTCTCTTCTTTAATACAGCCTTGTAGTTCTGGACCTTTTACATGCATAACAGACTTTAAAGAGATTCACTGAAACAAATTAAGGTTGTGTCCCTCCAACGTCAAAAGGACAGGAAAAGGAAATAAATTTTTAGGATGTTTTATTTGTTGATTAATGACATATCAAATCAGTCCTGCAAAGCCATCATCTTCTCAGGCTCTTCAAACCCAACCCAATGGAGCCTGACACCACAAAACTTAGAATTGTTTTGATAAGGCCCTATTCTGCAAAGTCTTCATTTCTTATAGAGAATAAATGAAAAAAAATCAGCCTGGAAAAACCTGGGAAAGAAGTACAGGAGTGCAACAACTTTCTTGTGAAGCCAGGAATCCTCACAGAGAGGTCAATTAAATCAGGGTCTAACATCTCCTTCACACTATCTCAAATGAGGTGTCATCCTTCTTAATGTTCCAGAGGCACATAACAAAGCATGCTGGACCACAGCTAGTGCAAAGATGTTTAGAGTGCTGGTTACGCTTTTACAGAGTCCCCTCCCACTTCCACCCCACTAGAAAGAAAGGCCACACAGACTTACTCAGTCCAAGTGCCTCTTGAACACTCAGAAAATCATTTAAGAACAGCAGAATTCAGCTCTATGCCTGCACTTACCCTCTATACTGGTGCTAGCCTGTAAACTCTTAACATCTCATGTACTATTTTTTCCTTGTTTTCCAGGCATTATGGAAGAACACCACACAAGAGCATCAGGGTACAGGCACTTTTGTTTGTAGTCACTTCTCTTCAGAAAGCACAGTCAAGACCTCAAATCCACCCTGCTGTTATTTTTTCCTATTCCACCACCTTACTGAAATTGTCATTTGTGATGTAATCCACTCCAGTCAGCAGGACTCTCCTTCCGTGTGTTTCTCTCCCATCTGACCTCACATAACACCGTCATAGTCTGACCATCTGTTCTAGTCCCTCTGCCCAATAATGTTTTCAGAAACAATCTGCTTTTGCACATTCCAGATGTTTAAAGAAATGACTTTTCTGGAGAACCAAAAAAGACCTGCTGAGGAGACAACCTCTACTCAAGTATCATGATAGAATCATGCCTGACTATGCTTCCCTCAACACCCAAAAGTGAAGCCATTCACCTGCCAGTTACCAGCTGAGCGCCCAGGAAGTTGACAGCTACACTAAGAATAATCGGTGCAACTGCAATTCTCCCACCATGCCCTTAGTAAGTAGAGTGCACATGTTAAGGATGACTCCTATGAATAGCATGACATATAGAAATACATCTGAATCAAAAAATCTTGTTATTGCAATGCAAGATGAATATTTGGGGTGCATGTTGGAACAATTGAGCATGCATATTCATGCTTACCACGTTAAAGTGTTCTTATTGATACTTTCCAAATACTCCTTAAGGAAAGAGAATTAAAAGCAGCAAGCTCAAAACAGCCCTTTAGCCAAGAAAGTCATAAGACATGTTAACAGGAAGTTTTTTTCCACAGTAGTAGACTACAGCTTCTCTTAGAATCTGGTTTCAAATTTGATGAAATAAGATTCTGCAAGAAACTCTATACCACCTCACAGAAGCTCCCGTCATACACTGACCTCTAGTGTAATAAAGACTCAAAACATCAGAAGTCTCTTCAAAGTCTTAGAAAAATTATCAAATTATTTTCCCAGCACTCTGATGGATATTTTCATGCAATAAAACAGACTGAAGTCAGAAAGGCCTCACAGGATTACTCCCAATTTTTAACAAAACTGGAGCACAGGTAAAAGAAGCTACGTAACTTGAATTGTTCTAAGGATGTGAAGCTACTGCTGTGTTTACATAAAGCAATTTATGTCAAAACTCTATTTAACTACTTTGAATACCAGCTTAATTTAACACCTAAACATTCTGGACATACAAAATTGTTTCCCAACTACAGTTTTACAAAGCTGAATTAAAAACCATTTCAAATAGAAACACTAAGCTTGGACAAGTCCTGTACCAGACAGATCACAACTAGATCAGCCCAGGTTCTGTACCAGACTTTCGGAGAGCATGTGGACAGAGCTGCTGACTTGGATGTACTTACTGTAGCCACCACTCGAGACAAGAAGTCTGCTAGAAATGTGATATAATAGGAAAGTGTATGGTCAGTTTTTACCCACACCTTGGCGGGGGGGCAATTAAAAAAAAAAAAATTTGTTAGTTTCAAAACTAGGAACTTAAAACCTGGACAAAAATCCCCTGCCCCCCCACAACTTTAATGATTAAATAATCTGCATTTTGTTATGAGCTAACTATAGCTTCATAATAAAAACTATTTAATGAAAGCTTAACAAATTCTAAGACAGCAGTCCTGAACAGGACAATCAATACGGATGCCCAAATTATTTAGGGTTTGTATAACACTTCTGCCCACTCTAACCACCTGACCTAACTCTGGACAACAAATCCCAGAGATGTTCCCTTTACTTCAGACTATTTCTTACGCTCCTTTTAAGGCAGGGCATCATTCAGAAGCTGTTTCCAAGCAAAGAGACATTTTCAAAGCATTCGAGCTTTCCAACGTCTGTACACATTGCCTCTGAAACACAGGCATATGTGGCTATGTGGGAACAAGAGCTTTTACATGCACTCTAGAGCAGAAGCTCTTATAAAACGAAATCTTTTTTGAACAGGATATTAAAAGCTTTGGAAATGTTAAGTTCAAAAAGAGTTAAAGACACCGTGAAACGAGCCATCATGATTTCCACTTATAAAGGAAGTACTTGGAAATAATTTCAGAGACAGCTGTTTGAAACGAAGTTCAGATCAACTAAAGGAGGTCCTTTACATTTGCACTCCCAGATTTGAGTCTGTGAAGGTAACCTAGAAAGTAAAGATGGAGTTTTAAAGACTGGTTTCTATCTGTGAGTACCAGAATTCAATAAATGTTTACCTGAAATGACAACATCTGAAAGAATAGCTTTGCATTGCTTAAAAAACCCCACTACTTAATGATGTGTTCAAACCTCAACAAAGTTTCAGACCACTTCTGAAATAGATCCAAGTCATCAGGAAACAACTATTATTATCTAACTCACTTCCCTTCTTCACAGTAGTGAGCTTCTTGCCACCCTAACAATTAATTCCACCTCAACATAAACGGTGACCTGCATCCTGAAGTCTGCTTTTCGGATGTACTGTATCCTGCAACCTAAATCTGGCAGCCTCTCACATCAGGGTGAGATACTAGTACCAAGTGGTAATGAAGTACAGCACCCTTCATGCAATTTGGTAAGCAGTCTAGAAGAAATGGGATTCCTAGCTACTGATCCAGAACGTTAAAGGTCAAATCTTGTGTATAAGAATTGCTTTTCTTTTCTACATCACAGTCATTTTATAGCCAAATACTCTTACTCCAGTTACGGCATGGAAACAAACAGTAGCACTCAGGATGTACAAGGATATCAGTTGCTAAGTAAGGTCATTTCAGGAAGAGTTATGAATAAGATTCATGTTTTAATATGAGAGATCCTGGTCAAAGCCACTCAGATGCACTTCTCTTCCAGTTCAACCAATTCCAGCTTAGTCAACTACTTACCTCACATACAACACATACATCACTCAGACAAGGAACTGTATCGAGAAACCCCTTACAATAAACTGTAATTTCTATCCAGAAAATAGTTTGCCACTGACTCCACTCTCCCAGTCCAAAGGAGGGAACAGTTAATGCATAGAGCACGAGAATCTGTGAATAAGAAGCATATGAGCAAGCTCTGATGGCTTGCACAACAGATCCTTGCCATTGTATTTGACAGAATGCGTTCTTCCAACTATTTTTCCCTAAATTCTTGTATTTAATTCAATGCATGTGGTGATGGGAATTACTTTTAGAACAGTGATGTCCATCAGTACACAGATGTTCCACATTTGTCAAGTCACATGAACCTTGTGGCTAACACCCAACCATTGAAAGTCTAAAAATCCTCCTACATAAAAATGCACATGATGCATTTGTTCCTAGAAGAACATCAGACAGTATTACTGGAGACAGAGTTCTCCAACAGCGTCTGTCTTTCTTTTTTTTTTCTTAAACTGCAACAAGCTTTCTTTGGTTTAAGTGAAAAGGTAACTTGACAAAATCTGTCAGAGCTAGGAGAAAGCCCTTAAACTGAATTAAGTATAGTGTATTGTGTAAAAAAAAAATGCACATAGGCTACATACAATCACATCCAGAATTTTTTTTGGATAGCCCTTTTTCTAAAGAAACTATAAAAACACAGGAGTGCAGCAGACAGCTTCATAACCAGCACAGAGTTCTAAACACTTTACTCAAAGAAGTTTCCTAGTTTATTTCTTCCCAAATTAATCCAAACAAAAAATAAGGTATAGAAATTGATGCCAGAACACATGACCTAAGCTCTGTCCTCAGACCCTTACATTCAGCACTGCCTTAATGATAAGGAACATAGCTCAAAATGCTGTATCTGTTCAGAAATCTGTGCCTCTAGGATTAGTGAAATACTCCATTCTACATTTTGTACTAGGCCATTGATAAAGTCTCACGCTGCAGATTGTGAGAGGCAACTTACCAGTGTAAGTGTACTGACTGATTTTTATTGAGTGGGCAGTAAAAAACCACACAAGCATTTGTTTCAGACACTAGTTCCTGAGCTGTCTTAAAAAGTAGTAGCCCTTAAACATGAACACTCTGTAGTCGACAGATCGCTACCTATCCAAAAAAATCATATTTCTTAGAGAAGGTTACCTGAAGTTTATTATGTATTCCTCATGGAATGCACCCAGCTTACACATGAAGATCTACAGTTATGACCAGCTCGGTACGTTTGGATTTTGGCATACACTAGAAAGCATCTATGAATTCACACATCAGTATTTGCAAGCCAACAATAAATTCAAGTAGAATAAATCTAAGGCCACTTCCTACCAGTTGTGGCATGTAACAGACTTGTAGTCATCACCCTCTAACATGAGAGATGGCTTCAGTTTCTTGCTGACAGAAGTTTGTGTGACCTTCAAAAAGTCACCAGGGTTGGTCTGTGGCCTCTTGGCAATCTCAGCTAGCTGCTGGCTGCCAGATTCCCGCTCCTCTCCCTGGCTGCCTGAGTCTACCCCTTCCCTGCTCCACAGCATGTTTGACCCTGCACTGACTCATTTCAGATCAGCAACCACAAAAACAATTCAATTGCCTCCTTACACATTAAACACAGATGACTCAGTACAGGGTCAGAAAAGCAGAGGGGTACAAAGGGGGAAGCTGGTACATGTGGGTGAGAACATGGCAGCTAGCTCCCATGGTCCAGCTTCCAGTCCTTCATTCAAAATGAAGGGAACTCTCCAGTTTCACAGGGATCTGGTGAGGATGAATAACTAAAGGTTAAAAAGGCACTGAGATTCTGTTAACTCACTGGAGCAACTTTTTACATTATGTGCTTATGGAAGGGAATTTTTTCCACAGAATACCCATTTTTGACAAATCTGTGGCTCCCATCACCCAAATTTCTAAGTTCTCTGGAGACTTTGAGCAGAGACAGACTGAAGTAAAATAAAGCTTACAGAGGGATCCATGTTGAGGCAGGAGACTCCCGGACAAGCCTCTAGTTTTGCAGGAAGCTCCGGAAAAAGGGAGGGAACAGGGAACAAGCACAGAAGTGGCCTTCCCTTCTACAAGTCTGCATGCCCAGCAAGATCACCTTTTGATGCCGTTTCTGTAATTTCTTCTGTATTTGGATGTGGGGCATCAAACAGCAGATTGATCTCAGTGAGGGAAAATTCCCGTATCGGAAGCATGCATACTGCTTTACCTCAATTAGACAACACGAGAAAGGGAAACAGCAGGACACGACCTTCAGGGGGTTCCCTAGATAAAATGTCCCCCAAATCTCATTTCTCCTCTCAGGAAAAGGAGGAGGCCTGATCCATGCTAAAAGCACCCCAAAAGAGAAGCTACACCTTCCTATGATCTTCAGTGCAGTGTCTGTACCTCTGTTGCTCTTTGGGGCTGGCTACTTCAAAGGCCAGGAAAGACAATCCATTAGGAAGTCCACCAACTGAATGGCTGAATGCCTCTTCTCAACTATCTCTCCTCCAACACCCACGTTCTAGGAAGCATTTTTTCTACACTGCTATTGTTTTCTCCCCGGTTCTTCTATTGGCACAGCTGTCTTAGGTGGCAGAATTAGATAGGACGTATGAGATCGGAACAGGTATGTGTTAACAGTACCAAAGCAGAACCAGAAACGTCACAGCAAATGTTTGCTTTATTAACACAATTAGAATACAGCAGACAGAAAATACTTAGAAACGTGTATCATCTAGCAGAATAAGCAGAAAAAACCTCACTCAACATTTAAAAGCTATTTCGAACAGATGATTATAAAAGTGACCTGTTGGAAACACAGCTATATTCCTAGAGAAATTCAGCACATATCTAACGGTAAGTTTCTTTCTACAACTGCCATGTATCTCCTCACACATACTTTAAACAATTAAGTAGTAGCCTTTAACCTATCTGCAAAACCTGAAGTAGCCTCTGGAGCCTTGAGTCTCCTTGTTTGTTTGATGAAATCTCATCTATCTCTGCTATTAACAAGTTTAGGTTGCTTATAGTTTATTTATGGACTTGGGTTCTTTTGGTTTAAAGTAGCTGTCTCCAATTACAGCTTAGAATTATGTAGAATACAATAGTCTGAATTTAGTGGAAGCATTGTCATTACCACTTGATTTGCCAGTTTTGCATAAATCTGTTCAGACGACATCTGCGCTGTTTGGCAGGCTATTGAATAAACAGTGGAGGGAGAAAAAAGTAAGCATGATACACAGCTCTTGGAAAGGAAAGTTATGTGTGTTTATGACAACACAAGCACTTGTGATAAAGTTTTACCTTTTCAGAGCAAAGTAGTCTATGCTGACAAACTCAGTTTTGAAAATCAAAGCAAGTACCGTAAGCCAGAACACCAATAACACTGGGAGAGCCATAGTTTGATTGCTTCGCATGCTGTTTAGCAGCTAGTGCCAAGGAGCTTCCAAGAGAACAAGTGACAATAGCACATCCTTGCCTCATGTAACTCCTGGGAAAGTAGGGCTGTGATTCTCTCAGCAGGGTTACTGTGATCACTGCCTGCAGGCCTTATCACTGCTGGCAAGCTCAGCCAGCACTTCTCTCCTCCTGCCTCACGGCTGGGCAAGACGGAGGAACAAGAGCAGACCTCCCTGCTTCAGCTGCTTGAGAAACTGCAGCGCAGAGACACCAGCTCAGTTCTGCCCTGCACAGAGGTGTGCCCTCCTGCTTTTCCCCAGCTCCATGCAAATTCTTAACCTACACTCACAGGGCAGACGTTCGGTTTGCCAGTTAGCCAGCAGCAGGTAAGTGCATTTTCTGAAACATACAAAAAGGGCAACATCATACAGGGTAAATTTGATTTCTTCTGTTAATTGAGATTTAGACTGCCATGTTTCACTTCAAATGACTGTGAGCGAGGTGGTATTTTTAGGCTGCTAACAAGCTTCTGAAAAGCTAGACACAGCGTAGAAAGGCAATTCCCCTCTCAGCTAGGTAACTCGCTATGCTGGATCTGGAAGGGCAAGAACCTCAGTGAATGCAGAAACTAACTATCTGCATCATCTCTGAATTTCATCTAAGTTCAAGGGAATTTCTCCACCTACAGGATAAAATAAAAGCAGGAAAAAACCCCAACATCAACAGCACAAGACAAACAAACAGATTAAAACTGGGTTTACAGCTAGACCAGAAACCAATTGCTGTTTTCAATCTCTTCACTGCAGTTTAGAGAGTATGTGCTGTAAAACACCCACTTCAAGTACCAGCCAACTGGCAGACCCAAGCATTCTGTATTTTTATTATCTGAGTGACTTCTAACCTGCGCTTGGACAGCTCTGCTCAGACAGACCTCAGCTATAAATCAGGACTGTGCATATTTGCAATGTGCACTCTTACTGAGAGAGTTACTTCTGAGACGTGTGCAAGAGGGGTGGGAATCTCTTCTGACAGAATGCCCTGGGACAGAAACAGTGGCAGAAACATGTACTATAGTTAGAGCTTCAGTCGTGATTTGAGAGGGCAAATCACATTGCTTGAGCTGTCTTAGGCACACTCACTCCTTAATCTTCAGCTTGAATTCCTTCCTCATCTTTTACATATCAATTAGATAAACCAATATAAATGCCAAGTACTAGCTGCATAAACTAATTCATCCTCCAAATCCAATCTAAAAAAGTAAAGTGCAGGAGTTGCTACAGCATGAGTGTGGGTACCATAGTGACAAATAGTTCAAACTACTCAGGACCCTGTGCAGAGGTTTCACTGATTATACACTCAGATAACTTCAGCAACTTTGACTAAGATACACCCTCCAAACAGAAGATTCCTTCTATATTTAGAAACCAGCTGCCATTGATTCAAGCCATATTAGTCCATCATGAACTCATATCCTAGCATCGGCAAACACCAATGTCTAGTGAGACTTGCAGTGAATTGCCATGTTCACCTGTGTGTCTAAGCAAGAATATTTTCAACTTTCAAAACTTTCTCATAAAATTACTAGAAATAGAGCACACCTGTAATTAAATAAATGCCAATCTTAGCCATAATAAAATATGATCTTAGAGTTGAAGATTTCATTATTTAACAAGCTCCTATACAACTAAAATGTGACATCAGAGGTGGTTCCATTACAATATCTCTCTTGGGTCCTTTGGCAGGGGTATCAATCATGTAGGACATCATCTGAAAGGGCTGTAGTGTTCTTAGACTTGCTGAATAGCAACACTTATGAAAGAGATATTTTATCAGTAGATAAACCAATTACTTCTGCCAACCTAATAAGTACTATGGAGTAGATTTCAACATATGGTCATTAGATTGTCATCCAAGTTCTCAAAATGAATTTTTTTTTAAATATTCCTTTAGGTTCAGAGAACTTTGCATGTTCTGATTTCATAATAATAGCAGATTTTTCCTTCAGAAGACACATCTGATTAAGCTGCATATTACAGTTCTTAGCCACTCCTTCACAAAAACCCCCAATATATTCAAGACTTCATTACCATAAGGTAACTTCTATATGATTTGCCTAGTTTCTCTCACTTCTCCAACTCATTTTGCTGCCATGTTACCTCCTCGTTGTACCTTAAGTCTATGGTACATGAAATTTCAGTGTTAATATCAAGCACTATGGTGGAGAGAATCATTCCTTCAAGACAGAGTGCATTCCGTTTCTTCAAAACAAATCAGCTTTCTCCTGCTTTCATCAATTTTGATCTGGGTTTGGCAGAGATAGCACTGATACACTGGCTGTTTCCTGCCCAAACTAGACTAGCAATTACTGCAACTCTGCACAGAAATGGCATCATTCAGTGATCAGCACAGCAACAGCAAAATTGCTTTGTGTATCTGGATAAAACCAAGAACAGCAGAGTAATCCCAAAAGTTTTAAATGAGAATTAAAGCTCTTGAGAGACCCATAATAGAATAGCAGTCCCTTAAAAAAATACCTGCTTTCCAGCAGCTTTTCCCCGAAAGCTAGAAAGAGGTCACCTAATTCAGAATCTTATTTTCCACTTCTTTTTTCCACAGTCATCTCTCCTGATCAGGTTATTATGCGTCATCCTAAAACGTTCAAGCACACAACTCCAATAGAATGCAAGATATCTTGGCTGTTGGAACTATGTGGATCAACTGGACATGGCCTGAGTGTCTAGCAATGAAGTCTTTGTAGCAAGCTCAGGAGGAACACACAGCCAAAAAAAGCCCAAAGAAAACCCCCCAGATGCCCAAGAACAGACTAATGACAGAAACAGACCCTAAAATCCAAAACAGAGACTGTTGAACATCCTACCAAAGATAACAGTCACAACTAATTGCAGTCTCCAAAAAGGCTAGATTCAGAAATGGAAGGAATATTAAACATATAGTTCTCTCAGACAAGGCAGAAGGACATGACTAATGCTGCATGGTCATTAAGCAGTAGGTTGTGCACTGGCCTATTCAGATCACAGAGTCATAGAATGGCTTGGAAGGGACATAAAAGATCACCTAGTTCTAACCGCCTGCCCCAGGCAGGGACATCTCTCACTAGATCAGGTTGGTCAAAGCCCCATCCAACCTATTCTTGAGCACTTCCAGGGAGAGGGCATTCACAATTTCTCTGGGCAACCTGTTCCAGTGCCTGAGCACCCTCACAGTAAAGAATTTCTTCCTAATACCTAATGTAAAATCTACTCTCTTCCAGTTTGAAGTGGATACCCTTCGTCCTATCACTACACTCCCTGACAAGCAGTCTATCCCCAAGACAATGTATTTAAGACACATTTCCCTGTGTTTAGATTTATCTCCTGGGCTTAAGCATCTTGTGACAGCATGGCTGAAAACATCACCCTTAATAATGACACTGATTTAATTAAATTCAATAAACATAAGAATTCCTAAAGTTTTACAGAAGATATTTTTCTAACAAAACAACATAATTAGGGGCATATTGGATTCATGTAGCTTATTGCACTTCTATTGTTCACCTACGTGAATTTTCAAAAATGCTCAATCTGTTAGTGACATTATGTTACACTGCTTACAGAATATACCCATCGTCTTATCTGCAATACCTCAAAGCATCACAGCCACCTCAACAACTACTGAGATAACTCTCTTCACTGAACAATTATGGAACAAGACTGAAGGCTTACTTATACATGAGAGCGAGAGCTGTGGTCGAAAACCCCTCTCCAAGGCTTTGGAAATGGAAAGTGTCACACAAGAAGCAAACAGAAATGAAGCCGAGACAATAGACAAAATTAAGTAAGACTTTCAAGTGCCTAAGACAACTGGAACATAAATGGGATTCTTCTGAATCAGGTGCACACACAAATACATGCATGTTCTAAACAACTGCACTCAATGCAGAAGCTATTAAGAGGTTTTAAAAAAAAAAAACAAACCACAACACACAATACTCAGGCTGCCATGAACTTACAAATAATATCAGATCTTCTGCCCAAAGATCAAAGCAAGTTTATTTTTCCCCTCCCTTTAATTTGAGCACACTATTTAAATAGAATGAATCAAATAGATGGTGCAATTAAATCTGGAGAAAATATAAAGTAATACTTGTGAGCATAATCCAAACAGTCCCAACTAAGTTCCAGCAGCACTTTTCAGGATAAGGGTCCTCCATGACACATCTGTTAAGTTAAATATGTTGGTGCTGTGAGACATCAGAAAGAGCACTTGAACAACTAGAGCCCTGTGAGCAGTGCTCAGCTAACAAACCTTGCAGCTCAGCTGAGCTGTTAACAATTCACTCCGGAACATCCCTGAACATCATGGACTTTGCTATGGATTTATTACTTTGAGCCTAAATCTCGCATCTGAATTAGGTAATGTTTTGGACAATAAGATCACCAGGCAGAAATGTAATAAAAATTAATGAGAATCGTTTCAGGGCACTCCTCAAAATGAAACCTGTGACAGAGGTTTGTTCACACAAGTGAAGTTCAAGGCAGTCAAGCAGTTGCACACTGCTCATTGCCAGATGGCTCTGAAATTGATTTTATCTACCTGTAATGCAGATCACCCTCCCGTGTCTGGAGCTTAACACAACCACGAGCCTCTCCTTTGCACAATGCATCTACTGCCAGAACAAAGCGCGAAATCAAATAGTTCTGTTTCAGGTTTTTTTTTTTTTCCCAATTTATTTTACAATGAGCAGAAGTTTTACTGAGATGTAAAAGAAGATAGTGCCTTTTTTATTTTGGTCACAAATGTATATCTGAATTATCCTGGAGAAAGTACTGACACAGTACAGCATAGCCCTCTCTAAAACACTGGGGCAATTCAACACCGGCAGCAGCCAATAGAGCCAGCTCAGGTTTCCTTTGTAAACAAAGCCTGGCAATAACCTGGAGATCTTAGACTAGATGATGCCTTAGGAAAAACTCCTGTACCGTGAGGTAGGTGTGCAGGGCCAGTCACTGCCAGTCAGCTTACCCTGCCGCGCCTATAACGCCACAAAGTCAGCAGATAGAAGCAACAGTTTTGTAAAGTCAGCTGGCAGCTCCTAGGAAGCCAGCACACTTGGAACTGAAAATCCACCAAACTGTCCACAATTACCCCGCTGCAAGCCAAAGCTTATAAATGACCATCTTTTACCCTATATTCAAGAGGTTTTGAGACATTAAAAAATCCTGGAGTTTACACAGGTTATCATAATTCTCTTGTGGCAAATACACATTGGTGTATTGTGACTATTGAGCAGTCACAGAAAAGGCTATGAACCAGATCATTGCTGGGAATGTTTCCAACCAGACACGTGTATTCTGCTAACTCAAACAAGACACTTGTCTCCTTTGTGCCAAAGCAATCTCCAACTGCAAAGACAGGTGAAAAAGTAGGCCTTCACCGATCATCCAAGCCAAAGCCATCAGGTTCAGTACCACGTATTACTCGCTAGTAAACTTCTAAGTACTCAGCCCAAGTTTAACAAAGCTTCCCAAAACTTCCTATGTTGTTTGCATTGACCCCAGTACTGTTATTTTGAATCTCCTTCCTCCCTAGCATTTCTTCCCCATCCTCCTTAATCTACTCCACCAGCACAGAATAGACATGCTAACACCATGACTACTGTAACTCCAAAACATAGCAGCTCATGCTGTCACTAAAAAAGATGCTAGATGCTCTCATCTTTACAATCTAATGAACAGGTAAAGAATCTGCAATTTTAGATTAATAACATTCATACACAGTTACAATACAACAGAGCCAAACAACACTGCAACTGCAATACTTTCTGACCCTTCCCAGCTGTAATCTTCCCTGAAAAGTGTGAAGTTTCTTTTAAACAAGCTTCTTAAAAAACCCAAACTTTTCTTAAATAACCAAACTTTTTTAAAAATAGTGTGGAGAAGGACAACAAACACACACACAAAAAATCCTATTCCAGCATTTTAAGCTTCAAATAAATACTTCAGTGTTCCATTCGAAAGCTTTTAATTTGTGAAATCACAGCTGAAAGGTGTCATGTGAAAACCCACATTCATACATGAGATGAAGTGAACTGTGAAGAGCACATATCTTTAGTCCAGTCCGACTCTGACCCACCTTGCCCCACTAGCAAGAAGACCAAGGCTCTAATGTTAGAAGCTGACTGAGGGGTCTTGCGCCACCACCCCTCACTCCCTTCTCCACTCCCACTTCCAGCTGGGCTGATCCCCCCTGCACCATTTCCACATGCACTGGAGGTCCGAGAGCTTCCTTGGTTCACTAACACAGCAGAACACTGATGTGCTGACCCAGCAACCAAAATCTGAGATAAAACAGCTTATGAAGTTGAAGGAGTGGTCTAGAGTCACACCAGAATAATCAGCACAGGCACATGGCTGGGAGCAGGAAGGAAAGAGGGAAATGGGAGGAATAAGGAGCTGTTAAGACTCATAGAACCTCATCCCCAAAATGGTATTACTGCAAAGCCACACACACATAAAGAGTTGGCCTGAAAACAGTAATACAGGTTTCAAAGCTCATTAAAATTGCCTTTAAAACAAAGTTTTCAGAGTAGGGTTTCAGTGTGAGAAGGGAAATAACTTCTCTGGATTACCTTGCAAAGTCTTCCCCTTCCAGAAATTAGTTCTGAGGCTCCACAGAATAACCTTACTAAACCTGTGATGGGAATATTCAATAATACTGTAATAATATTGTAAATAGCATTTACAATAAAAGTGTCCAAATTGAGCAGCTGTTGGGTCATAAACCATGACTGAGAGGGCAGCCAACACTGAGGCTACCTCAAGGGAAAAGTCCCAAAGCCCAAAGAAGTCGGTATGCAAGCCACGATTTCCAGAAAAGCAAGGGATGCTGCTAGGGCTGGATCCCAGGAGCTTTGGTGCGTGCAGCATGAGACAGCATTAACACTGTTTGTGAGAAGCATGAATTTATTTTGTATACACCCTCCAATACAGAAAGTTATGCCTGACAGAAAGGAAAGTTAATTTGGCCTAGTTCAGCAAATTCTTCAAAACCTGCCAAAGCATTGTCCAGACAACACAGGACACAGCTTCTGGCAAGTACCTACTGTCAGAAATCATCGACTTTCAAAGAGTCATTTAACCTCTCTGTAGTTTTATTTATTTGCAGTATTTTTAGGTTGCAGAAAGAGCAACAGCTACCTAGGTACAGTATAAAAGCAAGAATTATTCAGGCTTGGGGAAATCAGACTCTAGACACATCATGACAGATGTCCTGCCTTAAATAGCAGCAGTAACGTTCCATTACTTAAGAGCCCAGCTAACACTCCGAAAGAGTAGAAAGTATAAAACATTAATGAAGATAATTTGATAAATCTGTTTCAAACAACTAGCTTGCTCTGCAACAAGAATAAAAATAAAAATCTTTTATCACTTTTATTTTTTATTAATATTAATCTATTACCTATCTTAGGTAATTTGCTACAGCCCCACCCACTGTCCTTTCTTCTTTCACTAAAAACAAGAAGAATGTGCTGTGTATTCCAAGTTATATTCTTGATAGTGTATTTGAAAGGAACAAATTAAGGATGCAGTTCTCAGTTAAGAAAGAGAGGTTTACTTTAGGTGAACTCTGAAAAACTGGTAATTTGAAATCCAGAATAAGGATTAAAAAGAGAGAGAGATTGAGCAGACCAGGTCTTAAAGAAAGATGCCAGCATAAAGAGAAAGGGATGCTCAATATAGTCTCAGTGAAGTGACACAAGAAGTAATTTTTCAAGTCACCTGAACCAGATTCTCGCAGGCAGTAGCAGATGTATCACACACCAGTGGTTTGCAAGTCACGTTGACATTGCACATAAGTGTGGGCCAAGTGCTGTCAAGCAGTGCGCACAAGCACACATACGGATGGATGGATGTGCGTGCACACATCCATGTGTGCGCACTGAGCAGCCCTGATCCAGGAGCTTCAAACCACCACAGGCATTTGCAAGTACACCAGTTTCAGAAACACTAACAAAGCAACTCACCAAACACATTGCTGTATTTAATACAGGGATCATGTTCAGTTGCTATAACTGTCATACTTAGAGACTTGAGGGGGTAAAAATAATTGAGGAATAAAGATGGTCTCCGGCTTGTAGGTATTTGACAAGTATCCAAGCTCCAGTAGCACACACAGTGAATATAAGTGACTGGAAACATTTGAGCAAGTGATCTTCTGTTTATCAAAAGAGTTGAGTCTCTTATAGCAGCTCTCTAGAGGCCACACCAAAAAAACCCTGGAACATTCTGAACAACTTTTAATACACAAAACTAATGACTGTTTTACAAGAGTTAGAAGTTTTCCACAATAAGAATTTGTGGTTTCCTGTGCAAGAAAGAATGCCAATTCATACCAACACGTTCATGGAAAAAGTTTTTTTCAGGGCTTCCTTAAGAAACTAACCTCTGTAACACCAAGATTACTTGTGCGTTGTCTCAGCAAAGGCTGGCATGATTTTAAGTCCTCCTATCAGCCTTTGCATAAGAAACATTTAACGAAGTAGCATTTGTTTTATTGGAGGGACACTGTCTACTATTGCATCATGAAAGTACATTTGTATGTTACTCTAGGAATTTCGTAAGTAATCATAGTTCTCAAAGACTGTACTTAAGGTGTTCCCTCTCTTTATTGAATTTGGAAAGAACTTCCAGCCAGGCTGAAGTTCAGCACAAAACTACTCTGGTCCTCAGCCTCCTCACTTCACACACATATATGGGCTTTTTGGGGTTTTGCTTTTGATTTCAGCAGCTTATTGCTGGCAATCACTTCCTAGGAGCCCAGAAAGAGCATGTCCAACCAAAATCTGCTTTAATGACTTCTTTTAAAAAGCTACTAGGTCAAGACTCCAATAGCAGGTCAGATGAAACAAAATCACTGGTAACTTCTTTTTTGGAGCTCTGTAGCTCCCTAATGGAAGGCAGATTATGAATTTCAGTTCCGTGGTTTGGGAACATATCTCACCTGGAATGCTTCACCTGCCATCTCCCTCCCCACACAAATCCCTTCAAGTTCTCTGTGGCTGTACTACCCCAGCAGAGTATGCTACACAGTGAGCATTCTCCTCTTAAACCACAAGTTTTAAGAACCTGAAATACCTAGCAGTAGTTAGTTACACTATAGTTAGCTTTTATTAATGTAAGTGCTAGGAAATTGTTTAGCTGGGTTCAGTGCCACTTAAATTCAAAGTTCATTTTATTCAACGTGATTTAATTTCAAGCTAGAAGAATTAAACTTGCATTCCATACCAGGAATCCATATAAACAACTTATTTCCATACTCCAGGCTTTTGCTTGCAGTAGGAAGCCAGAACAACTTTGTTGCCAACCCACAAAAAAATACAAAAATAGGCATTTGCATGCAAGTTGTAAAGTCAGGCACGTACCAAATATTAGGGAGACAAGACAAACAAGTGTATTTAACAAGAAACAAATCCTTTGTCTGTCAACTATTGGTACTTTACAATGTAAAAGGAAGGAAGAGGTGAGGCACTGGGGAGAGCACCCACAACAAGTTTGGTGCAATCCCATGGTCAGGGTGTTTACAGAGTTCTGGGGAGTCTTTCCCCTCAGAGCTTTCCAAGGCTCAAGTTTTGTACAAACTCCTCTGAAGTAATGTTTGTCACAATACATGCTTTAAACCACAAATGACAGAATTCTTTAACTAAAGTAATTGATGCCTAAAGCCAACAATGTGATCTAATCAGGAACATATAAACTAAGTAGTCTTGTGGAGTAAGGTGAGAGAAGAAGAAACAGCTACTTTTTAGCAGTTATGACCTAAATGCTGATTAGGGATGAGAGCGCAGCCTCACATGTGGCACACAAGCAAGGAAAAGCATCCAGAACTACAACTAACTACAAGAGGTAACCCTAACAGCAGCCTAACTAAGCCAGACCCTTTCTGATAGATATTATCACAGTAGTTTGTTTTCTTCTGCAATTTCGTTCATTATTGCAACTTTTGCTTAAGTAAGCTTCTTTCAAACCCTTGAATCTTTCCAGTGATAGAGACAATTGTGTGTAAGCAGGCTCTGGGGTGCTGTACGCGTAGCTGATAGCTATATAGAGGGCAGAGTCATGATCTGCACAACCTGGGAGTTAACAGGCAGGACAACCCAGGGTAAGAGCTGCAATGGCCAAGCTGAAAAGCAACCACTTAAACTGCCAAAGTTAGAGACAACAACATTCATCACTTATCAACCTGTGGCTTGGGGAAGCAGCTCTACCTTCTGCTGCTCTATTTCTGTCTTTAAATTAACACATACTGTAATTTTTACTTTTAGAGAGCAGTGGAAGAGTCAGTGAAGTGAGGCAGGCAAAGCAGCACTTAGCACTAGCTGTGCAAAGGAAATCATCAACAACAGCAAAAGGAAACAAAGGTTAAAGGGATTAATTCAAGTTATATTTTCAGAACAGCAATTTCCCTGCTGCTGGAAATGGTGCTCCCCTGTGCAATCCACAAGGTCTCCTCCTCTACTAAGCCATACAGTTGTCAGCTTTCCTGGAGTTGGAAGGCATTACATACACAGACATGTCTTTAAATTGACTGGGAAGCCAATGTAAGTAAGTTTAGAGGAAACTTTAAAATAAATATTTTCCCCTGTAGGGGATGGAGCAAATTTAAGCCAAGTTAACAACATTGGCAGAACCTTTCATTTAAATGAAAGAAAAAAAAAAACCCAAACCAAAACAACAAACCAACTTTAACAATAAGCTTTCTCCAATGCTCTTTTTATGCCTTTACAGAACTTCCACCAACTTAATTAAGAACAGTTTTTGAAAGTGGGTGAGGGGGTAACACGTTTTTTTCTCACCTATTACTTTTAAACATATTCAGCAATTTACTGCCATTTAAAGTGTTATCACTTGACTTTAAGGATCTCTAAAGGTCTCTTCCAACCTGAACTATTCTATGATTCTCACCACTTTCCATGAGAAATAAATATTTGTTTCTCCTAAAGCCTTTAATAATAGAACACCTCTTATTAATCACATACTGTCCTCCTCCTCTGCTCAGGTCAGGACAAACCAACACCTCCTTACTTTCATGCTTTACAAATTCCACTCCTCCCAATCTCTTCTATGTCCATTCCCTAGACTCACTGCAAAGGGGCTTATGAAATAATCAGCAGCATTCAAAAATTTTTAAAAAGTTTAAAAATAAAGATGCTCTCCCGAACATTCTTTGTGACAGATGTTCCTCCTCCATCCCCCGCCCCCATCTTTCCTACCCTCAGTATCACACTCAGTTGTCTTCCTCTATTTTTGAAGCATGGACAGTCTGCTCTTCTGGATCAGAACCCCTGTTACCTTGTTTTCTGAAGAGCCACTCACACACACAGTTATTAAAACCAGAATACACATTAATTTCTAAATTTTCTGTACTAACTACACATTTTAAACTAATATCCATGATTTTGCTCAGCTAACCTAGCTGTATCCAATATGATAATTTCAAACTATAAGCCTGTATTTCTGCTATGATTTCAGACAAGTACTGATTTGGTACTCCAACATGGGAGTCCAAAAGAGTAATTTTCCAGAAGACAAGAATAAGCATCTAGCCAAAGACAGTCCGTGTTTCAATTTCTTTTAAGACACTAGCATCAGAAGTAGTTCAAACTCTCAGCTATTTGGAGATACAAAAAACAGACCCCAAAATATGCCACCTTAAATCAAGAGACTTCTTTCTATGGTTTGGTTTTGTTTTTACAGGGCAAGGCTCTATTATTAAGCCACAGTCATCCTCTTATTAGACTAATCTAAGTAGCGTTCATGTTTAACATGAACACAAAAGCTACAACCAGCTAGGATAGAGCAGGCCTTGTGAAAGAAGAAACAAAAAAAAGGTAGGAAAAAAAGTATATCTACAGTCACCTGAAAATTTCTTCTCTGAATAATAGGGTTTTCAGACGAGTTACAATGGGTAACTAGGAGCCTGGGACAGAGGCAGCCTTTTCTGTCAACAGCAAGAACACACAAGTCATTCCCTTCCAGTCTCCTTCACCATGAAATGATTCACAGAGCCAAGAAAATTCAAGTTTACATTCTTCAACTACAAACTGCATTAAATATGTTTTCAAGAAAATGCCTGATTTATTCCCTTGTACAGGAGCATGGAATAATAGTTAGGGTCAACCCCCTGAAAACTTAGCTTTATCGCTATCTTCAACAATCTCTTGCAGCATCCACATACATGCTCCTTCTCACCCAAAGTTTCAGTCTGACATTATAGAACTGGTTAAGTGCTTAGAAAAATAACTTTAGTCATTAACAGAATTGTGTCCCTTTTCCAAAGGTGCTTGCATTTGCTCTGTTCAAAACTTCCACTGAAGTTCATCGTACAAAGACAATCTGCCTTTTAACCTCTGTATCTCAAGGAGATAGTTATGGCTTCACCGCTGCAGAACACAATTTAGCCACACAAAACATTTTCTGGACGTTTGCTGTCCCTTTCATGGCAGGACCAGCAGGCTGGATGGAAAAATCCAGAAGGCAATGCTCAGCCTATGGTCCCTCACCTGGACTGAGCACTCACTGCTGATACACAGAGAGAGAGCCCCTGTTCTTTCCTCAACATCCCTCAACATGAGCAGTGCTGCTATTGAAGTAAACCTCGTTTCAAGAACTGGTAAATGAAAGGGTTGGATGACAAAAGAGCAGAGGATGCCTTGTTAAACTGAACATTGTTCAGCGAAGTGGGGAAACAGAAGAGCTGTTGACATGGTTTTAAGCGGCATCTTTTCATACCCCAGTTCTTTTGGACTGGTTACTACCGCAGGCTGTAAATGATTATATTTCATATTTGTGCCAAATTTAAGTAAATAAGATTTTTTATGCAATTTGTCCAACAATTGGCAAATAAAACTTCTGACAACTTTGATAAGGTAAGAACAGTCTACTTTGGTTTTAAGTCCATTAGAAGCAGGAAAGGGGTTCTGCAGCACCTAGCATTCAACGAGAAGTCAATTTTATCTCCACTAATATTTAACACCAGAGAAACAAATGCAGCTACAGTTGCCTGTACTAAGCAGCTGGCAAGCTCGGAGATGGAAAAGTTGTGGGACAGCTGGGGAATGCGAGACCCTTTTGAACAGGCTGCTATGTGATCCAAAATAATGGTACATGTTTACACACAACACAATGGCAGCAACAGCCAAATACAGGTCTGGCGAATGCACTACAGCTGCTCCTTCCCTCAAACAAGGCAGACTGAGCAGATACAAAAGAGTTCATATTCGCAAAAATATGGCTTTCATCTCAAAAGGCAGCAGTCTGGTTTCCAAAATAGACAGCTGGCCTCCAACTGGACTAAACCGTACAGGAATCTGTACTAGGAGTTACGCTTTAAAACAGGTCTGGATTAGGGTCATGATGCTTTCCAAACTGCTGCTACTTTACCACCAATGGTTTCCAACAATGCGTTACTCAGTCCAACAGGCTGCCATTTAAGAAAGAAAAAAACCTTATCTCATGACAGGATTCTCCAGCTATCATCAGGAAGACAGCCATATAGAAAGTCTTAATATAGACACTGACTACACAGAAGTTAGCTATCCACTTCAGAGAAAGACATTCAGTGTGCTAGAAAGGAGGGTCTGAATAAACATGGGCTATTTTACAGCTTTTTCACACTAGTGTTGCACACTGGTGTAAAAGTAAGTTGGCACCTGAAGACAATGTTATCCCACCACTCACACCTAAACAGAGGGATGGTTCTTATTTGCTGCTGCTTATGCAATGTCTGATAGGGTGCTGCAAGGAGCGCTCGCTTGTTTCACAATTGCCATCTAAAGACAACATAATGTTGTACATGGTCTTGCACAAAAATTGCATCACCTTATTTCAAGTGATCTTCCCAGTTTTCAAGTCGCAGAAGCATCATATCAGAGGTCCCATTTGTCTTTCTCAAGACAAACCATGATTACGTAGTTCTAACAAACTGGCTACTACTTTATACCATAGCTGCACCACTCCTAATTACGCTAGGCACCAGAACGCAGTTAGTAATAGAATGTTTCAACCCACTGCATCTTGATTAAAAATAGTATAACTCAAAAGAAACATTTTTTGACTGAGAGAAGATGGCACTGAAAGATTTTCTCTTCTACTTGCTCTGCACATAGCCATTACCATTACAATCCCAGTTAAGAGCTATTCAGAACATGATAGTTAAAACTGGACAAAGACAGCTGTCATAGCAACAATAACAGATGTAGGCACAATTTTTAACCTCCTTCTCTTTTACAAAGAAAAATGCCACTAACAGCCATCATGGAAAGGAGGATTTTGAAACATGGGTTGTAAAATTCTCTTGTAATTAACGGGACTCTGTCAATGGTAAGCACATCTTAGCCCACCTAAGCAACAAAATGTCACATCTGTACACTTCTATTTCAGATTTCTGATAACGACTTTCTAGTGAAATCCATTTGTTAATTAAGTATATTTCTAAGAAATTCCCCACATAAATGGAATATACGTGCTGAATAAATAAGGAAAATAAGTAGAACCTTCTAAAAAGATGTTTTTGGTACTAATATACTGCCTTCCGGAAGGGCACTTAGCGTAATAGTAACAGGCGTGCTACCTTCAAACCCTACCGTCTGTAAAGGTAAGAGCACAGATTTGCTCTGCCAGCTGCACTCGCTAGGAGCAGCTGCAAGGGCTGCAGAGAGAGCAATGCGTTGTACCCCCAAGGGATCTCCGTATGAGCTCTAGAGCCCCACCTGCAGCTGGAGCTTTTTCTCCGGAGTTTTGAACTAGTTCTGCTACCCAGATTTATCCAGCTTTGAGCACATCTCAGTACTCTAGTGTCTCTGAAGTCTTGTGCTCAAAATAAAAAGTAAGAATGGAAGCTTGAAACAAGTGCAGGATGTGGGCATGAGTTAAGACATCAGTGAATCTTAGCACAGTTCAGCAAACAGATGATTTTTAACAACTACAGGTAACGCACTGACAGTCAACCTACGTAAGCAAGCAAGATGTGCATGATATGGACCATCCATAAGCCTCACTGAACCTCTCCCAAATTACTCTCCATACTTACCATAATGGATTACGCTTTCAGCCAAGATCACAATAAGAAATCAAACAAAATGCAAAACCAAATTAAAAAAAACCCACAAAAAACCCCAAGGAACTGTAGTTCCTCACCAATTAGCCTCCACTAAACTAATTACTGCTTTAAAGGAGAAGGCATTTATATTAAAATTCCAATACCGTACTTACCAGGTACAGACAAAATAAATGTACTTAGGAAACATTCTTTAGTTCCACTCCCCTTCTTTGTAGTCAAACCGTATGTTGTAGATTATTTTCAATTAAAAGACCTATCAGGGTATTTGCGTGCATGAATGGGAGGGTAAGTTTCTATTTTTCTGAGTTCTTTTTAACAAGCATTTTACATGTGGATATAAACTCAGGTCTTCCACAAAACAATTACTGCTGTTACTTGCCACAGAGGAAGTAAGAAGACAAATCTTTTAATAGCTTATCCCTGATTTTACTCTAACTGCACAGGGATAAGGGGATTTTTTAAAAATTGTTAGGAGGTACATCCACACCAAAGTTTACTTGCCATAACAAAGATTCCCCTACCACGTAGATCTCCTGACAGCCATGTTCCAACAGGCTCCAAATAGTTTATACACATACCAAGTATTGTTCAAAGCAGACTTGTTTTAAGCAAGATTAAATACCTGTTCAGTTTGAACTGTCCCAGTGCCAGGATAAACTACACTAAACTAGTTCAGATGGTTATCCCGCTGGGCACCAATCGCCTTTGAAACTCCCAGTACCCCAGAATCTGCTGCTTCTGGGAATTCTGCCAGGAGCTGTGGGATAGCTCTCCACAGAGGACATTACAAGTTAAATATTTTAGAAGTGTGCTTGTGTTTACATGGACCAAGGCTGCAACAGTTCAGCATATGAGTCAGCACGGTTTGCACCCACAGAGAGCTGAGCAGTGCAGTTGGGAACTATAAATTTTCTTGGGAAAAAAAAAAAAAAAAAGCATGAAATGATTCCCCCAGGGCAATACAGTCAGGCTGCACCCTAGCAGGAGCTAAAACTCACCTGAAGACAGAAATTTTGTTCAGAACTTTACTGCTGAAAAACCCATGGTTTTCCTGCAGTGATTTCAGAAGTTTCTCCACAGGACAGACACTTCAGTCCTGCCTGTATCAGGGAGGTTAATAACAGTATCACGGCCAGATAAACTGACAGGCACACACATCCACACTAGGATACAGCTCTTTAAGTCTTATCAGTAACATTGAACTCCTTTAAAGCAGAAACTGAAGCGTATTTCCTATCTGGACAGCAGAAAAAAGTTTTGAATGCATCTCACTTAGCACAGTAACATCCAAAGTCTTCAGATGGGTAAGCAAAGTAGACCTGAAAAAGAGCAAACTACTCTAGTGCATCCCACCATGCCATTACCTACAGCCGGAGGTATTTAAGGATCAGGCCAACACCCTTTTATTGAGGCCTCAGGAGGCACAGGAAAACAGGATGACCTATCAAGCCTCTGAACATCCCACCAGTGAAGAATTTCTCCTGGCAGGAACAGCTGTCAGCCCTGTGTTTCAAGAGCTGAGCACATCACCACTACTCCTTCCTCTTGTCTTCACAGCAGGCACCTCTGCCTTGTGGGTGCTTGATGCAGACCATCAAGAAACCAAGACTGTTTATCTGAAAACACAGGCTGGACCTCTACCACTGTTGGTTAGACAGGACAGCACACAGAGCCAGAGGACAGCACATCCTCATCTTGAACTGCACTTTCAGGTCAGAGGTAACGACACCTCAACATAGTAACACTGCACACAGTTCTGTGGTCATAAACCTCATTAGCCAAGTGAATCAGTCAAGAAAGGTTATCATTTTCAAGTGGCTTTTGTTTTCATTTTGAACACAAGAGATTAAGATAATTACAGGCTGAGAACATTTTTCAGTATGATATAGTTTGGTTTACTCTTAAAGAAACACACTTGTCATGATAAAATTAACCAGACTAGCTCAGAACATTTTCCATAAGGTATCAAAGGGACTGTTCGCACACCCTGAAGAACTACGTATCTACCAGGTTAAGAGTACTATCTTTCAGCACATGAGATGCTATCCGAGCTGAGACCAGCCTATGATGACACTAACAACTGTCAAAGACCCAGAACAATATCAAAAATAAAGGAATAATTTTCACTTCCTATTTGCTTCCCAGGCCTCATGCTGCTGTCCCCTGCCAAGTAATAAACTCGAGTACACTCAGTCCATACAGGACCACTTAAGTCTCTCTGAGAGAGTCATAATCCACAATCACGTGCTGACTTTAAGAAGCATTATTAGTAAAATGGATCCAAAGGTGTCACTAAGTAGCCAGCTCTCCAGCATTGCCTGTCCATGCTCTACGTAAAACCCCACAAGCACTGCACTCATAACCACCAGCATACCCGACTCGAGTTTTTTTTCCTATTAATCATTGCTTCCCCCCTTTCTAAACACATCATTGTCTTCTAGAGTTCGGACAAGAAGTCGGGACAAGCTGCAATCCCACTGCTGACCCATTTAAGCCAGGAAAGGTGAGTAGTCAACCTCTCCAACACAGCTACTGGGCTCTGGGCCAAAGAAGTTCCCCGCATCAATAAACAAGCACCCTGCTGATTTTGTCAGCCTTTCCCAATACCCCACCGTGCCGTAACCAACCGGCATCATAAAGTCCCTCTTTCTTTGCGCCACACGTGCACGCTCCTGCTGCTGCTGCTGCCGATGCCTTTTCTTCCAGCTTAAAGAAGAGACAAAACTCCTTCAAAACAGAAATTTCTCAGCTCCGCTGCAAACCAGCCCTGGCGCCGAGCGCGGGAATGGGCGACCACCCTCTGCCGCGCCTCCAGCTCAGTGCTCCCGCCAGACCCGAGGATGTCTCCGAACGGCACTCCCGCCGCCGCAACCGCCCGCCGTCTCTCCCGGGACGGAGGAGACGGGTCGCGGCACCGGCCGGACGTCGCTGCCGCTCGCCCGCCCCGCTCTGCCCGACAGCAGGTGCTCCCGCAGCCCGTGCGGGAAACCGCGGCGGGAACCGCGGGCCGGGCGCAAGCCTTTCATCCTCCACATGTTGCTGCGCTGAGGAGAGAGCCCAAAGCCGGAGTGACAGCTCGGCCCCGGGCGGGAGGAAGCGGGGAAGTTTCGTGCAGCACCTTCGCGACGGAAACCCGCTCCCCGGGCGAGCGAGGAGCCCGCGACGCCTCGCCAAAGGCGGCGGCCGTGCCCCGGGGGCAGCGCCCGCCCCAGCCCCGCGCGGGTTTCGCTCCCGCGGGGAAGGATCGGCGAGCGCGGTCGCCGCCGTCGCCACTCACCTCGCAGCCGGCAGCTCGGGGGCAGCCACTGCCTCCGGCGGCCTCAGTCCGTCCCTCCGGCCGGCCGGCAGGGTGGAGTGGGGCGGGGGAAGCGGCGCGGCCCCCTGCCGCAAGGGGCCGCCTCCTTGGCGGGGCGGGGCGGCGCCCCCCTCGCCTCAGCGCCCTGGCCGGGAGCGGATGTGCCTGACCCCGGCCGGGCGGGCGCGGAGCGGCGGCCGCGCAGCGCTACTCGGCCCCACGCGGGACGGGGCGGAACGCGCCCCTCGCTCTGGTCCAGGTCCAGGTCCGGCCCCGCCCCTGCGCCCCCCGCCCGGCTCGCCCCGCTTCCGCGCGCCTCCTGGAGGCGCTGCTTCACTCCTTAAAGGGGCCGCGCCCGGCGGGACTGGGCTTTGAGCCGGGGCACTGAGCCGGGGCGCGGAGCCGGGCCACCGTGGCTGACGCGCGCTGGCAGCGACCTAAGGGGTATGTTTCGCCCAAGCAGAGCCACCTGCCGAGAACCCCTGGCAAAGGTAACGGCCACCGGCGCCAGGGTGAAGCCCTTAAGTGGAGGCTGAAGTAACGCAGCGGCACCGGCTCGTCCTCGTCCCATCGGGCCGCAACTAGTGGCCGTGCGAGGCCGGTGCTCGGAGGAGGCCTGAGGGAAGTGTTGGGCCGTGCCTCAGGAGCCATCCGTGCCGGCCGCGGGGCGTCTCTGCCCAACAGACCCCGCGGGGCAGCGGGCTATACCGCAGGTGAACGCCGCGGGTGGTGAGTGCCAAGGTGCAGCGTTGCAGCACCTCCGAACCTTGGAGGTCAAGTCCGTGGCAGATCGCTTCAGCCTCCCCACCCCGCCAGCCGCTGGGGCTGGGGAGCCCTCGCTCACATAGGTGTGAGGGTACCCGAGTCCTCAGCCTGGGCCTTCCACCTTATCGAGCCATGCCGGCCTCTCCGGCCAATGTTTGAAGTGTGGTAGGAGTGTTTTGGGGTTCCTTTCATCACGCCTGTCCAAAACAATATTTCATTATGTATTTAAAGGGGACCAGACCCAATGAGAGCACTTCACTGCAGCAAAGGAGCTAGGCAGGGCTCAACAGCATCACTCATGAGTTAGTGTAAGTATATGGGTGGCTTCTGCATTATCAACATTTCTGGAGGGTGTTTCTCTGTAGCGTACATTCAGTCATATGGGACTTTGCTCTCTTTTTTAACTCGCAAAACCTTTCCAGGCTATGTCAACCAAGTTGCAGTTTGCTCCTGCTAGATGGAGAAGATTTTCTTTTTTTCCTCAAATCGATGCATCATTAGCAAGGTGGAGGAAGTACGATTGTGATGTTGTATATCACCTCAGCAGTGCAGCGAAGGTATTTGCCCACACAGTAAAAGGTAAAAACACAGCATTCAAATTTTCTGATATTAAACATTCAGGAAGGTAGAATTGTCCTTTCTTTTATCTTCCTTTCACTTTAATCTTTTACTGTAGTCAAACGTTTTTTGAAGTGAATTACGTGCAGAATTCAAGCCCTGCTTCACTTGATTAGATCCTACAAAGCAACCTGAACATACTACAGAACATACCACATAGAGAATTACCAAAGGGGGAATCATTTGAAGAATATGTTAAACCTAAGCACTTAGGTAGAGAATACATGGGACTGAACAGGATACATGCTGCTGTTGCATTCAGGTGCTCTGCAAGAGCAGAGCTATCTTCTCCATATCAGCGTGAAGTCTACACAGAGAAACAGGAGAAAATGTTAAGGTGTGGAAACATGCTAAGATGTGGCAAGCCTAAAAGCTTCCAAATCAACAGCCAACAAGTATTTTACAAGTCACATTACAAACCATCTTTGTCTGCAGCGCTACAGCAGCTTTGTGCTTTAGATGAGTTTGGAACTGAATATCAAGGGCTTAGCTTGAAACATTGCTAGGCTTTATAGCTTTGTGGCAGGCAGAAGTTTCTTAATTGCAGGCTGATGATGTGGTGTGGGTACATGCCTTTTGCCTAGTGGTTATGAACTACTTTGTGCAGATACATGAAAACCACATCAAACAGAAAGCATAGACATGTCCTTCCAGTCTAATTGAGGGAGAGAAGCAGGAAAGCTAGCATGGAAAGGTCAAACTTAAAGTATAGTAAGGTTAAAAATGTTGGATTAAAAACGTGTCCTTGAAAATATGATTTATTCTGCTGCCTTTCAGCACAATTTATCCTGTTGTTCAACTCCCCTATTTGAAACTGCTAAAGGCCTTCCCTTTCTTAATGGAAAAAAGAGGCAGCACCTTCTCACTGGAACTGGCAAGGTTTAGAGATGGGATTCCAATCCTGCAAAAAATGCCATGTAACACAGGCCTGAGAGACTACTCTGAGAGGAGAGGAGAAAAAACTAATTGAAACGTTAAATTTGCTTTTGTTGTGATTGGCATGCTGCTGTCCTTACTTGTTTTAAAATATCAGCATGGTTTCTTGATGGAACTTTAACAACTGAAAACCTGCAACCCATTTAAGAAGAACTCTGTTTTCACCCTAGTTCAGAACTGATTTGTCTGTCTGGATTTAGCTTTAGGCATAGTCCCTGCCATTTCTGCAGAGATTTTTGTCCTGCAAACTTAATCCATGATCTGGATACATGGTTATTTCAAATTTACATTTAAAAAGGAGTAAAAGATTGAGTTGAGTTCCAAGGGAAGAAAGGGAGATGCAATGATGTTGTTGAATCTTTTGTTCCCAGAAGAACCAACAAAGAATTAAGATTGAAGAAGTATAATTTGGGTTAGATCAATCATCTTAATCCATATCACTGAAAAAGATTATTTTCCCACTTTTTTTAATGTGTTAGACGCAAGCATGTTTGATTTATGATGGGAGTCAAAAACATCTGTGCTTTGGGGCACAAGCAAATGCTTATTTAAACAATGGGGCTCCCTGGGCAGGAGGGCGGGATATAGGAAAGAAATCGCATTCTTTTGCAAAGAATTCAGTGTTTTTCACTCTGTGAAGTATTTTGCTTTGTTTTGAAAAGTATGCTGCAGAAGACACAATGACTTAACCTATTACGAAGGAGTCCAGCAACTTTTGCCTTTATGTGACTGGTGTGAATATGAACCAGGTTCACACCAATGAAATACTATTACTGTTTGCTTGCCTTACAGTGACCCTTGTGAAAAGAATTGATCATCTCAGTCTCATTGGCAGCGTACAAGTATTCACATCTTAAAAGCATTAGGAACCAGTTGGCAGTCTGAGGCCTTGTCTGCACTCAGGATTAGCTCTCATTTCAGGAATTATTTTAGCTTCTGGTAGAAACCCACTGTAGAAAAAGTTGTGCAAATTGTGATCTATGCTGCCATCTGCACCATTTGATGGCTGACTGGTTCTAACTGCAGATGATGCTGAAGTAAAGGAACCAGTTTCTGAATAGTTACATATCCTGAATCAGCTCTCATGATGTGCTTGAGTAGTTTATTTGAAGTTTTTCAGGCAAAAAGTGTGGAGGTTATCGGAAGATGAACATCTGTAGCATTGTTTTAAGTTCAAGCCTGCACTGGGTGGAGATTCCGTTCTGTAACCAGATGCTGAGCAGTAAATGCATCAATATGATTAGAAACAGGCTTGGAAGTACCATTTAAATACACTAGTAAACTTCTCAGACTTTAGTAAGCCAGGTCTGTGAATGAACATTGCGCCGCTCCGTTTAAATCCATGATCTTGAATCCAGACATCTCTACACTTAAGGGACTTTTTTGCCAAGATTTGGAACTGACCTCTGTAGCTCATCACAGTCCATATACTATGACAAAGATCTGCATCACTGTAGAGCCCAGTGTAAACTGTTAATGTCAAGAAAGAAGCCAGAGCAGAGAGACAGAAATATGTCTGTTCCTGCGAGGTTTCCACATGTAGAGAAAGCAGGGAAAAAAGTAACAACCTGCATTTCAGCTGCTTTTCTAAATGAATGTGTACAACAATGTGGCAGGCCAGTAGCTTTCTCTTCCTGTGTAAGACTATGCCAAACTGGAGCGAGGAAGCCTAGGGTCTTTTAAAAGAAGGTGTGAAAAACTCTGGGGCAAGTGTAGAATTTTAGAAAAGAGCCAAAGCCCCTGTCCACCCTCAGAAGAGCCGAATGACAGAGATCTGGCAGCCATTGCAGCCACCACCGATTTATTTACGAGTTCCTGGAATCGGTCCAGTGTAATTATGAGCCTGAACTCCAGATCAGATTCACTTGACATTTGAGAAAGTCTGTGGAAAAACAGTAATAATAGACTGATAATAACCATCCGTCTCATAAGCAACAAAAAATAAAGGGAAGGAAAGGGCAGGTGGGAAGAGAGGACAGCAACATAATCCCCCAAAGATCCTGCTTGTCGGCAGATACTTTCAGTATATACCCCTATGTATTTTCTAAAAGGAGCTGTGGAGAATTTTGAAGTAAGTCCTAACTCATTTTGGTGCTATTGCAATTACTGCACTGCAAAAAATGAAAGTGGAAGGTACAAAGGAGGCATAATTTGGGACAGCAGTTTCTTTTGGTAGAGTAGATAGTTTGTGGCCCTCATGGCATTTATCCAAGCATGCTCATCACCTAAATTATCATGAAGCCATGGCTTTGGAAAAGATGTTTGAAGAAACTATGCTGTACAATGTGATTTGTTTTCAATTTCATGCACAGTATAGGATACACTTTTTGTACTTTACTGCAGGTCTCTGATTCTGCTTGTTCATACCATTGATATAACATGGATGAATATTAGGGTTAAAAATCTTTGTATTTAAAACATCTGCAGTCTGATGTTAGGATTTATATTCCACTGTTCAATCCTTTCCATTTGAATCACTCCATATTATTTTCTATTGAATTTCTGTAAGACTGCTTTAAAACCCCAACTCTCTGGGAGTTTTCCAGAAAAAAATATTTTTCAAGTAAGATAAGTTCATTAATTCGGCTGAATGGAAAAGGCATCTTCTCTTGCAAGAAGGAGGGCTGACATTTAGCTTACAGTTGTCTCGAGTGTTTTATTTCAGGTGATGGAATTGAATTGCAAGTTATGACTGAACGTTTAGCAAAGCAAGAACAGTTAGCCACACGTAAACAGCATATTGTGAGTTTTCCTTATGTAGGTTTAAGAACACATCACCTACACATGCATAGGTACAAAGAAGTCCATAGATATAAATGGATTTGCTCAGAGGAAGCATTCCAATTAGCTGCTTTCATCAAACAACAGCAATCATATGTCAAGTGCCCTGGCAATCAATACCAAGCACAGTAATACAAGACAGCATCTGAAGGAAAAGGGATCCTGGGTGAATGATTGGGGTTATTGGCCCAGAAGATGTTGTTTTCAGGTGGTCTGCTTTACCATGCTCACCTAACTTCTCAGGAACTTCCTACTCCAGCTCTGAAGGAGAAAGAATATTGAAAAAGGAATGGTCACAGCAACATGCAGAACAAATTCAGCTCTTAGATATCCAGTGAACATACAGTTCTTCAGGTTATGTGCATGGGAATCACACACACTGAAGTGGTTTAGCCCATTCTCCCTGATCTGACAAGGGTGTTACGTATTTCTGCTTAGGAACTACATGTAGAACTGGATTTCTCTGTTATTTAAGTTTTGAGCTTTTAGTTTGGCTTTTTATTTAACTTCTTTATTTGACATTTATTTAACACTTCAGGTTATTGTGTTATTTCTGTATGCTTTGATACTTTCATCTATAAATATATGTCTCATACGTCTTGAGGAAGTGACTTATCAGTCTGAGGCACCAGTGTAAGGTCAATAATGAAAGAGTAATATATGGGAATGGCATTTTTTTGATGTTGTTTATTTTTCTTACCTATCACACATCTGGCTTTCACCAGACACATCTTTTTTTTCTGTTCCTGGTAGTTTTGTCAGGGCAGAATTTGAGAATGCTGACAGTTGGAACAGCCTTACCAGCCTCTGCCTAGGCTGCTGGGTATCTGGAAATACTCATTCACTGTGCATTGCAGATCAGCTCCACAGAGTACGCAGTACTTCCACAGTGTTAGACCTTTGGAGTATATCTGCCCAGATGAACTGCACGACCCGTAGTAAACCTACTTACTGTGCAAAGTCAGATTAACTATATAATTTATGCACTTACATACATCTGATACTTTGACATGCTGGGCTTACAGTTATTTTATATTCTGCACATGCTCATAGGTTTCTACTGGGTATTTCTTGGGTGCAAATCAATTTTTTCAATCAATATTTACTTGTTGGCATATCTATTGATGATGAGACATTGTTACCTGGGAAAAAAATATTTTTGTTTGAGATCAGCGCATAAAATTCAGCAAGACTTTGTTGTAGTTGGTCAGCTGAGGTTGCATCCAAACCACTGAACTCGGTGGAATGTTGGAGCACGGGGTCACACTGAATGAAGCTTTCAGCTACTGACGGAATCTGAAGAACATCAAGAAAAATTTGAAAGCCTCAGTAAATATCTTTCAGAAAGTATCTGTCACTGCCATATGGATTTCAGCAAAGGCCGTGAGCCTGTCTGCCACAGAGATTTATTCACATTATTTGGTGTAACAGTCCTTGTGTGGAACTCATAGTTATTAAAATAAATAGTGCTTCTAGAATAATAAGTGGGATTTTGAACTCCATTCCTCAACTTTGGCTTCCAGTACCATCTAACAGTCTCACAGCAGATATTAAAATGTGAAACAGTTAACATGCAAGAGGAACAGAAATAGTAGTTCTGTAACAACAAGAAACATCATCGTCAGCAATCCCAGTTTGCTGTTCATAAGAATTTTGAGAGGTATTGACATTAGATATGCATGGTCTATAGCACATAAAAGGAACTTGATATTCCAGAAGTACTGCCTTCCCTTGACAATACTGGACTGAGCTCAAGTGCTTCCCGGTGACTTCAGGAAGGTACACATCACCTGTGCAGACAGTGATATGGTCATTTACCGGTGATGTGACTGCGGCACAATGGACACTATCATCTATAATGTTAACAGCTTTGAAATACAGGCATATGCAAGGGACATAAAAGGAATTCCTCAGCCTCCCTCAGTGGGCCAGGTAACTGTGGCATGAATGTAGGCTGTTGTTGCTTTCTGGAATGTGACATGTAAAAAAGAGATGGAGCAAAAGCAGTGTCAGTCCCTTCACATGCAGGGCTCTTCCCACATGGTTCTAGTCCTGGTTTTAAGTCCTTGCACTTGTGGAATTGAGTTTACCAGTTTATTGTTTTGTCCATGTGCCCTTCCAACTTCTGTTTCCACAGAGGTGTTGTTCTGCATGGGTGTGCTTGTGTTTCCAATACTTTGAGGGAGTATTTAAGTTATGAAAAATTATGTAAATAAAAATACAAGTATTTTCAGCAGTTAACTCACAAAGTCTTACCATACATTAGCCTTTATGAAAGCCTTGTATGAAAGCAAGGTGTTTACTTGTGAACATCTGCAATTAGAGCTTTAACTACTTCAGCATGCGCAATGTTTGGTTGCTTGCATGGGATAGTATGAGAGCAGTCTGCCCACTGGGAGTCCTTCTGCTGCAGAACTTGGGTTTAGAGAAAGGATTGCTTTGCACTACTTTGAAGTAACAAGGATTTTATTTTACATAGTCAAGTCATTAAACAGGTTGGATTCAAGGTGACAAGTATTTGGCAACATCGATCTAATTTTCTTATTGGATTGAGCTGGAAAAATAGAAGGGGAAGAATCTGAAACATTACATGTTTAATTCTGGTTTTTTAAAGTGAAGGGTTTTGACTTTGGATTTGGAAGTGGCAGGTGAATTTTATGTTTGGCTTAATTTTTAAAAGAGCTGCAAAGCTTAAATAAATTTGAGTGTAAACAGAACGCCTTGGAAAAAATCACAACTGTGAAAGTTTTTAAATTTTCTTTTTTTTCATTGTAGCTCACTGAATCAGAAATCCATGGTACATTGTCTTCATGGGCTACCACTACTCAAAGATCCAGAAATATTCTCCGCATGAAGCTGTGTCTTGGTCTTACGAACTGGAGCTAGAGTCATTGCAGTTGAAGGTCGGAGATGGAAGTGGATGGTCCTGAATGATCTGCTAGCGATAATAATATTTCTGGAGTACTCTTGTGCTTAAACACAGACTTCCCATGAGAACCCACAATTGCAAATACTTAAAGATGTGTGAAATGATCAATCTTTTTAAATAATCCCTCCCAAGTCTTACAGCTGCCAATGTCATACAGACACACAGTATGAATCATGTTAGCACTCCCAGGAAAAGCCTGGATGTCTTGCAATCTTTCACTAGGATCCTTCAGTTTAATAGCTTATTCGTTATTTATTTTCTCTCTTACACTAACATCTTAGCAACAGATATGAGAGAGGCTGGGGAACAAACACAGAAACAATGGCAATCCAAAATCAAGGGATATAAGACTGTAGAAGGAGAAACTGGAACTTAGATTAATTTCTGTCTACAAGAATGAAAATATTTGCAGACTCACTTGCCATGTTTATAGTCAAAAAAGCTACATGGAAGCCATCTTCCTCCAAGACTGTGTTCACATCTCATCTATGTGAAATAAAGATCCCATTTCTGGCTTGCCTAAAGTGACTTTTCAGAGAAATAGAATAAGGTTATTTGAATAGGAAACCCCTAATTTAAACAAGTAATAGTCTGTAGAACTCAGAGCTTTTTCAGAGAACTGAATTCATGAAGGAACAAAAAGACTAATCAGAGATGTTTTGTCTCCTAATGAAACCCCCCAACCTCTTTTAGGTCTAAATAAAACTTTCAAAGCAGGAATTTAATAGAAAGATAGATTTTAGGAAGCAAGTTCTTGTTTACTACCAAATGATATGGCAAGTAGTTTGGTGATCTAGCAGTTATTCTTTGTTGCATGATTGTATTGTTATCTTTCATATGAGAAGCATCATCAGTGTCAATGTATTGTGTAATGGAAATACCGTCTTCCGTATAAACTGATTTTGCTGATGTTCTTATATATTCACTGGTTTTCTACAATATTACTTAGATAGCCCACAGTGTGGGCCATCAGCTACAACTCACAACCACAGAAATGGACATTAGAGCATAATTCAGCTGAAAACTTAGTCTCTGAATATATGCAGCTTGTGTGAGAACTTCTGCACACGTTTTCAAAGCGATCCAGAATATTGCCACTATATTGTAGGCAGTAAGGCAGAAGGTGCAAAAAAATGTTTTAAAAGGGTTGTAGGTTGTAGGCTTGTAGGTTCATTTGCAATGATGACACAATTTCACACACACTTCCCCCAGCCCTCAAGATATTGTTGCCAAAGATTTGCATCTGATAGTAAGCAACAACAAAACATGAAAACATAATAATCCCAGCTCTGACACTGTGTCAAGGAGTAATTATCATTTTGCAAAGATCAGGAATTATTTAGTGATCAAACACATTCTCCAAACCATCAGTGAAAGCACCTCAAATAAAAAAAAAATTCTTTTCTGCTTTGTATTTAATTTATTTTTTTAGGCCCCAGTTGAACATACCAGTGAAGTACTTGAGAACTTTCAAAGAATACAGTAGTAATACTTAGAATAAAATAGTTATAGTTGAAGATTTTGCGTTAAGCATATGCTGAAATAATTTGCTAGATTTATGCTAAGGAGTGAGCTCATAGCTCACAAGCTGTGATTGCTAGAGGTTAGTGGCAAAAGATCTTGGTACTTTAAGCTCTGCTTCTCATTTTCTTTAGCTCTTTGAGGTCCTACCAAGTGCTATAATAGCTGGGGGAAAAAAGCTGGCATACAGCAGGATCTGGCAACAAATATCTCTTCATTCATATACTCAAAAATCTGGGGTACTGAAGTTGGCAATGAGTGAGGTAACACCTAGGCTTGGGAAAATCCCTGGAGACCAGTTACATTGACTCTGAACATCATCATGTTGCTGTGACATAGGGAAGAGCCAGAGCAGAACCAGTCACACACTAGAAGGTTTTTAAAAGCTCAGTGGGCTTAATGTCATGGGAAGGTCAATGAGCAGTGAGCTGCCAAACTGTACTCTGAGACCTTTCTCCTACTGTGAACTAGTGGCTACGTAAGGTACAAGGCAGTGGAAAATCAGGCTCTAAAGCTATCTTTCATGTCAATGTTTATGTTTTAGCCAATTAAAATATCTTAGCGTGCTCAAATAATCTGTAAATCCGTGATCTTGAAGCCTGTCCAAAACCAATAAAAAAGCTAGTACCTGCAACAAAGACGTCACAAGTCAAGGAACATTAAATGTGCTGCACAGGTCTATATAATGATCATGTTTGGGTGGGATTGCATGGAGGTTCACAGATGTGGCCTGGCTTGAGAAGGCTTAGCTCACTTTATTGGAAACGGCATCCTCTTACGTTAGGGTTGGATCTTCTTCCTGTGCTTCTCTGTTTTTCTACTAAGCGTAATTATCAGCTGTCTTTACATCCAGACCCAACTCTCTATCTTCTTCATAATCACTCTCTCTACAGCAAATAACCCTCCCCAAAAAAAACCTTCCCAGTTGTTTCATTACTTCACAACTGAGTCATGAAAGAGCCATAAAATGTGATATTTTATCCTAGAAGCAGTGAGGAAAACACTGAATAACACTACTTCTCCTCAGCAGTGCTGGCATCTCTGAATTGATGCAGTTCATTGCGCTGCATGTGTGCAAATTGTCAAATACAGAAGCATGAAGTGCAAAAGTTCAGATAACCTAGGAGAGACTGAACTACCATAATGAGTACTTGTGCAGGGTTACCAAGGTTTTTTTTTCCTTTTTCCCCGTGGAAATAATGCCAAAGACAAGAGAAAGCGTGTAGATAAACGTCTCATTGATGGGGACAATGACTGTGTAAGTTTGTTCTTCAGACATCCAGTGTTGCATCTCCTCCTCCTTTGTTAACATTTGAAGTTGAGTGAAAATGAGTGGTTGGGAAAGTTGGTGGAGACCTGAAGTTCTATTTTCCACTGTATGGCCTCTTTATGCTGCCAAGGTGGCACAAAAAAGCTCAAAGTGGGCAAGGAACAGCCTGCTACTAACAGCATCTCAGGTGAAGATGTCCTCATTGGAGCCCAGGAGGTGATTCCAGGGCAGACTTCTTTCCAGTCCCATAGAGTCAGGTGGCCCTCAGGTGACTGCGCTGCTAGTTTACATGCCACCTAGGCTAAGTATAAGGTGTGGAGAACACTTATATAACATTTCTGGGTTTTTAAAGTAAAATTTAGTAGAAAATAGTAACCAAGGAATACTCTGAAGCAGCTCCCCAATGTTTGCTGGGCATTGCAAAAGTTTTGGAATGGTATATTTCTTATTTGTTACTCCTCTTTCAGAAGAGCTCTTATTCTTTAAAAACAAACAAGAAAAAAATCTAAATGGATTATTTTAAGAAAATTATATGACTTTTTTGGAACATTTTGTTTTACAGGACTTTACAAATTCTCTAATTCCCCTTCAAAACCTGGATATATTTCAAATGTCAGAGTATGCTGTTGAACACAAGTTCCACTTCTGGCATAGCCGTATCTGTGGAGCCTTTAGAATGGGGAATGGTGGTTAATCTCTGTAATTACCCCAATAAAACCAAACTTGTAGGGCAGAAAAAAAGTAAGAAAAAAAAAAAAACAAACTGAGAGGAGAAATAACTTATGCAGATTTTTGTAATGAACGTATCCTCAGTAACTCAGGTATATATGCAGTTGTCCCCGTAACAGAACTAATTCTACTTATATACAGGAGCTTCCTAGCAATAAACCCATGTCTGTCACTGTTGTATGAAGGAGACATCAGAGGTATGGTACCAGCCATCCTTCTACTCACTTTTCTAAGCAGACTGGAATAACAAGATGGACTTCATTTAAATCTGTAGCAAAAATAATCACTCATAAAATTGTGAAATCTGAATATAACCATTTGGGGCTTTTTAAAGCTGCCTTTCTTTGCTCAACTGTGCTTTTTCAACTGCTCATTGCTGGCATACTTAAATACTCATCTACAAACTTGGAAATCCCAGTTCTCGTTCTGAACTGAATGTCTCTAATTTATTCACCCAAAGTCTGAGAGTTTTATTTTTCAAGTAAATTTAACGAATGCTTTCTTTCACTTTCTTTCAAAGCCCTTTTCAGAAGATTAGAAGAGGGAATATCTAAAGAGGATATAATATCATAAAGCATTCACCTACTTAATAAGGTTGACCCTGCCTAAGAAGACTATGGTTCATTCAAGCCATCTGACCAAATCACTTTTCATTTCCAAAATGCCTTGGTCAGGTTATATGCAGTAAGATGGACAAAGGGACAGAGGTGTGTAGGCAATAGTAAGTATAGCCAAGGAACTTCTGGTAGACTAAAGACCAGAGAGAGAATTGCAAAGATTATTTATTCCAGGAATGTGTAAATCTGGATGCATAAAGAAGTAACATACTATCTACATAAAGCATTTCCATTTGCTGGCTCCTCCCATCTAGATTGACTGGATTATGGCCAAAGTGTTCTAACTGCCAAATTTTTCTCTAGCAGAAAATCCATCTGAGCAGAATTTAATGTTGGCAGAGGATGTTTGGAGACATGTGTGAAAAATTAGGAATCCTTTAAGGGAAGAAGTCACTCAATTAAAAATGTGCACAAAATAATCTATCATACATTCCCATCAAATTTTGTTTGATTTCAAGTACCAAAATAATGACTGGATCAGACCCTAGATGAGCCTAGAGCTGGCTGAACTGTTTGTTATGGATTTACCATTATTTTTGGAGAGAGAAAAAAATCTGAATTGAGTTTTTTAATGGTTTTATTTTTTCTTTTTATGTACTTTTTTTGTAGAATACCTTGCACAAATAATTGTCAGTCCTTTGGCTCTTTGAAACAGCTTCCTTTGAGTACTTCAGCACATTTGTCCGTGTTGTGTGTTTGTACTTTCAAGTATTGGTTTTTTTCTTCCCTGACTGGATGACTCTTAAAATAGAATCATAAATTAAGGAATAAAACCACCAAACTGTAGCATGTTCTCTTTAAAGAGGATAATCACTTTACTAAAATGTATGAAAAATTTGTAACCACAGGCATTTGGAGGAAATGCTAAATAAGGCAACAGATTAATAATACTACTAATTAACAGATCACATTCTTCAGATTAGTAACAACCATATTTGCTACTTAAGATTTTTGTTTTGCTTTGTAAATACTGACTCAATCCTACCACAATATGTGTGGTATTGGACATGTAGAATGGAAATCAGTAAGGTAGAATTTTCTATTTTATAGAGAAAACCAAAAAACTGCAAAATAATTTATGTTCCTTTTTTTTTTTTTGCCCTGCAATAGAGCTAAGTGTTTAATTTTGTAATTATTACCAAAATACTTCTTGTTAAAAGAAATAACCCCTTTTCTAAGAAAAAAAAAATTTAAAAATTCCTTATTTCTAAAGTAAATATTTAATTTTCAACATTTTGGAACTAAAGCCTTTGGATGCCATTCATTTCATCAGCTGTAAGAATCACAGCCTTGAATACCCATCTCTGAATAAAGTGAATTGACATCCAGACATTCCTGTTTCTCTGAGTTGACTGTACCTATGGAGTTAGACGAAATACTTAACTCAGATTTGGCTACAGACAAGTATTTTCCCAAAAAAACCCCCACCCTTCCCAAACCTGTCTTTTTTGGAGTATGTTTGAAATTACTTCACATATTGAAGTCTTAAATTTGTGATTACTTGTCTGTTCAAACCTGAATTATTCCACATATCTGGTCCAAGCCCACTTCTGAAGCACACTCAAGAGAGAGAGAAATGATCCTACAGTATTTAAATCTCCATGTCAATAAAGATTTGAGTTCTATTACTTTATCTGAAATTATATCTCTTTTATCATAGCTGCAGGGTGTGTTACAGTTAGCCTTTACTCTGCTAATCAAGAAGAATATGTCTATTATTCTCCACAACTGTTTTGTGGAGGCAGTCATCATTTCTGGGTGTATGCAAGCAAAATGTTCACCTCACCAGACATATCAGAGGAAGTCTGAACAGGAACAGCCCAGTGAATTTTCAGCCTTGCTAAACAGAGATCTACACATTTCAGAATGAAAGACAAGCAAAAACAGATCTTTCAAGAGCATCTTCTGTAAACAGTGTCTTACAGAGCTGAGGAATTATTCTAATGTTTGGTACTGAAGATTTAACAAAGATCATGGCTTCACAGGAAACTGCTGGACTACACGAGCATAGGCATAGGCTGTCAGATATGGCATCCCAGATACAACCAGTGAAGATAACTAACAGATACATAACTTATATAATAAACTTACATATGAAGTAACTTACATAATAAACATAACGTACATTCAAAGGCTATATTCCTCTATTGGCAGAACTACTTCTTGACACAATGAAAATTAATTTAGTTTCTTTATCCTTGTTTAAGTTGTGGTATATCTGTCACTCTGTGTGTGATTTGGTAACTAGTTACAATCTTTTGCCTAGAATCAAAGCACAATTCAGGTTAGAAAGAACTTCTGGAAGTCATCCAGTCTGATCCCCTGCTTCTAACAGGACTAACTTCAGTATTAGATCAGGTTGCTCAGGGTCTTGTCCAGTTGAGTTTTGAGTATTTGCAAGGATGAAGTCACTGCAAGGTCTTTAGACAACATGTTCTGGTGTTCGGCTGCCATAAAGGAATTTTTTTCCTGATTGGAATTTCCTTCTTGCAGTTTGTCTCTGTTGCCTCTTTGGCCAATGACCTCTGAGAAGAATGTGTCTCCATCTTCTCTTCAACTACCCAATACATAGCTAAGACAGCAATTAGATCCCCATTTTTGGCCTTCTCTTGTCCTGAAGAACAAACTCACTTGCCTTAGTCTCTCCTTGTAAGTCATGTGCTCCAGTGTCTTAACCATTGTAGTGGACCTCTACTAATATATGTTATAATTTTTACATTTTCTGCAATTTCTTAAAATTGCTACCTTAAAAAACCCCAAGCTCCTGCAGTTAAAATACATTTTTATTTGCATAATTGCTGATGCATTTGCTGTAACCTGATCATCCCAAAAGAGAACTGCTTGAAAAACGTAACCAGCTTTTCTAGTTGTCTGGTCCGTGGAAGAGTGGATTACTCCACCAAGGCAGCCAAAATTTAACAAGGAAAAAAAAAACAGATTTAGCAACCATGTCAAAAGCAGACATTGTTTCGAGAGACTTAAGGCTCCTATTCCATCCAGATAGCAGCACAGGCAGATAGCACAAACAAGTTCCTTACTTCTTATTTAAAGGTGGATGGAGAAGGTATTTCTTATCTAAAACTATTTAAAAAACAGAAAGTCAAGAGTGTGTACATAGGGTTAAAAATTGCACATACATTTCTAGAGCCATGCCAGGGAAGAGCAATGACAATATGATCAAAATTAGGGCTTTGAACCACTTTTTGCCAAAAAATATTAAGAGTTAACATAGAATATAGAAGGCATGACTAGAATTAAAATACCGATTTCTCTTTGCTTTCAGTAGAACAGCACCAAGGTAGACTGGCAGATTTCTCTCCCTGGACAATCCTTAACTGAACATTCAAACCAGAGGACATCCTCTGAGCCCAGTCCTACTTCCATGTTCATAGGAACTATTTAAAATACCGTAGCAGAATCTGGGCCTGTGCCTCTGGCTTTATCCATCACTTGCTCTTGCAGAGCAAAGCACCAGGGTTAGTGTCAATCCAAAATCAAGCAAGTTATGAAATGAAGCGAGGAGTAAGCACTGTCTTGAGGGCTGGGGTGAGTGCCTGCTGTTCCCACCATCCCTTCTGCAAATAGGTCAGCGGCCAATTTGTGCTTTCTGCCTGGCCACGAGCACAGGCTGCCAGTGGGGAGCGAGCCAGCTGAGCTGCAGTAGCCCTGCGCAAGCTTGCGGTCAGTACTGTGTCTGCTGGTTTCCTTCTCTAAACGCTTTACCCACTTGCAGCAGCAGGCAGAAAGTTAACCACTCTTTCCGGAGAGTCCAGGAACGGGTGTTCATTTTTGAGGGACAGCTGGGGACTGGCAATCTCAGCTGCCTGCTGGTTGCTGTTGTGGATCTGAGAGGGAGGGCTGAGCAACATCCCCGACCCCAAAAACTTCAGCCGTGATCTGAAGCTGACCCAGTGCCACTATGCTTCTTGTAGCTGATGTATTTTTACTTCATCCTTGTAATCAGCAGCAACACCAACTGCAGCACCAGCTGCAGGGGAGAAGAGAACCTCTGCCAGGTATGGGGTTGTTTTTCATACATAGCAGGATTTGACTTGTTTATTGAAGGAAGTGGAGTTATTTCGTCGTGTCACAGGACTCCTGCCCATTTAGGGGCCAGTGGAAAAGAGTCCTTTCCCATCCGTTTAGACCAGATGTAATTACCGGGGCAACGGGCACTAGGAGGAAATCAACAACCTCTTAATCGAGCTGGCTTAGTAGTGGCTTAATCTGACTACATTTCTAGGATCTCTGGATTTACGCCCAGAGAGCAAACCCAATATCTAATATAAATTATTAAGATAAATACTATTATAAAATAATATATATATTATAGAAGTTATAATAGTATCATTTGTTATTATATATTAGAACCAAATATGTAGGTAAATATATGTAGCTAGCTGGGCGGCTAATGCCCTGAAATTCTTCCTGTGTGCACTGTGCAAAGGCAGGACTTTTCTCCTGCTCTGGTCAGTGTGCAGCAAGCATAGTTACAGTTAGTATCTGCCTTACGACGTATGTATTATGCTATTGAAGCACCTATGTGCAAGGTGTCCATTATGTCCCAAACATTTCAGATTTACATGACCCATACCCAGGAAAAAGACAAAGCAACTATGGCTCCAGCTGGTTAGTTTATTTGGCAAAAGAGCCTCAGGGGTCTTCCTGCGTGATTCTTTTAGTTCCTTGCTGTCAAGCTGGTAACATTTTTGATCTTTCATTCTCCTGTTAGCCTTGCCATACTGCCTGTTTTACTTTAAAAATGAGTTACTGCATAAGTTTCCAGAGGATAATTATCTGGGGAAATGCTTGTGTTCTCTGGAAGTCAGTATCATTAAATACCTGTGGATTTACTTCAAAGGAGAGGAAAGTTTAAATACAGAAACACAGGCAAATTAGCTCATTTCTATTTTTGATCTGCCTATTTTAGATTTGTGGCTACGACAAACCTTAATGTAGGGTAAACTTTGGCTTAAGGAGGCACCATTATCTGCTGTGAGACGAGGGTCAGAAACAAGCTCTGGAAACCGTTTGTCAATAAAACCCTGATAAAACTAGGAAGCTATTCATGTGGTTTGTATTCACACTAAGTCTTGTAAAGCATTATTTATCATAGTAACAGCCACCAAATAAATCTCGTAATTATAAAGGGACACTGCTAAACAGTTTCAAAACTGAAAGGCTGAGTTGGAGCATGAGATACTTTGCTGAGCCATGGTCTGGGAAGATACTAGAAATATCTCATAGCAAATTAGTGAAGGAAAGCATATGGACTCATATAAATGAATTTTACTACACAAAAGTGATGCACCAAGCAAAGTAACAAATGATGCTTGCCACCTGTTCAGCATGAAAGGATACCTTGAAATTAGAGGAGGGTGAGAAAAGGAATCAGATGTAAAGGATACTTTTGCTGAAGATGGTTTGCAGTGGATTGTTGTCCCTGGAGAAGGATAGATAACGTCTTACCCAGGCAGTGATCCTGCACACAAACAACAGTTGCAATGTTTGCACCGTGCATGCTTTTCCTGGTATGTTTAACACATGAGGAGGTAGAGCCATGAGTTGGTCGTGGGAAGAAGAGAGCCAACAGCACTTGTGACTTTGAGACAGCAGGAGCTCTGAGGCCTGGAAAGCCGACAGCAAGTCTTGAGATGCGTAGTTAATGAACCGAGTAGGTAGAAGACTTTGACCCTCTGGTTCCCTCTGGTTTTTTTCCTATTGAAAAGCTTTGGGCTTACTCAGGCTGGCTTGGCTTTTGGGTTAGAGAAAGGCCTGGCTTCTCTGCCCAAAGGTAATGAGAGATTGCTTGATTTTCTGTGAGGGTCTTCACCAAAAGAGTCTGCACCAGCTACTATAGCACTTTCAAGGCTAGTCTGGTTCAAGCTCTGTGGAGGCTGCTCAGAGGAGGCAAGCTGCACAGTTCCCTGGCTGGTTCTTTTCCCAGGCCAGGAGAAGAGACAGTACAGATCCCTTCTAGCAACTCTGCAAAGAAGGAAACTGGAAAATCTGCTACCTAGCATTGTTTTAAGTAAAAATCTCTTAGAAGAAAGAGAAACCATCCATTTCCTGTTCTGTTGCTGTTGGGTGAGTGAGCTTGGCTTTTCCTCTTGCTCATCTTTTGCTTCTTTGTTTTCCTTCTCCTCACATCTCAATCAGGGTCCTGAGTGCACCAACAGGCTTGAACTGCCCCCACCTTCCTTCTTATTCCAATAGTCCCTTTCGTCTCCTCTTTCAACAATATTTTCCCCTTGACACCCCCTGAATCCAGGTTTATGTAATACAAGTAAAGCCAATGAGTCAGAAAGAAATGGAGCTAACAAGTCATACATCTATCATCACCCCCCTCCCTCAATTTGTCTCTCCTATTATATCCCACAAACTTGACCATTGTTTGTCCTTTCAACTTGCAAGTTACTAAGGCCAGGAGCTTTATCTTTGTAATTTGGGAAGCACACCCTTCATGGGGGACCTAATTTCTGCTTGGGGCATTGCTATAATATTAATTACGGTAATTGAGAGTCTCAGGTGTGCTTTGACTGGAATTGAACCATAACAAAAAGCAAGCCTGCAGACTATAAGCAAGGCAGAATCTTACTCAGCTCTGACAATGGAGTTTCTCACTATTGCCAAAGATGGAATAAGAGTTTATAGATTTCTTGCCTGAAACAGTGCAGCAGATTCCCTGTAGGAAACCCCAGGGCTTCTAGCACAAGGTGTTCCTTAATGAGCTGGTCACAGAGCTGAGAAGGGCCCTGGGGACACCTCCATACATCCCTCCTGGTATACCTGGATGAAATCCATCTGCCAAGAATTCCCTAACACCAGGTCCCGCTTGACCCACCTGCAGTCAGAGATTTTCTTTGTCCTGGGCTTCACTCTACATGCAGAGTACCTTAGCAAGACCACACTGCACCCAGCCAGCTTCTTCAGAGAGCTTTTGACCCCAAATAGGGGTCCTGTGATTCCTTCATATTTTCACTACTCATCCAGGTACAACTGGAATTTCTGCTGATTTTAAGAGCCTTGCCTCCGAGACAATTAGAGAGTCTGGCATCAGTTTTCAGACAAATGAATTCTTTTGTCCGTACATGTGCATGTATTTTGTCAGGAGTGATGCATCTCTTGGTTTGCTAGGCAGCTATCTCAGGCCTGCACTGTGCAGACTGAGATAGATTAGGTGTCATTTATCTTTGAACACTGGCACTGGTCATTTGTATCCATGCATGTGGCAGAACTGCCTGAGCAGCGAGTGGCTGCTCCTTGTCTGTGTAATGATAGGGGAGCATTTTAAGATTTGTCTAACGCTCACAATCACTGGCTTCACTCAGTTTCCAGCTTCAAGACTGGGGCTGTCAAGATGTTTTAACACAGCAGAAAGTATCAAGACAGAGCTAAGATGATGGGAATGCACAAACAGTTAGCAGGTTCATTAACTGGCAGACACTTTCTGGAAATAGGGCTGTGGATTAACCTTGAGTTCAGGATACCTGGCTTATTCCCTCTCTGCCACTGCCACTGTATATGAGCCTGGGCATGAGGTTTCACTTCTCTGTTTTACCTCCTACTTGTGATTTTTCTGTAAATAACTCAATCCCCATTAAATTCCTGTCAGGTTAACTTATCTTTCAAATATGAAATCACATCACAGGGAGGCTGTAAACTGGTCTGAAAAGCTTGAATGGAAATGCCATCCCCATACTCATACCAGCCCAACTCAGTTAAGAATCTCTCCCTGAACGATTTTACAAGGTGACATGTCAAATCAAGTCAGAGAACAGAAAGCTGGAGATTTTTGTGTCTAGACATGTTCTCGGAGATCGGATCCTTGTCCTCATTCTGCTGTCATAGCTAGCATTGGCCTGAGGAAAATGATAGATTGAGAACCAGAGACAGAAGGAAAAACGGGATCTTGCTGGCATAACAAGCAGGGTCAGCACTCTGCTTGAGCACGACCTGTTTTGGCCTTGTCTGTCTCTCTTTTGGAAAAGACAGTTGGGCAAAGTGAAGGAGCTTTGTAGAACTTTTGAGATTTTCAATATTAAAAATGTTGTCTCAAAACATTTGCACCTTAATCACACTGTATTTTCTGCATTTGATCAAAGATTCATCATATTTAATTTCTTCTTTGCCTGTGGTTAATACCAGAATTTTCAGAAAAATGTGCAAGTAACTTTGTAAGTCAATAGTCTAAGGTTAGGCTGCCCAAAGCAGATTTCAGAGCCAGGTAGCTGGCTGATGGCTTGGCCCATGAAGGTTTGCTTCCCCCTAGTCATGGTTCAAAGATGCAGTGATGCACTGGTTCCATAGATTACCTAATCACCACACTGAATTATTTGTTATTCCAAAGTACAAGTTATTAGAAACAGAACAGGAAGAAATGTTTTGAACTATCTTGGTTTCTAACGTACCCAGATGAACCAAAGCACTGAATTATTTTAAGTGTTCTCCAAAGAGCTTTGTAAAAGAGCATGAGGCTTGAAAGTAGTGTCAGTTGCATACATTTTTGGGCCATGCCTCTATTCTCTACATGTTCCCCCCTCAAAAGAAAATGAATAGTCAGAAGAAGGTTTGGGTAGTCTTCATAGTTTTCAGAGTCTGGGTTCAGTTCAAGTACCTGAAAGGTAATAATTCATTTGGCATTTACATATGACCCGTATTTCAGCAGATAAGGAAACAGTAAAACACTCTCTCACATAAAAATTTCCAGCTCTTTGACTTCTAGCAGTGCCCAGAACCCTGCAAAACCAGATTTTCTTGTGATATTTCAGCCTTTTTGGTCCTGGTTCCAGGAGGCAATGGGAATTGTAAAAAAAATCTAAAAACTTACTCATGAAAGCATTTCAGCTAGTTACAGTCTACCTCCAAAACAGGGTCCTTCTCTAGAAATGTCCTCAGCTGATGACACTGGCGGATCCTGTAGTATGTTTTGTGGATGGCATAGCTCTCTTTGGCTAGATGCTTCCATTGCTTGTGGCTGACTGAAGTCTCTCCAAGTATTTGGTAAGAGAGGAACATTCAGGTTAAATTTGGTTTTAAACATTTTCACTGTAACCGTTTGAGTTTGTTTGCTCCTTTATAGCTTGCACCTGTCTTAAAACAGACATCAACCATACTTGTATGCTTTTCCTACTTACCTCTTTCAGCCAATATAATTCTTGAAGACAGTAGAAGAAAAAAAATTCCCCTTCTCATGTTGTCAGTGAGTCCTTTTTACAAATTCCACAACAACAATGTCCAACCTTTTGATGCTACTGTAGCCTTTAAGGGATGATGTCTGAGGGCACCACAAAGCCAGAAGTACCTACAGGTCATTAGCAACAGCATAACTGGTACACCATTGCCTGTGTGTGTCCGCTGGGAAGCATGGCTTGTCTGCAGTAAAGCCGTCTTACTTCTTCACAGCTCTTCAAGGCATTTTCTATGCCTTGCCACTGTGGCAAGACCCCATTTGTCTTGTGTAAGTTCTCACCATAAGTGAACTGTATGTAAGTTATTTCATGGACTACATGTGGAGTCATAGTTGGCAAAATATTACTCTGTACAGAAGCTGCTGTTAGTCCACAGGCAATATCATAGATATTTAAGTTTCAGTGTCTTTGTAAAAGATTGAGAAATTTTGGGGGAGCACCAGGATATTTAGGAGAGTTGGATCAAGAACTGGTTCTAAAAGTTAATTCAAATTAACTTGAGGTGGAAGTGCACATCTGAAAACGCAACACCTGGTCTACTGGTGGCAGATCTTCCACTGCTAGATCATTTCTTTGTGAAGAGGAGATTTTTCAACACCTAGTAATTCACCAGACAGACTGGGAGTGAAAAGGAGTGAAAAGAACTGGCAAATTACAAGCAAGGTGACAGGAATTTTGTTCTGCTCCAGATTCTGATCAACTGCCTTGAGTTTCTCCTGCATTAAATATTTTGAAGCTTCAGCCACCAGTGCTGTAGTTTAGACCCAGCTGGCAACCAAGGACCATGCAGCTGCTCTCTCACTCCAGTAGAAGAAAATACAACAAATGGCTCAAGGGTCAGGGCAAAGGACAGGGAGGGCTCGCTCACCAGTTATGGTCACGGGTAAAAAACAGACTGGACTTGGGGAAACAAAATCAATTTAATTTAAACAACTAAAGCACTACCAAATCACCAATCCAGTCAGAGTAGGACAGTGAGAAAAAACCAACAGGATCTTACATACATCTTCCCCCCACCCCTCCCTTCTTCCCAGGCTCAGCTTTGCTACCTCCTCCCCTCCACGCAGCACCGGGCAAGGCAGAGGATGGGGGTCACAGTCAGTCTCAGTTTGCTCCACGCTGCTTCTGCTGCTTGCTCTTCTTCAAGGGAAACACTCCTTATAGTCCTCCCCTTTGGCAATGTGGTGTCCCTCCCACGGGAGACAGGCTGCCATGAACTCCTCCAGCTAGCGAGGGGTCTTCCACCAACAGTGGTTCTCCCAGTGATGATCTGCCCCAGCGCAGGTCTCCCTTAGAGCCCCAGCTGCTGTCAGGATCTGTCCCCTGCTCCGGTGTCAGCCTCTCCACAGGCCACAAATGGACCTTCTCTCCACCAATGATCTCTGGGGACTGCAAGGTCTCAGCCTGCCCTCTCACTACGGGCAGAAGGGAAATGTCTGCTCCAGAGTGCCTTCCTGACCCCTTCCTCACTAGCCCCCGTGACCACATGGTTGTTTCTCTCTCCCTGTCCTACACCCCTCCAAAACAAAAAGACCGCTCCCAAAACAAAGGCCCTTGCCAAACTGTTTTCCCCTCTTAAACGTGCTTATTTGCAGAGGCGCCGATGGGCTCGGCCTTGGCCAGACGCGGGGCCACATTGGAACGGCGGGCGGGGGGAGCTTTTCACAAAGATTCTTTCCCCCAGTGCCAAAACCCGGCCAGACGCAAGCCAGCAGCCCCATCCCCCACTACCAAAACCCGGCCAGACACAAACCCAACAGAGGCAGAAAGACCGTTGCACAAAAATTAAGGAGAGGCTCGGCTAGGAGACTGATGTCCCCAGCACAGAGGAGACAACTCTTGCCATCGCCCAGGGATTTTTAGTGTAACGTAGCCTTTGGGATTTATAATTCAGGCTGCTTGGGAGAATGTTGTTCTGTCTTATGCTATAATGATCTCCCAGTGCGATGGAGTTACAAAGAGGGCAGTACACACCATCGTGCGCATTCATGTTTTTCAGGGCAGTTAAACAAGCTTTCATTTGTTTTAGAAGGAATCTGTTCAAACTTTGGCAGAGCACATCAGCAATTGTGTGTTTCCTTTCTTCCTCCCGCTTGGAACCCGGTTTGGATCACGCTCAGATATGGTGTAGGGAGTGGAGAGAAAGGGACCTCCAAGAAGTGAAATGCTTCCCACCGGTCATGGAAGCACAGCGATCCCATTTCATGCACTGCCTGCCACAGCACGGCATTACAGCAGCACTTCACCCTGTAACAGCAGAACAGAAAGGCCGTCACTTACCCTGATGCAGTCCCAGTTCTGGCTCTTTTCTGAGCTGTTTTTTTCACCCGTTCTACCCAGACAGACCCTCGGGCTGTGGCCCTTGGAGCCATCTGCTCCAAGGCTTCATCCAGATTTCTGGCCTTGCTGCTTCTCCTGCCACTAATGTCTGCTCTATCTCGAGCCTATTTTGGGTGTCTGTGGCAGTGCAACCCCCCTGACTGCTTGCACGGAGCTTGCAGAAAAGACAGGCCCTGCAGCAGCACCTGATAAACATCAGGAGCTACCCCCCACCCCAGGGATATTGGTGCCTCGGAGTCGAGATTCTGTTAGCTGCATCCTGCCTGGGTTTCCAGAAAGTGACCACAGCTCACACTTGACCAGGGTACAAATGGAGTCCTGCCAGAGAACCAGTTTGAGTTGGTTCTCCTCGGAGAAGCAGGCAGTGTGGTTGGAGACTCTCCTCTCGAGTCGGGATGCCGGCCGAGTGTACCTCCCTGGGATTGAGTGATCCTCACCCCGGCGTTGTTAAGTGACCCTCTCGGTATCACCAGCTGAGAGATTCTCCCTTTGTATCAGTGAGCTGTGCACATTTTGGGTCATCCTTCCTTAGAGTGTGCTCTTTAGTGTTCAGAAATTTGTTGTGCAGTAATAATTCCCGACTGACATCCGAACCTGTACAGTCGGAGTGCCAGGCACATTTGTTTGCAATAAATCCACATTTTTTTTTGGATAGCTGCTGCTGTCTGTTCTGTGGGTGCCTCCATGACAGTGTCACTGGCATCCAGCTGCGCGTTTCACAGGACACAGGTTTGGTCTGCACTTGCACCAGCAGTTAACTGGAGCTCTGCCCCATTAGCAGCACACCGAGCCACCAGATTTTAGCACCATTTAACTGAAATGAGCTGAATCCTGAAGAAATTAAGCCAGCTGTGTCTAAAACAGGGACTACAGTTATATAAAGTCACCAGTGGCTTCCAGTTGGTAGGAGCTGAATGGAGATGGAGGATACAGTGCCTGGGAATGCAGACTCAAAGAAATGTGGGAAGTTTTTGTAGGACTCCCAAAAGGCAGTATCTGCTCCCCAGACTTTAAATGAACCATGAAATAGGTGGGCCAGAAGCTTTCTTACAAGAAAACCTGGGTTTTAATCAATGACCCCAATAAGGTGAGCAGTCCCACGTGCAGAGTTCATATGAGCCTGATCTTTAGAGGATTTTGTGAATATGGTGGTGAGCTCTGACTAAAACCCTGATAAAATCCTCTAGGATAAACCGTAATTCATGGCCTAATCCTTTGCCTCATTTTAATCACTGAATATTCACACTTTGACTTAGTGGCAAGTTATAAAAAGAATTTTACTCACCTACCATGCACAAAGGCAGGGTAAACTGACTGCTGTTACCCATTTAACTCTGAAAGATTAACTCTTGAAGGTTACCATCACTCTTAACTCTTAAATGTTAGCATCACGAACCAAAAAACTCACCATCAATGCTGGGAAAGATAAAAAAAAAACCAAAACGAAAAAGCCCAGTAACTAACAAAGTTGTACTGCACCAAACCTCTCTTAAATTTAATCTTTTGCAGGTGGGATCCTCAGTCCATCTCCTTTGTTTGTTTGTCCCTCAAGTGCAAACCCTGAGAGCTAATTCCACGTGAGTCATGGTGCTGGAATGCCAATAAATATGGCTGTAACCTTGTCCCGGTTTGTTGCTGCAGGTCATTTTGGCACAAAATTAGGCCTGTTCTTATCTTTCTTTGTGCAGCTCTTCTTAAAAATGGAGCTTCAGGCTGGCTGTGGCCTTTGGGTGCAAAAACAGGAGAAAGATTTCAAAACAGCAGGAATAGTTCATACTTGGTTGAACCAGTCGACAGAGGGAAATGAGCTTCCTAGCTTCTGAAACCCTCTGAAGTGGGGAAGTCCATGCTTTCCTCCATGAGGACTACTCTCTATTTGTGCTAAGTCAGGCAAAGTATTGCTACTTGTTAATCGTGATAGGATCAGAAGAGGTCTCAGTGTGACTGACATTAGGACTCTGTTTCCCAAAATCTGTTCCAATGACTTTTGTGTGGTTAAATTTGTTGCTCATGAATTACTTCTGGAAATAAAAGGTAAATACTTAATAATCCTCCTTCCTTCCTTCCTTCCTCCCTCCCTCCCTCCCTCTCTCTTTCTCTCATTCTTTTTCAAGTACATTTTAAACTGATTCTTTTTAGCAAATATTCCTCAAGAATAAGTTGTCCAAAAGTCCTTCAGCTGTAGTGGAATCACAGGCAGGCCCATGTTAATCCCCTTTCCTAATAAGGCTGTCCCTATCGGCTGGTTAAGGCTATATAATGAGATCCATGTCCCTGGGGCTTGGAATGCAGTGCAGTAACTGAGGCAGCTATTTATAAGCTGGTTGAGAGTTAATTGTGTCTAGCTAATATTTAATCATTTGTACAAAGTTTTACAAATAAATCAGTCTCCTGGATATTGTCCTAGCATGAAGAATTTCTGTCAAAAAATACAAAGCAGGAAATCACAGGCAGTGCAAAATGCAGTCAAAATGAGTGCAGATGCCTCTGAAAATCCCTTTGGTTTATATTACATTTAAAAAGCAGGTCTGTTTAGGCTGCAGGTTTCTAAGCCTGACTAGTAGGGGCATTCCATCTCAAAATACTATGAGGTTGTACTGTACCCTTTGCTCTGCCTTGATCAAGGGGACTGCAGCCCATAGCACTCTGCGGAGAGGTGGCAGGTTGTTCCCAGACCTGAGCCCCAGCATAAAGGGGATTCTGACTCCCACACATCACTCTTGCTGCGTTGCTGTTGAGCAATACTTCTTAATGAATGAGCCATTATTTTGAGATTGCTTCAGAGTGAGTGTGGCTGGCTGAGAGCCAACACACTTTCCTCCTTTGTTGGAGGGTGTTATTTTATTTGTGAACTTCCTTCTTTTTAATTTCTTTTTAATGACACCAGCTTCTTGTTTCTAACTGAAGCAGCATGCACTCCCAAGGCCAGTTTTTAAGCCTGGGCCCTAAATCTGGATTTAGTCACCTAGCAATAGTTATGTCTAGCGAGTAACATTCAGAAATGCTTCCCAAGCAGGTCCAGGTACACACCAGCATCTCTTTCCAACTACTTTCCGATGGCAGCTGAGTGTGGGAGGTCAACTGCAGGGCAGAGCCATCCCATCAAAATAAAGGAGGACACAGACTTTTGTTTGTATGTTTTCTGGGAGAAGAGAATTTCTTCATCTGAGATTTCCACATGCAGTGGTCACAGTTTCACTGCAAACTGGAAACTCCTTGATAAGAGTTAGGTGAAGTAAATAGATGATTGCATTTGTGTTTACAGCACACGGTGGAGCAATATGCGTTCATGTCAGGGGAAGATCCCATTAAATACACTTATACTGGGTTGATGCTTACGCAGCACAATGCTTATACAGTCTTCTCCAAGCCAGTGTGCTGGGATTGTGATTGATGAGGACAATGCCCTTTAACATCCTGTGCTGACAGAATCCCATTCCTGGCAGCTCAGGTGGACCACAAAAGGGAAACTAAGCAAGGCTCCAAAACATGTTAACATTTTAAAAATTGTGTTTTCATCCTTCCTCTGTGAGAGCTAAAGCAAAGCAAATACAAAAAGCATTACTCGAGTCATCTTTTGAACTGAACTAGTCTAGTGGGGAAAGCCTTATATAAATAACTGCAAATATGTATGTCTAAGTACATACATTATGTACATATTTATTTATATGCATATGCATATAAATAAATGTTTGCATATATGGATATATTGTGATATGTACTGTGATGGCACTGGAATTTCTGTCCCACATAAAGAAAATCTTTCTTTTTTGAACACTCCCTAAAAATCTGCCTCAAAGAGGAACCTTCCTTAGAGGGCAGCTTGTTACCAACCTTGGCTCCATTAGCAATAACCACTATCTTTCTCATCACTGACAGCAGCAGCCTAAAGGGATCTGTAATTCACTGACAAGAAACAATTTAATTACCTTAACAGTTGTAACTTGCAGATCAGTCAGCACAACACCCCAAGATAAGGTCCGTATGGATTGTACCTGAGAGCTCCTTGACACCAGTGCTTTGCCCAGATGAGCCTGGGATGCTTTCGTCTGGAGCCAGGTCCCTGCTGGGCTGGCAGCACAGCAGAGCCCAAGAGCCCCGTACCAAGGCTCAGGTCCTAACTCCGGGAGTCCTTCCAGTGCTGGCCTGCAGCAGCACCAGGTGAGGACTACAAGCTTTCTACATAGCTCAAAACGAAGCTCATGACTGCTTTTGCTTGTTCTGTTTCATGTGTGAAATTCCTCCCAGCATGCATCCTAAGTGGCTTCAGAAATGTGATCCTTCGGTATCCCACCACCTGTCATGAGATGTATGGAGTTGCTGTAATCCTGCATTCATTGTCAGGGGAATATTTTCAGGCATTCTGGCTTTGATCTGTACTTGGATTATGGAGAGGTTTCAAAATGAGTCTAAACGTAATGCAGACTGTTTAAGAACATAGCTATTTGTTTTGTCCTGGAATGAGTTGAGCTTCTTTCTTCTTATTGGAGCCTCCTCAGGAAAGGGCCTGTTTCTTATAGCACGCAAGAATCCATTGTTTTAAGAACTGCTATAAATCAGCAGCTGCAGTTAAAATAAAGGATAGATGTGTTTTTCTTAGCCTCATTTAAAATTGTTTGGAGTAATTATCCCAAAGTACATTGATAAAACAAAAGCTCCTTAGGGGCTGCCAATTCTGTAGGGATCCCATTCAGCCCCACGCTGTGGTTGATATCTGATCAGGGCATGGTGACCTGTTGGAGGCAGAGTGGAGCTAAACTGCTCTGACTGCTCACTGCAAGACTGCTTCTGGTGCCTCTGGCAGCTGTAATGAGCTTTAGAGGCGGCACCCATGGATTTCTCCCAGAGTTAATGAGAGAGAGGATCCACTATATACTCAGACACCACAAGGTGGGAGGCATCCCTCCAGCATGCAGATGTCTAAACTAGATCCTCCACCCATGTCTGAACCCCTCTGCGCTTCTGGACGTACAAAGGACAAACTGCAAATTATATGGTCAGAAGGCCCAGAGGAGGTTTTTGTGGCTGTGGCACTACTCCCCAGTCCTGTCCTCAGCTTTATGGCTGCACAGGTGGTGACAGCCAACCCTCCTTCTGCCTCTCCAGCAACTCTCTGTCCAGAGAGGCAGGGTAGAAGTGGAGAGCTGCTGCACTGAGTAGTGTGGTGGGGGTGGTGGGCTGGGAAAGGAAGCAAAGGTGTGGCTACCCTCATCTGGCAGATTCATGAAAAAAGGCTGTTTCTAGTCTGCATGACTTGAATTCCATCTGGGGACTTCACTTTAATTGATGTGAATCCTGTCATCCTGCTTCACATGAGGATCTGTACCAACCCTGGCAATTTGTACTGTCCAAATGAAAGTGCTGATCTAAAGAGGACTCAGGCACTGGTGTGACCAGCTGGCACTACCAGTGAGTAGTGGTATCCTCTGTCCAGCCTGGACATTCCTCGGGGCTCTCCTTCTAGCTTGTGTTTGTGGCGCTACCTACTGCAATGGCCAAGTAACCCATGTGTGTGCTCTGTAAGGGGATTCTGCTGTTACGGATAACAGAACAGAGAAAACCTGGGCAGAGACAAGGAAGATTCGACTCCATGGTGCTCTCATGGAGGATGCCTTCCCTTTGCTGTCCAGGAGGTCTCAAGCAAGGCTACAGAGAAGGGATGTTCCCCTACGGCAAAACCTGGGCTGTCACTCAGAGCTTGACTCTTCAAACCTCGCATTGGTGTTTTGCAGGAAATATGAATGTTTACAAATGAGCATTCTGAACATAAATAAACTCAAGCTGTTTTCAAAATTATCTGTACAAGAGGAAGCCAGAAGAAATTGACTTGGAAAAAGTAATTTAAATTTTTTTTAAAATACAGCTTAAAAACAAATCATGTTTTGCACTTTCTTAAATGTTATTGTTTCATTGTTTTAGGGGAAGTCACTAGTGGAGGATAATGTAAAAATAGAACAGTAAAAGTATTATCATGTGTTCATCATAAAATCACAGGGAAAAGAGGGCACTTACACTGTCCCACTTCCCATTTCAGGATGATAGTAATAACAAAGTTGGGGCAGCTGCAACTGAGCATAAATGAGGACTGTATTTTCTAGCTCAGAGTGTCTCCAGTTAAAATTGTTTGGATCCAGGCTGGATCGCAGTTTTGTTCATAATTTCTGGCATGCTCTAGCCCTAACCTCTCTCCTCTCCTGAGGCAAATCTTGCTCAAACAAAGTGAGTGCCATTTTCCACCAGGCCTAGCTGGCCTGGAAAGGAGAGTGAAGCCAAAATGCTCAGGGAGCAGGCTAGTGCACCCAGCCTTCCCACGGACCACCCCTAAGGGCTTCTCCAGGACAGGACCCTCACCCGCACTCCGTGGTTGCAGAGCCATACCATGGCTTCACTTCTGCTGCCCTAAGAGATGGGGAATATGCCCCAAGATGTCCCAGGGACAGAGGGACAGAGCTGGTGAAAACATAATCATTCAACTCAGTGCTGTAACCCTGGCACCGATCAAGCCCGCAGTGAGGACAGACAGGAGCTGTCTCAGACAGGAGTTTGCCACATTGCTGGGTAAACTGGGACCCCAACCTTCAGCACACAGAAAGCCTTGCTCTGAAGTGGTTTGAGGACACTTGCATTGTCCTTCTCACGTCTGGTAGGTACTGCTGTCAATACTCCTGGCTGGCCCTTCTGGGGGTTGGCAAGTGGACTTGGGCTTGTTGCGGTGGCTCTCATGCTGCAGGGGATGCAGCAGGCTCCAAGTTTCTAGGGATGCTGAGTGTGAGAGAGAATAAGGGGAGTTTGGCTAAGAGTGGCTCTGAGATTGAGCTGTTCAACACACAACCAGGATGTGCGCTTGGGTAACTGGGCCTGGGTCCAGGAGAGGGAGAGGGTTAGGGATGCCTCACGTTTCTTTCTTTGTGAGAAGGGAATTAGAGTGTGCAAAACTCCATTGTGCTCACTAAACTTATTTATGAGAAAATCACACAGATTCAGCTCTGAAGGCATCCAGAGCACTGCTGGCTTTTATTCATGGTGATGTGAAGTTTTGTTCCAACCTTTGATGCACTTCCTCACTCCCTCATTATTTAAAGTGTGGTTTTACTCTAAAGATTGCCTGTATAAAATTGGCATCTGCTTCTTTAGCTGATACATTCCATGTGTGAATTCAGAATACAGGTCTGGTGACTTCAATGGCAGGAATTTTTTTCATATGCTTCTTTCTCGGGTTGACGGTGCAGAGGCTGAGTTGCGCACTCACATCTCAGGCAGCAGCAATATTGCTCTTCCTTTTTGACCCTAAGCTTTTACCCAGATGAAGGAGTGGTGGACTATTTCCTTTAAAAGGAAAAGTGGTGATGAGGAAGGTGCTTCTTTTGATGCATCTCTGTTAACGCACTAAGGGTATGCACCGGTCACAAATCACAGGAAAAATCAGACAAAAGGGGATAATCTCTCTTCTTACACCTCTAAACCAGTCAGACATCCTTTCTTTCTTGCATAGCTTTTTATGTTGCACTATTGGCATGGTTTTATTCAAGGCTTCTTCTACATCTTCTCTGCTAGCTCCCCTTGGCTGCCCGGCTTCTTTCTCAAACACATAAGCCTTTGTTAAGGAGAGGCAGTAAAGCTCTCCCCTCTTCTATGCCTCATATGCACTTTCATCTGGGGTAGTGACACATACTTGCTTGTGATGTGGAGGTTGTTGTAGGTTTAATTATATGGTTTCTTGTGGAATGTAATAGTTTCTTCAGCTATCAAGTGGTGGTCACTGTGGCTGGCCAAAGACAGTATTAAATTTCATTAATACCTGCTCAGTCAGATTCTGCACTCATTCATCACTCCGCAATTCCACAGAAGACAAAGAGTCCCCGGAGCAGAGGGCTGGGATACAACAGCATGCACCATGCAGGGGTAATGCAGCATAGCTCAGTCTGCAGGCTGTTTGTGTCTGGGAATGAGGCACGAGGAGAGGAACTGCAGCTTGACTTTCAGATCTAAAGTGAATATTTTTGCCTAACAAATCAGAAAGTCATGGTCGTCTGAGAAAGAACTTAGCCAAAAAAATTCAGAATAATGGTATTAAATAATTCAGACATTTTGCCATATGTCTCTGGAGAGACCTAGCCCAGGTTTTGTGGAACTTGGGCAAGATGATTCTTTTCTCTGGTAAGGTTTGTTTGGGGCAGGTAGGTTTCAGAAAAAGATGGTGGGAAACTTTCATGGATGCTGGCTACCTGGTGTGCCTGTGTATGATGCTTGCTCAGCACCAGGGCACTGAGGATTGTCCAGAGTTGCAGGCTGGTCACAGAAATATCAAAATATCTACTTGGGCCTTATTTAGAGATTAACAAACAGAAAACATGTAAAAAATACAGGAAAATTTGTCTGTGTAAGGACTTGAAGACATGCCAGTTACAAACCTGGGTTCAGCAACATGGCTCAGCTGGGTTCCCGGGTTCAGCTTCCTTCTCTATTGTAGAAGAGCATCCTGCAGGATGCTGGAACCAACATGTAGGTCACTTCCTCCTCGTAAACCTGGTAGTAAAATAGATGCCCTCACCCTGAGCTGCCCTGTACCCCCCTGAGCCATTAACATCCCCCTTATGTGGTGTGAGGCTCAGAGCAGATGGGGCTCTGACTAATACTGACTACACTAAGTCTTCCTCTCTTGTACTCCCTTCCACTTTATGACAGACTTTATTACTGCAGCTGTGCGCTGGCCTCATAGTTTCAATGATTTTTCCATAATACTCTCAATCCCTTCTCTGCTCACTGCTCTGAGTGATTGGTTCCTTGCCCTCATATTAAATTATACTACATTTTTCTGCAGCAAACTGCATTATACTGTATTACAAGCTGGTATTTACCATCTGCTGGCCCAATCTCACTAACAAGCCAAACCATTCTGAATAAAAGGCATTTTTCCTTAGTGTTTATACTGCCTCTAGTGCAGTGTTCTCTATAGACCCAAAGCACATAATTATTTCATAGGGTATCCTGCAAATAGACTAAGCAGATGCCAGGGCATCCTGCAGAGTATATCTGTGACAAAGTATTTACAGGATTTGGCCTTTCCAAGGCAGACAGGTAAGACAAGCAGCTATTGCAGTTTTTTTGCTGCCCTTTTATAGTAATTAAAATCTCTTTTCACAAGTACACTTTGCTTCCTTCTCCTAATCTGTTTTTTGATGTTGCTTCCAGTTTGATCAGTTCTATAAAGCAATTAGCCACAGGCTTTTTCCCAGAGGGCCATTAATTGCTGACTGCCTCAGAACCACTTGACCATTACACTGGCTGCATTTATTTAGGTTTCTAAAAGATGCTCAATACCACTGTACAACAATTTGCTACATCGGAACTCGATAGAGTCCTAAGAACCATAAATGTCCCAAACCCAGCAGTTCCCCGGATCTCCCCCACCTCCCTCTTCAATGCCTGGGAAAGCAAATGAGCCTCACAGGCAGGTTCCTCCCATGGGGAAATGCAACCACTTTCACTGCTTGATTGCTCCACTAAATCTGTTTTAGCCTTGTTGCTTTTGTTGATGTGAGTTTGAAATACAAATTGGTCTAAAGAGATAAACTTCCAGGTCAGTCTTTGGCAATGGTGGTGGGAAGGAAGGGATGGTTGTGATGGTGCTCAGAAATGACCCTGAGAGTTCAGGAAGCATCTTGTTTTCTCTGGCTGGAATGAGGTTTCTGTGAATTGGGGCTTTGGGAGTAAATTAAGAAAGGCTAAAGGTGGCCTCAGGCTAGAAGAATATTGAGAAGGTCAAAATGGAGTGGGTACCTCAGGCTTTGTCATGAATTCACATGCAAAAAACCTATGGCAAGATACCTTAATTTAAAAGGAGATGGCTCAAGCTAGCAACCCAGGGAATACGTGTCTGAAACTTGGTGCAGATTATTTCTTTATGTTAACAAATGTGCATTTTCTCCCGTACATGGGAATGTGTAACCCTTGAGTCTTGGTTTGCAGCTCCTTTACCAAAAGGGGTACCTCTTAATCACAGCAGTACATGTAGCTGTGCACAGAAACATCTGTGCGATCCCCAGACTTGGCTGAGTTCTTTGCGCCTTAATTTCTGCGCTGCTCTACACTCCTTGACTGTGCTTGCAGTGCAGATTTTTAAATGGCTTGAAGTGTTACTAAAACAGGGCTTGTAAGGAAAGAAACAGCTTTCAGAGACTGAGGAGTACAGTGTCAGCAAAAGAAGACTATGTCTACTAGCAGCATAAATGTATGTGTGAAATGATTTCTTATAAATATGTCTGTGTCACAAGACAAAGCACTTTCATGTTCAGCTGATACATTTCAGCTATTTTAGGGCTTCTGGGTTCTAGTCTAGTATTTCTACTGGTTGGCTAAAAAAAGATAAACATACATTTAAAAATAAAAACGTACCATTATATGTAATAATAAAAATTTCTCAAAGATATTGTTATATTATTATTATAACACATTGTAAGATATTGTTATAGTGTGTAATTTAATTATAAATATGTACATTTATGGGCATGCTTTGAATCATTCTGCGTGCTTCTGTTCAAGAACAAGGGCTTAGCCTTCTGCCTTCAGCTGTTCAGAAGGTGGACAAATATTAAACACATAATTTTTCTGCTCATTTGAGTCCCAATACCTGCGTGTGAGTGACCTGAGGGGTAAGGAAATGGGGGAGAAGAGCCTAGGCAGAAATTTGGGAGCATGAAGGCAAGAGTATTTCTAGAGGCTTGTGCGTGTATGGAAAGTTTACAAAGAAGATGTGGTTTCACATTTGTTCCCTTAACCATCTGCGGTTTGGCAAATTACAGGGAAATACTGGAAACAGCAGTGACACCAAGTGTGATAACCTCTGCAGAGAATGTGCAATCAGCTTTACTGACAGGAGTAACATGCTCCAAAAGGGCTTCGGAAATCGATTCCTACGCCTGTCTTCTGGTGACGGTAAGGCATGAAGTTGTCAGAGTTTGACACCCTTTGAGCAGGTCCTTTTAGATGTTCTACACAAGGATGTTTAATTTCACATTTACTTATTTGCAGATATTTGATATTGCATGGGATTCTGATTTAACAGAGTGATACAGCAACATGCTGAAATCACAACACACACAACATAGCAATTGCAACATGCAGTTGGATCGCAGTGCAACATGATTCCTGTTACTGGCTGAAGGCAGCTCAAGCTCTTTGCTCTCTTCAGGCATCATTTTGTTGGCTGTTTAGACTGTGTTGGGCTGAGGCACAAACGCACTTCCCCCGTGCTGGTCTGGCTGGCTCAGGAAGATAGTACTCCCTATTGATTATTTTAGGGGAGGCCATTTACACAACCAGTTGACCCACACAACAGACACAGCGGTTTATCTAAAACAAAGGCCACCCTCCAGTTCTCTTTGGGTTAAGTTCAGCTTCCTTTACGACAGCTGTGGTCACTTCCTACAGGCTTTTCTGAGCTTCATGAACATATCATCCTTGCCTATCTTCTTTGAGCCTTCTTCCACTGTAGGGGTTCATTGGTTGGCCGCATAAGCTTCCCAGGCTTCAGAGCAGGCAGTGGTTCCACCTATTAAGTGGGCAAATGAGTTCATACACAAAGCATTCCTGTTAGAAAAGGACAGAGTCCACACTCGTATGTTTTAGAGGCAGGATCCCAACCATCTCCACATAATTTTTAGTCATTATTAACCAAATCACATAGGCTAAGCTCTTACTTCTGATCACAACCACTGGCACCAGGGCATAATCCAGTCTGACAATGTGCCCCGGGGCAGTGAGCTGCTCCGCCTGCCAAACCGCTGTGTTAAATTAGCAGAATCCTTTTCCGTGAACTGTGCCGTACACTGCGTAGCTTGAGTCCCTGCCATCAAAATAATAGTGTCTAGCATTTTTTTAATGGGTGGTCATCTTTCTGGGTTTTTTAAGCCATTTTCCCTGGCTGAAGACCATACATGGCTAAGATTTATGTATATTTATTTTCAATGGCCTATTCGCTAAGTCTACAAGATTGTGCATGCAACACGGGTCATCCAGAGCTCGTTTATCCCAGAACAGGGGAGAAGTAGAGAAAATGATCAAAGATTAAACAAGTGAGACCAATATTAGGAATAATTTTTTATAGCATTCTTTTGAATGAATACACGTTTACAACATATTTTTCTCCTAAATGATGTGTTCGGGCAGAGGCCCAATGTTGTAAAAAGACACATAATTGGCACTCAAACAGCTCTGAGTTATTGCCTGGTTGGTGTAATTTTACACCTGTCACTGCCCATATATTTAGAAAGAGTGAAAAAACCAGACCTGGGGTTGTTTCCCTGCTGGTTGCCTTCAGGCCGTGCTGACATGCTCGCTGAGTTTATAGCATACCTTTGTGAAACATGGTGCCTGCAGAGGTGAAACCAAGAACTCGTCTAAGACACAGACCCCCTTGGCAGGGGTCAGCAAGTGGCCTCCAGTTGCATTCTTACAGGAGTAGCACAGCTTTTCAGGTTTGGCCCTGCTTTCCCATCTCTTTTTGCAGGATGCTGAAGCCCACCCCCTAGGAGCAGTGCTGCTCCCCATCCCACCAAGCACTGCCCAGCGCCATCGTGCTGGCGGTGGGCAGCAGAGCAGTGCACTGAGATAGCTGCCTTCTAAGGGAACTTTTATTAGACAGTTCTGTCTTGTTGGTTTTTTCCCCCCTTGGGACTTGCTGAAAGTACCTAGCTTGTGGCCTCAACTGCTTTTCTTGAGCTTAAAATATACAAATATAAGAATAGAAATCCAAAAGTGCTGCCAGCTGAGGCTGCCTAGACGTCAGTAGCACTTATCCAGAAGAATAACAGCAGAGCCCCAATCCTCCTTAATTTACCTTCTGGCTGGGAACAGAAGGCTGGACAGGAACAGTTAAAAAGCTTGCCCTTCTCTCTGCCATCAGTTTTTGGGTCAAGGCAAGTTGCAGCTTGCCCCAGGTTGGTGGACTCCTCTGCCTAGGGGCAGAAGCCCCACCAGGAGCCATAGAATGGGTGCTTTGCTGCGACGCTCCAGGATCTTTCTGCAGGTGTCCTGACCCAAGGAGGGGGGCTGGAGACAGGGGAAGCAAATCAGCTGGAAACTCAGCTCGTGAGCCTGTCTGTGCTAATCCCCTTTGCGGAAATGCTTGTCCAGGTACCTTGGGGCCCTAGGCACTGCTTCTTAATCCTCCTCCTTCGTTTGACCTAGATGGATGATTATTTTTTGATTCTTCTTTTTCTAGTTAGTCAGTGAGTCAGAAACAAAGCAGTTGTCTGCAGAGCTCCAGCCGTGATTTTCCTCAAAAGCTTTTGCATGCTACAGCTGACTCTAGCAACTGCTGCTTAATAATGCAAACTGGGGCAGACTGGCTGAGGGCGGCAGGTTCAGCGTGTGCAGAGCAGCCTTCCTCCCATGCTGGCCTACTCGGCTGTCCATCACAGCCCTCCTGCATTTCCCAGGTAGATTACCGACCCTTTTCTTCAATGATGGAGCTCTAGTTTGAGAGGCCTTAGCAGAGAGGTTCAAGCTCCAATGCATTCAGCAGTGTTTTACAGCTGCTTACTTAGAAGATTCATTCAACAGAAGTTGGTCAAGCCGCATTATTAGGGTGGAAAATCAGGGTATCATCCATTTTTAATAGTTTTACAATGCTGGAGAAAGACTGGCCTCTCTGGCTGTAGGACTGACACACCTCTGAATACAGGCTGGTCAGTCCAACCCAATCAATTTGATTTAAAAGCCATGGTATTTTATACAATAACTTACTTCAGATACATTTCCTCTCAATTCCTGATTCATTCATTACATTAATTTCATATTTTCCAGTTGGTTTTTTTTTTCCCTGCAGTGCTGAGAGCAAGAAAGTTTTGTCTTGTGAACTGACGTTTGCATTTCTTGCATGTCCAGATGGTAAGTCTCTAAGGACACCTGAAATGCCAGGACCCTTGTGGCAGCAGCCAGGCTGTTAACAAGTCCCCTGAGGTCAGGGAGTAGCAATGTTGAACAAGAAACCATCCTGCACATCACATATTTTGTCCCTCCTCAGCTTTTTAATTTCCTGTGGCCATAAGTCACATAAGGAAAGATCTTGCCCCCCTGGCTGGGCACCGTTACCTTAGGGTTATATTATATTCACACCTGTGATAAATATTGACGACAGAGATCTGTTTTTCAGTTTCTATCTGTAAATTCTAGCCTAGAAAGGCAGGGAGACCAGCAAGCCCAAACCACCCAAAGTCAAGAGAGGGCCTTTGAGAGGGAAAGGTTTTCCAGCACAAGCTTTCTCATTGTGAAAGGCTAAAATTATTGCTCCCCTGTGATTTATAGTGTAAAGGCCTTCAGTCTTCTCGAGCACCTGGAACATTCAGCAATAATTCAGAAACAGCCACGTGTTGTTGATACAGCATATCTCTGCAGAATATATAGTATCAGAGTACCTGCACATACTTCACACACCAAGAGGTTATCCACAATGAGCTACTAATGTGTGTAAATATATTTGCTATTGTTGGCATAATTCAAAAGCACAAAATTAATGTGGCTACAAGAAATTCCTCTGGCTGCTCCATCAATTACTCCTCATTTTCTAGCTGTGACTTGTATCTGCTTTTATCTTCCCAGAAATGATGAATGATGAGAATAATTTAATTTATGGGTTTGCCACAAATTAAGCCTTAGGTTACAAGTATGTAATCTTTAGCATTGCAACGAAGCTACTCATACAGCAAGGTTCTTTACTGAACAGGAAGAACCGGTGTTTACTTCTGAGTGCCCGCAGCACTTCTCCCCAGTGAAAGGCTTGGACAGACCCATGCCCCATTTCCTATACAATGCCTAGGAAAAAAAAAGCCTCCTGTGAGAGAGCCCAGACCATCTTTACCTTCACCCAGATATGTCAGCAGTTTAAACATGCTTCTGAGCTTAGCTGCTGCTCTCCCTTCTCCCTGACCTCCAGTTCAGCCCTTGGGCCACTCCCACCTCTCAAGTCCACGAAAACAGTGCTGGGCAGTGTTTGCTCACTGGTTTGAGAGGCTGCCATCTGCTAACAGGGCAGACCAGCAATGAGACCTGCACCCCTCTGTCCCACAATAATTTCCTTTCCTGTCCCAAATCTGCACACTTCACCCCTCAATCTAGGGCATGAATGAGGGAGTCAGCATGAATAAGGTGTGGGACCAAGGCTTGAGAGACCTGGAAGTGGAGCCTGCTCTGCTCCTGGTCTACTATAGATATGTGGACACTCTCTGGACCTGCAATCTGGATCTGGATGCTCTGTAAACTGCCCCTTTGGTCTCCAGCTTAGTCACTGGGCAATGCTTCTGACACCTTCAGGTATATGTGGGCACCTGTTGCTCTGCTGTCCTATGCCTCAAATGCAATCCTGAATGCCCAGTTAAAACCATTCTCCCCAATCCTGAATGCCCAGTTAAAACCATTCTCCCCATTCCCTGTCCTCATGGGGTTCAGGGACACCTAAGCAAATATGGCCAAGGCTTTTTTTGAATGATTTCCCAATGTGAGTGATGTAGTTGCAATAGGTATCAGCAGGCTACCATTCCCACTCGTGACCTTGGTCTCTAGCACCTCTGTGGTCATTGTTGTGTATGTTTACATGCTGCTTGTGTTCGAACTTATTTCTGGTGTGCAGCCTTCCCTTCTGTCAGTTCTCTTCCAGGTGACCTCTCAATGTCCAGTGTACCCAGACCATGTTTCAGACACCTCTGATAATGTCCTATGTGTTGGTTCCTCCCTTCTGCCTGTTCTTTGCTGCTGCTAAATGACAAAAGTTGTTTCACCCCAGTTACAGCCACATCACAGTCCTGGGGAGGGGGGAATGGGGTGGGGTGGTGGGAATAACATTTCTGGAGCTGTATTTAGCCCTGTGCAACCACACCCATAGGGGTAAAGATGGGCAACCATTCCCTTTCCTTTCACAGAAGACATATGATGAAGATATACCAGAAGGACCACAAGAACATAGCAAGAGAGAAAGTCTCTATCATCAAAGCCCCTGATGGATGTTTCTTGTCATAGCAGCCTGAGCAGTCACTGCCCCGTGAGGAAATGCAGCCATGGCCGTAGCCGTTGGAGATGGAAAGAAAGGTTAATGAGAGGTACTGAATGGAGCAACAGAAGAGGCCAAAGAAGATTAGGGTTTATATGTCTTTTTTTTTTTGCTGACAATCTCATGCAACTTCTCAGTATTAGTAAATACCTCGTGCTACTGCAGAAGGATTTAACATGCCAGAGACTGCTTCTGGGAAGCGCTGCATGCCTCTGGAACCAGCCCCTGGCTCAGGCTGCCTGTCCCCAGCAGCACTTGGGATGCTGCAGGATTTGGCTCCCCGGCTCAGATCAGCAGGCACAGTCCAGTATAGCACGAAAGGCAAAACATGAGGTTAGAGGAATGTATACAAGGGAGAAAAGGCAAAACAGTGCATTTCAGGATAACTCTTGAGGACGCTCACTGAAAATATAATCATGACCCAGGCAATTTTGCCAGCATTGGTAGCTGGGACAAGTGTTTGGTCTAGTTTTTTTCTATCACCGAAAGATAGCATGGAGTTCTGCATGGAATAATATTAAGGGTTGACTGATTGCAGATTAAGAGCCTGAATAAAAGCTTAATGACGTCAATGGAAAGATTCTCTTTGGCTTGAGCCAACCCCAAGACACCGCTCGACTGATGCAACAGGATTTATTTTTTTTAAATGCAATTGTTATAATGTAAAAGCTTCTGTTGGACAAAAATATCTCATAGAAACAGAATTAAAAAGACGCCCAGAACAAAAGGACAGATTTAGCTGCCCAAGACTGCTATTTCAGTGAGGCTGTATGTTTATGTGATGTTTCACAATGATTAATGTCACTCTTTGCAACTCAGGTGTGCTGGGGGACAGTTAGCATTTTGATCCCGGGGGTTTCCCTGTGTAAACTAGAACCGATCTCTCTCATACAGTAAATGGAATGTTCTTTATAAAGACTTTTCTGTGCCTCTAAGGATCTGCCTGCCATTGGGGAGATCTTTACCAGCCCAGAGTGAGTCCGTTAGCTCCACACTCTCAGCAGCGCGTCATGCTTGGCACGGAGTTATAGGTGCTGTTTACAGGAAAGACAAAGGCCCTGTGCCCTCTTGCCTGTAACATATATTATCCATGAGAAATACACATACAAATATATCCACTTTTATATTACAGGTTATTGTCCTCTTTCTTCAAAGCTAAGGAATTTTCAAGAAGTGTGTATACATCTGGTATCAGATCAATTCAAGATTATGATAAAAATGTTATTTATAGCTCTGCATTGACATTTGTTTATGGTATAGATGACATCACCATGTCAGAGTGTATCTTTAACTCAGCATTTCCCACTTTTATTTCATTTTCAATCCTGTATATGGCCACAGGACAAATCATTAAAGAGGATTACATGAAGGATAATGAGTACCATAATACTTTTAAGCCTCGCCTACACTCTTTAGCTGGACTCAAATTCTTTTGTTCTGTTGAGCAAGGTTGCAAGAAACAGAAAATAGCTGACGTTGAATTACACATTTGCTTGCAATCTCAGATTTTCCAAATTCCCCCAGTGTACCTGTGTTCCCCTTTTCCTCACTAATGAATTCTGACACTGAAGCAGATGTTGCCCTGTAAATTCTCTTACATTACTTTATTTCTCAGCAATGCTGCTGCTCCAGATTAATTTCAGTAAGAGGTAAATGCTCAAATATGCCAATGCCTTTGTCATGTCTTTCTTCCCCTCCCCTTGCTGTTTTCCAGGTCATGGTGGACTCCACCCTGCATCACAAGAGTGACATGGGAATTACAAGGTTTTAATATAAAGAAGTGGTCAAGTCTCTATGATTTTCTACAAACAAAACATTCTATTGGGTAATTTATTAAAGCAGGCAGGAAAAAGAGAAAATAATTTTTTTTAATTCTGTATTTCTATGTTATATTTGCAACTTTACTTCCAAAGTATGCAGCTGGACCAGAGCCTGAGCCCAGTCACAGCTGCCAAATTGGGAAAGCAGCTTTGCACTGCTGGGCTGCCTGGTTCCCTGCAAGCCCTCCAGCAGGGCCTGTCTGGCCTCGGTCCCCAAACCCACCAGGGACCACCAGCACTGCTGGCTGCTGCTGATTCAGCCATCGCTGGACTTCCCCTCCATGTCAATTTGCCATTGCGCAAGCAGCAAGTCAGATTCGGTTTTGGGGCTGGAGCATCATTTATATGACTTTACAGTCTTACTTGTAAAACATCTTCTTTTGAGTAGCAGGGGAAAGTAGTCTTTCTACCAAGGGACTTTTTCTAGCCAAATTTTTTCTGTGTTCAAAGTTTTACAGAAAACAGAGGTTTATTTGTGCAAAGTAGGAAATGGATTGCACTGGCTCTGAAATGTTTATGTAAGGGCCTTCACTGGCCCCAATCTCAGGCTAATTGGCCAAATTAAGTTGCCTCAGATTTCTTCCATGTATGGCACGAGATGCACTTGTAATTAAGGCACAAGCATTGCAGCACAAAATCATTTCATGCCTACCCACAGCAGGTCTGCCAGCGGAGTCAGATGCTACACAAACTGAGTAAGGGTGGCCTGTAGTTTCTCTTTGGTCAGTTCAGATTTCGGAGAAAAGGCCCATTTGGCAGATCAGAACTTGTTGATATTTTTTTCTTGAATAACGCCTGTTCTTCTCCTCACTTGTCACTTTTCTTTTCATTTTCCTTCTGTCACTCTCTAAATTTTCAGAACTTCCACATTTTTATGATGTCTTGAAAGCTTAGTGTAACAAAGGGAAAAGTTAAAAAATAGGGAAAAGTGCTACCCTGTGGCCACCACTTAGTTTATTATATTTGGCAGCAAATAAGAAACTCAAAGCTAAATTACCAGAAAGTTGAAATGCTTTGAAAACATTCCATGAATTGTGAAAAACATAAAAAATGTTCACCTCAGACTTTGCAAAATGAAAATATTTTTTATTCCATTCTGGTTAGTTTTTATTCCGTTCTGGTTTCTTACTACATTCACTAAAAGTCATAACTGTTTAGGCCTGAATTGTTCCTCCCAGTGTGGGCTGCGCGAGAAAGGTTCACAAGCATCCTTGTGGGTTTGGCTGCCTGGTTGTCACTTGGGAGGACAGACACAGACAGTTGTCTTTCTCTCCCATGGGAAAGTCCTTGGTGGCCAAATCTGGTGGTTTCCCAGGAAAATTCATTAATTCAGAGGGAAGTCTTAGAGCTGGCCTGCCCTTTACCTCGTGGCCAGTTCTGTCTGAGTCTGTGCCCTTTTCCTCTCCTCTGGTCCACCAGACCACAGTGAAGCGTGACTTCAAGGACCTTGACCTTCACTTGATCCATTGCTGTGGCATCATGGGGAAGCACTGAGTGAAAATTGCCTGTCACCTTGGGCTGCTGTACATGTGGGACTCACTAACGGGCAGGAGATTGAGGCTCTGCACTGCCTTTGGGAGACTTGTCTTCATTTTAATTTGAATTCGCAAAGGTATGTAGCCCTTGCAAGCAGATCCCTGCTACCTGTGGGGACAGCTCTCCTGTGTGAGCTGGGTGCCTCCTGTGCCTGCGTGTCTGCCATGAGGACCTCTCACCTCTCCAAACCAGCAGGGCTGGTGATGCAGCATGGGAAGAGGAGGAGTGCAGAGGGCTCGGCTCAGCATCGCTGGGCACCAGAGCTAACACCACTAGCTAACACACCTCCAGCTACTGCTAGAAGAAAGACCCACAGACATACGACTCAGCCCCTTCTGCTGTCATGGAGGAAGCTCACTTGAAACCGTTTTGCCTCACACTACACACTGTGTATGTGCAGGCTGCCAGAGGAGCATCTTCCCTAGCAGGGGTGGTCCAGAGCCCCCCCCCCCAGCTTTACGTGGGCAGTGCTGGGCTATCGGAGGTGTCCATGCTGCTGACAGTCCTGGTCACCTTGGGAACTCTTGCCTGCACCAGGGGCAGGGTGCCGTGCATCATGCAGTGAGGTGAGAAGCAACACAGCCTGGTATAAGCATCTCTGTCATAAATAGATAGCATAGAAGGGATCTTTCCTCAGGGAGGCTTCTGGATTCACAGTCACCTGCCTGTAAGAACCGCAAATCCAAGCTCCAAAGCCTTTGCTTCTCTAAAACAAATAAGAGTTTTGCCTAAGTAAAAGATTGCCATAAAAACTGAACAAGCACTTCAGGATCTGCCCTTCTGGCATGTTCTCATTTTGTCTTGGCTGCTGCCTACACGTGCTCAGAAGGTACCTCTAGACCTCAGTTTTTGCTGCATTTGGCTGCTGGCTGATAGCTTTCCAGCCAAAGATCATATGTGATTTGGCCTGGGGACAGATCACATGTAGCTTTACATCAGAAATGGTAGTTTGCCAATTGTAGGTATAATTAAGACCGGAAAAAAACCCCCAAACAATAGCTTCAAGTAGCCTCAAGCCAAGTTGTGAGTAGAATATTAAATAGACTACATTTTTCAGAGTGTGTAGTGAGAATTAAATCTGTGGCTGGGGAGTGGCTCCAGACAGCCCGAGGGGAGCTTTGAAAGATTCATTAGCTTGTGAAGCTGAGATCTAAACTTTGGATTTGTTGGACTCGTCAAGCCCCAGGAGTATCTCCTGAGCTTTCACAGTTTAGACTCAGTCTGATCGCTCCTGTACTCACTTACCTTGAGAAAGAGAGAAGATGGCAATTGCTGACGTGAGGCTCATCAATGGTTCATGACAGTCTGTCCTGCACTCAGGGTTGATAGGGTAGTTGTGCACATAAGATACTCTTTGGGGATCCAGGAGATTTGGATTCATATAACAGCTTTGCTATGGATTCTGTGGACTCTGGCTTCCCTTGTCTGCAAAGTGGAGGTAAATAACAATTCGCTTTCCTTGCCTTGTGTCATTGAATGTAATGACACGAAAGAAAAAAGAAACTCCTCTGGTGAAACAGGCTGTCAGATCTCAATGCCACTTGGAACTAAGAAACACTCATGATATCATTCAGCAGGCACTATGGAGAACTCAGTGTCAATCAGACAAGGAAAACCACTGTGGGATTCAGGGCAGGACAAGAACAGAATGGAAAAACAGGTAATAATAATAATCATTTCTGTGCGTACAAAGTCAAAGAAACATAGAAAAATAGAGGGGAAGGTACCCCAACGATTCCCTGGCCCTTCCCAGTTCTCCAAAAGTTTTGCTGTTCCCTATGGATATTTGTCTAGCCTGCTCTCAAAGATGTCCAGTATCTCCATCAACACCACATTTCCACGCCCTGCTTATAAAAGTGACAAGATGCAGCATTCAGTGCCTGGCTAAAGTCAAGCTCCTCACCCTTGCCCACAAGGCCCATTACCCCACCACAGGATGAAATCCACTTTATTTCAGAAATTTGTTGTTGATGAATCCATGCTGAATGCTATTTATTTCCATGCTGCTGGTTAAAAAATTTCCAGTGGATTAGATTAAACTACTAAAAACCAAAGTCTTGCCTCTTTTTCAGTACTACAGATCGTGTTGGTTACCTGGTTCCAGCAAAGACGGATATAAAAAATACACAATAAATAAATAAAATCTTTTGCCAACAGTTGCAACCTTGTTGATCTGTGAAGCAGGGTGTTCCTTGGCCTTCTTGTTTTCATAGGTACAACGGTATCTATCAGATGGTTTTCTCTTCCTCTAGATGTCTCTTGGTAGCAACTACTTGATGTGTGCTGTGATCTTCTTTGTTGCCTCCTCAGGCATGTCCAACAGCTCATGCGTTTTGCCAGCTGTATCCACTTGTCTAGTAAAGATCCTACTTCTCTGTATGAACTTGAACACTGCAGGCCACCACCACTTGCAAAGCCACCATGCTCATGCCCCTTTTGAGATGTTTCTGTTTAGCTCTTGCCTCTCTCTTGTGTCAGCCCTGCCTCTCTTTTTCAGACTTTATGCTTAGTCCACACAATGTAGTTGCCACTTTGTTTGTTTACCTGTAGGGCCCGAAGCCACTGTTTCAGTCAAGCTAGTCACTACCCTAATTGGGATGCTTGTCCTTGTGTCCTTACTATCACTTCTCTGAAGAAACACCAGCTGTCCTTGACTTCTCTTTCTTCCCTCCCCCAGAATCTGTCTAGCAGTAGTTGTCTCCATTTATTTATTCTCAGATACGTTCACGTACTGTCAGAGAAGTTCTGTGCGTGTCCTGGGGGCATACTTTTTCATTACTATTACCATAAACTAAAACAAAAATCCAGACACACGATTAAAAAATGTAAATCTTTTGCTTATCTTCATTAGGGAGTCCATATAGACTGGGGAAATTTTCAACCTGAGTCTTAGGGATGAACAAGTAAAAGAAAAATTAAATATAATTTCAATAAATAATATAATGTTGCTTTTAAAACCTTCTGGAAAAGTTTAATAAATCTGAGTTACTTAGACATGTGTTTATCATATAACTGTTTGTAGGAACATGGTATATACCACAGAAGTAAAATCTGTTTGCATTCCTATAGAGACATATTGTAAGGTGTGAGAAAAATGTCCTCATCAACAACTGTCCTTTGCTTTCAAAGCTGAAATATGTTCTCGTATAAAGAGAAGAACAAGCCAGTAAGTGAAGGTTATTTCAGTGGAGAAAAGTAACATCTAATCCACGACTTTTACTTAGATTTTTCATTGCAGAGAGCATTTTAGAACTTTGATGTTTCTTTCATTCCAGAATGAATATTGCAAACAAATCCTGATTGTGAAAAAATGCAAGATGTATAAAACATCTTGTGCTAACAAAAATGAAGACTTTGATTGAAATAAATAAACATTTGAGAAGAGGTTCTAGTTTATAATGCAAAGAAAAACAATGAAGATATCCAAATAGAAAAATGTTCAATGTTATTAAAATTATATTTCCATTTTTTCTTCAGTTGATTTTTTTTTTTAATTAAATGCCAAAACTATTCTCAAGATAGTTAACTGTAGTCAGCGTTTTGCAAGAAAAATCTTTCCACTGGAAGACTTCCAGCCAGGTCTCCATTTCAGTTCTGTAGAACATATAATTGATTTTTCTATGTAGTTCTAGTCTATCAGATGCATTTAAATAGCTATTATGCTGCCTGTTTAATGTGGGTGACATACTTTATTAATTTTAAAGGATGAGTTTTGTCTCCAGACTTCAGAGTGGAATTTTGCAGTTACCATCCATGACCTGAAGTCCAGATTTTGATGCTCTTATTCTTGCTCTTGCACTGTGGCATGACCTACCCCATGTTTGTAACTACAAGTCTGTTGACTGACACCATGCACACAGGCAGCTAATCTGGACTATGAGAACATGTGTGCTTATGCCTCAGGATGCTACATGGTCACCATTGTGTGTTCTCCAGCCTCTAGGTCCTTTTGGTGACTACTCTCAAAAGGCAACAAGGTGAATTCTGAAGTGGAATTCAGCACCGAGAGTCAGACAACTGAAAGCAAGGGTCTCTACAGATGAAGGTGTCTAAGGTCCTCCTGCTGTCAGTGGTGATCTGGTCAATACATCAAATGAGTTGGAGAGCCTTTGGTGATCACCTGTAGGCATCTAGTTGAAATGCCTTGACTCTGGTGTATCGCTGACATCCATAATGGGGCTTAGATGGGGCACAAGTGTCCTGACCCATGAGCTGAATCCCACCTCTAGTTTCTTAATGAAGCAGTTGGATCTAGGAATCATGGATCTGTTGTTCTACTGCAAAGTTCCCCCACGCACACAATGGCATAGCCAAAACTCTTGTGAGAATCTAAAAAAAAAAGAAAAAAAATAGTAGGAAAAAAAATTTTTCTTTTTCAGTTCCTTTATTGGATGTATTAACCAAGATCAGTGTGCTGGTTTATCATGATAGTTCCCACAAAGATACAAGTCAGAACTGAGGACTGAAGAGCTAAAGCTGCTTCCAGGCAAGTTTCAGGGAAGACCCAAACTTTCAACGGCCTATGAAACTATTTACAGTCTTTGAAGGCTCGAGGGTCATTACTCTCTACTGATACCATTTCACCATTTCAGATGGATAGAAAGTAACTACAGCACGAGGGAACTTAGGCTGTTGCATGCTATCACCAACCTTTAAACAGACAACACAGCAGTGTTTGTGCAGCAGGAGCTGCAAGAGACCTGAATAGTGAATTTCTCACTTCTTGCTCTCACTGATTTGACTTTCTTTCCCCCTGCCTGGCAATGCAATTGCTGTGCTGTGTACCAGCAGTGGAAGGAAGATGATAGCATCAAAATACCAAAATTCACATATGTATAAGTTACTCATCAGGGATTTTTCACTGGCTCCTCAGAGTTTTTAAGTGGCACTGACGTACCGCAGTTTTGATTTTTCTCTAGTCTGAAGATGGACACAGGAAAATTGCTGAATGATCTGCAACTGGAACGAGCAGCAAGTAAGACAAAGGGAGTGTTTTCTTCCACTGCAGTTGTTGAATTCATGTGTGGAGAGTCTGTCCCAGAAACTTGAGAGTTCTTCGAAAAAAATCAGTGCCAGTTGTATGACTCTTGGCAACAATAGAGCCTCAATACAAATCTGTCTGGACCAGCTCCAGGTATGATATGGAAAGCTGAGTGATCATCCCTTCAGCAACTTTCACATCGTATATGCCTATCCTACTTCTGACAGTTGCAGAATAAACATAGGGTTTCGTGGAGGACAATAGTTTGGTGCCAGTTAGAGGCTAATGTTCCCATAATTTTTTTTTTTAACTAATAAATACCTTCATGAAGGAAATCTTAAAAGAAAATGATCCTTTACTTGTTTGGTTACTGAGCAACTGGGGGAAAAAGGGATCCCAGGACACCCACTGCAAGCCATCTTCATGGCAGTTAGCTGAATGTTTGGTTATCTGAGCAAGACTTTTTTATGACTAACTAAATGCCATTTAACAGGAAATTTGCTACTGCCTCAGCTGATCATTCATCAACTGCATCATTACTATTCTCATGTAATTCAGTTGTAACAACGAGAGACAAACTGTTTTATCACTGGCAGAAAAATATTATTGTAGCACCGCTAAAATCTGATGGTCAATAGTTTGTGGATACAACTGCCCACCACCTGAAAGAAAAACAGAGAAGGAAGACAGCAGAAGACTTCCTTGCACACACAACTCGCTGGAGAATTCCCAAACAAATAACAGGACAATGTTCTTGCATGGTACCACCACAGACCTTGCTCTGGGAAATTTGTTTCTAAGACATTATGAGCAGCAGGAACTATAGAAATGAACCAAGACCTATAATGGTGACCCAAGACTTGGGATGCATACGAGATGGTGAAAGAAATTCAAGTTACGTTATGACATCTGGGGTAAATCTTTGAGTGACTATCAGGCTATTAGGGAGGTTAGCACTTCTTTTTAGAAAAGTTGGTGTCTGAAGATGATAGGATATCAAAAAATTATGCAAGAAGGACCTATCTGAAAAATTCCTGCTTTGCTCAAAAATACCTGCACCTCAAGAGGAAACCCATGTCCATGCTAAAAGGTAGGCAAGAATAACTCAATTTGTTGATATCTGCAAATACTTGTCCAATGCATAGACTGCCTTTGGTATGTACAGGAAAAGCACTGAATACTCAACTCACTGTCTGAAACCTACAGGACAGTAAACTTTGTAATTTACTATATCGGAAATGTGATTCCACAGATAGTTCATTCTACCAAGATATTTGTTTTAGTGGGCTTGTTCTGAAAGTTTATAGTCATTATCTACTGAACCTCCTAGCAAGAGCTTTGCTTGTTCTCAGTCATGTCCACATCGTCCTCTGATGGAAATGCTCAAGACTCAAGATGATGGCACATGGAGACTTTTGCTTCAAAAAGTCCCATCCTGACCTCCACTAAGTTGCTAATGGAGACACAGCCAGCTCAAGGGACTTCCCCTGCCCATTTACCGGACACAGCAGAGACACTCAGGGAGCTGAAGAGGACAGTGAATCCCCATGTTTGTATTCCACCAGGCAACATTTCCACAACTTCACAGAGCTGCAATAATTTTCCAGCTTTAATGTTGATGACCTCCAGGTCCATGAAGTCTGGATCTTTTTATCCCTAGAGCCCTGCAGGCCAACCGCGACTGCACAGGATACAAATTAAGGTTATTCCATGTTCTACATCCATGTAAGGACATTTGACATAGTGTGTCCCCTTGCAGAAACCAAGGGGATTTCGGCACAGACCCTGAGCGAAGCCAGCTGCCCGCCCCACCGGCACTTGAGGCCCACCAGTCCCCCAGTGCAGTTGAACCCCATCAGTTGAGACCAGACAGAATAAGCACTTAGACATGACTGATTAAATAGAGGTTATGGCGTATCTGAGGAAGCTGCCAAAATGCCTCATGATTAATCAAAATTTTAAAAAAATTCAGGGCATCTGAGTGCTGCAAAATCTCTCTTCTGTTTTTTATCTCCTGGGAAGGTAAACAAATGAGCCCACTCCATACCAGAAGTTAATCAGCTTGGGAAACCCTGGGGCCAACAAACCTTGTAGCCATTCCCAAAGGAGATCCCTGTTTCTTTCCTAATGACTCGGTTTTAGCTAGTGCACTCTTTCCCGATACCTCCTGGAGCATCTCCCTCAGCATGGCCCCCCGGCCCCTTTACTCCTGGTCATCACCCACCACCTCCATGCAGCAGTGGCCCTGGGGGTCCCCTCCCCAGGACGTCCAGGGAAAAGCCCGTTGCACAGGAGTGACAAATGCACAAACAATGGCAGAGGGACTGGACTCCGGGAAACACACGGCATAGCTCAGGCAGGGGAGAGGATCTGTCCGGTTACAGAATTGAGAGCAGGTGGGTAAGGTCAATTTACAACACAGTACTTTAAAATAGGAGAAATCCATCTCTTTTCGTTCAGAGGATTCTCCATGCTCCTTCCCTTCTCTCAAGTGAAGAAGCTTGAAATATTCTTCCCTCTGTGCCTGAAATGCTCCCTGATGTCTCCAAACATCCAGGAACAGGGCAGCTGACTGCTCTGACATTTATTCCAAAACACTGAGACCAGAGATCCAGCAGCCAGCATGCCTTCAAACATAGGGGAAGGGCAGGCAGGAGCTGCCCTTAAATTAGAAACCCAGAAGTTGTGATTTTGAATAGGAAGACGGAGCTGGTAACACCAGGTTTTTTTTGTGGTAGCATTGTCTGAAAACCAGAGAAAATGTGATGCTCGTACTGTCGGGGTCCTTCGCCCCAGGTCTTCTTGCACCTCTGACTGTACCTCACAGTGCTTTAGGAAGCTGGCACTGTGCTGAGCAGTTTGCCAATGACTATTGACAGTTCATTTTACAGACACCTGGCTTGCAATTTGCTGAATCTGCATGTCTGCTTTCTCCCTGCCCAGCACTGCCAGTCATGGGATACTGGAAGCAGCTGGGAAAGCAGCATGAACGCCAGACATCACCCAGGGCCAAGGGCCTTGTGGGGTTTGTTTCTGGCCACAGCTGTCTGAAATACTCCGTGCTGGAGTGAAGGGAGACACCGAAAAATCTCTGGCACATATGGGCTGTGCTTTCTGCTCACCCAGACTGGATAAGCAAGCACAGAGAAAGAATATGGCATTTTTCTTCTAATACTTTATGTTTACATGTCAACGCTTTGAAACTTAAAACAAACGTGGAGGGGTGTGTGTGTCTGTAATTTTCCGCATGGCAATGCGCAGGTTGGAAAAACTTTGGGCTTGTGAGTAAATGGCATGTGCTCATCTGTGAGACCACAAACATCGACACGTGCCTGCAAGCTGCGGCTCTGGCTGGGCCCAGAGCTGCGAGGGGCAGAACTGTGTTGCTCTGGCATCACAGGCATTTATCTTTTTTTTTTTTTTTTTAGTCTCCTATGTGCTCAGTTTCCCATGGCACATTCTCAGTCACAGCTTCTGTTACTGCTCTGCTTGGGGTGCATCTTCTCCCCACAGAAACAGAAGAATGAAATGAAATGAAAATATATTATTTGCTGAAGTTTTGTTAATCTGCAGAGGGAGCCAGACAGGAAATTTGTACATTGGTCCTCACTGACATTGCAAATAATATAAACTCCTTACTTCCTCCACAGCTGGCTGGAAGCTCGGCCCCTTCAACACAATGAGGGGAAATGTAATTTTCTGTTTGTTGTATCGTTAGAGGTTCTCGTTTTTACAGCTGCTATTTGACTCCCTCTACTTTTTATAAAAGGCTTTTGTTTCCCCTCATATGCAGGTTACCTCCCAAAAAATAAACCTGTGGAGAATCTGCCGCACAGTCCCCAGTGCTCGCAGTGGGCATTGCCTCTGGAAAGAGCAGAAGAGCCATCAGCCCGGGGTGCACCTCACACCCCAGGCTTCCTTCCCTTTTCTTCCCAGTGCAGCCACCCCCAGGGACTCCTCCAAAAAATGATTGCAAACAGTAACATTGGTAATAGCTGATCTTGATGCACCTCAAATACTTGCCCTGTAATACAAATGCTTATGGTTATCCCACGAATTATCCTGCAGACAAATATTTTGAATTGTCTGTTTCCAGGAACAAGCTCTCGGGAATGGCTCAGAGAAGCCTTCCCAAACATGTTAGCTGCCTTGAGCCGGGTGGGTAGCTCTGCCACACAGGTAAAACTCTGCCCTTGTACCCTGACTGAGCTCTCACAGGGACACGGGCAGGATGGAGCAGGCAGTGAGGGCAGGGCCTGGCATGCTGGGATGATGCACAGGGCTCTGCGCAGGCTGCTGGGCACCCAGCAAGGCAGGACACTGTGGGCTGCAGTCCCAGGTGCTGTGCTGGGGTGCCAGAGCCAGGCAGCTATACAGCCTCTGATGGCAGCCCAAGGGATGGACACCTTACGGGTCCTGACAGTCTCCTCTCTCCATTCCTATGTCCTCCATGGAAAGTGACAGCGTCTTGTTATCAAACCTCTCCCTATGGGAAAGTTCCCACACAGAAGAGTTAGATCTGGGTCTCATAATTACCACACCTCGGCTCCAGCCTGCAGGCTGTTACCAGCAGCCCGAATTAAGAAACTCCTTAGTGCCTTATGATAATAACCTTGGTTAATAAAACTGGGGGAGGTACACAATCACAATAAGGCTGCTATGTATACAGAAAGGCAAGATTAATAAACCATTGTGGAGCCCGGGCTAAGTCAATAAAGTGGAGCTGATTGGAAGTCAGGACAGCAGGCAGGTAATCATTAATCTGTATGTGTGATATTGAGTTTAAAGACCAGATGCTACTTGAAACCTGTGCAGATGCATGGGGTGTCCAGGAGGGCAGTGCAGCCGCTGTTACCTTACACCCCTGCTTGGAGAGCAGGAAGAGCTGCATTCTTTGTGATCAACCCAGCCTGAACTTTGAAATCCGAGTCCCAAATATTTGCAAGAAAATTGTAACTAAGACAAAGGATTTGGCTTTGAAAGGTCCTTTGGTTCTACAGTGTGGGACTTGGGGCAAGTCCCTTCACCTCCTGGGATGTCACTTTCCCATGTTCAGAGTATGATTCTTCACCAAACGTATTTCCTTTGCATGTCTTATTTCCAGGGGAAGTTTTATTTTTGTTGAAGTTTTAGAAGGGAAAAACAAGAAGGCAAAACCAAGAAATACCAAACCCAAAACTGAAAGTCCGAGAGAGTTTTTATGTATTTCAAAGAAGAGCACAGCTGGTCACAAAATTAATAAAAATTTTCAAGTTCAAAAGAAGACTGCCTAAATACCTGGGCAGTGCTTTGTTACCCATTTCATATGCACAAGTTCCAGTATTTCCCCACACATCCTTTATATTTGTCCTTAATTAGCTGATCAATCACTTGAAATATTGTATGAGAAGGCACCATGATTTCAGCAACCACAGCTTCACAGCTGTAGATTTCCTGTGTCGCAAAAGGAAGTCTTATATTCTGAGGGCTTTAACAGAGCCATTTTCCCCAGCATTGGCCTGCCATTAAAATAATCCTCTTTCCTTTCCTCATCCCAGAGCATCATTAGGGTCTCCAAAGGATGGAGAAAGCAAGGGGGACCCTGGGTGATGTTATCACCAATGTGGGGAAAGTCCCAGCGCAGACTCCTGCAGGCTGACCCTACCAGTACCCCTTGCTTACACAAGCCACAGCCAGAGCAGACTACTTATTTTACCCTCGTGAAAGTGCTTTAACTTAAGAATAAAATATTGTTTTACCCTCTGCCCTGCTGCTCAGTGTAACTCCGGTGTTAGCTTCCATAACTATAACAAACCTCCTAAGCAAACAGTTTTTAAGCTCTGCTTCCAAGCCAGGCTGGATAAGGAGCAAGCAAACTTAATTAAGTGCAACAGCCAACTCATTGCCCTCCTCCTCTGCCTCCACCCCGCCACCACCGGCCCCCAGGAGCATGGAGATGGGCAGCCCTGAGGGCGTCTGTCAAAGGTCAACATGCTTCTCCCAGGAAGCTCACCAGGGCATGGTGTGGTAGGTGGTATGGAGGAGAGTTGCATCTCCTGGGAGGACAGCTAACTGTTTTCCGAGGAAAGCAGAGAGACAGGGTCTTGTCCTTCCACTTCACAGCTCACCCAGCACTGAGTAAATGGGTTTTTTGTCTCCTTATTTGCTGGGAAGGGGGCGGGCAGGGTGCATATTTCAATGGCTTGGAGCCAGCACAAAGTCTCTGCAATGTTTACAGCTGCGGAGTTTGAGTGGGTCACTTCCCCGGAGAAGGGCAAACAGAGCCTTGCTGTGGCTGTAAGCAGCTGAGGTGTTCCCAGCTGTGTCACCCGTGTGGCAAACAGGGCTGAAGAAGTTGATTTTACAAGGTGGCAATGGCTGGTCAGACTCTTTCCAGGTGGGGAAGAGTCTCCCCATCATGTCTCCAAAGAGCACAGCCCTGGCAGCAAGTGGAGCTGACTGGAGGGCAGGGAGGGGAGGGACGTGATGGAAACTTCCCAGGGGAGGGTTATGTAAGAGACCGAACAGTCTCTGGTACATTCAAGCACGAGTAAACGTAGCGATGTCAGGCCCGAGTGCCCTGTTTTGTCTCATGACAGCACCTTCACAAACATCTCGAACAATTGTTTTCCTTTGTGCAGCCTCACATGCCACCACCCAGCACCAAGAAATACAAACTCCTCACTTTTTAAGCACAGCCTTATGAGGAAATATTGTTACAGTGAGCCGCAGCTCAGGCCTGGCATGAAGATAAAAATGAACGCGGGAATGGAGGGCAAGCGAGAGCGCCTGTAGAACAGCAGTTGCAAGGAGAAGCACGGCCAGGAACAATTGCAATGACTCCCAGTGGCCCCATGGGGAGAAGAGGCCTTCAGATACTGTGAGAAATTCAGGAGACCACTTAGGAAGAACTTGCTATGGAGTTAGTAAAAGCTGTTTTATGACTCTTTTGACTGAGATGGCCATCAAAAATGAGCAGGTAATTTTTTTTCCGAGGTACAGTGAACGGTGTTGCTGCTATAGCACCACCTTCCCCAAAAAGAGCTGCTGTGACACCAAAGGGTCTGTCCTACGGAGCAGGAGCCTCGCAGCGCTTGCATGAAATGTGGGGCCAGTAACTCTGAAGCTTTGGATATGCATCTGCTTTGCGTGACATCTGAACAGGCCTGACTCCAGAGAACAGGGGCTTAGCATGCTCCAAAATTCCCATCTTTTCAAAGGCATCTCTGTTAGTCATCCCAAACCACTAATGTTTTGCACATCCTGACCTCCAGTCTCAGCCTTTTCATCAGACACTAATGCCCCAGACAGCAAGGCGGACTGAGAGAAGCAGGTGATGAAGACAGCATGTAGCCATAGATTTCATAGAGTTTAAGGGCAGAAGATCACCAAACTGCCTGCAGATTAGGCATTTAGCTGGTAAGTTTTTGCCTAGTCCCTTGTCACCCGAGCCCATAGGCACGAATTAGACAAAAGCACGTGAATCCTCAGAGAACAGAGCTACTAACTGCCACCAGCGAAGAGCAGAATTCACTTTGCTAACAGCCACACCTAATTCCTCAGCCAAAATCTCTCAGAGGAGGAACCAGGCAGTGTCATACTGATGTGGAGAAAAAGAGCTTCACTGTAGCCCCAAATTAGACCCCAGGTATGTAGACAGGGAAGTCTCCTCAAGACTTACAAGGTTTTCCCCACCCCTGTGTCATGCTGTGGATCCCTCCCAACATCCCTCTAAAAGCTCAGACATGGAAATTCTATTGCACCGATCCTACCAGGGCTGTGTTGGAGAATGAGAACTTCTTCCCTATTTCTCTTTGATGGACCTCCAGGAGACCCTGATAGGTCCAAGATTTCCTTAAGCCCCTATTTTTCTCCGGCCTAATGTTCAGCTCCTGCTAAGGTCCTGGGACCTGCTGCTGAAGTGATGACCTCAGCCCTTCTCTGAGCCACCGCTCACCAAGGCCATGCATCCCACCCAGGGGTTGTCATCAGAATTTATCTCCATTTCTATTTGCAAAAAGCAACTGGTTTGAAGGAAAAGGAAGCTGAACTGCCCATGTCATGAGTGGGACCATCCATCAGCTATGGGGTTTGCAGTCTCATACCTGCACAGGAGCAGAGGACTTGTCCTGGGCCTGGCCACCAACAGGCACTCTCCTGGAGACCTCCCTGTGCCCCAAGCCTCTTGTGGTTGCAGACTTGGCAGCTGGCACTAGCTGGCTCCCACACACATCTTTCCCTAAATATTATGTTTTTCAGGGTGTTGGTTTTAGCTGTTGTATTTGGCAGGTTTCCTTCACTGCCTTTAGCAGCAATGACTTACTGAGAGGAATGAAAATTTGAAGACATTAGTGTCTTGTTCCAGCTCTTCTACTTTGTCTCCTACACACACACGTGCCACCCCCTTACTACTATGCCCAGAAATGGGGCCAGGTGGTAAGGACTGATGCTCAGGGCAGTATGTATCTGTATCTTCCTTCTTGCAGGACATTTCCAGGATGAGACTTTCTCTCTGTGTTATAGTTTTGGTTTTGTTTTTTATAATGTTTACCAGCTTCTTGGTAGGATGAGATTTTGTGGTAGATCAAGGGGTTCAGATTTCACTGCTGGGAGACACATACAGAGTTTTTCTCCTTCTTAACACTGCAGGCTGGCATTTCAAAACACCCTCTTAAATGCCTAAAAAGTAGCTACTGTCTCATCAGAGTTCAGATCCTGTGTGCTGCCTGCCTGTAAGGATCTCGATGGATATAATAGTTGCTCTCTGCCAGTTTCTGAAAAACTTAATCTTGTTTCTACAGCTACTTTTGCATGTTTCAGTCACATGAATACATGGTCAGAAGAAAGAGGAAATGGGAGCTGGAGGGAGGTGGGAAGAGAAGGAGAAGGAGGATTAACACAGTTCTTTGGTCTATGAATATGGGTTGTTATCCCAGCATTAGGATTTGGGCTGAAGTTTTATAGCGAAGACATGTAAAATATGTCCCCTATTCTGAGGAAAACATGTGTAAGCAGAAATAAATACATAAATATTCAACTGAGACATCAAATGCTTACCAAGGCCACCCAGTGAGTTGGCTTTTATTCTAGACCATCTTTCTGTTCTATATTTGTGCATGTCTTCCACCACGGGGGTTTGGCTCCAAGAGGCACCACTGCTATGTCGATGGTGGAGCTAGACCTCCTGTGCTTCACGTGCTGAGCTTTGCTGCACTCATGCCACTAAGTCTCCTCCAGAAACAGTTGAGAATTTCCTGAGGTGGAATACGTAGAGGAGGAAAGGTCTTTGTCAGGGCTGATTTCTGAACACAGTGGAGGGCTTCATCTTACGCAACACAAGCTGCTGGAAGGTAACTGCTGAGCAACTAGTTCTTCCTATTTCCATTCCCACTAGAGAAAAGGAAGAAAAATGGAAGAAGCATTTACCCTGGATCTTCATGACCTGGGGCATCCTGGGATTTGAGATGAATCCCACTCTGAGGAGCCTTGCAAGTTTTGGTCCATTTTGCTGACAGCAGAAGCACAGAGTCAGCCCTTGTCCCTCTGTTCTACAGACCTTGGTTTGCCTTTTCGGAGCTCCCAATGTAGCCAAAATCAATGTCATCTCCTGGCTTTTACTTTGAAAATGGGGGACTGTACACAAGGGCTAGTTATTCCTAATTGCTGGTGGTTCAAGACCAGCTGGTGCAGCTTTACAGGAGTGGGGGGCTGGGGCTGAGTTCCCTCCCAGGACCACTGCCTGTTGTGCACTGCGCATGCCCTAGAGTTCAGACACGGAGACATCCAGCTCTCCTGTTTATGCTGCGGCTGCCGCACAAACACCGTTTGAGGATCCAGGCGAGACGAGGGCACTTCTTGTACTGCATGCAGTGTATACAAGTTACAGGATGATTTCTGTCTCCAGGAACTCACAGTTTAAATTAAGACAAGATTGCAGTGAGAGATGTCACGAGAACTGGCAGCAGAGAGAAAGGAGGATGGGAAATCGAAAACTTGCTACAGTCTCATTCTTCTTTTAGCACACTGGCTTTTTGTTTAAAGCAAACTTGCCTGTTTCTGGAACGATCTCCCAGCACATCCCACTTCTCTCCTGTGTGTCAGTATCTGGTAGTTATATTGCATCTCTAGATACATAATGCATCAGCTTCACATATGGTATTAATAAGCAGTGGGTATCTGCACAGAGTGGTCGCAAAGAGCAGCTGACTGATTGCATTGCAGAAGGACGCCTGGAACTGGTGTTGTTTTCCCAGATGAACATAGGCAGGACATATCTGAGACCACTTTTTTCCTCCATTCCTTCTCATCACATACATATATTCAGGACTTAAAGTCTGGACAAGTAGAACATTGCGATGTCAACCAAGGGAAGATGTAAATCTCCTTAATTAATTTTTAATAAAAAAAATATTGAGTTACTGTGAGTGCCATAGTTTCTGGGTGGCTGGCTTTAACTTTAGCAATCTGCACTTAAAGGGAAATTTTACAGTCTTAATATATTCCAGATGCTCTCATAGTCCCAGACGAAAGCTCTGTCGTCGTTTACTGTTAATATTTTTGTCAGCAGTAGAATTTTATTGTAATACCCCATCTTATTTCTAGTCACTATTAGTCATGAGAGAAACTTCCTCTGCAAGCAATCCCTGGATCACTCCCCCTGAGTGTCCTGTCTCACTCTATTTAATTAAAAAATGTTAGCTGCTTGTTGTGTCCAAGACCTGTCTATATAATGCATGTATACAATGACTTTTTACCTGATGAAAACCATTTGCTTCTAGCAGTTGGTCTAAAAAAAAAAACAAACTTATACTCTACAGTAACAATAGTTGGCTCTGTAACAACTCTCCGGTGGAATGAAAACAAATGATTTGCTTTGAAAATAAACCTCCATGAACTTGGATCAACAACAAGGGACATGAAGGTTTACTGCAAAACAAGAAATGAATTTCACGCTGTTAAACTTTGATCAGATGTTAGTTTCTCACAAGGAGAATAATATTTAAATGTGGCAATTTTGATCCTTTGTAGTGACTAATGGTCTGATTACAGAGGGAAGGGGATTTGGGGGAACACACTAGAGCAGATTATCAAAACACAAATCCTCTAGATAGACCCCTGAGGACCTCCCTTATTCACAGAAGAGCAGCTAGAGTAAAAAAAAATGTCACTACATGATGGCCTCTATATGATATTCAGTTAGTATGCAAGTTGGAATCTGCTATGTTATTTTTTTTCCTGACCACTGTCTCTGAAGATTAACATGGATTTTGAAAAATCAAGTCTTGTTGCTCCTCGTCTTGCCTCTCTACCTTCTTCATAGGGCTCTGGAGCTGCTGACAGCAGCTGAGAGGAGCCATGGGGACTCGCATGCTCCCAGTGCTATGGCCAGCTCTTGGGCCACCACCTCAACATCAGCAGCAGAGTTCTGCTCTTTGGAAATAGGTCTTCTCTGGCTAGAGCAGTAGCAGGGATTAAGTTTGCTGCATCCTGTGTCGCTGTGTGGGCAGTTGATGAGGATGGAGCATGTCTTTTAGTCCTGGGCTGTATTATCAACATCAACACACTAGGCTATGAGCTACACCAGTAGTGATCTCTCTGACACATGGGACATTCCCATATGGGATCCCATGAGGGAAACATCTTACAATGTGATGGGAGCCTGTGCAACGTTACTGGAGCAAGAGAAGGTGGTTGCTGGTTTTGAACAAAATCTCTGCTGGGTGGCACAACTCCAGGTTTTGGCATTGCCACCACAGCCCTTTCTGTTTCATGACCCAGCCTTGCATAGGCAGCTGGTCAGTGGTAGAGTACATGAACCATCTGTATCAGACAGATGGTATCTGGGCATGGCTGTAGGATGGTGTGCAGTGGAACCCAGCTGTGCAAGTCTCACACACACACTCGACATGTGATTCGGCTGGGAAAACTCACTGAGATATCCAAGACTGGGGAGGCCCTATTCTGTGTTAGTTCTGACAAAGCCTAGTGATGCGGAACCTCACCAAGACAAAGCAATTGCCTTTTAAAAGGACTTATCTGTGCACCCAGCTGTGGGCTGCAGCAGCTGAGGGTCTCCTAAGAATGAGGTGGCTACTGGAGTTCTGCATCTCAATTTACTAACCAGTGTTTATTCCACAATTAGTGCCTTTAAGTCTTGACTAGAATCTGGTTTTGCTCAGTGATGGACAAATTTTATTTCAGAAGGGTTCTTACTCCAAAAGCCTAAAACCAGAAGAATATCTACAGAACCTAGTAAGAACTGGGGAGTATGGGCTCTGTGTTGAACTCCATACCCAGAAATCCCACTGTGAACAGGAGCTGTACCTTGCTAATTTAAAGCTGCCTCTGGAATATACTATGTGAACTGCAGCCACGACATACACCTGTAAGAAAATTGGTCTGTGGATCTCTTATATAAAGGCATGGATGAATTTATCCGTGAACGGTGCAAGACATTTGTGGGGAGGAAAGGAAATGACGTTTGCTCGAGTGACTTGATCGAACGGGTCTAATTGGACTGAAACGCCCCTATTTCCTCTGCCCTCTGTGTCTCATATTCTAGTTCTGGTGCTGGGACACCCATGTGACTGCTAAGCCCCAGTAATATGGCTACAAACATAACAAGAATTATTCCGAAGACCTTGTTTATACCATCTGGATGAATTTGAGCACATGCAGATTCCTAAAGGGATGTGAAGGCATGTAACAAATGCCCAAGGCCTCTGGTCTCCAAGTGCTTCATCTTCTTGTGCAGTCTTTTGGCACCTCAGAGGTGTAATCAAAGGTTTTTTTAACATTTTCAAAAGTTTCCTTTTAAGTTTACAAACTTGCTTACAACAAGACTTAAAGTGCAAGCTAAAAAAGATATTAGGGAGATAATTATTATCCAAAGGCAGCATTCAGACTACAGCAATAAAGATAAAAGTTTGTCAGGTTTCTTCTGTCCTTAGCTGCAGCTCTGGTTGTATCTTCTTGAAGTGGCCAGCAGAAAAGTGCTCTCCATTCAGCTGAGCTCTTCACTGTGTGAAGCCATTCACAAGAACATAATGGAGTAGCACCAAAGAAAGGAAGAGGGGAATATTCTGCAGCAAAAGAGCATGTAATGAGCCCTCATATCACAGAGGCTTAAAGAGGTCACAGCTCATCTGAATGTCATTGAGACACTAATGCACTGTTTCTGAATTTTTTTTTGTACAGTGTGTGTTGCTAGTACTATCAGTGAACTCCATCTAATTATGGATAATACAACCATATCACCTATGTTAGGCTGCTGAGTGAATTTCAGAAAAACTGTAATTGGAAGGGAATAGACCTCAGTAAATGAACTGTGCCTTATATATACCCTCCTTTCACTTTGGCAACATTACCATCATCCAGGTGTTGTTACCACATGTGAGCACAAAATCTCCTGCAATGCCTGTGCTGAGAAATGAATGATAACTGACAACACAAAACAGGCACAGCAACTTCTGAAGCAGCCTCTGCTCTTCCCTGGCGTTTGTGGTTAAGATGGTCATTGGAAAACCTCATTTCTGGCTACATGGAAATTGCACATCAGTATTTACTACTGACTTACAGCAGACTACTGAGCATGACACTGAACAGATGACATCGCTACTGGATATTATATATTGCACTGCCTTTGATCCCTTTATGATGTGAGTTGCTCTGATATTTTTGAAGAGAGGAACCTTCTAGCTAATTGAAACCTGTTACGATAATCCTTCTTTTCTTGGTTATACTCTACAAGCCTCATGTCTGTAAGCCATTGGCTGATAACCACCGGTACTTACTTGGCACTGCAGTTGGAGTACATTGCGATTTGCAATGTGTTAGGGGTGAGCCAGGGGAAATCTCAGATTTACTGGGTGCAGGTCTACTAACTGGCTGAATTACACGTGGTCTGCTGGTTAGCATCAGCTTGTGGTACATTCATGGACCATTACTCAGCAATCCCATATATCAGCTTTCTCTTGCTCTTCCACTTTCTTTGGATTCTGTTTTAATTTTTTATTTTTTCCTTCAGTTGCTTATGTGTTCTCTTTTCCTGAGCTGTGGGCTTAATGTCCTAATGCTTATCCTCTTATGCTTCCCTTCTCCTGCATTTTGTTCTTTCTACCATTCCTCTCATCCCAGACCTGCAGCCCACCGCCCTCTGGACCACCCTCGGGCCCCTTGCTTCCTACCTGTGTTCCCCAGATACAGGCTGGGGTGATTGTGGTTGTCAGCAAGAAAATACCTGTTGTAGCTGCTGTGGCGGTTTGTACTTGGCAATGCAGTGGTTGATACCACAGCCTGTATTGGTTGGAAAGAAGGCAGAAATGCGGAAGTCTTTGTTCAATGGGCCAGTAAGAGGCACTGCATTTCCATTAGAGATGATGCATTTTCCTCTTAACTATTCATTCATTGCTACTGCCTTCAATACATACTTCAGGTTGTCTTATTTAAAATGGTACTCTTCGACAGTTTTAGTTCACGGGGTTTTTCCTAATCAATTCATAAATCTCTTTCTATGTAGAGCTTTGGCCCAGCCTGTTTAGACAAGGAAATTATTCTTTCCATTCCTGCATATAAATAAGGAAAGGGCATAATAACCTCAATGCATTTTAACAAATTGAAGAATACGACTCTGAAAACAGCTTAGACCACTTCCTAGTACAATACTCCTTAAACACGCAAAACCTACTTAGTAATTAACTTGCAACATTTCGTCAACATTTTTTCCACGAAAGTGGTTGAATTGATTAATGAAATTTTGTTCACTGAAATAAAAATGTGAAGTCAGGAATTTGAAAGCTAATATATACAGGGAATGATATTGCTTTTCATCTTTTCTGTCTTCCCATTATACTTTTAAGGATTAAATGCAAGAGAAAAGAATTTGCTGGCAATTTTTGGTCTTTGTTCCTTCTACATGTGTGAAACATGACAGTTCACTAGTAGCTCTTCAGGAGCCTTTTCTCTAATACTTGCAATAAGCCAAATGATAATTGTTACTACTCTTGATTATCTGTATAAAATGGTTTCTCCACTCAATTTCAGCAGTGCAAAGTTCTTTTGTCTATCTTCGAGGGCACGCCTCTTGACAGGTCAAGGATGTTACCATAGCAGACACTATCATGACAACAATTTACACAAGAGGTATCTTGAATGACCCAAAGTGCTTGGGTCATGCTGGCTTTGTTTCCTCCGCACTGACTGGCCTCATACCTCCAAATACCTGATCCATACTTCCAGCTTTCAGCATTTGGCTTTGGTGTCTTGGGACACCAAGATGTCCCCATGTTTCAGATCATGGCGATACAGCTTCCTGCACAGAAGATTCATTGAACCTTTGCAAGAAAACCTGTGATCAAGTGTGTGAGGTAAGTATTTGCTATTTACTTACCCAGCCAGAAATTTTCTCCCAGGCATGCCATTTTCCTACCCGGCTTCCTTCTCTAAAAAACAAAGCTCTGCAATATTATCATGTTTTAACTGGCAAAGCCTCAAGTCCCAGTGACTCTCATTTCAGGTGTGAAAAATATGATGAAAAATGAAGACTTCTGGTTTGGTTTTGCTTTGCTCTGCAATTAAAATCTGTTAAAATTCTAGGATTTTGTCCCTGTTGAACTCTAACACAGAAAATAGAACTTAATCAGCAGTTGAGCACCCTGGCGTCGCCCTGTGAAGTCCAGTCAACTCCCCCTTCCCCTCTCATGACACATGAATGAAATAGATGTTCTTTGGTGTAAATATCAGGTATCCACCTTCATGGATAATCATGAGCTGCTCTACCACAGGCAATCTCAATGGCATCGATTACTGCTGAGCACTCACTGGGGGCATTTCCCCCAGAATAGGCACTGACCTGGGTCTCTGTCCTTTGTGCAGCCCCCAGGTCTTACAGGACAGGGAGGAAGAGCCTCTCTAGGACCTTCATTCTGCTCCAACCTGAATGAATTGGCACACAAGCTGGAAAGGTGCTGGCTGGAGGAGAGGAAGGGAGTCTGACAGACAGAGTGCAACCATGTGAGCCTCATTTCCGTTGGAAAGCAAGCTTGACAAAAAGTGTACTACAGGCCTTTTTTTTTTCTAGAGAGCTTTCTTTCTGCAGCTGCCTGAAGCCTAAAGAAAAACTTCAGCTCTCTCGGACTCTTCTTACTTTACATTTTGGGCGCTTATATGCATATTCAAGTCTTACTATACACAAGCAGAAGTTGTGGGTTGAATCAGGACCTTCGGACTCAAGTGTGGTCAGATGCTGCTCTGCCAGGAGGGCAGATACGACGGTGTTTGCTTCTGTTGGATCAATGGGCTCCCTCTCCGTGGGTGCAGCAGCCTGTCAGTACCCTGGGGTGGGGCACCCTGGCACCTGTCACTACCCTGGTGCCCAGGGCCCAGTCTACCATCCTGCTCAGGAAGACTGCAAGAAAGGCTGCTGCTTCTTCAGAAAACCAGAGGCTGAGACGTAAATGCCAGGGTAATGCATACTGCTTGCAAAAGCCCCTGCCAGAGGAGCCAAGCAGAAGGGACCATGCTGTACTTTTACTTTAAAATTATTTTTATTTGTATGTGTGCCTGAAAGAGACAGAAAATTGCTGTTATTTTTAACCCTGCTCAGCTTTTAGTTGTAAAGGGTGGGTATAATCCACACAGCACAACCACAAGCCATACAATATGTACATAAACAAGGCTGTGGGACTGAGTCTGAGATGTGGAGAGCCAGTGACACTGCTGAAGGGGTGAGCAGAGACCCTTGGTGGGCTCAGAGCCAACACTGCCTGAGGTAGGTGCATGGATTACCCATCCAGATGGCTTGAGCAGAGCTGGAGTGGGCACCCTATCCACTCAGCTCAGCCAGCCGATAACCTTCAGGAGTGATCACTCTAGGTGGACTCTGCAGAGGTTCTATCCTTTTTTGTTCGCCCCAGAAGATACCTTTAATTTCTCTGCCAACCAGAAACAAGAAGTGGGATTTCAACACAAGCTCTTTGGTGAAAGGAAGCCAATCACCTCAAGCTCGTGGCATATAGTACACTCTCCCTCCCAAAGTGGAATGCAGCTTTGTGAGGGCAGCACCTTATCAAAAACCAAGCTGTTGCTCTCTGTGTTTGAATGCAAGCAGATTAATGATGAATCAGCTTCTATGAATGCCCCTTTTCATCCCTTCCTTACCCCTCATCTGTGTCTTGCTTTTAACACAGATGGTGTAACTTCCTTTGCAACTTCAGTTCCCATTGCTCACTTCTCGTCTTGCCGCTGGGGAGCACTCCCAGGTAGGGCAGCTCATAAATAAATCTTTCCTTACAATTGCTCAGTGACATGTGTAGCCTAGAAACAATCCAGCAATCTTGAATAAGGAGCTAATTCAAGCTGGTGACCCTTAGGCATGAACCAAATACACTGAATAAAGACAGCTGGGTTATAGGGTGTTCTGCTTTTGTAAAACATGCTTTAAATTAAAATGAATACATTAAATGTGAACTTAGATATGATCCAAAACAAAACCCATGTAGAGCAGAAGTATGAATTCCCAGATACACAAGAGTGGCAGTCAGCTGTTTAAATGGGGTAAGTAAATTGATAAGCAACTGTCATTTGAGGATTAAAATGTATAATATAATGAAATTAGATGCATTACAGAAAATCCTGTTTCAGTCTTACTCTGTTTCAAGTTCATCCTTCTGAAATAGTATTTAATAGTTTCTCTTTCTGAAAGTAAAGACAAGTGTAATTTGCAATACATTTCTGCAAATGGCATATGCAGTTCCTCAGCAGCTGCATCATTAGGGTTGTGTTTAAAAAGCCTCTATACTGCAGAGTAAGGATTCTTTTACAGTATGGAGCCCTATTAAAAGACAAACATTTCTTCCTCCTCAAAGGTCATGGGAACTGTTTCCCATAGAGCTCTGCCCAGCAGTTTCTAGTTAAGTGGCAGCCATTTTATTATAAAATGTCTGTTTTCTGTCAAGGAAATTTAGCACATCTTTAACTGTCAGAAAAGGCTATACAAACATGTGCAAAACACGGAATACATATGCATTTGCTAGTAATGTGCTCTGACTTCACCGATAAAGGCAAGTATATTGAGTCCTGGAAGTACCACTGTCATTGTTAAGGAGCCTTGCACTTGGCCATAGCTGACCATGAAGAAGTACAGCATGGATTACACATTATCTCTACCCTCACTTTAGGTTTAGACTGTGGTACATGCTGTTGCATTTCTTATTAGTATCTTATTTTGAATAGTGCCTGCTATAGCAGCAAGATAGGGGGTATATTTTCTGAACTACAAAAACGGGTCAAGCCAAGAGCCTGGGGTCAGACCTTGTGGAGTACCTTCCCACATCAGTACAAAGTCACTTCATCCTGGCAAGCCACTCAGCTACTCTGTCCTTCCTACACTGAAACTTGCACACTCCATCACCACATCTGAGCACGACTCCGTCCTGAGGTCCCCGCTGGGATTAGCTTCTCACACGTTTGCTTTCTCTTACTTTGTCTTCCAGTGAATACAATGATTTGAATTTTCTAACACCACATGCATGTTATGATACATTTAAGAGAAGGTAACATCAAAGACACAGAGTTTATACCGAGGGCAGAATGTGATGAGGTATTTCCCGTGGAAGTTCACGCTACGGTCTTAGAGCTGCTAAATACTGTTTTTCTGCGGAGTTAAATCCTCAGTAACCTCAGGAGTTTATGTAAGTTTATGTTATGTGTGGTGTTCTTTAACCAATGTTTAGTGTGCAGTATGAGTTATTTGGCTTGGATTTGTACATCAACCCAGTGACAGGAGAGCAGAATGCAGACTGTAAATTTATGGTACACAAAAGTTTCTGCAGTTCCCACTTGCAAAGGCAGTGTTCTGCAGTACAGCACAGGCATCCTTGGATACGGGCTGCCCTGAGGCACTCTGCTGAACCCACCTTCAGCAGCTTTTGCTGTCAGGCCAAAGATCGTTTCCCTTTGAGTTTGTACAGCATTCAGTAAAGCCTAAATACCAGTTGAGATGCTAACACAGTATAAATATTTACTGCTCCTATTGGGTTTGATAGACAGCTACTACTTTTGCAGCTATGGATAGCTGGAATTGAAAAAAGATGTCCTGTGACTGCAGAAAGCTTCAAGAAGTGGCAGGAAATAAGGCAGGAAACATGGGAGAGTTCCCGGACTTCAACAGAGGTCTGGAGAGACGGTCCAGCCAGGGAGTCACTTGGTTTGTACAGACTGTCAAGAGACAGGACCTGACCAGAAATCACAGGAGAGATGAACAGGGAGAGAAAGGGAGATCAGGCTCAAAGCATGGACGAAATCATGGAGAAAAGAGAAAGAGAAGCAGGACTAGGTAGAAGCAAAACTGATGCAATAGTGAAGCAGAGGGCACTCAAGCATCGTCCTATAGATGGCCAGCTTCCAGGTACTGACTTTAATATAGGATGAAGCCATTTGTGAGGAGGAGCATGTAGCCTGAGGTAGGGTGAGAGTTAGCACCACTGCAGGGGGGAAGTTTTGTAATCCTGCTAGAAATTTCCTGTAAAAGAGCTAAGCTGTCCAATATGTGTATGCTTTTACGTGGCACTCTTTGAGGGACACGCAAGGAAATCATGAAACACGATAAGCACTGGAAGGAGCCAGATGGAGCTGCTTGGTTAGAAAGCAAACCAAAGCAGCCCTAAGAATGATATGGGAAAAATGCAAAAGGAAGTAGAAAGTGAGGAGGAACTGGAAAATACATCCAAACCAGGATGCAGAGAGCTTAGAGAGCAGGCCAGGCAGGGCACTGGCAGGTGCCATGTAGTGTTAATGAGTGGGACCTGTGACCAGTATGTCTGGGGTATTTCCACGAAGCTTATTTCTTCTATGGGGGACTAAGGACCTGCTGCTTTGGATCACACTTGGCAGTCCAGCACCTCCTGTGGAAGAACAGCCAGAAGCTACGGCCATGGAGGAACAAAGCCTGAAGCTGACCTCTGTAGGGAAAAGATGTTACAAGGAAGCGAGGTGATAGGTTCTCCAAGTGTAGATCCTTCCCATTGCTCTTGCAGTTTTGTTTGGTTTAACACTAGAATGTAAGTGGTTATTATTGATTTTTCAAATCAACATTTAATCCTCATATTTTAAAATCTCTTTAGAATAATACTGCATTCCCATTAATTACTGCACCAAATCTATTCCAAAGGATAGAAACTATCAAGTATATGTATTGTTACTTCTTCAGTGTCAGGAATTCCCACTTTTCCTCTGGCTTCCCATCTCAAAGTTGCTTTGTTCTAGCTGAAGAAGAAGTTATTTCAGGATTAGTTGTAGGAAACATCTGAGATGATCACTGATTGAGACATAACCCAGCCCTGTTTCCACAGAAGTTCCTGCTGACCTTACATGTCATGCTTTCTTTTTATTATTTAACATACTCTCTTTTTCTAATAAGAGACATACTCACATTTTATACTGACATTATATTTTCATAGAGATACCTTCCCAATGCTATGCATGCAGATTTTTGCTTCTTGTCATTATCTATGAAGATTTTCATCTGATGTTATTATTTTTGTTTCATTTGGCATCTACATTTGGGAAAGAGCCAAGGGAGGAAGTGACAAATCCATCAGCTTAAGACAGGAAACCCTGTGATTTCAGAACTGGTCATATCTTGTTAGAAGTTGATTTTCCCTTCGGCTATTTGATACTAACATCCTTTTATGGGATAGTTTCTTCATTCACATCATTAAAATATACCGTCAAAATATTTATTCATCAAAATCTGACTGGAATAAGTCTAATCTTGCCTGCTACATACTCTACCATGTCTATACAGCACCCAAGACAGCAGACCTTAATGGGACACGGGGGCATGATTGTATATTAAACATAACATAGTGATAACAGCTTTACAAAAAGAATGGATCATTTGTCTAATCGCTATCCTGCTTACAAACTATTTTGCCTGGAAGATACTAAGTCAATCATGAGTACCACCTTGTATGTGCATGTTCCTAATATATTTCTGTAGCGTCCTTCCTCCTCTGCTGGAGGCACGGTGGAAACAAGCAGCAGTAACTCACTCCAGCTTCTTCCTCATGAAAAGCACTATGTATCTATCTCAGCACCAGCAAAAGGGAGGGTTTCAGTTTGCTTCTCTCAGTAGCAACTCTCAGGGTCTTGAGATGCTTATTACCATAGAAAAGCAAATGAGAATAACTGCATTGATTAAGTTGTGCCTAACACAAGTCCTAGATAGTGATTCACAATAATAACAAAAACATTGCAAAACAGTGTAACTACCAGTGTAATTTAAAAGCCTCCCTCTAAAGCAAACAAGTCGGAGCACACAGAAGGAGCATTATTATATAGCTGCCCCAAACTGCACAATATCTAACATCTTCTATCCAAAGCTCTCACCACCCCTCAAAACAGCCTTCAGCAAGTAGAAGGCATTTTAGTCCCCAGTGACTTGTCCCAAGGGGACTCAGTGCCTCCATGTATGTGCTCTAACTCCTCCTGTTGCCTTGCAACAATAACAGGGGAACCACAAGGGTGTGGATGATCAGCAGCAAAGTTTGGAGCAAGGCTGCATGAAAAAAAAAGGAGATTAGGATGAGGGCTGCATTGAACCAGAGCCAACCAGTCAAACCCTGGTACTTATGCAGTAAATAACCGTGATGACAACTTTGCTCACCTTTCAGCACTTGTCCCTTTTAAACAATTCTGTAGTATCTTGTGCCCTTACTCCTAACAACGTATCACTGTGGGTGTTGACATTTAACCTGTTTGTCAACAGATCCATTTACATCTCATTTCACTGGCACCCCAAGCGAGAGGCAGTAAGTGAAGAGCATTTTAGCACAAGCGATGAAAGATGTCATTGCTGGTGCCCTTTAGCATTGCCTGCACTGCCATGCAGTATAACTACCATTAGTAACAGGAATTTGAGTGTAATGTCTACTTTCACCCAGCGAGGTAAAAAATTTATGGTTCTGACCTTTTCTCTCTCATTTGATGTTGGAGTGGACTTGGGCCATGACCATAAGGAGTAACATAAAATCAAATAGAGTTGGTGCAGGTTCAGCGTGAAGTGATGCAGAGAAAGGATTCCACCTCTCCCTGATAAAAATTACTTCAATGACTTTAATATCGAGGGCCATAAATTTCCACAAACTTTACAGAAAAGGTTGTAAGGCTGTTAAATGTGTCAAAGGGGTACACAAGAGAATGCAATTATTCCAATAAGACCTACATTTATTCTTAGCATTATATTATATATTTCTCAAGGTCTCAAATTTATGTTTCAAGAAGAGCAAGTCTGGTTATGGCATAAAGGTCTGTGTTAGTTAAACCAGCATAACTTTCAGCTGCTGTGCTCTTAGCTGGCTGTAAACTGCTTTGACTTGCTCTGGGCTGGTTGCTTTGCACATGCAAGCTAAAGAGACACACGAGCCTTCATGCTCTCTTCATTCCCCTGATTTGACCAAGTTGGCTCACTTGGACTGCTGTCTAAGCTGACAAGCCTTGGAGTTTTAATGGACTCGGAGATGTTTCCCCGATTCTTATTCTTAGGGCCAACCAGAGTTGAACTATTTGGATGAGTCACTTTTCAGCACTGGAGTCCTCTGATGTGCACAGCTGCTGTACTGTCTCCAGCACTCTTCTCTCGCCCCGTCACAGCTGCTTGGCATGCGAGGAGCAGGAGTCCCTGCACACCGGTGACGGGGGGCAACTGCCCAGGGACTGGGGGGAAAGGGTATTTTAGGGGCTGTTGGCTCCTCTTTCACGAAGTGTGACAGGTGGGTGTCACAAAGTTCAGCCAAGATCAGTCCAGATAGTGTTTAGGACTGGGGATTAGTTCAGCCCATTGCAGATGTAGTGGCTCAGTGAGAAATCATTTTCCAAATAGCAAGTTGCTCTGCGGTCTTGTTATCTGAAATGTTTTTTCTTTTTGCTTTTTTTTTTTTATTTCTGCAAAGGTCAATGCTGTGTCCAACTGCTTAAACACTTGCATAGTAACTATGCAGACATTCAAACATATATCATCTGTGATGCTGTAGTACAGCTGTCATAATGAATTTAACTTTGGTACAGTTTGATTTATTTTCTTGCTGTTTCCAACACGATTGAGACATCACTTTGACAAGGAAAGATTTAGAGCAATTCTGGACACTCACAGAAGATGCTGATATGAGATATCTACAGATATTGTATAATTTTTTTGTGCTGGTGTTTTTTGCTTTGTATCTGTAGATGTTCCTCATGGCTGCAGTACCACAAGTCTAATCAAATGTAGCCTTCCTTGAAGATAATCTTTCCCAAACCTTTTGCTAGGATGCTTAACTTCATCGATTCCCCAAGTTTTGGATCTGAGTTTGGAACTTCTGCCAGAAAATGTAATGTCTATTTGCATTCAAGCTATCCATTCTAGTGTGCATACAAGCTGTCTTCTGCTGTCGGGGACTTCGGTGTAACACTCAGCAAGAATTGTTGCTTAACAGTGTCTTTGGAAACATCAAGTCATACGTAAGCTATGAAATAGATTGTTATTGTTATACGGAGATTTTTAACACATTTGAGCATTAAGTAATTAATAAACACGTTTTGATTCCTATCAGCTAAATCCCTTGGTATCCAGTGTGTTTCCTCTCTGGCTTTTGTAGTTTAGCAGAAGATGTAATTTGTACCAGCCCACCTAGGGCAAGGGAGCAAGAAATAAGCTACATGCTGCGTATCTTTTCTTGCTGCTTCTCACTGCTACAGTGACCTGTCTCCCTGCTGTGAAACTTCATGTCCAAATTGCCTCCCCAATACACAGGATGCTGCAAATACTAACTAAAATAAATGCAGGGATAGAAACAAAGAGAAAGAGAGCAGTTAAATGGCCATTAGCAAGGATAAGAAGACAAATGGAATAGCTGTTATGACACGGGTTCTAACCCCAGCAAGACCACTATGAGAAAATACTATATCCAGTAATGTTCCTGGCTTTATATGGAACAAATCAATTCCTAGAAACTGCAAGAAACCAGAATCTTTAAAGTTTTGTCATCTCTAAAGCGCTGTTTTATTGAGCAATATGCTTCTGTTCCTCTGGGTCCTCCCCAGCACGCCGAGCCCCCTGGGCTTAGGAGGCAGTGATGCCGGGGGGCACTGTGCAAGGCTTAACCCAGTGTGGGAGCTACACCGCTGCAGGGGAGCAGGCATGTGACCACAACACCTGTAAGTCACTGCAGTAGAATATACTTACTCAAATGCCTGGTTTTCAGCATAACTATGGATAAATCCTGGTTAGCTTTTGTGGGGTTTCTTCATGTAAAAAAATCATTTTTATGTTATTATTGAGTTATCTACCTGCTTGCTGGATACCAGCATTTCAACCTCACCACCACAGTATCTGCAGAGCATTACCTCTAGTATAAGAACATGACACTGTTAGAAATACAAGGGTTACCTCACTGAGTATTGTATGCTTTTTGTTTTGCTTTTTGCTTAGCAATTAGAAAGTACCCTATGTTTGTGTTTCGACAGGATTCTTGTGGTAGGACATGCTACCAAAAAAGGCAAGAAAAGAGCTTTCATGCCAGTCTAGAGCTCTGTTTTTATTTTTCTAGTAATGACAGAGTTACAAAACAAGAGTATTTCAGATGTGGGCAATCTGGAGTCTGGTTAAACAGGAATGAAACAAAATCTACAAGTGACAACTTGCTTTTGTAACCAAGATTACCTCAAACCCAGGAAATGTTACACAGTAAAACTCTCCTTGTTTGCATTTCAAAATGATTCCTAAAATACCGCTTCTCCGAACCTGAAAAGACCCAGTGCCTGTATTCCCCTCGTGCCCTCCTCACCAGGGCTTCAGCAACGGAAGCTGACTTTTCAGACCTGAGCTGCCATGCATGTTTGTCAATGGCTTCTTGCCCTTTCGGTGGGAAGGAAAAGGTGGAGCTGTTGGATGAAGCCAGCTCCATCCCACTCCCCCAGCCACTTCCAGCCTAGCCCCTGGAGCAGAATATTTTCTCATCGTCGCATGACTAATATAACCACAGGCACTTGAAGTGCATGGGAATTTTTCCAGCCAGTATTCAGAGGGCAGCAGCAACCTTTCTGCTGAAGAGGGTCTTATAACACATTTTCTACTTTTTTCCTTTCAGTAAAGAGTTTGCTAGCATCATCAGTGCAGCAAGGCGGACTCCAAACCTGGCACCATTGGAAAACAACTCTTCTTGAATTCTTCATATACCTTGAATTTCATGCCAGTAGAGGCCACACTGGTGACAGTGACAGTCCATGCATTTTCTCGGGCATGTTCTGTAGTTAAGCTCTGCCAAAAATGGCTGAACTGATCATTTCATGGTTACTGCACCAGAGTTCACAAGACAGAGAGCGAAGCCTTGCTAGGTTGTGTGATGTGTTCCACAGCACAATACCGGCAGCGTGTGGTGGTGGCTCACAGAGCTGGCAAGAGCCATTTTAACTCTTACATGTGCTGACGCTGCTGTTTTGTGTTCTCCTCTGGTTAGCCACAAGTCTGCAAGCCCCCAAGCAGGGTTAACCAGCTCGCTGCTGGGGCTCTCATTAGGAGCAGCTAAGACATTGCTGTTTCTTCTGTGCCTCTTTCTACATCTGTTTCTATGTTTCAGAGAAGCCTTGCCAAGAACACCCCAATTTATTTAGCTCTCACATCTGATTTGATTTGAAGCTACTCAGCCCCTCACCCTTGGGTCTGGCCAGATCACTGGCGCAGAATTCACAAGATTTCTTAAAAATAAAACAACAATAAAAAAGCTGATTAGGCAAAACTGTTGAGAATCTCCAAGAATTAATGTACAGAGTAGATGTAACAGCTTCCCAGAACGGCATCTTTCCAACTGCAGTGTCCCTATCACTCCAGTCACTGATGGGACAGATTAGGCACTGAAGTCCTGCCAGCTGATACACTAGATAATTTTTATTCATGAGAAATATTGCAATTTGGTAGACTTTGACTGTTCCTTTGAAATTTGGATGTTTACATTGCCTGATTTTGGCAAGTTTGCACCTTGGTGAATAGCTGTGTACTGTTCAAAATCTACATGACCACAGCAATGATACCTTTAATTTATAAATGTCACCCACACATACTTTGGCTACACAAGGTCTGGTAAACGGAGAATGCAATTACATTTCAGCACAAGAAGAGACACAGAGCAGGACTAGACCAGGGGAGACTGAAGATGTTTTTCATGTTTCAATTTCAATGCTGTCTGACTGAAAGCTTGCTAAAATTCCTATCCCAACCACAAAAACTGAACAGCCAATTAATTATTAGTATTTTCTCAAATGACTTCTAACTAAAGGAGAAGGTGGCTGACTTCAAGGCTGACATTTTAGGTATGAAATTAAGTTTCACATTGGAGATACTCCGCTCTGAGATGAACCCTCTGTGGGGCCAGCCCAGCTGCTGGCACTCCACCTTGCCAGCCCAGTGGGAATTCAGTTCTGCAAAAACCTCTAAATGATGCTGCTAGCATCAGCCCATGGCTGATGTCTGCAAGCCAGGAGCATCACTAGCTAGTCCATAAGAGAGATTTGTCCATGAGCCTTACAGAAAAGTCTTCACAGAAAAGAGAGTTGAAATAACCTTCTAGCCGTGAATTCTCTATTGCAGTGACAGTGTGTGGCTAAAACCCTGACTATCGGCGGATAATAGGCACAGGCCAAAATCAGATCTTTGCACTTGTGAAATATGAGTGAATTCATACTTAAGCCTTCAGGCCTAATTCCTGCAGACTGACATTTCTAACTACCTCCACAATGTCCAGCCCACAATAAGGAATAAAAAGGTGTTCAGAGAGCAAGGAGAAATTTTTTGTGACTGGCTTTCCAATTTCTGCAGAAAAACTTAGGAAAATTGCAGTCCTGTCCCTTGGATCTGTTTATAACTGGATCTCTGGGATAAAAATATAGATTCGGGACCAAACTCTGCTTCTTGCAACAGAAGAGATTGTTTCGTTTGACTTGTTTCCTACAGCGGTCGAAGAAGGGCAGTTATTTTTTCACAAATCTAAATGGGTATCGAGTGATGGTTAAAATAGGAAAATACCCCAGGAGCTCTGGCCGCTCTGCATAGGTGCAAATCTGTAATTCAGCTGAATTCATTCCAGAGCTATATTAACCTGAGTACAGGTCAGCAGATGGCAGACGGGACATAAGGGCAGAGAGGGGCAGGAGAAGAGACTTGTTAAACCCTGAACTTGCAACCAGATCTCTGCCAGTGGCTGTTCAAAGCCTCTGGGACTGTAGGCAAGCCAGGAGCAGGCAGGGCTCCGCACCAGCACAGGCAGGTGCAGAATCAAGGTCTTGTGCATTGATTTATTTTAGAAAGTCCAGGACACAGTTACTGGACAGCCTAAATATAGCTCTATCAAAATGGAAAAACAACCTGGATTCAGCCGTGTACAATCAACAGACTCCTTGCACTTCAGACAGTGGCACATGCTGTACAACCCACGAATGTCAGCTCTTTGTGGGGGCACAGGAGGAAGGGAAGTGCCAGTGGAGGGAGGACAGACCCTGAGCAGGAGCCAAGTCTCCCCTGCAAACACAGCAGCAGGTAGAGGCAAGGGGACTTCAGTCTGTGGAGCAAGATGCCTTCTACCAGAGGAAGAAACATCAATATTCCAATAGCAAAAAAAAAAAAAAGAGAGAGAAAGAAATCTGTAGAGAAAGCAAATGGTAATTACATATTTCTAGAGCTCTGGTTCTCAAAAAACTTTCTCTAAAGCAAGATGTGGACAAAATCTGTTTTTTCCTTGTGCAAGCAGTCAAATGCCTTCTCTTCCTTCCCCTGTCACTACTTTGCTAGAAATCCCCTTCATTACTCACACATAAACAAGACTGTTGCCATAGAAGTCTTCTTGACTTGGTTAAAAAGTGATTAAAGAGGATCACCCGGTGGCTGAACCGGCTTATGCTGTAAGTAAGACGCAGAAACCAGGCCCTCTCTGGTGGCTGGGGCTGCAGAGAGAGACCCAGCTCTCCCACTAGAGCTTGCCAATCTTGAGCTCTGGTTTTGCTCAGAAAGTGAAGCTGAACAGGAAATGATTGCACTGTGTGACACGGAGAGCGGTATTAGGAAGATCATGTTTACGAAATGTTATTTTTCCACTTTAACAGTTAAACCTTTGGACTTGTTTTCTTAACATAATTTAAATTTTCTGCAGTTATTCAGTTTTAATGCTCTCCCCCAAAGGATAGGAACCCCTCTCTTGCGCTAATGCATAATCTCTATCTTTCCGCGGCAGTCCCAGGGCTCAGGGAAGGAGAGTCCTGACACACGCCAAGTGTGTGGTTCAAATCATCCCCATGTGCCTCTTCACTGCCAGCTAATGCCAGAGCGGTAAGCCAGGCTCCTAGGCACATGTGTGGCTTTGGGGAGACAGCACGAGGCGCAGCAGGGGGAGGCAGAAGGAAGGAGCCAAGTGGGCCCTTCCTCCAGTGGGTAGCAATGCGGTCTCTCCTCTTTTATCTTTCTGAAACCATTTGTAGCAAAGTGCTGGCATTGCAAGGGGCCCTATGACCTCAAGAGAGCAGTATAAAATAATTCATTCATTTCCAAGAGTAGGACTAAAATAAAATATACACTGCTCAGCTCACTGTAGACATTAACAACCTTCCATGTAGCCTTTCCGATGAGCCTCCTCCAGCTGCCACTCTGTGCTGGAGCAGCAGTTTGGCATTGCTGTTGCAGTCAGATGCCCTCCTGTGAACACTCCCCGAGATAAGGATCTCTCTTGCCTCAGCGAACTTGCACTTCTTACAAGCTTTTAGAGGCAGAAGCTGCAAGGCTCCAGAGGTGCCGCAGCAGTGAGCCTGCCCGGCTGCCCCTTTGCTACTCCATGGTGCTGGCCCAGACATGTGCCACCACAGCAGCCGTGCTGCTGCAGGCACCAAGCAGCTGCTGCGGGCTGCCCCATGGTCCCTCTGTGCCCAGGCACACACTCCCTCCTGGGCTCCCAGGAGGCAAGGGATGGGATGCAGCATCCTGCCTTTAATGGGAAGTGAAGGACAGATCGGTGGGGTCTGCCCACAGGAAGCAGGGAAGGATGACACAGAGGAAGGAGCCAGGTCTGTTGGAGTGGGTGAGGATGCCTGGAGAAGGCAGGAGGACAGCCACATCCTCACCAGCTCCCCCAGGTGACGGAAACTTGCTGCCGAGTTCCAGATGCAGGATCTGTGGTCTGACCCTGCCCTAGGCTGAGCAGGCTGCAGTACTCAAGGTGCTGGGTTACCCTCTGAGGAGCAGGCTGAAACCAATCTCTTGATTAGCTGTTGGTTAATTAACAGTAGCCTGCTGTACCCTGGGTGAGACAGAGGTGCTACAGAAGATGTAGTATCTAGCTGTGCAAACAGAGGCTCTGCCACTGTGCAGGACAAGGAAGCACAGGGGGGTAGCATGGGCATAAATACTGGCCTTTCCTCTCCTGGGGAATTCATTTGGTAGCTTCAATATTTAGTAGACGTATTTTTGTGTTATTTTAAACAACACCTTCAAGTTCAACATAAACCACCATCACAGGCCTGAAGTTGAAAAGCAAGGCAGGGCTCATGGTGTATTGTGTGTTCATGGGGATCTAATTGTCAGGAGAGCATTAACAAACTAATTTCTTTCTGCTGAGGCTTACTAGGGCTCCCAGGACATCATCTGAGAAAAGTGTCTAACAGCTTTAGAGTGTTAAGGCTAAGGATTTTTCACATTTTTTTTTTTTAGAGGTAAACATGTGGGACATATACAATATATTTTTCCATTCCAATTAGCATTTTGATTGGCTAAACTGTGCCTGGCCCTGATACTTCTAAGAGACGCATTGATTCCACATGCCATGCTGGAGAGCCACTGAGGAAAACAGATACGCAAAGACAGTGTAATTATGCAGGATTTTAAGCAGCGTCTACTTAAACAGTGGATGGTCTAATACTAGTCTAAAAACTTCAACCACCCTTTGATGTGAAATTTAACTGTTGAAAAAGAGAGACAGAGAGAGGAAGAGGGGGAGAGAGAGAAAAGAAAAAACCCTGAACAGACTTTGCAGGCTGGAGCTGCATAAAAACTGGTGATCAAAAGCTGTTTGACCAGTTGAGTACCATGATTTGAACAGGAGGAGAGCTGAACCTCTGTTTGAAAGCTGATCCTTCCCAGACACAAACTCAAAAGATCACCTATCCACTTGGTATTTAATTTTCAATTTTGATGTGCTAAACTGCTCCCACACACAGTAAATCAAAGAACAAGGAGCAGAAGATAACTGCCGGCCCATACGGACAGTGACTCGCTTCATTTATTACCCAGGGAAGTGTGTCCATTTTGCAAACAGAAGTGGCATTTTCCTCACTCGGCAGCACTAAGTGTCTTATTACAGCAGAACTGTCAAGGCGAGAGACTTATTGACAGCTTGGGTTAAAAGTGCCAAGTGCCCCATGATTCTTAACTCAGTGAAAGCCAGACTGATGCAGATGTGGCCACTCATATCTCTTCAAAGGACATGAATATACTGCTGTGATGCCAGAAGTTCTCAGGCATTATTTATCTGGGAAATGATGTGTCTGAAAGGGAAAATAAAGAATTTTGACAAGCTGCCCATGCCAAATATGAAGTGTTTTGCTGTCTGCTGGAAGCAAGCAGGGTTAAGCCTGAGGAGGTACACCTTCCCAGGCCTGCTGGGACGCAGCTGGGCTGTCAAACCCAGCCTTTTCATCTGTTAAAACAAGCCAGAAGCTCAGGAGACGAAAAGCAAGAGATACCTGTTCCATCACCCGCAACAGCACTTTTCCACTAGCAGCTTTCAAACAGCTAATCATAAAAGCAGGCACAGACTGGTATAACACTTGAAACATGATGTTGCCTTTGCCTGTCACTGTCATCCATCCTCACGTGCTCCAAAGCGCACAGTCTGTTTTTTAGGTGAGGCACTGGAAAAACTATTCCCCATGAAGCTGAATAGAGCATCGCACAATAATGTAGCCCTGTAGTACAGCACTGACTGTCTCAGGAGCAGGCCAGAAGCTTTGCACTGAATTTGTAAGGCCTCAGAACTGAGGCTTTCGAGCTGTGCTTGGTTTGAACTTTACTTGACTTGCCTGCAGCTTTGTTTCACTTTGTTTTGCTTCATTTAGCTGTGGCCACAAGTTCTCTAAATGACCATGTGTGCAAAGCTAATTTAGTTTTCTTTTGTATATCTTGGTATATCAAGCTTAATTTTATAGAGATAGCAGTCAGTCTGTGCAGAATGGGGTATTTATGACTAATATAATAGTGTAGAGAAGGACAGGTCTGTTACAACAGCCGTCAAGAAGTGGAGACACAGGATGAGGTGCAGAGGAGCAGAGGCATGGTGTGATGCAGGCTGGCACTGGTGATCCCACAGCTATAAACATCTCTCCTATAGTCAGTTCAATAGAAGTGGAGCTGGACAAAACTAGTTTTAGGGTAAAAAAAAAAAAAAAAAAGAAACAGTACCAAACATATGTAAAAAGAACCACACATGGTAAATTACTATGAAACATGGAGCTGCAGACCAGTGGAAAAAGGTGTAAAAAACCATGTTAGCAAACTTATGAAAATGACTCCAAGTGAATCCTAGATTGAGGATGAGACACCATCAACCTGAACATCACACCCTGCTCTGTAAAGCACTCCAAATGCCCCTGACTTGCTGCAACACCCCCAGCCCCACCAGACTGAGACCATGCATCGCAGGTCATGGAGGAGCAGGGATTGGTTGAGCCTGAATACCAGGTAGGAATTGAGTACGTGTGAAATAATTTTAACTGCACTGTTATTCTTTCTTTTACTGTAACAATTAGATCTGGACTAGCAGTAATTCTTAAATCTCTGTTAAGGTTTCCATTAGTTTAAGGTAAGTAAATCTTCACCTGTATCAAGATTTTTAACTTAAAAAGTTTCTGGGATTAATGAAACGTGGTGACATTAAAACGATGGAGAGTTCATGGATAGGAAGGAGTTCACTGATCTTCTGTGGGTTTGCTCTGGCTGTCACAATTCCCATGACTGAGCTGTGGCACGGGGTGGCTTCTGGAGGTCAGACAAGGCATGGCTGGGAGCTGCACAGCACGGCATGTTCCTGGGTGAGGGACAGCTATTTCGGCAGAGAGCGGTCATAGTGGCAAGCTTTCACCCACCGCGCGGAAATCACTGCCTTTTCCGGGAAAGGCAACACGAGTGGATCCCACCAAGGAAACGGGAATCCTGGGACAGATGAACTGTAACACACATTATTTATGTTAAAATACCTTAAGACCAGGCCAGAAAATACTATAGCCAAATTGATTTGGAAGGGCCAAGCTGGATTCATGAGAAGGAGGCTAGCAGAGGACGGTATGTGTATAATTTGTAACTTAACCCAGGCTGCAGTGATATGGAGACACCAGCTGTCATACCCTTCCCGGATGCATAGAAAACATTTAACTTGATTTAACAGGACTATTGGGATCAAGTGATGTTGAAGTTTGTTTTTCACAAGACCTTTACTGATAGTGTTTTCTTTATGGACCTTCCCCTGCCAAACTGTTGCCAAAACTCAGCAGGATGAAATTTCTTCTCCATTTTCCCTGGGAAAAGAAAAGCACTACAATTCAGTGAGGCTAATCATACTAGCAGGTATCAAGTCTTTAACAGTCTTTAATCAAGTCCTTATTTTTTCTTCTTCTTTTTTTTTTCAGCTGCTAGGTTAAAACTCCAACTGCAAAAAAAATAGAGGCTTTGGGTGGCCTGGTGGGGCAGCAACCAATGCATTATCATGCAAACTGCATCACATAGAGCACCAACTACCAGTTCTGCAATCACAGCTTTTATGAATTCCAGGAGCTGCAGTGTGCTTTGAAAACCTCTGTTCTGGATGACCATATCTGGATGCTGGGCTCAAGTCAGCCTAACTGTCTCAGTGGAGTGAAACTTACGGATATCATCAAGATTTGGATCAATAGAAGCACAAGCTTCTGGCAAGTCTTCACAGTTGGGCCAACATTTTCAAAGGTCAGTGCCAGTTTTGCAGTACCAGATTTTTAGTCTAATGCTCAGACTTATGCCACCTGCTTTACAAATACACAGAAAAGCTGGTCTTTGCTTCAAAGATCTTACTTTCTAAACATATGGATCCCAGCAAGGCTGCTGCTAGAATTAATAGTCTACTAATCATGATAGCTTTTACTTTTCAGCATAAGCTGATGCTCTATATCTAGAGCCAAGTTATCTATAACATGATGGATAGTTTTGCCTGCTTCTAATTTTCAAGGAATAGTGGGGAAATTTTAGATTTAATTAGAAGAACCTGTCATTATTCTATGGTTTTGTTCTTGGCATTGCTTTCATGATTCAAAAATATTCCCAGTGCTCTGCTTTCAAACTCTTAATAGAGATGGGGGGGGGGGGTATACCCAAAATTTCCTGTCTCCATCATCATGAGCGGGACTCACTCAAGAGATGAGCCAGTTTTCCATAACTCACTGCAGAGCCTAGACCTCCCATGTCGCCAGCCCAGCACGAGGGTTGGTCTCACGGTCTCCAACCCAGCAGCCACCCCATGCCTTGGACAGGGGCCACAGAGCAGGAGAGAGGCTGCTGCTAGGGAATATCCTCCCCGAGCCTTTCTGGAAAGCAGTATAACTGCAGGCCCCACTGCACTTCTATATTGCCCTTCCAAAGCAGCTGACAGTGGGAACGACAGGCACAGTGGCTCTCCTGTGCTGGTGGATGGAGGAGTCACGAGGCTGTAGTACCCTGCGGCACTGTCACAGTCCTTGTCTGAGCTGGACCATGTGCTATCAAAGGAAAGCGCTGAGGAATGTTTTGCTGCAGTATGTTCCCTTTCCCATCCTGGCAAGGTCAGTCATAGAGCAGGGCGTGTTCATTATGTTCCATGTTTGTTGATCTAAGCAAGACAGAATGAACTAATACTGATTTTATTTGGCTGGAAAGGGCTGAACAGCAGCTAATATTAAACGCCTCTCATGTGAAGCAGGGACATTGGTACTGAAAGAATTATAATGACTTAATGTGAACATTAATAAAGTGTTCATGAATAATACATTTTAAATTATTACCTAGATATTGGCTGGCTGGAGCTCCAGCCTTAGCCCATATTTCTCTGGCACTATTTAACCTCGTCACTAATTTAGGGAATTAGAGGCACTAAAAATCCTAGCTGTGGGGGAATATGGTTAGACTTAATAGTATAATCCTTGTTCCACTTACGCACTCTTTCCCTTTTGCTCCTATAAAAGAGGGTAACAGATAAAATGAAGACTATGAATGAAGTCCATAAAATGAAGTCTACATTGAGTTTATGGCCTCTCCACACAAGATTGGGTTTACACAAACCCAGGCCATGCATTAGCTGTAGGAGCCCATCACAAGTGCGTTTGTTTTCCTACAAGGCTGCAAGTGCCTCTTGCAGGTCCCCACTAGTTCCATGTGCTGTTGATGTGGCCAATAACTGTATTGTGTCTGATGGAGCAGACAGCAAATTCAGCCCATCTCCTTTTGATTGCAAGAGACAAGATTAGGATTGATTTGGAAAACATCCCAATAGCCAGAATTTTCCAAGCAATGGATGGAGGAGGCAGATAACACTGTAATACACGGGCTTATAAAGTGACACTTAACACTGGACTTCTCTTTCCCTGTCGGCTGCTCAAATAGTTGTATCCATTTACAATACCAGCACACTCCGCATGTACCTCCTGCATGGCTGCTCCTTGCAGCCATGAAACCTCATCTCTAGCAAGTGTATTAGTAACACAGGGCACAGCTACACAAACAGATTACTCTGAATGAAGTGAAGGTGTGGGTTTACAGTGTCAGTGTAGCTGCAAGTGGCAAATTCTCAGAGGCAGCCCCTTGCCTTGGAGCACATTTCCCTTTATAGTTAGGCAACTTTTCACTTACCGCAGGCTGTGAATGGTACCTTACTGTGGAAAACATGATGTGTGATGTAAATGCACATCCCCACAGTCACTTGTTTGTTTAGCTGTACCTTTAGAAATGAGAGTTGCAACCCAAGTAGAACTTGAAAAGAGCCCTGCTGCTGGCCAAACAATGCTTTCAAAGGACTTTCACACACTGCTTCATGTGGGATTTATAAACTGTTTTGTTGGACGAATCACTGTGGCACCCAAGTCTGTTTCAGCCCGAGTCTGAAGAATGGTTTATAGTTAAAAACACCATGCAGCTGTAATACAAAAACAAAGCGGTTCCTCTGACTAAAACTGGCTGCAGTCCTAGGGGCTTTTCTTTTACTTTCTCAGTCACATCCTTCCCTCAAATCCCTCCCGGGTCATGCAGCTGACCCCAAGTCCGGGGCCTTTAATGGTTAGTCTAAACCGGTAAAATGATGTTCCAGACCAGAGCATTTAGGGGTTGATATATAGATAAAGAGTAAACTTTAATACTGTCTCATTTCTGACTCACGAGCAATCCCTGACCTTATTGATGTGACCCTAGCTGGTTTTCAGAAACGGAGCTGTCAGGGGAAATAATCATCCTCAAATTCCCAAGCACCATAGGTGTCATGTAGGTGTCACCAGAAGGCCATGCCAAACGTGCACACACACACCTCTCCTCTGCCGTAGCCCAAACTGCTGTGGCCTTTCAGGAGCTTATACATCTGCAGCCTTTCTACTGCTCTTGGTTACATACAGAGATGACAGCTGTTGGCTTTCTTCCAGCAGTGTGAACACCCGGAGAAGGAAGCCAACAAGGACCTATGTGCATGCCAGGCACAGCCACCCCTCCCCAGCCTAGAACTGCTGTGCAGGACTATGCTTTAATTTGGGTTTGGGGTAGGGTTAAGCAGAAGGGACATCTTCTGCACAATGTACCTGTTCTCACCAGAATTTTTTTAAAGGTTGAATTAAAATAAGGGAATGCATAGAAATACATCTTTGTAGTAATCCAGTTTGAAATGTTGAATTTTTTTAATGTGATCCCTTAAAAAAAAATAAAAATCCTATTTTTTTAAAGGAAACCTCAAAATCTGCAGAGGAATATTCCCCACATTTCTCCAGATTTTCCCCAGACTGAAATTCCTGTCCAAGCCAGGCACTTTCACAGAAACAAAAGCAGTAACAGAGCTGGATCATTAGCATTGTGTAGAAGCCAAATTTCAGCTGACTGCATTGGAAATGCTCATATTTTCAGTATCTTTTTCATCTTCACCAGTTCTAATAAACCACAAAACTTAGGGGAAAGAGATACTACAGCACACAAAGCCCTTAGTAGTTCTCTTCAGTGCTCAGTGATCTCTTTAGCAAGATAGGTGTCTGGTTTTGTTGCCAATCCAGACATCACCCCACCTTGCAGTCCACCTTGCAGTCCACAAGAGTGCCTGTGTGCTGCACTAGCTCTACTTAGACCAGCATCCACTTTAAGTGATGAAAGTCCTCATGACCAGGTGTCTCTAGGCCGAGCATTCCAGTAAGTGAAATTTATTGTTTTAATATTACTTTCTCCCATTTCTTCATCAAAAGATCTTCCACCACTAAATCAACATGAGTCAGCCTGCTGCAGGAAGACAGAAAACAGGACAAGCACAGGCTATCTAAAAGTAAAATGAAGCCAAAGAGGTCCTCTGCAATATTGAGTCTTGCTACAGCATCAAGATGACTCAAGAGAGCTACTCTGTGAGGTCAAGAGAAGAAGCAAGTAGCAAGAAAAGCTTGAAATTGGTGTCAATAAGTCAAGAGTGGATGAAAATCATTGTGGGCTCCACATTAAAGATGGAAATCTGACATCCTGCACAGTGCAGGAGCAGTCAGCTGGGTCCCTCCAGTCCAGTGCCTTTATCAACATACTGGTCACAGAGGAGGGCAGGAAGGCTTAAGGGTAAGTATTTGCTTTGTGCTTTGCCCCTTTCTCTGTGCCCAGGGCCAGAAGGACAAGAGCATAGAATCGTACAATCACACAATCATAAAATCATAGAACGGTTTGGATTGGAAGGAACCTCAAAGATCATCTAGTTCCAACCCCCCTGCACTGAGAAGGGACACTTTCCACTAGACCAGTTTGCTCAAAGCCCCATCCAACCTGGCCTTGAACACCTCCAGGCATTGGGCACACACAACCTCTCTGGGCAACATGTTCCAGTGCCTCACCACCCTCACAGTTCAGAACTTCTTCCTTATATCTAATCTAAATCCACCCACTTTCAGTTTAAAGCCATTACCCCTTGCCCTGTCACCACATGCCCTTGTAAAAAGCCCTTCTCCAGCTACATGCCCTGCATGCATCTTCTGTTTGTGTCCACAGACAATTTCTCACTGTGAGAGAAAGGCAAACTTGGCTCCACAACACCCTGTCTTACGGATGGCCCAAATGTACCACCCAAGAGAGGGGACAGAAATAGCATCTTCAGCCTTCCCAGATCAGCTGTCCATGTGGGAGCCACTAGATCTGCCTTTCCCCATAAATGGCCCATACAGCTCCTACAGGATATGTGGAAGTGGTCTATTTCTAATAATGCTGAAGAAGAGTAGTCTCTGATGGTATGTAGTACACAAAAACAGGATAAAAAAAAATATGATCCAGAGGGTTTGCAATCTAATTAAAGAGTTTAATACTTTATACACACTGTAAAACTGAAAATCCACGGTAGGTCCATTTGAAAACAAAGCAAACCAGATAAATGTGAGCTGTTTCACACTGGGCTATGGGTATATTTATGTGGAAGACTGAACAAATAAATTAGTGGTTTCTTTGCTGATAATATAAATACTCCCAAGAACACTGGAGATCCCAGCGAAGTCATCTGGATGAGGACATAATGCAGAGCAGATGTGTAAGTGCTTGAAGGGAAAGAGGGAGCATCCAAGCCTTTCCCAAGACTCTCCTAACACCCTTATGACAGTGATCTGCCTCAAGGTTGTTGTTGGCATGGCTCGCTCAGCAGCCGTCACAGCCCAGCTTCATAATTGAAGCTACAGGACCAATTCATTAAAAGAAGATTTACTGATGTTACGAGGGTTTTGTTATAGATCTTGTTTTCATAAATGGGGCTCTATAGTGCATTATGTGTGTGATTTACAGAGGAAAGAAAAAACTCTGAATTATGGGTAAAAGTGCATGTGAGCAAGTTCTTGGAGCGAGAGTAGTTTAGTATGGAAACAAGATATGGATCTGGGGGAGAAGGAATTCAATTTCCTCCTATCTGCTGGTGTCCTAGGAGATGTCACAGCAAGATGTGACTGCACTGGGGTTGTGGTGGTGCTCTGTACACCACTCTGCTCCTGTTACTGTCCTGTGTGCTTTGGCAGCTCCAGGGAAGGTGTCAAGGACTGGGGGTGCTCCAGCTCCCAATGCTCTCTACCTCCTAAATGTAGCCTCTCCTGTCTTGCAGAACTGCTCAGCTAAGTGCTGAGACCCTGTAGATGTCTTCCACACTTGGAGTGACTTCCCAGCCAGACTTGCAAGTACAGCCCAGTATGGTTAGCAGGGGGAGCTGCAGCTAGAGTATAAGTGACTATGGGAGCTATAGGCAAGAGATACACTTGACATAATAAATAATGTTTATTAAATGGAGACCTAGTCCATACGAGTAGCAGACTCTTGGGCATGCCATGTCTCATCCTAAAATGGATGTCTAAAAACCCATGCTCCCCAATTTCCCCCCTCTTTCCATTGACTACAAAGGGAGCCAGGGTGACTGGTCCCAATTGAGCTGAATCCCTCCACAGGCCCTGATTCAAGCCTAATTGCATCGTTCAAATCATGGCTGCCCATGTGGCAGAACACAAAGCAGCATGGCTATGTACAGTGCTATCTACAAGGCAAGAGCAACACCACGGCTGGATCCAGATGGGGAAATCCTGAGGACAGAACAGAACTCTTCTGGTCCCCTTCCCTCTCCCCTTACAACAGTTTATGCCTATAAGGCTTTATGCCCAGAGTGCAAACCAATTGATTAAAATATCCCATTCCTTTACAGAACCATTCAGATGTCTGTTTTTAAAAGAGCAGCTAAATTACTTTTCAAAACAACTGTGGAAGCTTCTAATCTTTATGGGGTTTGTCTCTCAAAATCCATAAAAAGCTATTGTGTAATTAACAAATCTAATGAATAATGCTCAGCTTAGTATCAACCCCTTCAGAGCTGCTCAAAATCCGTGACAGCAAGGAATTAATAGACCTATAGTAGTCAACAAGGGAAACTGCTGCACGTTTTGATTTATGATGTGATGCTATATTATAATCATTTTGCTCATATCTGATATGGTCTAGTGACCTACAATTGACACACAGGTCTTCCAGAGAGTGTCCTGTACACAGCCAAGAAATGTCTCTGGCCAGATCTTGTGCATACAAACCCTCTTCTGGAAATATTCAGTCACATCTTTACAAGAGATTCACTTTCTATAGGGATGTCATCAAGGCCAAAAATGTTTGTACGCATTTTAATAAAAATGAAGTGTTAGGTGAAGCATTTACTGCCTTTAATTTAAGTTGTTCATGTTTCTCCAGCAATCAGGAGTTCGCTTCCAGAGGCCCTGCAGGTGTTCGAGGGCACATTGGATTTGACAGTGTCTATTGTTTTGTGCCAAGCAGTAGATTTTTTAAGCAACATTTGGAAGTGTTCACAGAAAAGGGCAGTTTTGGACTTGTACGATGGGAGTGATTCTGCACAAAATCTGACGCTAAGTTTCACTTGCCCAATGGGAGAACAAGGAGCAAAACCATCCTTATGAGTCATGAATTCAGTCAACTCAGTCAGTGTCCAAATACTGCATACTAGATATAGGCTGCTCCCAGGGAGATATTCACTGAGTAATTTTTATTCTAAATGGTCATAATCTGCTTGTGGCCAATTCACAAAAGAAAAATGAAAAGATAAATCATCCAAATACAATCTTTATTCCAAGTAGTTTATTCTGTTCTAATCACATGGCAACACTCAGGTATATCTGTCCAGCTACACTCCACTGGCAAGCCATCAGCAAGAGGACACCAGGAAAATCAACCTTGATGCTTCAAAACCACGTTTTTCATTTGTAAACCTCCAAAGAACCAAGTAGTGGAGGGAAAGATCCTGCATTTCAAATGCAAGCTGGCTGACAACAAGCAGTGACCTCGGACAATCCCTGCAGGAGTAGTTTCAGGGATCCACAGACGATGGCCCAAAACCATAGTTTTAGATCAATCATATTTGACAACCCAATTTTAGGGCTTTTTCCATGTTGGAACTGTAAAGTTAGAAAACAATTAAGAAGCCTGCCTAATAATTGGCATTCCAGCCTGTTCGAGCCATATTATTGCACAAAAAACTTCTATTAGATGAATAATACAAAGGTTGCCAAGATGAGTATTCAAAAACCAGGCAATACCAGAAATAAGGTCATCACACTCTGTTTTAGCACTCTGAATGACATAGCTGTGTTATCTGTCTGTGGCAGTCATCACTGCAGTATCTGTCCTCCACAAAAAACAATTATTGTTATCAAGACAATCTGTGAGATTAGTATTTCCGTGAGTGAAGATCCTCTCTATACTCACCCATACGAATCATAACAGCCAGAGCTTGCCAGAAAATTGATTGCTCTCTTTGAAGTGTGTCTCACCTGATTTTTCAGGATTTTTAAGCACAGCACCTGATCTGCCCAAAGCACAGCTCCCACTGGCTTTCGGTGGCACTACCTACCTCTTCAAAGACTATTTGAATGGTGTGCCCTGTGTCACCCAGGGACAGAGAGACAGGAACAATCCAGATTTCTGGGGCAGTATTGTCCTTCCTATCCCTGTGCTTCCTTGCTGCAATGTGCGCTTGCCTTCCATTTGTGCTCAGAGAGAATGGACTCCGGGAGGTGCTAAAATGGCAGTCTGTAAATGTACCTTGAAGACTGCTCTGATGTTTCATAGCCTGTTCTTTTGCTCCATGCTCTGCACTATAGCCAGTTCCTTTGCCTCATTTCAAGCCTTTTCTGGAGAGTGAAAGAACTGTCTCCATCCCACCCCTCACCCAAAAAAGGGCACCCAAGAATTTCAGGCCATGAGAAAAAAAGCATTTTTCATCCTTAACTTTGATCTTGGAAATAGCTCAAGCTGGATACCTAGCATGGAAAATCTCCTGCCCGAACATTTTTGAAGTTTGGCAAATCACACCTGAGGAAGACTGGAGGTCTTTCAACAGGGAAAACTTTTCAACCCAAATAACAAGTAGAGCTGCTGGATATCTCCAAAACAGCACTGGATGTAAGATCTATAAGAGTTTCTCCACATAGGGTTCAAAGCTAATAGGCTAAGGACTAGTGTTTTATAAAGACCAATAAGGACCGTAGAGAATCCCCTGCGGTTTCCTGTAGACATTCACTGAGATTAGACTGACACCAAGAGTTGTACTGAACTAAATCCACAGCCAAAAAGTGATAGTGTCTCTTGGTTAATGGGAGTAGCTGATCTCTTCAGATTGAATCACTAGATTTCTGTTCTACGCTAACAACCTGTAGGACTAATTCATGGACTATAATTGACCTCTTATTAAATTAAAAGGACAAGAAATATTCATATAAATCAACTTCTTTCTTCCTACAGAAGGCTTCTTTAAAACTGCTACTGTTTTTTTGCAGAAGCGTTGTTTGGAAGCAAGAGGAAAAACATTAGCTTGTCACTGACTGTCTGTGTGAGCATTGCCTCTCTTTACCTGTGTTTCTGAGAGCTAAAATGTGAGAACCGAAGCAGTGACTCAAAAAAGGTTCTGATTTAGATACCTAATCTTACATAGATACGCTTGAATATTTATCATCCCAAATTCTGTTTCAGGTTCTTTGCTTTACACTCATCTCTACTCTTTTGGATTCAGTTTTTGCTGATACGTGTTTTCCCTAAAGCCTCTTGCACTGCAGGAAAGAAGAGCTCCCTGAAGCTGGTTTCTGTAGATCTTTAAAATAATACTGGCTTACACATTAAAAGACAGACACAGCTGCAGTGAAGGGCACTAGGCTTTTGATCTTAAAAAGAGAAGAACCTGGGTCTAAACCTTATTTTATGCAAGTAAGTCTGTGCATAAAAAGGTAAATCTGTGCCCTTTAGAGACTGGGGAGAGCAGCTGGACTGGCTTGTGCAGGAAGCAGCCTGCGGGTGCTGGAAACCGGCCAGAGGGTGAGATTCTCAGCTGCCGGACTCAAATCTGCCCTTTGCCGCAGTGGGAGCAGGAGGACGTGCTTGAGGAAGCAGGGCTCTTGCAGTTGCTGTTCCTGGAGAGATGTTCACCCCCTCCCAGCTCCAAGCGCATGAAGGTTGCTGCTTGGCTCTTTGCAACTATCAAATGCAGATATCTATCAGCCTGGGTGATGTGTTTGACTTCTCTTGTGAAATAAGATTTAACTTGAGAAATGTTTGTTCAGAGGTGGTGGCTGGCGGCATTTCCCTGTAGGGCAGCCTGTGCTCCGACTTTGGTCACCTCAGAAGAAAGTCAGATAAATGCTTCTGGAGAGCTGCAGTGGAGAGTCTGACCTATTACTCATTTGAAATAAGAGGAGTTTCTGTTTGCAGTACTTGAAACTTTTTCTGTCTCCCGTGTTTTTTTTTATTCCCTGCTGTCATGACTATGGATTTTCTCTCTCTTCAATGTCTTTTATATGAATACCCTGTCTCATCATAGGCAGTATTAGAAGGTGAGGACAGAAGGGGAGACAAAAGGAGTGCAATTCCCACGTGTTTCTTCCCACCCCGGCAGATCTGAAGTGCTTGACTTTCACCTGCCTGTACAGTCCCTATATAGACTATAGTCTGTAACACCAAAGGGATCAGAATAGGTAGAAAATGTTATGCTATGTTGTGTGACTTGCAAAGGGCTGGCAATTCCAAGAACTGTGTAATGAGCTGAGGCTGACACAGTACAGGTAATGTGATGGCACTGCCTGCCTTTTTTGTCACCACAGAGGAGGAGATGGACCAAGGCTTCTGCCCATCTCCCAGCTAAGACAGGAAAGAAGATGTGTTGAGAGCTGGAAAAACAAACATTTTAAGAAAATCAGGTCACAAAGAACGGAAAACACACTCCTAAAGTTGTAGTGATAGTACAACCTTTTCCTACCGTTGGATCTCAAAATGCTTCACCGTTTTATAAGACAGAAAGCACACAAAGCCCCTTGCAAAGCTCACTGAACCTGTTTACATTAGAATCAAGGGTGAACAGTTACCTTCATGCTACTGCACTCTTGAAATGTTCCTCTTTCTTCCTCTCAGCTCATCTTGTACATGTTTCAATATAAATATCCTCTTCCCCACAACAGAGAGTCACTGAGCTCAAGGGTTGGAGGAAATCTAAGGTAAGCTTGGGATTGAGACGGATTTCAGGAAAAATGGGTTTAATTTGGCAACACCTCTTTCAAACTTTGAGAAAAATGTGTAGGTGATGGGTGATGTTACAGAGCAGCTGGACAATTAATTGTTCAGTTCAGTGGGTGTTCCCAGTCCTGGAACCCAACTCGCCATGAAAGATATGCCAAGACACAGCTTTCCTCCTCCAGCATCAAGCTAACATCCCTAATCCCTTCCCAGCTATTCTGTAGTCATCCCAACACAATATACAATGAAAACCAAAACAACTTCCATGGAATTCTGTTTGACTCACTGCCTTCAAGCTATTTTCCATACAAGTGTGAAATGTCAAATTTGCCTATGCCTGGTCTGAAACCACAGGACCGGGATCGGACAATTCAGTCATGGTATCAAAGTCAAATGGGATTATGAGTTACATATTTGGGACTGGAGCATAGGATGGCTGGCATGAAAAGAGCTGTGGCTGCTAGTGTTTGGCAAGCGGGAAGAAACTATGGTTAATCCAATTTTGAAAACAGCCTCTTATTGCTTTGCCTCCATGAGAACCATAAGTGGAATAAACCCCAGGTCTTTTGATATGTTCATTAAAAATAAAAGATTCTCCCTTGCCAGAAGAGTCCAGCAGCCTGGAGTATGTAAACCTAACCTCATAATCCAGTTATGTGCCAGGCAGAGCAGAGTCTGGCTGCCGGCTTTTATTCTTTTTTGAGATTCTGGGTTGTGTCTCAGACTCTCCTTCTAAAAGTATCCCATTTTATATAAATAATTTGACATTTCATAAGAGTAGGAGAAATTATGTCTGTATAGTCCGTTAGCTGGAGTAAATAGATTACTAATTACTGGCAGCCCAATCTAGAAAGAGAAAGAAATTAAAAACAGAGGGTTTTGGCCAGAGTGCAAGGTATAAATGAGAACAAGCCAGGCTTGGCACCAAGGGCAGGGAGGAAGGATGGCTGTAGGAGGAAAGCAGAGTGCTCCGAAGGTCTTTACTGAAGAGTCAAATGTTGATGATGTTGTTTTGGCCAAAGGGGAACTAAAGGTGTGCTGTTCAGGACCAAGAGTAGATGTTGGTGAAGTAGAGACAGATGTTTTAGAAGATCAGTGGTAGCTGGTCAATGTGGTGACACTGCTGAGTAATTTCACATACATTTTGTTGATTGATTCCTAGTCCTGGGAAATCCTCTCACAGTGTGGTTGTGGATCCTCACACCTTTGGGGAAGTTGCTAAAGCAGAACCCATGTATCTTAGGGATGCTAGAAGGGCAAACTGGTTGACGGTATTAGAGGCATTGGCCACCTAGAAGAGCAATGCTGGGACAGGTGCTATAACGGTTGACTCTACAGACCTGAAGGTAGCTGCTGAGGTCAGGTACATGCTCCCAGGTATCCTAAGGAAAGTCACAGTGAAAGTGGTTTCAGGAGAGATGTATATTGATACTTGCCTTATCGGTAAATCCAAGGAAGTGTGAGCTCCAGTGGAATATTTTCTGGGTTTTTTTTTTTTTTTTTTTTTAATCTCTTTCTGGGTCTGCCAAATGATGCTTCTAAGAGTGTGTCACATCACCAGCTAGAGAAGCAAGCCGTCACACCTGATCTACCTGGCCTCCCCACCCTCATCTGCAACTGGCTCTTTCTGCCCCTAGTCTAGGCTTTTAACAGGACTCGGAGCCCACCAGTTCCCACCGATCCCGTCTGCCTCCTACACAACCCCAACCTATGTCTGAATGGTCCTGCTAACTCCTATCACCCCATCACAGCCGGTTTGTGTTTCAGCTGTCTCACAAGCCCCTTGAATCTTTGGTAAAAGGTCCCTGGCCAGCACAAAACCCCCTTCCCACTGTGCTCTTCCGTGTCCCCCACACTGTTCAGTAACCCCACGGAAAGGATGACGATGAGCAGGGTCAGGGAGGCGAGTGGCCTTCCCGCCAGCTTGGCCCATCGGGGCTGAGCCGCTTGGGTGGGCTGGTCACTATGGGCCTGGCAGCAGCTTTTCAAGGACCACCCTGCTCTGTCGCACGGCCAAGGTCTCTCCTCGGCCTGGTACTGGGTCAGCTCCCCAGGACCCTCAGGACTACCAGTCTTCCTGCACCCTCTGCCTCAGCTCCCCGGGGCAGGGGATTGATCCCAGCACACAGACAATGGTGTCCCTGCGTGCCCCAACGCCCTCCCTCCATGCCTCCTGGCTCTCCGCGGGCCGGGGCCCTCTCCTTGGCCCTGTCCATGAGGTCTGGCCCGCAGCGGCCCCATAGGCGCTGAGGCGCCCGTGGCAGCGTCCGCATCGCCGCCAGTCCGGCGGGGACGAGGCCGGCCGCGCTCACCGGCCCCGCTTCCTGCCCGACCGGGCCCGACCGCGGCGCTACCCGCAGGTGGCGCTGTTGCAAAGGCTGCAGCCGGCGGCAGGCCCGGCGCGGCACGGGCCGGCCCGGCGGGACCGGCCGGGGCCGGGGCCGGGGCCGGGGCCGGGGCCGGGGCCGGGGCCGGGGCCGGGGCCGGGGCCGGGGCCGGGGCCGGGGCCGGGGACGGGGACGGGGACGGGGACGGGGACGGGGACGGGGACGGGGACGGGGACGGGGACCGTCAGTCCCCGTGGTGGGACACGGACCCGGAGAGTCGTCAGGACGAGAGCGGCGAGGACTGCCGGCCCGCCGCCTGCTTGGGGAAGCGCGGCCGGCGGGAGTGGGGACTGCGGAGTCAGCGGCTCTTGCCCGCTGGGACTGCAGTGCGGGTTTTTGCAAAGCTGCGAGAAAGGCCTGAATTTACCCGTATTTCCCCCTCTCTGTTAAAGCCTCATGATCCTGAGGGATGCTGGGGGACCCCCGAGGAGGCTGTGCAGAGCAGAGGCCACACAATAGGCAGTGGCCTCAACGACTGGACAAACTGTTGCCTCTTCTTGTCACCTTTTCCCTTACATAAAGAACACCAATAAACAAAAAAAATAGTGAAGTCACTTTTCACTGACAGATTTTCTTCTGCAGAAAACAAACAAGCCCCAAGGGCAGCCTTCCCCGAGGTGAGGTACCTGCAGCCGCCAGAACAATGTCAGCACTAAACGGCATCTGCCCCAGTCGTGGTGCAGCGTCTGCAGGTGTGGGAAACCCTGGTGTTTCCTCACAAGTTTTGGCTTGGGTTCAGGGCACATCTCAGGGGGAATCTGGGCCGTGTGGCAGCCCTGTGCGGGGCAGCGATGTCTGCTAGCTCTGCAGAGCTGAGGTGGCATGGAGGCTGTGGCCCAGCGGCCGTGCCTCTGAGGAGATTTGCAAGGCAAGAGTCACAAGTGGCTGCTCATCTCCACTTGGCTCCTCGGTGTGAGGGAGACATGGAGAAGCGAGATCTGAGTCCTGCTGAAGAGGTTCTGCAGGATGGCCAGACAGGAGGGGAACAGGCCAACTCCCTGGCGAGCCATTTGTTGTGCCTTGCTTTGCAAAATCAGAGTGGACACTGAAAGGAGGAACAAGTGCTTGACAGAGATAATCTGAAGTTAAGGGGAGGATACTTCACAACTGTGATTTTTGTCTCCTCTAATGTCTTTGCCATTGAGGATGAAGATCTACACGCTCATGGGTGAAGAGTCCTTGAGGGAGACATTGGGTAAGGAGGTCCACCGCTGCCTTCCCAGGGGTTTCCACTGAAAAGCACAGTCAAACCCAACGGTCAGAGCAAGAGTAGGTGTTACAAACTGCCTGTAAAGGGGACATGCAATGCAGCAACCATACTCCAGTGAAGTTTGTGGACTGACAGGAGATCAGAGGTCAGCTGTAGCCATTTTAAACTACTGACTCTCCTGAAAGGAGCTTGGCTTTTTTACTGCCCTGTGTGCGTGTAATTGAATTCTTGTTTCCCTTCTCAGCTCGATCTGTTTACTTCACTGCTGCATGGCTATTATGAACTTCTTCAGCTATTTATATGGTTCAAATGTACCTACATTGTCCAAAAAAATCCTTAAGGCAGATTTTTAGGAAATTGGTCAGAAGTCTTTGAAACTGAGTCATTGGGGATGAGTTAAACTTTTCTTTTTTCTTCCAGCTGCCTGCTGTGTGTTTGTCAGATAGGGATTGAACTGAGAAAGGGTCTTGGAGTTCAAACACCTTCCCTGCTGCAGTGAGGTGGAACATGGCACAGGATGCAGCTTATTACAGATAACAGCTGTGTGTATCAGAGGTCTCCACTTCCCTCTCCCATGCTGCTTGCTCGACTCCCTGCCTCTCCCGCGCACGCATTTTGGAGGGAGGCTGGGGTAGGATATGGTTTTCTGACCCATTAACAGCTCTTCAGCCAGCTGAAGTCTGTGTCACAGGGCATATCCTGCTGATTCAGCAGTAGAGAGCAGTTCCTATCTCGGGGGGAAGGAGAATAAAAGAGAGATAAATCTCCTTTGCTTTAGGAGGCATGAGTTACATCTTTCGACCCTGTCTGGGTAAAATGTGGACCTATATTACAAAACTCTACTGCTTCAATCCAATAGCTAAATAAGTGATTTCTAAGCAGTCAACAAAACTGTACAGATAAAAATGTGGTCACCAGCATTTACCAAGCTCTGAATTATACCTTCAGATGGAGTAGAGCTGTGTGCACACCAAGCTTTAGTAGTTGTATGAAATGTTGACGGGGGGTGGTGGTGGTGGTGGTGTGGGGGGGGTGTGGGGGGGGTGGGGGGGTGGAATATGGAGGTGATCAGATCAACAAATCAATAATTATTCGGGGGGGGGGGGGGGGGAGGAGGGGGGAAAGGGTTTTTTTAAAGCGCATTTCAGAGAGCTTGAAATGTATCCACAATTGTTTAGTTATACCCACTCCCCCTGATTCTTCTTTCTAAATCTGTTATCAAAAATATTTTCCAGGGGTTATTAAAACACCAACACTATAGCAAGTAATCATCTGATAATAAAAATGCAAAATACATAGCAATAAAAGCACAATGTTCTCCATGAACATCGCCTTATTGCAAGAGTTGACAACATTCATGTGTTTCATTTTTCACTTCTCCAGGGGAGTAAAGGATGATTTTTACATAAGACATGTTTAAAATCTGACCCAGGAGCTTGGTGGCCTCTCTTTGACTGTCCTGATTCACCTCCCCATGGTGACCCCCTGGTTCCTTCAGGGGACCTTTGGCTGAAATGACTGAATTGTATGAGAGCTGCTTAAGGGTAAAGAGGGTGTTGCAGGAAGATGGAGGTGTGTCTGCACTGAGAGGGAGAAGGAGCTGAAGAGTAATGTAGAAAGGAAAAAAGAAGTTTTGTGGATGTTTTTCAGCCTTGGGTACTCAGGAGAAGGTTGAGAAGGGAAGGAAGTAAGAAAAGCAGTATATCATGAAGTGAAGAGAGCGGTGACATTTTACAGCAGCTGAAGATCTCCTCCACAGCATTTGTACTCCTTTCATGTGGTGTTATCAGAGTTCTTTGCAAGAGTTTATTATCATGTTCTCCCAGACAGAAAGCAGACAGCCATCCTGTGACCCACATCCTGAGTTTTACAGCCCTCCTTGTGCTGTGCCATCTGGGGTATTTATAGTGTGACCCACCACTGGGAGAGCAGAGGACTTCCTTTATACTCTAAATTTTATGTTACAATAATAATGAGAAACTGGGACAAATTGCAAGCCTTCCTGCCCACAAAATGTCATAACCCTGCCATTTCAAACGGCATGAACTGGCTAGGTCACCATGCTGTTTGCTCAGCAGGTTTCAGGTTCCTGCCTGTTGCTGCTATTATAGTGAAACTAAGACTAAAGGCTGTACCTGGGGCAGGGCTTGGAAAAGGAGTCTAAATAGTGCAGAGAAGGAGTAAGAGGAGAAGTTGAAGCTCTCCAGTTAGGGCAACATCTGTCCACTGAGCCCTTCCTACGGACTGGCGGTTAAATCAATGGTGAAGGGAGCTACAGCTAGCCTGTGAAGTACACTGCTACAGAGCAGCAGTAGAGCACCTCAAAGAGATTGAAGGGAGTTTTTTCCTTTTTTTTTTTTTTTTGCAAACATTTGCTGTAATCTCGATTATTCGATTATTGTTACAGTAAGTGTTCTTCTGTTGAGGGGTAAAAGGAGGGAACTGGCTTCCTTCCTTTCTGCATCACCCCTCTGAGGTATTGCACTTCTGCAGGCTGTTGTTAGCACCTCACTGCATAAATGGTACAAAGGGATCCCCAGGGGGCTGTTTCTGTTTCCCCCAAGAAAGGGAAGATTCAGATCAGACCAGAGAGAGAGATAATACAGCTTTAATTGAACCCGGGCATGCATACCATTGTTACCCAGAAAAGACCAAACATGCTCTAGGGCTGTAAGACATCAGTGGGAGAGATAAGGAAGATGAGGTGTGTATAGAGTAAGATAAGAGCTAAGGGACTTAACGGAATAGCCAAGTGTCAGGCGTGAGTGGGCTAGTGTGGCAAATGGTGAGTGAGCTTGTGGCTGGAGCTAGTGCTGGAGAGGGGTTGCAGGGAAGCCTTGCAGCTGGAAGGGGTTTTGGTTGACTTAGCAAGAAACTTGAGTGAAGGATGAGCAGCATCCACTCACCCTTAGACACCCCTGTGTTTTCCAGCTGACTTGCTTTGCAGGCCAGGGAGGGCATGAGCACCTACAGATTTGTCTGGAGGGAGCATAGACTATGTTGACCAGCTCCAGTCCCTGTCTGGTGGCAGACAGCAGAACATCTGCCTGCCTGAAGAATGTCATGGGAGTGCTGTCCGGGTAATATCGAAGAGCAAAAGTGAGAGATGGCTCCCTGCTGCTGTGGCCCAGCATCAGCCTTGAAACAGCAGAGAAGGTGGGTGTGGGTGGGGGCGAGCAAGTGCAGAAAGGTCTCTGTCTGCATGCCTTCACCTTACCTACTGGGCTGTGTGTGTAGGTTCCCCAACACAAGACCAAGAATAATATGACAAGAATAATAGCTCTCAGAATAATAGGACAATTTGGTCCATGGGCATTCTGGGAACTCCCTTCTTTTGTATCTGATAGCGAATGGACTGGTACTGTTATGTATATGGCTACTTCTGGAAAAAGTATGTGTGAATTGATGCAGGGACCAAAACTAAGGCAAAGAGTAGAAACAAAAAAATCCCCACCCATCAGCAATTGGAAAGAACTGAATGCCTGCCTTCTCCTACCAGCAGAAAAACATAGGACAACTGGTTTCTAGACTCACATTGAGTGGAAGATGAGATTATGCTTGACTAGAGATTTTTATACTTCAAGCGGGTAGAGAAGGAGAGGGTATAATGAGATCAGATTGGCTGGATGATGGAAAGGAGGGCAAAACTACCACAATGATTTCCATCTTCAGCCTCCCCAGATCTGTCAGGTGACAGGTAAGGAGCACCAGGACAAATCCATTTCTTCTCCACAGCAAAATGTTTGAGCATGACAGTAATGTCTAACCTGCTTGTGAGCCAGTGACAAAAGACAGAGCTGCACATTCTAGCCATGAACAGCCTACACTTTTGCCTGAAAAAAAGCGCTATTTTTTAAATATTAATGTGGTAACTTAGGTCTTTTGAAGTCCTATCAGCACACATACAGAGCATGCCATTCTTTACTGCATTGTAGCCAAAGTAAACTATCCCAGTGCTGTATCAACTTGTGCAAAGGGAGTGGAAAAGACTCACTGGAATGGAAAATGCTCTGATATCGTAGGTTTACCCAGTGCAGATGGCTTGTTGCCAGTCAGTAAGGGAGGAACCGACTCTCGCACAGAGCCAGAACATACCCTAAAGGTAACAAACAAACAGAACACAACTTGGAAATGAGTAACCTACAGTCTGGGCTGATCTGAGAAAGTGCAGATGTGGAAAGTAATTTTTTGAAGTAAATACAATTTCTGTACTTGATGGTGCAACAGGCCAGTCACGATGTCAGGTTTTGAAGTAGCACTCCCCCGGAGAATACTACAGCCTTTTAACACTTCACCAATACATTTATCTTTCTCGAAGGCAATCCAAACACTAGAGCACATGCTTCATTTTGCCGCATGCTAACAACATCAACAACGTCACAGAGGAGTGTATCCATGCAAAATCTTTATTTGGAGAACATCTCCTCTTGAATAACGGCACTCCTCCGGTTTACACGTAAGCCCAGAAACACAGTATTTGCATTGTGCAGAGAAAAATACAAAGAAAATTCTTAAAACACATTAATCTTCTGATATCATATAAATAGTATTGTAATTGCTTACCCCTATTTCCTCTCTTTTTATCCCTTTAAATCTGCCCTTGGGCTAGTTAGAGCAGAAAATCACAGCAAGGACATAGTATTAGTTTTGGAGAGAGGCCACAGTATCTTGAAAGTCAGTGTGGAGAGCTAGCTGCATTGTATGAGGACAGAGACACAAGGGTACTGATATACTGTCTAGCATGTATATCTCCATCTTTCCCTTCCAGGTTAGGAATGGCTTTTGGAATGGTTTTGATTATTTTCTCTGCTGCTCCAGAGTTTGAAAGAAGGCTATTATTGCTGCTGTTGAAGGTGGAAAGTTCCTCCTTCATTTTATAATCTGTATGTTATTGTGGTTTCTCTTGGCTGGGAAATTTCATTTTTATTTCTAATCTCAGCCATGTGTCGGTCAATTTTGACTCAAGTTCCCTTCACCCTCTCCTTGCTGTGCAGCTCTGCAAGCCATATTGCAAACATATTGTTCAGCATGGGTGGGAGGTAGCATTGTGGTTTGGGGCTTTGCTATTGATATCAGGATTTCCCTTTTTCTTTGTTTGAAACATTTTTCTCTTTAAAAATAGAGTTGATGGTAAACAGTTTTCATTTAGTCTCCAGGAGAAGGTGCAGTGAACATCTTCAGGCAGGTTTGAATGAGAGAATTAAATCACAACTTCCCAATTTTTCTGATGAATTCAATGATATAGTCGTCATCTCATGAAATCTTCAGCTTGATCTTTTATTGGGATTATGCAGAAGAATAGAAGTTTAAACTTCATAGACTGCACTTGTAAGTAAATCTTACTCCAGTAAATTAGGACTGCAGCATCATGGCTTGTTGTCAGTGGAGGGAAATTAGGGGATTGTTTGATCCTCAACCAAGAAAATACCAATGCCCTCCAAAAGGTCAGCTTTACAAAAAACATTCAAAAGGCTGACAAGCTGCCAATCCTTTCCATTCCTTTTAACGCTGTTCTGTCTCTCTTCTTTGAGCTGATGGTTCCTGCCAAGCAAAGATTCACTTTTTGCGTGTACTTGCCTCTAGCAGATCTTGAACCTGGACAATAGTGTCCACTTTGCAATGGCAAGAACTTCTGTCATTTAAAATGCAAGAACATTTTACTTCTACTTTTCTCCCAGCCACTAGTTTTTCCTTTGAAAAGGGGCAGTGAAGAAATTAATCAACATTTTAACCCAAAGAGAAGGTCTAGTACTATAAGACTAACATTCAGCTTGTTGTCCATGTGGCAAAAGCAACAGAATGTTGACCCTAGATATTAATATTCGTATATGATGTTAAACAAGTATTTGACTAAATCCCAGTATTTATATGCAAATAACTTGATGGGACTGGTTATTTTCTAAGGGTGACAAATTAATTCTGTTACTTTGCCACTTTAAGCATATCCTGTCCATGTTCTTCCAGAGTTAATGGATGTTCCAGTACACAGACTATTTGCTCTCAACATCAGGAGTTGAGTCAAGGAAACTTGGTGGTTTCGATAGGTGATACAGCTGTTTGCAGTAGACTAACCTGCTGTAAAACCTGTGGTGTGAAATATGACAGTCCTTCTCATGCCTAGAGAAGGTTTCTTGAGTTAGTAGCTGGCAAGCAATGCTTAGTCTGGCATATTGCTGGGTATTTCAGTTACCAGTGATCTTGGGCCATTCAAAGGGATTTCCCTCCTTTGCCTCCCCCATCCTGCCCCGTTTAGCTGTGATGGCACTGGGATTTGAAACACGTACTGCAGAGCTCTTCGCAGACCACGCTTCTGCCTAGTTCAAAATGCCTCTAGCAAGGAGGCTGGCGTGGTGCCCGAAAACAGCGATTCTTCGTGGGAGTAACCTCGCAGCCGGTGCTCAGGGGAACCGCACGAGGGAGTGCTTCCACCTTCCAACCTCGGCATCCCTCCGGGCAGGCTCCGCACCCGCTCCCTCTCTCCCACCCCGCCGCGGCAGCGCCGGCGGGACTTGCCTGTCTTTGGTCCCCCTGGGCGAGTAAAGCTGGGCGATTCCGTAGCCCCCGAAGCTCACGGTGACTCTTCTTTCTCAGCCTGAAACTTTGGGTTCGTTGTGTATCTTCCTGGCACCTTAGCACGGACACTAGCTGCTGTGACTGTCACTAACAGCTTAGGCTGACTATCTGTCCCGGATTTCAGCAGGGTGAATGGAAGGAGATGGCAGGTCCTGTTTAGCTATCCATCTCCTGAGGAGTCTCCCCATTAAACATTTCTGAAATGTATGAACCAGGCATGGGGGTTTTGCATGAATTTCTCAGAATGCTCACGAAACCAGTATCTTCCACCCAATCTTCTCTGACAACTTATCATGCAACCCCAGCTTCCCCACCTGCAGCAGTACTGCAACGGCACAAGCTGGATACACAACAGCTTGTAACAACGTGATTTCTGAGGTTCAAGCTCTGCTCTTCCTCCTGAAAATAAAGAAAAATGCACAGCTCCACTGCTCACACGGCTGCATTGCAGGAGGCCCTGAAAACAGGCTGCCACATCCTCCTCTGCACCAGCTCAGCCCTCAGCTCCTGCCATCACCATTACCAGTGACAGCTGTTGCCATGAGAGTTTTAGGCAGCCATTGAGACAGCCACTGAAAGTCATAATTTACTGTTTTTTAACTACATACGGTGTAAAAGGGCTTTCTGTTGACTGCTGTTTGCAACTGGCAAAAGGCTTCTGGAAAGGTGTTCTGCCGTGGCACCCTGCAGCCCATTCCGATAGCTGACGTTTTATCTATGGCACAGGTACTGTAGAAACACTGAACCACAATCATTCATAAAACTGTACTTCATGTATTTCTTAGTTTTCTGTGTCATAGTATGAAATGAAGCAACCAGTGTTGTTAGAGGAATACACCATTTTAAAAGCACTACTAATTCACACATTACATCCACTGGTCAGTCACATAATACTGCAGAACAAAGCTTACTAACTTTCTCGCTTTTAATTTCTCATTCTTGGCCAATAAAACCTCCCCCACAACATTGCTGCTTCTTCCTTCTTTCTCCTCCCCCCCTGCCAAGATCTTGGCTGTTTGTATGCATTGGAAAAGTAATTACTTGACATGACTGATGAAACAGAGGCATTGCAGAACCAATTAACCCCATCCTCATGAGAAGAAAACAAAAAGCACAGAAAACTTGTTCCACAGAGACAAGAACTGAAGGTAGCAAGACTGGTTATATGGGACAATTTACAGTTCTCCAGAAATCAAGTATAAAATAAAACTTTCAAGTTATTGCCAGGCATCTCAGAATTACTAGTAACTGGAATTATGAGAGTTGAAGGAATTCTTTTTAAGAACGGGTGTTTTTTTATGGGCAGAATTGGGGAGGGGGCGTAGGGCACAACATGTTTTGTAGCTGTTTACTAGCCCACACTAGTCCTAGATGCTGATGAAGAAAGGTGGATAAAGTAAGAGTGGTGGGAACAGTTTGTCAACAAGTATTGCTACACAGCATGCACAAGAGTTAATAAAATAAATTATACACCACATTTTCTTTTCAAACAAGCTTTAAATAGTCCATATGTAACAGAATCATGTGTTACAGACAAGAAATTCTTGCTGCCAAAACACAGGATGAGTGTTTTTCCCCGTCGTTCTTTCCCAATTACAGACTTACGAAAAAATATTTCAAGAAATTGGAAGTTTTTTAAAAATAAAGTTATAATAAAAACCAGAAAAGACCAGTAGAATAGACCAGTGAAGTACATGAGCAAGTCATTAGAAAAATGTTAGTACACAGGTACTTACAAAAAAACACACAGGAGTGGACATAAAGGCTTTAAGGACATGGATACTATGCAGGCTAATTCAGTATCAAAGAGCAGAATGCATAGGCTTTATTATAAACTCTGTAATTCATGCATTTGTGTGTGCAGATCAAATGTACTTAAAGCCATGTATTGCAGTGCCATCAAGAAGACACCTGAACTCCTCCCCAGCAACATCAGTTGGCTTCAGGGAAGAATTAAACCCAGTTGTATTTATTTTTATACACTGGCCTAATCCAAAACCATAATCTGTGTAAGGGGACAAAGTCAAAGAAAGAAACCAGGTATTTTTCTGAGCCTCTCAGAGACACCAGAACAAAAATCCAAACTCACTTTTTGGTAATTGCCAACACTGGAATGTAACGGCAGCGACACTAGCCCAGATAGTTCTCAGCTGTTTTTCAGAAAGTGGCTCCAAGAAGAACGATCCAAGGGTTGAGTGGGAAAAAACAGAAATTAACCCTGCAGTACATACATACATACATACATAGATGGCTCTTTTCAGAACAGAATAAGGTAGCACTACTAGTATGTGGCGATATGGAGAGCTCATTAAGATACGCAAGGGAAATCTGCTTGGGGCACCTTCACTCAGAGGGGAAAGTTTTCTTAAAATATAATAATAATACTTCTTTATACTTGCCACTTGTTAGCAATTGTTTACATCGTAGAAAAATAGATAGTATTCTGTAACAAGAAATATAGTTACTTTGTTAAAATGGGCTATTTTAAACCAGCTACTATTCTTTCATATAAAGAATTTCTAAACAGCAAAACAAAAATAGGTAATACTGAGTGCAAAACAGCCAGTGGTATACTTTGCATTGGTTTGAAACACTTGTTGCCGGCTACTATAGTTACATGTTCTGTACACTGTACTACAAAAGTCATCCACCTTTTCGAAGCTTTGGGGTTTTTGCTTTTCTTCTCTCTAGGTGTCAAGGAAGCATTTAATCACAGTAAAACCAAACTCTGGAAGTCAAAACTAATTTAATAATCAGTTTTCGCATTCCTTCCCCCATGTAGTGCAGCAGCACTTTCTATTTATGGCCAAAAATCCCTTAAGTTAAACAAAGTTTAGACTGTAGATACTTAGAAGTTTAGCTTATAAATTCACATTCTTTTAAAAATCATTTCATTAATCTCCCACGTTTACACTTACACCAAAGAGAAAGCTCAAAAGCCTCACTTCATGGATGTCACCATCCCCGCTGTAGACTGAAATAGAGTTCAGATAAAAACTCTTTGCCAACGGTAGGTATTAAGTCTTAACGCTACAAAGCCAGATGGTTCCGATGTAGAACTCAGATTTTTCTGTGGTCTCCACAACAGTTTCAGATATGAACAACTAATTCATAGTGGCAGTGGTAAAGGCATTATCATGAACACCACAAAAGGAGGCAATTTCCAAGCATCAAAGAACAAAAAACAAACAAAAAGCACCCAGAAAAAAAAAATCAGTGAAACATTCTTAGTAGAGCAGAAATCTCTCTATTCTCCTCTTCGTTCATCTCACACCTTTTCAACTTTGGTGGGGTCATATGTATCTGAAAAAAAGCCAAGAAAACACTATTAATAATGTATTGAGAAATCTATTCAACACTGGAAATGAACTGTGGAAATCTTTTCCCTAGTTTATAGTAAAAAAAAGAAGCTAATACTGGACTTACAGCCTTAAAGATACATTCCTGACTCAAATTCTGTATTTATAACACTGTAATTCGTGAGCAACTTGGATCAAATGCATGGAGATAGAATTTAGGAAGCCTTGGGTAGGTAGGAGAAAGCACACTGAATGCTAAGTGATAACTTCTAGTTTTCAGATGCTTTGACAGGGAGAGAAAGGCATAAGACTTGCACACCCCCCACCTACCTTGTATTGAACACTAAGGACAAGTAAATGCTTTAAGCATCCTAGCAGGGTGTTCAAAGAAGTGATGGTGCCATCCAGTGACCAGGGTCTTTTCATTTGACTGCAAATCCTTGGTTTCAGATTAATTCAACAGAATACAGGAAAGCACAGCTGTGTTGCCTCACTATGGCTAGACTGTCTTGGTTCAGTCTGCAAAACTGCAGCTCACATTTAGAACATTATTCACTAAAGAATTGGACTGGCTTACTAACACTGGTCTTAATTTTCAGCCTATCTCTTGTCAATTCACAGGATGGACCACAGTTTGTTTTTGTTTTCTTTTCCTGAGGCCCCAAGGACACTTTTCTATCAGAAGGGCTACCTGCAGAGGTGAATGTAGGCACGCAGAAGCCCAGACAAACCGGCACTGCAGCCTGTGCTAGCGTGTGCTACTTGCTGCTCTTATGCAACCTGGGTATCTGTGCTAACTTTAAACATCCCTCCCGTAGGCTGTACTCCCACAGTACTCACATTTAAACAGCTGAGCATGAAAATAGTTGCACACATAAATATCACACTTGAGAGTAAAACATTCACTGTCAGGACTTGTATGTCCATAAGAGTGAATGTCTTCATTCAAATAAGCATAGAAATCCTCAGAGGGAAATTTTTACTCCTGTGTGCAAGTGTCCATCTGCAACATCCAGACTCATATCGGGGGGGAATGGCTAGGAAAGAAGTTCTGGATTTGGCTCCAGTGGGTGGATTCCTGGTGCAGGATTCTTTATTGCTTCACTTACACTCTCCTCAAATTGCCAGGCCAGCCCAGAAAGGAGCCTGTGCCAGCAACACCTATGTTTTCAGAACGGCTTATCACTATTTGGCTTCTTCTGGTATTTCCAAACTTCAAGAACAGACACCACATGAATGCAAAAAATCAAGAGGAAAAATGTTTCTAAGGGATAGTGCACTCCAGGATAACAAAGCAGTAACATTTTTTCAGCTGTAAATAATTTGCCGTCTAAACTACTAGAAGGTACAAAAATTCTGAACTGTTCTGTGTGAGGTTTACCTAAGAATAAAAATGGATCCACATTTAAGAAGCCGATTTTCCTAAGGTCAGACACATTCACAGTAACAGAACTCCCCACAGAATTTCAGGTGCTCACTGTTTTGGGGAGGCAGGGTGGGAAGAAAATCAGGCCACAAGACATGGAGCCTCTGCATGGCTCAGTTTATTCCTTGAAAGCTTACCCACACCGTCAGCACCTAAACCAAGGATACAAACAGGCCAGAGTGCCAGGCTATGTCACACTTCTCAGGGGACAAACATTGGAGTTCTAGCACTTTTACAGAAATGTTAATTGAACACTTGGTTAAGCTCATTTGAAATGCCCTCTAAAAAACAAAGCCAGATCAGCAGCCTCATGGAACCAGTCTTCAAACAGCAAAGGAGAAAAGACATCCAGTGCATTTGGGATGTTTGGAGATGTTCAGAGATGTTCTTCTAATAACAGTATTTGCATAGTAAGATCAGCTTCTTGCACTGAGTTCAGCAGAGATCTGACTCTGAGAGATGACTCTTCATCTGCCAAAGCTGCATTACACATGTGAAAACCTGTTTCTGCTAAAGCCTCAAGCCTCTGTGATAGGCCCAGTCTGAAATGATGAGACTAACATCACCCTACCTTAATCCAAATAGAATGGCCTTTAGCAATATTTACTCTTTGAAAGCAACAACTACAATGGTTTTCCAGGATTCTTATTTTGGCTTTCAGTGATACTAGTGAGCTAGAAGTTGAAGTGAGAGTTAACAGAGGAAGACACAACATCAGACCTCTCTACAAACATGAATCTTCAGTCCTGCCCTGCTGAGGAAAGGTGAAGATCTTGTGACCATCAACAAATCAATGTCTCTGGATGGGAAGAAGCCAGTGGAGAAGATGCCTTTCCACCCCATGTGAGTGCATGTTATCCTGCATATCCAATATCCACGGTACTGGATGTGCACAGCAGTTAGGGTCATCCATGCTGTCCATACGTGGGGAGGGCTGTTACCTCTGTGAGGGAACCGCTGCAATGAGAACACACTGCAGAATACAAGCCTGGCATTGTCAGCAAAACGGATAAATTTAGATCTAATTTACTGCAGAATAACTCTCCAATAAGACACACAAAAACTGTTTTGACACATCCCTGAAGTCATGCCACCACAACAGTTATTTTCTTCACTCCAGAAGAAACCGGAAAGCATATGAAATGCATGTGGGGCATGCTAGACCTGATAGGGACAAGAAAACTGAATTAGCTTGTTTGGAAAATCTGGTCTAGAGAAATACAGTTCAGAGCAGAAAGAGAAACAGAGCTGTGGGATACAGGGAAAGGCTGCAAGACTGCAGGAGTCAATACTTAGAACTCATGCAAATATTTATCTTAAGATGGAAATACATAAATCCACTTTAAGGTATGCTCCATTTAATTTCAGTCCCTCTGTACTGGAAAACTGTGAACAGATTTATATTGATGAGGTTTAATGAGTAACCTGTGCAGATTTCAAGGTAGAGTGTCAGCTGTTACCAAGAGGATGGAAAAAGGAAAGAGATGATTAATACTAGTGTAACGACTTTCACACCTTACATTTGCTCACTCCAATTAATTTAATGGACTAGACAGGTGGCCTGGGAGATTTATCCCTTTGCATAGATCTATGGCAACAACTGATTTTCAGTTGTTCAGCGCAAAGCAATATGGAAACTTTTGGAGAGAGACCAGCTCATGTTACTTTGGGGATGCATATGGGCTACACAAGTTTACATGCTTTTGAGAGATGAGGAACACCAAAAAGAGAAAAAAAAAAAAAAAGTGTTCATTGAAAAAGTCAGCTTTCCATCTGACCTCGGGATAACAGTTATTCTCCACATCTGATATGGAAAATATTCAAGAGAGAGAGAGAGAGAAAAAATTTTCCAGGTCCCTTAATGCAGCCATTTCCCAGAGGCTTCACAGAAGAACATCAGATTTTTCTTTTTAAACTCTTCTGAACTCTGATGTAGTATGTGTCTACTTAAGTATTAGAGAGGGGGAAAAACGGGTATTCAAGGAGAGGCTATGATTAAATCACCACGTGTTCCCAAATACTGGCACTAGAGTGACTATCTTTGAACTCTGCTGTTTGAAGCTGGCTGTTCCCTGAAACAATTAGACAGAGATAAGACCTCAGGGAGCACTTGAGTCTCTGTGAATGAGTTTCAGTATCAGAAGTGAGTTTTACAGTAACTTCCTAAAATGGGAACAGAAAACACTCATGGTATCTCTTCTACAAGAAAAGCAAAGCGGGTGGCAACAAGATGGGGGTAGTACCACCTACAGCCTGTTACTATTTGAGCAGCATTATGTGGGCAGAAGCAAACCAACCATGTCCATTACATAAGTAAACAGTACCCATTTGGATCTCCCAGAATAGGGGCTTACCTAAAGAAAAATCTTTGTCAATCTTCTTCTTGTCCATTCCACCTAAATATCCATTTTCACTGAGAGAGATAACACGCTTGGAAACAGCCCCTGAGCTTGCCAGCTTGCTTCCTCTCTCCTCTTGTACCCTCGACAGCTTCTCCTCATCCACTTCCTCTCCCGAGTCTGCGCTCTTAATGCTCAGACGTCTCATCCGGGACACAGAGTCAACTTCTTTCATTCGCACTAAGCGATCCACGGCAGTCCGGCTAGGTGGAGAAGTGAGCTTGCCTTGGAGTGTCTCTATCACTTTTGAGGTGCTTCTCACTCTCTTTTCTGAATGCTGATACACAGCTGACTTACAAGCCAAGTTTTGGTCCTCACCTGGGCTGGGACTCACAGGTTGTTCAAGAACTTGCTCGGTTACCAGTGTTTTAGTGCTGGGTTCCTGGAGAGTGTTCTGGCATTCATCGGGGTATAAAGATCGGCCTCCTGCTCTGACAAAGAAAGCACTCTCTGTCCAGCCACACTTTCGTCTGCCTTCAAAAGAACCCTCTTTTTTTCCTTCTTTGTCTCTTACTGTGCTCCCCACTGATGACTCAAAGTCCTGGGCACCATTTGTAGGGCTAGTGCGTGGGTGGGGCCCAACGTGGTCATCCGGAAGGAGAGACTCCACTGCTATATCTATACCTAAAATTCTTGCAGCTCTTGCCTGCAATGACTCATTCACAGGGATTTCCACTACATTTGCATTTGAAGAGCAATCAAAATTGTTAGCACCAGGTCCCGGGGCTACATCAAGTCCCACTGACCTCAAATCTGGCTCAGAGCACCCTTGGTTCCTCTTCGTTAGTGACATGCGTGCTACCGAGCCCCTCTCTAATACTGCATCATTTGTGGGAGTTGCACCTTTGCTCAGTTTAACAAAGTCTAAGTAATTTTGGTCTTCGCTCATCTCCTGCAAAACAGGGTTATTGAAAGGATTACTGTCACACGAACTGCTTGGGCTGCTGGACAGAATTCCCTTGGGAGGGCCCACGTGAACTGGCTGCTTGCTTGTTCTGTTCTTGGCTTCCCCCATCCTCATTTCTGTTATCAGACTTCCATCTGCTGGCCTGACTCCTTCACTGCTCCTTCCTGGCTGTGAGGAGCCTTGAGAGCCAATGCAGCCTGGCTCGCCACCATGCTCTGTCCCCATGCTCCAGCTTTCAGACTTACTTTTAACTCTTCCTGACTTAAATGCAGGCACCTCTGGCACAACTGTTTCTGATTTCCCATCTTGTTTTGGCTCCTGGTTTGACTTCTCATTTCTGAACACCCTCCTCTGCACAAGGGCACCTGCCTGTGGAGAGGCCACAGCTCTTTCCAAATCTTCTTCACTGCTTGTGCTCTCCTCCTCCTCTTGCAGCTCCTTGTTAAAACTTTCTAGCTCACTTATTGCATCCCAGGGGCGACGACTTACAGGCTTCAACAGGAACTGCCCAAACAGCTCTTTACTGTTGCACAGGGCACCTGCTTCTCCCTTAACTACATCTCCCTTGGAAAGAAGGCTGGTTTCCCTCTCCTGGGCAGGCACAGGCTGGCTCTGGTGAGCTTTCGGGGAGGGGGACTGAAGGACCGAGGTGGCAGTCCTGGAAAACGCACTGTTGCTAGACTGGCTGAGGTACATCTGACCCTTCATACTGTAAGCACTCTGACTGCAGCTTCTCTTGTCAGAAGGTAACCCTGTCTGTTTTGATCCTATCATGGATGCTGTACATCCTAGGAGCTTTGGAGACAGCAGTTTGTTACTACTGGGCTGCCCAGGCTTTGTACCATGGAAAAATTGTGGGCTTTTAGGTTCTTCGGTGAAACTGGTCTGCGTCTGCTGGTCTTTGTACTGATCACCTGGCCAGGAGCCAGAGTATTTGAGCTCTTTATGTTTTGTAGGCTGAATAAATCTGAGGTCATTCATTTGTTTGAACTCTTCTGGTCTCCACAGCTCTTGTTTTTGTAACTCATTTTTATTGGTCATGCTTCCTGTAAGCGCTTGTAGCTCCAAGTCCGTTGAAGACATACTTAAGAGACTTTGTTCTTGCAAAGCCCCATTGTTATCAAATCCATTCTTATCAGGGCTCTGGGTTATGTTGTTGTTCCTATCTGTATCTGGCAGATTGGATTCTGATTTAACTGGGATAGAGACCAAACAAAATATAGTTTCATTCATTTTTTTCTTTGAACTCTTTTTGCTCGGCATCCCAGTCCCAGGTTCAAACTTTTTCACTTTTGTAACAGTCTCACAGGTGCTGTCCATATGTGAATTTCTTGCAGAAGGTTTGCCTTTTGTGTACTCCGTGCTGGCTTTGTTACGGGGGCTGTGATTAGTTGTGCTACAACTGTCTCTTTGGTCCGGCAAGGCACAATTTTCCTGATTCCGGATGGATGGTGCCAACCATCTGTTGCTATGGGTGGAGCTGTCAGAAGTTCTTTCTCCCTTTGCAGAATTGGACAAGTTTGATGCATCCAAAAAGGCACTGTTGTACTGTACTTCAAGATCTCTCTCTTGCAGAGAACCGGAACAGGGACTACATGCATTTTCAGCGTATTTAGTGGTGTCCTGCAGACCTTCTGGTGGTGCTATTTTAATATGTCGTATCCGAGGATCATCAAAGGGAATATACTGAACTGAACACAGGTAGTCAGCAGGGCGCCTTGCATGGCTTTGCTTCCCGTGAGGAAGATGGTTGTCTTTGCAAGGGTCACCCCCTGTTTCAAAAGTATTCACAGCTGGTCGTTGGCAGGGGACAACCTGCTCTGCAGGACCCCGCTGATTGCTGCTGGCGTACGTGTCAGTGTTAGGCACTTCACTGAGGGGATGTGGGGTTACGTGTTGGTGAGGCGGGGATTTGTAAGAAGGAGGAGGTACGTAGACTGGGGGCTCCAAACCAGAGTCTTGAATGCAAGCATCTTGCCTTGGCTCATTAACTTTGGCTAAGTAAGAGATGGGTTCGTCTTTCTGGTATGGGTCCTGGAAACCCACAGTTTCCACAGGTGCCCTAGTCTGCCGCTGCAGTTCATAGGACGGAGGCTTGAGAGGTCTCCCATACTTCGGTTTCACCAGGGGAAGGAAATGGCCTCCCATTTCGTGGTGCTTGGCTGGTTCCACACTCAGTCTGTTTGGGGGATAGGAGGGGGTTTTAGTTACGCTGAGCGAGTTGTTACTGTTGGTCAGGGAGGGCATTTCCACGCACCTCATGCACTCAGGCGAAAGGACCCTCGGCAACGACTGTGATTTCCCCTTGTGGATGCTCAGTACATTGTCTCCCAGGGTCAGTGAATACAGCTCTTGAAGCAGCTTCTCCCTGTCACCCTCGGACATTTGCCTCCCTACCTTCTTTGGCTGGTTCCAGCTTTCCATTCCCAGACTCTGCCATTTGCAGTCACTAGGCACTTCACAGCTCTCCTGCAAGCCACTTTTTCTGACGTACCCTGTGCCTGTCCCCACCTTCAACTGACTCTCTTTGGGGTGCCGGGGAGCCCCCGGGGCTGCAGCCAGGCCTTTCATTTCCACACCAGCTTTCTGGGTGTAGCCCAGGAGCACACTGAAGTCCTGTCCTCGTCTTCTCCAGTAGGCGAGATCTTTATCAGTCTTGGGCTGGGAAGACCTTCCTAACTGAGGCCTGTCATAAACCCTGAAAAAGAAACGCAGCGTCACAGGCAGTGTGCACAGATGCACTTTCTTTCTGTTACGGCTAAGTCCATTAGGAGGTCAAATGCTGAGTTATGCCAATGGGGTTTGTATAATCTATTTGCAACCAGATGATGTTACCATTTTAACGAGAGGATTTAAAGTCAGTCATTAACATGAGTAAAGGAAGAGACCAATGCTCTGCTGGCATGTTGTTAGCTATGCAAAGCTGTTAGAAAGAGAAACAAATGCACACAGTTACATACATGCTGTGCAAACATGCACAGCCCTCCTCAATGGACAACAGAAAATCAGAAATCATTGTGTTGAACTTATTTCTTCACTCTGCTACATCAAAATCTATAGATGTCAAGGGGAATACTGTGGTACACAAGTTTAACAGGAATCCAAAAAGCACAGGTACGGAGAACAGGTAGAGGGCTATTTCGTAAGATGTATTGTGTAAGAAACATGATTTGCATCCTAGTATAAGAGCTGATATTAAGCATGTAATTTTGACCATTGATTCTTGTTCATCTTTCTAAAGGAATAAATTTCTTTGGTTTGGATGAAATGACACATGCCACGACAATGGTGATGTATCAGCACAATTATGATTAAGATGGAACCAATATTTAAAATCTAAAACACCTCAAAAGAAGTATAAAATTCTTAAATAAAAGAGAGATTAACTCCAGCACTCTATTACTAAAATATGAAAGACATTAGATATTTTACTGTGAATAAGAAATTCAGATCACAGATTTACATGAACAGAATAGGTTCTTTGTGTGTTCTGTAAACTGTTTTATATATTACTGCTGGACAAAATTGGTACCCTTCTATATAAATAATTAATCTTCTACTTGAAACGTGTTCTGCTATTCTTGTACCTAAGGTGTCCAACAATATAACTGCCTTTACACTATGTGGCTGTCACCAGCATAAGACTGGAAAGAAAAATCAAAATTGACAGAAATAGGACAAGTATGTAGATAGTACCCAAGAACTTCTTTCTTTTCCCTCCACCCCAAGGTATATAAACAGTGTCATCAGGCTCTTTTTTACTAAAAACAATGATCTATTTGAATAGTAGTTTGTGAAAACATAATGCAATTCAAAATTCTGAATGAAAATTAAGCAATCCAGAGCCACAACAATTTTCTTTTATTATTTTTTATATTAATTTCATCCTATGACTATAAAAGTTTAAAAAACAAATTGGGATAAGGAGCATCTTGTTCATATTATTTCAACTGGATTAAGACTTAACATCTGACCAAAATGTTCTGCCTCTGAAGCACAAAGTACAGTTCGATTGCTGAACCCCAGGATGTAAGAGACGTCTTCATTAAACAGTGAGATACAATAGGACACCTACATTGGAAAGTTTATTGCAGTGATAGCTAACATTTCCATGCCTCTCCGCATGTGGAAACATGCAGCTGAACAAATGCTGCCTTCTTCTGAGATTATCAAATCTACCTCTTCATCTCCTCCCCATGCTGCTATGGCACCATTTGTATCTATGTTTACAAAATGAGGTGAGAAACAGTCTAGCAATAGTGAGGAGGGAATGGACAGATTGCTCTTTCTGTTTCCTTCTATCTGTCATCGTAAAAGGGTCTACAGAATGCAGGAAGTACAGTCATAGATTCCAAGATCAGAAGAGACCATTATGATTATTTAGTTTGACATCTTGCTCAACGCAGGCCATCAGACTTCCCTGAAATGATTGCTGCTTCAGTGGTAGCATGTCTTTTCGAAACGTATCTAAAAATCTTGATCTTTAAATTTCCAGAGATGTTGTTGCAGAGCTTAATTCACCATTAAAAAGCCCCCAAAGTAGAGCCTAATACTTATCAACCCAAATATAAAAACATTGGGGGAAGGAGGTATGGCAGACAATAATATTGAGGTTTGCAACAATTGCAGCTAACAGCACAGGAATAGAATGGGCTGGCTGTGTAAAAGATTTAATAGGAAATCAGGAATCGGGAAGGAAGCATTACTCGACTCTTTCCTAGGAAACCACTAAAACAGAAGAGTTTTGGTTAGTTTGCTTTTTTAAAAATAAACAAACCCCAAGCTCAGACATTCATTAAAGTAAATTAGTCCTAAGTTAGGACAACTTCAGTTACAGGAAGTATGTTCCTCCATTTATTAAAAGCTGCTTAAAAGATTAAAATTATTTTTAAAGTTTAAAAGATGAATAACTAGGCTTCAGTAATGAACTTTGGAACATGATACAAACCACCATGTAGCCTGTACAATGTCATCATTGCAATGTAAGCATAGAAAAGATGTTTAAAAGGGGGTATTCAGAGCATTTAGACCTGACCTTTTCTATTATCTGTTCACAAAATGGAAAATATCAGTCTCTCCAGCTCCTGGCTTGGGTGCTAGAGGTGGTTACACAGCCAGCCTGTATCGTGGGCCCCGTAAGCTCTGGAGAGGATGGCACTGCACAGCACAGTGAGAATGGGATGCTCCATAGTCTCCCCAAGGACCGTCTGGCTTAGCTCAGCCTGAAGACTCCTCTGCTCCCAAGGATGGAGAGTAGCTCTTGCACACCTGCACACAACTGGCAGGTAGGCACTGGGGCAGCACAGCACAACCACGCTGCCTGCAGCCACAACTGCAGCAAAGAGTGCCTCCTTCCAGGATATACGACACTTTAGAGTCTTGCAGGCAATGAAGTGGTGGGAAAGGAAAGCATCCAAGAGCCACCTCAAGTTAAAAATGCTTTGCTACAGCCTCAGCTATGCTACATCTCTGGATGGCAAATGACAGTCATGCTGCAGTCTTTGCGTCCATGAACAGACTGCACAGTCCTTCTTAGCAGCAGTCATTCTCTGACTGTGCCACTACGCAGCTCTGGCTCACACGACGCACTGGTACTGATGAACAAAGAAATGCACACCCAGACACAGCAGCTTGAGAGTGCTTCACAGCTGGGAGGGTTGCCAAGGATGGAGAGGTCCCATGGGACCAACTGGGGAGGTTTCAGTGCTAGGAAAGAGCAGTCCCATGGGACTGAGGAGGTAGATTTTAGCGTTATTAACTCTTTTCTAACAGGTCTGCTTCTAACAAATATCATATTTGTGGTCATAAAGCACTTTGAATTGATTCTATATAGAATGAATCTAATGAAAACTGTTTTAAAACCCCAAATTATTGCTAGCTTTCTGTGAATTTTAGACCTTTGCAAGAAATGAGGCCATCAGTCCACCCTGCACTGGCTGCATGACCGCATTTCACTGAGCTGCCGCTCTCAGAGCAATGGGTTGAAGATGCCCAGTTCCCCTAGGGTGACACTGGACCAGCAGGACCTTGCCTGATGCACATAATGGGGTCAGAAATGAAGGAGTGTGGCACAGGCTTCGAAGGCAAAACTCTGCAGAGTGAGGCCACTGCAGGGCTATCTAGGGAGTTTCTGTCCTGGTTTCTGGCTGCCAATGTGCAAGCAATAGGTGTTAGGCACCCAGTAGCTCAGGGTGGGTGAGACAAACTTTGAGCCCAACAAGGAGGCAATGTTAAGGAATTTCCAGGATTTGGCAGCAAGGGGGAAAATTTTTCAGAGGGCTGTTCCGGCCACTGGCAGCTTCTGTTCTATTTTGGGATCCTATCCTCACATACACTCTTCCGAGCCCCAGCATGGGGAAACACCAGTATACTTTTCTAAGTTTTCCAGCAGGTGATCTCATTAATGTTGTTATCTATTTATTGCTAAATTTGCTAGCTATCAACATAGTTCCTCCCACACAAATAGCTAAGCAAAGCCTCTCTTCACAGACATGCAGGAGGAAGGGAGTTCTCCTTCTGTGAACCCTCTCATCCCTACCCATAGGGTCAGTTTTCCCATTTTTTTTGCCTCATGTGCTCTTCCAAACCTTTACTGTGCAGTCTCCTGATGCTCAGTTAAGCAAGGACAGGCAGAACTCCCACCATCTGCTCCCCTACACTTTGCCTGAAGAACAACATGATAGAGCAAAACATCACTTCCCTGCTCCACTGGTGCCTCACTCTCCTCTTGCAAGCAGCAGCAGCGGGCGGTGTGATATGCCCACATGCAGTTGCTACAAAACCTCTCTCCTCCTCCTCAGCAAGGTTTGATCAGCAGAACAACCCTAATGAGTTAAGACAACAGCACCATTCCCTGCTGTCATTCCCTGAACACCCTAAGCCCTGCAAACCTGTCTGCAAAGGCAGCAATGAGGTGGGCAATGTCACTGACTTCAGTGGTGTTTGGAAGATGATCAGCTCTTCTATATCAGTGGCCTGAGCAAGAGTGTGGTGTAGATAATTCCCTGGCTGAGGAGCCTGAGTCACGGTCCGAATTGCCGAGGATGGTCAGCATCTGTGAAGGTAGTTGGGATACACATTGCCTCTTCTGGCCCTTTCCTACTACTGTGCTGCTCTGGGACGATAGTGTCAGGACATGGTTGCAGGAAGCCTGTGATGCCCAAAGAGCAGTGTCTTTGTGCTGTACCTTGCTGGGTAGTTGTTCCCTCTTTGGGCCCAAATGGTTTCCAAGTCTCTGCAGTGTGCAATTCTTTCCCAGACTGAGAACCAGGAACCTATTTCCCATGATGGTCCAGAAACTTGACAGCGAGATCAAAACCCTGGTGGAATTCACTATGGCCCACCTGTAACAGACCAAGACACTCCAAAGTGGGCCATCACAAAAATCTTCCCTTCACTTGTAAAAGAGCTCACACTTGCATGGCAGTCCTGTGCTGCGGATGCCTCCCCAGGGCAGGGGAGTGGGTCTGGGAAGGGACTGTCACCCTGGAGCCCAGCAACTGAAACACAGGTGCTGCAGCACTCAAGCTGCAGACAGCTTTCCTGGATCTGGTCGAGAGAGCTCGTTCCTCCCTCCCTGTACCAGCAGGACAGTGGCAGTGTTGCTCTCTGCACCAGAGGTATTTGGCACTCCCTGGGAAGGCAAGAAAGGAGTGGCTGATACAAAAGTTTTCCCTTGTTCATAGCTGCTAGTGCCTTGTAAGTGTTCCCAATAGCCTCATTGGGAGTCAGAGTTTCCTGTAACAATAATAGTAAGAAAAGATTTCTATTTTTATGGAAGTGTGATAAAGCCATTTCCAGGGATGTGTTCCCTATTTTATGTGGAAAAGCCACTTTTTAAAACCAGGATATAATATTTAACTATGCTGTAGACTGGCAAGTTCATCCCTTGCATTTTGAGACGTTAGAAAGGGACATTTAAACTGTCAGAGAGCATTATTTAGCCAACACCAGCAGTTACAGATACCTCTGCCATGTCTGAGATGCGGGGCAGATGTGCAAGCCCCCGCAGATACACCAGATACACCTGGAGAAGTGGGTGGCAGGGAGGCAGCAGTCCTCTCACGCCATCACGCACCCATGCAGACTCTGCCTTACAGGGCATGGGAGTACTGTGGTAGCATCCAGCCTTGCACAGCCATATCTTCTTCATACCAGTTTTTCTCCACACGGTAACCTCAGCTCCGAGGCCAAGTGCCGCCTTCCTTGGCACCCCTGCATACTCTCTTTCCCTGCTTCAAAACCTTTTTCATTCTTTTTCAGTGTCTCTCCTCACTTTATTGCTGTCCAGTTTACTTCATCCCAAACACACCATGGAGGATCCTCCTTATTACCTTTAAATCTGCGTCCTCTCCTTCCTTCTCCAGAAGGGATGGTTCCACCTGGGGACCTTCACTGCAGCTGGGACTTGCTGCCCTAGAACTGCTTTACAGGGCTCACATCTCTTCCTTCCCATTATCCCAGCTGGCAGCCAGGAGCCATTCCTGCTCCAGGCACATAGGCTTGCAAGGGGGAGAGATATGGCAGGGAAGAGCAGACAGCCCAGCAGTCAGGGGACACATGCCTTTGCCACGTGTTACTGGAGGTCTTCGTAAGAGGACAAGCTCCTGAGGTGGAAGCATTTTGCCATGCTTTCAGTTTCAAGCCCACTCGGCAGGAGGAAGGGGCTTTTCCTCATAAACCACCGTCACACTTGGGCTGGCTTCCAATCCTGCTGTAGCCCCACTCCTTTGTTCATTTGCAGCACTCAAATAGCCACAGAACAATGGTGGAGCGGTGATGTGTACACACAGCTCTTCCTGCCCAGCCTGCCCCGGCCCCAGTGCGCACGTACTCTGTGTTAAGCAAGTCACGGTTGTACAAGCACGTTTTATGGAGTGACGACAAGAGCTTCCACTGGCTTGAAGCTGTTTTGAAAAGAAACACACAGGGACATTCTCATGTTTACTCCACGAGAGCAGCCTTAAAAAGCAAGGAAGTCCCCAGTGCATGTAGGAACACCCACCAAGAGCTGTACATGGCTGAATCTACAGCAAAAACCAGGGTATGGATGTGGCAGGAGAAGAAGAGTTCAGCTTTTAAAAACTGAAGAAAAGGAAGCAGTTTTGCCCTCCCTTTTTTTTTACTGTACTTGGACTGAGCTTTTCTAAGCCCCTCAGAAAGGCCTTTCTGATACAGACCACAGTAGTAAATTAAATTTTCCTACACTCAGCCACTTCCCATCATCCCAGTATTCTCATAGGCCTTGCTCTAACAGAAGGTGAATGGATGTGCCACTGCTTTATGTGAACTTGCAGTGCATGGAAATGGTCACTAGTATGGGGGTAGGAAAGGATCACAGGAAGACAGTGTCAAGGGTTAGGGTCATGCTGAGTTATCTGTCAGTACCAAAAGGAAGAGAAAGCAAAGCCATGGCATGATGCTGAAACTTACCCCCCTTCTGAAGTATGAAAAGTGGACAAACCCTGAAGGTCGTGGTGGTAACCAGGACCTGCTTGCTTCCCGTGGCTCCCATGGCTGCTTTCAGTGCTGCTCGAGCTGGTTTTCACCAGAGGTCTCTTGCTGTAAGCCCCAGCTCTTGATTCTGCCTCAAATCCGTTCAGTGTTCTCTGAGCAGATCTGTTCCCCGCGATTTCATGCCGGTATCCATCATACCTGTTCTCATATGAAACAGGGGGATTTTTTGACAATTTGTATCCATGAGAAATCAGGAGGTCCTCGACACTGAACATGTTGTGCTGGTTTCACTCACAGCTGTGCCATCAGAAAGCTCTTTCCAGCCGGACCCATCACTGGAAAACAAACCCAAAAACAATCAGAAGGCTGCTTTAAGTAAGGAAAGATATCTGTGATCAGCTGGTAGGCTGCTGAAGCTAAAAGTCTTATCGCCTGGCCTCAGCCTTCTATCCTTATAATAAAATAGATGAAGCAAAGTGCATGCAGATGCTGATGAATCATGTGCTGAAGTTCCCTAGACAATACACCTCCATGCACTCAGCCAAGAGCAGATGCTGCGCTGCTGCTGACTCAGTCTGGTTCACTGAAGAATTCACTGGTGATTGCAGCTTTCAGATTTCACTAAGTGATCTCAAAAACATCTTTGCACCAGAGGTAAGCTCACAGTTTGAGTCAGGCATTTCCTTAAAAAACAATTTTTCTCCAGTCATGCAGAGGTGTGCTCTGTTTTAAGTTTTAAATTGCTTCAGGAGGAGGGGGTGGATTACAGGGCAATACGCCTCTCCTTACAGCTCTGCATATTCCAATTAAGAAAAAATGTTCACATGAACAAGGACAAAATATGCATGAGTACAAAAATGAATTATGCAACCACATGAAAACCCCAGGTAATATCATGCAATACCCCAGCTAAAAGTCCTTTTTACAGATTACTTTCTTTTCAGCCTGTGTTGGCCTGCTGAAAATCAGTAATCCTCAACTAGGATAATACAAACCCTAAGATTTCAAGCACATGATATTTTTATAGCACACTTCCACTGCGTAAAATGATTGGAAACAACCTGAGATGCCCATGTCCATTGTGTCTGAATGATTTCCAAGACACAGTACACTCAAGATTTTTCTTTCCAGTGACAGCTCTCAATTCTGCACTGACTAGAGCAAAGATCCAGCAAACTGAATTAGTTGGCCGGAAACAATCTCTGTTGTCTACACCACTCTTGCAGCTTATTATAGCAATTACTGAATACCCATTCTTCCAGGGTTTTAGAACGAGTGGAAGGTAACGATCTATTCTGTAGTTTGTGCACAACAATGGACCCATTCTGATATATTTCTCCCTGCTTGAACTGCATTCCCAGAAGAAAGAAATTTTTAAAAAGGTGGTTAAAGAAAAACACACAGAAATAGATTCGTTATGTAAAACGTAAAACACTCAGGACTATTTTCCCTGCATAAAGAGTCCATTTAACATGCCTGGTGAGTACTGGGTGTCTACCTGAGGGACAGGAGCCCTGCACCGGCAGCTGCTCAAAAGGAGATTGTCTCTGCAAAGTTCATGACAAGAATGTGCATTTCATACACTGGTCTCTAACGCTCATCTTGGACAAGAAGAAAGGGAGAACTCTGTTCACTGCTGTTTACAATAATTTACTTGAAATGGAGCAACTACCAAGATGGCTGGTGTGTACTTATTCGTACTAATCTCCCAGGCTACGTACACACAGAAGTTGATGGATTGGCTGGTTTATAGTCTAATAAACCCATTTCTGTGGTGCTGCGCTTTATATGTTATGGCCGCTTTTTGCCTTTCCAGCACCCCATCCATTTTCTCCTCCCTCCCTGTCTCCTGGGTGCTCCGCAGACTGTGGAGCCGGTTTGGCCAGCCACTCCAGGACAGCCTGGCACGCGGCTCCCGGGCACACAGGGACCCTCCAGCTGCCTCTGCCCTGCACTGCCCACAGCAGCCATGGCACTCACCCAAGGACAGCCCACAGTGTGGAAAAACATGCACAATTTTTGTGCAGAGCCATAGTTTAATTGGTAACCTGGAACGCAGCAGAAGTGGCTTTTCAGCCTGAGAGCCTGCTGAGCACTTAAACCGGTTTGTCTCGAGAGCTTAATGAATCTCTTCCCTTTTCACACATGTAACGCTACACACCCTTTAAAAATAGAGAAATAAAGCTCTGTGCCGAAGATATTTTAGGAGTATCCCTTGCTAGAACATGACTCCAAATTCCCAGTAAGTGCTCTGAGTAAGCAAGCCAGCATTAAGTACAAGCAGGCAGAAAGCAGGGAGGAGCAGACCCTTCCCTCTTGGAAGGAAGGGAAGGCTTTGTGGGTTATTTTTGAATGCTGACCTAAAAGGCTGATTTTCCATCCACCCACCGCCCCGGACTGTGCAAGGAGCCAGGTATGAGCAGAGCAAGGAGAACAGATGGCTGCTGTTAGAGCTGCTCAGCTTCTAACAAGAGAAAGATCCAATATGACTACCATAAACAGCAGAAAGCCCATCAGAGTGCTCACAGGTGCAAGGAAGAGATGTGCTTTTCCTGCTATTATTGTCAGGCTGGCTTGGAGTGCGGCTTAACCCCCTCTCTGCCGTCTGCTGCAGCCACGGTGCCATCAGAGAGGCAAAGGTGAGCGGGCAAGAAACCTCCAGCATGTGGATTTTAGTCTGATCCTCCTCTTGGCACTGGTAGTGAGGAGCAACAGGTTGGAAATGCACCCTGAGGAACTGGTGCGACCACCTCCTCCTGCTCCACAAACTTATTACATGTGGAAGGGAAAAATCCACGGTGCTACAGGTGGTGGGAAGGTCCAGCTAGGAGCGGGATGTTATCACTGTGCCCATCATAGTTCCGCAACAGGAACAAACAAGGCAGAGAAGCCTGCACTCCTCTGCCTGCTGCAGTGCTCTTGGTACCAAACCTCCAACGAGCTCTCCCCAGAACCACCACATGGAGAAATGCTCTGTGCCCATGGCACAATCTCCTAGGAGCCAGCAGCAGTGGTGGTGGGTGGCCACTAGCCATGCTCAAAGGGTTGCACAAAAGTTGTGGGGAGGTATTGTCCCTCCACATCAGACCTGGCCCGGAGAAGCGGAGCTGGAGGCCCTGCCCGAGCAAAGCCTGTGGGACGTGAACCATGTCAGCACCCAATGTCCACAAAAATGCTGGCCAGCTTTCCAAACCTGGCTGGGACGCTCTTCCCACCCTTCCTTAGATAAATAAATCTAAGAAATAAAATCAAAGGAATTGGATTGGCAGGAGTAACAAAACCGTTGCTGCATCAGTGTCTTGTAAATATTCTATCAGACTGGGCCAAAGAGTAAAGGCTGTGCAGAGCTTCTAATTTGAGGGAAGATCAACAACGCTGGAAAACAGTTTGTTTTTCCAGCACTCATATGTTTTGTTTGCCAATGACATCAGTGCTCTCTGATAGGGTTTGCTTCCTGAGGATGCCTGCTATCTTGCCAGCATTTCCGACTTGTCCCCGTCAGCCGGTGTAACCCTGCGTTACACTGGAAACAGGGGCCAAGCTTTTCTCTGGAAGCTTCTCAGCCGCACTCTCAGATGCAAAGAAACAAGAGCAGGCTGAATGGCGGAAATCAGCATCAGCCACTGTGTATGCAGACACAATGGGGACCTGCAGCCTTGGCAAGCTGGACACAATGGGATCACCACACAGAAACATCATGAGAACACTTTGTCTCGGGTGCTCTGTCCAAGCTGGCCCTGAGAAAAGCCCAAAGCACTCCTGAACAAATCTGGTGCTAGAGTTTCCCCTGAGCTACTTCTGGAGCCTATTCGTGGCAAGGGGAAAGGGGAACACACCGATTTCTGTTGATCTGCCTTTATCTGCAGGTTTTTTCAGTGGCAAGGATTCCCAAGCCTTGGTGGGGGTACCATCACCACCTGGACAATGACCAGTACCAGCAACGATGAATGCACTTGCAACAGTGGCGGAAGCAGCTCTTACCTCCATGCTCTGAAATGGCTTGCATGACGTTGAATCCTCCCTGTACGGTGTTTCAAGCACCCATCAGCGTGCTCCTTCCTTTAGCTCTGGTTCCAGAGAACATCCTGGCACACCACCCACGTATTGCATGGGAGACCAGAAGTGACAGAGAATTTGGCCCTGGTTGCCCTCTGTTACATCTCTCCCGCTCTCTGCTACTTGAAATAAAGTGGAAGGCAACAACCCTTTAACTGTTTGAATACAAGCCCCAAAGTCCTTCTTGTGCCTGATTCGCCCTGCCCACCTCTGCAGAACTATCTATAACATTTTTGTAAGCGATTTTGTACAACTTTACGGAAAAGAAAACATTGAAGGAAAGTGATTCATATTGCAAAATGAAGCATACGAGCATCATGAATTGCCAAAATCAAGGCACCCTGCATGGACACATGAGTTGCTGCAGTCTGCAATTACATGACTTCAGGCTACTGAATTCTGAAGGACTCCTGCCTTGGCTGATGTGCAGGCTAGGTGATGCTAGTCTTCCGGGGCTTTATCTACAGCAGCTATCCAAACACTGTTCTGAAGACAGAGTTACTAACAGACATCTGAATTACAAAGCGTATTATCTAGGTGGGTCACACATTAAACTAGCTTATCTTCACTCACGTCTGGGTGACATAATTCCCATTTCATATCAGACATGTGCCAGACAGAAGTATTTATGCAGACAGACTAAAGAGAAAACAACCCTCTCTGTTCTAGGCACCCAGTCTGAAGTTGCCTACAACCTGATTTTTTAAAGCACTTAGCCTTAAAAGTGAACTAGGTATGTTCAAACTAACTGCTGCAAGAATCTAGTGCTTCTGCACATCAGCCCAAGAGTGGCAAGCCAGCTGGCCACACAATGAAGGCATGGGATGAGCCAAAAAATTGGTTGCAGGAATTTCTCTACCTCGCTCTCCTCCATTCCTCTGCCCATCTAATCCAGCATCAACACTTCTGTCTAGGCAGCCCCATATCCTTCCCACCTCTGTTGACTACTCATCACCATGCACCCTGGTGCCTTCATTTCCCACTTCCCACACCCACCTGTCCTTCCTGCCACTCCCAACATCCCTTCCCTGCCTTCTCGTCTCCTGGTCCCACCAGTCCTGCCACTCTTCCCTCATAGCCCACCACTGTGCTAGCCAGCTCACCCTGCCCTCTTGCACCCCTTACAGCTTCTCCTGACCAGTCCTTCATTCGCATCCATCTTCCCAATTTCCTCCTTCCCCTCCTGATGACCAGCTTCTGTCCCATCTACATTTCCAGCAGAAGCACCTCTGTGCCTGTTCTCTGCTCCTAGGTCTGAGACCTTGTCTCATCTGTATCTGGAAAAAGCAGGAGCCATCATTACGGGGACAATCCAGCTCCACCGCCGCAGGCCTGGGCACAGGCACCATGCCAGGGCTACGCAGGCACACTCTGCTCGCACTTCTATTGGAGAGGTTAGTGCATGAGAGCTGTCCCTGCACAGGGCTGAGTCACAACTGGGTGCTCAGCACCAGGGGCTGGGGGATGCTGATGGATGGGAGGGAAAAATCTTGGGAAACTGGAGCAGCTAGAAACAGAGGTGAGTCTGTTGACAACATGTGTGGATGTCTCCGAGCCTTGTCACTATAGATCCTGTTCCGGAACATGATGGCACTGCAGCTCTCAATCAAATAACTGGAGAATTTCTTTTCTTTCTCCTTTTTATTGTGGGCAAACAACGTACCTTCTCTCCTCCCTCCTCGTTTTTCTTGGAAATGGTTGAATTGGTTTAGCTGACGATATTAAAATAAATTTAGCCTAAGAGAGAGACACAACCTGAAAGTCTCAGATCAAGTGATAAAAGCCTGACAGACTACAGCAATGGGAAACAGGTTCTTGTAGTAGAAGTTTTAATACTAGATGGTACTACTAGCTCAGTCTAAATATAACCCTGAGCTACATCCCAGGAGAATACCTAAGTCTTTGGCCATTGTAATTGCTCCTGTTTTCTCACTGGGGTTTTACATGTGTGCATGAGACAGCTTATCAAAAATAAATACATTAAATGAGGCTTTTACCTTGATCATTTCATCTTTTTTGGGGCAATAAAGGCAGACGGGACTGTAAATGGCAGGCTGCTGTGCTGCTGTGGGTGTAGCTGCCCCGGCGTGCCATGGCCCTGCCCTCTGCTGCAGAAACAACAACCACCACATTCACTGGCTTGCAGACACACGCTCCATCGGGAAAGATAAAACTCATGTGCTTGAAGAGCCTTCAACAATAATTTTCACTATGATCTATTATTAGATATTTAACACAAAGATAGTCTAGAACACGGGAAAAAGAGATTAGAGAATATTAATGTAAGTTGGATGTATTCAACTCAGCAGGGTTTAATTAAGTGTAGGCTAGGAGCATGGAAGGAGTACGGAACTATCAGGGCAGCCTCCAAGCCATGAGTAAATACCTCCTAGAAATTCTCGAAGGATGGGTGAAGGGCAAGCATATTATCTAACTTCAAACAAAAGGGGGAAGGAGACAGAGCTGAGGTATCATAGACGAAACAGCCTGGCTTTGATAGCGACTCAGACAAATCACTACTCAACGCACTTGTAAATACTCATAACAGGTGTTGATTTATTGAGGAGCAGGAGGGAGCAAGTGTGCGATCGAGGAAGAGCAGTGGCATTTCCAGCTCCCTGCTTCCCACCCTGCACTGCAGCTGCATCCACTCCCACATGATAGAGGCATGAGAAAACAGAAAACACAGACTTGTCAAGAACAAATTAAGTCTAATCAATTTAATTTTCTTCTTTGACAGAGTTGAGAGCATAGTGAGTAGGGAGGAAAAAACAGTAGAAACTGGAATGAGGAAAGCTTTTGATGGCTGCATGTGATAGTCTCATATGCAAACCAGGTGATTACAATTTAGATATAATTTACTCTAGGTGCATATACAAATGTCTCAAATCTGTACTCAAGGAACAGTTAGTAAATTCAATGTCAACTCGAAAAGACACATAAGGGTTGTGCCTGGGGTCTTGCTCTGTTCGGTCATTTCCATTAATGACTTGTAAATTAGGATAAAGATTACAATTACAAATCTGTAGGGAGTGCTGCGAGCATTTTCAGGGATTATAATTAGAATAAAATCTTAATAAATTAGAGAGCCAGTCTGAAATGAATTGCTGAGATTCAATACAGGCAGGTGTAAAGCACCATGTTGAAGAAGAAGGATGCAATGCAAAAGTGCAAAATGGAGCAGTATGGCAAAAGGGTCTCCAGGGCTAGAGCCGCAAAGAGAGAAGACACCAAGAGAAATGCAGGGCTTGGTCCACACAGGTGAATATGCTTGGAGATGCTAAGAGGAGCATCACATTTCAGGCTCTACCTGAAGCACGATGCCACTCCCTGCTGCTTGCTCACAAGAATGATATAAAGTTTAAGAAGTGTGACCCCTGGAGAAGAGAGTACAAGAAGTGGTCTTGTTTAGTTGAAAAAAAAGGGAGCAGGAATGAGAGTGAAAGAATGAGAGATGATAACAAGTTTTGAATACGTCAGGCTGCTAAAAGGCAGTGATAATCTTGTCCTGCTCCCTGTGGATGTGGAAAACTGAAGGGACTGGCTTAGAATGCAGCAAGGGCGATTTAGGTTAGGTATTAGGAGGGACTGTCTAGCCATGATGATGGTTAACCACTGGTTATGCTGGAAGTCTGTGAATCTCCATCAGTACAGGTTTTCAAGAATAGGCTACATGAGGCTCTATCGGGAATGGTGCAGATGAAGCAGATCCTGCCTCAGAACCAAGGGATTTGGAATGGGAACTAAACATTTTGACACTCTCCCTCTCCCCAAGAAAGGTATTGTTTTGTTGATGTGCCCCACACATTTCCAAGAAAATCAAAACTCTTCTGTACAAGATTCCAAGTCTTAGAAATCTCACCTGGATTACAATGTAGCTTGCCCCCCACTACAACTGTCAAAAGTAGACCGACCATCTTATCACAAAACACCATCAATGATCTACCTTGCACCCTCCTTTCCCGATATCCTCTGCATTGCAGGGAAGAGTGGGGGGGTGCCAAGGGCAGGTAGGCCTGGCAAGATGACAAGCACCACCTAGTAGAAACGGAAACTTCTCCAGGGATGGGAGAGATATGGAGACTGAGACGTGAGAGACACACTGCTTGTGGAAGGATCCCGAGCAGAGAAGAGGCAGTAGATGAGCTGAGTGGAGGCACAAGAACAGGTCCCAACCAAAGAACTTATGTCAGATCACAGACACGCACCAGGCAAAGCTTCAAGAAAGTTCCCGTTACAGCCAACACTGTACTGAGGGCTTCAAAGCTGCTAGTGCTAAGTGCATTATCATCTCTGTTACTACATAGGAAGAAGATGTGCCAAAGTCACCGCTGGAAGATAAGCCAACTTTATGTTGGCTCCGCATGCCTTCCCAGGCCAGTCTCTCCCATTTATCTCACAGAAATTAAAAAGAAATCTGTGAATTTTTGTGTTTAACCCTCATTATCTGTGGGCAGGAGAGTTCAAATTTTTTCTCTAACACAGAGATTCACAGACAGTGAAAATTACAGCTCACATCTTCTTCGCATTCTTTCAGCAAAAATTCCTCACTAAAATCACCGAGGAACTCTGCCAAAGAATAAATTAATGATACGATGCATCTCCAATAAAATTAGGAAGTGGGGAGGAGAAGAGGAGCAAGTTTTAAAGGGTTTGTTTAGCTCTCAGAAGGTGATTGTTCCCATCTTGTATCTCACCAGTGCGGATGCATCAGCAAACCCACTGTGGCATGAGACAGAGCACAGAGCATCTCCTGGGGGGGACCTTAGTGAGTGGCGGCTGCTCTCCAGGGATTATCAGCCCCATTTGTTAGGAGGTTTCAGGTCATATTTCAAAGTTTGTCTCTTAGATTTGGCACGAAAAAATGGTAGAGAGCTAGATTATTTTTTTAAAGTAATGTGAGTGTTTGACTACTGGGTTCTCACAATGCTGAAATGTACATCTGATGGTGCATGGATGGGGGTTACTATCCAAAATAAGGTTGATTTTTAAATTTGCCAGGGACCAATCCAGCTGACTGAGCACTGATTCGCTGAGGGTCATAAGCATCCAAACAGAAGTGAACTCATAAAAGGGAGTGAGGAAACGTCCAAGCATGCACAGATACCACTGTTCATATTAGCTGGTTTTCAAAATGTCAACAGCTTGCTTCCACCGATGACAGAGCAGCACATTAGTCCACTGAAATCAGTCCAGATTTTTTTCAGAGAAGGAGCAATTGTTAAAGAGCACTCACTGCTACTCTGTGCTCCAGATATAACCAGTCCTTAGACCAATTGGCAGCATATGGTGTATTTCCTCAAATGACAGCTTTTGTTTGTCACAACAGGAGAACAAAATAGTACATTTATTAAACAAAGTGTAATTAGCCAACTCTTTCCCTCCCAAAAAGGAACTGCAGAAGAGGACATTTTTTAGGACTCGGACGAATGTTTCCATGCTATTTACAACCCTTTTGTATGGAGCAATCCACTCTGGTGGAACAAAGCACATGGAATCACATTTGTTGCTCACATCTCAAAATCAAGATGTTAAGGGCTAATCATCCCACCTAAAATACCTATGGGCAAAGTGCTAGTAAGCTACTCCCACTCTAGGACTACATGGATCATTATTATCATTTGCATTTTTTTGACAGAAAAGCTCTCTATCTGTACAAACCAAAAAAGAAGAAGGATCTCAATAAAAACTGTATTAAATCTTTCAAAGTACAGATTTTTATTAAGGGATCTATCACATAGTTGAACGTCTTTGAGGTGACAGTGACATGACTTATAGAGCCTGGGCTCTGTGATCAAAAGGATTACACACATTAGCATCCTACTAATCACAGCAGGACAGGCCGGCCCATCAGGCCAGGACTCACAGAGGAGAGATCCGTAAACAACCACTTTCTCCCGCTCACAATCGTGGCTGGGAGCGGAGGCATTCCAAGGTTGGTGTGGTCTTCTCTTTCAAAGAGATAAGGATTGTGTCTGCTGGAGTAAATAAATTCTCAGCATAGTCTTACACATCTGTTTGTTTACTCATTTTCAGACATCACCATCCTCTCCTGTGTTGTTATCCCTTTTATATTACCCATGTATGTATAATCAAATGCCCTCCCTTCTGGATTGACCCTCTGCTTCTTCCTGTATTATAGATGCCTTTGATCTTTCTTTCTTGCATCTGTGTGTCCTGCCTTGTAGTCTCAGCAGGATTTCCCTCAGACCCCTCGCTCCACCAGAAAATAAATGCCAAAGTAGTGTTTGCATGCATTAACGTAGAAAAAAACCAAGACAGATGCTTGAGGAGCCTACATGCAAGCGCTGCTGTGCTGCTGAGAACACTGCGTGTGCTGGGCCGGGCTGCCTACCCATCAGGTAAACCCAGGCTGGTGAAAGACGGCCCAGCTTCTGAGCATGGAAGAGCCCTCTGGACCAACAAGGCAAGCAGCCATCACCACAACGAGGGAAGAGGGACCACCCTAAAATTTCAGGGATGGCTGTTAATTTTTGCCCCTTTGTCACACAGCTGGTGACTTTCAGGGTGCCCTCGACATTTTAAAAAACCAGAACTCCGCCTTTAACTTTTTTTTCAGCTAGCTCAGATTTCAAAACCCCATCCCTTGCCCCACCATTTGAGATGGTCCAAGTTATGGCTGACAAATTCCATTAATATCTGAAACATAATACACTTGGGCGACAAAGAGGCTGCTGCTGACTTTCATTCTCTGCAGGCACTGCCAATACCAGAAGGACTGAGGGTTATCTCTAGGTAGATGTGACAAGATGCCATCAGTTCACATAGAGATCTTAACAATTGCATCAAGACCGCTGAAAGGCTGACCAACCCCTTCCTTCATAGCTGGAACCGGTGAGTAAGCTTCCCCAGCAAGCCCGAGTCCACTGGCTCTTGAAACAAAGCACAATAACAAGGTTGCAGAAAATGAGATAACCCTTTCCACTCAAGAAGTGGAAAACAACATCTGTTAAAAAACAAATAAAACGGTGTAATGGCTTCAGCAAGAGACCCAGAGGATTTTAGAGATGCAGCTCGTGGCTTGGTCAACACATTGTGAACAGAAAATTACAAGGGAACAATTGTTTCATATCAAGCTCTCCCACCCCTGAACTCCCTTAAGGTTAATTAGGATGGCCTCTGGCCAAGTTAATTAGAAGAGAAGATTTGAGCAGGACTTTGCAATGCACTCGTAACTAGTTCCAAGGTGACTGAGAAGTTCAGAAGAACCTCACCTTCCAAATAAAGCCTGTTTGGCAAAAACCAAGCTCACATGTGCCATGTCATTTCTCTGACAATCAGGAGAAACATTTCAAAGTAATCTTTCCCTACCTAACAGCTTAGGCAGATGAATTTTCTACATCCTTCCCACCGAACAATATGCCCTTGTTTATTTTCTGTGTGCTTTTTAGGTCATAAGAGGCCAGTGAAATTATGCATCTAAAGAACAATATAGTACTGTAACATGCCACTTGATACACACAGTCCGACAGAAAGATCCATCCTTTCCAAGAGCTGGCAAGTACATGTTGCAGCATGAAGAAATCCTGAACATCACCATAGGAAGGGAGGCTGCAGAAGTGGGCCGAGCCTTTGAAACAACAAACTAAATTGGTATTTTAGTTGGTGTTATAACATGCCCCAGTGGCACAGCTTAGGAGAGCATCTTACCTTGAGGGGGACAGCCCTGCCCAGCCTCCCTACCCAGCAGCAGCAACCAGCCTTGACTTCCGCTGGACTCCTGCTGCCCTCAGCGTCCTTGACAAAGGGAATAGCTGGCAGGACTACACTTTTTTCCCCCCAGGTGGTACCATGGTGAGTGGTAGAACTGCAAGAGCACAGTAGGGTAGGGCAGATCTAGACTCTGTGATTACAAACTAAGCGCTGGCACAAATTGAGGCTCTCGCAGTGCCTGCATCTCTGAACTGCAGAGTCCTTCTCTGTCGTTAATCTGATATTCTTGAGTTTGAAGCTGCAAGGTTGCTATTTTCCATGTGTCTGTTACCCACAAGCAGCAACAGCATTTCTGAGCAGAATTGGAACTTCTAAAGTAACAAAATGCTTCAGCTCATGCAAAGAAGTATAGCTGAATGCTTTTCGGCAGGACACAATTCTCATTGTCACTAGCCAAGATTTAATGACTTGACTGTGTGGATCAGACTGACTACTCGGAACAGTTACATCGCGTTTTCATTTAAAGACATGAGCTGGAGTAACTTAGCGTGTAGGGTCCATGCCACAAAAAAAGCCATTATTCTCAACTCTTGACAAAAAAATGAAAGGAAAAAAACCCCAAACCCTTAATAGATGCAAGAGTTCTTTGGCACAGATCCAGAAGCAGACTAAGGCCATAATTTGTAATTCTGAAGCAATTATGAAATGACATAACAGCACAGATCTCCTGACTTAACAGCTTTTTTTTTTTGCCTCCTTCACAACAGTACATGGTTTAAAACAACCACAAAAAAAGGAAATAACCCCAAAGATCTATTTGACTGTTGTATAAATATCGGAATAAGAACAAACACCAGGAGGGGCGGCAGTTGATGTTTCAGACCCCGGTGCCACGTCCTGCTCGGTGTCAATGGGAGCCGGCCCCGGTGCCCGGGTCCCAGGCGCAGGGGACCGCAGCGACAGGCGTTAAATAAAGGTGAGCGGCTCCGGCGAGCGGCACCGACCAACTTCCCCGGGACTCCTGCCCAAGACGAGCGCCCCAGGGGAGCTGGGCCCTACGCGGGGCTCGGCTGAGACCCCAGACGGACGGGGGCGATGGGGGGAAGCGAGGAACGAGCAGGTGCAGGGATGAGCCCCCCCAGTGCCGCGCATCGCCGCCCGCCCTGAGACACCTCCAACCTCCCTCGTCCTTCTCCGCCCCGCTCCTCCAGCTCCCCAATGCGCCCTCCACGACCTGCCGGGACTCACCTCTCCGCCGCAAGACCCTGGGGTGGCGGCTGGAGCCGCCGCGCTCAGCGGCCGCGGTAGCCGGGAGGCGCCGAGCCCGCGGCTGGGCGGGGGTGGGGCGGGCCGGGCCGAGGGAGCGGGGCGGGCGGTCCCGCTGTGCCCGCCCCGCTCCCTCGGCCCGTCCCGCCCCGCCACCCCCCCACCCCACCCCCGATCGCGGTAAAGTCCTTGCGCTTCCCCAGCGGACACCTCGGAGCGTCCCAGGCTCGGCTGGGAAGACAGACGTCAACTTTCTCAGCACAAGGAGAACCTGCGGAAGGGAAGGCTGGGGCCCGTCAAGGGTGGCGAGGGACCAGAGGAGACCCTCTCGAAGCTCGCTGTGCCTGCCAGCAGCCGGCCGTGCACCCAAAGGGCTTGTCCTCGTCATGGTTTTCACTGTGACATCTGCAAGCGTGTCTGAAGCGTCGCTGGCTGCCTGCTTCCCCACCTCTCCCCTCCCCGTCATTTATTCGGCCTCTAGAAACAGGTGAATAATTTGCAAATCAGCTTTTGTTTAATGACACTCTTGAAAGGGGAGGTTTGTGAATCATTTACTTCAGCAGTTGCTTGGGCCCAACAGCTGCTTGACATGTCTTAATTGACTTTTACCCTAGGCTATCAGAGCGCTTTACACATGTTCAAAAATTGAGTCCTATTCAGTACGTGCTCTAGTTAATAGCTGGAAAACAAGAGCACTCAAGTCACACGATGAGTCCAAGGTCAGGGGAGAAATCCGCAGGTGAGCCCAGAACCAAGTACGGGTTTCCTGGTGCCCCGGTTTTGTAGGGCTCTGGGAGTGATCGTCATTGACCTGCTTTTCTACAGACATCTCCTTCTGTCTTCCTGCAGTGAGGCTCTGAGCCCGCAGCCATTGATACGTGAAGCATCCACCAAGGGCAAAGTCCCTCGCTGCAGGGTGACCTCCAGCAAGACCCGGGGCAGGCACTTTACACCCCGTCTCTTCAGGGTACCTGCGGAGTTCTCCGTGGCTTTGCTGGTTGGGAACCCCTGCATTTTCCCATGGTAAAGCCTTGTAACTGACTCGGTCAATCAGTAGAAAGTTTAGGTTTTGTAACAAAGCAGCTTCTTGTGTCTGTGATGACAGCACAGGTTTCCATCAAGGAAGATGTGCTGGCATAAGTTACGGTTTATTATTTAAATATCTTGACTCTGTCAGGCAAATTGAGAGTTGTGGGTTTTTTAAATACCTGTCACTACTGTCTTGTATGAAAAAAATTCCAGGATGATTTTCTCATCTGCATGGCTGCAGCTTTGAGCTTTTTGCTCTGCTTGGTTTGTAGGAGACAGTCCTGTTTACATCTGTCCTTCCTGAGCCAAGAAGTTTTTTGCTCCCTGTTGGGTAGGTACAATGCACTGCACAGAGCAGGTCCTGGCTGCCAGAGCTCTCAGCTCTCCCATGGGAAAGCTGCTGTGGCACTAGCTTTAGGGGGTAGGAGGAGGAGGGACACAGGCTGCAGCTGCCACTCCAGCAAAGGCAATCCGGATCATTTACTGAACAATGCCAAGGGGAAGGAAAGGGACATCTTCTTGTCTTTGGGAGGTCACAGCCTGCGGAGAGTATGATGACAGCACACCTCTGAGCTGCTCTCTGCACCTGGGGGCATTTTTTGTTACACTTCTGAGAACACTTTGTGGGCTGCAAAGGGAGGTGCAACCCTTGGAAGGAGGCACCTCTGCACTTTTGTTTGGAGTCCTGCAATCACTGAATATTTCCCCTGAGTGAAGTCATAGGGCTTCGAGTTGAGAAACAGAGCTTTCCTCCCCCCAAAAAAGAAAACAGCTGCCCATGCTTCTAGCTCTCCTGTTACAGAGTCTGAAAACCTGAGCTGAACACAGCTCCAGGGTCAGACACAAGAAAGAATAACTGCATGATTTTTGAGACAATCTGGGAGATCTCTTGGGTTGGATTCGCAATAAATGACTGATGACAACTGGCAGCCTCGAGTGATGGCCAAGCTGGATTGTCCAGAGGGCTGGTGTAACGCATGAAGCCATTAGTCTGTGGTTGGGAAGTCTGGGTACTGTGCTCCTCAGCAGCAGCGCAGCTTTCCTGGACTGCCTTAGCTTCTCTTGCATCTTGTCCTCTGCTTGTTACAGACCAAACTCCTCGGGTAGATGTTTCTTCTGGTTTTGCCTTAGCTCAGTTCCTAGACCAGTGGGGTTGTGGTCTCGGGTGGCTACTGCGATGCAGACCATGGCTGCCAGGAGAAGGGCAAAGGAGAAGAAAAGAGGAGGAGGCAGGAAAGCAATTCTGCTTTTTGATGGTCAATGTGCGCAACTGATGGAGCACTGCTCCCCTGCAAAGCTCACAGTCCTGTGGCCACCAGGGGAGATCTCCCTTACCTGGCTCTTTCCAGAGAAGGGGGACCATAGTTGGACATTCTTCGGTTTAGACTTTCACCCTCAGAAAGGCTGGAAGAACTACATATGGCTGCGAGAGAAATGTCCAAATGGGGGTTGTGGAAGAAGAAAGAGTACTAAAGCCTCTGCCCTGCCACAGAGGACTCCTGAGTTGGGAGAAAATCAGTGTGATGGGGCAGGGTAACACAATGGGGCAACAGAGGAGAAAGCTGTTATTGTCCCTCTGTTTTGCATGGCTTGCAGGGGACGAGGAGAAGGGCAAAGAAACTATGAATCAAAAGTTGGTGACGGCTGTGTGTGGCAAAGGTGGGTATCTGGACAGGAACATGGTGGGGCTGCACAAAGCCAGCGAGTAGTAAAGCCGTGCCCTGTGTCAGAGCGGTCCCTTTCAGCGCTGCGTCCCATGGGACAGAGTAGAGCAGGTCGCTGTGCCTGGGCAAGCAGGGAACGCCAGGGCTCGGCTCCTCAGGAGACAAAGAGCAGCGCCTGCAAGTCTGAGTGAGTGGCCTTAATGGACAGAAATCATGGAAAACAGAAACACACAAATGCAAGAGAGACAGGCCAGATGGGGGAAATACAGACGAATTAATGCACAGGGAAGGGAAAAGGAAAAACACACAGGCATGCTGCGCGCCAGCCAGCTCTTCAGCAACAGCACTGCTGCATGCCATTGCTGTGATGAGTGAATAGGAAGTCCTGCTCTGCTCGGTGCAAGTTATTGCTGCTTTATGCCTTTATAATTCTCTCTGGCCTCAAAATCTCCCGGGCTGGGAGTCCTCTGTTTACATTTTATGTCCCATCATCAGTGTTGCTGCTTAAGGCCAGAGCTTTCCTGCCATTCCTACCAAGCTTGTTGGAGTCTTGGAGCCTCCTTTCTGGAGGTGATCCTGCATTAGTGGGTTTTACATTGAAATCAAGCAGATTTCTTCATAATTTGATGCGGGTTTAAGTGACTAGGTGCATTAATTATTCCCTGAAAGACTGTAACAGCTTTTGTCTTAGATCCAGTTGCCGGTAATGTATTTAGGAACATATGCTGAAATCACCACATACCTGAAGTTTACCATAACTAACTGGTCACAGATGTGCTATTAAACCCATGCTTATTTTTTCCTCTTGCCTGTCCTATATGGCATGTTACAGGCATGATATATTAAACTTTCTTAGAACAGATGCTAGTCATAAACAAAGCAGCTATTACACTTTTGCATGAAAACATGTCGCATTACCCATCCTGCCAGTAATCACCTGTTTATAGAATTGGCACCTCTTTTTAGTTTGGAACAGAGGACCTTCAGATATTTTATTGCTACATCAAGGGAAACACTAACCATTGCCATGGAGAGGGGAAGTTTTCATTTGCCAGTTCTTTGGTGCTTCTTTAGCTGTATTTTGAGCAGGTATTTGGGGATTCAATTCCTAAAGTACTCTATCGCTTCCTAAGCATCCCAAAGAAGCAGATGGGATGGGTGTGTATTGAATACAGGGAATCTGGGATGGTGGCCATTCTGCAAGGACGATTTTACACACAGCAGTTGGTGTCTGTGCAAGGTGTTGGGCCACAGGCTGTTGGGAAGGAGTAATAGTGCTCTGATGGAGAATATTTTCCTTTAGATCTAAGGACTCATCTATCATGTTTGTTAGATATACCTCAGAGTCCTAAAGTATAACACATGAATGTGTGCTGGAGGGAGGAACAAATGGGGGAAAAAAAAGCTAAAAAATAAAAGACTAGTTAGGACAGAGGAAGTGTACATGCATACCGTGTGTGTTCCTGAACATTGTGAAGACTGCTGAAAAGGCTAAGAGGTGTGGCACACAAATTACGCTTCAGGATTCTGCTTGTTTACATTTGGGAAAATTAGGTAGTGTTCCAAAACTTTTGAAGTGCTAAATATTGTTAAAATAATCCTTACAGCTCTTTCATTCAAGGACTTGGCTCAGGGTACTCAGCAAATATTAATGAGTTTCTCATCATAACACCCTGGAGAGATGGGAAGTTATCACAGTAATTACCCCCATCGCCCAGCTGAGGAACAGAACAGTCAGGCCTCATTTTTCAGGAGAGTTTCCTGACCAAAATATTTGTATAGTCGTGCAGCTCAAAAGCTCTCGGGAAGAGTTAAGCACTCCAGCTGGCCTGCCAGCAAGGTGTTGAGATTGGGGAGGGAGAGAGTCATTCTTAAAGTTAGGGGGAGATGAAAGGGGAATAGTTAGGCAGTAGCAAAGTAAATTGGTGTTGGGTCTATCTTATTTTTCCTGGTTTAAAATTTGAATGCTTACTACTGTAGAGAAGGCTAATCCCTGCATTCGCTTAATAAAGTAATATGAATTTGATGCATTATATACAAGGATATGCAGACAGTACAATATAGATGTTATTGCAGCTCCATCCAACTCCACGAGGCTACATATGGAGGCTGAGCTGTGACTGCCATGTTGTCATTTCTGCTAGTGATGTCAGCTTCACTCGTTAAGGGGTGAAGTCTCACAGGCACTGGGAACTGAGTTCATGGCTGAGGGGTGTGCAGCTGGGAAGTGGTCTTTTTCCAGGCACAGGCAAGGTTTTAGCTTGATTAATCAAAAAGAAGAGTTTAACAAGAGCTTTGGATCCCATTAACATCATTGAGTGGACTAATGCTGCTGGAAAACACACTTCAAATTAAACAAAAGAAGATCTGGCCAGATCTCATGTGTTACCACAAGATGTTGGTGACCTCCAGGGAAATGCCCACTTCGCTATTTCTTGTCAGTGCTCAGCAGCTCCCAGGCAACACTCATTAGCTTATCGGGTCGTGCCTGGTATCCAGTGTAGGTTTAGTCAAGCAGGACAACCCACTCTGTCCTCCCACTAATTTCCAGCTACCCCTCAGCATCGTCTAAATGTAACTACAGATTTACTGTGGCAAGTTCAGATACTGACATGTTAGAGTTATAGTGAAGGATGGGAGCAAACTCAGGCTGCCCACAGACATGAGCTAAACGTTCTTTGCCTGTTTCATGAAACTAATTGCAAATCTACTTTAAAAAGAAAAAAAAACAACCGCAACTTCATCTTCAAAACAGCTGCAAACATATTCTTAGCAATATAGGTAAGTGTGTGCTGAGCAGCTCTTTATCTGGGAGAACAGAGTCTGAAATAGTGGGGGACCTGGGGGAGGAGATACACAAAGGATAAGGTGGTAAAAGTATGTGAAGTAATGCAGAAACAGCAGAGGTGGTTTGAGAATGTCTCCTCCCTTCCCTGAACATATATATGTAGTTGGAAGATGGAAAATACAGTACTGATAAAAGGATTCTTATATTTTTTTCGCCAGTATAGCTAGGCTGTAAAAATCACTGCTGTGCAATACAGCTGAAGCCCTGCAGTTTACAAGGAAGAAACAAAAATATATGCTGATGGCATAAGAACCTACAGTTATAGCAGTAAATATCAAGAAATAAAGTCTGGAGAGGTTTACACTCTTCAAAGCTTTGTCCAGACTGTTATTATTGGGAAAATAAAGGAAACCTGCCCTGGAGCAGGTTACCCCCTTCCCCCAGCCCGGTCACTGCCATTTAGAGAGGCGTGGAGGTGCTGAGGGACCTGTGCACAGCCAGGCAGGGGCAGGGAGTGTGACGGGGTGTTGGTCCAGCAGCTCTAGGCTGTGGGCCAGCTATTGGCATGATAGTCTTCCTGCTTGCCTTTAGAAGGCGGGAGGTAAACACAGCTTCAAAACCGAGAGACCGTCCTTCCCGCAGCAGTTGCTGCTCTGGGCAGCATGGCTTTGGGTACTGCATGTGCTGAGCCTCTGCAGCAAGCCCTCCCCTGGGGAGCACAGGTTCACACTGGGGAGAGAGGAGTGTTGCTGAAATGGTGCTTTTTAATACAAAACCACAGCATGCAATAAAAAGGCTGTTTTTATAAATGCTCTGTGGCATAGTTCCTACTAGCTCCATGAGGACTTCAGTAACAGCTATTTAACTCACCAATTTCAGCTTATAGCTGGGCTAACATTAATTTTTAAATCTTATTTTCAAAAGGCAGCACTGTCCTTTCTGAAATGCTGCCTCCCTCCTGTAGATCTGTATGAGCTGGTTTTATGAGATCAAGGGGAGAAAACCATCCATGGTAGGTTGTTTGGGTTTTTTGGTAAAAGCAATTGAGCACAGTACGAAGGGCAGAGTGCGAAGAAAGGCTTGTCTATGATAGGAGTACTCAAAAAGTTCAACAAGAGTTTGCAAGACCCCTTCATGCCAATGAGTTCCCACAAAAAGCCTCACCCAAAAAAGCTGAAATTACAGTCCTTCTCCTAAAGAGAAAGAATGTGAGAATGGCTTGTAATTTTTGAACCAGGAAAGCTATGTTTATCTTCCAAAGAACAGCCCCTTGAAAATGTGACTGTCATCCAGGATTAAAGAGCAGGCAGAAAGCCTGCAGAGGGACGGGCCCTTGGCAGCTCAACACCCAGCACCAGGCATCTGTCTCCTCAGGCCAGGGGATGCTCCTGTTATCTAGCTGATATATACCAGAGTGTCACGGCTTTCCGTATCCAAACACATCTTGACACTGGAGATTACACAGATCCCAGAGCTCTGGAGTGAGGCCAGGGACGTGCACCCGCCCCAGAGCAGCTCACCGCCACGGGAGCAGGCAGAGGCAGTGTGGTGGATCGTTATCAGAGAGCAATGACATGTCACGGCCGTCTCGAACAGGCCAGGGGGTCAAAGGATTATGGCTCAAATCCATTCTTCATAGAAAAATCTTTTCCAAATGCCTGACTTAAAGCTATGAAATCACACAGGGAGTGTGCTATTATCTGTGGGGGTGGTACAGACCCACCTCTGCTTCAAGCAGGAATCCAAAAAAAAAGAAAACTGTAGCTGTGCAGAGCATCTCCATTGCACAGTCATGCTCACCAAACTGCTTTCCTTCCCCCTCACGCCTGCTGGGGCATAGGTTTAGAGGAGTGAGTGGAGGTGTGTCTTTAGCCCCACAGTAATAAAATTGCCTTGAGCACGTATATTTAGTCTTGATTTTAACTCTTATATCCTCTCACAGTATTTTACAGCAGGATATGCACTTGTGCAGATACTGCTGTCATCCCCATTTCTTACCTGCTCTCCACTGGGAGGGACTGGAGAGGAGACTTCTTTTGAAAACTACTTTTGTCGAGAATTTATCTGAGTGGCATTACGGAAACATGGTTTTGATTGATAACCTTTTAAGTTACAGCAACAGTCCAAAGGATTGTGGCAGTACACCAGAAGTCAGCTTGCACCATAAAGGTTCGCCGGTCTGCAGGCACTGTGTTTGGGTTTGAAAGTCATTGAAATCTATTACTTATCTTGTAGAAGTTGATACTGATATAACAAAGAAATCTTGCTTGGAAGGTCCAAGCTGTCATACCAAAATGCTTTTCTTGTCAAGCTGAATTCTTCCATTTCCCTCCTACCCAGGACCAGAGGTAAAAGCATCAAACCCAAGCACCAAAATAGTAGAAGACTTTTCTTAGGCAAAGCCTCATTTGGAAGGCATCCATGTGCATTTTGTGTATGTTGTTTTGTTCTGAGGCCACCTTCTGTACAATTTATTCAGCCCCTGATTCTCTAGAGGGCTTCCAGGCTCATCAGTGGAAATTAGACCTCTACTTCACTGTATTTTCTGTGCTTCAGATCAGAAACAGCCACCATGGAAGCCTTTAATTATCACATACTTTCTTCCACTGGCTCAAGCTTTGGCTCTGATATTTGGGCATACTGCAGCACCGTGATACAGAGGTGTCATGCAGGCTCTCCTTAGGAGGCAGGCTGTTTAAAGGTCGGGGTGCTGTGGGACAGTTATATCACACACACTCTTTAATTGTGTCATCACTCTGCCCAAACCCAGTCAGCCACCCAGGCAAGTCCTTACTCTGGGGGTCCAACATCCCCCTGTCCAGATGGGGTGGGACCTCACAAGACCTTCCTTCACCTCAAAAAGACATGAACCTAGAAGCAGATCCTTCACTCAAGCTGTTTTGAAGTGCCTTGTCTGTCCTCAGGAAGGCTCCAGGAGAAAAGCGGCCAGCTAGCCTCCAGATGAACTGCTGTTTGAGAGAAGATTAAACCCTCCCCTGCATGTGCAGCTTATAGTCAGGCAGACAACATCAGGGAAGCCAAGCTGCCAAGGAGAAAGTTAAAACAGAAATGAGTCTTCTTACTTCAGCTCTGCCTTTTGTTGTGCCCCGAAGGCAGTGTGCACCTGTGACCGTGTGTCCTCCAAAGTCAGAGTACGCCTGCCGAAAGTAAAAATGGCAGACGCAGCCTTACCTTTTAATTCCCATCATGCCTAGAAGAGTGTCTGTTCTCCTTCTATTCAACATAAACTTAGTGGTCATGAGCAGAACTACAAACCACGTAGATACTTGACACATCTCAGAAAGGAAACTGAAGAGTGAGTTGAAAAGCTCAAGTGCATAGCTCAGGTCCTTACAAGTGGCCACTCTATATTTAAGGAAAGAGGCAAACAATCACTACAGAAATTACAATACTACTTATCCTCCTCTACCCACCAGGAGTCACCCTCCTCTCTAACAGTGTCAGATGCATGGATAGTGGGAGCTGCAAATCCATTTCAACATCAAGTCAGTGGTACTAGACTGGTTAGATTTCTGGAGTGCACTAGACTGATGGTTTTGCAGTGAAGACAGTGAGGAAAGCCGTGATGAGGGATGTTCCCTTGTAGAAGTGATGAAGGAAACAGCATGGGGCAATGACACCATAACCCAGTACATCTGTTTCTGCAGTGATCATATGTTCATATCCTAGGATGCATTAAAAGAGCACCTTGGAGCATTTCTGTGGCTGCTTATCCTCTGGGCTATTGTTAATGCAACACTCAATGAAGTGTTTGGGATGAGGTCCAAAAAAGCACTTAGGTGCCTAAATCCAAGACAGTGATTCACAGCTGCCTAAGGACTTGGGTTCCCCTTTTTGTATGGCCCTTCCCAGAACCTCTTTAGGAACCTGGACTTCTGCAATTGGGTGACTCTAGGTGCTGCCATCTTAGCTGGGCTTGGCCACTGGACCCTGCCTCCAGCCTTTCTGTCATCCAGCCCTGCAGAGAAGGTGGCTGTATTTGGGGTCACTCAGATGCTCTGCAGCTGTGCCCTGAGCTCTGATTTCAGCAACCACAGCTGCTCTTGCTCAAACTGTGGCTGGTGCTGCTCTTCCCCATTGATATAGCCACTATGGCGGGGAGGGGTGCGTGTGCTGCTGGCTGGCGCTTTGCAGCCAGAGCCACGATGAGCATGGCACAAGGATGACTTTATGATGATGAGGCAAGAGGCTGTCTCTAGACATGCTTGAGTATGTTTTCCTCCATGTAGCGCTCTTCTTCTTCCACTCCCTAAGAGGGGTCCAGGATAGAAGTGATGAACATACCCATCACAGAAAACAGATGTTCCCTCTTCCACTGCCCTTACTACTGATGGTCTGAGAGGGAATGGTAAAGCCAGATGGACTTTGCAGTTTGGTGGCTGGTGCATGTGTGGAAACTGGATGCGTCATGGAACACCAGGCTCAAAGCCATTCATACTGCCACCCATCAATAAAGCTGTGCAAGAACAGCTTAAAGTCATTCCTAACATAGTATAAAATTCCTCCATTAACGAACTCTTCTACGACATTGCAGAGTATATCTGACTATGTGCTTTTTTGCTCAAGATAGAGCTCAAAACAGTTACAGAAGTCTGGTTATTGAACTCCAGTGACTTACAGGGAGGGAGCAAGAGAGAGGGTAGTTGCTCTTCTACTACTGCTTATTAACCCCGCTCCTGAAAAAGGCAATTACCTCCCAGGAAGCTCTTGGGGTAGATGATGAGCTGAGGTGTGCATGCTGGGAACTCATTAGCTGGGATGGCAGCACCTCTTCCCATGCCCTGAGCATCTGTTTGGATGATCTGACAGACATCTTTCAACCTCGTTCACATGTCTTGCTGTGAAATCGTTAAGCTTTGCCGGGTTTCTCCTGTTGTCTGATAAAGCAGTTAGGGGTCCATGTAACAGACACTTGCACTTTTCAGATATATGTCTCAGGTAGGGCTCTACATGCACAAGCTGTTTTTCTCATTAAGCCCTTCAGTTAGTGCAGTTTACCTAAATCCGTGTTGGACTGTAAAAGGCTTAATCGATGTAACACATTCACTTCCGATGATGTCAGGGAGCCCCTTTACCAATCTAACAGATGAGCTAATCTGATAGCCGGTAAATTTGGGATGACAAGCAAGGTTTATCATGTTAAACCAGATGCCATCAGCACCCTTCAGTCCTGCAAAAATGTTCTAATTCTTCATAAAGCTATTGCTGAGACGTGTAAGGAGAACATGAGATCTAATCTCCTTCCTGCTTCAGCCTTCTGCCGCTGGCTCCTCTTCCTACAATTAGGAGGACAGCCTGATGTGGAGGCATGTTTCTGAAATGATTTCATGGATGACATTTGGTGTCTTCTCTGCCTACATGTGTCCTCAGCAAAAAAACCTGCAGAACAGCAGAAGAGGGAAGATGAGGACTGCTGTGGGACAGAAAATCAATCTTCTGTAGATCTGCCCATGCATATGTATCTGGCTGGGCCCTGTCCTCCAGCCATGCTGCGATCCATATTTCAAAGGGACCATGATTCCTTCTTGAATTACTGGTGCTGGCAGAGCAGCAGAACTGGCAAGTGAGCTTTCAGGAATGTCTTTATTCTTCACAGTCCATATGAAATCGGTCCAAATAGTAATATTCTTGGAGAGCTAGATACTCAGATTTTGCAAAGGTTGGGAACAGCAAAGCACACTATTAATAAAACAGTCACAGTGCTCTTGGTTTTGTTCTGATTTTGATAATTATATGCAGAAGTTTTCTTTTGTCTGGGTCAAAGTCTCTGTCTTTGAGTTTAGAGCTGTCGGAGACAGCTGAGCAAAAGAGCTTCATTCAATAGATAGCAGTACTTGGTTCAGCAAGGATCATCAGTCTACTTTGGTAAGTTCAGTGGCAGAGTGAAGAGGAGAGCTTGTCTGAGGACCCACTCTCCCATCCACTATTAACACCATTGCAGCTCAGAGTAGCCTACCGAAGGTGTCTTGGCTCAGAGAAAAGAAATTTTTTTTGGATGTTTACAAGTACATCCATGACTGTATACAATGGTAAAAGCTCGTATTACATAATCAAATTTATTATTCTATTAAAGCTGTCTTATTTTAATGAAGTACCTTCAACAAGGAGAAATAAAGGACATATTCTCAAAATACTGTGAACTAGCTACAAAAAAGAAGCTTCTCATAAGTGTCTTTTTTATGCTCAGCCAAACGTTGTGAAACAAAGTTGGTGCCTTCTGGCAGTACGAGCCTGCTTAGGAGGGAAGATTTTGTTCTGTTAGTCAATAAATTTTCCCTACAAGTTTTCAACAGGTAAAGTCTCAACAGCTACCTTAAGATCAAAGTCTCTGTGCCCCAGAGGCCAAAGCACCCACCATTTCACCTCATTTGCAATTCAACGGGTTTATCTGCCACACTATGTTGTTTCTTTTAAAGAAAATCCTGGTGGATTATATATATACTCGATTTCAGGTGCAGCAGAAAAATGTGCAGAGGAGCATATCTATGCTAGAGACAGACTTTTGAGCCTAGGTACCATGCAGTGGATATTGCTGAAAAGGGCAGCTTCTCTGCAAACTTCTGTTAGATCCCCTCAGCAGGAAACAATTATCTGTAATACCAATTTCCCACAGAATTTCGCAAATCCTTGCCTACAGGGATTTCACCTTTCATTGTCTCCCCTGCACACGACAGAAAATCTAACTGCAGTGGTACAAAATCAGATCTGAGTCATATTTTTTTCAGCCTCTGGCAACTGAAGGGAGTAATCTTATCTTTGACTAGAGGGAGATGGGCAAATAGGGTAAGGGCTGGTTACCTGAATCCCAAGATGACCTCTGGAGGTTCCTTCCCACTGCACCTATTTCATGGTGTGATGCCCAAAAGAAGAATACTGGAGGGTGGGGTCCCTGCTTTGGGGGCATTCATGCCTTAGCAGCAGAAAGTGTCCATATCCAGGCATGCCAGGGCCCCAAAACATCCATGGGAAGGAGTACTGCCGTAACTGGTGCCTGCTAGGAGGAGCACCTCACAATGCCTTCCATCCCTCCATGCGTCCTCTGAAGGCCACAGCATTCCCATGGCAGAGCCCCCAGCTGCCTTGAACCACCCTCTCTTTTGCTTACAGATGCGGTGGTGTGGGGTTATGAAGAGCATTACAGCCATGGCAACCAGGAGTCACATTTTCAGCATGTTTTCTGCATTTTTCGCCTTTGTCCCGGTCCCCTCTTCCAAGGTGAAGTATCTCACTGTGCAGCTTCCTGATGGCATGGGCACAATCTTGCAGTCTCAGAACCAACCTACGGCATATGTGGGGGTCTGCCTTCTTCTCCCATGTTGGAAGGAAACTCCAGACTCAGTGTAGGGTTGTTCAGACCCAACATGTGCCCAGGGAAAGAGGATGTGTGGGATTCTCTGGGGAGGTGGGTGTAGAGCCAGGGTCTTCACTCTTTGAGCAGTTCAGCATGTTCAGAGGTACCATATACCAATGTTCCCTCGCAGAATCCACCTTTTTACCCCTCTACAGATATTCCTGGGAGGAGGCAAACAAAGACTTTGGCTATGTGGTTGGGGATGCAGTTAGGAAGACCCCAGCAACACACGGCAGTCTGTTTTGCTGCTCCCCTGCTTCCTGGCAGCCCAGCAGCAGTGGGACCTGGCCTGCTGACTGACAGGTACAAAAGGCTGGTTAGATGTTTTAGTTGCATTTCCCACAAAGAGGCTTGTGAGGTTCTGCTGTCTGTCTGCCTGCCTCTGGCAGCGTGTGGCTCTGCCAGCCACTTTCACCCAGTACTGATGGGAAAGGCATTTTGTGGCCATGAAGTTCCCGTGGATTTGGGCTATGCCGTCAGCTGGGTCTCCCCCCAGCACCAGCTGCCCTTCACCCAGGCAAGAGCTGGCTGCCGGGGAGGGCAGCAGGAGCTGTAAGGCAGCAGCTGAGGCAACGTGAAGGGCCAGACTCTGCAGGAAACCAACCTCACAGACTCCTACAAGCAACTCCATCACAGTTTGTCCATCCATCCATCCCAAGCTGTTTATTAACTCCAGGACAGATGACCTGACATTCACATAAGCCGGATCTGATTTTCTGGCTGAGGGGGCACTCAGATCTTTACCATTTCCAACCAGATTTCATTGTGGAAAATACGTTGACCTTTGAGGCCTGATCTTCAATGCCAGAAGCAGAAAGCACCGAGAGCACCCCGCTGCCAGCTGCGAAACAGGGAGAAGGAGCACAGGAGCAGACCCTGAACACATCACCCAACAGGGGTCTGTCCTGGGGTGTTCCATGAGTGCCTGTGGGTGACCCAGGGGGCACCTCCCCCCCTGCATGGCTGACACAGGGGAATGCTCACCCCTCTGCAAAGTGCAGGCTGTCAGAGGAACATTGGTGGTGAGGTCCTGGTGCCATTCAGGTGAACTGATTTGGGAAGGCATATGGGAAAGGCAGAAGGCACCCAGGCAGCTGCAAAGTCTTTGGGGGTAAAAGAGAGAGGGACAAACAAGGGGGAAAAAAAAGAAAAGAACTCTCTTTGATATTTTTTGAGTTGTTAGGTACCAGAGATGAACAAATGAAATTCAAATTTCTCAAGGTATTTTTTTTTTCAAAAACTGGAAAATTAAATTACAGGTGTCATTTTTAAATCCACTGGAAAAAAATTTGTTCAAAAGCAACATTTTCCTGCAACAAGTGATGTAAAAAACAATGACAAACCCCCATATTTTGGAAGAACATTTTTAAGACACAAAACTCTGAGTAGCTCTGCTCCCCACTGCAGATGCTTTCAGACATGCCCAAAGCATGTGTATATGTATGCAGAGCTGTGATTTGCTCTTCTTTGGCATGTCTTTGAAGTTGGCCTTGAAGCTGAAGGAGAGATGCCTTGTTTTCTCCTCACCAGAAGGGGATATGAAGTATGATGTTACTGTCCAAGAAATACAAGAACAACTGTGAAGGCACACAGACTTGCAAAACTGAAATTTAAAGCTATGGAGCAATTCTGCAGGGCTGTTAATATTGTTTGATGTTCATCACTGATTGATCATCCATTTGTATTAATGGTCTTTTTACTTTCTAGAATTCTCGACCAATCTTTAATCCCCAAAAAATTCATTTGCCCTTTGAGATCTCAGAGAAGCAGGGTAAAAATGTAATTTACGTGATAATCCAGGTCTTCTTCAAGGAAGGTGTATGGATAAATTAGCCACACCAGCAAGAGTGGGAATATCCATCAAAGGTTTGTCCACTTAGTTCCAGAGTTCAGGTGATCACAAAATTCGTCATTTTTAAATTGTTTGTTTTGTGGAAGCCAGGACAGTAACAGCCAAAGGGGAGAGATTTGTTACAGTGAGCTCTGTACACCAGAAAGCCCCGCTGAAGCGGTCACAGGGGAAAAATGAGGGTAATCACAGGCTGCCTTCCCTGCCTGTGGCAGGCAGGAGGTGAAGGATGGCAATGAGGCAGTCAAGGGGGACGGTGGGGCAGGTCATAGGGGATTGCAAACAAGTTTGACAAGCATGGGTGGGGGCTGGAGAAGGCAGAGAACACGTGTTGCTGAGTCTGCCTGGGAGAGAAGGAGAAGCTGGTGAGTATCCCTGGGAGGTGGTGAGCCTCCGCAGACTGCAGCTCTCCAAGTGGAGATGCTCCACCTTGCCCTTGCCCTCATCCCACCGAAGTCTGGGAAGGGGCTTTGTGGCACCAGATCTCAGCTTCTTTATAGAGGATTACTATTTTTCAGCCTCAGTGTTTAGTTCTTATTTTAAGTTGGACATTTTCGATTCAGTTGCAGTGTAGCCGTGATGTCCCATGACATGCCAAAACATTTACAAAAATCAACAGTCCAAGTTTTCGTTGACTAAGAACACTCCTGGTTATTTCTGAGTGCGATGGGAGAAGCAGGGATCCTGGCCTTCCCCCGCAATACATCCTTGAGGAGGATGTAATTACTGAATCGGGTTTTGTAATCTTTCTGCTGGGTGTGCTCTGACTGACAGTCTGGGCCAACCCGCACTTCTCTCCTTCATAATAGTGGAAGCTTATCTGCCTGCAGTGCCAATAAAAACAAATCATCTGGTTGCCTTATGCTCTGTGTGCATGAAGACACAGTCATCAGTGGTCTGTGTACCTCTATGCTAACTTCTCGCCCACAGCATTCTTGTTTTTAAATTAGAATTGCAGGATTTTGAAGAGGCTACTCTGTACTGGAGAGGAATGGATGGCTGAGGCTCAGTGTGCGAATGATGAGGTTACAATACATTCATTGTTCGGTTTAAATAATGGTTTTTCAAATTAGGTTTGCATATATGAGTGTAGTGTTCTCATTGACTAAAGCAATGCACAATAGACCACCCAGAATTTGGGAAAGCACTACAAGTTTGTCTCTCTGTGGGCAGGCATCACTTTTCAGGCATCAGTTTTCCATCCCCATTCTGTTAGTATATCTTCAGCCTTAATCAGTCCTTATAGATGCAGTCCTGGAAGCATATCTGGATCACGTAATTTTCAATGGTGGCCTCATAAGCAGTTATAGGATGATTTCAAGTTGAGAGTCTTCAAAGAGTTGAGACCTGTACCACTGATCCAAAATCCAGCTTCAGCATTTTCCACTCATTCAGTGTGGGAGTAAATTGGGATTTATTCTTCTGAAGTCAGACTTCTATAACATTTTAAAGCAGGAATAAGTGAACATGCCTCATCTGTCAAGGTGGAACCAGGTAGCAGGTAAATGTGTTTTACAATACACTGGGAGACTCAGCTGCTTTGCAGTAGTCTTGTTGCCATTCCTATAGCCAGCCCCACTACTTTCATAAAAAAGTAAGTGTGTAAACGGCCAAATACAATGCAGTTTGTGGAGGAGTCACTCCCACTCAGGTTGCACTGAGATAAAATTATATAACTTGAAGACATCAAGGGCACAACCTTCAGTTGTGTTTCCATCTGGAACATATGTTCTTCCCCTTTCCTCCAGCACTCATAGGGGAGATGCTTGGAGAGGTTGTTATTTATGTCAGCGCAAACTGGTGGTACCAGGCATGTCTCCATGGTGGTGAAGAAAAGTATTAGTGCCAGCATCTTTGTGGAGCATATGTATGTGATGAGATAATAGACATCTGGCACGGAGTGGCTGCTGGAGCTCTGTAAACCCCTTGTTTTGTAGTTTTGTGCAGAAAAGCTACCTCCAGCACAGTATATGGCTGTATAGTCTGGAGTAATAAAGATTGCGTTTGTTCTTTAAAAACATTGAGCTGTGTAGCGCTCCTTTCGGGTCCCCAGATTAACACTTGTGCCCAGATGCCTCCAAGGATGAGGTGCATCTCTTGATGCCTGAAGAGGGACTTAAAGAGTTCTCAGATGTCTGTGGGCTTGCTTATAAATCCCTAAGGTTTGCTGTGCTTTCCTCACATCCCAGTAATTTGGCCAGGCCTGCAGCTCATCATCTGCCCTCGGGCTGGGAATCTCCCACCTGCAGTGCAGGCTGCCTGGAAGAATCTTCCTGCATGAGCGCGCACAATCACAGACTGGGCACCCATGTCACCTCCCTGTTCCACGTTGTTGCTGGCAACTTGCTGTCCAGGATCTGGGATGTGGTCACCATTTTCTGGGCCCAAACAGATGTAAATGCCACATCTCGCTCTTCTGGAAGAGGAGCGGTGAGTGTTCAAGTCCCTGCTCCAGGTGCAGGTTGTGCATTGCATTCAACTGCTGTTTAGAAGACACACCCTAGAAATCTGTGTTATTTACTCGAGGTTATAGTTAATCTTATTCCAAATCGAGGGTATTACAAATGCCATTGATATCACTGTTGAGAGCACGAGAGTAAACAACTCATTAGAGAGCGCTGTGACTAAGACGAACTCGCTGCAGAACGTATAGCACGTTCAATTCTGTGAAGGGGCATTGCCAGCTCACAATCCCTCAGGATGGTCATGGGACCAAATTCAACTCTCCCTTGCACTGCCCTGCAGCTAAACTGACTTCAGTTTTCATCCCTGTAGCTTAATGTGGTAAACTGGTGGGATATTTGATCTCCAGTACCAAGAATAGGAACAAAGTGCTTGATTCCAATGCATGATATTCTGCAAATATCTATTTGAGTAGCTAGGTCTGAGTAAAAAAAAGAAATCAAATAGAGGGATGTGGAAAAATCTCTTTATGCCTATAAAAGGATCACTTCAAAACCACAGGATTTTGTATAGGAACCTTTTTCCTTAAATAGTAGAAACAGTCGCTGGGTGCATTCCATCAGTTTAAAAAATGGGGGTTAGAGGAGAGCCGCTGTGTCCGGCAGCAGTTTCCTCTCCTTCCGTCTCTCCCCTTCCTCCCCCCTCCACACATATACCTTGTCTTTTAGCCCCAGAAACTGTGCTTGTAGGAGGCATGGAAACAAGTCTAATTGCAATACGTATATTTATACACATAGACATAATCAAACCCATATATATGTGTGCTGTGCAGTTAAAAAGGAGCTGCAGAGTGGGAATTTTCTGCATTCTTCAGGAAACACCTTTCTGTCCCATTTGTCTGCAGAGATAAACAAAACTTGGCAGTGAATTTCGCTGGGTGGCTAAAACCCCAGTGCAGGCTCCTACTGCAGGTTCACACCTACAGCCTCCTCCGTCCCACCACCAGCTAGAAGGCAGGGGAATAAACCCCAAAGCTCTTCAGCAGTGCCTGTACAAGGGCAGTGGGCCAAATCCTGCCATGCAAACCCCTGCTGTCATCACAGGGATTAGATGGGCTGCTAATCAGGACAGTGGGATTTGTGTCAATCTTTTACTTAGGAAGTGATGCTCAGTTCCCCAGTGATCAATGTGGGTTGTCTGGGGCTGAGGAGGCACTGGGGATCCCTGGGGGTGAGCAGTTGTGGGGGGTGATGCTGGGCTTTGGGATGCCCTGCAAGTGCTCCGGGGTGCCCTGTATGTACTGCTGTGGGAAGGAGTGAAAATGTGGGACTGGTTCTCCCAGGGCACGGGATCCCCGTGCCTCTTGGGGCAAGGGTCCTGCTGCTGCCCTTTCTAGCTGGAGGCTCCCAGGCCAGCAGAGGGCAGGAGGAGAAAGATTTCTGTGACTTTGGGGTTCAGTGATCTCTTTGCAGCAGGTTTGTCTGAGGGTGGGATAGGGAAAAAGATTTCTATCTTCAAACTGGAGGCAGGCTCAGTCGAGACTGAAACTCTTTGGGGAGCTGTTTAGAAACCAGGGTGATGTTTTTAGTACTTTGTATGAGGAGTCTCATGTGCTCACATTAACACGATGAAACTGTCATGCAGAAGGGTCTCCAGGGTCTCAGGTTGGCTCCAGTCCATCCGTCCACCCAATGGCTAGCTTAGTCCTTACAGATGTCTGGATAACCTGCTCTTAAAAACCTCTAATAACAGACACCCACAGTCTCCTGAGACAAAGTATTTCAGCGTTTTACTACTCTTACTATTAGGAACATTTCTTAAATCTGTCTTAAATCTTTCTTAACTCGCTCTCAGCCAGAACCACGGCACACCCTCATTGAAATTTTAGCACGTGGTTGCTATCTACAGCAGGGACAGAGAGCACTTTATTTACTTTCTTTTTGGTCGGTCCCTTAAGTTTCTGAAAGCCATTATTTCTCTCCTCAGATATCTGTTCTTTAATCAAATCCAGTTTCTTTAGCCTACCTTCCTGCATATGCCTGTATATACCTTTCTTGAGAAATAGCATCCCCTTTCATAAAAACATCTCTAGGTGAAGTCTCACACTAACAGAGGAAGCTGAACAGAGGGAATGGAGATGTCTGGAGTGCTCCAAAACAGATTTTGGTGGGTTTTTTCCAACAGTATGTCATTATAGGTACTCAGACAGCCAGTGGCCCACCACAACTTACAGGTCCTCAGAGCTGAGCAGTAGCCCAGGCAGTCAGCCCCAGCCTGGCTTGGGGACATTGGGGTGATATGTGCATTCATGCTTCCCAAACTGCATCTTAGGGCTTTTCAATCCCTATCTCCAGTTTGTCATTCCTGCCACTTACAGCCAGAGCAACAACTGCCGTAACTGCAACACAAACATTGCCCTATTTTTTTCATTGCCAATCTGTCAGTGAAAATGTTGGCTAGTTTTGGGATGAAGGGAGACCCCCAGGGTCCCATTCAAGACACTCCCCTAGTCAACAGGGAAGTATTGACACCTTACACATACAACTTTATAATGGCTTCACCCTTCCCATAGCAGTTTCACTCCAACCCATTTTCCGCTGCTTGCTCGTGAAAGGGATGACACTGTTGGGGTTGGTAGAAACCAGGAGAAAAGGGTGCTGGGGTGAGAGTGCACCCATTTTACCCTGCAGGCGAGGCCTGGGGTGGCACAGCAGGTAGCACCCACAGAGTGGGGGCTGTGGGAGCTGCAGGCTGCGCCACACCGCACCAAGCAAAGAGAAAAGGGGGAGGAGCCACCCAGAGCATGGGTCCTGCTGTGGGAGAGCTTTGTACACCCCAGTCTTGGTTTCCCGTGAGACCACACATGGACTGGCACAGACAGGGCTTCAAACAGGACAGGGGCTCTGCTGCAGCAGGGCAAAACGTGTGAGGGGCTGGGAGGCAGCGGTTAGGAGCGTGGTGCCTCCCTTCCAGTTCAGGCAGCTCAGTTCTGCTACTGTATCAGTCTTAGCAACCTCAGAGCAGTGAGAGCTGTGTGCATGGCTGGCCACCTCCAGAATGGCTATGTTTCTACTTCTTGGACCCTTGCACCTCTTACTAAGCCTTACCCGCTGCAAAGGGCACTGGCCTTGTGCTGCGCATGTGTAAGTTTCTAGTAAAGTTGTTTGTTAGTGCAATTAGAAAATGTTAACAAGTACCTATGAGGCAACTGCACAATCTCCTTTTTAAAGAGCAACACATCGTACAGCTGGAGACACAACGCTGGAGAAAGCACACTCCGTGTACTGGTCTAACAAACACCTCCTGAACATTTTTTAATATGACCTGGCAGCAGACCAGGGTAAATGGCATGTTCTTTTCCCAGTGCTTTGGCTCAAAGTATGTATTTCAGAGGCTTAAAAGAACAGTCAGTCAATTAAATGTGATAAATGAGGCCATTTGTCACCAGCATTTTAGCTTTTCTTTTAAAGTATAAAACGAGATAATGAGCAGGGCTTGAAGAAATCCTTTGTGGTGTTGGGAGCCAAGGGCACATGATATACAGAACGGATTTTCTGCCTCTCCCATCATGAGAATGCAATCTGACAATACTCCCCCTCATGACACAGAAATCAGAGACAATGTTAAGAAGGGAAAAAAAAATCAGTAATGGATGAAAAACCAGTGACATGTTGCAATGAAGATAGGAAAAGAAATGCACTTAGTTAAGGGTAAATCTACTCCCATTGCAAATTTCCCGTTGTAGGTGCTGGTCAGTAGGAACACAGTGACAGCTGCATAGTACCTTTAGCTTACAAAAACCCCTCATGTGGCATAGTTACCAACACATCACCTACTCAGAAAGAAGCCAGGTATGCATCCAGGAAGCAGGCAGTGGTTGATGGAATGGATCACCACTTCCCCCAGTGTGGGAGAGGGGACATGACTGTGCTGGGCTCTGTGAGCTGCAGGGTCCTGCACAGATTGGGAGTCCCAGGGATTTGGGGCTCCTGTAACACCCACAGGTACATACAGCACACTGGGACACCCCATTTGCTGACAGCCACGTAGGCAATACAGTACAGGTATGTAGTCCATAGGAGTGGTGGCACTTAGGGAGTGCTGCATTAGTGCAGGTTAATAACCATGGCTGGAGGCTAGAGCTGGATCTGGATCCAGAGCTGGAGTGTTTCCAGCTGTCTTTTAAAAACTAGCACCTTTCTTTCTGGGAGGTTCCCTGGATGTATTTCCTTCTGTGCGCTGTCCTTCTCTATCATGTGTGTCTAGGAATCAGGAAACATTTAGTTCCATGTGTGAAACCTCTCCATACCCGCAGAACTGAACACATTGACTGTATTGACTGCATTTCACACTGGCGTGTGCGCCACTGGGAAGTGTTACTTTGGCTCCCTCTTCCCACCTCCACTCTGCATCTACCCACTTGTGCTACCACAATAAGAAATTACTGTTGTTTTTCTTAACTTGTTTTCTCAATCAATCATCAGTTTATACTGAATATGTTGAGGCAGGAGTGCCAGTAAGCACGGCTGTGCACAAAGACAAACAGACATTTAAGGAGATGAAAACCACTGACAGTTTGCCTCTACAACATGTGTTTTATTTATGTCTGTACTGTGCTCTCTTGGCAGCATTTGTTTTAGTCCTGGCATGAAAACCCTGCCTTTTTGCAAATGTGGACAGCCTCACACATGCCCCTGACGTTAGATAATTAATACATACAGTGCAAGGAAACATATATTTTAAGAAAACAACCCAGATGTACCAGCAACAGGAGGTATTGAATTAACTCAAAAGACGAAGAATGAAAATCTTATTAAAGGAATTGCATGAAAGGAGGTGCCAGTCAGGTACCGAACAAGTAAACGCCAAACATGCGGTTGAGCCAATGACTCACCATCAGGTTACCCTCAAGTCAATGAGTTTTCAGCTGATAACAAACTTTGTGCATGGCTTCAGTGGGGCTCTGCCTGGAGGAGTGCCCTCCTTGACACCCCAGCAACCCAATGGCAGCAGCGTGCAGCCAGCTGCACCCATGCAAAGGTTTCCAACACTCATGGTGGCTACCACATTAATGAAGTCTGTGCCCGAGGGGATTTTTCAGATGGGGTTTCAAACTACAAGACCAGACCCTGTGCTGTATAAAACCTGCTGGTAAGAGTGGCCTCCTCTGGAAGCTCAGCCACAGCCCATGTGTTGCCCTGGCTATGGGTTGATGAATGGGTGGGATACACCTGTCGAAGCCCTTGATGGGCTGCCCATTTCCTCTCCTTCCGACTTGACTCACTTGCTTCCCAAACAAATTCTTGTTGCAAAGGCTCAAGCCCTTTTAACTCCACATTCCTGCTTGTAACAGGATCCCTTTTGAAAAGGAGGTGAACAGGTACAACTCACAGAACTTGAAAGGAGAAAGATCCCAAATAATTGCTGGAAATCATTGGAAAGAAATATCTCATAAACCAACATCCTAAACCAAACAGAGGGCTGAATTTTCAGAATCAGCTCTGAAACGGTGTGTTTACAAAACTACAGTGACTTAACCCGGGCAGGCAATGGAGGTGTGGGAGTCAATACCAATGCTTTTCCCACCCCACACGCAAAGTCTGTGGGACTGCTGCCTGCACTGTGAGGCAGTTGTGTAAAGGCGCTACCATCACCCACCTTCACCACAGTGTGAGAAATACACAACTGTGGTCTCTAGATATGGCCCAAGGAAACACATATTTTATGGCTCCACCCCTTCTGCAGATGTTTGCTGGCATCTACCTCATTTGTCTGGGTTAAGTGAGGAGGACGTGGAGAAGAATGGGGAGGCTCTATCTCCCAAGATTACAGCTCTATAGCTTCAAGAAGATAGTTTCTTTCCAAACACTTTCCATCTTTTTCTTTCTCCTGTTACCTCTACAGAAAGTTGAGCATCTTTAAAACTGCATTAGCCTCCCTTAGGGAGGCTTGTTTTCAGATCCCTTCTCAACCCAATTTGGAGCAGGGACATCAAATGCAAGGCAAATCTGGTCCCTTGTTAACTTGGATCCATTTGGAGCTGGACTGGGAAGTTGGAGCCTGCCATGGTGTTCACAGTCTTTCAAAATATTTACTTATCTGACTACAAGAGTTATTTAATAAGTTATGATGTCTGCAGGTTTTTTTGTGTAAACAATTTACAGTGCCATGACTGATGTTGGGTGCTGTTTGGAGAGAGGCAAGACTGATTGTATATACTGGGCTTCAGTTTGGAGAGTTCAGCCCCAGGACTGGGCAGTATTGTAACCTAATAAATAACATCAGTTAATCATTTGGACTCACACTGTTTCAGTGCTCATAAAGCCAAACAAACATGGCCAAATGAAACTGATGTTTCTTTGAGCAGACCTTGGCTGTGCAAACATCAAGAACCTCTGCAGGGGTGCCTGGCATAGCAGTCACAGTGCCCAGCTCTGCTCTTGCCTCATACCTATTCTGTCCACAGTCCTCCAGTGCTTCCTGGGTAGAAGGAAATGTCTGGTTTTGTGGGAGGGGCCAGTATGGATATGGGCCATTGCACTTCAAGCCCTTTCTCCAAATCTAGGAGGAAGGAGGTTGGGAAGTGAGTCTCACCACTTTCAGGAGGCAGCTCCAGCCCTTACAAAAGTGCAGTGAAATGAGTGGACTTGCTCCTTCTGTCACAGCTTCAGGTCGTGGTACATTGGTGGGTTCCTCAGTCTTGCATTTTCCAGTGCCTTACCTCAGGTCGCCAGGACCTTCCAGTAGGAGATGAGATTTCAGCTGCAGTCCTTTGGGTCACATCATCAAAGACCTTTTTCCACTACAGTTGTGCAGGATCACGAGAAAAGACTATTCCTTGGTGGAAGAGTTGTTCCCACCTCCAGTGGAGTGGCACAGGAGTGTGATTGCTGCAGCTCATGGGTTCATGCAGCCCAGCTGGTGAGCCAGAGCTACTCTAGGCAACGACAAGCCCCCATGAGACACCCGAGCAGAAAAGAGAGGGTGTGGACTAATGTCAAACAGAGAGGAAGTCAGAGGATTTGGTTCAGTTCAAACTGGAAACAAGTTGTTTCAGTTGTGTATCATCAAAATGTTTTGCTTCTGGAATAAAGTGACCTGGACGTATCTGAAACAACATTTTTGGGACCATGCAGCTCCCTCAAATTTTCTGCAATTTGACTTTTCTGACCTAATTGTGTACAAAGAGAAGGGTATGAGTCTCAGTAGTTTCCATGAAATGGAATCACTGTGGCCAGTGCAGCCATGTGTAATGCAGGAGCCTCGCAATGGCTGCTACTGAGAGGCAAAAGTTTGGAAGGAGAGAAAGAGAAAGCCTTTTGATGTTACCAATCAGCTCTTCAGGTTGGCTAGTATGGCAAGAAATTAAAAAAAAAGAGGTTTAAGAACTTTATTCTGGAAATACTCTTTCAGACACATTCACCATCAAAGGTCTACACCAGATGCTGTGAATAAAGAATGGGAGGGAATTAAAAGGAGAGAATTGATCCTAACACTGACACAAGATGGCTGGGTGAATATGAGCTGGATAAAGACTCTACATACCCACGCAGAGAAAATGTACTTCCTCTGAAGAGAGCAAAATAATAAAGTATGGATTTGAAATTATTGAACTGTGATACTACTTCCATGTTGCTGATGATGGACTTGTCTGATGGAGAGAAAAGTACAAGGAGGTCTTTCCAGTTCAGATTGGAAAAAGGAAAAGGATTTCTGGGGCAGACTTTCCACATACAACATTCCCCATGGGAGGAAAGTAAAACTCGGTGCCCTTCTGATGTTCAAAACTGTTTCTGCAATCATCTTCAGCCACCAGAAAAGGCTAATTGATCCTCCAGCTTCACCAACAGCATTCTATCTTTTCATTTAGTCTGTTTGAATTTGCACTCAGAACGAGAAGGATCTTGAGCAAAACTTAACCTGCCTCTTCCTCCCAAGGGACCCTCCCAAGACGCACTGCACTTAGGAAAGCAAGTAGAGGTTTCAAGAGGACCTAAGGAACAGCAAGCTGATGGCACCACTCTCGGTCTCCATGGAAATACGCCTTGATGTAATTATGGTAAAGAGCTGAGACAAGAATAAAAATGATTCAGAGAAGCTTTGGTACTTCTCTCCTGTTTAGCTTCCATGATTAAACCTACACAGAGCCTAGAATGGGGAGATGAGCCTCAATTATAGCTAAGTAACAGTATAATGAATTATCTCCTTTGCACTTACTTTAGCTGGTGAGTAATCCAATTTCTACCCAAACTCATGTTGACTATGGAGATTTTGACAATATCTGATTCATCAACATGCTGGAAGAATGTGCAATTAGAAATGTAGAGGAAGGACTGTATCTTTCCACCATTTATTCTTAAAAACTGATAATTTCGAGCAAACTTTTTAACAGATAGCATTAATACAAGCGATACTTCAGTGGAAGTCCGCTTTTAGCTAAAATTAAATGCAAACAAATGGCCTGCTAAGCAAAGAATTGGAATCCTTTCTTTTATGTAGAATATAATAATAATTTTATTTTGGATAATGAGTCCTTCTTAGATTTATGGACTCCAACTGAATAGTACAGAGTGTGTTTTATGTGTCTTGAAGGTCTTTTGCTCAGAAAATGCTCAGAACTGCAGGTTCTGATGTTATATTTTAAACAGTATTTAAAGGTATCAGCAGTCTCAGCTTCATGCCCTCAGCCAGCGAGAGCCGCGGAGGGTTGGCATCCCTGTGTTTCCAGCCTCAGCTGCTGTGTGTGGGTACCAGTAGGAAGCAGGAGCTCTCAAAGCAGCTTTCCTGCTTCTGAAAGGAACCTATTCCTGGAAGTTATGGGGTTGTTGAGATCCTGGGACAGAAACAATATGAATTCTGAGACTGCCCTGCGACTTTGGTTGCCACTGGCACGATTTGAGGGATGGGTGTTTAAGCCCTGTGGAGCAGGCACCGACTTTCTGAGCTGCGGGATCTGCAACCCTGGCAGAAGGAGGTGCTGGCCCACAGCACAGCTGTGAGGCAGGAAAGTAGTTCAAATAAATTTAAAAAAAAAGTTGTGGTCTTTTATGAAAGGCAATCTTGTACAGCAATTTGTAAAGAGCTCAAGGGATGCTATTGTTTAAATAAATATTTAAGGGAGAGTCCTCTCAATTTAAACAGTGAGCTGTAGCATGTGGAAAACAGCAGCATTTGATTACATACACACAAGAGGCCAAAGCAAACTGTTATGAACAAAGGCAGCGGAGGAGGAGAAAGCAATGACATTTGATTCTGTTTCTCTGCGATAGGTTGTTGACAACATCATTTCTGCCTAGTGCCAAAGTGCAGCAGGGGTACAAACCCTGGGCACCGGTTTCACCGGGACAGAATCATAGAATCTGTTTTCTATTTGGGAAAGCTGCATTTCTGTGAAGACTGCAGAACCCGATTTGGTGAGAGTAAAGTTGGTAAGATAACTTTGATTTTTATCATGGCCAGCCATGGTGTGTGGGTCTCCGAAGTGATCACCGTCTTTAGCAGGTTTGAGTTAGCCTGTTGCTAAAGCTAGGAAGAGCGAAAGCTGGGGCAGCTGACCCAAGCTGGCCAACAGATGTGTTCCATACCATAAACATCATGCTCATTATAAATTGGAAAGTTTGCTGGGGATGGTCACTTTTCCTCAGTTGTGGCCATCCCTGGAGAGTCTCGCCCATCATTCGGCTTCTGAGGCCTGCTCTCCTGTTTGCTGTGACCATTCATTGGATTTTCACTGGAGATGTGGTGCTCCCGCTGCCTGACATCCAGCATTCACTGCTGGGAGTGTGCAGCTCATGACCCGTGACTACATGGGCTGAGTATAACTTTGTGTACTTTCTATTAGTATTAGTATTAATATCAGTTTATTTTATTATTATTTTGTTAAATCCATTTTCATTCCAACTCGTAGGTATTCTTTCCTTTTCCTGATTGCCCTTCTTGAAGCAGGATCAGAACGGCCAACTAAGCGGAGACATCCTGCCAAGCCCAGCAGTGGATGCGCTGTGCAAGAAAGCTCTTCTGGAAGCCCCATGGGTGTTTCGTGTAGTGAGATGGCTGGGGATAGAGGTAAGAGCAGGGTTTAGCCCCACAGGTGATACATACCCTGCCAGTGGCTCACGACCCGATATGCAGCAGCAGGACTGTGTGCCTGAGGAGAGGGGGTCAAAGGTGGATATGGCTGATCACGCATGACCCATGCGTGTTGGCCGGTCTTTGACAGGCACACAATCACAGCCTTGATGCTAGAGGACCGCACATTGCAACATGGGTTCACTTTAAAACTCTGCTTCATTTGGTTGAGAGTTTATTGGGCTCTGTGGCTACAGAGCTGGAGCCACCTTGTGCAGGGAGATTGGCACAGCCAAAGCTCAACTCCGTGCACTGTCAACAGTCAGAATCAAGGAGGTGCTTTCTGCCCTGCAGGTAGAAAATGCCAAGGGCATAAACATACAATTGGTAGTAGCAGAAAAGAAAACAAGAGAAATTCACTGCTGAGGGACATCTAAATAAAAGTCAAAACATGCTAAAAGGCCGTAAGCAGTTACAAAACCCTCAGTGAGTTTGATGGTAATAGGAACCTGCGTATGTCATAGGTCCTATACCTAGATTTGTGCTACGGGATTCACAAGGGTGTTGTAAATGAATTGGTAGGAAAAGACTTAGGGGAGCCCATGACACTTGCCTCAGGGTGAGAAACTTCAGTTTATGTCGGGGTAGGGGTTTCCCAAATGGTCTTTAGCAGTGCAAAAGGCTAAAATGCTCAACTTCCTCACCCTGTGCTGATCTCCTTCTTTTGAAAAAGGTAAGGCCTTTGCCTTATCAGAAATCAGTTTTTCTTTTCTGATATAACAGTGTATTCACTCCCCTTCTCAATTTGAGTCACAAGCCAGCAGAGCACCAAATAAATCACTTTTCCAAAGTTCCTGAAATTGGAGAATTCTGTAAAGGTCACACAGCCCTGGTGACACATATTTCATGGGTGCATCTGAAGACACGGTAGATCCCCTGTACTAAGTAGCACATGGTTTATATAGGAGAACACTGTTTGGGTTATCAAGATGGTTGCTACAAGAGTACTCAGCCAGGGCTGTATCTTGGTAGAAGACAAATTCTGTGCACCCATTCATGAACAAGCCTCTCTGATGTTTCACCCTATCCCACATCACTGGACAGCAGAATAACATGAAGACAAATTTATATCTGGGGTGCAACTGCAGGAAGGTTGCAAGCTTCTCTCAGGGCTGGGATCAATCTAGTTGTCTCCAGCCACAGGACCTGGGGACCCCAATGTTACTGCACAACCACCTTCAAATACTCAAGACCCTGGCACGGCTCAGGACAGAAGACCTGACCCACACAGTCTGTGGAGACATGGGAATCTGCAGAGTAGGTCAAAGCACATAATTTTGAAAAAAAAGCATTAATTTCCAAGACAAAACAGTTCATGATTCATGACTATCTGGAAACAAAGGAGAAGTAGGAATTACACAAAAGTCCTGTTTTGTTTATTGAGGAAACGTGGAATTAATTGCATGTACTTTGGTTTCCAGCAAAGGCTAAGTCCCAAGACACAGTGCTGTGATTGTTGTGGTGTTAGAAGACTGATGTGGCTAAACAGAGAGTTTTGGCTGGAACTCAGGAAGAAAAGGAAAGTCTGTGGGGTAGGCCACTCAGAAAAACTACAAGGACTTTGTGAGGCTGTACAGGGAGAAAATGAGAAAGGCCAAAGCCCAACTAGAACTTAATCTGGCCACTGCCATAAAAGACAATAAAAAAATGTTTCTATAAATACATCAACAGCAAAAGGAGAGCTAAGGAGAATCTCCATCCTCTACTGGAAGTGGGGGGAAACATAGTGACCCAGGATGAGTAAAGGCTGAGGTGCTGAATGCCTTATTTGCCTCAGTCTTTTATAGCAACACTAGTTGCTCTCTGAGTGCCCAGCTCCTTGAACGAGAAGACAGAGATGGGGAACAGAATGAAGGCCCCATAATCCAAGAGGGAATGGTCAGTGACCTATTTCACCACTTAGATGCGCACAAGTCTATGGGGCCAAACGGGATCCACACAAGGGTACTGAGGGAGCTGACTGAAGCGCTCACCAAGCCACTTTCCATTATTTATTAGCAGTCCTGGCTAACCGGTGAGGTCCCGGTTTCCTGGAGGTTCGAAAAAGTCACTCCATCTACAAGAAGGCTCAGAAGGAGGATCCAGGGAATGAAAGGCCAGTCAGTCTGACCTGGGTGCTGGGAAGGGTTATGGAGCAGATCATCTTGAGTGCCTTCACATGACAAGTACAGGACAACCAAGTGATCAGGCACAGTCAGCATGGGTTTATGAAAGGCAGGTCCTGCTTGAATAACCTGATCTCCTTCTATGACAAGCTGACACGCTTAGTGGATGAGGGAATTGCTGTGGACCTAGACTTTATTAAAGTTCTAACACTGTTTCCCACAGCACTCTCCTGGGGAAACTGCCTGCTCAAGGCTTGGAGGGATACTCTTTGCTGGATAAAAAACTGGCTGGATGGCCAGGCCCAGAGAGTGGTGGTGAATGGAGTTCGATCCAGCTGGCAGCTGGTCACCAGTGGTGTTCCCCAGGGCTCAGTACTGGGGCCTGTTCTCTTCAATATCTTTATCCATGATATGGATGAGGGGATTGAGAGCACCCTCAAGAAGTTTGCAGATGACACCAAGTTAGGTGGGAGTGTTGATATGCTTGAGGATAGGGGGGCTCTACAGAGGGATCTGGACAGGCTGGATTGATGGGCCAAGGTGAATTGTATGAGGTTCAACAGGATCAAGTGCCAGGTCCCGCACTTGGGTCACAACAACCCCCTGCAACAGCTTGGGGGGAAAAAAAAGCTTGGGGAATTGTGGCTGGAAAGCTGCACAGTGAAAAGGGACATGGGAGTGTTGGTCAACAGCCGGCTGAATATGAGCCAGCAGTGTGCCCAGGCGACCAAGAAGGCCAATGGCATCCTGGAATGTATCAGAAATAGTGTGGCCAGCAGGACCAGGAGAGTAATTGTCCCCCTGTACTCAGCACTGGTGAGGCCGCACCTCGAATACTGTGTCCACTTTTGGGCCCCTCACTACAAGAAGGCCATTGAGGTGCTGGAGCGTATCCAGAAGAGGGCAACAAAGCTGGTGAAGGGTCTAAAGAGCAAGTCCTGTGAGGAGCAGGTGAGGGAACTGGGGTTGTTTAGCCTGGAGAAAAGGAGGCTGAGGGGAGACCTTATTACTCTACAGCTACCTGAAAGGAGGTTGTAGTGTGGTGGAGGTCCATCTGTTCTCCCAAGTAATAAACAATAGGATGAGAGGAAATGGCCTTAAGTTGTGCCAGGGGATGTTTAGGCTGGATACCAGGAAAAATTTATTTACAGAAGGGGTTGTAAAGCATTGGAACAGGCTGCCCAGGGAAGCAGTGGAGTCACCATCCCTGGAGGTATTTAAAAAGTGTATAGATGTGGTGCTGAGGGACATGGCTTAGAGGTGACCTGGCAGTGCTGGGTTAACGGTTGGACTTGATGATCTTAAAAGTTTCTTCCAACCAAAATGATTCTGTGATTCTGTGACTGATTCTGTGAACTAGTCATGTCACACATACTGGTTTAATTCAGACCAAAACTGTAGGAAGAACATAATGGGATATAGCCAGTAGCTAGATGGGATAGGAGTAGGGTCTGAGTCTTAAATAGGTCAAGCAATTCATCAAGCAATGAAGGTTTTGGGTTAGCACTCGTGAGGTGACCTCACTCTTCCCCTGGGCCATGCACAGAGGAAGTAGCTGGCTGGACCACCCAGGGCTGCAGATTAGGAGGTGGCAGAAACCTTATGCACCGAACTGACTGCTTCATTCATGATGCTGCTCCCCACTTGTAATCATCAAAGTTGTAACAGCAACAGGTGCCCAGATTTATTTCTTTTGTGACAACTTCCACAAGGACATCTCCAATAAGCATCTCCACTCCTTTGTCCATCTCCACTCCACTCGTGCTTTCATCGAGCATCAAAGTTTAGGGCACTGTTTGCCGCAGTGTCCAGACAAGCACTTTATTGTTTTCTTCCATGACACGGAGCAGACACCAATAAACATCAACTATTCCTTTTCCTTTTCTGTTTCAGTTCTCCTGCAAATCCTTTTTTAAAACTCCTTCTTATGACATCCTTGACAAAGGTGAGGCTGTCAGTTTGCAGGAAGCATTGCCTGCCACGCTGGCCAACACCATCTCACAGCTTCTTAGAACTCCTTCATCCCTTTATAGGCATCTCTGCTCTTCTCACACTGTCAGCTGCTGTTCTTCTGGTCTTTGTTTCTACGCCACCTTGCACAGCTGAGTCCTGGTGCATGCATGGGGCTTCCAGGCGGTGACAAAGATGATGAAACTTCACTACCTGACTTAGTGGAAGGAGAGGCTGTACAGGATGCTCCATAAGCCATAGCCATAAAAGAAGTGAAGGAAACCAGCTCTCCCTGCCACTCCAGCAGGAGTGGAAACAGGCAGACTGCAGCTCCCTACCTTTCAATGTAGAAATCACGTCAAGTGGCAAAATGGAAACACAGAGATTTCACCATCTGTCTGCAAGTGCTGCATATGTATTGCATACAGAAATAGGCCATAAGAATACCGTTACGACTGAAAAACCCTTGAGGCAAGAGATGCCAGAAATAGGCCTCCCTTGTTCAATGTGTTATGATACACTTGTTAATTAGATGATCACACAATATTTTGCCACAGGTCTCAGCTTTATCCCATGGTACAGAATAGACTGTCTTCAGTGGAGAAGATGTTATACATAATCTTTTTTTTTCCTTTAGTGTGCAGTGTGGTCCTAGGCTTTATTTGCTACCCAAGTCCTCCTCTGAATAAAAACTACTGATTTTTCCCAATGCTGGGAAAATTTCAGTGGCTCACCTCCTTATTGTATCTGAGTTCTTCACAAGAGTCTCTGAACTCTGGTACCTCTGTCAGGGATCTAGTGGTGCTTTAGCCACTTGAACAAGATAGAGAGGAGAGACAGGCATGCAAGGAACCATTATGATCACATCAGGCACCAGTTTATCAGGGGTCTGGCATTGTCACTCATCCCAGCTGTCCCTCACCACAGTGGTGGGCCTTCCTTGCAGCAAGACCCATGCCCATATCCACCCTTGTGGGCTTCACAGGTCCCACGGCCCAGTGTTTCAAGGTCATGACCTGAGACTACAGGGTGATCAGCATATATAACTGGGGCTGTGCAAGAGTGTTCAACATCAGGTGGCACTGGACATGCTCGAGGCAGAGCTCCCATCAACTCCCATCCCAGGAGTGGACATTCAGTACAGGGTCTCGTGGCATGTGCAAACAGTGGAGTACACCCCACAGCTCCTGACTGCAGACTGGGGAAAGCCTCAGTGCAATCTGGCACAGAAGACCCTGCATGGAGTGCAGGACTGAAGCCAGTTCTGCAAGGCAGCACTCACATTCCCAAAATAGGGACCATGGATAAAGCAGCTCAGGTTTCTTGTCAGTCTCTGGCACGTCCAGACTCTCCCTGTGGCTCACACCTTGACAGACACTTCCCTGCCCTGCCTCTGAGCCCACTAGGCCCCTGAATCCTCACTTGTACCATATACATCCCATCCCAGTCCCATGCTATCCTTGTTTAGCATCCCAGTATGAGATCTTCCCTTAGCCAAGCAGCCCCAGCATCTCTGGCTGCCTCCTGGCTATGACAGTGTCAAGAGTGTTGTTCCCTGCCTGTCTCTCCATTGCCCAACCTCTCTGCCCTGAACAGCATTACAGGGAAAGCCCAGCTTCATGCTGCTCTGAGAGCTGGGGATGGCTCTTGGGCTGCAAAGAGGTGACACAGGTAGCCTCATCCCTGTGGAGTTGTGGGGAGGCAGCAGGTCCAGCAAGAACTTGGTAGCACTGACTGGGTGCACAGGAACATTGGTGGTGGCACTGGATGCTGCAGGGATGCTGGACTAAGGTCGCTCACATGGGAAGGAATCTCAGCAGAATTTGACTACTCAGCCCCAGCACATCTCTAATAAGTTGCTATTTTTTCCTTTCAAAGACAGTCACTAAGCCGAATTGGAAAAGATTTATAAAGTAAAAAAAAACCAAAAATTGCAGTCCTAACACAAAGCTGCCAAATTTCAGATCTTTACTCCAAAGCGCGAAGGGGAAAGAACTATCCAGGGAAAGGATCACCAGGTTCCCTCCTCATGTTTCTTCCTTTCTTCTTCTTTTTTTTTTCCTTCCAGTTGGACAACAGTGCCTTTTTCCCTATGCTCATTCTTGGAACTGGCTGGACAGTTTTGGCAAAAATTTTCCAGAAAAGAATTTAGCCCAAGGCAGACAATCAAGTTGGAAGAACTCAGTCTAAACGGTTCAAGTCTGGCAAAGTTAGAAGCAGCTGCAAATGCCATCTTATAGCAGGACACATGACAACCTTGATCACAGGGGATGCGTGCAATGCCACTTTTGACACATTCAAAGCTCTAATAGCTGCTGATGTTGTGTTCAGGTGCATCTTATCATGATTCAGACATGTCACTAGGAAAAGAGCTTTGACTCAGTCATCCCACTGAGCCTTCCCACACCACTTCCTACTCGAACAGCTCTTCCCATCTAACAACTGGTCATACATAAAAAACACAGCTCCCTCACCTCCCATATTTGCATTTGAGCTTCAGCTTCTTGGACAGCGGCAGCTGATACTAAAATAAGATGGCTCTCTGAACTAATGTATTCAAAATTAATGAAAGAAATAAAGCAACACACTCCTCTGGCAGGTTCCCATGCATATTTCCCATAAAAGTTCTTTTTTCCACAAGAACAAATTGTGAGTATGTGGGGGATTTGCACTGAATCTTGATACAGAGCTTAGAATTCTTGGCACTGTTTGGGATATTAAAATGACATCAGCTCCAATTTCTACATTGAAATTTTATAGTTGTTGCCTGACCACATTGCTTTATTCTGTGCATATTCTCTCTCCTCCAAGCTGCCTTTCTGTCACAGCCTGCTGTCCATGAGTATCATGAAAAGCTGTGTGTTTGTATTCCTTATAGCCCTGCTTGCCCCTCCCTGTGCTGGGCACCCAAGTGATAAAGCTGCATTTCTTCCTCCAGGACAAAGCAGCATTGTCCCCTCAAGGGACGAGGGCACCTTTGTCAGCCAAAAGGCTTCCCTGCAGCTCGGCAGCTCTGTGCTGAGAGGGACCTGGGTGCCAAGTAGGGTCCTCCTCTTTTCTCTAGTGGAGCAGAGGAGTGGAGTGCATGCTGCCGAGGTGACACGGCTGCAGGACAACTGGGACCGGGACCAGGGGAGGCCAGTTATTTCAGGCAGGACCATCCAGGAAAGGGGGAGTGGAAAGAAGAGTAAGAGGAAAGGGAGCATATCTTGGTGGGAGACAAGGCTTTCTCCAGCACTGGCATAGTAGCACCTGGAGCAGAGTTTGTTGAGTTGTTGACAGAGGGAGAGTATAAGTGCCCCTCCAACACACACACACTGCCCCATGCATCAGGGCAGGGAGGGACAGCGGTTTTTTAAATTAAGCAAAAATCGAAGTAATTGCATTTCTGTATTATGCAGCAGTGTGACCCGCTACGTTTGAACATCATGGTGCAGGCGGACTGATTTGGTACTCCGGAGCCCCCATGAATCACAGCACAGGGAGAAGAAAGAACATCGGGACTGGGAGAGTTAACGGACTCCAGCACTGGGAGTACAGTTCCATGGGCCCTAGCACAGACATCACGCTTATTTCCTGGATTTAAAAAAAAATACGGATTCAAGGAAAAGATGATGCTTTCCTGCATCCCCTGTGACTTGGAAAGCAATAAGAGCAAATAAAGGCAGTTAATTATCTGGCACGCCACATCCAAACATTTCTGAAAGCACCGCTCTGCTGTTACTGTAAGAGTCACGCTGGAACAGCATTAGCATATACTCTGTAAACAGACTCAGTGCCATCCTCCAGCACAGCCTCAGCCTCCCGCATGAGGATTACAGCAGCTGGACAAATCCAGGAGGGACTGACTGTACCTGACAGTCAACAAAATGCCAGTTTTGCTTTAGTCTGGCTTGATCACAATAGTACCTGGGTTTGTTATTGCCTACGTTGCCTACATACTTACTCATCCTCTCTAACGTATGATGGAGAATTGCTGCTGCTTGCTTCTCTGTGCGAGATTATAATTTCATCATTTCACTGTCGTATAGAAATAGTCACAAAACAAGATTAACGGTTAAAGACTGTGAAGCCATTTGCCAAAAGCTTTGTGCTCTATAGGCACCAACATTTTTATAATTGCATTTGCTACAGCATTTTTGCAACCATGTTTATACACTCCTTTACAAGCACATGCAACCATATACAGAATACAGAAAATCTTTACCTTGAGTGCCCACAGGAGAGAGACTGGTTTCCTCTCATGGATCAGAAGTAGGATGAAAAACAAATCTGAGAAAGACCCTTGAACAGGCTCATCTGCTGAAAGCTATCTAAATGGCAAGCCTGCTCCCGCTAGCAGCTCGAAGTTTGTGCTCTGAATAGAGGCTGTGTTATTTTAACCACAGGATTTCTAGTCATGGGGGAGGAGAGATGGATTAGGTACATTTGCAATCTAATGCTTCACATTTACCTCAACCGAAATGAATTACTTTAAGCCTGATGTAAATAAGTACTGCTGAGATATGAATTTCAAGAGCCCACTAACTAATTATGCTTAAACTAACATGCTAAATAACTGTGGAAAATTCCAGAGGAATAAGATAACATACTTCTGCGCTCTTTCCTAAATAAAAGGCATGCGTGGAATTTCATGCTAGATACTACGACAAGTGAGGGACAGCAGATGAACTGCGCAAACTAACCTATGTAAGGTGCTGTACCTCGTAAAACACGCTTGTTAGGCTGGATTGCAGCAGGTATCCCAGCAATTTGGGTTTTCATGGCTTGTAAAAAGTACATATATGAGGGATTTGAAGTTAATATTTCAAAAGAGCAGACAAAGCTCTTTAAGGTAATAAGGCAAGATTTTAAAAGGCCACGAGATCTGTAGTTCTGCAGGAGCACAAACATTAACCCGCTGAACATGTGCCATCTCCAACAGGGATGTAAGCTTAATACCCACCCTGCAGCTTGTGGATTGCCACAGAGACTGTTAAATGCAGGCAAAATATTGTGCCCAGGACACTGGTTTGGGGTTTTTGTAGTTTAATCCAGCTCAAACTCTGCCTTCATTTCCTGGTTTATGACACTTCAGTGCCACAGCTGCTGTGGTTGCAGAACATGGCTACAGTCCAGGCTTCCAGGGCCACCTCACAGCTGATGGGAAAGAGATCTATTAACTTTCTGAGAGGTATGATATTTAAATAAAATACATTCTTAAATTTTGGACTGAACTGAGGAAAGCACTTTGGATGCAAAACACCAGAGGAAAGGGGACAAATTCCAATTTTTCTTGGGCAGCAGGGGCTTCAGGAACATAAGTTTAATTCCATTTTGAATAAAACCTGGCTCTATAAATAACGCTATCTTACACTTACATAACGCTCTTCATCCCAAAGCATTCCCGAGTGCTTTGCAGATATAATCATCCCGCCTGAAAACCACAGGCAGACCTCCTGCCCCAGCGTGAAAGATAGCATGTCCAGCAATGCTGCCTGTGGTGGGCAGGAGGGAGGCAGCAGGGCACCCAGCTGCAACTCGGCTGGCTCCTGTCCATCAGCAGGAGCTGGAGGCTGGCTGGGACGTCACAGCCAGCACCCTGCGCTTGGGTGACGGCCAGAAGCACAGGACGTCGGTTTGTTGGGTCACCCGGGTACCACTGACTGCAGGACAGCTGATTCTGATACAGGGGTCTGGTATCTTTAACCACCAGCACTGTTTAAGAGCCAGATGCCAGATCAGCCTGCATGTTCCCAGAATGGACTGCAGCATCCCTGGAGATGTCAGCCTGCTTCTAAGAGCTCAGGCTGAGCTCGCTGAGCTCCCCCTAATGCTTGGTTCAGCCTGGCTCACCTGAGCTTGGGTTTTTGCAGTGTAGGCAAGTGGGATCCCAGGCACCTGTGCCACTGAGATCCCACGCGTCTGTGCCATGGGCAGGGTTCTGCACCTCAGCTAGAAGCAAAACGTTCCCAAACCTCCCATCAACACGCCTCTGGCTCATCAAGCGATTTCTCCTTCCACCAGCCGAACAGCTCACTCCACCCCAGCTGGCTTTCTTCGGCACTGCTGTAAATGCTGCAAAATCAGCTCCACAGATGTTTCCCAGCTCCAGGTTCTACCTCATCCTTGCATGGGGTCCCACAAGGAAAGCAGTCGTGAGAAATTCGGCTGGGGCAGGGGCAGGTGTTGCTACAGCCCTCCTGTGGGGAGCTCTAGGTGGAAAAGCCCAGGTCTCCCAGTTTACAGAGATACTGGTATGACAGGCACCAGACCTGTGCACCAACATTGTGAGCTGTTGGAGAGAACTTTAAGAAGCAACAACCCATCTCCTTTTCTTGTGCTCCTTGCTCGACCTGGATGGAGGATCTTTTCAAGTACAGAGGAAATTTCTGTGCTGCAGAAGGGTATATTTTTCATTTCTGCCTAGCTGGCTCAATAGGAAACAGCAGGAGGAAGAGAGGCCAGCAGAAGCTGCTCTGCAGGTTGGCCTGAAGAGTCCATTTTTCCAGCAAAACTGAAAAAAAAACCCAAAAACAAAACCAAAAAAAGTGGGAGGGGAGAAAGAAAAAATAATTTTGAATTAAGTGAAAGAATTTCATCCTAACGCATGGTTCGTTTTTTGTAGTTTATCTCTTAGGTCAGACTGTACTCAATTTACAAAGAAACTGCACTTTAAAATCAAGCATAAAGGAAATTAAGTGTTTCATTTCTAAAATGTCAAGGCAAGATATTTCAGTGTTCCACATTGCTCCTGTTTCTTTGGGGTGCAGAGAAAAGTAGTAACAGTGACAGGTCCCAGACAAATCAACAAATTGGACCCAAATTCACAAACAGGTTCCTTTGAGTTCATATTTTTTTATCAAAAAGAATCATTCTGTCTGAAACCACTGCAAGATTTAGGCTTTGACACAGCAGACAGCATCTGGAAGTCCTGCCTATTGATGAAGTTTGTTACTTTTCTTTTGTGCTTTGAGGCAGCTCAGATCTGCTCTCTGCCTGACATATCCTCCTGCTGCAGTACAGACCACAAACGTGCCCGCTGCCTCCAAAACAAAGTCAGCTCTGCATAGTTTCCTAGAGCTCTTTCCCTCTTCATCCAACCCTAACATTATGGATCTTAACTGGAACGGCTGTTTCCCAAGTGTAAACAGCACAAATTATTCCCAGTCTGTGAGAGGAACATTCCCTTTCAGCACCCTCTGTGCGATGCTGGATATTTCTGCACCATAACCACACACCAGGCTGAGGTCTCTAAGCTGCGGTGCTCACCTGCCTTCCATTAAATCCTGCAGAGCAAAACACGGCCCATGCTAGAACTATTTAGGGATCCAATTTTGCATTTCAGTCAGCACTTAGACGAATCAAGCAACAAATGAAAGGAAATGTGAAGCACAATGAACTGTACAATGAAGTACAATTTTGTAGCAGCAAGAACTCCCACAGTGGCCTCCCCTTCTGAGATAATGGGATGAAGAATTCGTAATAGACTTTGTCAAGGGGAAATTACGTGTTAAAGGAACCTGAATAATTGCCCATCTATTTTGCATGTTTTTCTCCCTTTTTGATAAAACGAAATGAGAATTAGAGATAAAAATGTCTATTTCTTTTGAATTAGAGAATTGCTTCTAGAAGGGATATTGCCAATCCACACCAATAAAAGATCTTCCATTCAGATCTGCACAAACCCACAACTGATCTAGAAAGCACAAGATTTTGGGGAAAAAACCCATTGGGAATGGCAGCAGACTCTTCCACACTTCTGCTCCACAGTTTTGACATCTGGTACTTACTTCTGTTGTAAAAGAAAGCAAATATTTTCTTTAATCAAAGTACTCCAGGAACTGAGGATCTGAACCAGCCCCTCTCAATATCAAGTACCATAAGACACAAAATTTGGTAGTTGTTGCAAGTGAAAAAAATTACAAGAAAAAAAGTTGTTTTACACTGATGCATCTTGAATTATTTTCTTTCTGGATTGTAGTGCTTGTTTCTCTTCTATTTATTTCTAATTGCAACCATCGGTGAACATAAACCACCAAAAAATGTGATGAGCTAAAACCAAACGAGCTCACAGTTAACTGCAAGTTAACCCAGGGAATTCCACCAAAGAGTTTCCCCTTAAATGAAGTGTGTGCAGCTCTCAGTTACAAGCCCAAGATAAAACAGGTGGATGCACAGTTTAGGGGATCCAGGTCCTGTTGTCTGGCACAGAAAGGGTGCTGGCAGCCATTGACCCTATGTGGGCATTGCTTTCCTTTCCAAACCCAGCAGGTCTTGCCCCTACCGTGATGAAATTGCATTCAACCCAGCAAGAAGCATCTCCCAGTCAATGGCAGCAGGACTCTGACCCCTGTTCAGAGTTACGTAGGACAATGCTTTGCAGGCAGCCCCAGCCACCTGTAGGGAGGTGGCAGGTCCAGGGGACATAGAGCAGGGGTACCCCCAACCTGTTCCCAGCAGATCCAGGTCTGCTGAGCAAGAGCAGGGACACGTGGGGGTGGGCTTAGCACTGCAGCCAGTCCCTTCAGGCTTTGCCACAGCTCTGGCACGATGAACAAATTAAAATCAACCACCTTCTGGAATGAGTACTTGTGGAGGAAGGTTTAAATTTAGCACGGTCCCAACAACAAACTTCCTTTCACATGTTGGATACCTCTGAAGTCGTGTTGAATGTGTTAGTACGTAAGTACTGGGCAAAACATAAAGTATAATATAAACTAACTGCAATGGTGCAGGCTCTTCTTACCCTGCAGTGGTGGATCTCAGGGGACTGCAGGACTCTGCAGAGGTGCAAAGGATTAAATGACTGAATCACCAGCAAGCAGGTGTGAGCCAAGGAACTACCAGGACTTCAGTGGCGGTGACCTGCTGTGCTCAGCATGCTACAAGTCACCTTCAAGCCTGTGATACCTCACAGTTGTCACAAGAAGGGTTCGCTGGCTGTGCCCAAGGCCTTGGGACCAGGCTCACTTTTAATTATTTGAATCGCCAATAACAGAAGCGTAACCCTGGCCTGTGTCTGCAATCACTCAGATTAGGATGGGAATTTGTGTTGCTTAGCAAGTTCTTTTGGTTAAATTAACAAATTTAGAGAAAATAAGGGTAATGAACTGTTCTCCGTGGATGCTTAAGAGTGTGTTATGATGTGCTAAATTTGCCTTACAGTTGGGTGTATCCATAACACTTCTCCCATTCATACCAGAATGCTTGTGTTTGAAGATGCTTCACATCTGGGCTAACTGGCACAAGGAACACCCTGCTTGCAAAGACAACGAAGCCAAACTCATTCAGCTGCTGGTAGTCTTCCCATATCTCCCTGCAAGCCTAGAAGGCAGTGGGAAGCATGCTTATCCCAGTGTGCCTGGAAAGATGGTTTTTAATTTACTTACTTGGAAGACACCATAGAACAACTCACCTTCTGGCAAGGCAATGAGTTTGGGCAGACCCACACAGGTGAGGGCAGCACTACAACAGCTCAGTAAGGTCGGTACAGTTTCTGGGATGACTGCTGACATCAAAGCCAGACTGGCCCAGGAGCACTGCCCTTGCTGCTAATCACTGGTGTTGACTCTGTGATGAAGACATAACCAAACTGTCAACTGTATTGAGTAGATGTTTTGTCCTAAGTTTCTGGATATAAAATGTTATTATATTGCCCTTATGGTGATTTGCTTCAGAATAGTCTTCCTTTTGGTAGGACGATTTCAGTTAATAGATCTGATTGGAAAATCCTTGTCTAGTTAGAAGTATTTTATTATATTGTTAGAAAGAGGTATTTGGATCTGATTATGCCTTACGTAAGCTTTCTTACCCCATCTATCTATCAGCGCCTCTTCTACATCCCATCTCCCAGCCTTTTCTGACTTGTTGTGAGTATGAGAACGACAAAATCCACGTGGATCTCAGCAGAAAGAACATGTGTTTCCTGAAGGGAGTTTTTGTATGAGATAGCTGAAAACCAGGCTCTATGGACAGCTAACTTTCAGTGGGGGCAGCACTGAAAATACTCCTAGAGAAGAGCTGGTTTTGCCCAGCAGTAGAGAATTGCCAGTAACAGTGCCCAGTGAGACCTTCCTTTCTAGAAGATGTTATCTCCTCCCCCAGTCCCACCAGATGGGCAGATGCAATTGCTACTACTGAATATGCCTGTGGTATGAGGTGTCTTCTGAGCTCCTCAAGCATATTAAATCCCAACAGGCAGGCTCATCTGTCAGCAAGGAGCATTGCCACTAGATATGTGGCTGCTAAAACCTGGAATTTCTGCCTTGGGGAACTTGTGTTATTAGAAAGTTCTGCTATTGCAGGAGGAGCTTTTTGCATCTCCTGAAACGTTTATATACTCATCTTTATTGTGGAAAGGAATATTACTTATTGCGACATTCAGGATCAAAAATGAAGGCAACAGAGTCAGAACTCAGTTTATTTATGAGATAAAAGGTTTTCTCTATGTTAACAAAGGAGTCACGTTCCTGCAGTCAGGTATGTGTATCTTTACTACCATGTTCCATAATGATACTCAAACCAAAGCAGTTTTCAGGTGCAGCAGGTCATTTTAGGAGTGTCAGCTCCTGCTTTACTTTGTGAGCAATTCCTCTTTGAACTCCCCTGTCTTATCTTGTACCCTCTGTAGCATGAGCTGCTCTGCACATGCAGTAGAAGACACCATGGCAGTGTTTATCCAGGACCAGGAAGGACTAAACCAAACTGGGGCAGCTGGAGGCCTGTCCCACCCTTGTCCTCCTTTCTGAACTTCTTCACAATACAGGCTGTATTGGGTTTGCACGGCAAGGTTTTGGTAGTGGTGGGGGGGGGGGGGGGGGGGTTTGCTACAGGGCTGACTTCTGTGAGAAGATGCTAGAAGCTGCTAGAAGCTTCCCCTATGTCCGATGCTGCCAATGCCAGCAGCTCCAAGAGAGACCTGCCACTAGCCAAGGCTGAGTCCATCAGTGACAGTGGTAGTGCCTCTGTGATAACATATTTAAGAAGGAGGAAAAGAGTTGCTGTGCAATAGCAACTGCAGTTGGAGAGAGGAGTGAGAATATGTGAGAGAAATAACTCTGCAGACACCAAAGTCAGTGAAGAAGGAGAGGGAGCAATTGGTCCAGATGCTGGTGCAGCCCATGGTGAAGACTGTGGTGAGGCAGGTTGTCTCCATGCAGCCAGCCCATGGAGGCTAACAGTGGAGCCTGTGTAGGACCCCATGCCGGAGCAGGTGGATGCCCAGAGGAGGCTGTGACCCCATGGGAAGCCTGTGCTGGAGCAGGATTCTGGCAGGACCTGTGGACCTGTGGAGAGAGGAGCTCATGCAGGAGGAGTCTGTTCCTGAAGGACTGCACCCTGTGGAAGGCACCCACGCTGGAGCACTTTGTGAAGAACTGATGCCTGTGGGAAGTACTCATGTTGGAGAAGTTTGTAGAAAACTGTCTCCCATGAGGAAGACTGTGAGGAGTCCTCCTCCTGAGGAGAGATGAGCAGCAGAGACAATGTGTGAAGATCTGAGCGCAAACTCCATTCCCCATGGAATGGAAGGACATGGAGAAAATCAGGAATGAAGTTAAGTCCAGGAAGAAGGGAGGGGTGGGGGGAAGGTGTTTGTAAGATTTGGTTTTATTTCTCGTTATTCTACTCTGATTTGATTGGTAATAAATGAAACTAATTTTCCCAAGTCGAATCTGTTTTGCCCGTGACGGTAATTGGTGAGTGATGCCTCTCTCTCCTTATCACAACCCATGAGCCTTTTGTAACATTTCCTCCCCGCTGTCCAGCTGAGGAGGGGATTGATAGAGCAGCTTTGGTGGGCACTTGGCATCCAGCCAGAGTCAACCCACCATACAGGTGAGGGCTGTATGTGCTCCCATGTCTGCAGAGACTGTGCCGTCATGCCTGCTGTGATGGCATGTATATTTAGGATGCTGATTGTTAATCCAGACTTGGAGCAACATGTTGCCAAGCTGTCCTTTAAATAGCAAAAGTGTGAACAGAAGCAGCACAAGAGCATAGTGTGCCTCAGGAGGCTGGTGTGCAGCACTTCTGGTGACTCAAAAGAAAAGTATGGTCACAATAACTCTTACCACAGCTCGCAGAGTTCTTTCCCACAAACATGTCCAGCTGCAAGGCAACAGGATAAAGTCCCTGGTTTAGAGGGTGCATTAAATGAGATGGGAGCAAATAACAGAGGTCTTTGTTCCGCTGGAGATGTCAGCGCACATTGTGGAGAAATGGAGAAACAGCAGGCTGAGAGGAAAGGAAACATGGGTTTTGGAGCAGACACCTCAGAGATCTTGAAAATGGAGGCTAATGAGTAAAACAGAGTTAGTGGAGCTCTTTGCTGAACTTAAGGCAAAGTGTGTGATGGTTCTTGTTAGCTAATAACAGTGGTTCCTCTTTTCACTCACACCGCTGACTGCAGAAGCCTGGGAACCTCTGGCAGGTCCCTGTGTCATGGACCATGAAGTGAGACACATTAGTGGAAGGTGTCATCACACCACTGATGACTGGTGGTGGTTATTGCTTGTCACTCTATGCTTTGAAAGTAAAATTCAGAGTCAGCCACCAGGGAGAGAGTCCAGCCTGATGGCTGCTCCTCTGGGAAAAGGAGTAATTGCTGTTAATGGAAGTAAAGGAGGGTCTGACACGAATTGGAGTCCTGTCCTGTGGCCTCCGTGGCTCCTTGGCTATTTTCGTGTGACAGCTCTTGACGATTTTAGCAAGGCAGGAGGCATCCAGGCACCTGGGAGTGTAATAAGTCTCTTTTTCATGCATCCAGAACTGCAGCCTGCATCTCTAAGAAAGCCTCTGTTCCTGTACTTTGCCTTCAGCTACTTCCTTGTAATTATTTCTATTACAATTAGCCAAGGGGCTGTCCAGGCTGCAGTGTGAAAGCCGGTCTGAAGGAAATGCTGAGCTAGAAATCCTACTGAATAAAAAGGTAGGTCATGAATAAAACTCAGAAAGCGTGGCACCACACCAGTGCTTACTCCTCACACTGCTTGCAGAGCAGCGTTTAAGTTTTGCCTTGGCTTTTTGCAAGAAAAATTATCCTGCCTATGATTTTGTAAGACTTGGGGAAAGGTGCTTCACCAGCCTGCTCACAGGCATTCTCCAAGCCTTCATCATGCCTAGCAGCCCTGTAGGAATTTGTTAAAAAACTATAAAGTGTGCATGGAAGATCTAAAATACTACCGAACCCCAAAACCCTTTGCACTGCTCAGGGTGGGCAGGGCAAGCTGGGGCTGCCTCTATCGCGTAGGAGACAACAGACCTAGGACGTTTTCTCATAGAGAGGTCAGGTCCTTCTCTAGACCTCCCTGGGGAAACAGAGGAAAGGCTCCTGAGGAATTGTAAGATCTGCTTTGAGCTCTTGTTTTTTTTGGTCTAAAGCAAGACAGCTAAGTCAAGGCCAAATCTTGTGTTTTCCAGACAAGTAAGAGGCCTGAATAATGTACTTTGTCTCAGAGATCAGGATTTGGTCCCCAGATGAAGCACAGACTCCCTGTATCACTTTGGCAAGTCACTTTGTGACGGATTTTCATAGACTTGGCACTAAAACCAAGTCCTTACAAGAACTATATAAGGCAAGATCCCCAGAAGAGCTCAATTTCCCTTGTCCAGACTTCTTTGGAAGCATTAGCTCATTATTTTACTTACTAAATGGGACCTCAGCTCTTCTGAAAGCCTGCCTGTGCTTGGCAGCCCTGAGTTCCTCAGAAACTCTATCCCCACACCTCTCTGCCTCCATTCCCATCTGCATGTTGAAAGAAACTATCTTTCCTTGGAGCCATTCATCTGGTGATGAGACCTCTCTCATGTGAGGTGTCCCAACCCCTGTAGCACAGCAGGGCACGAACCTCTGACACAACCCTGCCTGCCCCTGTTAGACAAATATACACTGTTGGTAACAGGAATCGAACTTAAAGAAGCAATTGCACAGAGAGGACATTAGAAAGGGAAATAAAACATCATGTTAGATTCCCCTTTGATGCACTTTAATCTGCTTTCTCTTGTAAGATTCTGGGTGTTTGGGACCTATTTCTGCTTTGTACACTTGGAGGATTAGAAAGCACATTTTCTGGAAAAGGCAGTGTAAATCCTCTTCGGGTTTTTAATGACAAAGATGAATAAGTATGAGCATGCTCTGCCCAGACTGAGCATCAGAAGGAGCAAACCACCAGGATTTCCCAAGAAGTGTAAAGAAACTGAACTTAAGGTCAGAGCAAACTGAACTTCCCCCAGTTTTACGGTCACAGTAATTCTGCTTGATTTTTTTTCTGGAACTGGTGTTTAGCACAGGATTTCTCAGATGCTGGAACTGCTGCTTTGAGCTCTGGAAATTTGCTCACAAACAAAGCTACAAAAGTAGTTGCATTCAAATTAGAGTGTAAAGAAAAAAAGTAGTTGCACTCAAATTATGCACGGCCCCTAACAGATCAAAACTCATTCCTACCTGTTCATATTCCAGAAAACCAAGCCTCACACTGTTGATGTGAATCACTCACTGATTGGCAGTGCGCAAATGTTCAGAGGCAATGAAAAAAAAAAAAAACCAAGGATATTTTTGGAAAAGTTCTGATAATCAGACTCAGGTTTGCGCTAAGACCTAAATGCTCACAGCAACCTTTCCCACAAAAAGCTACAAGAAATCACAGTAAAATTAAGAAGAATAACACAGAGGCTGGCAGATCATCTTCCAGCTCCGTCCTTCGCAGATGCAACTTGCAAGGCTGACAGGGCCATATTTTTAAAATCTTGAGAGCCTTGTAGAAAGCTGTAAGTGGTAGTGGCTCCTTCTAAAGCCAGGGCATTTGGCACTTTATGGGCCAAATCCTGCTCTAAGGGCGGCTCTGCCTGCTCTGCAGACCGTGCTGTGGATGTACCTACACTAGCTGCTGGGGAGCTTACAACGAAGCAGCTGCTGATGGAGTCAGGGTCAGCATTGTCTCATGCCCTGCCGTTTCCACCTGCCCACAGCAAATCAGAAAACTCACAGGAGGCCACACGTCTTATTCTGGGCACTGGTCAGTTCAGTGCAAAGAAAGCATCCCAAAAAGATTAGTTTTAGCAACTGCATCTACATTGCGCGCATTCATACAGCTCAGAGCCACACTCCTGTGCTTGCCCCCTTGCTGCTGTCGCAATGCAAGCTTTCGGTGCTTAATCACCATTCAGGATGTGGTCATGGAGGACTCCTGGACAGTGACAGCAATGCAGTGGAATTTTCCCCTGGATAGATGGCTTTGTGAAGACTGGAGTGGGAACACCTACCTGAGAAAAAACAAGGTGCAAGTATCTTAGTCGCACATTATAGCCCCTCATATGGATGCTCCTGAGTTGGAAGCTGGTAATACTTTAAGTAAGAAAATGGGTGGGTCTCTTTCCTTACCACCCCCTTTGCAATGCATTTCAGAACCGTACAAAAAATCAGTGTCAGACTGGCTGGGCAGTATGCAGGGAGTGGCCTGGATATGGAGTTTTTAGCTTTTAGCTAATCTCTTCAAATCTTTTTAAGACAGGAGCAGTTTGAAGCTCTTACCCTGTGAGAACTACTTGGCAGCTCAAATTAAATTAATTAGGCCAGGCTCCAGGAGATGTGACGTCGTCACCATGGGGTCGACAGCAGCCCTAGCCAACATCCTGATCCCTATTTGCAGATGGGGCAAAAAGAAACATGATGCCCTGTCCACAGCCACACGAGGAGATGAGTGAGATATCATAAGGGTTTTCTTTTCAGAGTGTGACTGGCTCTCTGGGCACAAAGTCAAGCTGCTGTGCCCCACCACTCCTTGGGGACTCCCCTGCCCAGATGTGAGCAAGTTGGGGCCTGAGGGTGCCAGTGGAGGCAAAGGCAAGGTGGTCTGCTGCTGAAAATCAGGCCCACCCAGCATTTTCCATTACTGGTCAGGTTTATCTCCTTGAAGTCATTAGGATTTTTCTTTTCATTTTTGTTTACATCTTCATTTGAAGGAGGTATGGTTGCACTTGTTATCAATACTCAGAAGCAAAGCTGTTAACCAGCGATTATTCCAATGCATCCATGTGTGTTGGTATCCAGAATGGCAGAAAGTCTCTGAACAGGGTTTTTTTTAAGGATTCTTATTTAAGGCAGGTCAGAAAAACAATCTTGCACCCTGGGAAAACTCATGAGGTTTGAAAGGGCTTAGGAAAGCTCTGCCATGAGGAAGCAGAAACACGCTCAGCTCCCTTAGGAGGGCTCCTTGGAGTCAAATGAGGAGGGAGCCCTTAGGCAAAATCAGCTCCTGTTCACAGCCCTGCAACTGCACAAGCTGCTGTGGAGATCTGGGGGCCCTGGGTGCAGAGGGGCTTTGTAGCAAGAGCACCCTTGTCAAAGCTAATGGGTTTTAACTCCCATGGCTGATGCAATCTGTCAAAATCAACACATCCTCAACAAACACTCCCATTTTGACCAATTGGCATTTTCAAATGGAAAAAAAAACATTTAGCTGGAAAATATCCAACCGGATCTAGTCCTCACGAAGTGCTGCACTGACACGCTATTTATGCACTGGAGGTTGGCGTAGCTTTCACAAGGAAATGAATCCAAGAGGAGTCTTAAGAATGAACTGCAGCCAAGCATGGGTATGTTAAGACAGCAAAAATCTGTGCATTAGCAAACCCAGGCGGTGCCATGAATATGACTGTAGCAAGTCCACGTCAGCCGTTATGGTAATGATGTTGACTGATCAATAACTCAAAGTCCCATGGAAACCAAGCTGCCTGAAATCAGACCCACTCCTTCTCTTCCCATTTATACTCAACTGCTAAGCAAAACTGCAGAGGAAATATTGCATGAATTAGACAAAGTCCCAACCCACTTTTTACTGCCCCTTCATATCTCATAAAGAAAGGCAACATAGTGTTGCCTGCATCAATCTGAAGATACAAACTATTTCAGAATTTAGGAAACTAAAGACCAGAGCATTGTGTTTATCTTTACTTCCTGTGCTCCGCAGATATGAGATTAATCACAACACTGCTTTTCACTACGTCACACAGACACGAGTTTCAGGCTTTTTGAGTTAAATACTTCATTTGCTCCATTTTACAGATAAAGAAACAGAAACATGGGAGGTTAAATTGCTGGCTTTAAGACGTGCTGTAGGTCATTTTCAGATTGATGACTCAGAGAGCAACTCTTGACCTGCGCTTGATTCATCTGACTCTTCTACCCTAGATGTTCACAGCAGAATAATTCAGGTGATATATCTGGTGTTGGTGGTCTTACTAATGCCTGCTCAAGAACACTGGCAAAAAGCAATTTCACAGAATTTAGCATCAAACTAAAAAGTCCCTGCACAGCCAGTATCCAAGCACTGTCCTTCCAGTGACCCTGCTCCTTTCACAGTTCCCCTTCCCCATCTGCTGCAGTTTTGTGCTGTCATGGTGCATTCTCCTCCTCCTGCATTGCTCTCTCACCACTAGTCCCTTGAGGCTCTGAGAAAATTTGAGAGGGGCTGCTAAATTTTCAAGGAGCTAACTGGATCAAAATGCAAATCTTAAAAACTAAGGATAACCCTCCTCTTGCAAAAATGTGCCTCCCGTCTATCCAAGTGACAGCACTGTGATGCTCAGAGGTTTCTCTATTCACATCTCCTGTAACAGGCTCTGGCTTTTCTTTAAGGCTCTGGTTCCTGGAATAATCTGATTATGTGAAAATGCCTAAGTTTATTTAAGGAAAATGTTAGTAGCTCTCTTGTTGGAGGAGAAAATATCAAAAATATGAAACTAAGGGGAACAAAATCTGGGTGGCACAATAAAAAGCTGATTTCTCTTAGCTCACCCCTCAGCTTGCCCTTGCTCGTGAGATGCTCTTTCTTTTGTGAGACCTTCCTCTGCCTGTTGGGAAGCTCTCTGAGCCACAGGCCACGTACACTTCTTCTGTGAACTATAATTAACACAATGTATTAATCATAACTCACCATCAGACTAGACTGGCACCCCGTTGCTGGGCCAGCTGTGCCAGAAGGGGCACGCATGGGCTGAGCCAAGGGGAGATGTCTGCACCAGGAGTGCAGTATGAGTTCTAAGGCATGCAGCAGGAGGTCTGCTTTCAACTTGGCAGGATGCCACTTGGTGAGGGCAGCGGGCGTGGTACAGGAGTGTGCTGAAGCACAAGTTGCCCGGGAGGGAAGTGAAGTTGCACTCAACTGAGTACCCTGGTGGAGAAGTCTTCTGAATACCAGTCCTGCCTTAGACAGAACTAAAGGTCCATCCTCTCACCTGTGAGAGGAATCTCTGATGCAGGAGCATGTATGCTGGATCCACTTTTTCCCAGTTCAGCCAGACAAAACCAAATTGCTCTTTAATTTTACCCTGGAGGATTTTCTTCTGCATGCTCAGCCAGTGGTCACTGTAGAGAAGAGCCAGCACTAGATGCGGTGTAAGCAGATGTTACCATTAACGTGGTGTTCATCTTCGGAGCAGCATGGTGCTTATGACGCGGCATGTTGTGTTTCTCATCAGGCTCCCTCCTGGGTATCTCTGTTGAATGGTGTCTGCTGGGCTCCCAACCGCATGGTGTGAAAGCAAGTTTGCCTTGTGAGCTGGCAGCCATCCTGGGGAGGCTGTGATGTGGTCAGGAAGGGGCTCAGCCAGGGTACATGGGGGTTTCACACCATCGGCTCCCACTCAGGCTGCGCCAGCGAGGGGACTTCACTGCATCACTCTCAGCTTCTACAGCTTCAGCATCTCCAGTGAGGCTGTCTCAGCCAGCAAGAAGCACCTCACTACAGAGATGAAAACCCTTAACCATTTTCTTACACAGATGCCTTTTTGCATGAGGTTTCCTTGTCTGAAGCTCAGCCCTTTGCTCTGGTCCTGGAGGAGCAGAATTAGGTGACCTGCAGGGCACGCTGCCAGGCTCGTTTGCTTCCAGGGCTTTTCCTTGGGCAGTAGGGAGGGACATAACAGAGGCAATCTGCAGTGTGCCCAGCTAGGGGAACACAACACTAATAAACAACACTAATGGGTCATTGTGGGAGTGCTTGAAGATATGGATGGAGACAGCTTCTCCCATGCACTGGGATGATGCACCTTCACTGTGCCTCTCCCTGGCCAAGCAGCTTAAATCCACCTGCAGCATCTTGGCGCCAAGCATCTCCCGCTGCTCACAGAGCTCCCTGAAGTTCTCCTGGCAGAGGAAAGGCAGGAGAGAGTGCCTCAAAAGCCAGAACTGGGAAATAACTTGTCCCCTTTCAGCCTCTATTCATAGTGTTCATTACCCCAAACCCTGAGCACTTCCATGAACATGTCCTCACCATCTTGTAGGTGAGGAGCTGATAAGAGGAGAGCAAACGACTAGTTTAAGGTCATGTTGGGGGACTGTGCCTATAATGCCGGCTGAGCTGGGCTCCCTGAGCCGTTACCCAGTGCATTAGCCGTAAAGTTGTTCTTACCCTCTTCTGCAGACTTGGAGCATTGTAGATTTTAATCCTTTAACTTCTCCATCCCCTAGAGCAGTCAATTAGCAGTGGTATTTAAAAAAAAATTCCCCAAAATTTGACTCAAGATATTTTGCCAGTTTAGAAGCAGAGGTGGCAGGGCTGATCAGTCCAAAACAACAAGTTTTCACACTGGTCATATCTGTAGATGATTAACAAAAGGATGCTGGGTACCCCTGGGACATCCCTTCCTGTGGGACCCCATCCCTTTGGGGAGTGTATCTTGGCTGGTTTCTGCTGCCGCAGCTGTACTGTGGGATGGCTCTTTCTGTATTGATGGCTACTGTCCCTCGCTGATGAACTAACATGTTTCCTTGAACGTTTTATTTATTCATCTTTAATACAGAGTAATAGTTTTGAAAAATATAATTCCTCTTACCAATATCAGCTTTTATCTTTATTTCAACATATGATTGGAAAATACCAATATAGTGAAAATATTGTGTTCGAAAGCTTATAACCATGACCATAACTTTCTGAAAGAAGAGCAGGTATATATTTTTGGCCTGGCAGTTAGACACATGGAACTGCCTTGCAAGTCTGTGTCTCAGATTTGCAGTGGGACTGTAACTTTATAGACAAGATACTCATGCCAGAACAGTGAAGGGACTTACTACCACCAAACATAGTTTTCACTTGCTCATATTGGAGGGCCCACAGGAAAGCAAGAAATATTTTCTTTTCCCTTTCTTTCTCCTCCTAATTTAACCAGGAGGAAGCCACCTTAAAATGACTTCAATTCAACATGAGACTGGAAATTGTTTAAACTACTGCAGTGAGGGAAAAGAACAAAATAACAGAGAAAGGACACCAGGGGGAAATGGTGCAGAAAGCAAAGAACATTTTTTTTTGTGCTGTTAGTGTAATGGCCAAATTGAACATGTGTGCTGTTGATAGGGCTTTTGGAGATATTAAAGCTCCATCCAGCCAGGCCGGCAATCTTAAACCCTGCGGAGATGGTTTTGGAAGGAGGGCTGGTGCCACGAAGGTGGGATGTATCCACAGGAGCAAGGTCACCTACTCCTCTGAAGCACGTGGAAGGGACTGCCGCAACCCCAGAAATGCTGGAGAGAGGGGCTGTCTCCTGTGCCTTACAGGACCCCTTCCCACCATGAGGAGACTCTATGTCTGCATGTTGTCAGACACGCCCCTGAAAATAATGTGCTTTAATTTGTTGTTACTGATTAGCTGAAGGACAGCAGTGGCTTTCAGGCACCTTTAGCGCTTCTCTGCCCAAAGATGTCACAGCTCTGCTGAGGTCTAACTCCTGCCAGCAGCAACGGGAGGGAGCAGCAGTGGCAGCGGTTGGTGGTAACCTGGTTGCTCATAGCTCATTCGTGTCCCTCTCCAGGGCATGAGGAGGATGGTACAGCTGGTTGTCACCATGGTTAACCCCTAACAACGAGAGCCGGGAGGTGCTTGATGATGGTGTCAGAAAGTCAGACCTGTGGGACAAAGAGCCATCTCCTCCTGATGCATGTCCTTGTTTGGGTAGACACCAGACCATGCCACAGCCTGGTGGCATTGAAGGTGAGTTTGGTGGAGGGCAGCTCAACATCCAGACACTGAGTCAGACAAAATGTGCTGCCAACCCCACGGCAGGTGAGCACCTGCCTGCCTCCACTTCTTTCCTCACAAATGCTGCATTCAAATTAGGGTAATGCTTGAGTCCTTGCTGTAGATGAACCTGGGGTCTAACCCTGAGGTTTGGGGATTGACTGCCTATGTTGACCTCTGGATGGGGACTCTCCCCTGGCACGTGCTGGAGACCCTTCAGACCCTGAGAGGGACCTGACATGGAAGGGGTCCTTAAGTGTTTCAAAAAGTGATTGAAAGTTCATTTGTGAAGTGTTCAGAAGGTGCCAGTGCAAGCAACTTTATTCATCACTTATACTTTCAATATGTCTTTCTGAACCTATCAGTGCCAGAGGTTTTGTTCCCACGTGGCATGCCACACTGCACTGTTAGAGGCACTGGATGCTACAACAGAGCAAAGAGTTATTTTGGTAATGGTCTTCAGGCACTCAAAGTGTCTGAAGTAGGTTGGTTTGTTTGATTGCTTTAATAAACTCTCAGGACCACAAGAGTAAGACGGGGCATGTGTCGGGAGGGAGCTCAGGGTGCCCCTGGCTGGGCTGGGCAGGTTGGCCATGGTGTGCTATCCCTGTCAGCCCCAGGGGCATCACTGCCTGTCCATATGCAGTGACTGCAGAGACAGGTGGAACAGCTCTCTCACAGCGTGGGATTCATGATTTCAACCGGACACTGGGAGTTTTACTGGGATAAGGACTGAAGGGGCAAGGGCCTGTTTTGGCAGGAGTATTTAATGGCTGTCAACTGTACAGACACAGAGGAGAAAAAACTACTTATGTAAAGCCATTACAAAAATTGAAAAAAAAATTAGCACCAATGCCTAGATTTCCCTTTACTCTCTGCAGGGAAGACAGAGAAAAAACCTCTGCGTGCTCTCAGTTTTCTATTTAAATGGGCAGGTTTTCTTAGGAAAAGCCTTTGACCTGCTAAGAGCTAATACAGAAATGCTCCATTTTCTTTCAGATTCTAAAGCTGTTCTTCATCTCTCCTTTCTAGTTAGATATGCAAGGGGAATTGAGGAATATCCAGCCGCAAAATGATTGTTTAAACCTGTTATATTTCAGGACACTACAGACTTACCTGAAGGAGATTTTGCAAAAATTTCAGTTCTGATAAACAGATACATGGGAGCTCTCTCATTGATAGAGAGGATGAAAGTATTATTTCACTGGAGAGTGAATTTTAAGTCTTTTTTTTTCCTGTGTAAAATAAGGATTCAGCTAACCAAATCTAAGATATACACGAAAAATACCCAAATATACCTTTACAGTTGATCATCTCGAATTCCTCTAGGATAACAGGCTTCCTAGAGGTCTTGCAATCATTACACAAACTCAACAAAACCCATAATACCACATCAGGGAGGGCAATATTGAGTGCTACTGAAACAGTGTACAAGGCGTCAGACAACTGTTCACCAAGTGTCTCTTTTTATGCTGCACAAGTGGATAGAGCAGAGTGGTTCTCATAAAGCCATCCTCTGCCTGTGGCTCGGGATGAGTATAAACCCTACCTGGAGAGGTGTTGCAAGACACACCTGGGGATACACAACAAATTCATACAAAAGAGCCAGGGAAAAAGTGAAGAGGCTGCAGAAAGAAAGTGGATCTTGAAATAAAATGCAGGGCAGGTGCAGGGGGAGTCAATGCTACCATAGCATAAGGGGCCATGAAAGAAAAAATGTATATGGTGATTTGTATCTTAGTAGTTCTACAGGACATGCACAGGGAAAGGAGAAGAGAGAGTAGGAAATATCCCTCAGAAGCCTTTGAACCATCCAGAGTGCTGGGTTTGCTCTGTGTACTGCCATGAGAGACAGTCCATCAGCTCCCCTGGAGAACATTCTTATCTAGCTGTTTTTCAGTGTGACCTTGACCTGAAGCGTGTGAACCCTGGCCCAGAAATGGTTTCTGGAAGTACTGCAATGGGAAAGGCATTCAAGCAGTCATGGACAATCAGGGAACCCCATAAGGGGACCTGGCAGCTCCAGCTTGGACCAGTGCTTGGAAAACTGAGGTTTTATCCCCAGATCTGCCAGTAAACTGATATGCAACATTGGGGAAGGCAATCCACTCATCTCTGCTTCACTTTCACCAAATGTAAAATGGGAATAATCGTCTTTTCTGTATTGTGATTTCAGTTCTACTAATGAATGGATAAGAGTTCACTGTTAATTATTATTATCATTGTTAAATAGGGAATTAATTAGAGAACAGCCTAGATCTTAAGAGGCTTAAATCAAAGATTTGATCTGACTGTCTTTCTCTAAGCCACCTGGCATCAGTGCCGCATATGTGCAATACTGCAGAAATCCTGCTCTCCCTCTCAGTGTGGTCACAGGGCTCATGGACCAGTGAGCTGGGAACCACCATCCTGGGCATGGGTCTTTTGGGTCATATACCACTGTCAGTCACTCTGGACAGAGGAAGGTAAAGGCTGGTGTGCAGGAAATGGCCACAAGCCCTAACGAACAGCCAGCGTCTAACAAGCTCTACCCAACTCACTGATTGCAGGAACAGAGTAATGATGTGCTCTCAAATTCTCCCTGCTCATGGGATTTCTAGATAATCCATTTAGCAAGCCATGAAAATCCTTTCTTACAAATCAGCATGCATTGTCACCGACAAGCTACCTTAGATACTGTCATCTTATTTCATGAAGGACTTATGAGGACAATCACAAACTGAATTAATATAACTGACCTGACTGTGCTCTCAGTTTGGATTCAGCCTAAGGCTGCTGCAATATATTAGCTCGGTTTATCTGAAAAGAAAATGCCATTGACAACTGGGATGGATTTGAATGGGCCTTCAATAGGTGCAGAAAAATGAAAGAGCGTTTCCTTCACCTCTGTGGACTCTGCCTTAGAGACAGGCAGAGACACTTCTCGCAAAGGAACGTTTCCCATACTGATATTTGAGTTAACTCTTAACTCAGCCGACCCACCCTTTTCTGTCTGTGCCACTTTTTACAGCTCTCACCAAAACCATCTGCCTTGTCTCAGTGTCTCGGTGCCTGCAATGAGCATGTTCGTGTTCTGCTCCATGTATCAGAGCAAAGATGGATGTTTTTAATGGGTTGTGTTGTAGTAACAACTTCACTATCAATACTCTCGCCAGTTGTTCGAGGAGGTATGATGTCTTTAGACAAACACACATCAAGCCTTAATGTCTATCTTTGAGAAAGATGTGCATAACAGATTTGTACATAATAATGCAATTTATTTAGCAGATATCCTTCTTAAGGACTGCTTTATATTTCAAGATCAATGCTAATTACACACCCAAAGAAATGACTAGAAGACTAAAGGCTCAAACCAGATCTGTATTGTGAGAAGATGACTGGGGGAATGCACTTCCTCAGGCTTGCGTTTAACAGGCGTTGTACTGGTGAACCTTTCCTTAACAAGGGAAGGAGCATCGCTAGCTGGGATCCCTTCATTGCCTTCAAGAGTTTCATCCAGTAGGTTGTTTAATTTCCTTTTAGCTTTACCTCAATAGACATGTTTTTAAAACAGAACAATGCCTCTTCTCATGGATCGATAATGAAGAATATGCAGACAAAAAAAAAGGCACAAATAATTGCAGACAATGAAGGTTTTGTTTTCCTCTTAAGGGAATTCTCTGCTATTGATGAAAAGTGTAAAAGCAAAAGCTAAGACACAGCTGAGAGAAGGTCAGTATGGGATGAAATGGTAGTAAAACTAATGGGGGAAAAGTTCATCAAAAGCATAGGGATCTCTGTCAAAACCAGGTGTCAAGGGTTAGGGCTGGGCCAGCCACTAGGTGAATGACAGATGCTCTCTATTCTTAATCTCTCTCCCTTCCCAGAGGGGAAGAGAACGGGAATAAGGGAAAGACACTTACAGATTTGAAAAGAAAATGAAAACAGTTTCAATGGAAATAATGAAATACATACAAATATATACAAAACCAATATTGAACCGAACCCTGCCATGGCAATCATGTAAGCACTGATGCTGTGGGGCAGGCACTAGGGAAGTCCCAGACTGGACTCAGGAGCTGGATTCGGGAACTGGATTCAGGAATGCACGGGTTGGGATCGAACACAGAACAGACAGAGTCCTCCTTGGATGCCGGTCACTGACCCCTGTGATCCCTCAGCTTGACACCGAATATGACGTCTCTGGGATGGAACACCTTGTTGGTCAGTGTAGGGTCACCTGTCCTGTCCGCTCCTCTCCAGAGTTGTGACGTTTCTACTTACTTCATGGCATCCCAGCATAGTACACAAGATTTAGCAGTGTCCGTGGTTTCTATAGGAGCAAGTATAAGCCAGAGCCTTTCTGCACACCAATCCCTGGCAGTAACTGTAAACACCAAGCGCTGTCACTTCTAGAAGCAGACACTGACTGCAGAAATACACCGTTAACTTCAGGAAGTGCAGACACTTGGAAGAGACTGAGCTGAAAAGTGAAATCACTGAACAGAGTTAGTTCTGTTCTAACTCAAACCAGGACACCAGGCCAGAAAGAAAAAAATAAATCAGCAGTTCTGTGACAGTAATATTCTCTTATATTAATATTTATATAATCCACTACTACTTTTGAAGCAATACAAATTTGCAAACAGATTGAAGTTTCTCCCTGCCCGTATGAGCACGGGTGTCCTGCAGCACAGCTATGCATGCCACTTCCCCACAGCAATACGGGGAGGGGGTTCTGGGTGGGCCAGCCCAGATGAGGTCCCTGGTACAGCAGGTGCCCTCAGCCTCACCCTGAGCTGGGTGTGGGTCAGGTTCAGCCAATCCCCCTTTCCCCAGGTGTGGATGTTAAACCCCAGCAGTTAATAGGGCAGAAGCTGGCAATGCCAGCCCATTATGCAGGCGAAGGGGTTACTCTGGTTCTCAGGTGTTCATGACCCATCTCTCACCAGGACATGCTTTATCTCCAGCTCAGGTAGCTAAAATGAGCCCAGCTGACAGCCTGTGGCTGTACATCACATTTTATGTTTTCTCTGAATATCCAGGGCAGTAGCGGTGGTGGAGGTTAGGGATGGAAAGGACAGGCCTGAGGGCACAGGTCTGGAAGGGACAGGGCTGGAGGAGACAGCATGTGGGGCAATAGGGCTGAGGAAACAGGTCTGGAGGGGAGAGGACTGGGAGAGACTGGGCTGGCTTTCCAGGCCTGGAAGGTGGCTACCTCTCAGCTGGAGCTGAGCTGTTTGCTCTGAAGTGCCTGAAGCTGCCCTGCCCAGAGTGCTGGGGTGTCAGCAATCTCTGCAGGTGATCTTTCCAAGTATGTAAACCATCCACTTATGGAGCATTTATTGTCTTTTTTGTGCTCCCTTCTGCTCTGCAGGTTGCTTGGCTGCTTTGCAGTGGTGGCAATTCCAGTCCCTCATTTAGGGATTGGATGTTTGCATGCAGGCTGGGCTAAGGGGTAGGCAGGTACTCCCACCTGGGAAAGAAGAAAACTTCTCTTCCTCCCCTTAGCTGTCAGGGGACCTCCAGGCACTCTGGGGACCAAGCTGAGACCCAGCCCCACAGCAAACAGGGGTAGCTCTGAATTTGCAGAAGCAACAAAGTGTCCCACGAGCTGATGAGGGGAAGGAAAATGGGACCCTCTTGTTTTGGCTTCAATCTGCTTGCTTTCTTCTTGTCCGCAGTGTCCTGAAGAAAGGCCGGGGAGGGAACACATATTTTCGGATGTGTTGAAAGTACACACAAATGGTGCAGGTGAAGGAAAAAGCCTCTTCAAAAGGAAGACCTGGAATAGAATGGAGAGGGGAAATGGCAGTCTGGCGGAAGCAGGGAGGGAAGGATGCACCACCGCTGCCCAGTGGCTCAAGTGCCTGTCTCTGGGGGCAGCAGCAGTGCAGCCAGGGTCAGCGCTGGTGCCACTGCAGCTGCAAAGCCACCTGCCTCTGCCAGGGGGCATGGAGGAAGCCAGATGTTCACCAGCTCTGCTCACAGGAAGACAGCATTTTCCTGCAGAAACCGTCTTTCACACTAGTTAATCTCTGCTCAGGGCTCACCCTGCCAAACCAAGAAGCTTTTCATTTAGTAACTATTATCTCTGAGAGCTGAGGAAACTCTGTTCTGGCCTTGAGTCAACAATGTCTCCCTTTCTATTTCATGTCTCTGGTGTGTCATGACGCTTTGGACAAGGCAGTTGGGGTAGTGTGGCAGCGCTGTCTTGCAAGGGAAGAGGAGACATGCCATGCCCTGGGAGCAGCTTGTGCTTATTTAGGTGACAGCCTCATTGCAAACACGGAGCTGCTAAATGGACCCTGGAGCTCTCCACGGACGCAAGCAAGGCAGTAAAAATAAACCCTGAAGCAATGACGACAATGCCTCACCCTTGTCACGGGTAGGGAGCTTACTCCACAGCTCGGGCTGCTGTGCTGGTGGGATCTTATGAATCATAGTGGTAACAGCTGCAGGAAGGGTTTAGGAAACCATAAAGGCTTGAGAAAGGATGATGGGCGTAACTGGAAGGAGTGATAACTCCAGTTTGTAAAACAGCGTACAGGGCTCTCATTGTGGTTTCGGAGTTGTCGGAGATGAGTTCAGAGGGCTGGGATCACTGCTTGCTTGGGTGGGTCTCATCTGACTAAGCGCAGATATATTTAATCTTATTCCCTAGACTCCCGTTGAAGTCAATGCAGAGAAATAAGCACTTTAGGGGTGCAACTGTCCTGCTGAAGGAGGGGCCTAAACAGGTTACAAAGACTGTATCCTCAAAGTACTTGTTTCCCTCAAGTGCGCATGAAGAGCCTGTACTGATTCGCTCTGCTGGAGACATTCCCACTGCAGCTATCCAAAGGAAGGCAAGGCAACCCCCCACCCGTGATGCTAAAGAGAATAAAGATGTGATCAGGGAGCTCATCAGTCTGGATCATAAAGTGCAGCAAAATCTGGAGCTGGATGTCAGAACACGGGGGTTTTAGATCAAAAGGAAGGTGTTTTAGGAATG